>JAVUPR010000266.1:13583333-14981666 GCA_036785695.1 Gentiana straminea | reverse complement strand
ACGACATCGTTTTGCGCGTAAAACATGTACCATATCCTACAGTAATGTCGGCAGGGGTTTTTCTGTCTAAATTTAGATTCGCGGCGAAATATTGTTTTAGGGTTTAGGCCCTTCTAAAAAAAGAGTAACCAACAAATTTCTTCTGTTTTTTTTTTTTACTCTAGTAGGGATCGAGGCCTAATCACTTATTAAGTTATACCATAAAGCTCACTATTATTAAGAATACCTTATTCATGTTTAAAAATACATATATATATATATATATATATATATATATATATATATATATATATATATATATATATTTATTGAGTCCAAATTTTGCGGGGTTTCGTAGATTTTGGGAGGCTCCTGGCGCCCGCCCCCAAGAGCGCCCTGATGTTGGGGATCAAATCTCATACTCCCTCCGGTTTTTTTTTTTTAACTGTCATTTTTTAAAATTTGTTTTATTTTTATTTATTTATCATCCTTAGCATGCAATATTAATTATTTTTTTCTCCTAATTTTATTATTTTACAATCTATTTCCCTTTCGATTTGACGCATTTCAAAACTTGAAGCAATATATTTAATGCACTCAAATCATGTTTCCCCTTCGATTTGACGCATTTCAAAACTTGGCTACGTGCGCGGGATCCGGGCCATGCTTTTTGCGAGGTGGAAGACACGGTCCTCGTGTGTGGAAATTGTGTGGTACATATCTTTTGCGCGTAGACGATTCCTAGTAGGGAGTCCTTAGGATAGAATTTTCCCATTTTCATTACAGTCTTTTGCTCTCATGTGAGTATCAACTATCAACTCCGAGCAGTTATTCATGTGAAAAGCTCTCTTATTTTTGTATCTTTTCAACTCAATTATGCAATCATTTTGTTTTGTTTTGTTTTGTTATATGAGTTTTCTCTTCTTGATTCCTCTGCTTGCGGATTTCTTGTCTAAACAATCGAAATCTATATTTTGACAGATAGGTAAATTGTTCCAAGGGGGCAGAGAATTGCAATACCATTCATTATGTGGAAAGACAAGAGTCCTGGAGTCAAGATCCTCTGGGTTTGGACCCTCGGCACTGCAGCCATAATGGTGGCGAATGTCTTTCGGACTAGGACCAAGGAGATGGAGCAACTAATAAATTCCCGTGAGCAGCACAGCCCCCAATCCGATGATTTTGTGATAGTTGATCATCCGGTTGCTTCTTCCAGCGGCGGGACTGTTGAAGAAGAGAACTTATAGGTACCGTTGTGTAGCTTTAATGAATTTGGCTGAGATAGTTGCCGGTGAGGTGTTCGATGAATTGTTTGGGTGAAATTCGTTTAAGCATTAATATTACAATTTGGTACTGTTACCTGCTGACATTGCTTTGCTTTAACAAATTTGGGTGCCGGTAAGGTGTTCGATGAATTGTTTGGGTGAAATTCGTTTAAGCATTAATATTACAATTTGGTACTGTTACCTGCTGACATTGTTTTGCTTTAACAAATTTGGGTGCCGGTAAGGTGTTCGATGAATTGTTTGAGTGAAATCATCAGTTTAGCTAAAGTTGCTCAAATTTACAATCTTTGCTAGTGGTTTAAATTCCTCTTTTGTTTTCCCCTGTGATGATGTGATTATATGAATACAATACAACCCATCTTGGTGCTAAAAAAGAAGATTAGCTAAAGCTCCAAACTTAACTTCTGGCTGCACCCAGGCCATGTTACATGAGACTGCTGAACAGAATGGTTAAGAGGAGGAAGAAACTAATAGAATATAAGCATTGTTTCTGTTGTAGAAACTAATAGTATCTGTTATAGATAGAATTCGCCCCAACCCAAAGGTCCCCATTGCCCCGTCCCTATCTTGGTGGAGGATGTAAGCCCCTAGTGGTTCAATTTGAAAAGGTTGTCCGTATATTTTTGTTTTGTAAGAGTAGTATCGTAGTAGTACTAGATACAAGGTATCGAACTTACTCACCCTAACTCAAAGGCAATGGTGCCACTACAGCACCCCTTGTCCTTTTACCGCTAAGGTCAATTCTCATAGACATACTCTCGAGTTATTACACTTCAAATGTTTGTGTATGTGTTATCTTATAGTAGTAATTTCATTCTTAAAGATATGGGGAATAAAACCATTCAGTGGTTAGAAAGTTGATCAAACGCTGCTCGAAAGTCCATGATTTGCATAGATAAAGCGGCTTATAATACATGCAACTTCTGTTTTAAAAGGACCGGTGCAGACAATTTATCATACTCATTCTTGGCATACTTAAGTCTGGGATTAACACATTATTTCTTCGGGGAGTTATTGGGTGCACCCGCCATATGCGGAGTGCACCTATTTGGCAAACTGTTTTTAAACAGAATTCACACTGTATGATCCAGATTTGTTTACCAGTTAATTAGATGTATGTGGATATACCACATAAAAACTTCCCCGCTTGTTCTTGCAATGTCTTTTTATTGGGGAAAAGGACACTTTTGTCCTATTGTGTTTTTTGGAAGGATTATTGTGGTTTAGCATAAGCATTTAACCCTGTGGTTTTTTATTATATGGTTTGACTCCATAGTGTTTACCGCAACCCGTATAACAAAATTTCTATGTAACCACATAGGATAAAATGTTTCATATGGAAAATCACGGGAGTAAAATGTTTCGTATGAAAAACCATGAGGGGTGTGGGTTTGGGGGGGGGGGGGGGGGGGGTTAAGCGTCATTTTCCTTAGATTATTTTACCAAAAAAATCATCTTCTTACCTAAAAATTATTATGTATGGTTTGCGGCAAATCCTAGAAGGCAAACCTTAGGTGGGCAAAGCAATAAAAAACCACAAGAGGTTAAACGATTCATATGTCAAACCACAAGAGGGCAAAATGTTTTTTCCTATTTTATTTAATTATTATTGGTGTTGATGATGCTGGGCATCCGTTGCCAAGCAAAAGCTATGTTGCACCCCCAAGTATGTGCAATATGTCACTTTGATCAATTTTCTATAGTTATCACTCCCCTGCATGTTCATTTTATAGTAATTATAAGAAACGCTTTAAAAGAAAAATAAAAGGATTAAAACTACTCATTTGCTAAATAACGAGGGCGTTAGGATACCGCTTTTATTTTCTCATCATTTAAGACAACCTTGTTCATTAAATAAAGAGTAATACTAGTTTCACAATAAAATGATCATAACTAACGGAAACACTTTTATGGCATTGATCTTTCGTGTCAGTTCTATTGATTGATTGAGTTTTATTATTATGATAAATGATGTCAAAGTGTGTTGTGCAACTTTGGTCGGGACAATTGTATTGTTGAATTAACATTTTCGTTAAATAAATAAAAAAAAAATTTCATCACAATACACTATATTTTTTAATTGACACGAAACTATAAGTCAAACAACAATTTACTAAAAATATTCAGTAAACTACAATCAATTAAATCATATTATTTTTTTATAACGAGTTGTTGAATTATAGCTGCAAAAGGCATTTTAGAGTCAACAATTTCAATGAAATACATTTATGGAATGATTTTACGTGTAAGGTCCCATTTTAAAATTTTGAACTCCTATTGGTTTTGATACACCAATTAGTATTTATTTGCAAACCTAGACCAATATAAAATTTGTGAAAATCCTTTTTGAAGACTTGCGATTATTTTTTTTTATCATAACGGCCCAATCAGAAGCCCATTCGAGATTTGGGGTTGTTTTTAGTTTTTTAAACAGTGATTTGAAACTTGGAAGACAAGAAATCAAAACGGAGGCAAAATGGGGAAACCCTAACCTTATATATACTCTTTCCAACCCCCTCAATACGCAAATATCATAAGACGCACTGTAATACAGCTCGTAAGCTCTTCATTCACAATTTTCCTGAACTCCGCGGCGTAGAACCGAGAGGAGTTTTTGGATATAACAATCAAACGTTTCTCTTTCTGCAATTGCTCAAATTCTCTCGCTATTCTTCTTTTTTTTTTACTTCGCTGATCAAAGAGGTATTGATTCCACAAGTTATTTCGAGCTATTTACTGTGGGTTTTTTTTTCTTCCTGTTGTTGGGGTTTTCGTTTTTGTTCTTTGTTAGTAAGTTAGATTTGTGTGCTTGTTTTTGTTTCTTCTTAAACGTGACGATCTTCCGTGGGATTTATGTATTTTTTTTATCCTTACAGAATTCTTGCTACTTCCGTGGAATTCTCGCTACTTATTTTTATTTTTATTTTTAATTTGACGTGCTTGATTAATTAATTAGGTCGGTATGCATGAATTCTTCTTGAATAAAGTTCTGTTTTTAGGTCTTTGTTGCACAAGGTTTGTGTGCCTTTTTGGTTCAGCCCAGTTTTCTTTCTACTTCTGCTGGTTTTAGGCTGTAAAGATGTGAAAAGATGGATGTAAATAAAAAATAATAAATAGAAAAAGGTTTTATTTGAAATTAGGTTAGGTGTAGATAATGATCATCTATGAATTTCTTGATATACAACTTTGACGTTTTAATTAGTATTCATTTGATTGTTTATTCGTTTAGATTGTTCAGGATATTTATGTGTCTACCGGTTTAGTCATTCACTCTGACTATTTGTCGGGCCGGTTATTTTGTATATTCATGCTGTACATGATCCATGTCTTGTGCTGATACTTTCGTTTTTTCTTGCATTGAAAGTGGTTTTTATTGTTACTTTTAATACAAACTCCGACTGCAGTGATGCTTTTCATGGTTTCTTAGCAAGCTTCAAACGAGATGTACTGTTGTATTTTCCCCCCTTGTGTGCAGTGTAGTTCATTGATGTATGTATTGTAAATTTTATTTTACACATGTTTGTCTTGTCTTAATTATTCATTGGCTTCCAAATTCTTTCAAGTTCATTGTCCATTAACTGTGCATATTATACAACTGGTAATTACTTTGTGTGTCCAATTGCTATCAAAATACAAGTGTTGTCTTTTTGTGATAATCATGAGGGAAAAAGGCAGATTCAGTAAATCCTTCTATTTTATTTTTTCTTATTTTTTATAGAAAGAATGGACCCGCAAGAAGCAGTGTGTTCATATTTGCATTTTTTCTGTTTATCTTTAGCTTTAAAGTTTGTTTTATTGCATAAATTTGTTTAGCAGTCCTGTTGTAATCCTATTGCGTTGTTGCTTTCTGCAGTCATGGCTGGCCCGGCACCTGAAGTTAATCCATTTGATACTCATCAACATGATGCCAGGATGGATAATATGTAAGCTCCCTCCTGCATGTCCTTGTACTTCATTGTGTAAAACAAACCAAAAATATGCCTTAATATGACTATCACTGAGGGTTTGATTGTTCCAATTTCATATGCTTTATGAATTATGTTTATAGTTGACAAATAACTCGATATATAGATTTCCACTGATTTATGGTGAACCTCATTAATGATTCTCATTTCTGGACAGGCTAGGTGATCAAGAATTCTTCACACCATTTGATGAGGTTTATGACAGTTTTGATTCCATGGGATTGCAGGAAAATCTTCTTCGTGGTATTTATGCTTATGGTAAGATGCACCAATGAACTTCTTGCTTTGTTTTTCTGCTATTGTCTTTCGCTAGTATTCTGCTCCTTTGACTAAAAAATGACTGCATCTCGTTAGCAATCTAAAATGTATATTTCTTATGCTGTTTACACATGCTTTTTCTCCACCGAGGATGAAAAGAACTGCCCGTGCCATCAAACAGAGTGTTGTATTTAGGATGTTAATAATTTCTGGAATCTGATATTTGTTCATTGTGTAGGTTTTGAGAATCCCTCTGCTATCCAGCAAAGGGGTATAGTTCCCTTCTGCAGAGGACTTGATGTCATCCAGCAAGCTCAATCTGGAACAGGAAAGACGGCAACATTCTGTTCTGGAATTCTCCAGCAAATTGATTACAGCTTGGTTGAATGTCAGGCTCTGGTTATTGCTCCTACCCGCGAACTTGCCCAGCAAATCCAGAAGGTTATGAGAGCACTTGGAGACTACCTTGGCGTCAAGGTTCATGCTTGTGTGGGAGGCACAAGTGTCCGTGAAGATCAGAACATTCTTTCAAGTGGTGTTCATGTAGTGGTTGGTACCCCTGGACGTGTTTTCGACATGTTGAGGAGACAATCCCTTCGTCCTGATAACATTAGGATGTTCGTATTGGATGAAGCTGATGAAATGCTTTCAAGAGGATTTAAAGACCAGATATACGACATATTCCAGCTGTTGCCAGCTAGGATTCAAGTCGGGGTGTTCTCAGCCACAATGCCCCCAGAGGCCCTTGAGATCACTAGGAAATTCATGAACAGGCCTGTGAGGATTCTTGTGCAGCGTGATGCGCTTACCCTCGAGGGTATCGGGCAGTTTTATGTGAACGTTGGAAAGGAGGATGATAAGCTTGATACGCTCTGTGATCTTTACGAGACCCTTAACGTTACTCAGAGTGTTATATTTGTCAACACAAGGCGAAAGGTAGATTGGTTGACGGACAAGATGCAGGCCCGTAACCATACCGTCTCAGCAACTCACGGAGACATGGACCAGAATACGAGAGACATCATTATGCGTGAGTTCCGTTCCGGTTCATCCCGTGTCCTCATCACAACCGACCTTCTAGCCCGTGGTATCGACGTCCAGCAGGTGTCTTTAGTGATCAACTACGATCTACCGACACAGCCCGAGAACTACCTACATCGTATTGGTCGTAGTGGACGGTTTGGGAGGAAAGGTGTTGCTATAAACTTTATGACCAACGAGGATCAAAAAATGCTACTTGACATACAGAGGTTCTATAACAGTGAAATCCTGGAGCTCCCAAGCGATATCGATAAACTCTTTTGATCTGTTTTTGACATGCAGCAGCAGGAGGGTAATTACTAATTAGTTTAAAATTGTGTAGCAGGAATTGAGAATGGGGAGAGATGCAAAGTCCCTTTTGTGAGGTGCATAGCATAGGGAAGGCTTTGCAGATCTCTTTTAGGTTTTGGTTTTGGTTTCAGGACATACTCTTTCTCACAAATTTTGATGTTGTTCGGTTGTGTTGCTAGTTAGTATGCCTGAAACTACTTTTCTCAAGTAATATTGATATCTACATTTTTTAATCTAAGTATTTTTTTTTTCCATGTGGTAACTAGATTGTTTAACGTGAACGTGTATTCTAATCCCTATTGCATAACATGATTGGTGGTCGAAAACTTCTTAGGTACGGTAACTCTAAATTTTTGTAAAGTTACATTAGATGAATTTGTATCACATAATAATTTTGACCCATAGTAATAAAACTAGTAGTAGTAACTCCATCCGGAGAAAAGTGTTATTGATATCAAATTGGATAGTTGAGATTCTTCCATCCACTTGTTATTACCCATAAATATTGAGTTATCACACAATAGTGAAACTACTTTTAAGGTTAATTGATAGTGAAACTTCAATGATGTTTATGAAATACAATTTTTACGTAAAAACAAATGTGTTAACCTATCATTTTATAATATGTGAGTACAGATATCCATGGATATCCAAATACTCGTGTATACTAATACGGAGAGAGAGAGAGAGAAAATAACTTGTTTATAGTATTAATATATAGAGAGAATGAGTATAAGAATATATGTCCGCATAGTTAATAGGTAGAGTATGATTAAAGACTATTATTGACAGGAAGACATTAAATAATATATCGAATCAAATCAAAATATTTATGTTTTAATATATATTTTTTCATATAAAAGAAATTACATCATCTAGAGTACTATAACTCACACATGCATATGATAAGACTCAGCTCGAACCTGTGCTTGGTCATCATAAATGTTGAAATTTATATTAATGTCTTGCAGGTTGTCACATTACTAACCTGGCAATTAAGAGAAGAAATGTAATGTAATTCAACCATAATATATACGGTTTATGTTTTATTAAGATTATTTTCCAATCATATGAGCATGCAGTCTGCAGATGCCCTTAACATAAACTAGTAACTAGTCAAACATTGAACAAAATATTTGATTATTAGTATAGTACAACCGTTGAAAGCAGCTTTGAATGTCGCGTTTTCGTCAATAATCCGGAAAACACGTCAGCTGCGGAAAATTATTTGGCGTAAAAGTTTAGGTGGCTTTACATATATTTTAATTTTGGTTTATATTTATGGATAATAATAGAATTACTAGGGTCTAACCTGGCCACTCGATGGGGAGTCGAGGGTTCGAACCCTATTTGAGGCGTGTGTGTAGTATTATCCTTTCGTTTTTGAAAAAAAAATAAAATTATTAATGATGTGTTTTACATGGTTTTTTTTTTTTTTAAATAGCAAATTTAGCTTGTAAGGATTTTAGGGATTTATGTTGCACTCTTTTTATCATGTTAATCAAAGCTTAATAATTCCCACATCCGCTTTTATATAGCAAAGCATTGCCAAATGCATCATCAAGTTTGAGCAAGTAAGCTACACCATACAGAGAGTAACTTAAAAGAGTTTTGTTTCATGACTTAATAATACGCTTCTTCCAAGATTATAGTAGTACTTAAACATAATAAATTTTATAGAATGGAAATGAACAAGGCATGGCTTCAAGTCTTGCAGCTTCATGCAAAAGCCGCTGGTCAAAGTGCCAGACACCATGTCCTTTGCCAACCCTTCTCAGCTGAGCCACATACTCTAAAATCTTCTTAATTGCTTCCACATGTTCAGACAAGAATTCACTTTTTCGACAAAATCTTCCATCTGGGGATCGTTGTGTTCATTAGCCACATCATGTAAATTAAGAAGCTTCTCTTTCACCAGCTTCTCTAGAGAGAATGCAAGCTCTATTGCATACAGAGCGTCTCATTTCTCAGCATGGTCAAACTCAGATGGAGGCGTCACTATGGAGTGCAGTTTCATTTTGCCACCACGTTTGTTCTGGTATTCCATCGCTTTTTCAGCATGACCTCTTTCCTCATTGCTAGATTCCTTGAAAATTTTGGCAAAACTCTTGAGTGCAACATTATCTCTGTCGAAATAGGCGAACAGAGCATGATACACGTATGAAACGTTGTACTCCACATTGATTTGCTCGTTGATAACAGCTTCGCACTCGTCGACATTCTTCTGACGAGCGAGAGATTCTTGAGGAGCAGAAGGTACTGGACTCAGCTCTTTCTTCACCTCTTCAAAAGGCTCAAAAAGGACACTCATAAGAGTAGTTTCCTTCGAGCCCTTTGTAGCCATAGACACAAAACCATTCCTGTATTTCCTCTAGAAACCTTTCAATGCGGAACCATAAGATGAAAACAGAGCACCCTCTATGTTTGCATTGAAAACAGCAAAAGCCGAAGATCCAGCAGCTTTGAGACTCATCATGATTAATAACGAAGGATTATAGGAAGTTTATGAAGGTTTCGAGAGCAAAAGATGAATAAATCTGCAGAAAATGATGAGGAAATATGAAGAGCAAAGATCTGTGAAAATGGTGAAGGTTTATAAAGGAAGATAATAAGATCTTTATCCTTTTTTTGGGATTTATCTTATTATAAAGGAAGATAATAAGATCTCTATCTTTTTTTTTGGGATTTTCTATTTAAGGAGAATAAATCCCCACAATTCTTATAACCTATTAGAAATCGATTTTTCTCCACCTCCATATACTCTCTCGCGTGTGTGAGCCAAAAATTAGGGCCGAGAGTTTTTCAATCGGTTTGTTAAAGCAATTCTTGACGGTTTTCGGATCGAGTAGAGCGCCGGAATCGTTGTGAAGAAGGCAACGTTTTGATTGCGAAAGTTGAAGCTTTGATAAGAGAAAGATCGGTTTTAGGCTCTTGTTTCTCGAGTTTTTTGTTGGAATAAGCTTGCTAAAGGTAAGCGACTCTTCCTACAATCTAATTGTGGTTTAGAGTAGAATAGATCATGTTTTGGATGCATATTGCATCAAGTTTTAAGCTTAGATGATGTTTAAGGATTAAGTTTTGTTTTGGATCTTAAAAGACATGTTTTCTCTTGTTTTTCTGCTATAATTCATGTGCAAGATGTTTAGATTCGAGTAGAGACCGTTAAGGGTTGGAAAACGAGTTTTAGGGCTTTTTCGCGTAGGATGTGTACGCATTGGCTAGCAATGCGCCCGCATTCCCGATGCGGGATTGCTTAGAATAAGTGCGGCGGGGATGCGCACGCATTCCGAGTAATGCGCACGCATTGCCCCGCTTTACATGTAATGTTGTTTTAAGCTATGTTTTGAATTTTAAACCTTAATTCATGATTAAATAACATTAATTGAATATGAACAAGCCCCGATTGAGTTTCGATTCGTTCGGTTAAAACACCGAATGTACTCTTAAAGGGAGTTGAAGTTCGGATCCGTCGGAAGGGCATGAAAGGGCTTGTGCTTTGATGAACTAGGGTTCATCAATGTACGTGTAATTGATAGGATGTGATGTCTAGTTGTCTAAGTGAGGGAGTAGAGGCGATAAGGGAGTATTATTCGAAAACACTTTGGTGACTAGTTAATTCACATTAATAATTACATAAGTGTAGTAAAAGCTAAAACGTCATCTATTCTTGGTTAGGCACCGATTCAAATCGGCGATGTGATACGTTCATAAAAGGTGGACAACACTACGGCTCAAAAGGTTTGAAGGGTAGTGGAGGAAATCCATCGAACGTATATGCATACCGGGGAGATCCCGGGACTACCGGTGCTAATCACCGTAGTTGGCAAGTATATCTCGTGGTGGAATTTTCACCATGCATTGTGTCCTTGAGTAATGATGTAACAAAGATAAGCTAAGTTAGAAACGTATAGTCACGACGTGTCGATGGGCATGTAGTGAACCCAGATCGAGTCGGTCTCGGTAAGGCAAATCTTTTAATAATAAACCTTA
Source organism: Gentiana straminea (assembly GCA_036785695.1). NCBI lineage: Eukaryota > Viridiplantae > Streptophyta > Magnoliopsida > Gentianales > Gentianaceae > Gentiana > Gentiana straminea. The sequence continues at coordinate 14,970,856 of JAVUPR010000266.1, read as the reverse complement.
ATCATATTGTAGCTTCTACTTCTTACTTTGTACATTGTACTTACCTCAAATGCATGTTTATTTATGTGTTTGGGGGAGAGAAGACGAACAGGTAATTCGAGGAGAACTTTGATGACGACGTTTGAGGACGCCGGAGTTGAAGACTTTGATTAATTATTATTCATTTCTTTATTTATTTCCTAGATTTGGATTATTATTGGATTTTGTAGTTTACTTTTAGTACTTTGGAATTCGTCTTGTTTTGGGATTCGTTGGTTTTGTTTCGGATGTAATAACTTTACATTTCCTTCTCTAGTTCTTGAGTTTCTATTCTGAGATGTTTGAAAAAAATTACCCGAGTCTTTTTAGCTTCCGTTTGCTTTTATTTGATACGACGTAGTAGAGGCTTACGTGTAATATTATTTATTTAATATTATGCGTGCCGAACGTTTCGATTTCCGGATAAGGACTCGGTGTCCGGGAACGGGGCGTTACAGAAGGGATTTATGTTACATGTAACATACTATAGAGGTAAAAATGTGTATGATCTGTGAGAGTTGTTTGGTGACTAATATGTTTATCGGTAAGCTCTTTACTAGTTTCTTCTACCGATGTATCCTTACCATTGTTTCCAACATTGATGTGAAGATTTATTCAAGTTTACTGTCACGTGATTGGTTTTTCTACTATCTTGATACATTGAGTGATTTGCAATAGTGTGAGGGGAGGCCACATAAACTTAGATTTGCTTGGGAGCTCTAGATGGGTGATTGTTAATATCTGAGTCAAATTTATGCCAACATATTGCGGTTGTGTGGCTATTCATGCCACACAATTGGTAGGCCATCCCATTGTTGCTGTTGAATGACGTTTTCCTTCTACTTCTTCTTATTGCTCTTTCACTAGTGAAGGCACCTGATGTGCCTTCTCCGCCTCTGAAGGATTGAGTAAGAGAAATATGTCTCACTTTACCCTTGAATGAACCACCAAATCTATTGATGTGTGGTAAGATGTGCAATGCTGATCGAGTTAAATTCAACAACATTAGTAGATGAAAATCTGGCTAACAACCTTTCAAGTATCATGAGTTAGGCTTGAACTTTCTGTCAAGTTAGTGAACTTGTCATGACTGTGATATTCACCATGACAACCTCATACTCTTTACCTATACCGGCTGATGTCTTCAAGATAAGTTCAGATCGGGTTATTGGATAACCAATAGTAGCAAGATTGTCAAAGTAAGACCTTATTTGAGCAAAGTAATCTAAAATTGATTTCATTACCTTTTTAGATTTCATCAAGACACTCTTATTACTATATCATTAGCATTAAACAATGAATTCAACGTTTTACAAATTTCTTTAGAGGTGTTGCATTCAATAATATCAATTACAAATTTCTATATGTTCATGATCCGAGTAATAAACTTATCAACGTCTGAGTCCGTGCACAACCATTCATTTAAAGAACGACCTTAAAAGCTTTTTGGTTTCTCAACCATGTGTGATAGCTAGCGTGTGCAATCCTGATCACCACCAGGTTCTGGACTAGTTCAGGAGGTTTTTGTGCGATATGTCCACATACACCAAAGTGATGTGTTAATGAATTAAAAATACAGTTTACATCCAGCATATAAAATGTATGATTCTGATTCACTCCAACATCACTTCGATATATGTGGACATACCACACAAAAATTTCCCATCCGGTGCATGACCAACTTAAGATTGCGTGTGTCTCTCTCTCTATATATTATTTTGATTAAAACGCCCACGACGCACTTGTTAAAAAGCTGGACCCAAGTATTCTAAAAATCATTCTTCCTCCTGTCTGTCCCAACAACCCCTCTCCCTCCTCCAATCGTCGGCGATGACAGATTACAGCAGGTCAAAGTCATACTCCTATGCCGATGATCGGATGCAGGTAGACATCTACCGTGGACCGTATGGACAGGGGGGGCGGTCATCAAGACCAGATGATAACAAGATGCAGGTTGAAAGTTACACTTATGGATACGGAGCTAGGTCTCAACAACCCAATGAATACTTCAGATCTTACAGCGTTTCACAGGCGGAACTAGCTCCGCCGGCGCCGGCGGCACAGTGGCAGCTGCAGAAAGGGAAAAGCACAACAAGTGGGTCAGGTTCGTCACAAGGGTGGAGTCTGAATGATCCAGAATTTCAGAGGAGAAAGAGAGTTGCTAGCTATAAAGTATACTCTGTTGAAGGGAAAGTAAAAGGGGGCTTCAGGAGGAGTTTCAGGTGGATTAAGAACAAGTATACTCAGGTAGTTTATGGGTGGTGGTGATTGATTTCATGATTTATTGGGTAATTTTGTGTTTCATAATCTTTTTGTTTTTCTTTTAATTTCTGGTGATGCTGAAGACAAAGGTTTAATCTTGGTGTAATTGACTGTTCTGCGAAATGATAGTTATAAAATTGGATTGTTTTGAAGAACTTCTGGGCATTAATTTTTTTTTTTTTTTTCTTGAAGAAATTCTGGGCTTTGGTCCAGAGAAGCAACTGATCTGGTTAAACCTCTTAAATGCAGACACCATGTTGTTAATCATTCATAATTTGTGATGTCCAATTTTTCTTTGGTTGATTTTCTGGAGAAAAGATTCGATTTTGTTAACAAATGGATAGATTTTTGTTTGCAATTGGTGTGAGATCACAATCAAGTTTTGAGAATGACATTCTCTTGAACCCGTCAAAGATAACTAGGTCAGAAGTCCTCTTTGTCTTCAAACCATTGGGGTAAGCCTATAAGGTTCCCTGTCCGGAAACTGGGCAGAAAAAAGAACCCTGTTTCGATCAAACGGCCGGTGTTTCCGGCTGGATTCCGGCCATATAAAATTGTTTAAAGCTTAAAAGGGTTAATCATTGGTGATGGTAAAAGGTGTTGGCATGTAAAGTAGTAATCATTTTTCATTGTTGAAAAGTACCCTAATTTGTGGTGGTGCTAATGTTTACCGTTGTTGTGCCTTATGCTATTTAAATTAAAGTGAAAGCTGTCTTTTCAATCAAATTTTGAGTGAGAGCTTAATATTTGTTCACCCAACTTTCTCTTCCCTTCAGGGAAAAAAAAAACACTCTCTTTTAACTCTAAATTGTAGAAGGAAATGCACAAATTTTATGTTGGTCTATTTGCAAAGAGTAGTGATATAGACATAACCAAATTACATAATAGTATGACACAATATTTATTTTCACTATTGATTATTGTGGATCTAGATCAAATTTTATGTCAAATTGTTGTGTAATTTGATTGTGGTTGTATCATTTTTCATTTTCAAATCCTGGTGTTGTACCAAAACCAATAGATATTCAACTTTTTAAAATGGACCCTACCTATGAAAACTTTCCACCAATAAATTTTCTTGAAATTGATAACTCCGTGGTCCATCTGGACTAGGTTATGAATTTATATCATTTGCTCTCTTCATGGTCAAATTTTCTACCGTAACAATTTTTTTAATTGTAGGTAAATAAGTACATTGATTTTTTTAGGGGTTTAGGGACGAACTCTAGTGTCAGTTGTGTTTAGGGGGTTTAGAATGACCACAATAGGTCACTTTAAAACCCCCCTAAATCTGCTATAGAGTGGATACTCAACCTTTAGCCCTACAATGACATCCCAAACCAACTCCATATCCCTAATTTTAATTAAGGTTCCTAACGAAGTCGGATATCGTCTAGTAAATAATTCGGGCTTATTTTAACTCTTATAACGATTTATCAAGAATGTAGAACAATTGGGATGGTGATTTTAGGTTGTATTAGACTGAACCTGAGAGTTAGTTTCTCTCAAGTTGCCTACGTATCCAATGTGTGTAATCGGAATCACGTCTTTCGTAGTTCCTTAGAGTTTGTTTATATAGGGGCGTTTTAGCCCTATTCCTTGTCCTGCAAGTACCTAGGATTTACTTTCTAGCCCCTAAGGATTAACGCGTATAAATCCCTTTGATTTAGGGATAATTATGATGATATTTGATTGACAGGATCAACGTCCTATAATCATGGGATTTTTTTCCATGTTTATCTTATTATGTAGTCACATTTTAGGATATCGAAATAAGGAATGACCCAGACGTCCTGCGCTGGGCTCCCTACAGGGTGCCTCGACCTGGGTTGCACGACCTGCCCTCCGTTATGACCGAGCCGTCCTGCGGTGGTCTAGTCGTGAAGGGCAATGATAGACCTCCCACCAGGGGTTAGGTCTTACTAACGTAGGGCCCCTGGCCTTAATAACTATTACTAGCTTCTTTATTTATTTATTATAATGACTATATCTGAATGACACGTGATAAGGCCTACCCTGGCCATCATCGGTTCCCTTAAAAAATAAAGGGTCTGCTGATGTAAACAGTTATAATTTCTCAGTCACTACACAAATTCATTTCAACAGCCAAAAAAAAGAAGAAACAAAACTTTTAATTTCAACTCCCGAGAAAAAGAAAATATAGCCATTCCATATAAGAATTATATTGAAGTCATACAAATAGTATTATTTGAAGAAAAAAGATAATATCTCCAAACATTATTTTTTTATTACGAAAATAACGTACGATATTCTTTTTATGAATGGATGCGATATATTTTTTTGGACAAGAATGTCAGTATTAAAATCTCACCTCGTAAGTATAAAATCATTCCAATTTATGTAAAAAGAATATAAAAAAGGAGGAATACGTGTTGGTAGTTAAATTAATTAGTTGAGTAGAGAGAAAAGTAATTTTGAAAAATTATACATGGAGTGCTTATTTGAGAGTGACCCCAATGGTGGTTCCCTATTACACTCATCATTTGTCTTATTTTCCGTTTCAAATTCATTTTTTCAATACCCTATAAACAAGCAACTCCCATAACATTCCCTATTACAATTCCTCAAATTACTATTCTTTCACATCTCAACTAACTATTTTAGCTACAAACACATTTTTCCTCTTTTTTTTTATACAAAAATCAGAATGAAATATTTTATACTTGCAAAATGAGATTTTAATGTCGTATCCTTGTCAAAAAAAAGTCGTATATTAGGTACACACTTCTATATTATTAATAGTGGGATGAAATCTATTCATTCATATGAGTATAATGTCAATAATGTAAAAATGTGTTCTAATATTTTATTGTCTAAAATGAAATAATGTGTTTTAATATTTTATAGTTGGCTGGTTTTTTAATAAAATATACTTTTATTGTCATTTTAATAAAAAGATGAAATGATATGTTGTTTCCATTTTTTTGGTGAAAGTATGCTGCGAGAAAGTAAAAAGAAGAAAAGGGTGGCTACTATTCATTTTAACAGAGCCCCTATAATTGAGGAGTGCCTTAATTTTTTTATTTGAGGAAAGGGAAGTAAATAAAGTGTCACTGCAGGGGGTCAAGCTTCTCTATCCACCCTATACAATAAGGGGGATGAAAAATAATACACCCATTGTGGACAGCCTGAGTGAATTGTTTTATAGGGTGTTGAAAAAATGATTTTAGAACGGAAAATACGATAAATGAAGAGAGTAATAGGGATCACCACTGTGGTCGAAGGTTCATGGGATTTTTGGGAAGTTATTGTGTGGTGCCTCCACACGGTGCGGAGACACCGTGTGGCAGCCCCCACACCACACAGATTTATTCTATATTTAAACTGTGCGGTTCTGATCGTTTCACCCGTCACTTCACCCTTAAATTCCCTCACCAAACAATAACTTCCTGAATTTTTGGGTTTTACATGTTTAAAGGGTTTGAATGAGTGTTTAACGAGATTTAAGATACTTAAGGATGTTAGGTGTGATGCCCGAAAGATAATTTTTGTAATTGTTTTATTTAATAAATGAATTGACGTTATTATTCATATTTGTTATTCTCATAATCACCGATGTGACAATAGTATTTACACTACAGAAAACCCTAAGTATATCGTTTATGTAATCACTTGACTCGGTGTATGGTATATACACGGGAGGATTGAGTTAGTGAAGATGTACTTAAAATACAATTAGCCCGTAGTGAAGTTAATCGAGAGTATCGGGTCTCTCCTTTAACGTGCTATTAATGCGCCCGAACACACAATAGGTGTGATAGTCCTATCCGGACTTTCGGTTAAGAGAACTAATGGGGCATTTATATATGATAGATATATCATATAGAAATTTGGACCGATTTGATTAGAGTTCACGATATAATTCCGTAATCGAGAAGTCTTATCGAATCAATGGATGATCATATTTATGGATATATCTTAATCCCGAGGTGATCACGGTCAACCGCTTGAATCGGTATGAAGTTTGACTTGACGGTTAAGGATTACACCGAGTCCGTGGTCCGAATTACCCCATCTTGGCGTTGTACTTGGATTGAGTGAGTAGTCCGTGTTATCACGGATACGGAATCCATTCCTTCCATTTATGGAAGTAGACGAGCTTCCCTTATTTGTTAATCCTAGAACCGATCGATCGCGCGAGTTCATATCACACCGATTGATCACCAAAGTGAGTTGTATGAATTAATTGATCACTAGGGGGTTAATGGTAAATAAGGATAAGAGGTTCTAAAAAGGGTTAACGGTAACTTCCCGATTTAGAATGAACGATCTATGGAGGATTAATCCATATGTAATGATTATATCAATGGACGCTTATTATTATTCTCGTGAGGAGATAAATATAATCTCATAATCGGAGGAGTGCGATCACGGGATTATGGTGGCATATTCCCGTGATTGATTTATCGAATATAATTATTCTATAATTATTTATTTGATTTATCGGAGCCGCCGATTATTAGTCCATGGTCCCCGACGTGCTCCTAATATAGAATAGCTATTCTCGGACGTCGAATCCTAATAATATTAATTTAGTTCTTGTTGGACTTTATTAAAACGATATGTGAATTAATTGTTTAGTGGACTATTAAATTAGTTGGGCTAAATAATTAAATATGTGGAAAAGACATTTTCCATAATCTTACCCCAATGTGTTATAGCCCAAAAATTAATTATGACTAGGTCATGAATTAAAAGTGGCGCCCCCCCTCTTATTTTTGGAACAAGAAATTAGTTTTCTTGTGATTAATAAGACATGTGCATAAAATATTTATTGGATAAATATTTATGGAAAGAAATAAAGATAAATATTATCCTAGATTTGTTCTAGAATATTATGGGATTATCTTTTATTTAATAGGATTATCATAATTGATTTTGTATTAATTATAAAATCCTTGGGGCTAAGTTTTACTCTCCTATATAAAGAGAGTTCTCCCAAGCCTTAACACACATGTAATTTTCGACTTCTACCTCTTAGAGAGGAGAAGGAAAATTTCGGCCAAGGGGAGTCAAGGGGAAAATCTTGGAGATTTTTCCGGGTAGCATATCGGGAGGGTTCGAGTCGAGAATTCCTTCCACCGGGAGTTGCTTGGATCACACGTGCGGAAGATCGTGGTGCTCTTCACGCTTTCCTTCGTTCATCCTATTGCGGTTCTTCAACTTGGATTTTGAGATCCAAGAGGTATGATCTACAACCCCCTTGTAGATATAGATCTAGTTATTTTATTACGTGTAGTTTATAGATCTAGATCCATAAATCGTTTCCGCTGCGGATGGTATTACTAACAAAGGAAACTTATTTGATAAAAGAAAATCTCAAGCAAGTATATTTAATCATATATGCCCGAGAAAGAATGGAGGAGGAAATACATCACATCAACCTTAAATAGTGTCCATGGCCTCTAAAAAAATAAGTTATTGGGTGCACCCGTCATATGCGGAGTGTACCCATTTGGTAAACTATACACCTTTTATTTTTAAACTGAATTCAAACTATGTATTTCAAATTTGTTTATCAATCAATTCGGTGTATGTGGAGACACCACACAAAAAACCCCCTAAAAAGTGTTTCTTAGTTCTGTCACTTTTGTGGGGTCTTCATTCTCTGCGGAAACACAAATTTACATTTTAAAACATCTGCAGAAACACAAATTTACATTTTCAAGAACTTTGTCAGTCCCCATTGGGCAGCATAAAGGGAAATACCTTGGTCTTCCTTTCATGGTTGGAAGATCCAGGTATGATATATTCAAATATCTGAAGGACAAGATTTGGAAGAAGCTAAATGGCTGGAAAGGTATGTTTCTGAATGCTGCAGGGAAAGAGGTTCTAATTAAGGCAGTCGTCCAAGCTATCCCCACTTATGTAATGCAATGTTTCTCACTTCCAAAAAAACTCCTCAATGAAATCTTGTCTATGGTAAGAAGGTTTTGGTGGGATAAGACAAGGGGAAAAAACTCTATAGCTTGATCTCTTGGGATAAGATTTGTCTTCCAAAGAATGAGGGAGGACTAGGTTTCAGGGATCTTAAACTCTTCAACAACTCGCTACTGGCAAAGCAATGTTGGATAATAATCAAAAATCCTAATTCTTTGGTCAACTCAATACTAAAATTCAAATACCACAGGAAGTCATCCTTTCTTCAAGCTAAAGTTGGACACAACACCTCTTTTATCTGGAAAAGTCTACTTGAAGGCAGGAAGCTTTTGGAACAAGGGTTGAGATGGTCGGTTGGGAATGGGAAGAAATCAAAATCTGGAAGGACCATTGGATTCCTCTTGAATCAAGCTTCCAAGTTTGCAGTTGGGAACCTTCTCCGGCCTTTCAAACTGTAGATCAACTGATCTACAATGGAGAATGGAATCTCCCTCTCGTTCAACACCTTTTCCTACCTTATGAGGTAGATGTTATTCTCACTATACCCATTTCTACCCTTTATGATAACCCCCCTTATGAGGTAGATGTTATTCTCACTATACCCATTTCTACCCTTCATGATAACCCCCCTGATACTCTTATTTGGCATCACTCCCCAAAGAAATCTATACTGTTAAGACTGGCTACAACTTAGCCCTAAAGACCAAGAATAAGGAAGCAGGGATAGAGGAATCATCTTCTGCAAAAGTTAAAAAAGAAACTTGGAATTACCTCTGGTCAGCAGATATCCCTCCAAAACTTAAAACCTTTCTTCGGAAATTAGCAACGCAAGCTCTTCCCTTTGGTACAAACCTTCAACGTCGCAACATCTCTATTGGATTGTCCCTCCTATCACAGAAATCTTGAGACTTGGGCCCATTGCTTCTTCGAATGCAAATGGGTTATTCAAATATGGAATCTACATCCTAAATTCCTACTGTTGCTACCATAAAACACCGTTTTTTCCTTGATCTTTGCCATTACCTCCTCCAATTGAACTACCCTAATATTGAGCTATTTATCACTCTGCTCTGGTTTATCTAGTTAGTTAGGAATCGTAGTGTTTTTCACTCGGAAATTGCGAATCCTTCTCGGATTTCCAGCCAAGCAACCTTTTTTCTTCTCGAATATCAGCATGCTGCAAGCGCAGGAGCCTTTCCCCCATCTTCCAGAACCTTTTCCCTCTTATTGGACTAAGCCGCCACTCGACCAACTTAAAGTTAATGTTGATGCCAGATACAAGGATGGGAGAGGAGCAACATGCATCATAATTAGAGATCATAATGGAACCCTCATCTCTGCCTTGTCTGTGAACCTTGGTCAAGTAGCCTTTGTTGATTATGCTGAACTTCAGGCAACCTACATTGGAACCTTAGAAGCGGCGAGATACCGGAGCGGCAAAGTTCAGGTGGAATCGGATTCTTCTCATTGCATCGCGCGATTGCACTCTGAAGATGAGGATCTCTCCATTCTTGGCGATTTGTGTAAGAGAATTAATCAGAAGACGAATCTTTTTGTTTCTTGTACTTTTTCTCTTATTCGCAGAACTTGTAATGCACCGGCTGATTTGTGTGCTAAATTAGGTTTTAACATTCCTAATTTCTCTTCTATGTATTGTAACTGGGATACTAACCCTCCCAACTATGTACTCTCTGCCTTATTGGCTGATTTGGATGATTAATGCGTTTCCCCTTTCAAAAAAAAAAAAAATCTGCGTTTTGCAATGTATATAAACAAAATACATAGAAACGGTTTAAAACACGGATGTTTCAAAGTGTAAATAGATGGCTCCAGAAAATTTCATATACTACAATAAAGTCTCAATATATACGATAGAAATTGGAATAATGGGGATGTATGAGAAAATGGTAGTAACCAGAATCAATAAAAAAAAAATCACCCCCTCCAATAAAGGAAAAGAGGCCCCGTTGATACTAGAAGATTTTTGGGTGGTGAGTTCACTTATGGAGACAAGACTAGTAGATATATTGGATCAAACTTTTAATCATGTAGTAAAACTGTGTGGTTTGGATGATTTTATGGGCCTTGTCTCCTACAAGTGGAGTCACCACCCGAAAAATCTCTCATTGGTACCTCTCCATGGGAAATACATACATATTGAGTGTATTTGTGTGGAGTTAGCGTGTGGTTCAATCTGAACCGCACGGTTTCATTCCACAACGAACCGCGCGTTCGGTTCGATTGAACGCGCGTATCTTCACATGAATGAAGACACCACACAAATATTTCTCCTCTCCATGACCATGAACCAAAGAAGCAATAGGAAATGCTTGTCTGAAGAAAGGATTTTGAGGTGAAATGACAAATGAAACGATCAGAATCACACGATTTAAATACAGAATAAAATCGTGTGTTCGTATTGAACCATACGTGTGGAAACACCACACAAGTATTTCGAGAAACAACAATAACATTCTTGGTAGATGTGAATGTTTGCGATGATAGTATATTTTTCCCCAATGAGACAAAGACGTGGTACAACTGGCAAACTCTTTGTATATTCTTCTTGTTTTGTTTTATTTTGTTGATGACTCCTTTTGGTAGCACAGCAACAACCATGAAATTAATAGCTATCATCCAGCTAGCTAGCTTCAACACAAAAACACAACAACAAACATATTAAGATAACATGTTAATTATGTGTTAGACGAAAATATGCAATTAATTGTACTTAAGTGCTTTTTATTCCTAGTATATGGTACTACTAATATAAATTCCAGTTATTTGAATATCTTTTTTTTTTTATTTTTTTATTTAGGAAAAGTTATTTGAATATCTATATATTCCTATCTTACACAGACACGGACACGAACACGTCGCACGACATGACACGGACATGGCGATACGGTTAATTTCAAAATCTAAGGACTCGACACGCCACCGACACGTTATATATATATATATATATATATATATATTATATATATATATATATATATATATATATATATATATATGTAAATAAAATTCAATTTATCAAATAAAATATACATAAACATCTGAAAAAACTAGACAAGATAGGTATTACATAAACTATATGAATATCTAGAATAGATATTCTACCTTTTTACGGTGCCAAAAGAAATTGTGATTGACCTTCAAAATATTGCAAAGTGTAAAAATGATTGTTTACAAAAAAAACATATAAACTTTATACGGCGTATTATTTATTTAATTATTATAGAAATGAAAATCGTGTATTTTAACGTTTTCATTGAAGAAACTTAAATAAAGAAAAATAAAAATAAAAAATTGGGTTCAGGAGTGTCGGTGCCGTGTCGGGAGTGTCAACAGTGTGTCGGAAGTTTAAATTTTAAATAATATTATTTTAATCAGCCGACACGTGTCCGACACATGTCGGAGCGTGTCGTGTCGTGTCTTGTATCGGACACGACACACGGCGACCAGATTAAAGTGTCGGTGCATCATAGCTATATTCTCTCTTTCTTTCTTAATGAGATGTTATGATAAATCTTATCTTGCAACAACTATATAGTTATACTTTTGTGTGAAAATGATTATAAAAAAAAAATCATGATGCAAGTATTGGACCACTATATCATGATACAACTATATAGTCGTCATGTTTGTTTGTCATATGGATTTGGAGGTTTCGTCTTCAATAAAATTTTTAGTCTTTTCGAGAAGAAAAAAAATTGTATTAATTAATCGACTAATGAATTCACTTGTCAGTTTTTTTTTTTTTTTTTTGAGAACAATTCACTTGTCAGTTAAGAGCCCCTTTCTTTCGTTGTAGTTGTAATTGTAATTTACATGATGAAATTTCATTATAACAAATTCAAAAAAATTATATATACCGCGTGTTTCCGGTGACCTCTTTAACGACCCCAAACTCACACCAGAAGCTTGAGGCACATAAGTCTAGATGTTATACCAAAAAGAGAGATTTAGCTGTACATTGGTTTACATGAAAGCTAGATTGTTATGAAAGAGGTCCGCAGGAACTTGGGTGCATAAGAGAGTCTGGGACCTTAGGCTGGAGGGTGGTGGTTCGAACCCCGTAAAGAGGATATCTTTCAGTTCTTTGGTATAAAAAGCAAGTCCATGACTCTAACCACGGTAATCTGATTAACACATCCACTCATACCGTGAGACGGGGAATGTCGGGGTTCAACATTTTTAGATTGTTATGAAAGAGCCTTTGACTTGCAAGAACTACACTGTATACAAGCACAGAATTAGTACACTCACTCCATGACAATGCATTGCAAAACAGCTCGATTCGTTCGTTCCACACAAATTCAAACCACAAAGAATGATAACCAGTCCACTGTACTGCAATATACAAAATCAAACAGACAAATTAAAAAGAAACTCGTCGAATTATAATGAATGACGCGAGGAACTTGTTTTGGAATACACAAATAACAATCCTATCTTGAATTCTGGGCACTTGGATAGTTTCCCAGCTGCTCCATGTTCCAACTTTCATGAGGGGCAACTTGTACATGTGAAGGAGTGTATTGCTGCAATTTAACCCCATTCAACTAATCAAATTTTACCAAAAGACTCATATACAAACCACAAATTACTTAAAAAGCAACGATCCTACGATTGAAGGCTCGGAGATAGAAAACAATGATCCAGTAGAAGAGAAACCGTATCTGTTATACTATCATAAAGCCGTACCTCCATCTGATCTAGAAGATCTTTTGCTGTAGTAGCAGATAGAACTATGTCCCGAGCACTGGGCTTTATGAAACCTTCAACGACACCATTGTCAAACAATGACAGCAAACAATTATAATACCCGTCTACATTAAGCAATCCAACCTACAATACAAGAACAATCACACATCACAAACAGAAGGAATATACAGAATTTATTCTGAATACAACAGGAGCAGTGATAAGTCACCGGCTTTTTATGGATTCCAAGTTGTGACCATGTTATCATTTCTAGTGTCTCTTCCATAGTTCCATATCCACCTAAATTCAAAAAAAAAAAAAAACCAAAAAACACATATGAATGTGCTGAAAACTTTTAGTAATAGCATTTAGTTTTTAGTATACTTACCAGGAAGAGCAATAAAGGCATCAGCTTGCCTAGCCATTTCAGCTTTGCGTTCATGCATGTCCGCAACTATTTTTACATCTCCAACGGTTTCTCCAGATATCTGCCAAGTTTTTACGCATTATCAACGAATCTATCGGGTAGGCTAAAATATATGGATAAATGCAATCATGAAAACTGTGACCAATCTACAGTGAATAAAAAGAGCCAACTATTTTGAAGGGAATCTATACAATTTGAAGCAAAGGCTGGGAGAGTAGTAAAGCAAGTTCTTCAAGAACGGAACTTTGGGTCAATAATGCCGTGTAGATCGAAAACCGTGGACAGTAAATGGCAATACCTCAACAGGGACGAGAGCCTTGGGTATCACCCTGCAATAAAAAAGCAGTGAGAGAGTGAAAAATACACTGTCATAATAGCAGAACAAGTATTTAAAATTCATTAACAATACCACATCCGTCCCGTAATATGCATCTTTTTTTCCTATCTTTTATTTGTCTCGTAATATAAGTCTTTTATGAATATCAATAGAGATTGATTACCTTTTTCTTCATCTTACTTATTATCCATCCAACACCTTTTTATTACTACTTTACAACTAGTGCATTAATGATATTCAAAAGGTGTTCGTTATTCATCCACTTTCTTAAAAGGTTTGAAAAAGGCCTATATTACGCGACGAAGGTAATAATACTATGTCACATACCCAAGAACATGGCAACCTCCATCAAACGCTTGCTTGGAAATCAACCCCATTAGGCCAACACTTCCACCTCCATAAACTAGGTCTACCTTCCTATTCACCTGTAATAAGCATATAATTAACTTCAACCAACACGATCAAGCCTAATGCAAGCAGTCCAGATAAGCTGAAAAACTAAATCAGGACTACAAAATGGGAAAAACATTCTTCTACAAATGAATGGACAATTAAACTCAATCAGCCATGGAGCCAATCGCGGTTTTACCTGAGCCTCCAGGACCAAGAGGTTCTCGGTTCAAATCCCAATAGAAAAAAAAAAACATGGGCTAATTATTATTTGCACCACACCTAACTTACCACGGTACCGCATAACAGCAACAACGGCACCACAAAGAATCGACTTTAGTCAATGATATGATCAGTGATCTAGAACTGACCTTAAGAAAGTAGATTATTTAGTCAAGAATGAATTTTTAAAAAGTTGATTGTGTGTGGTGTGAAAGTAGTGTAGTGCAACGGTAACTTTGGAATGGTGTAAATAAAGGGTTCCAAAGAATGCCTGAAGCAGCCATAGACTCTAGTGAAAACTAACACATTTAATAAAAGCCAAAAGAAAGCAAACGACTAATAGTAATATAGCAAGAAAATCATGCACTTCACTTCAATCTCAAAAAGTAGAAAGCTCAGAAGTCAAAACACAACAATCCCTTCCTATCAACAACTAGATTGAAAAAGTAGTCCCCACAATCAAAAACCCAAATCAAGAATATGAAAAAATATCTTGTCTTTGACAAAAAAAAAAAAAAAAGGCAATAGCTTTGAGGACAAAACAACAGACTTTAGTCAAACAGAGCACGCTGACTATAAAAAAATACCCACCAATTCATTCCCCAAATCAGCCGCTGCATCACTGAACACTTCCCTGTGGCCAGAGTTGCTTCCACAGAAAACGGCAATTCTTTTGAATCTGCTTCTTTTATTGCTATCCATTCAACAACTTAATTCAATCTTTAATGGCTCACAACAATTTTACCCAAACTAAAATTTGTACGCGTTGTATAAATTGAATGAAAGTGAAAAGTAAAGATAAGATTATTTAAAAGACAAAAAAAAAAGTGCAAAAAGACAATCTGGGATTTTTTTTTGAATAGAATGTGAAAAGTATTGGGGTGAAGAAGATTTCGCTCCTTGTTTTATTCTCATAGTATAATATTATGAACAATTTGTACGTGACGGCAAGGAAACCCCACATGCTGCTATTGATTTTGTGATATAGATAGATATATAGGTTTATACTTCACATAATAATAATAATAAATAAATAAATAAATAAAAATGCAAATATAGATAGATATATTGGTTTGTATAATAATAAATTATAAAAAGGCTGACGTTGTAAGAGAAGTATGGTATTGTGATAGGCTGATAGCATAGAAACAAGCAAATGAAATAAACAAGGAGAAGAAGAAGGGTACTCACTACGTGATACATTTCTGTTCACACGATTTCATTCTGCATTTAAACTTTGTGGTTCTGATCGTACCACATCACATGTATCTATATAGATACGTACTATCCAAAAATTTCACGAAGAAGAAGTGGATTACTCAACTTCATAACTCTGGCTTTTGCTTTTGCTTTCGCTTTCAATCACAATCATCCCCTCAATATTTTTGGGTAATCCACATCAGCTTTGATAAGCTTAGCTATTAAAATAATAACACCTTCATATTTGTATAACTTAAGGGTGGTCGCTTTCCCAACTACATCACTGCCAAACACCATAAAAATTCAAATACGTTTCATTTTTTTTTTATTTATATTTCTTCTTTGTTATTATTATTATTATTATTGTTTTTATGAATCTTTTACCCAAAAATTGTCATTTTGGTTTTTTCTTGCTATTACTATTTTTATTTTTGATTGGAATTATTATTATTATTAACTGTCATATTTAATATCCAGGTTAAGCTAAAAAAAAAATAACTAGATTCATCCAAAAAAAAAATCATATCAAAGGTGATAGTTAAGAAAAAAATGGAGGGAATACTAGCTAGCAAGAATAACCAGTCTCTGCAGATCAACAGGACCCAAACATCAACCCCAAATCATTAAAACAATTACAAAAACGCAATCACCATTTCACTAAAGACTTAAACACACATCAAAACATGTTTCTATGGCTTGAAGAAAACTGCATCCTCCCTCTCTCTCTCTCTCTCTCTCTATATATATATATATATATATATATATATATATATATATATATATTTGTCACGAAACCACCGTACTAATACTAACACTGACACAACATATAGATGTAACAAAAAAAAAAAAAAAGAAGCCGAATAGACAACTAGCATTCTCAAAACACAATAAAAGTGAGCTCTAACCTAACACAGTAACTTCATATCATCAAACAGACCATAAATAACTGTGGGAAAGGGTGTTGTTGAGAGCTGATTTACAGCTTGTCCTCGTACTCGGTTAAAGGAGTCATCTGCTCCTTCAACCCCTTTCTTTTTCTGATATCAGTAACAAGGGTAGCAGCTTGTGATGAAGATTCCATTGGATCCGAAGACATCATTTCCCAGTGATCAAACACGCATTGTGGGAACGCTTGCCCTGAGGTAGCAGCACGCAATGTACTCGAGAAACCAAAAGACTCAACAACCGGAAGGTATGCCTTGATGTTGTAAAGCGGTGTTCCTGGCCTTTGCATTTCTTCAAACACATGACCGCGTTTCTGATTCAGCACACTGTAGATTCCACCAAGAGCTTGTTCAGGTGCTTGAATCTCAACTAGGTATACTGGTTCCAAGAGTCTGGGCTTGGCAGTAAGTTGGGACGCATAGATAACTCTTCTTGCTGTAGGGATAACTTGGCCACCGCCTCTGTGTATAGCATCGGCATGGAGAACAACATCACATACCTCAAAGCAAATACCTCTCATGTTTTCTTCACACAATGCGCCTTCCTTTGATGCCCATTGGAAACCTGCAACAACGGAATCTTTGATTTCGTTAAGATATTGCACACCTTTACACATATCCACAACCATGTTTGGACCCGTTGTTTCTGGCCCAAAACACCAGATTTTCTTTGCAAGATCCTTGTCCCATCCAAACTCCTCTGACAATATTTTAGCACGATTCTTGGGGTCGTCCCTTGGACCAATGCGTCCGTCATCAATGGCCTCAGCTAGACCGTCCTCCAATGGCCTTGCTTCCATGTAAAGGCGATTATGCTTGTTCGGTGATTTGCTCATAACCACACGCGAGGATTTCTCAAGGACAGTCTCTCTGAAGGACACCACTGGTTCAGACTTATGTATTTCAGCACCGCCCATGAAATCTTCTTGCAAATCTTTTAAGCATATCTCAAGGTGAAGTTCACCTGCACCAGCTATAATATGCTCCCCGGATTCCTCAATTGTACAGACAACCATAGGATCCGACTTGGCCAAACGTTTCAAGCCCTCGACAAGCTTAGGAAGATCTGATGCAACCTTGCATTGAACTGCAACACGGACAACAGGTGAGACAGAGAACTTCATTGCTCTGATTGGATGAGCATCCACTTCCTTCTCGTTCGTCAAGGTTGCATTCTTGGTGATGAACTGATCAAGACCAACCATAGCAACGGTGTTTCCACACGGTACATCATCAACAGTTTCCTGCTTCTTACCCATCCAAATAACCGTTCTCTGGACATTCTTCACATAAAGGTCCTTCTTCTCTCCAGGTACATAATTGGGACCCATAATCCTAACCTTCATACCGGTTGAAACCTTCCCAGCAAACACTCGTCCAAAAGCAAAGAATCTACCTTTATCAGATGCTGGAATCATCTTCGACACATAAAGCATAAGAGGTCCCTCAGGATCACAATTCCTAATAGCTGTAGCATAGGCATCATCCAGTGGCCCCTCGTACAAGTTCTCAACACGGTACTTCTGGGCTTTGGAAGGAGACGGGAGATGGTAGATCATCATTTCCAGCAGGGCACTGCTTGCTGGAAGCCATGTCTGCATCACACGCTTCATCAATGCCTTACCCATCAACTCTTTTTCTTCAGATTTCAAGGTGACACCAAGTTTTTGCAACATGGGCCATAGCTTATCTTTCTGATCATTCATACAGGTGCTGATGACCTGCTTGATGGGATCATAACAAAACTGAACGAAACCGCGCTTACATGTGGGAGCGCCAGTGTTCTTGGTAGTCCATTTTTTGGTAGCAGGATCAAAGTAGTTTTCACCCCAGATTCTTTCCATCATCTTAGATTCATCCACACCGAACTTAGAGGCGTACATCTTGGCAAAGTTAGTCAAGGTAAAAGCCCAGCCATGTAGCCCTGCAGAAAACGCAACAGTGCCTTTCTCTGGATAGACCTGGACATCACCAAGGAGAACATCTTCATATGTAGCCATAATGACATTGGCATTCTCAATAACCTTCTGGAATGTCTGGTATGCTTCCTCACCATCAACCTGAAGCTCAAGGAAACACCTGTCCATCTTGTTGACAGTCAGTACAGGCCTAATCCTCTCACCAAGGGCCTGTCTAAGGACAGTCTCTGTTTGGACACAGACACCTTCAACACAATCAACCACGACAAGTGCCCCATCAGTAATTCGAAGGGCAGCAGTCACTTCTGAAGAGAAATCAACATGTCCAGGAGAATCTATGAGATTGATAAGATACTCATTCCCTTGGCGGTCACCCTTGAAGTTTTTCAATGACTCATCAGTCATTTGATAGTAAAGTGAAATGCCTGTGGATTTAATGGTGATACCACGCTCAGCTTCGTCTGCTCTTGTATCTGTCATCCGAACATCCCCAGCAACTTCTTGAGCAATGATACCCGCAGCAGCAACCAGAGAATCAGTAAGGGTGGATTTTCCTGTTACACGTAAAACGAACCAGTGTGATAATGGTTAAACAGTGTCCAATACAAACAATGCAAACAGATTAAAGTTTAAGTCGGTCTTATAATCTAAGCAAGACATGTCAAAAAGTTTCCATAAGAATCGTAAGAGCAAGATTTTGAAAAGCACAAGTCTAAGCAATCATGAAAAGCAACACAATATCATCCTTACCATGATCGACATGAGCAATCACAGACATATTACGAATGTTATGCTTCAAGTCCATAATCTTACGAAGCTCTTCAGCTGTGAACTTCACCTGAGACCAAGGGATGCAAGTTATTGTTAGAGAACATATTTTAACAACAAAAATAGAAAAAAATGCGTTCCAAAACGGGTTAATGTCCTTACCATCTTGACAGGCTAATTATAAAACGGGATAAAGGCTGATATTGGATGCTGAATTACAAAGGCACCTGAGGACGAACATAGAAAAAAGTCAGTAAAGTGATCAAAGGAATTTAATTTCCAGTACATACAGAAAGCCTCACAAGTCAACACAAAGGTTTCAACACAATTTGAAAAATAAAACTGTAAACAATAGAAAGCAAAGGATACAGTACAATTCCAAAAACAAGCCTTAAAACAATAGAATTAGAAGCTCAACATAATCAATCAGCATGCAAGAAAATTGCTAAACACTATATGCAAAGAACATGAGAGTGTTAACAATCAGGAAATCCAATATAGAAGATTAGTCCATTTAATTTAAAATTAAGTTCATGATCAGTTTCAGTAACAAAACTAATAATTCACAGAAAAGGTGACAGGTAATTACAAACTGCAAAATAGGATTTACAAAAAAGAAAAACGGCGACACAGAAGCAGCAAAGAAAATCAATAAAAAAAATTCTTTGTTCAGAAATAAGGTTGGTGGCCACATAAGTTACCGTGCAGAACGAGCAGCTTATTACATTACAAAGAAGAAGAAAAGAAGATTGACCTTTTATAAGAAACATAATCAAAGTACTTAACAACTAATCAATCATTAGCTCTTCCTAAATAATAAAATAAGAAAAGTATAAACCCTGATTCGACATAGATCCTGGACAGATTATCAACCAGTCACCGGCTTGAAACGCAAAATCACTCCTTAGTAAAAAAATATCTTAACCACCGGAAAACACAGAGAAACATAATTATGCGATACCTAGACTAAAACCCTGCAAATCACTAACCCAACAAAAGAAGCAAAATTTAGGATTTCTGTGATAATTTACATCAAAACGAACATACATACGATCAACTGATAAGCATTCACCTAAAGAATGTAAGAGAAAAACAGGGACTAGCGAAGAAAAGGGGGACCTTAATTGCACAAGCTTCGAATGCAACCGCAGCAATAACTCAGGATGCCTTACACAAGATGAACGAGGAAACGATGCTGCGTGCTTATATTAGTTATATATACGCAAGGTTTTGAGAACAACCTCAGATCGATTACGTGTTGGATTAGGTGATCCGACAAACAAACTAGGGTTCTATAATCTATTTGATCCAAGAGAAGCCCAGTTTTAGTTTTGATGCAAAATCAAATCAAACCGTGGCCCAATTTGGATCTGGCTTAAGATATGTTTTGGTATTCATAATTAGGAAAGGTTTTAAGTGGGCGGTAGTTCTTGCCATATACTTATGCATGCATGTACTTTTTGCAGGATTGGTTGACTTGGACCATGACCCTTATATTTTAATCTAAACATTATTTCGGATACGAAAGGAGGGTAAAAACATTATTTCCAAATTCTAAGAACATTATTTACAATTTCTGCTATAAGAAGGGCTTTTATTTTTATTTGTAAGGACATCCAATAAACCTATCTTTGTCTTTAATTAAGGGTACAATAAAATGATCATAACAAACTAAACAACATATTTTGATGTACAATTATGATTATGATGTCGATCTATTGAAACTTATTATTACCTCATTACATTGTCACACCTAAATAAATGTTGTTGTTGTTTGTTTTTCTTTAAAGCCACTTTTGCATTATTATTTTTTTTTTTTGCCTTATCTTTGCAAGTCCCTTGCCCCTTACATGTTAAAAGACGGGAGGCCACTCCATTTATGTGGAGACACGGGTGGCTGCGTCGGTGCCATCAGTTTTGAAAGCTGTATTTATATTGTGTGGTTCAAATCGTTTAATCCGTCATTTCATTCTAAAATACAAGTATTTCTCGCTAAAGACGTCATAGTTGGTGTTTGGTGGGTGTTAATTTACGTGCAAGATTATGGTTATGCAAGGTATAATAACATTTTTTATCTCTTGTGTTTCATCTCAACACTTTTACGATATGTATTTTGTTTCTAACTTTTCAGTCAATATTTAGCCACGTGTCGATTTTTTTTTTTTGGGTATAGCATATCGTACGCTCAACGTCAATTTTTGGACTCGTAACACTTTGGATTGAATATGTGAGAAACAAATTAAATAGACTCCTTCAATACAATCGGTCATTACAGTTGCGAAGCATTCACAACAAACTACAAGTCTACAACAACCTAGCATAGCATTTGTTGTAACTGAAAAGTCTACTAGTTTGTTTTCTAAATATACTAGAAATGTTCAAACTAAATTGGTGGAACAACCTGGTATTCATTGTAACAAATTAGTTAACTACCTCAGATCGCGAGGACGGGTCTCAGGCCCGGGCGAGATGTGCGACTGCCATACCGTTTGGATAAACCATACTTTTTCACTATAAAAGAGCTCTCACGGGAAATTAACACAAAATGCACCAAGATAATTTGATCACTATGGCATACTCCTTGTTATCTCTTCAACTGCAAAAACCGTTCTTCATTTTTGTGTCCGTCATATTCTTAGTTGTTAGTGTCTCAACTAGTCATACTCTATCTATAATAAATTCCCCATTGACCAATTCTTCCTCAAAACAAGATGGATTAGTCCTCAATCTCATCCATCGAGACTTGATTGTTCAACCAACATATGCCCCAAACTCTACACTTTTAGACCAAATCGATTTACTCTTGAGTGGAGATGCTCATCAAGACGACTACGATCCGAATGCAGTGTCTATGGGATTTAGAGATGGAATCTTTTTTCTCGAGATTGAAATAGGTTCAAAGTCGGTTCGTCAGTACGTAGCCTTTAGCACAATATACCCATTTATTTGGGTTCAATGTGCTCAAGGCAAAAGTCGTGGAGGGAACCCAGTGTTTGATCCCACTGAATCAACTTCGTTTCAACAATCAACATGCCTCCCTGCTGGTGGAGGCCGGTACTGCAAAAAAGTACCTGGTGAAGAACAAGGAAGTGGTGGTCGATGTGACAGTCATAACCGTTGCGAATACACATTGCGCTATACCGGCGGATCCTCTAGCAAGGGATTCATTGGTTTTGATAGAATCTCATTCCATGATGCTCATCATGGTCCATCTTATGTCCCTAAAGTTCTAATTGGCTGTGGGAACGGTGGGGAACGGCTAACGCCCCACGAGAATGGAGTCTTTGGATTAGGGGGAGTACGAGAACTCTCGATTCTAGACACCCTGAGTAAGAGGTTTTCCTTTTGCTTTGGTAGCTTGAGTCAACCACATTCCGCACACAATCATCTTGCTATAGGAGAAGATGCACAACTAAGAGGTGTTTCTGTGCCCTTTACTTTTTTTAAAGCATATTTATACCAGATATCCGTGTATCGCATCGCCTTTGGAAGAGAGACAATAACCACAAATGAGCTAAAATTCACGATCGATACTATGTCGAGATTCTCTTACGTCAATCGTGACATCCATAACCTAATTCGTGGCGAAGTAGAGCAAGCAGTCGGCCAAAAGATGAGGAAGGTAATCGTTAAACAACACCCAGATGCACTATGTTATACTGCGCCCAAACTTATACATCCCTTTCCAGACTTAGTTTTGCACTTGTATCACCACACCATTCAGTTGGACGTAAACTCGTTGTTTATGAAGGCCTACGACAAAAACGCATTTTGCTTGACAATCTTTGCATCATCTGATCCTAGAGATAATGTGATTGGAGCTGCAGCACTCCAACATCACAATGTTGGGTTTGATTGGACTACCCACCGAGCATATTTTGAAAAAATTGATTGTAGTAGAATCCATCAATGAATAAATTGATAGATGTTATGTCATTTCTTTAAAAAAAAAAAAATTAAATCTCATGTTTGCAAATAATCTCCCTCACAAATACTACTCTCTTCCTGACCCTTAGACACGGACGGTCCTAGCACATACACGGACATTGATGAATACTAATCCATCAAAGCACAAGCTGTCATGCTCTTCCGACGGATCCGAACTTCAACTCCCTTGAAGAGTACATTCGGTGTTTTAACCGAACGAATCGAAGCTCAATTCGGGCTTGTCTAAGTTTTACACCATTTTGACATATCATGTATAAAGGTTTCATAAGGACAAATCATGTTTATAAGGCTGAACAACAACCCACAAATAAAGAAGGACAAAACAAGCTAGACGCCCGTTTAAGACCCTGGACGCCCGTCTAAACATTACTGGACGCCCGTCCACTATGCCCAGACGCCCGTCCACCTAAAACAGTTTCAATCCTGAATGTAAACTAGCACCTCAGACGCCCGTCCGGATAAGCGAGACGCCCGTCTGAGACACAACCTAAGTAGACGCCCGTCCAGAGAACCGGACGCCCGTCCACCCAGGTTCGACCAAAACCACAGCCTCGTCATCAAGCGATTTCCGGATCGTATTTCAACCAACTAGCAGCAGATAATCAACACCGTAAACATAAGAGACCACATCTAACCGTACCATAACAACTAGAGTCATTAACCAAAACAACAATTCATAATTCTAACACCAAAAAGCCTTGAAACAAGAGCAAATCCTTATAACCAACGATTGAATTCATAGGGCGGTTTTCTCTTACCTATTGCAGCCCAGAAAACCGATCCAAACTCGGATGAAAGATCTGGCTTTGCAACACCACCAAACGATAGCAAACCGTTGCCCTCCTCACGACGCTTTCAATTCTTGAATCGGTTCTGAAAACGATCAACTCTTCCTCTTAGAATTGTGAAAACTCTCTTTTCTCTCTTTCTCTCCTCACAATGCCGCACAAGGGAAGGGGGAAGGCTGGAAGTAAACGAAAATCCCCGATTTTTGGTTAGGTCTTAATATTAAAAGAGAGTTAACCCTTGACCACAAAAACTGATTTTCCTTTTAATTATATATATAAAACTCGAAATTATATATATATAACGACTAATTATGTTTATTATGCTTTTTGTTTTAACAGTTACTTATTTTCTTGTATGTGAACTTCACATTGGGTTAATTTTAACGTTTAATAATATTAAATTGTTGGAACGGATTGCAAGAACGAACATAAATTAAACAATCAAACAAACACAGAAAACAAGATTTAACATAGTATCCAACAATGTGTTAGCTAATCTACAGTCATAAGGCCTTTTATTCAATCAACAATGTTCACAAGAAAGGTGTTAAATAAACGAAAAGAGAAAAAATCAGACTTCAGTGTCTTCAGAGATTTTATACGAGATTCAAACAAATAGAGATTTATATTTTAGAGATTAAACAATATTTGTGTTCTTGTTAAAAATGAAAATTTATGGTATTTCCTATCGCCAGTGTAATTTTGTAATAAATTTGATAATATGAAGTTGGTAATTTAGTAATAAATTTGTGTTTATGAGATGGTATCAAATCCACTTTTTCTGGGCAGTTTTTTTTTCTCCAAATTTTGTCCGCTTAGTTTTTACTATTTGGTATTCATAGTTTTTCCCAGAATCATATCGACTTTGGTGTGTATCATGTTCTATGAGAATACCAAATTGTGTGGAGCTGTGTTACGATTTGATTTGTAGTTGGGTGGTTTGCACCATGATCGATTTATTTAGTGGCGTAAGAGTACGTTCGTTCGTTAATGTTTAACTGTGTTGGTAGGTGTCACTACATCAGAAATAGTTGAAAGGATACTATATGTGAGGGTTACTGTTGTTGAAGGGATACTAATAATGGTTGTTACTATATGTGAAGTAACTATCCTCATCTTGAATTAAGTTACTACATATATTATTTGCTTCAATTTTGTATGTAACCACGTGATAGCATCCACGGATGTTACTACCCGGTTAAATGTAAGTTACTACATCATAACAACCATTAAGTAACAGATGTTTATTGGGCTAAACTAGGCTTACTAGACTGCATTGCATCTGTTCACGTCTCTGAAGAGACACACACACAGACACACCAAATACACACATGTTCTTCTGCATTGCTCTTGGCTACTTCCATGGCTTACTAGCATATATTGTTCCCAAAAACTAGTTGGAGTCTGGTTCTGTTTTTGATTTTCAATTGCCTAATTAATCAACTTTGATTTTTTTTAAGAAATACATGGTTGTAGTTTAAGTGGGTCTTGTTAAGATCAAGCAGGCACCAATTTTTTTTAAATTCCAATCAGGGTTCGATCTCATGACCTCTGGCTCAGATACCATGTTAAGATCAAGCGCTTACAATTTTACTAAGATCAATTGGTATTAGTAAAGACGCTAATATATATCTTTATACATTCAAGAGTGTGAGAATCCATCCCAACATGTCAATCGTAGTTACTGAATCCATGTTATGTTAATAGGCAATTGAAACTACAAGATTTAAGTGTTTGTGCTGGATAACGCAGATCATACCGTCTAACAATCTTCTTTGGAACAGGGGAAGGGTCAATATAGGTGCAAGACTATAACGAAATTAAGACTTGTCACCAATTACCAAGCAGGAGAAACAAAGAAGGCAACAGTTAACAAACACCTTATTACTCAGATGAACATAACTGCATGAGTACACAAGCTCCACAAACACACTTACCCAACCAAACAACGACAATAAAAATATTACTGGAGAAGAAAATAAATTCTACAAAGAGTATTATGAGATTATTAAAAAAAAAAATATTGATCCTTGATCTCAACAAATCATACTGAACAACACCAAGAAACTAATTACTTACCATACAACTAAATATATATGAGATAAAACAATGACAGTTGTTGCGGAAAAAGACCGACCGCGAAAAAATACCGGAATTAATCAAACAATTCGCAATAAATCCTTGAAAGAACTTTACATTCCTTGAAATTCAAGTCCGTCACAGCGGCGATGTCCGTGGCCATTGCAACGGCTATCCTAGCCTCCCTGGAATCCGTTATTTACTTATTTATGCATTATTACTCTCCATCAAGTCTTTTACTAAATTTTCTTCGAATAGAAATATTTCAAATGATTATTTTACTATCTTGGGTTCAAATTGTGGGTCAAATTCGGTTTGATTCATTTTTGATTTGGAACATGTAATTCAATAAAATCAAATTTAGAATAAACTGTTTCGTTGATTTATAAGTGATGATAATAAATATATTGTAATTTGTTACTGAAAAAATACCGACTTTCTTTTTATAATCAAGATTTAAGGAGCAGTTTTACTCCACATCATCTTTTAGTTGACATTTATATTTTACATGGCATAGGCCGACCGTATGTTTTTACGTTTTTTATTGGTTACGGATTACAAATCAATCCCAAGAGACAAAGCATAAAATTTCCGTTTAGTTGAGTTTGACAATTTTTTTTTAATTATTAGCGAATATTATTGAATATTAAAATAAAAAAAAGAAACCAACTAATTATTAGAGTACTCACTATGATACACTTTTGCACAATGTGAACACAAATGTGTGACAAAAAAATAGGTGTATTAGCCACTATGGCTGGTTTTACCACGACGTGGGAGTATATGGCGTGGAAGTGGACGTGGGTATATCCACTACCACTACCACGTTTGGAGGCGCTGAAAACATCTTTTTTTTTCTTTCTTTTTGTTGTCCGACAAAGCTGTTCTTCTTCTTCATGCGAAATTCTTCACCCAAATTGCTCAATTTTCTTTTTCTTTGAAGGGGAATTGATCTACAACATCTGTTTCTTGTTTTGCCGACAAAGCTGTTCATCTTCTTCCTGCGAAATTCTTCCACCCAAATTGCTCAAAAAATTTTTTTTTTCTTTGAAAGGGAATTGATCTACAACATCCGAAAATCTCTGAAGGAGTTGAAATTGATTCTTCACTGCTAAAAGGTAATTTCTTTTCTTTCAAATGATTTCATCCGAAAATCTCTGAAGGAGTTGAAAAGTGGGTTCTTGCAATTTCTGCTAATGTTTTCTTGTAATTTCTGTGAATTTTTAATCTGCTATTGTTTTTTTTTTTGTTGCTATTCTATGTGTGTACGAATTTGTAATTGATTTGTATTGTAAAAACATTTGGGCTAGAAAGTTTTTTTTTTTTTTTTTTTTTTTTGATAATATGATGTTCATCAAGAACTCATCCATTTGGGCTGGTTTGCATTTTGCAGATACTTGCTAAAAAATGTCAAAGGATGGTTCGAACGACCAAACCACTAATGAACAAGACCCAATTGATGTCCAATCTGCTGCCAAGGGTTTAAACTGGTCTGATGCAATTGCTTTCAATAAACAGCCTACCAATTTAACGGGGTTGCAACCAAGTAACATGTCATCTGGTTTCCAATTCCAACAAGCACCTTATCCAGGAATGTTTCAGCCTGCTTTCTTCCAACAAGCACCTTATTCAGGAATACTCCAACAAAGCCATTCTATTCCATTCCAGCAATCCACTTCACCAGGAACATTCCAGTGCAACAACTATTGCCCTCCCCAAACTACACCCTCATATAATCAAAGCTTGAGCTGCCCACAACCCACTTCAACCCCCTTAAACCCTAACAATAACCTGGAGTCATCACAGAGGCGCAAAAAAAAGACGTCGGTGGGGGGTGCAAAGGTAAGAATCGCTTGGAATACTGAAGAAGACACTGAATTGTCTGTAGCTTGGTTGAAGATAACGGAGGATCCTATTGTTGCAACAAACCAATCAAAAGACAAGTTTTGGGAGCGGGTGGCAAAGCAATTCAATACGCAAATGAGTCGTATCAACGCTGACCACGTCGAAAGAAGTCCGGATGGTTGTAATGCTCGATGGAGGCTAATAAGTCCGGCGGTGACGAGATGGACTGGAATATTGGCGCATGCCTCGAGGGGAGCGCCAAGCGGATGGAATCAATCTATGATAGTAAGAAAAATAACCTATCAAATAAAGTGGTATTTTGTGATAAGAAAATATAATAAAGTCATATCTTGATAACTCTTATCACATAATGGATAGCCAATATTGGGTTGTTGTTCATAGTGTATTTTATGATGTTTTACAGGAGTCGCAAGCAAGAAATACATATCAGCAGACATATGGTGAACATTTTGCATTTGAAGAATGTTGGAAACATTTAAAGGATAGTTACAAGTGGCAGACGTGGAGCACAAGATATAGTGAATCACCCGCTTCTGGACCATCGGCATCATCTAAAAGAAAATATGTCCAAAGCAACGATCCAACCGATGATATACGTGACACCGGTGCACCACCATCATCTTTTCATGTGGATTCCCCACAACCCGTGTGACACCAAGGGATGACGCTCCGCAATGTAGGTGTTGATACCCCTTAAAGAAGCGGGGCACGTAGTGCAACAATCCCGGAGTAAATGAATATACTTATATATGCATATATATCATTAAAGATGTTAGTACTTTTATATCAACACCTACAGATTATGTCAAGGAAGAAGAAGATATAAAAGTAGCTTTACTTACCCCGTTTTTCATTTCCATTTATGTTGTTATAGAGTCAATTTTTGGTGACTAGCTTTTATTGCTTTCTTATTTGCCCCTCCCATGTATGGTCCAAGCAAGATGAAAAGGCCGGCGGGAGGTAGAAAAGTTATGAACGAAAGACAACGAGCTAAGCGGCGATTCGTGGAGGTACAAAGCGAGGGAGCTCGAGAAAATATCTGCAGCACTTTCAACGATTGATAAGGATGTTGAAGAAAGATCCCGATGAGCTGAACAGACAAGACATCAACGAGATGATTTTATACGATTGCATTTAGAGGAGGAAAGCACTCGCGCAAAAGAGCAACATATGTGGGAGGCAGATTCTAAGCGGACAACCTATGTGAAGGATCTATTGTTTGTGACTAAGAAGCTTAAGGATGCATATAAAGAGCTAGAACTATTTGATAAATCCTCAGTAAGGACTCCCCGAAAGCAATTTGATTATAATGTCTGTAAGAGGTTGGTGGAGGCTTTGCCCAACGCACAGGTATGTTTTTCTATTTTCACTTGTGCAGGCTTTGTGTGTGTGTGTGTTTGTTCAAAGAGGTGTCTTAAAGAACAATGATATTCATTTATTCATGTGATTGTTCCTTTATCAACTAATTTTGTGAACTTCATTCTTGTTTGTTTCTTTCTTTTGTAGTGCTATAAAATTTGATCAATACTCTTCCCGTGGAGTCTTTGAAACCATCAACTCCAAAATCGCGAGCGACCACAGTTGGGATCAATCCACAAGCACTTGATGGCGAAATTGATTAGTGTGGACTTCTCCACAACTGTGTATTTTGTATCTCATAAACTTACTTTTGAAACATGCTCACTTTTTTGTGTTTGACTACACCATTAAGGGAAATCTTTGTTGGGATCACTCCACGACAACGTCGGATGCTAGAATTTAGATAGTATGATTAGGGTGGACTTCTCCAAAACCGTATATTTTGTGGCTATTGACCTCTTTTGAAGCTATAGTTTTTGTGCTTTGATTCTCCGTTGAGAGCAATCAGTATTTGGGGCAAATTGGATATGATTTGTAAAGTAACCAAACTTGTTGGGCATAGCTATAATTTGTTGTCATAACTATATGGACCATGTTAATGTATCCGTAAAACTTGTGTTTGTTAGATTTTTGTTCATATTTCTTTTGTTCGATCAATGACCATAAGGTTAAGGTGTGTTTGTTTGCTAATACATCATTTAGATAGTCATAACTTAAACACAATTGTCAAAATTGTATAAATAAACAAGTGTACTTTTAACTCAATCACTTTTCATTACTCCATATAGTTTTACTAAACATACATAAATGTAAGTTTAAGATATCTGGTATCTATATAAAATGATCAAACATATTCTTTTTTTTAGGAAAGATAAAACATATTCAAACATGACATTACATAATGATGATGATGATAATAATAACTTTTAGCATAACCACACAACATTAATAGGCACTAAAACATAATAAAACGAGGGCAATATAATGCCATTAACTTTCTTAGTCCTCTCCACCTTCGCCGGAAAACTTCCACACATGATCCACTAAGTCATTTTGTAGTCTGGCATGAGAAGCTTCATCTCGGATGACCCGGAGGCGTGAGGCAACGAAACTTGCACGACGATCATCCGTGTCTAATCGTCTAGGTGTTCGCAAGGTCTCTTCACGTGGCGG
The DNA here is from genome assembly GCA_036785695.1 of Gentiana straminea. Taxonomy (NCBI): domain Eukaryota; kingdom Viridiplantae; phylum Streptophyta; class Magnoliopsida; order Gentianales; family Gentianaceae; genus Gentiana; species Gentiana straminea. The sequence goes on along the minus strand of JAVUPR010000266.1, from coordinate 14,940,545 downwards.
GGTCCACACGGGTAGGTTAAGTCCACGTTCATCTTCAATGATCATGTTGTGTAGGATTATGCAAGTGAGCATTATCAGTTGCACCTGTTGGGGATCTTGCCATTTTATTGGGAATCGAATGATCTGCCATTGTTGTTGTATCACCCCAAAACACCTCTCAACATCTTTTCGGTAACCTTCATGCGCCTTTTTGAAAGTGGTCTCTTTTGCATTGCGTGGGTGAGCCACACTCTGAATAAGTGTAGCGTATTTAGGGTAGATTCCATCTGTAAGATAGTACGGAACATTGTAGGCATTGTTATTCACGATGTAATTGACCCTAGGCATATTGCCATTGATAAAATCGTAAAAAAGTGGTGAATGAATAAGCACTGATATGTCGTTCATTGTGCCCGCCATTCCAAAAAATGCATGCCATATCCATAGGTCTTGTGTGGCGACAGCCTCCAGAATTAAAGTTGGAACTCCTTTGTGACCTTTGAACTGTCCGTGCCACGCTGTGGGACACCCTTGCCACTCCTAATGCATACAATCAAGAGAACCGATCATGCCCGGAAATCCACGGTTTTCATTCTCATCTAATATATGGGCGAGATCATCTTCATTTGGTGTCTCACAAAATTTAATGACAGTGTCCTTCGTTGTCATCTCTCCGATCTTGATTAGCTCGTCCATTCGATCCATGCATCCTCCATAGGCGAGTAAACGAACAGCGGCCATCACCTTTTGCACAGACGAGAGACCTAATTTTCCGGTGCAGACTGGTCTTTGTGTGAAAAATGGGTCAGCTTGTTCCAGTGCGGCGACTATTTGAAGGAATAGTTCCTTCCTCATGCGAAATCTACGCCGAAAGTAGTCGGCTGGATATCGTGCATCAGCATTCAAGTAGTCTTCCATAATTTGGTTGTGGCGACAATGGCGATCACGATTTATTATCCTCCTACAGTTAGGACCTTGTATTGTTAAGAACTCTTGAATGGCCGGTATAGTAGCACGGATCCTTCGAGACGTTTCTTCCTCTATCTCCGTTTGATCTCTCTCATCAGCATCAATCGATTGATTCCATCGACGTATTGCTCCGAACAAACGACCAAAATTACTCATTATTTTCTCTCTTTAAAATACTACAAAATTTGATGTTGTAGATTGATTTTTTTTTTCTTGAGTTTGAGTAATGTAGTGTGGCTGTATATATAGCAACGAAAAAATTTCATGTTTGATTTGTTTATTTGATACTCCTAAAATTTTCACCAAAAAAATTCCCTCAAAAATTTCCCAGTAATCTTTTGGCATGTTTGACCGAATATTTCCCACCAAAATACTTGCTTTTTCTGTTCGTTCATTTCCCGCTTTATTTTTTTCATTTACTTTTACTATGCCACATGGATATTCCAAATGTGTAAAACAACACCATTGGAGTAGATTGGAATAGAAAAAATGTATCATATTAAAATAATAATAAATTCTTGCAGCTTTTTACCACATCCACGTTGCATCATATATAGTGAATACTCTTAAGGGTATTATAGGAAGAAATTTTGATGTTGGTCCTTATAAATAGATTCTTTTTTTTCTTGTCCTTTCGGCTTGAATAAGTTTAAAATGAGTCACCCTCCACAAAACCTAAACAAATTAAAGCGATCAAAAGTCTCTTTATTATTGATAACAAAATTCGAAAATACTTCAAAATTGAAATTGATCTTTTTTAGAAACACGTAAATTGATGTTGAAATTTGAAATACTCAGAAAACAATTACTGAAACAGAAGGATCTGATAAGCATTGACAACAAATTACAACAACCTAGCATTTTTGTAACAGGAAAGTCAATTAGTTTGTTTTCTAAATATGCTAGAAATATTTAAAGTGAATTGGTGGAACATATGAACAAGATAAGCATCATTAACAAACTATAACAACCTGGTATTCATCGTAACAAATTAGTTAACTACCTCAGATCGCGAGGACGGGTCTCAGGCCCGGGCGAGATGTGCGACTGCCATACCGTTTGGATAAACCATACTTTTTCACTATAAAAGAACTCTCAAGGGAAATCAACACAAAATGCACCAAGATAGTTTAATCACTATGGCATACTCCATGTTATCTCTTCAACTGCAAAAAACGTTCTTCATTTTTGTGTCCGTCATATTCTTAGTTGTTAGTGTCTCAACCAGTCATACTTTATCTATAAAAAATTCCCCATTGACCAATTCTTCCTCAAAACAAGATGGATTAGTCCTCAATCTCATCCATCGAGACTTGATTGTTCAACCAACATATGCCCCAAACTCTACACTTTTAGACCAAATCGACTTACTCTTGAGTGGAGATGCTCCAAGTTCTGACTACGATCCGAATGGTGTGTCTATGGGATTTAGAGGTGGAAACTTTTTTCTCGAGATGGGTATAGGTTCAAAGTCGGTTCGTCAGTATGTAGCCTTCAGCACAGTAACCCCATTTCTTTGGGTTCAATGTGCTCAAGGCAAAAGTCGCTGAGACAACCCAGTTTTTGATCCCACCGATTCAACTTCATTTCGAGAATCAACATGCCTCCCTGAAGGTGGAGGCAGGTACTGCAACAGAGTACCTGGTGAAGAAGGAAGAAGTGGTGGTCGATGTGACAGTCATAACCGTTGCGAATACACATTGCGCTATACCGACGGATCCTCTAGCAAGGGATTTGTTGGTTTTGATAGAATCTTATTTCATGATGCTCATCATGGTACATCTTATGTCCCTAATGTTCTAATTGGCTGTGGGGAGGGTGGGGAACGGCTACAGGCCCACGAGAATGGAGTCTTTGGATTAGGGGGAGTACGAGAACTCTCGATTCTAGACAACCTGAGTAAGAGGTTTTCCTTTTGCATTGGTAGCTTGAGTCAACCACATTCCGCACACAATCATCTTGCTCTGGGAGAAGATGCACAACTAAGAGGTGTTCCTGTGCCCTTTACTTTTTTAAAGGGATTTTTATACCAGATATCCGTGTATCGCATCGCTCTTGGAAGAGAGACAATAACCACGAATGAGCTAAAATTCACGATCGATACTATGTCAAAATTCTCTTACGTCAATCGCGACATCCATAACCTAATTCGTGGAAAAGTAGAGCAAGCAGTCGGCCAAAAGATGAGGAAGATAATTGTTAAAAACCACCCAGATGCACTGTGTTATACCGCGCCTAAACTTATACATCCCTTTCCGGAGTTAGTTTTGCACTTGTATCACCACACCATTCAGTTGGACATAAACTCGTTGTTTTTGAAGGCTTCGGAGAAAAACGCGTTTTGCTTGACAATCTTTGCATCATCTACAGATAATATGATTGGAACTGCAGCACTCCAACATCACAATGTTGGGTTTGATTGGACTAACCACCGAGCATATTTTCAAAAAACTGATTGTAGTAGAATCCATCAATATTGAATAAATTGATGATGTTATGTCATTTCAAAAAATTAATTAAAGAAATATATATCTCATGTTTGGACTAATGTTTATTATGCTTTTTGTTTTAATAGTTACCTTTTTTTTTCTTTCTCTTGTATGTGAACTTCACATTGGGTTAATAACGTTTAACAATATTGTTGTAACGGATTGCAAGAACTAACATAAATTAAGAAATCAAACAAACACAGAAAACAACAACACAAGATTTAACATGGTATCCAACAATTAATGTGTTAACTAATCTATAGACATAAGGCATTTTATTCAATCAAAAATATTCACAAGAAATGTGTTAAATAAATGAAGAAAAGAGAAAAATCGGACTTGAGTGTGTTGAGAGATTTTATAAGAGATTCAAACAAGTAGAGAAGTATAAACATATTTTAGAGATTAAACAATATTAGTGTTCTTGTTAATTAAAATGAAAATTTAAAGTATATATCTCTAATCGTCAATGTATCATCAAATGTTATTACGATTTTAATTGTCACTACATTTCAATTATTGTTACTGCATGTTCAGTTGTGTCTATCAAAGCATGTTCAATTGTTTTGCGATTCATTTGTCACGTCATCTTCAATTAATTACGTTTGTCACTTCATGTTCGTATGTTAGTAACTTCAGTGTCACTGCACCCATTTAAAAAAAAATTGAATTTCAGAAATTAAATGGAAAAAATATCAAATAATACATCAAAATAAAGAAGGCCAAAAAAACATGTACCGACAACATATACTTGCGTAAAAGATGTAATGACACCTAATTTGATATTCGTAAAGTGTCATTGATGATTACTAACAACCTATAATTGTCATTGTATTTTCAATTGTCACTACATTCTAAATTTATCACAGTTTAAATTATCACTGCATTTTCAATTGTTTTCGTCAAAGCATGTTCAAATATTTTGCAATGCAATTGTCGCTTCAAGTTTATATTAAGCAGCTTCATTGTCACTGCACTCTTTGTGAATTATTAAAAAAATCGAATTCAAATTTATGTCGGAAAAAAGTCAAATGATTACCAAAACAAAGACGACAAAAATATATGAATTATGATGAAAACATTACAAGGACCGGAGGTTTAAATCGAAACCCACTCATGTTTGAAAATTTTATTAGGAGAAAAAAAAGTAACTATTTTTGTTTCTTCAAATTTCGCATGTTTTCTTTTTCATTTTGGGGCTGATTTTTATTTTTATTTGTAGAGAGATTAAATTGGGATTTTTTTTCATATTCTCTGTCTTTGTAAACAATGAACAATTACACACACACATATATATATACGGAAACGAAATATACACATACACACTTTTGTCTCGAAACCGAGTCCTCCGAATTATGGAGCCACACAGTTATTACCTCTGGACCAATGTCTCATTGGCATAAACATTGAACAATTGATGGTGTCACTTTTTCTTATTTTTATACATTATGTGTACTTCATTCATCTTCTCCATCAGTCCAAGCTATTCACCAAAAATAAAAATAAAATAAAAATGAAATAAAATCAACCGAAGCCATTGATTCATAGAATCAACCAAAGAACGGTAGGAGAGAAGATTTGTAGAAACAATCAAACAATAAATATTGTGATGTAATTCATTATATAGATTTTTGTCCAGATGGACAAAATTATCAAAAATTCGGGATAGAAGGAAACTGTAATTTAATCGGGACAAACGTAACAATTATGAAGTAACAAATATGAAGTAACAAATATGGAATAGAGTAAATATGAAGTAACAATTGTGAAACACAAAGTAACATTAACACGTGAAGTAACAATTTTAAAGTAACAATTGTGATTTTTGTCCTTTATAAGCATGAAAATGTAACTTTTGTCCTTACAGACCCATTTATTAATTTTTTTGTCCTTGTGACCCTTCCCCTTCATTATATATATATATAGAATAGATACTGTAAAATAGATTTTTTTTTTTAGGAAAGTAAAATACATATTTTTTTTGGAAATGAGTAAAATAGATATTTTGATGCACTTCACTTTGGGTAGAGATTTTTGTAAAATAAAAAAAATACATTCAAGTGTAAAAATATAAAATATAAAATATGTTAAAAATATATAGATTTTTGCCAAGAAGGACAACTTTATGAATAAATCAAGATTCAATGAAACGGATCAGGACAAAACTGGGGTAAACTTCCAACAATGCCCTTTTAAAAATCTGTCATTTCATGCTTTTCTACAAAAAAAAAAAAAAAAAAGTCAATCAATGCATTGAATGAATTTAATGCTCCTTCATCATTTAATATAACCGTCAATTAATTCTTCATTATTTACGCATCAATTACACTACACATTTTTTATTTTAATGTGAAACAAAATGCTCAATTTATTTACAATTTTGATGCAAAATTACTCCACCTATGTTATTCGATCTGTTACTACATTTTTTTGTTGCTATAACTACATCTATTTTATCGGTTGTTACTACTATTTTTTAATGTTACTACATTTTTTTGGCCGTAACTATATCTATTTTATTGGCTGTTACTACATGTTTTTCGAGTGTTACTGCATCTTTTTTATTGTAACTTTATTTCATTGGTTGTAACTACTTTATTTTATTTTATAATGTTACTACATTTTTTATTATGTTACTACAATTTTTTATTATAACTATATTTTGTTGATTGTTTCTATTTCTTTTTATGCTACTGAGTAACTACATTGACTAAATTGATTTGGAAGATTCACACTCCCCAGTTTATGGCACGACATTTACTACAATTGGCACAACATTTACTCCAATTTATAAAAAAAATAATATTATTTTAGTCTATTTATTATAAATTTGTTCTTTTTAATCACACAAAATGGAAAATGTCTTTCTATCCCATTTATGACATTCTTTGTCTTTATGGCCCCTTCTCCCAAAAATATATGATGCATATGTTGTAAGTTTTTTATGAAATAACTACAACAACTTAGAATTTGTTTTGACTTGTAAAGTTCAATATAACAACCTAGAAATTGTTGTTTTGGTTTTTTATGTATTGGATGAAAAAAACTACTCCCTCCGTCTCGCAATATAATTCTTTTTAATTTTTTTGTGGTGTCAAAAAATATAAGACCTTCTCACAATTTCAATATAAGATTAATGTATTGTTTTCACTTTCACACTAAACAATGTAATATTATAAGTCACTCCTAAAAAACAATACAATATTTTGCTTTGAAATATTAAAAAAGTAACTCATTTATTATTTTTCTTAATCTGTGTGAAAAGTCCAAAAGAACTTATAATACGGGACGGGGCGGAGGGAGTACAACAACCAAGAATTTGTTTTGACTTGTAAGGGTAAATATAACAACCTAGAAATTGTTGTTGGTTTTAAGTATTGGATGGAAAAAACTACAACAACCTAGACTTTGTTTTGACTTGTAAAGTTCAATACAACAACCTAGAAATTGTTGGTTTTAAGTATTGGATGAAAAAAAACTACAACCACCTAGAATTTGTTTTGATTTGTATAGTTCAATATAACAACCCAGAAATTGTTGTTGGTTTTAAGTATTGGATGAAAAAAAACCTACAACAACCCATAATTTGTTTTGACTTGTATAGTTAAATATATCAACCTAGATTTTTTTTTTTGAAGCAACTTAGAAATTGTTGTAGGTTGCAAGCGTTGGATTATAACAAAGGTTTTCTCGTAGAATTAATGGATTTGTTTAAAAAAATATAGCGGAAGGATTATACTTCATCCGTTTTAAAATAACTGATGCAGTTGTTGTTAAAAAAAAATTGTTCTGATTTATTATTATTTTCTTACACTTACCCTTATTTATTATGGAGAATTAGGGATAAGAACAACTTTTGGAATATTTTTTTAGTACAATGACAGTCACACATTTTTTTATAGGAAGAATGACAACTTTTATATTTTTTATAGCCTGAAGGACAAAACCAAAAAGGAAATAAAAATAAAAAATCCGACACGTCCCTGTTCCAGTTTTTTTTTTTTTTTTTCTTCTTCTTTTTTCTTTTTCCTCCTCAATTTTCAAATGCTCATATCTTTTGATCCAGAGATCTAACGGGATAAAAATTTCACTGAATATTTTATTTTTTGATGCTCTCGTTTTAAGACTTAGTTCGATATAATTACAATTTGGGACGGAGGTAGTCCAAAAAAACTCATGTCAATAAAAAGGGGAATTAGTGGAAGGACAAAAATAGGCGTTAAATTAATGAATAAGACGCAGTTTCAAAACTTTTGCATAAACGGCAATCTTATTATTAGAAAAATTAAAACTGTATGCCATGCACCTGAAGAAAAAAAAAACATCCACACATTTTCACTCTTATTATTCATCGTTTTTAATCACTTGTATCTCACAATTTACAATTCCAAAATTAAATTGATAATTCTTTCATCAAATATATATTTTTTCATGCTATGATTATCGCATGCAAGTTTTTTGTGCCGGAGGGGTGGTTTTTGTATTTCATATTATAATTATAAGATAAATTGATTGATTGCATCGATCATCAAAGATTTTCACAATTTACAGATCGAGGTATTAGAGATAAAGATATATTTATATAAAAACAAAGTAATGTAATTTTTTTTTTTTCCACGAAGAACGAAAGCTTTCATTAATACTAATTAAACGTTACAAAGCCAAACCGGGACAGAGTTGTGCCAAAACACCCCAATATCCGGCCCGAACGAGAAAGCCGCAAGATTGTGAGCCGAACATTTACTTTCGCGTTCGGTGTGCAATACATGACAATAATCAAAACTAGCGAGTTAACAACCTAATATCATCAAGGATAAGCGAGATGGATATTGGAGGGGGTTTTGAACTATTACAGTGGTTTACCAATACTAGACAATCAGAATAACAGACTAAACTTTTAAGACCCATGGCTAGACTTCTACTCAAGCTGTCAAGCACCATCGTAAGGCTTGGGCTTCCGCAACCAAGGCCGAGCCGCAATGCGACCGTGGAGAAGCCCAAGCCTCCAAAACCGCACCACTATCCTGGAGAAGAAGCGCTCCAAACCAAAGCAAGACCGAATCCGATTTCCGAGTGCATCGACGTAGGCACGAACCTCCACGGATCGGGGGACCTCGCGGCGCAAGACGGGGAGAAGAAGAAAAAACTTGGTTAGAAATAGCCCTCTCCTCATTATATGCCCGCAAATAATCGGACCAAGCCTCACCGGCAAATTTTGCGGTTCCTCGAAAAGACCGGCCGAGACTCTCAAAAACACGATTACAACGAGCCTTCCAAATGTACCATAATACATAACAAGATAGAGTTATTCTGTCAGAGAGCGATCCTGAAGGCTTTTCCTTCGAAATGTCATCCCACCAATGCACTAAAGAGACATTAGGGGCTCTAAACGCGTTCCACGATAAGCCCACAAGCTTCCATACATTTTGCGCAAATGGACACTTTAAGAAAATGTGCTCACCCGATTCCATTTCATCACCACAAAAAGTGCAAGGAGTAACATTAAAGCCAAATCTCCTATGCAGTACCTCCGCGGTAGGCACTACCCTCTTCAACAATTTCCAAATAAACATTTTAATTTTTAGAGGCAATTGCAAAGCCCAAATTCGCTTCCAAAATTTATCGTTAAGGCGATTAGAATGTAAACTAGTAGAACTATTCTGTGAAGCAACTCTACTTTGGAGGCAATAATCGTAAGCAGATTTTGAGATAAACTCCCCGTTAATCGTAAACAAGCAAATTCGCTTATCCGGCACATCATTAATACTCACCGGGATATTAGTTATTTGGTTAACATCTACCGGCCAAAAATATTGTAGAAGCTTGTCCCGATTCCAAGAATTATTACTCAAAAAGTCACTCACTCTTAAACTATTAGAATTAGTACCCATTGGAGTGATGGGCAAGCATCTATGATTATTTGGAAGCCGGGGTCGTTCCAAACATTTATAGATTTTCCATTACCAATAACGAAGCACGTACTCTTTTCGAAAGTCTTGCGCCGACATTAAGCTCTTCCAGACAAAAGAGGAAGTGGCCGGAACTTTGCAATCGAAAATAGAGGATTTATGGAAATATCTACCCTTTAGAACCTTCGAGACCAGTAGGTGAGGATTACAGTGAACTCTCCAAAGAGTTTTCGCTAGAGCCACAATATTTGCTATCTCCAAGTTTTTGAATCCAAGCCCTCCCCTACCTTTTGGGATACACAGAGACTCCCATTTTACCCAATGATAGCCGGAAAAGCCTTTGTTCGAGTTGCCCCACCAAAAATTGGCCATTAGCGAGTGTATTTTATTAATAATGCCTTTAGGAAGTTTCACCACCGACATAACTAAATTAGGGATAGCAAACAATGATGTGGACAAGAGAATAGCCTTACCCCCTAAACTTAGAGACTTAAACTTCCAGCTCTCTAGCTTTGCTTTGCATCTGTCCACCACATAGGAGAAGATTTGGTTTTTAGCCCTACCGATAACTAGCGGGAGCCCCAGATATTTAGAATGACTCACTTCGGATAACCCATTAAGAAACCCCAAAACTTCATTTTTAACCTGATTGGAAGCATTGCGACTAAAAAAGACCGCCGATTTCTCTAAGTTTATAGATTGGCCCGACACCATTTCATATTTAGAAAGAATGGTGGTTAACTTAGAGGCACAATTGGCATTAGCACTCGTCATTAACAAAGAGTCATCCGCAAAAAACAAGTGATTAACACGTGGGCTATATCTAGAAATACGGATACCCGGGACCTCACCATCACGATTAGCTTTATGCAACAAATAACTCAACCCTTGCGCGCAAATTATAAAAAAAATAGGCCTAAAGGGAAGGCTCCGAGGGGATATCTTTCTTTGGAACGAGAGTTTAAACATTGAGTAGTTTAAACATTGACTTCAACATTAGTTCAAACATGAGATATATCTCTTTAATTTTTTGAAATGACATAACATTGTACGGCTAAACGATCATTTCATTACAACGGATCTACAGTCAATTTTTTCAAAATATACTAGCTTCTTAACCATATCGAACCCCACATTGTGATGTTGAAGTGCTGTAGCTCCAATCACATTATCATTATCAGGTGATGGGCGGAATGATAGGCAAAACGCGTCCTCGCTGCTTACCTTCCAAAACAACGAGTTCATGTCCAAGTGAATGGTGTGGTGATACAAGTTTAAAATTAACTCTGGAAAGTGACTTATATGTGCTGGCGTACTAGCATAACATAGTGCATCTTCGAGTTTTTTTGGCTTTGCCCTCTTTATCTTGTTGCCGATTGCTCGCTCTACCTTTTCACGGATTTTGTTTTGGATGTCACGACTGATGTAAGAAAATGTTGACATAGAATCGATCGTGAATTTTAAAGCATTATGCATGTCTATTCTCTGTGTTCCAAAGGTGATGCCATACAATTCTACCATGATGGACTTATCCTTAACAGTAAAGGACACGGGAACACCTCTTAGTTTTGCATCATTTCCCAGAGCAAGGTGATTGTTTTCGTAATGTTGATCACTCAAGCTACCAAAGCAAAAGGAAAACTTTTTACTCATGGTGTCCAGAATCGAGAGTTCTCGTATTCCCCCTAATCCAAAAACTCCATCCGCGTAGTCCATTAGGTGTTTTCTATCCATCCCACAACCAAATAGAACCTTAGGGACACGAGATGGGACATGATGAGCATTGTAAAACGTGATGGCATCAAAACCTATGAATCCCTTGCTAGAGGTTCCGTCTTTGTATTGGAATGTGTATTCACAACGGTAATGCTCGTCACATCGACCACCAGTATGTCCTCCAACACCCGGTACTCTTTTGCAGTATCTGTCTCCGGTAGGGAAGCATGTTGATGGTGTATATGATTGTGAATCACCAGGATTAAAAAGTGGGTTCCCTCCATGACTTTTGTCTCCGGCGCATTGAACCCAAATAAATGGGCTATTTGTGCTAAAGGCCAGATACTGACGAACCATCTTTGAACCTATATGAACCTCAACATAAAAGTTTGCACCTTTAGTTCTCAACGACCCTACTTCTTCCTCATGGTAAAATGTTTCATTCAGACTCATTACATTGGGATTGTGGTCTTGAACAATCAAGTCTCGATGAATGAGATTGAGGAATAATCCTTCTTGTTTTGAGGTAGAATTGGTAAAAGTAGGTATGGTTGAGACCCTCACAATTAAGAATATGATGGACATAAAAATGAAGGACATTTTCTGCTGTCGAAAAGATAACAAGGAGTCTGCCATAGTGATTGGATTAACTTGGTGGATTTTGTGTTTCCTCTAAGAGTAATTTTATAGTGAAAAAAAACGTTTGACCAAACTGTTTGTGATGGGTCATAACATCACATCGTCTCTTCTATCATATATTTTACATCGTTGATCAAGATATATGACTCATTGATTGTGATATGTTTTACTGAGGGACGGCGCCACCCTATAATATGGTGGGACAACTTACCCGCTAAAGAAGCAATAGTTAATTTTTTTTAATACATAAATGCATACAAAGACACACACATATACGTATTGACACACTATTTATGTTATTTTGCCTATCTATAGGTAATTTTTTATATAGAGAATTACGGAAAAATACATTTTTTTAAAAAAGATTTTGAAGTAAAATGATAGCCAATAAGATTTATAGGGAACATGACAAGTTCTCAAAGATTTATTGTCTAAGAGGGAAAAAGATTTAAAAAAGAACAAACAGAAAACACCCGTATTTTTTAATCTATATCTCCAAAAACAAACGTCAGGAGCTAACGTCAGGAGCGTCCCTTAGAGATTGAACACCCGTATTTTTATTTTTATTTTTTCCATCTTACTTCCCTCGTTTTTAAACACCCGTATTTTTTAATCCATATTTCCAAACGTCAAGAGCGTCCCTTGGAGAGGCCAACGGGGGCATTGGCCCACAGTCTTCCCAATATCCATGAATTTAAGGCCCCATTAATATTTGACTCATAGCATATACATAGGGAAATTAGTAAATCAGGTCACTGTACTGTCTGATATTTTTTTTTAAGTCAAACATTTTCTGATTTTTTTTTCAGGTTCCCCGTCCAAATTTGGACGATTTCGTCCAAATAAAGTCAAACCGTCCAAATTTGGATTCCTTTTTGTCCCAATCAATTCACTGACCAAAATGAACGGAATCCGTCTAAAATTTGGATTCAACGTCCGAATTATGACGAATTCCGTCTAAATTTGGACGTTTCGCCCAAAAAAGGAAAAAAAAAAAAACCCATGAATGAATCGTCATTTTCTCTGTCATTCATATCCGTCCCCTTTCTTTCTTTCTTTCCTGCCAAACTAATTTCTCTCTCTCTCTCTCTCTCTCTCTCTCTCCATTGAAAAGGATCTGTGGTGATTTTGTTGAAGTTCTGGGAATTTCCGATTTGCAGTAAAGTAAAAAGGTTAAAACATGAGTGGAGAAAATGCTCCGAGTCTTGAAGAGATCAGAAATGAGACTGTTGATTTGGTAAAATCCTTCTCTATAGACATCATCATTCATAAGAATTGTTTAGTTGTTCTATGATAATCCTCTGTACGGAATTTGGGCGAAACGTCCAAATTTTGACGGAATTCGTCACAATTCGGACGTTGCGTCCGGATTTTGGACGGATTCCGTCCATTTTGGTCAGTGAATGGATTGGGACGAGAAGGAATCCAAATTTGAACGATATATGGTTCATGATATTGACTACGCTAGTTTGAGTATTACTTTTGTTTCTAAAAATGCTGTGAGCAATGTTTTTAAGTGATTCTATGTAATAATACTTTCAATAACAATCTCTTTTATTTTGAAAAGTTTACGATGTTCTTATTTGATTTGGAAAATTTCAATTTTTTTGTTACTTTTTTTTATTTTAGAAGGGCCTAAAACAATATTTGACCCTGACCCTAAATTTGGTCCAGGGCGCCCGTTCCAAACGTGATAAAAATATCAATAAATTTGTTATTTTTTTCATGCTCTTCGTTTTGAGAATTTGTTTGACATCATTACATTGTTTTTCATGAGATTTAATGTTGGTGGGTCTAGAAGGGGTTAACTCTTAGGTGCCTCAATCACTTAAGTGCACTGAACCTGAAAAGTGTGCTCTCGAAATGCATGCCAATGCAGATTCTAGAATGACATTTGAAGTGTGGATACCAATCAAAGGAAAAAAATGAGCGAGTGTGCTCTTTGGATAGGTGACATCCTCACTTCCAATGTCATTCTAGAATTTGCATTGATATGCATTTCGAGACAACACTTTTCAGGTTCAGTGCACTTAAGTGATTGAGGCACCTAAGAGTTAACCCCTTCTAGACCCACCAAATTTTGGCGCCGTTGCTGGGGAGCGGTGAATTTATTTCTTTCTGGAACGTACTGCACTGATAGTTTCAGTTTATGCCTAGGTCCTCAAGAACAGGTGAATTGATATTTGATCCATAGATAGAAAAAACAACCAAAAAGCTCACTGAGCAGTCGAAGGAAGCTAAATGGAAACTTAAGGCTTCAACATTTTCCCCAGGTTTAGCTCAAGCTGTTTCCTTAGAAAATTCATCATCTGAAGAAGATGTATTTTCAGAAACAGAACCAGAAGAAATGGCAGAAAATCAAAGGCAGAATCAGAATATGAATCAGAATAATGATCAGGCACCTCTTGCACAAAGGCCTAAAAGAACACTTCGAGAAATGGCTGCCCCTAATGTAGGCCCCAAAAATGACCAACTCTTTGATCTGAAGTTTTCAGCGATACATTCCTTGCCTAAATTTCATGGACAAATAGGTGAGGACCCTTATAAACATTTGAGAGATCATCAGTTGTCCTGCACCACACAAAGAATGCAAGGTATGGCAGAAGATCAAATGAAACTGCTAACATTTGCTTTGACACTAGATGGCAGAGCTAGAGATTAGTTCTACTCATTACCTTCAGGATCCATCACCACATGTGATGTCATGAGATCAAGATTTTTGGAAAGATTTTTTCCCGCATCCCTTGCTGCCAACATAAGGAAAGATATCTGTGGGATTAGACAAGTACCAGGCGAGTCTCTTTTCGATTACTGGGAGAGGTTCAGTTATGTGCCAGTTGTCCCCAGCATTAGATTTCCGAACAACTATTGATTCAATATTTCTTTGAGGGATTATTGAACCATGAAAGAACCATTATCGATGCTGCAAGTAGGGGAGCCTTTATGAATCATACTTGTGAACATGCTCGCATATTAATTGAGAATATGGCATCCAATGCCAACAATTTGGCACTATATAGGCAGGATACGCCTAGAATTGTGAATGAAGCTAGCTTGTCCACAATTTATCATAGGTTGGATACATTGACCTCTATAATGGAGAAGATGGCAATTGGGCAAGTTAAGAAAGTCCAAGCATGTGGAATTTGCAGCACAGTTGGACACCCTACTGACATGTGTCCAACTCTACAAGAAGATGGAACCAAACAGTTAATGTTGTAGGTGGTTATCAATGGCAGCAACAACAGAGAAGGTATGATCCCTACCCGAACAGCTATAGAACACAAAGTGCCCAACCACAAATTTTGCAAAGGGCCCAAGCCCCAGCTTCTACCAATTTCTCAATGGAGGATATGATGCAAACTATGACAACTGCCCTCCAACAAACTATGCAGCAAGAAAATCAGAAGCTTCATCAAGATATTAAGCAAGAAATTCAACAGGTTCAGAGCGAGTCGAGAGTAGGAGTGAGGAATCTTGAGATTCAAATGTCTCAGTGGGCAGCTGATGTAAACCTATTGAAAGATAGTCAAGGGAAGCTTCCTTCCCAAGTGGTGAATCCAAGAGAGAGTGTTAATGCAGTGGTTTTGCGAAGTGGTAAAGAATTGTCTAAGCCAACTCGAGAGAGTAGCTGGAAGATTTTGGGACTTATAGAACATGTTTTGGAAGTTTTGTGGAAAATGGAAGAAAAGCGGTTTTTTAAGAGTTCAGAGTTTCAGTTTTCGCCTACGTCGGGATCCCGACTAATGAAGAGAAGACAAAGCTATTAAAGTCAACCGTGGATTTTCTCTCTTTTATTCACATTAGGCTTTTACTATTGAAAGTACCATTTTTAATAATTAAGTGTTATTATTTATATTATTATTATAATTATATAAGACTTTTTAATAAATTTGGAAAAATAAAAAGACTTGGGCTTAGCACAAGTTAGCCTTCCCATTTCCAATAATATGTACTATACATGAGATGCTGGAGAGATGAGACAGATATATATTAGGTTTTATATTTGCAGAGAAGAACAGACGGCAGCATTTTCATTTGGTTTTGGCCGGCATTATTGTTTCCTTAATGTAGGTACAAATTTCCGTTTTATTAACTAACACATACAATCCTTTAGTGAAGGGTTATGACCAGATCAGTATGCAATTACCTCAACAATATATCATTGTTATTCATCTTCTGCATCAACTATGAATATTGAATTAATTAAGATAACTTTGATGATAAAATGAAAAACATTCATTCTCCGATATGAAATGTTTCTTCATGATTTACCAAATACCAATGATCAAGTTTGATGTCTGACGATGACAGATTATGTCACCTAATTAATCCGGGCCTGAATGAATCTAGTGATGAACACCCAAAACCCTAATGCCTCAAGAACGTGGTGGTTGGTTTTATGATTTGCGGCTGAGTCTAAGAGCTTGCCTTAGATTGCCTACGTATCCTGTAATTGTCCAGGAATCAAGCCTTACGTAGTTCCTGGAACGTGGTATTTATAATGATAATGCATGTCCTAACCCTAATATTAGGTCGGTTTTAGCCATTGTCATATTTACCCTTCATGGGCCATGCCCCTTGCCCAAGTTATCACGCTGATAACGGGCCTTTGTAGCTGGTGCGGACTCTGTCCTCGACGCCAACTTAACCGACTTGCGGTAATCGACTTTGGGAACCTTATCCTACACTGCTCGAATGTCGATCGTCGTAGCCTCGAGTCTGGGCATCGACATGCGTACCTTGGTACTTATTCATATTACGGGGACCAACTGTGAGACGACACGTGGAGGGGTAAAACCCGATATCGTCAATGTCATTTTGTCAAAACAATTTCCAAAGTAAATGAATGAAATTTTGCATGAATAATATCATGCAATCACAAAAAATAAATAAAAATAAACTCTACTTTAGACTATCAAGAGTGCAGATTGCTATTTTAACACCGGACATGTGAATTCTTGCTATTCACAAGTGCAGATTGTATTTGTATTACTATTAATATAGGATGCCTACTGTTCACAATTAATATATGAACGAACTGTATTTCTGGACATTAAAGTTCGGACAACATGCATATATTCCAAAACAAAATTCGTCTTAAGTTTGTTGGCACATTTAACCCAATTAACATGCTGTCAACACCAGTTTAGACATTGATAAACAAAACACAATTGCTGAAAAAATTAAATTGACAGAAAACTTGTAAAAACGAAAACTTATGGATAGAGGCGAGTTGGCACTCTATCGTTAAAGACGAATTTGCGCCGAAATCGTGCCCACGGTAATCACAACCGTCTCCCAAAATACAACAATCCTTATCTTCTGATCATATGACACTTGTAATGAATCAGAAGCGGCGAACTCGAACGCCTGGTATGAATATCTCTTCTTCGCGTTTAAAATGCAAATTATAAAATATGGTATGCTCAAAATTCTGTAGAGTTTTTGTATGAAAAGATGATTAAATTTTCATTCAGGGTGCTCTTCTATTTATAGATGAAATGTGTCACTTCACCACATGATGCATATCTTCGTATGTATTGGTTCATCCGAAGTGATACAACTTTACAATATGAACTGATGCATCTCCTGAACCAAATGGTTATGCCTCTTAAAGCGAAAGGTTGCACCAATTCGATTCAGTATGATTGAACGGATGCAACCATTCGAATAAACTGGTTCTATTCGAGTAAGCATCATTTCCTATAACCTTAACATTAATTTCTCATTCACGCGATATCCGAATCGAGTGATTCAAAAGCCTATCATTATCTACTTTTTAAGTAGTATTTAATGATATCATATGCTTTTGGTAATTCATATTGTATACCATCCGAAATTAATACCGAAGTGGACTTCTCACCACTTTAAATAAAGTTCACTATGAGCTATTTTCTCCAACAAAAAGTCACTTCGACAACTACTGAAAGAGTATTTCCAGCCATGAATATTATCAAGAATAACTTAGAAATAAAATGGAGGACGAGTTTCTTGATAATTTTATGATATTTCATATTGAGAAGGAATATGTTGATCAAAGACTTCGAAAGGAATACAAGAGTTAAATTCAAGGGGGAATGAGGGAGAATGACAGAAATATTTCATCAATTGAGTAGAAGGACAGTCTTTTGAAACTTTTGCATAAAGGAAAAAACTATTTATTCACTCTCAAAATTCACTGATTTTCGGGATTCACTGTTTGTCCTTAAAAATTATGCAGTTGTCCTTCTCCCTATAAAAAATATGTAGATGGCCTGTTACTTAAAAATATTCCAGATTGTGTCTTTATTCCTAATTTCCCATAAATTCAATTAGTATTGTCTTTATGTTATTATGTATTTAAGGAAAAACTTAGTATGTGCTCGTGATGATTAGATGTACTTTACTTTTTTTTTTGATTGAAATTAGTTTGCATCGGTATTTTTCTTTTGAGGTGATAATGTATTCATTGAAAAGTGAAAAATCACGACCACCCCACCCCATAATGATTTTCTGGTTCTGCCAACTGGCCATGATCTTGATAACCGATGACCCGAAGGAATCAGAATGCCTGCCAACATATTATCCAAGCCGCGAGAAGAACTAAGAATTTGCCAGAAAGCCAAAATCGGAGAAATCCTAGCTAGACTCAAAGACTTCCATAAGAAGCTAGGTGGAAGACGCCTGTAATGGGGAAAGTTATAATGTCAAGAACTAGAAGGAAAAGAAAAAAAAACTCATAACCATGTAAGGAAACATTGGTGGGTGGGTAGGTAGGATGTCAGGAATATATGTCTTCATTGGAGCAGAAATACAATCTTACTTTCATTATAAAGCTTTCAATGAAGAAAAGGAAGGATAGTATGAAAATGCTTGATAATGGATGTATTTGTGGCTGAGTTTCTAATAATAGCCGATTCCCCATCTTTTTAATTAACCATCTCGTTGTTGCCTTAAAACCTGCCATATTTTAACCTGTTGTTTTCTTGTAATTAAAAGGGACTTGTAGCAATATATAATTAAGTTGGCAGTTGGCTTGTAGCAATGCTAATTTCTTAATCCGTCAATCAGCGCCATCCAATAATCCATCCATCACACAACAATGCCCAAGAGTTCTTGCGTCTGATTTTGATCTTACTCTACACTCATTCAGTTCCACCTCTATAAATATGAATCAAATGCCGTAAGTTTTTTCAACAACAAACTACTGATTAAGTACCCTAAAAAAAACCATATATATTGTCTTACAATCAATTCAGCTGCCTCTTCCCGATGTCTATCATATTCATATGTCTCTGCATCCTATTTACTTCCACTCTATCCAAAAGTTATACTACAAACATCACGAGTGGATTAGTACTCGAACTGATTCCCAGAAATATAATCAATCCACAAACATATCCGCCAAACTCAACCCTGCTGGAGGGAATAGACTTGGCGCTGAGTAGAGAACTTACGCCAAAAGCATCTTATTCAGAAGAAGTAGTAGCTCCTCTGCAACCTGGTGTCAATACTTACTATGTAAGATTTAGCATCGGGTCAAAGAATGTTCCCCTACTGGCAAGCTTGGACACAGGTAGCCGTTTCCTGTGGATGGAATGCGCAGGAGACAAACATGGCCATAACGACAAGAAGCCAGTTTATGCTCCCAAAGACTCAGCTTGGTATAAGCGGTCAACATGCCTCCCTTCCGGAGGGTATTGCCAAAAAATACCAGGTGGCAAATGTGACGGACAAAACCGTTGTACATACGCACTCCACTTTGGTGACACAAGCTATAGCAAAGGGTTTATTGGTTTCGAGAATATCAGATTTACGTCACCGGATGGTCATCATCATCAAATGATAAAAGAAGTTTTATTTGGTTGTGGAATAGATAACTACAACGTAGACCGAATTGAGAATGGTGTTTTCGGGATCGGAGACAATGAACTCTCAATTCTACAACAGACGGGCAGTAAATTATCCTTTTGTTTCGGTGATATCAATGATGCAGAAATGCACCCATCCCATCTTGCTTTGGGTGATCAGGCAAAATTTCTAGGTCATCCTGTGCGGTTTGATTTTGAGAAAAATGTATATTTCTTAAAATTGAAAAGCATCGTCTTCGGACAAAACGATAGAATATCCATGACGTCGGTGAGGATGATGGTCGACACAGGGACAACATTGACACACATCAGCAACGATATCTATCAGCAAATCAGGTCAAAAGTTGATAAGTTAATCGGTAAAAAAATGCGCAAGATCGAGACAAGTAAACTTCCGGTTCCGGGTGGCCTATGTTACGAAGCCCATAAACTTATAACGGATTTTCCAACCGTGACTATGAGTTTCGACCGGCGCTGTGCGCTTCTAATAGATATAAAAGGGATGTTTTTGGAGATACATATACAGGGAAAAAATGTATATTGCCTGGCATTCAAGTCGTCCACTAAAAATATTATTGGAGCGATCAATATGCAATATCACAACGTGGGGTTCGATCTGAAGGCCAAGCAAGCCTATTTCCGCAAAACTCCAAATTGTAATCAAATTCGTCTAGAATAGTGTAAAAAAAAAGGGGTGGTGGGGCAGAAGGGAAAAAAAAAAACAAATATATTTTCATGAAATGTTTATTGGTTTGTCACTAAATATATCTTCTACTTTTCGTTGTGGTAAAATAATATTTTTATTGGTAATTAATTATTAATTATTAATTTATAAATTGTTAAAAAATAGTTGAGTTTATGATTCGAGTTGAATTATATCACGTATTATACAAGTCGAGTTTGATATTTTCTTGCTATGACTTGATCGAGCTCAAACCGAGTATCGAGCCTAAATTTTCTTAGTCAAGCTATACTCAAACCCGAATATCAACTCAATCTCGTTCGATTACACCGTTCATTAAAAATATAGAGGTGAAGCAGTTTTTGGGCTCAAATTAATTTTCTCTTCACTCAAATTCGCCCCGATTTTTCTCTTCGTCATTGCCCTAATTTAGATCAAAATCGCAATCTTTTGACTCAGATTTCATATCAATAATCTTGTAGTCTTTACCTATTTACAGAATACGCCTTTCCCGCTTTCCCATCTGGATTTCATGTCACGAATCTGCTGGTAGCGATTGAGACATTTGAATTTTGATGGTTCGAAAATGGTGTGGTTTAAAATAAAAAAAAAAAATGGTATTGCAATTGAGATACTCCGATTAATGGAATCGAAGGTATTGTGGTTTTTTTCGGAACACTGAGTTAAATTGCCGAACATCGGGAACAGGTAGAAACAATTTTTTCTTCATTTCAAAACTCTAACCCGTACATTTTCAATGTGACTTACCATAGCACTGCTAGTGGATTTTCTTTTTCTTTTTTAATTGGTAATTACCACAAGCTATGTGACTTCTTTGGGAAGGATAGAGCAACTCTGCATCAACTGTGAAGGAAAAATGCAAAAGTTGGGCAATGGAGAGTGATAATGTACAAGAAAGTAGTTTTTTTTTTTTTTTTTTTTTTTGATATGAATTACTATCACGAAGTAATGTTGCTTGACACTTTGAATGATGACGTTGAGTTATTATCATCAAAGAAGGCTGATAAAATGATGCTCACAAAAAGGAAAGAATAAAAGAGTTTCTCTTGCTAATGAGCGAGAAGCCGAAATGATAGCAGCTAAGAAGGTGATAGCAACTTCGTAGTATGAAGGGATTCAAAATGAGAATGCTTTTCGGAGAGTTTTATAAAAGAAAACTTGTGGAATGATTTGAAAGCGTTTGGGGCAGAACAACCTCTTTTGGGTGATGCATAAATGTTTTTGGCTAGACAATCGGACAAGTTAATTACATTTCTTAGTTTCAACAACGGTTCGAGATGTTGTTGAGGTTGATGAACAAGTAGGATGGTGGTGATTTTTGCTAATAATGTCGAATGAGTTAATCGTAATTTTCATTTTGACGCTTATCATTTGGACAAGCATTTTCATTATTACTTCCTTTTGTTGATTTAAAAATTCAGTTTATGCACCAATGTTGGACTTTAGTCTTTTAAGTTGTTTTTATGTGATACGCCAAGCCCTTTAAAGAGGCATCGGATTCACATTGGGCCACCGCGTATGCCCGCAAATGAATAGGATCATTGTTCCAATCTGTTCGCACCTTCATAAGCGAATTGGGCCAGGCATATTCTAGCCCGCCTCACGCCATTACGATTCTCATCATTAGTTACGCCATGGGCGTCGATCAACAAAGCCTTCAACTCGCCATCTTAAGGACGATACTAAGCACTGGGGGACGGCATGCCCGCCCCTCAGCTCGAAGCCCGCTTGACTAGGCCACAGAGTTGTAGGTTACAGGTGAAGAGCTTGTAGTGGTCGAAGTACAAGACAGCTCACGCGATTGAGAGCTCACCTCGGAGCTCTATACTTACACTCTTGTTGTATTTCGATTTCCCGCCTTATAACCACCGACTCTATGCCCTTATAAATAGCGGCATTAATTACCCTTCAAAGGGACGGGTAATACAAAACGCAGCTAACCTCCAACAATTTGTCGACAGCCTTGTTGTTCTTGCAAATTCATCGCATCTTCATATATTTTTCTTCAGTACGTATTTCATAGCAAAACATACACTTTAATCCAGATGTCCATTTACGAATCCGCTAAAACTTATTTGTGATAATTTCAGCATTATCATTATGCATTATTTATTATATCTAAAAGTGGAAATTTATATATACCTTAGGCATTTCTTTTCTTTTCTTTTAATTTTCCAAACACTTTTTATATTTCCTTTTCTTTCCTCTCATTCCAATCCAAACAGTACAAAATGACTTTGAAATCACTCCTCCCCTCCTTCCTTCTCGGTCATAATCTTCTATTTTCCTTTTCTTTTGTTTCACTAAACCAAACAGTGCCTAAGTTGAGTTCGGTGACTGAGAATGTCATGCACATGAGGTTTTTCTATTTATATTTTCATCAATTTTAGGTGACCAGTTGGGCCTTGGGGTTTGGCAAAATGCACTGCTAAATATATTGTATGTTTGGAAGTATTAATTGTTGTGTTTGTCTTCATTTATTATTTGCTCAGTTTTACTGGTGGTAATTTTCATGGTTTGATCTTGTGTACTCTTTTGGATTTTATTGTGTGGGTGATCATGGGCTCTGAAAAATTATAATATTCCGATTTTTCGAAGTCTCTATAGTAGAACATCCCGGTGATCATTGTGCTCTGAAAAATTATAATATTCCGATTTTTCGAAAAGGACATATGCGTCTTTTGTAAAAAAACGGAGAATTATATTTATTATTTTTTGATTAAAGGTTATTCAACGAAGATGAAATATTAATTAGGGAAATAAATATTTATGGTAAATAAAGGATTTTATTAAAATTAAAGGGGAGTTATGAAAATTAATGGCAATTATTTCCTTTGGAGGTTATTTGCAAGGAATAAAATTACCCTTTAAGGTAAGGAGGTTGTCAGAATCAGTTTTTGCCGGAAAAAAATAAACATACGCATCTGGTTTGAGAGGAAAGAGTAGGGAAACTTCAGAGGATCTTCATAATTGTTCATCGGATTTCATAATCATTTGAAGATTTGAAACCAGCGGGACAAGAGGATCGTTTTGGTACAAGAAAGTTGGAGTTTGAGAAAGGTTCGTTTTGCCCTAGTTTTGGTAATCTTCAAGTTTGGCCTTGTTTGGTTGCTTAGAATCCTTTAATTCGTAGTTCTTGTTGTTTAGAAACTTTTGATCACAATTGTTTCTTGTTCAATTGGTTGATAAACTAGGTTTGGGTTGAAGTTCTAGATGTGATGCAGTCTTTCTGAATGTTTTGCTTTGCTTTTGGCTTGCTAAAAGCTAAGAGGCTCTTCCTAAAGTTAATTAAGGCCTTATGATGTTAAGGTTGTGTTTTGGGTATGACTTGTGGATAGAATTCATGATAGTTGTTGTTGTTGTTGTTGTTGTTGTTGTTGTAATACAAGGTGCTATAGTATGTTTAAAGCCAGATTTTCTGCTGTTTTGATGTGTATATTGATGATAAACATGTTTGGAATGGGTTGGGAATCGTTAAAGTGCATAAAATTGTATGTTGGGCTGAATTTACGCCGAATACGTGCGCATTGATGGGCAATGCGTACGCATTGCTTGAACATGATGTCTGGTTAATGACTCTGGTTAGTGACTCGGCTGCTGAATGCGTGCGCATTTAGAGGCAATGCGTACGCATTGCCCCTGACAGAAGCTGAATGCCTGCGCATTGAGCTAAATGCCACGCATTCTGTTTTTGTAAAATGTTGTGTTTTAAGCCCCGAGACTAGTTTTAAATGTTGTTTTATTGATATAATAACATTAAATGAACATGAACAAGCCTTGATTAAGCTTATGATGTGTTTAGTTCCTGCACCGAATGTACTCTTCCTAAGAGTTGAAATTCGGGACCGTCGGAAGAGTATGATTGCCTTGTGCTTTAATGAATTAGTATTCATCATTGTTTGTGGAATGTGCTAGGTCTTGTCTGTGTCTAGTGGTCTAGGAAAGAGAGTAGTAGATGTGAGGGAGCTTATTTGAAAACACTTAGGCGGATAGTTAACAATTAATAACAAACATACTTGATTAGTTAAAAGTATAAACGTCAGGTCATTCTTGGTAAGGCACCAGGAAATATCGCGATGTGAGGGCGTTCTGAAGGTGAATAACTCTGCTGGCCTCGACGGGGCACCGGGGGTAGAGAATATCTCTGCTGACTCGAAGGAGCACTGGAGTAGAGGACTTCACCGAACATGTACGCATATCGGGGTGTCCCCAGGACGACCGGTGTGACCCACCCATAGTTTGCACGATATCTTCATGGTGGATATTCATCATGCGTAGTGTCCTTGAATACTAACGTAAAAAAGATAAGCTAAGCTAGAAACCAATAGTCACGACATGTTGATGAGCATGAAGTGAACCCTAGAATTTGAGTCGGCCTAACAAAGATAACTTAATAATAATAACGTAAACATTTCCGCTGTAGAACTTAATTATATATTAGCTTTTCACTCTTGCTAAGTACTTTGTACTTACCTCCTTTGCATTTTTGTTTTGTATGCATTGTGGGGTGAGAAGACGAACATGTTGATCTTGAGCTATATGAGGAGTTTGATGATGATATGTGACGATGATGCCTTGTTGATGCTTAGATGACGTTTCAGTTTTTTTCTAATTTATGTTGTATTAGACTATGTTGTAATTTCTTTTCAAGACCATGTTGTACGTTTATTTCAAGTATGTAAGACAAGTGTTGTTCTTTTCTTTTAGACGTACGTTGTAACCTTTGGACCTTTCGATGTTGTAAGTTAAACATTTCAGCTATAGTCGGTTTGTATTCTATCCTTAGAGGTATTTATGCTTTTACCTGATCTTTTTGGACTTCCGTTGCTTTATTTTTGATACGACGACGTAGAGGATGACGTATAATATTAGATTTATTTAATGTTATATGCGACGAACGTTCTATTCAGGATAAGGCTCGGTAACCAGGAGCGGAGCGTTACAAATATATTCTATTATTGGTCTGGTGAGGGTTTGCTTTTGCTCAGCGCTTGTTCTTTGAGTGAAAAAAAAAAAAAAAGACTAAGAAAAAAGAAACGAAAGACGGTATATTCGTATGCAATTTTTGTAACAAGGATCAATATGGACTTTGTGGAGGGACTACCTATAATTAAATAAAAAATCATTCATTGTAACAATCGACAATGCTGAATATACCTGAAAAGTGAAAACTAACCACCTTATTTTTTTTTCCTTCTTACAGAGTGGGAATAAAGGACAAATAAGAGGCAAAAAATATGAATGAGCACAGTGGAAATAAATTTGGAAAATAAAGACAATTCCATTGTTGGTTACTCTAAATCCACTCTTCGATACAGTGGAATTAATTCAAATCAATTGTTCCACTTTTTCATTATTTCATTTTTTTATGAAAATGACTTCGAAATGACATCGAAAAATATCAAATTAGATGTCTAAATAAAGAAAAAGAAAAAATATGGTGAAAGAATGATGATCTTTTGACGTGCAGAGCAAAAAAACATATTCATTTTTGGGATTAAATAAGAGAGAATTTAATTGTATGGAATCAATACTTGTCCTTTTTTATCCAATAAAAAGTTTCATTGTCATGTTTACATATTTATTGTTTCAATTTGTTTTTTTTAATAATAAAGCCTTTTTTTAAATGCTAGGCGATTAAATGTTCGATTTTCTATTAACGATTGTTTTTATACTTTAAAATTTCAATCGATATGAGTGAATGGTCGATGTTAGATTGTTTCATATCATGTTTGTGAAAGAAATTAAAGAGGGATCAATGATTTGGTTTGGGACACAAGATTATTTAATGAGATTTTTCTTAGTAGACACATAAAGGGGAAAGGTTGTAGTTGTTGGTGATTTAAGTATAATCACAAGCCGTTGAGGTAATCGGGGTTTAGTACAAGGATGTATATACTTGTAACACTTAATTATAAGTTTGGAGGTGCGGAGTGCACGCTTATATAAGTGTATATGAGTATACGGATGGAAAATAAGCAAGTATAGTTCGAGAAAATCACTTAAAGGACCGAAAAACCGGTTAAAGGACCAAAAATCAGGTTTTGGTGAAACAGTGACAGCGCCCGCTCGTGGAACCTCGCATGCCTAAAAGTTGAACGAAAGTTTGGCGGATTTCTGATGTTCACAGGCTGGCCACAGGCGCCCGCCTGTGGCCCGAAAACTGATTTTTTGGTGTCCTTTGGTCATTTTAAGTGGGTACAACCAAATGGAACCTTTTCATTTGGTGTCTCTCACTTAAGGGACGATTCTCTTTGCTCTTTTTCAGAAATCTAAGTGCTATAAAAGCAAGTTTACATTGTTGAAACTAGGGACAACATTTTTTTGTAAGCATCTTTGATCTTGTCATATATACAAAACACATCCTAAGTGCTCTTTAAGATCTGTGTCCAGACTTAAAGGTAAAACTCTCAGTTTGATATCTCACTTAAATATTCGTGTAACCCTGGACAAGTAAAAGGGTCGAATAATTTAAGAAGGACAGCGATTTATCGCGAAACCGAGAGGATCCGAATCTTCATTTTTGCAGGATATTCAAGGCATTGGTGATCATCTTCACACCCTTAAAATACAACATTCTTCTTAAATTATTGTTCTGATCACAATGGTGAATGCAAAGGATTTGATGATGAATTTCGGAAAACTAGACAAGTTTGAAGGAGTTGATTTCCGGAGGTGGCAAAGGAAGATGCATTTCATTCTCACAACATTGAAAGTGGTATATGTTCTTAGCACAGAGATACCAGAAGTCGATGATGATGCACCATTGGAGGAATTACGAAGGCGGAACAAATGGGAAAATGATGACTACATCTGTCGTGGTCACATTGTCAATGGTATGTCTGATTCGTTATTTGACATTTATCAAAACTTTGCTTCTGCAAAAGAGTTATGGGATGCACTAGAAACTAAGTATTTAATGAAGATGCATCTGCTAAATAGTTTCTAGTTGGTAATTTCATGAAATACATGATGGTAGATTCACGGTCTGTAATGGAACAATTCAATGAACTTCAACGCATTTTAGGCCAGTTTGCACGGCACAAGATGGAAATGGATGAAGCCATTTCTGTCTCTAGTATCATTGATAAACTACCACCATCATGGAAAGATTTTAAGCATATGTTAAAACACAAAAAGGAAGAACTCTCCTTGGTTGAACTTGGTAGCCACCTGCGTATTGAGGAATCCCTCAGGGCGCAGGAGGGTGTGAAATCCAAGGGAAAGGAAATTGATGAATCGACATCCATTCATGTTATGGAGGCCGGGGAGTGTTCCAAATCAAACAAGGGAAAATGTAATGGTAAGAAAAAGAAACCATTCAAGGCTGGCAACAAAGAATCCGGAAAAAGGCCAAAAGGTGCCTGTTGGATTTGTGGCAAAACAGGGCACTACAAGGCTGATTGCCGAGTGCGTAAAAATGGAAAAGGCAAGGGTCCAGAACAGGGGTCGAAAGACCAAGGACCCCCCAAGCATCAAGGTCAGAATGTTAATTATGGTATTAATTCGACTGTGAATTATGTGCCATTTATTTCTGAAGCATTTTATATGCAGGATGATGATGTTTCGTGGTGGATCGACTCGGGAGCAACAAGGCATGTATGCAAGGATCAACGCTGGTTTGAAGATTTTGAACCGGTGAATGATGGATCCATTTTAAAAATGGGAAACGAGTCGAAGGCTGTAATAAGTGGTGTAGGAACTATTACTTTAAATTTCAGTTCTGGAAAATTTGTAAAACTTTTTGATGTTTTATTTGTTCCATGCATTCGGAAGAACCTTGTATCCGGTGCATTATTATGTAAGTCGGGCTACAAACAAGTATATGAGTCCGATAGATATATTCTATCTAAACATGATATATTTGTAGGATTTGGTTATTTGTGTAATAATATGTTTATGCTTAATGTTCTTAATGATAAAGTTAATCAAGTTATGCATATTTCTGATGTTAATATCTCAAAGTTGTGGCATGCTCGGTTAGGTCACGTGCATTATAAACGTATACAAGTTATGTCTAAAAATGCACTAATTCCCTCGTTTGATATCAATGTGGATAAGTGTACTACTTGTATGCTTACTAAAATTGTAAGACAGCCATTTCGTGGTGTTGAAAGATCGTCTACAATTTTAGAACTTATCCATAGTGATTTGTGTGACTTTAATGCCACACCATCTTTGGGAAATAAGAAATATATGATTACTTTTATAGATGATAATACTCGTTTTTGTTATGTGTATTTGCTTAATACTAATGATGAGGCACTTGATAAATTCAAGATTTATAAAAGTGAAGTAGAATTACAATTGAATTCAAGTATAAAACGTTTTCGTACCGATAGAGGTGGAGAATACTATGATCCAACCTACTTCGGGTCGTGTGGTATTATACACGAGGTTACTGCACCGTATACGCCACAACAAAATGGCATTGCAGAGAGGAAGAACCGTACTCTAAAAGAGATGGTAAATTCCATGTTATCCTACTCGGGATTGAGTAGTGGATTTTGGGGAGAGGCCATGTTAACGGCTTGTTATTTACTAAACAGAGTTCCTAGTAAAAAGAATTCTGCTACCCCATATGAACTTTGGTTCAAAAAGAAACCAAACTTGAATTACTTAAAAGTTTGGGGCTGCAGGGCGGTTGTTAGACTTCCTGATCCTAAAATTAAAATGTTAGGAGAAAGAGGCATCGATTGCATATTCATTGGATATGCAAGTCATTCAAAGGCTTATAGGTTTTATGTTATAGAACCTAGTGATTCCGTGGCTGCACATTCGGTTATAGAATCACGAGATGCTATCTTTGATGAGAATAGATTTACATCTATTCATAGACCAAAGGCTATTGCTCCTACGATAGTTGGAGTGGAGAATGTGGAGAATAATGATTCTCAAGTTGAGTCTTCTGAACTTCGAAGAAGTAAGAGGGCTAGAATAGCAAAAACATTTCCACTAGATTTTGTTACTTACTTGGTGGAAGGTTCAAGAAATGAAGTTGGATATCAATACTCATATTGCTACAATATTGAGGATGATCCAAGAACATTTTCTGAGGCGATGGGATCTCAGGATGTATCATTTTGGAAAGAAGCCATCAATGACGAGATGGATTCCATAATGGGTAATAATACGTGGATTCTTACGGATTTACCATATGGTTGCAAACCATTAGGTTACAAATGGATTTTCAAAAGGAAAATGAGAGTCGACGGTACTGTTGACCGATATAAAGCCCGGTTAGTTATACAAGGCTTTAGGCAAAAGAAAGGTATCGATTATTTCGATACTTATGCTCCCGTTGCTAGAATCTCCTCAATCAGGTTATTAATTGCCTTAGCCGCAATTCATAACTTGGTGATCCATCAAATGGATGTTAAAACATCGTTTCTAAATGGAGATTTGGATGAGGAAATATACATGAAGCAACCGAAGGATTTATTATGCCCGGTAACGAGCATAAGGTATGTAAACTTGTAAAATCATTGTATGGACTTAAACAAGCTCCTAAACAATGGCATCAAAAGTTTGATGAGGTTGTCTTGGCTAGTGGATTTAAACTCAATCAATCAGACAAGTGCATTTATACTAGATTTGATGAAACCGGTAACGGTGTGATAATCTGTCTATATATCGATGACATGTTGATTTTTGGTACGAACCAAAATCAGGTTGATAAGTGTAAAGAACTCTTATCTTCTAGATTCTCTATGAAAGACATGGGGGAGGCAGATGTAATTCTTGGTATTAAAATCAAGAGGAATCAGGGAGGATTTTCACTAACACAGTCTCATTATATTGAGAAAGTGTTATAAAAGTTTAACTGTGAAAATTGTACTCCGGTAAATTCTCCCATGGAGCCTCATGAGAAGCTTGGACCTAATAAAGGTGAAACAGTGAATCAACTTGAATATTCACGAGTCATTGGTTGTTTGATGTATGCAATGACTAGTACACGACCGGATATTGCATATGCGGTTGGAAAACTAAGTCGATATACGAGTAACCCGGTAATTGTCACTGGAGAGCGGTTGTTCGTGTATTGAGATATCTAAAGTCTACCAAAGATTTTGGTTTGACTTATGTTGCATATCCTTCGGTGATTGAAGGATATTCGGATGCTAGTTGGATATCTAATGTAGAATATCATTCTTCTACAAGTGGATGGGTGTTTGTTTTAGGTGGAGGCGCCATTTCTTGGGCTTCTAAAAAAACAAACATGTATATCTAGCTCGACTATGGAGTCGGAGTTTATTGCCTTGGCAGCAGCCGGTAAAGAGGCAGAATGGCTTAGGAATTTGATTCATGAAATTCCTTTATGGCTCGAACCAATATCACCAATATCTATCCATTGTGATAGCTCATCTACACTGTCTAAAGCATATAGTCATGTGTATAATGGTAAGTCACGACACTTAGGCGTTAGACATAGCGCGGTACGTGAGTTGATCTCTCACGGGGTGATATCGGTTGTGTATGTGAGATCTCAAAGGAATTTGGCTGATCATTTGACGAAAGGATTAGCTAAGGACTTATTACAAAAGTCGGTTGTCGGGATGGGTCTACAACTTGTATAAGTTTCTGATAATAGGATGCCCAATTTCCCTTTGGTACAATGCCTTAGGCTAAATTCAACGTGGTAAGCCTGTTATTGAAAACTTGAGCACATGTATTAATCCCGAAGGTATGTGCTATAAACCTGTGAGGTTAGGTTGAAGTGTTATCTTCTTAATGAGTCTTATAAAAGTGCTAATACAGGTGCACGGTAATTAAAGATTCACCTATATGAGTATGGAGTATGGCCGCTTCAAGGAAAGTTGGGTTGGCTTTCAATATGCTCAAGAATGGATATGGACACAAGGCCGGATTACAAAGAATGGTGTCAAGTATAATACTTTGGAGTAGTCTCAATTCATATGTATTGTTATGTACATGTATTCAAAATGTGTAAAGGGGTTCAATGCTTAGTCACACCCCAATACTCGAATATTTGCGTGTAATAATACTAGGTGGAAATTCAATCTTCGTGATATTTTCATTGAAACATGAGTTGGTTTATATTATGGCTGTTTGTTTAACTAAACCAAGGATTACACTTAAATGGGGGAGGAATGTTGGTGATTTAAGTATAATCACAAGCCGTTGAGGTAATCGGGGTTTAGTACAAGGATGGATATACTCGTAACACTTAATTATAAGTTTGGAGGTGCGGAGTGCACGCTTATATAAGTGTATATGAGTATACGGATGGAAAATAAGCAAGTATAGTTCGAGAAAATCACTTAACGGACCGGAAAACCAGTTAAAGGACCAAAAATCAGGTTTTGGTGAAACAGAGTGACAGGCGCCCGCCTGTGGAACCTCAGCATGCCTAAAAGTTGAACAGAAAGTTTGGCGGATTTCTGATGTTCACAGGCTGGCCACAGGCGCCCGCCTGTGGCCCGAAAACTGATTTTTTGGTGTCCTTTGATCATTTTAAGTGGGTACAACCAAATGGAACCTTTTCATTTGGTGTCTCTCACTTAAGGGACGATTCTCTTTGCTCTTTTTCAGAAATCTAAGTGCTATAAAAGCAAGTTTACATTGTTGAAACTAGGGACAACAATTTTTTTGTAAGCATCTTTGATCTTGTCATATATACAAAACACATCCTAAGTGCTCTTTAAGATCTTTGTCCATACTTAAAGGTAAAACTTTCAGTTTGATATCTCACTTAAATATTCGTGTAACCATGGACAAGTAAAAGGGTCGAATAATTTAAGAAGGACAGAGATTTATCGCGAAACCGAGAGGATCCGAATCTTCATTTTTGCAGGATATTCAAGGCATTGGTGATCATCTTCACACCCTTAAAATACAACAGTAGTATTATGTTAGAGTTAAATTACATGACACTTTTTATTATTTGAATGAATGATAATTTGGTTTTGGGTTTGGTATGAGAGATTCATTTTTGCCTTTGCATTCAATTTTTGTCGTATGTCCTTTTAAAATAAAAAAAAATTTGTCGTATGTCAAGTCTATTAGTTTGACATGTAACAATATGGATTGTAAAAAAATTATAAAAATGAGGGTTTGAAATACAAAAATAAAACTATAGAGATAAATGAGCATATTTTATGAAGCAAAAATCACCAAAAGGTTTATCATAATATTGGTCTAATTATCAGGACTACTTTAAATATATTTACTCCTATGTACAATTTCTTCAACAACAAACGGTTTATCATAATATTGGTCAAATTATCAGGACTATTATTTGTAAGATCCTACTATTGTGTGGACCTCAACCCTCAGTTGAAACAATATAAATACATAGCCTCTTAACTAGACCTCACCTCACTACTCTTACAACATTAGTATCCAGCTTCAAGTGTTTTATTTGATTTTTATAAACACAAAAGGAAAAAAAAAAAAAAAATGGCTTTCAAGTCCGATCCACATGATTACATGATTTTAATACTCTTTACGGCTCTATTTTACATAGACTTTGCTGTAGCAAGACCAATAGAGCCTTGGAATCCTACTGCAATTAATGTCGCTGCGTTTGCAATCGATGAATACAATGAAAAAACCGGCAAGAGTTTATGGTTCGGAAAAATTGTCGAAGGAGATGTAGAGGAGTTCAAAGATGGAACCAAAGAATACAGACTCACTATTGTAGCAAATGACAACGGTAATATTCATCAATACTTTGTTGAGGTCACGCTCAATCGTGAAAAAGATGTAATACTACTTGTTGAGTTCAATTTTGAAAAATTTATCAATTTTTTCTCGTATCACACATATATTTGTATATTTACCAAAATTATAGTTAGGGGTCTACTAAAAATAAGGGGGTTTCATTGTTTATTAAAAAAAATCTCCATTAAAAAAAAAATTTATTTTAGCTCCGCCCCTGCTTGTTGAGTTCAAAAAAAAAGATTAGTACCAAAAAATGTTTCTACTTTTTCATTGTTATTAAGCTCAAATGAGATTCAAAAAAGTTCGAAATTGATGGAAGTTTGTTTTGTTTCTTTTCTGGGTTGAGTTGTTTTGATTTGTCATAAGAGCAGTGATAGTGGTCAATGAGGCTTATATTAATTGTTAAGCTGAGTCCCCGTGATCAAGATGTAACGGGTTTGAGTCCCATCGTGTGTATGTATGGTTATAAATTATAATTCTCTAAATGAGATAATTTCGTTTCGATTATAGGAGAAAAAATAGTGATAATGACACAACAAAATAAAAATATTTGAACTCATCGTTATAGCTTTTTTTTTTTTTTTCCACAAGAAAACGAAAGCTTTCATTATAAAATTAAGTGTTACAGAGCCATACAGGTACAGAGTTATGCCAGTAGATACCTACATCTGAGCCGAACGAGAAGGCAGCTAGATTATGGGCCATCCTATTGCCTTCGCGCTCAGTGAACCGAATTTTACAAATATCAAATTTTGTAGAAAGCAACTTAATGTCATCAATAATAACAGAGATATCAACTGGGGGAGGGTTAGAACTGTTGCATAAATTAACCAAAACTAAACAATCCGAGTGACAAACTATTCGCTTAATCCCCAGTGCTAGACACCTCGCAATGCACCATCTTAAAGCTTGTGCTTCTGCAACTAAAGCCGTATTACATTGCGACTTTGGTGAAGCCCAAGCCTCCAAAACAGCATCATTCTCTGCAGAAGAACTGCTCCAAAACCTGCAAGGCTAGTGTCCGCTTTCCGAGCCGCATCGACAAAGGCACGCACCTCGACGGAATGTGAGTCCTCGCGCGCAAGTCAGGAGAGGAAGAAAAATTATTAGAATTAGCCCTCTCCTCATCATGTACCTGTAAGAATTCAGACCAAGCCACACTGGCATATTTTGCAGTTTCTTCATAAGACCAAAACAAGTTATTAAAAACACGATTACAGCGGGCTTTCCAAATATACCACAGACTAAAACAAGATAAAGATATTCTGTCCGTGAGACTACTAGTAGGCTTTTCCTTCGAGATTTCATTCCACCATAGCCATAACGATTTGTTCTGAGCTTGAAAGGTATCCCAGGATAACCCCACAAGCTTCCAAACATTTTCCGCAAAAGGGCAATCTAAGAAAATATGCACAATCGATTCCTTATCTTGCCCACAAAAGCAGCAAATTAAATCAAGAAGACCGAACCTTCCGTGAAGCACCTCCGACGTAGGCAAAATTCGCTTCAGGAGCTTCCACATGAATATTTTTATTTTAGGGGGTAATTTAAGAGCCCAAATCCTTTTCCAAAATTTCTCATTTAAGTTACTATTCTGAAGGCTATTCGAACTACTCTCTAATTTGAATTTGCTTTGCAGGCAAAAATCATAAGCGGCTTTGTGTATGAAGTTACCATTATTTGAAAACATACAAACACGCTTATCCGGAACATTAGTAATACTAACCGGGATCTTAAGGATTTGATTAACATCAACCGGCCAAAAATATTTTGCAAGCTTGTCCCGGTTCCAAGATTTATTACTCAGAAAATCACTAACTCTCAAGCCATTAGGACTACCACCTTTAGGGGTTATTGGCAGACCTTTGTAGTTATTAGGTATCCAAGGACCACTCCAAACATTAATAGACTTTCCGTCACCTATTAAAAAATATGTACTCTTTTTCAAAAAGTCCTGGGAAGACATTAGACTTTTCCAAACAAAAGAAGATGAGGGTCGGACTTTACAATCAAAAACGGAAGTTTTGTGGAAGTATTTCCCTTTTAGAACTTTTGAGACCAAAAGGTTGGGATTAGAATGAATTCTCCAAAGTGTTTTCGCTAGAGCCACTATGTTCGCAACTTCTAAGTTTTTAAAGCCCAGACCCCCTCTACCCTTTGGCAAACACAAAGTGTCCCATTTTACCCAATGATACCCGGAAATTTTTTTGCTAGAGTCACCCCACCAAAAATTGGCCATTAGAGAATGAAGATTACTGATAATACTCTTGGGAAGTTTAGCTACCGACATAACCGGATTGGGTATAGCAAAAAGAGTTGAGGACAAGAGAATAGCCTTACCACCTTGGCTAAGGGATTTATATTTCTAACTTTCCAGCTTAGCCTTACATCTGTCTAACACATAAGTGAAAATTTGTCTTTTAGATCTACCAATAACTAAGGGCAGCCCCAAGTATTTTGAGTGACTTACCTCTGAGAGACCCTGAAGAAGAACCATAATTTCATCCTTAGCATGAGAGGGAGTATTACGACTAAAAAAGACCGCCGATTTCTCCAAATTAATTGACTGACCCGAGACCAACTCATACTTAGAGAGTATGGCAGTTAAGCGAGAAGCAGATCCAACATTAGCATTAGTCATTAACAAAGAATCATCCGCAAAAAACAAGTGATTAATTCTTGGGCTATACCTAGAAATACGTATACCCGGTACCTCCCCGCTACTATTAGCTTTATGAAGCAAATGGCTCAAACCTTGAGCACATATAATAAAGAGATAAGGCGATAGAGGGTCTTCTTGTCTAATTCCACGTTTCGGCTTAACAAAACCCACTCTTTCTCCATTGATAATGAAAGAAAAAGAGACCGAAGTAATGCACTCTCGAAGAAGCTCTATCACTTTATCACAAAACCCCATCTTAGCCATAATATAAAAAAGAAAATCCCATTCTACACGATCAAAAGCCTTCGATACATCCAATTTTAGTGCCATATAAGTGTCCTTACCTTTTCTTTTGTTCATCATATAATGCAACGTCTCATGGGCGATAATATAACTATCCAAAATTTGCCTATTCGGAACAAAAGCATTTTGACTTTCACTAATACAGCCAGGGAGACAAGACTTTATCCTGTTAGCCAAAATTTTTGAAATAATTTTATATAGAACATTACACAAGCTAATAGGTCTAAAATGAGAAGGCTCCGAGGGGATATCTTTTTTAGGTATAAGTGCAATGCAAGTGTGATTTAGCTCTTTCGGAAGCTTAGCTTTAACCCAAAAATCATTAACCGCACTTAAAACATCGCGTTTTATAATATGAAAACAGCTTTTGAAAAAACCGGAGACATACCATCCGGCCCAGGGGCCGTGCTAGAATGCATCTGAAAAATTGCGGCCTTTAACTCTTGCTCATCTACTGCTTTCATAATACTATCATTCATCTCCTTGGTGATGCAAGCTTCAAAATCATCAAAATCCTGCAAAGCATCAATATTAATACCAGACGAAGAAAAGAGATTATCATAATATTTTTGAAATTCATTCACTATATCATCTGGTGAGCATTTCCAGGAGAGATCAGAAGGGTAAAGGATTCCAGTAATCGCTTTTCTTCGCTTTCTCCCATTAGCTACCGCATGAAAGTAGCGAGTATTCTTATCTCCCTCTTTAAGCCACTTCACCCTAGAAGCCATCTTCCAATATTTTTCTTCTTCAAGGTAAGCATCCTTAAGCTCAGCTTTCAGCTCCCATAAAGAAGCTGTTGGCAAACCCGACTCAATCCCAGAACTGATTTTATTTTTTAAGGACTTTATTCTAGAAGCAAAATTAGGCATGTTCTTTCTTTTCCAGCAAATAAGTTTCAAACGAACCTGTTTTATTTTATTAACTAATTGGAACAACTTCGTACCCTTTATATTAGTATTCCAACCTTCTCTTACCGCATTATGAAAGCCTGGCTTACCAACCCATCTGTCATCAAAAAAGAACTTTTGACTCTTATTCAAGCCTTTACCAAAACAAACTATGTCCAAAAGACAATGATCTGAGGAGGCCATATCAACGTGAGATACAGTGGCATTCTTAAAAAGATTAAACCAACCCTGAGAAGCAAGAGCCCGATCCAATCTTTCTAAGATGCGTTCTTCCCCATCCCAATTGCGGCTCCATGTCCAAAAATGGCCATGAAAACCAATATCTATAAGACCGTTAGCAGAAATAAAATTATTAAAGTCATTAAATGAGGATTGACCTCTAATTTTGCCCCCCACTTTTTCCTCATTTGAACATATATCATTGAAATCCCCGGCAATAATAAATTGATTATCCCAGAGAGACATCCTATTATGCAAGAAAAGCCACTGCTCCCTTCTAGTATTGCAAATTGGGACTAGCATAGACACTATAAACCACCAAAAAGAGTTAGGAAAATTACCTTTAATACGCGCTTCAATGGTGCACACCGTAGAGGTAACAGACACAATATTAGATTCCTTTTTCCAGAACAAAGCTAAGCCTCCGGATAGCCCCACTGGATCAACTGTATGTACATAATCAAAGTTTAGCCTTTTACAAAGCTTCAAAATGAGTGGGGATTGATTTAGCCTTTTACACGTATCAGTGACAGATCCTAGAAAAAATTATCAGCACCGAAACAAAGTTAAAAAACAAGGAGGGGCATCTATAGTATTTTATATTTTTACCAATTAAAATACATCCATTTTGGAATCTCGCCTGGGGCCCATCCAAAATCTACATTTTAAAGGCTGTCGTTTTTTTTTTAAAGGAAATTTTATGGTGGTCCCGGACCAAGTATGACTTGGTGATGTAGGACCAATAGAAATCCAGAAAAACACACGGGGTCCAACTGTGTAAAATATAAATGCCATGTTTTCACAAATTTACCTCTCTTTTAAGAAATCCTATTGGAGCATAAGTATGACATGGTGGTCCTGGACCACCATAAAACTACTGTTTTTTTATATTTAATTTTTCTCTCTATGAGAGCCTTCTATCTCTTCTTTGAGTTCCTCTCTATCTTCTTGATTCCTTCCTAGCCTCTAGGGCTCTTACCAACCATGAATAGAGAAGAAATTAATGCCTTACTCTCATGACTTGACCTTCAGGAAAACACTACCATTATCACAAATATTAGGAAATCTGATGTCAATGATGGTATCCAAAAAAGTAAGAACAGTCTTGTTGGTAAATTTCTCACTAACAAAGACCTACAAGCAAAAAATTTAAGATTAACAATGGAGAAGTCATAGCAAACAAAGAAGTTCAAGATCGTTAAGCTTGGCCAGAATTACTTTCAGTTCCTTTTTGAGGAAGCAACATATCTGAGAAGGGTCCAAGTTGATGGACCATGGTGCTTTGATAACTACTTGTTGGTGCTGAAACCATGGAGAGCTGATTTGCAGGAGAATAACAGGGATTTTGAAGAAGCAGATTTCTGGATTCAAGTGTGGTTTCTGCCTATTCATTGTTATACAATTGAGGTGGGGAAGAAGATAGCAATGACATTGAAAGATTGTTCCTTTTTGCAAATTCGGGAAGATACAACTACCAACCAGCCCTTATTCAGATTCAAAGCATCAGTATCCTGGTAAAACCTCTATCTCAGCTCCTAACGCTTCTTTTTGAAGACGAAACCCCTTCTTTGTCTAAACCTGAACCCATAATGGGCCTTTTCAAATATGAACACCTACTCTCTTTTTGCTACCATTGTGGGCTATTGGGGCACGTTGCTAATAATTGCCCAGATGTGAGTGAGGAATTCAATATGGAAAATGAAAAATTTTTAGATTTGGGAAGAAACTAATTGGCCATAACAGATCTAAACTCATCCAGGAGCAAAGACTGCTGGACATGGACATTCAACCCCTCAACACAACCATCCCATCCCTACCCAGCTTCTTCTCCCATCACATCCTCCTCCTTCCCGCCAAAAACAAGCTTTTTCAAATTTTCAGTCAACTGTGGTCTCATCCAAAAGTCAATCTGTTACAAACCCCACATGTCAAGACAAAATCACTTTTCCAGAAGGAAGCTTATCTCTCTCTCCTGGTAGCCTTTCACACCAACCAAAACATAGTATGCACGACCCCCAAGCGATGGAACAAGACAAAAAGGATGACCCTATCCTTTGTGAACCTGTCTAATGCGTCTCTACTAACTCTGACCCACTCACCCACCCATCGCACCTCCCTCCTACTTTTCTGACGCAAAGCATCTTCCTGAACCCCTATCATCCTTACCCCCATGTCCTTCCAAAAAATCCTCAACCACTTCTGAACCTATCATAGCATTTGTCCTTCTCAAACCCTCAACCACTTCTGAACCTATCATAGAACCCAATACCTTTGACAAACAAAGCCTTTGCACCCTTCCCAAAACACCCTGAGTCAAGAACAAACTTTATCATCTTCTAAATCTTCTGCCCCTGATCCCAACTCAAACCTTGACCTTTTTTCCCTCACTAATCGAACCCCCACTGACCAGAATACCCCCCTGAAAACATACATGCCAACACCCCTTTTCCCACTAATCTCGGATCCCCCACCGCCAACACCCCCCGTAACAAAGACAATCAAGCCCCCGAAGCTTACCAACCATACCTTCTATTGATCTGCATTTTTATCCACCTTGGAGGCATTTTCTGGGCTGGACATCTTCATGAAAGTTGTAGACAATTTCATTAGCTTTCCAAGGCATTTTGAATCACTCAAATCGGAGGTCTACGGACCGCATTCAAGCTTTCAAGCTACACACCTCACCTCCTCTGGTGGCCAACACACCGTGCAAACCACTGTTGCTATAACCTCCAGCAATGATGCTCAGATCACAATACAGAACCCTATTTCTGAACCTAATCTTGAACACAATGGCTCCCTGCACAACACCACCACAATCCAATAATGTTTATATGTTTTTTACGAGACATTTGGTTGTATTTTGATGTATTTACACATTGGTTATCATTTCGGGACCTAGGACGTAAAGTCCAAGATTCTCGGTCTTTTTCGGTGTAATTTACTATACTCTCGGTCACCCTAGTGTCTTGTAGGGATTATGTGTGGTATTTGTTATGATTTTGTACAGGACTTAGGTGTTTGATATGTCCGGAAGGCGAGATACGAGGAATTTGGAAACATGTGCCCGAAGCTTAAACGTTCAAACGGATCAAAACGTGTTGGTACTACAACCATACCTTCTATTGATCTGCATATAAATACCCCCCGTTTGATCTAGATCGGCTCTCTCTCTTTTAGATCGATTTTTTCAGCATTTTCGAGCGTTTTTCTTCACCTTTTCTTAGCTTAGATTAGATTTGTATATAGTTTTAGCTTAGATTAGTTTTATGTTGTTGTAATCCGAAGATCGGTGCTCGCTATCACGTTTTTCTTCCGGTGTTCTTCGTCTCGATACAACGAACCTAATCTTGAACACAATGGCTCCCCGCTTTTACACAACACCACCACAATCCAAGGTAATTCATGAACCGAGCCGAGCCGAACATCTATAGTTCGAGTTCGATCTCATTTGTTAAATGAACATGTTCGAGTTCGTTCGTTTGTCAAACGAACATATAATCGTGTTCGAGTTCGGCTCGATAACATGAACATAATGTTCAAGTTCAAGCTCGAGCTCGGCTCGTGAAATAAAATTTATATAAAAGCTCAAATATGAATAATTTAACTAAAAAACACACCTAAAAATTCCATAATTATAATACTAACATAAATTAATATACATATGTCCATCATCAATACATACATTTTTAAACTAAACATATATATATATATATATATAGGAGTTCATGAACAATATTGAACGTTCGCGAACATGTTTGAGTTCATTCGTTAATTAAACGAGCACTCAAATATGTTCAAGCTCGGTTCGATAGCATAAACGAACAAACATAAACGAGCTTTAACGAGCAGAGCTCGAATATGTTCGTGCACTTAACGGCACTAGTAACAGCGTCACCACTCTGAAATCTTTCAGAAAGTTTCCAACAGTTAGACCCTTTAATGACATCACTAACCAACAACCCTCTTTTGGCAAAAGAAAGGAAAGTGGAAGTTCTGATTCTTCAAATAAGAAATTCAAGCCAGAAACTAACCTTTGTCCGGTGGAGGCTGCTTTGCAGCCCCACCAGCACCAATGAATATTTTGGGTTGGAAATGCAGGGGCTTAGGCAACCCCAAGGCAGTTCCTAGTCTCAAAAGCCTAGTGAAATCTACTTCTCCCTTCCTTATCTTTCTCTCTGAAACTAAACTCTCTTCTTATGCTATGAATTATATCCGGCTTAAAATCAAGTTTGCTTCTGGTTACCATGTTAGTAGTGAGGAAACTAGAGGTGGGCTATCATTGCTCTGGAATGACTCTACTTTTGTTCAAATCTTGAATAGCTCTGTTGGCATAGTCATTCGGAATCATGACGGCACCCTGATATCCGCAATCTCTATGGATTTGGGTATTTCGGCTAATGTGAATTCACAGAGCTTATAGCGATCCTTGAAGGTATGAGAGAAGCAGCCAGAATTTGGAGCTATCATGTTGACATTGAATCGGACTCTGCGGTTTCCATTGCCAGGATTCAATCGGAAGAAGACGGCCTTACCACTGAAGGGTCAATTGTGCTAAGAATCCGAAAACTCAGTAAATTGTTCAAGCATTGTACCTTTAGGAAAATTTCTCGAAGTTGTAACGGTCATGCTGACCATCTTGCTAGATTAGGGCTTGAATTACCACTTTCTCTGTCTGGGTATTGTAATTGGGGTACCGAACCCCCATCCCGTGTAATCTCAGCATTATTTGCTGACACTTTCTAATCTTTAATGAAAAATTAAATTTCAAAAAAAAAATAGTGTATTTTTTCATTTAAAAAATGTATTTAAGCTAAAAAAAAGTTAAAGAGACACAAATCAATATGCACATTCAATTAAAGAATAAATATAACCAACTTCTATTCACATCAAAAGCCCTATCTTTTATCGCTAAAATAATATAAAATAACACATATCACTATTTTACAACATCCCAATTCAAAATACTCCACATCAGTATTTCTATCCCTATCTTTATACCAAATACTATTAAAATATGGATATTACTCCACAAATAGGGATCCACTATTCATTGACCCTAAAAATAAATAGGGATGTGGCTTCTACTGTGGAGGTAATTGAGGAAAATTTTTACTTTCTATCTTCATTTTAGGGATAGAACACATATAGGGCTTCTAATGTAAATGTTCTTACACCTCAACTCCTTGTATACATTAAATATATTTGTCAACCCTTAATTTTTTACACGAAAGGGCGCCATTACCGTTAACACCTAAAAATTTCAGGCTTCAAGAGTTTCAGAATTTATTTTAGCGCGCGCTGTTAGCTTGTTGGTGGCTCAAATTCTCCTATAGGCCCACGACACAATTGAGGATTTTAGGAGGAACCTATTTGATGTACGTAATTCAGGATTTTTTATGATATTTTTAATATAAAAAACATATATTTTTATTACTAAGATAATTTATGATGTCACGGGGATGAATTAATTGTCAAATTGAATTTGAGGATGAAGGGTGGCAACAAAAGTACAGCAACAAAAAGGCTGTGGAATATTTTTTATTTGAAGAAAATGGTATATTGTCATTTTCGGAGTAATTTTTAAACTATTGCCCATTTGCCCCGGCATTAATTTATCGGCCCTGGCAATACTAGAGGCCATAACCACAAAACACCCAAAAACCTTTTTTATGTTTGGATGTGGTTTAATTCGTGACCCAATTTACAAAGTTTTTATTTTTATTTGTTTATTTTTAAATTTGCTAGAAAACACATGTCTCTCCCTTTAAGCAAGGAAGCAGCTTCCCGTCAAGTCAACGTAATAACATGTGTGCATGCAGCTAATAACAACAATGCATTGCAGCACGAACCGTCCCATTTGGAATATTAAGGGCACTTGCACCAGCTATCCTATTTTACATCATCAAAATAATATAAAATAATACATATTTCTATTATACAACATTTCAATTCAAAACACTCCACACCAGCATTTCTATCCATATATCTATAACATTAAAATATTTATTTTAGATATAGAACACCTAATTGAATATCTACTACAAATGTCTTTAGGTGTTACATATCTAAAATAGAAATAAAAA
Source organism: Gentiana straminea (assembly GCA_036785695.1). NCBI lineage: Eukaryota > Viridiplantae > Streptophyta > Magnoliopsida > Gentianales > Gentianaceae > Gentiana > Gentiana straminea. The sequence continues at coordinate 14,897,423 of JAVUPR010000266.1, read as the reverse complement.
AAAAAAAGCTATTCGAAATATGGCCTCACAATAGATAATTTATCACCTAAAATAGAAATAGAAAGGTGAATAGTGTTGTTATATATATGTAACAACACTATTCACCTTTCTATTTCTATTTTAGGTATAAATTCATCTCGTCTATTGTAGTAGGTATTTTACCGCTTTTCACCTTTCCATTTCTATTTTAGATATAGAACACCTAATAGAACATCTGCTACAAGTGCCCTAACTACTATTTTATTTTTAACACCATATGTTCATATTCTTCACTCCTACTCCTACCCGCTAATTTATTAATTAGACAGGTAGACTATAATTCATTATGTAAATGATTGCAAGTACATATTTCTCAGCCGGTGCCTGGTGCCTGGTCCCTGGCCCCCCCCCCCCCCCCCCCCCCCCCCCCCCCGGTATATTTTAGGTTTAAGGTCAAATTCTCGAATTGGACCTTTTAGTTAAACTTGTTTTTTTTTTTTTTTTTTTTAAAAACATACTTATCGTGTTTTTGATATTTTTAAATACAAAATTCAATTTATTGATAGTCTCAAAACATACCTATAAATTAGTTTTTTAGGCGAAGTAATTTTTTTTATTGGGACCTTTGGTTAGATATTTTTTTCATAAATATTTTTTTTAATCTCTTGCATACGAGTTGCCGAACGAAATAATGTTATCGGAACGAAACGAGGTTCGACCTAAACCTACATTCATCAGTTAATGAAGGGAGTAAAAAACATTTTGGGTCTTTATAAAAAAAAAATGAACATATTATATTAGGTTGGATCAGATTGAATCTACACGGAATTTTTTTTTTCTTTTAGCGAAACATATACCGTTGGGTTTAAGACCGCGGTCTCTCTGGCCTCACTATAGGGGCCCTGCATTCCTTGTACATGCAACATTAACTATACTAAGCTTTTGTGTAGTCACTTTAAGTGATTTGACACACAGATTTATTCCGACTATACAATTTAAATCTAATTTAAAAAAAAAAAAGACAATATACATCGCGCGACACCACTCACCTTCGTATACGAAGTCATAGATGGATGCTCATGTGTCTTATATGGGTCTGCGGACCCCTTTAAAAATTAGAAAGCTCAGCGTTTTACCTGCAGAAAAATAATTCGAAACCCGTGAAAAAAATAATTATTTTGAAAAACATTACGGACCCCGCTGAACAAAATTTATAAATCCACCGCTGAACGGAAGGTACACAAGAACTTCCCAACTACGACGTGTTATGTCAGTGAAACCTCAAACAAGAAAAAGTTTTAGGTAGTAAGATTCCACATATAGTGAAGTGACTTGTGGAATTATCAGAACCGCAATATTTATATCCTGAAATAACTGTATGATTCTGATAAATTCATATGTCATCTCATCTTATGTGGAGATATCAATCAAAAATCACCCATCAGACAATGTTCGAGAACTTCTCAGAGCTTGTCATGTGTGGAAAATACTTGTGTGGTGAACGAAATTTGAGGTGAAGTGACGGATGAAACGATCAGAACCACACAGTTTAAATACAGAATAAAATTGTGTGGTCTGTATTTAGCCACACGGTGTCCCCACACCGTATTGAGACACCACACAAGAATTACCCGTCATGTGTTGTACATGTAAATAGTACCGCAGTAGCAGTACATCACTTGGGTCGGTTCGGAAAGCAGCATACACTACTACTATTCGAATTACACTTCAATAGTACATCATCACTTGGGGCTGTTCGACTAAGATGGCTGTTATCGTCCCATTAGACAAACACGGCATGGCCAAAGATATTACCTACAAACCCGTAATATCTCATAATTGAGGGGCATATCCTAAGGAGGTTGGTCCCTCTGTTGTACCCATTCCACAGCATGGGTGCTGTGACACTATTGGGGGAGGGGTGAAACGCGAATTTCAGGCTGAAACTTAATAAATAAATAAATAAGAAGAAAAACAAATTTTATACACATATTTCTCACGGCCTGCTGTTAACAGAACAAGGAGTCCAGAGTCCATAGTCCAGAGTCCTGTCATAAACCCAGAAATTGGAAAATCAGGTCGTGTCAGATCTGACACTTGAAAATCAGGTTGTGCCTTTTCTGACATGAAAAATAAGGTAAACGTAAGAATCTCTACGTTTAAACGTAGAGATCCTTACGTTTAAACGTAAAGAAGTTTAAATGACATAATGATACGTATTTGAAAATTACCTACGTTTAAACGTAGACAACCTACGCTCAAACGTAGAAAATATACGTTCAAACGTAAGAAATCTACGTTCAAACGTAAGAAAATTCAAAAAACAGTTTTTAATATTTTTTTCTACGTTTGAACGTATATTTTCTACGTTTGAACGTAGGTTGTCTACGTTTAACCGTTTGAGATTCTGATTATTTGTTTTTCTCTTTTATCTTCTTTTTTTCTCTCCTATCTTATTTCAAATTCTGATTATCTCTTTATATTGATGTGCTTTTACTTCAAATCTACGTTTTAACTTAAAAAAAATACAAGTTTTGGCAATGGAAAATATGGATATGGATATATGGATAATACAAACAAACAAAAAACTCGCCGCACTTGTAAAATGAATGTTTTTGAGAAGAAAAGTTAGGTTACATAAAACTTGAAAAAGTATATATTTATTATTTTCAACCACTCCATCCACACGCAACGCAAGGGAAGGGATTAACTTAACTTAATCATATCCCAATAGGAATAAGTTAATAATTTAACGTGAATAAGATAGGAGAGAAAAAAAGAAAAGATAAAAAAAAAACAAATAATCAGAAGCGCAAACGGTTAAACGTAGACAACCTACGTTCAAACATAGAAAATATACGTTCAAACGTAGGTTTATTACGTTCAAACGTAGAAAAAAATATAAAAAACTGTTTTTTGAATTTTCTTACGTTTGAACGTATATTTTCTACGTTTGAGCGTAGGTTGTCTACGTTTAAACGTAGGTAATTTTCAAATACGTATCATTATGTCATTTAAACTTCCTTACGTTTAAACGTAAGGATCTCTACGTTTAAACGTAGAGATTCTTACGTTTACCTTATTTTTCATGTCAGAAAAGGCACAACCTGATTTTCAAGTGTCAGATCTGACACGACCTGATTTTCCAATTTCTGTCATAAACCACATTTGCCCCACATTATGAACCACAACAAACAAGTTTAACGACCCTCTGGGCTCCTAGATATTTGTTTGTCGTCGTTATTAACTTCGGTAATTTTAATCTCTCAATTTTGACTCTGAACGAGAAGAAAAAACCATTCTACTTAATTCATACTTAATCATCAATTATACTCAACTAAATGTATCAAAAAAAATGCTTAACTAATAGAAATTTCTTTATTTATGTTTGATTAAGGTGACATCAATCAGATAAATTTGTCATAAATGATGGTTATTTCCCCTAAAACATTAGCTAGGTGAACCACATTAATAATATCTTAAATCATGCGTGTAAAATGGGAACCTTCCACGCTAAGAAATTAGGAATCCCTAAATGACCAAAATACCCCTATGTCGGCCAAAAGTAGCATGTGCCCGAAAGCTCCCCCACAGCAGTTAATGGAACAACCACATTTACAATCACCATCATTGCACTTCTTTTTATGATCAAAAATACCCACAAAACTAGCAACAATTTGCAAAAACACCCCTCACAAATTACTAAATTGTTTTTTTCACCTTCCACTCCCTCTACCAATCATCTCTTTGTACCTAACGATGGAATCCAACCTCTGCAATTTCAGCTGTTGCTTGAATTTGTTAATGAAATCATCAGCCTTTGCATCCACTTCTTCGTCCACGTCAGCAGCTTTTGAACTCTTTTCCTTCACCGTCGCCGGTCGGCGAGCCTCCGCAATGTCCTCTACCTCAAAATGCTTAAACGCAGATTTCACGCTCGCTGACTTTTTCATCTTCCTTGGAAGCTTCTTCGGGACCTCGCCTGCGGCCGGTTTAGTGTCGGACTTTGACCTGCTAACTTGTCGACCCTTCAGCTGGCTGTACACTTCATCCAAGCTCGGTAACTCGTCCTCGCTTCCGGCGTCTTCCGACTGCCAATCCGATATTTGCTCATTTTTTTCTTCCGGGGCTTGATCTTGTGCAGATTTTTGCTGAGCTTCTTGGTCAATGAAAGGTCCCTCATCATTTTCTTCAGTCTTTTCAGGTGGGTTTAGCTCAAAAGAATGATTCACCTGGTTATCTTGATTCTGGTGAGGTACAAGTACAATGTTGTGGGTTGCTTCAAAACTGAAGTGGGGTTCTGAAATCACTTGCGAATTGAGTGAATGTGCTTCATGGTATCTAAAATTAGAGAAATTAATGGATTTCAGGCGTTGAATAACAGAGGGTGAACTAACAAGCTTTGGTTGTTGGTGTTGCAAACCATTTGGAGAATCATGATGACGTTGTTGTTGTTTATGATTGGTTAAAGATGAGGTAAAAACAATGGTACCAATCATAATATTGAGGAGAACAAAGAAAACAGCAGGAGTGAACCAGCTGTTCAAAGAAGCCCAGATTGAAGGTAGGGAAGATACGGATTCTTCGAACATTTCTATATGTTTTGTGGGGATGAAAGTGACGAGAGAGAGAGGATGTGTGGGAAGATGACAGATATGTGTTTTGAAGGTATCTGTTTGTATAGTGGATTGCGAGGCTGGAAAGTTAAATTTAAAAAAAGGAGAGATGCGTCTGCAGGTGGTGGTGCGTCTAGTGCGCCGGTGTTTTGGGTTGGCCCACACTTTCAATCACATTTTTTTACTTGTGCAACTCTTATTATTAAAAACGGTTAAACCTTAATAGAATGGGTTCCCATCTTCCCGTCCTACATAATTAATGGAAAAATTAATCAGACAACCTAATGCTCAGGATTATGGACTGTTACTATTTCAATGGATTGAAAGAATTCTTTCTTTTATAGGATTCGAATTTTCACACTCCAGTTTTCGGTTCAGCTGTTATTACAACACTCAAAACTGTTATTTGTGCAACTCTCGTTATTAGTCTGGATGAACATGAGAAAGTTATTGGACGCACATGTTATATGCGTAGTGAAGCTAGTGTAACATGATTTACACCGTCGATTTTTAAACTGAATTCAAACCGAAGGGTTTATACTCCTTCCGTTTTTTTAACTGTCACTTTTCAAAATTCGTTTCGTTTTTATTTATCTGACATTTCAACATTTATTATTTTTTTCATCTTTACCTTTTATTCAAATAACTCAAATTTTGATACAATTTTCCATGCACAAAAAGTAAAGGATAATTTAGTTATTTCAACTTTTTTTTAAGACACATTAATAATCTTTTTAATCTGTACTATTATTCTCTATGCAACAAATAAAAGACAGAAGAAGTATTTGTTTAGTTTTCACTTCGCCATAAATGGGTACACCGCTCAATAAATTTCCTAAACATGTCCGGTGCGATTGATTTTTATATTTTTACCACCTCTCTTCCAAAATATAATTCACCGTAGAAGTTTTCATACAGAATAAGAAAATAATTGAATGTTATAAATTTGAAGGTTGATGTCAAAAATGCCCCTGGACTATCATTAATGCAATAGTTTTAAGTAATATAAATAGTTGGATTGATAATAAATTAAAGGTAAGATAGAGAAAATTGTAGTAAATGTTCAATTAGTAACGTAGAATGAGTTATATAATGATATAAATGTAAAAGTTTAAGATGACTTATATTTTAGGACAGAGGTAGTATCATTTAGAAAACCAATTTTTGTACAGGGTTTATAAAGAAACATAAAAAAAATAGAGAAGCAAAAGTAGCGACATAAACCACCAAAAATAAAATCACCCACAACATCTATAATTGCTATAGCAAAAGTAGGGCCGAATTCACAATGAACTCTCAAAATTTATAAAACGACAAGATATTGGATATTTGAAGAAAAGATCTCGCTAAATTAGTTATTTCCACTCGATTACTATGATTGATTATCTGAAGTTGACTCATTAAATTATAAATAAGTTGGTTATAATTGAACCGTGAATCAAACATCTCTCCTAAATTCGATACGGTCATTTTCACATTTTTTTTTATGTTGTTGCTGTGTTTATCGGGAAATACTTTGTGTGGTGTCTTCACACGTATGGAAACACTATGTAGTTTAATATGAATTATGTATTTAAATGTGTGGTTCTGATCGTTTCATCCGTCATTTTATCTTAAAATACACTTTCAACACAAGTATTTCCCATGTGTATCCATTATGGTGTTGGGATTTGAAGCGGGTCGGTAGAATTGTAAAAGCATAAGCTCAACAAGCATGTAAACATTGAATTTAACATAATATTCTACTCCCTCCGTCCCGCAATATAAGTTCTTATAAGATTTACACATAGTTTAAGAAAGTTAATAAATGTGTTGCTTTTTTAAATTTCAAGTTAAAATATTGTATTGGTTTTTGAGACGGGCCTATAATATTGCATTGTTTAATGTGAAAGTAAAAACAAAACATTTATGTAACATCCCGACTTTTCAGAAAGGGTACAATAGTAATTGGGTTTAATCATTACGACCTAATTATTATTTGTTCTTTTATTTTATTAAAAGATTATGGGATATTATTTTAAGGAAAATAATAATTATTTGTCTTATAAATAATTCTCTAATTCCCCTCTAATCACACACCACTCAAATTCTGAAAAATAAAATAAAGAAGAGGACGGCGGCAATGAAGAGAGCAACGCAGAAGAAAGCAAAAAAAAAAAGGGAGAACGTAATCTTCAATCGTGTGGCCAATCCGTTAATCTGTTCAAGATGCCGCATGACGCAACTTTGGAAAATAAAATATCCTTATTCCGTAAGTTTTCAGTTTAGCCCTAGTTTTTGGTATTCGTAGAGTACGATTCTTCAAAAATTCGTATCTTGTAATCCGTAGCTCTGTTTTTCAGCCATGAGTAGTCGAAACGATCGTCTTGGAGCGTAGATTACTCTAAAAATAGTTTCACTGCAGTTAATATAGGTAATCAGCAGTTTTATACACTTTTTCAGCTTCGGTAATTGCCAAGAAAATAGGATTTTAGGGTTTCTTGTTGATCAAATAGGTTATGGGGTTGAGGATCAACAGTTGTTGCAGTTGCTTAGCGTTTTGCTTTCGGTTTTGCTGGAAATTAAGGTAAGAGGCTCTTCCTAACGAATAATTATGGTTTTACAATGTTTATGTTGAGTGTTAGTTGTAGCAAGGAATCATGTTTTATGTTGTAGTTAAAATGTGGGATGCTACGTGATGGTTAGTTATGTTTAAATCAGGTTTTTACTGTTGTTTCTTTGTGATAGTTGATGTTAAACATGTTTGATTTGGGTTAGAAATCGTTAAGTTGCAGAAAATCATGTTTAGGGCTTTTCAGGTGCAATGCGCACGCATTCAGCCCAGTTTTGGGTAAATGTTGTTTTAAGCTACGAGACCAGTTTAAATGTTATTTCTTGATCTAATAATACTAAATGAAAATGAACAAGCCTCGATTGAGTTTCTGATGCGTTTGGTTCCGGCACCGGACGTACTCTTAAAGGGAGGTGAACTCCGGGACCGTCGGAAAGGCATGAAAGGGCTTGTGCTTTGATGAATTAGTATTCATCAATGTCTGTGTAATTTCTAGGCCTCATTTATGTCTAGTGGTCTAGGAAGAGAGTAGTATGTGTGAGGGAGATTATTTGAAAACACTTAGGCGGCTAGTTAACTATTTAATAAATACGTACTTGCTTAGTAAAAGGTTAAACATCATGAGAGCTTGGATAGGCACAGTACAATATCGGCAATGTGAGGTTTGGCCAGATAAAGTAGTGATCATTCCGTCGGACAAACTCACGAACGAGATAGATATTCACCGGTCAGCTCTCTAGGGTTGGCCAGGCAAAGTGGAATGACTATTTCGAGACCCCTAGAGATTTATCTCTATAGGGTTGCGTCTTTTGTCTTAGTGCATATCTCACTAAGTGTAGTGCCCTCGCAAACATGTTGTAACAAAGATAAGTTAAGTTAGAAACGTTTAGTCGTACGTTGATGAACACGAAGTGAACCATAAATTGAGTCGGCCTCATAATGGTAATTTAATAATCATAATAATAACCTTTCGTTGTATAACTTAGTTATTCATTAGCTTATCACTTTTACTAAGTACTTTGTACTTACCTCCTTTGCATTTTCTTTTGTATGCATTGTGGGGTGAGAAGACGAACAGGTTGCCGAAGTGTAGATGACGACTTTTGAAGACGATGAAGTCTTGGCGAAACTTTTAGTTTATTTCTTTGTAAAGGTTGTACGGGACTAGTTATATTTTTTTCCTTAGACTTGTTGTACTATACTTTTAAGACCTCGTAATGTATAAGTCTTTGGGTTTTTCGTCGTTGTAATTTAACTATCCATCTTTAGTGTTCTTACTTTCTATTCATAGTAGCAAAATGTTTTTACCCGAGTCTTTTTAGCTTCCGTTTGCTTTATTTTTATACGACGACGTAGAGGTTTGCGTAAAATATTAGATTTATCTAATGCTATACGCGCCGAACGTTTCTCTTCCGGATAATGGCTCGGTATCCGGGAGCGGGGCGTTACAATTTAATATTGAATTGGTTGTGAGAAAGACTTATATTTAGGGACACCACAAAAAGTTTAAAAAGACTTGTATTGTGGGACGGAGGGAGTATTAAATTCTTTTTCAAGGAAATATTCTGTTGATATTTGTTTTATAATATTCTATTAATAGATAATTAAATGGTTTATTACTTAAAAGTATAATTTTTTATACTTATTAGCCTCATAAGGACATAAAAAAATCTGTTGGACTTATAAGGACATAATATATCTACATGTACCAAAATACCCCTAATCTAATTTATTCTCGCCACCATTTGCACCACCGATTATAGCAGAAGACGACATTAACGTTTCTTCAAAAGATGTTCAAATCTCCCCTCATGTCTCCGCCAGAATCTACCTTCCAAAACCCGACCGAAAATTCCCCATTTTAGCCTATTTCCACGGCGGTGGTTTCTGTATCGAGTCCGCCTTCTCTGTTCTCACCCACCGCTACATCACCGCCGTGTCTTCCGTCTCCAATGCCCTAATTGTTTCAATCGAGTACAGACTCGCTCCTGAATATCCCCTCCCTACAGCTTACCACGACGCCTGGACTGCAATTCAATGGATTGGTTCAAAAGAAGATAATGGATTAAAAACTACGGTAATTTTGATCGGTTTTTCGTCGGAGGTGACAGTTCAGGTGCTAATTTAGCTCATCATATAACCATGAGAGCAGGCTTATTAGGTGGAATCAAAATATATGTTACTTTTTTATCATTTCCATATTTCTTGGGATCAGAACCTATTGATACAGAACCAATTGAAGATCATGATAAGAGCTTGCTATACAAAACATGGTAATTTGTGTATCCACCCTTCATGTTGCCACAGCATCAAAAATCATTCTCTGTTCTTGCTTTGTACTGGTTTTTAGTAGGAAGTTGTTTTGTTTGCGATTGGAGAATCATTATGTCCTGGTTTTTCAAATGATCAAATTGCTCATGTTATGCTCTGTGATGGTTCATGTTATGGCTTCTGCTTAATTTGTTTTGTAGACAGGTGTTGAATTTTTTTTTTATAACAAATATGAGCCGTGGTCACATGATCAAATAAATGGCTCAATTTTCATCTGTGCAGAAAACGGGTTCGATAATCCGTTGATTAATCCGATTTCGAGAGATGCTCCGAGTTTATCATGGCTTGGATGTAGTAGATTGCTTGTTTGTGTAGCTGAGAAAGATGAATTAAGAAGCAGAGGAGTAAGGTATTTTGATGTTTTAATGAAAAGTGGGTGGAAAGGTAAAGCAGAGCTGTTTGAAGTTGAAGATGAAGATCATTGTTTCCAGATTTTTTATCTTGATTCTGATTATGCTAAAGCTATGGATAATGTTGGAGAAATGAGGTGGAAATTGATTCTGATATTCATTTTTATTCTTTTGCGGTTGTTTCTAGTAAAAGTCTTGATTGTTGTTTTTTGCCTTTTCAGTTTTCTGGATTACAAGTTGTGCTTGTATTTCAATATTAGTACCTTACATAACTTGGTTTATTAATGAAGTAACATTCATGTCACTGCAGATGTCACTGCATACAACTAATGAAGTGACATTGATGTCACTGCATACATTAGACAATTAATGAAGTGACATTGATGTCACTACATAAATCGATACAATAAGACGTCACTGAATAAATCGATACAATAAGACGTCATGATGCCGGCGCATCTGAGGCGGAGTTGTCGGATTCCACATTGACTGCGATCGAATACATGGACAAAAGGGAGCGTTCGGACAGGTGTTAGTATTTTGGCCATAACTTTCGGCCCCGATGTCCGTTTTGCGCGCAGGACCCCATTTCGGAAAGCTCTCTCCGACGCCGATGTCACGGTGAACGCCGTAGGCTGTTCACAGCTTTTTCGAGGCCAAAATCATCTGTTTTCCCTTCCATTTCGGCCGCCGAAGATTTTTGCACGTTTTTCACATTTTTCTTATTTTATTTACGAATTCAATAAAGATCCGACTCCGGATCCGTGATTTTAGCACCTTGATTTCCGCGCTGATTTATTTCCGTAATAAATTCTGTAATTTTATATTTTTGGAAATTTTCGTATTCGTGCAGCTATAAAATCCCGGCTTGTGGGATGAACTGTGGCAAGAAGGTTGTACATGGTGTGAATGTGTCAAACCGAGTCGAAATGGAGTACATGAAATTTATGGGCATCCAGGATTTGACTCCGTAATCGGCGATTGCGAGATTGTATTGCTTCTTCTTTAATCGGTTGTTAGTTTCATTGCAACCTAATATGTTATGAGTTGCTACTTTAATGATTTTCTTATAATGATGCATGTTTTGCTTTACCCTAGAATTTTGTGTAAATATTTGATGAAATTTCCGTTGGATTTTCTTCATTGCATAAATCGATATAATAAGACGTCACGCATGATGTCACTGCATGATGTCAACTGCATAAATCGATATAATACGACGTCACTGCATGATGTCACTGCATAAATCGATATAATACGACGTCACTGCATAAATCGATATAATAAGACGCCACTGCATAAATCGATACAATAAGACGTCACTGCATAAATCGATACAATAAGACGTCACTGCATAAATCGATACAATAACACGTCACTGCATAAATCGATATAATAAGACGTCATTGTAAGACGTCACTGCATAAATCGATACCATAAGACGTCACGGCATAAATTGATACATATATTATGATGTCACTGCATAAATCCATACAATATGCCGTCACGTCACCGAGGTGTCTCTGCAATGCGGCGTCTCTGCATCGGGGGTGGTCACTGCATGGCGGTGTCTCTGCATGGCGATGTCTCTGCATCGCGGTGTCACTTCATTGCGGTGTCTCTGCATCGCGGTGTCGCTTCATCGCCGTGTCTCTACGTCGCGGTGTCGCTTCATCGCCGTGTCTCTACGTCGCGGTGTCGCTTCATCGCCGTGTCTCTGCATCGAGATGGTCATCGCATCGGGCGTCGCGGTGTCTCTACATCGAGATTGTCATCGCATCGGGCGTCGCGGTGTCTCTGCATCGCGATGTCTCTGCATCGCGGTGTCACTTCATTGCGGTGTCTCTGCATCACGGTGTCGTTTCATCGCCGTGTCCATACATCGCGGTGCATCGGGGGTGGTCATTGTATTGCGATGGTCAATACATCGGTTCCAAAAAAAAAAAAAAAAAAAACCTGAACGCCTGAGACAATGGTCAATACATCGGTTAAAAAAAAAAAAAAAAAAAATAATAATAATAATAATAATAAAAAAACCCTGAACGCCTGGGCTGAAAAAAAAAAAAAAAAAAAAAAAAATAGCAGCGCCTCCTCTCCCTTTTTTTTATTTTATTTTTTTATTCATTAAGGTATTTGAGTCTATCTATCTAATTTCCGTGTCCTTATAAGTCCAAGAGATTCCTTTTTGTCCTTATAAGTCCAATAAGTCCGTTTTGTGTACTTTTGGTCTTTGGCCCTAATTAAAATCACATAACATTGCATGTTTATGTGATCAATTCTGTAGAATTTTATCACAACGCAATACTCTATCGAAATAAGCTTGACGGGTTCTCAAGTTGAATCCCACGTTATGATATTGAAGTGCCATTGCCCCAATAATATCATGAGATGATGATGGTAAAATCGCCAAGCAAAATACGTTTTCTCCTGGTATCTTCCAAAACAACGTATTTATATCCATCCGAATATGGGTTTTCGGACCTAACACTAGATCCACATTGGGAAAATCCTTTATATGTATTGGCCCTTTATAACATAGTAGATTTGGATATGAAGGTGTGTTTACCTTTTCCATCCTTCTGCCGATTGTATGCTCTACCATACCACTGAGTTGAGCTTGGATGTCCTTTTTCAAGAAAGATAATGTGGACCCAGATCGATCAATACGGATAACCGATCTCCTGTGGGTATTTTATGTGTTCCGACGGCGATCCACTTTAAATCAACATAATATTTACCTTTGTTCATAGAAAAAGGCACATAAACACCTTTAAAGTTTGCATCAACGCCCAGAGCAAGGTGATTAAACTCGTAGCTTGCATCTTTGATGTTGCCGATACAGAAAGAGAATTGTTTTCCTGTCTTTTCAAGAATCGAGAGTTCCGGTGTATCACCCCCGATTCCAAAAACACCGTCCTCCAATTTGTTGCCTTCTTTGTCATTTTCCATCCCACAACCAAACAAGACATTAGTGATAGGAGACGGTGTACGACGATCCGCTTTGTGAAATGTGATGGTATCGAAGCCGATAAAGCCGTTGTAGTGGCTTCCGTCTAAGTATTTGACGGAGTATTTACAACGTTTCAGATTGTCACAGTCACCGCCCGGTACTTTCTTGCAGTACGCGCCTTTGGGAGGGAGGCATGTTGACGGATGATACGAACTCGATTTGGATGGATCATAAACTGGGTTGGCAGTTTTATGACCTTTATCGTATCCGGCACATTGAACCCAAATCAAATCACTACCTGTATCCAATGCTGCATACTGACGAACATTCTTCGAACCGATGGATATAATAACATGAAAGAGATTACCTCCATTTTTTATAAAACCAATAGATGTCTGATTTATGTTAGCCTTTGAGTTTGAGGAGCTCATTCCATTTTCATTGTTGTTTATAGATGTGATTTTCTTGCGACTCTGCTGAGGGCCAAGTCGATTCGATCTAACAGTGTAGAACCTCGGGGATATGTTGGTGGATGGATCAAATCACGGTGAATAAGATTCAAGACCAATCCTTGTTGTTTTGAGGTAGACACATGAGTGATTGAGACGCAAAAGACGATGGATACGATAAACAACAGAATATTGAACATTTGCCTAAGTTGAATAGATAACTGCAAGGAGTCTCTCATGGTGATGAGATTGTCTTGATGAATTGTATGTTCTCCTAAGAGTCCTCTTTTATTGCAAAAAAAAAAAAAAAAAAAAAAAAAAAAAAGTAAAAGAAAGAGGTTGTGGTAAAAAAGGACAACAAATAGCTCAAAAATGGATAAAGGGGGCCAGTAGGACATTCCACGTTTTCATTCTCTAAAATACCCATAATTGTAGGTTTTACGAGGAGTAATGATACGGGCACAACGGTTGTGCATGTCGTAACGAGTAATACAACGGTGATTCGTACCGTTGATAATAATATGTCTAAAATGATCAGATATAAATCTAACATGATCAATAGTGTAGATCACCGTTGTGTTACTCATTGTAGCACAATCGTTGTGTCTGTATCATTATTCATTTTATAAATGAGTAATGATACGTGCACAAACGTTGTTCATCTGCACCGTTGATCATCTCAATCGTTTTACCTAGTTGACCTAATGATTAGACGTATTCATCACATCTTGAATAATTTCATCAGCTAGATGTAATTATTCCTTTGTAAAGTAATAAATATTAATTTATCGATAAATGAATAAATTATTCATTTATCGATAACCAAATAAACTCGTTAAAGCAATAATTTTGGCCGGTCCCAAAGATATGCATTTATCGAGAGTTTAGTGTAGATGATTTTGCTCTTAAATCCCCTACTGATCACATTCCACTGAATGTAGGTTCCATTTACCCGTATGACCGTATTCCACTGTTTTTATCCTGCTTAACGTATACTCTGCTGTAAATATATTTCACTGTTTTTATTCCACTTTACAGTTATTCTGGTGTAAATTCAAATCCACTTTTTGGCGGATTCATGCGTGAGCGTATTTGATGATTGTGAATTGAATATATGTTGTTTTTGGCAAGAATATACTTTTCCGTAAATGAATAGTCATAAATAAATCTGAGGGTTGGATGAAATGAATTCCGAAAGCAACAGGTCCATGAAGATGACAAACGAGAGAAAATTTTGATGGAGAAAAAACAAATCAATACTAGCAACCGACAAGAAACAAGGATTAGGAAACTAAATACAAAGATCATTTCCCAACGGTATCATCCATGAAAAAAAAACAGAAGATCGATAAATTCTTAAAGCCGGGAGAACTACCACGCAGAGAAATTAATTGAAGAACAAATGTCGATGAATCGGTGACAATTCAAAAAAAAAAAAAAAATTAAATAAATTGGAAAGCGTACCTCTGTAGTATAGTACGAGTATTAGATAAAAACGCATCTGATTTTGAGAAAAATATACTTATATGGAAATATAGTTGCACCAAAATCATGGATCATTTAAGAGAATAAACAAAATCCCTAAAATCATGCCATTTATAAAAAAAAACAAAAAAAAAAAACGCCATCACATTAAATAGCAGTTATAAATCTTAAATTGAATGGACTGTCTAGTGGAATATAAAAGAGTTAAACCCTAATCTTGAGGCTCCCCACTCGTCCGATCCCACAGAATGAGTGAAGATGTTAATCAAGGACCTAAGTTCACAGTCGAGTGCTGCCTTTTTACCAAGAAACTGAAAGAAGTCGTCCCCTTACGGGATTCAAACCTCCACACTCCAGCTCCTGGCCCAGCTGTCACTACAACACCTAAGTCATTTACCACTAGGCCATATCCAGGGGATTGTCTAGTGGAATATATTATTGTCATTATCACCATAAAAAAATTTAACTGGATTAAACACTCATTTTGTTAAGGGTGATTTTATACGTTTTATAAGGATATATTTTACATCAATATTCCCCATATTCTTAGGTTTTTCATAGGAATCGAGCTTATAATCGATTAATTGAGTAAATGGTGTTTCTAATAGGTTAAATTGCAAAACGTAGCGATTTATGTGTTTAAATCATGATTTTATATTATTTTAGGATTGTGTTACGCTTTGGTATGTTTTTCCTACATTGTAGATACACATTGTTGATGGAAAGGATGATTTTAAAGAGATAAATTCGAGTGGAAAAGAAATCAAGCAAGATAAATGTCGGAAAATCAGGATTCCGGGTAGTGACGACCTTGCAACGCAGTTCTTGATATGATAACAACCGATTTGACTCTGGACCTCAAGAGAAGAGTTGTAGGGCTTGAAGAGAGGATTCTACAGGATTTTGAATCACTCCATTCCGACTTACGAGGCCCGAGATATGAGCGTTACAAGTTTAGATGATGTTGCTGAAAATACAGGACGAGCGTCCGGAATCTTCAAACGGGCGTCCGGCACCTTTACTGTAGCAACCGACTTGATTTTTCTATAAAAGCAGCTGCGATTCCAACCCTAATTACATCAGATTTTTCATACGAAAATTACACGCCGCAGCCGCTTTCTTGGAGCTTTCAAGGCCGATCACCCGAGCCTTGTGCTCGGGTGATCGGGGTTAGATTAGGTCTTTTATTTTGTTCTTTTTCCTTCTTGTTCGAGCATGATGAAGGCTTGAAGCTTTCATCCATGGAGCAGCCATGTAATCCTTTTTCTCGCAAAGCACTTTGATTCCTTTCTATGGATATTTTGTAAGTTTTATTTATAATTGTTTCTTTTTCTATGTTCAATTGTATCTTGCAATATAAATCGGAAGATGATTGCATGATTTGATGCTACCGTATGACGGAAGTCGGTGTAGATTAGATCACCGTAGGAAAGTTTGGATTTTTAATCTATACATAACGGAAGTTCGTAGATTAATTATCTAGGTTTACGAGAGAACCACAATTTGAATTAATTCGTTGCGAAATTATCCTAGGGAGATATGAGTATCATTATCACCGGAAAGATGAGATTTTTCATGTGTTTATTTGGTGAGTTAACTTGTTCTTTTTCATGCTTTGAGATGCCGTATGTTAATCGAATTAGATAACGGAAGTTAATAAATTCGTTAGATTGCCATGATAGAGATTAACAATTATTATTCCAACAAACGGAAGTTGAGGGATAAGGTTGTTAGATTAGGATTTAATCCGTATCTTTGCTTCGTATAGATGTTAGTTAAGACCGGAAGGTAAACTAATGAATGGCGTGATAAATCGGAAGAGGAAACGCTTCTTTAGATAAGATAATAATCCAAGATAACTTGTGAATGAATATGTGTTAATCTTATTTCTTTCGGTGAGATGATGGTTGTTGGGAAGAGGTTGATCATGGTTTGTTCATGGTTGTTCAGTAGATAGATTTACCGCTTTCGTAGATGTAGTTTTATTTATGTTTTTATCGATTTTATCCTTCCCGGCTTTGGATTAACAATCCTCTCGTCCAGCTTTATTTTCCGTTTTAGTTTAGGTTTAGGTTAATAAAGAAGAATTAATAAGCTAGATTCAATAGCCCTTTTCCCTGAGGATCGATACCCGTACTTATCCAACTTTACTAGCAACTACCCGGTATTCGGCCGGTTAGGAGGTAGTTTTGCATGGTAGTATAGGTTTATAAATTTTCTTTTGTTTTAATGATGCAAAATCTCCCCAACAAAAAGTGGCGCCGTTGCCGGGGAATAGGTGTCATGTTGAATCTAGTTTTGTTAGTTCTCGATTTTGTTACGTTTTATTTTTGTTTTTAATAAAAGTAGCGTATACCAAGTTGAGAGTTTTTATTTTGCCGTGTTTCGATGACCGTTAGGTTAAGAATGTGCAAAAGTTTTTTACTCAACTTGTTTTACGTGAAGTTTATATGTTTATGTGTTACCTAGTCTAACCCCTGTGCTTAATTTGATAAGGCCGTCGTGTGTGATCCGTGTTGCTTGTGTTGTGTTCATAAGTATTTAGGGTTTTGCTTTGTGTTTTTCCCGCCGTCCGTGCATTCTTGTTGTATGGACGAGCGTACGTTCTTGGACGCCCGTCCGCTTCTTCATCCGCAGTGAACGAGCGTTGGGAAGTATTGGACGCTCGTCCGTTCAAATATTTTCAATCCCGTTCTGATTTAGAGGACCAGACGAGCGTCTATACTTTCTGAACGCCCGTCCGGTCGGTTTTCAAGGCAGACGAGCGTCTGCAAGGTGGAACGCCCGTCCAGTTCTAAACGCTAAGTGAACGTTCGTCCGGGGTTCAGTCCAGGTTCTAAATTTCTTGATTTTATTTTCAATGCTTTTATTTGATGTGGATTTTTCATTCGAGCTTCTGTGGCTAATTGATTTTTACATAGATGCCCCGAACTTATATGTTTTTACCTTTCCATCTATGAATCCATGTTAGATAATTGATCAATTCCTTATATATGATTCATCTAGGCATGTTATAGTGACCGTCGGTTCTCGTAAGCTATAACTCGTTCTTATGGTTAATTAGTAGCTAATGTCGGTTCCCGTATGCTACATACCGCTCCGATGAATCTTTTAAGCTTTTAAGACTTACGTGCTTCCTTTGTTTTTTATAGTTCATATGGGTAGCTACTGTCGGTTTTCCGTATGCTACGTCCTTTCTCCATATGAGTTATATCTATTTAGTATAGCTAACTGTTGGTTTTCCATAATGCTATCACCTTTGACGAGTCTTAAAGCGCGTCTACACTGCATGTAATGAACAGCACTGTCGTTTATCGTAACCTGTCATTAGTTGGTAGACGTTTATTATATACATGTCATGTTGCAAATGAGTGGGCTAGTTTTCTTTCTTTTATTTTCTTTTATTTTTGCATATCATATAGATGCATATCATTTAGTTGCATGTCATCTAGTTGCATTGTTTTTCTATTTTCTTTTATTTTTTTTTTCTTGAGTGTAGTTAATCGTCGGCTTCCGTAATACTACCTCGTTTTTTTTAGTTTCGCATAGGCCGTAGTCACTGTAGGGTTGTCCTCGAAACCTGCTCAGCCTGAGCCTGTCAGAATTTATTTTTATTTATTTTATTTTTAGGATCGCATATCATGTAGGTTGCATTGTAGTATAATTTCATGTAGTCGCACCTAGCCTACTACTGTGTAATATTCCATGTATATGTTCCATCTCTATATGAGCTTAATCTGAAAAATCTTTCTGACTTCTTTTCCATGTATAATCCTCTATCATTATTAGTTGGAGTTTGATGTTTCTGTTTGCACATGTGGTCTATATTATTCCACAAGCTTCTGTGGCTTTATTCTTAGATGTCCTGAGTTTAAGGGTTGATCTTTCCATCTGAGCTATTATTTCTTTTTGTGCTTATATCAAACTTCCATATTTAGACGCTTAGATGTTCTGTACTTTCCCTGTTTGATTTTTCCATCTGAAGCGATTCTATTTTGTGCTCTGTATGTTCTATTCCCCCTTTCCCCCGAGGTATTTCATGTTTGTCAAGTGTGCAGGGTGTTTGCATTAGCAATTGTGACATTTTAGATGATAGCAGTTTTCCGGTGGATGGTCCACAGTCTACTGATATCTTCGAGCATTTTTGGATCGGAACGCGTCCGTTCCAGAATTGTTCCCTTTCGGCATACAATCAGCTAAGTTTTCTTTTATTTTATTTTGCACAACTTGAGGACAAGTTGCAATCTAAGTGTGGGGGAGAGGATGGTTTATATGTATCTATGAGTCGTTTGCTCAATTTCTATTATATTTCTATGAAAAGTGCTTAATTTTTAAATTTTTGTTTTGTCCCAAGTGAACAAATGCATATCTTTGTTCGAGTTCTTATATCATTGGTGCATTATTTTGCATATTTAGTAAATTTAGATGTTTCACCCGATACTATTTTTCACGTGCCATAGTAGATGATGAGCTATGTTTTAAAGCTATGCCCATTTGATTAGAGATTTTTGATGATTATCGCATGATTCTTTGCCTCCATACGAATTTTGAAATCTTAATAGTTTGTGTTTAGAATTAAAGTATGACGTACTGTGAATATCTGAAAGTTTGAATGTGATAGGAGGGATATAATTTAAGGTTTGTATACCAATCTAAGATGAATAATATGAATAAGATATATTTATACGTGTCGGAAGTAGCTACCAATGATTTGAGTGCGGTAGGGCATTATCACGAAATGTCCTATACCACTATGAGGTTAATAGCTCCCGACTGCCTGATGATAGTAGTCCAGCTAGGGAGTTATCCCGAAACATCCTATTGCTTTGGAATGAGGGCATATATGCTATATATGTGGAATTGATTGAACTTTAAGAAAAATTAGTGAATGGTAATGTGAAAAGATGGGTGAGAACAAGTAGTTATCTTCTCGACTATCCCCGCAGTATAACCGAAAGATATGATGTAGGGATTATCCTCTAAGTATGTCGGAAATATTTTAAAGACTTCCTATTATCTTTTCCGAATCCGTATGTTTCGTGAGGTGCATGTTATAATCGTTTTTATTTCTAATTTAAATGGGATGTTGGCTAGTTTTGCTTGAATCAATTTCAAGTGTGGATTTGGTGGAAATTTATTATGGCTATGCACACACGCACTTGGGTGAACCTCTAAACTACTTGAACATGTTTTATATTTGCATAAATGTTTATATGTCTCGAGTCTTGATTATGTTTTGTCTTGCTCGGGACGAGCAAGGTTTAAGTGTGGGGGAGTTGTTAAGGGTGATTTTATACGTTTTATAAGGATATATTTTACATCAATATTCCCCATATTCTTAGGTTTTTCATAGGAATCGAGCTTATAATCGATTAATTGAGTAAATGGTGTTTCTAATAGGTTAAATTGCAAAACGTAGCGATTTATGTGTTTAAATCATGATTTTATATTATTTTAGGATTGTGTTACGCTTTGGTATGTTTTTCCTACATTGTAGATACACATTGTTGATGGAAAGGATGATTTTAAAGAGATAAATTCGAGTGGAAAAGAAATCAAGCAAGATAAATGTCGGAAAATCAGGATTCCGGGTAGTGACGACCTTGCAACGCAGTTCTTGATATGATAACAACCGATTTGACTCTGGACCTCAAGAGAAGAGTTGTAGGGCTTGAAGAGAGGATTCTACAGGATTTTGAATCACTCCATTCCGACTTACGAGGCCCGAGATATGAGCGTTACAAGTTTAGATGATGTTGCTGAAAATACAGGGACGAGCGTCCGGAATCTTCAAACGGGCGTCCGGCACCTTTACCGTAGCAACCGACTTGATTTTTCTATAAAAGCAGCTGCGATTCCAACCCTAATTACATCAGATTTTTCATACGAAAATTACACGGACGACGCCGCTTTCGGGAGCTTTCAAGGCCGATCACCCGAGCCTTGTGCTCGGGTGATCGGGGTTAGATTAGGTCTTTTATTTTGTTCTTTTTCCTTCTTGTTCGAGCATGATGAAGGCTTGAAGCTTTCATCCATGGAGCAGCCATGTAATCCTTTTTCTGCAAACTTTGATTCCTTTCTATGGATATTTTGTAAGTTTTATTTATAATTGTTTCTTTTTCTATGTTCAATTGTATCTTGCAATATAAATCGGAAGATGATTGCATGATTTGATGCTACCGTATGACGGAAGTCGGTGTAGATTAGATCACCGTAGGAAAGTTTGGATTTTTAATCTATACATAACGGAAGTTCGTAGATTAATTATCTAGGTTTACGAGAGAACCACAATTTGAATTAATTCGTTGCGAAATTATCCTAGGGAGATATTGAGTATCATTATCACCGGAAAGATGAGATTTTTCATGTGTTTATTTGGTGAGTTAACTTGTTCTTTTTCATGCTTTGAGATGCCGTATGTTAATCGAATTTAGATAACGGAAGTTAATAAATTCGTTAGATTGCCATGATAGAGATTAACAATTATTATTCCAACAAACGGAAGTTGAGGGATAAGGTTGTTAGATTAGGATTTAATCCGTATCTTTGCTTCGTATAGATGTTAGTTAAGACCGGAAGGTAAACTAATGAATGGCGTGATAAATCGGAAGAGGAAACGCTTCTTTAGATAAGATAATAATCCAAGATAACTTGTGAATGAATATGTGTTAATCTTATTTCTTTCGGTGAGATGATGGTTGTTGGGAAGAGGTTGATCATGGTTTGTTCATGGTTGTTCAGTAGATAGATTTACCGCTTTCGTAGATGTAGTTTTATTTATGTTTTTATCGCTTTTATCCTTCCTGGCTTTGGATTAACAATCCTCTGTCCAGTTTATTTTCCGTTTTAGTTTAGGTTTAGGTTAATAAAGAAGAATTAATAAGCTAGATTCAATAGCCCTTTTCCCTGAGGATCGATACCCGTACTTATCCAACTTTACTAGCAACTACCCGGTATTCGGCCGGTTAGGAGGTAGTTTTGCATGGTAGTATAGGTTTATAAATTTTCTTTTGTTTTAATGATGCAAAATCTCCCCAACAAAAAGTGGCGCCGTTGCCGGGGAATAGGTGTCATGTTGAATCTAGTTTTGTTAGTTCTCGATTTTGTTACGTTTTATTTTTGTTTTTAATAAAAGTAGCGTATACCAAGTTGAGAGTTTTTATTTTGCCGTGTTTCGATGACCGTTAGGTTAAGAATGTGCAAAAGTTTTTTACTCAACTTGTTTTACGTGAAGTTTATATGTTTATGTGTTACCTAGTCTAACCCCCGTGCTTAATTTGATAAGGCCTTTGTCTTTGTGATCTCGTGTTCTTGTGTTGTGTTCATAAGTATTTAGGGTTTTGCTGTGTTTTTCCCGCCGTCCGTGCATTCTTGTTGTATGGACGAGCGTACGTTCTGTTGGACGCCCGTCCGCTTCTTCATCTCGCAGTGAACGAGCGTTGGGAAGTATTGGACGCTCGTCCGTTCAAATATTTTCAATCTGTTCGATTTAGAGGACCGGACGAGCGTCTATACTTTCGAACGCCCGTCCGGTCGGTTTTCAAGGCGGACGAGCGTCCGCAGGTGGAACGCCCGTCCGGTTACGAACGCTAAGTGAACGTTCGTCCGGGGTTCGGTCCGGGTTCTAAATTTCTTGATTTTATTTTCAATGCTTTTATTTGATGTGGATTTTTCATTCGAGCTTCGTGGCTAATTGATTTTTACATAGATGCCCCGAACTTATATGTTTTTACCTTTCCATCTATGAATCCATGTTAGATAATTGATCAATTCCTTATATATGATTCATCTAGGCATGTTATAGTGGATGTCGGTTCTCGTAAGCTATAAGTGTTCTTATGGTTAATTAGTAGCTAATGTCGGTTCCCGTATGCTACATACCGCTCCGATGAATCTTTTAAGCTTTTAAGACTTACGTGCTTCCTTTGTTTTTTATAGTTCATATGGGTAGCTACTGTCGGTTTTCCGTATGCTACGTCCTTTCTCCATATGAGTTATATCTATTTAGTATAGCTAACTGTTGGTTTTCCATAATGCTATCACCTTTGACGAGTCTTAAAGCGCGTCTACACTGCATGTAATGAACAGCACTGTCGTTTATCGTAACCTGTCATTAGTTGGTAGACGTTTATTATATACATGTCATGTTGCAAATGAGTGGGCTAGTTTTCTTTCTTTTATTTTCTTTTATTTTTGCATATCATATAGATGCATATCATTTAGTTGCATGTCATCTAGTTGCATTGTTTTTCTATTTTCTTTTATTTTTTCTTCTTGAGTGTAGTTAACTGTCGGCTTCCGTAATACTACCTCGTTTTTTTTAGTTTCTGCATAGGCCGTAGTCACTGTAGGGTTGTCCTCGAAACTGCTCAGCCTGAGCCTGTCAGAATTTATTTTTATTTATTTTATTTTTAGGATCGCATATCATGTAGGTTGCATTGTAGTATAATTTCATGTAGTCGCACCTAGCCTACTACTTTTGTGTAATATTCCATGTATATGTTCCATCTCTATATGAGCTTAATCGAAAAATCTTTCGACTTCTTTTCCTGTATAATCCTCTATCATTATTAGTTGGAGTTTGATGTTTCGTTTGCACATGTGGTCTATATTATTCCACAAGCTTCGTGGCTTTATTCTTAGATGTCCCGAGTTTAAGGGTTGATCTTTCCATCGAGCTATTATTTCTTTTTGTGCTTATATCAAACTTCCATATTTAGACGCTTAGATGTTACTTACTTTCCCTGTTTGATTTTTCCATCGAAGCGATTCTATTTTGTGCTCGTATGTTCTATTCCCCCTTTCCCCCGAGGTATTTCATGTTTGTCAAGTGTGCGGGGTGTTTGCATTAGCAATTGTGACATTTTAGATGATAGCGAGTTTTCCGGTGGATGGTCCACAATCTGCGATATCTTCGAGCATTTTTGGATCGGAACGCGTCCGTTCCGAAATTGTTCCACTTTCGGCATACAATCAGCTAAGTTTTCTTTTATTTTATTTTGCACAACTTGAGGACAAGTTGCAATCTAAGTGTGGGGGAGAGGATGGTTTATATGTATCTATGAGTCGTTTGCTCAATTTCTATTATATTTCTATGAAAAGTGCTTAATTTTTAAATTTTTGTTTTGTCCCAAGTGAACAAATGCATATCTTTGTTCGAGTTCTTATATCATTGGTGCATTATTTTGCATATTTAGTAAATTTAGATGTTTCACCCGATACTATTTTTCACGTGCCATAGTAGATGATGAGCTATGTTTTAAAGCTATGCCCATTTGATTAGAGATTTTTGATGATTATCGCATGATTCTTTGCCTCCATACGAATTTTGAAATCTTAATAGTTTGTGTTTAGAATTAAAGTATGACGTACTGTGAATATCTGAAAGTTTGAATGTGATAGGAGGGATATAATTTAAGGTTTGTATACCAATCTAAGATGAATAATATGAATAAGATATATTTATACGTGTCGGAAGTAGCTACCAATGATTTGAGTGCGGTAGGGCATTATCACGAAATGTCCTATACCACTATGAGGTTAATAGCTCCCGACTGCCTGATGATAGTAGTCCAGCTAGGGAGTTATCCCGAAACATCCTATTGCTGGGAATGAGGGCATATATGCTATATATGTGGAATTGATTGAACTTTAAGAAAAATTAGTGAATGGTAATGTGAAAAGATGGGTGAGAACAGTAGTTATCTTCTGACTATCCCCAGTATAAACTGAAAGATATGATGTAGGGATTATCCTCTAAGTATGTCGGAAATATTTTAAAGACTTCCTATTATCTTTTCCGAATCTGTATGTTTCGTGAGGTGCATGTTATAATCGTTTTTATTTCTAATTTAAATGGGATGTTGGCTAGTTTTGCTTGAATCAATTTCAAGTGTGGATTTGGTGGAAATTTATTATGGCTATGCACACACGCACTTGGGTGAACCTCTAAACTACTTGAACATGTTTTATATTTGCATAAATGTTTATATGTCTCGAGTCTTGATTATGTTTTGTCTTGCTCGGGACGAGCAAGGTTTAAGTGTGGGGGAGTTGTTAAGGGTGATTTTATACGTTTTATAAGGATATATTTTACATCAATATTCCCCATATTCTTAGGTTTTTCATAGGAATCGAGCTTATAATCGATTAATTGAGTAAATGGTGTTTCTAATAGGTTAAATTGCAAAACGTAGCGATTTATGTGTTTAAATCATGATTTTATATTATTTTAGGATTGTGTTACGCTTTGGTATGTTTTTCCTACATTGTAGATACACATTGTTGATGGAAAGGATGATTTTAAAGAGATAAATTCGAGTGGAAAAGAAATCAAGCAAGATAAATGTCGGAAAATCAGGATTCCGGGTAGTGACGACCTTGCAACGCAGTTCTTGATATGATAACAACCGATTTGACTCTGGACCTCAAGAGAAGAGTTGTAGGGCTTGAAGAGAGGATTCTACAGGATTTTGAATCACTCCATTCCGACTTACGAGGCCCGAGATATGAGCGTTACAAGTTTAGATGATGTTGCTGAAAATACAGGACGAGCGTCCGGAATCTTCAAACGGGCGTCCGGCACCTTTACTTGTAGCAACCGACTTGATTTTTCTATAAAAGCAGCTGCGATTCCAACCCTAATTACATCAGATTTTTCATACGAAAATTACACGGACGACGGCCGCTTTCGGGAGCTTTCAAGGCCGATCACCCGAGCCTTGTGCTCGGGTGATCGGGGTTAGATTAGGTCTTTTATTTTGTTCTTTTTCCTTCTTGTTCGAGCATGATGAAGGCTTGAAGCTTTCATCCATGGAGCAGCCATGTAATCCTTTTTCTCAAAGCACTTTGATTCCTTTCTATGGATATTTTGTAAGTTTTATTTATAATTGTTTCTTTTTCTATGTTCAATTGTATCTTGCAATATAAATCGGAAGATGATTGCATGATTTGATGCTACCGTATGACGGAAGTCGGTGTAGATTAGATCACCGTAGGAAAGTTTGGATTTTTAATCTATACATAACGGAAGTTCGTAGATTAATTATCTAGGTTTACGAGAGAACCACAATTTGAATTAATTCGTTGCGAAATTATCCTAGGGAGATATTGAGTATCATTATCACCGGAAAGATGAGATTTTTCATGTGTTTATTTGGTGAGTTAACTTGTTCTTTTTCATGCTTTGAGATGCCGTATGTTAATCGAATTTAGATAACGGAAGTTAATAAATTCGTTAGATTGCCATGATAGAGATTAACAATTATTATTCCAACAAACGGAAGTTGAGGGATAAGGTTGTTAGATTAGGATTTAATCCGTATCTTTGCTTCGTATAGATGTTAGTTAAGACCGGAAGGTAAACTAATGAATGGCGTGATAAATCGGAAGAGGAAACGCTTCTTTAGATAAGATAATAATCCAAGATAACTTGTGAATGAATATGTGTTAATCTTATTTCTTTCGGTGAGATGATGGTTGTTGGGAAGAGGTTGATCATGGTTTGTTCATGGTTGTTCAGTAGATAGATTTACCGCTTTCGTAGATGTAGTTTTATTTATGTTTTTATCGCTTTTATCCTTCCCGGCTTTGGATTAACAATCCTCTCATCCGGTTTATTTTCCGTTTTAGTTTAGGTTTAGGTTAATAAAGAAGAATTAATAAGCTAGATTCAATAGCCCTTTTCCCTGAGGATCGATACCCGTACTTATCCAACTTTACTAGCAACTACCCGGTATTCGGCCGGTTAGGAGGTAGTTTTGCATGGTAGTATAGGTTTATAAATTTTCTTTTGTTTTAATGATGCAAAATCTCCCCAACACATTTGTAGTGTTAAACGTTTTAAACATTAAAGCCAAAGGGGGGGTGTTGTGGGTAATTCTTTCATAGTCACTCAATTTGCATCGTAGACACACATGGATGATTCTGGACCACACAGTTTGAATTGGAGTTGAAACTGTGTGGTCCAGTTTCATCCAAATATTATACTCCCTCCGTTTTATATATATGTCGCAGAGAGAAGAATCACACAGATTAAGAAAGTAATTAATATGTGTATTGGAAATGTATTTTTTTATTAGAGATGTAAATGTTTTGTTGGTAAAAGAGTTTTTAGTATTGGAATTGTGTTTTTTTTATTGGAGATGTAAATATTTTGTTGGTAAAGGAAGAAAAAATAATAAATGCTGCATTAGAATTGTAAAATGACAGATAAATAAAAAAAATGGCAAAAACTGAAATGTGACAGATAAAGAAAAACGGAGAAAGTATTTCTCAAATAGACTCACCATAGAATAACTTCTCGTTGTTAAAAGGGTTAGTCGCAGAGTCCTAAGAAACTAAGAAAATATATCCTTAGGAAAAAATGTTTTAATGCATTTTTTTACAACATTGTCCTAATACATTATCATTGATTTCTATGAGTCAAAATATCTGGGGCGGATTCAACCCCCACCCCTGTCCCCTTGTGATTTTTTTTTACTTAACGAGATATATATGATATATTTGGTATTAAGTTTAGATGACGAAAAAAATAGGAGGAATGAGGGAGAATGATAGAAATATTTAATCAATTGATTAGAATGACAGTTTTTTGAAACTTTTGCATAAAGGACAAAACTATTTATTCACTGTCGAAATTCACTTGTGTTCGAAATTCACTGTTTAAATTCACTGACGAAATTCACTGTCGAAATTCACTAATTTTCAAAATTCATCGTCGAAATTCACTAATTTTCGGGATTCACTGTCGAAATTCACTGATTTCGGGATTCACTGGTTTTCGGGATTCACTGTTTGTCCTTCTCGCTATAAAAATTATGCAGTTGTCATTCTCCAAATAAAAAATATGTAGTTGTCCTGTTACTTAAAAATATTTCAGATTGTGTCCTTATCCCTAATTTTCCAAAAAAAATAAGAGTATTAAAGATTTCACCCTAGTGATTTTTTACTAGGTTTATGTGGAGTATGTTGTTTTAGGCATACGAGAAATAGATAAATCCAAATCAACGAATTTTCTGCATTCGTAATTGTATCTTTTCATAATCAATGATGTAAAAATCCAATAACACATGCTAGGATATTTTTTCGTGGCCCCAACACTAAGAGTAAGAAACAAAAATTAACTCATAAAAGTCTTAGACAAATATGATAATCCAACTCTTCCATACACATCTTTGTTACATAAAATATAGTAAAATATACTAAGCTTATGAGTAAATTCTCCTTAAAAGTTTAAGTTTATAGGGAGATAGATAATTCGCTCTACACGCAACACAAGTGTAGTTCATTCCATACATAAATTGTGAGCAAATTCTCCCTGAAGCTTATTATGAGCAGATTCTCCCTAAAAACTTAAGCTTATTGTGTGGTAGATAATTATTCACTCAACGCGTTCCCCAAAGTGTAGGTCTATTACAAGGACGGATTCATGGATTTGTTTCAGTGGTGTCACCGAAACTTGAAACCACATTTTTTATCTGAAAAAAATTCCAGTGGAGTCACCAGAACCTAAAACTGCATCTTTTTAACAACAAACTATATTTTTAACATCAAAACTATATCGTTTTAATACAAAAAAAATTCTCGAATTTCAGTGAGATCATGTGACCACACCCTCGACAACATAGATCCGCCAGTGGTCTATTATATGTTTGAGATAGCCCAACACTTGGTTTTTTGTTTGGAAGACTATGTTTGCAGCAAGGTTTGAACTCATGACCTACTGCTCTATTATCATGTTGAATTAACATCGGGTTTGATCTTTGAATGAGATGGTAATCCAACATGGTATTAGAGCCGAAAGTCACGAGTTCCAACCTCTCTACAAACGTATTGTCTTCCCTAAAGAAAACAAAAATATTGAGTTGAGTCTTGGGTCTCTCTAAAAAACTATATAATAGGCTCGTATTTGAGGAAACACATTGAAGTAAATAAAATGTTACTTATCTATCTCCAGGAGCGGATCTACACAAAGGGGTGGGGGGCGACTGCCCCCTTAGGTCGGAAAAATACACTAGTATATATAAGATGTATTTTATTTGCCCCATTTAAAATATATTTTTGACCCTATATTCATGTTGTCATATGATCGAATAACTTAACAATTTTAACTAATTATTACCAAAGTGATATATTTTAAGAACTCAAACTGTGAAGTGACTCGTATCGTTTGTATTATTTTATTATTGGCAAATAAAAGTTAAAAAGAATGATAAGTGGTAACTCTTAGGTATAATTTGAGACGATTTTTCCTATCATATTTATTATTCAAACAAAATGTACGTATCGGATTGAAAAAAAATATCATATTGTATCGCCCCTTCGTCTGGAGACCTGCATCCGCCCCGGTCTATCCCTCAATATGCTTAACGTTTTACGAGGGATACTAATTCAACATTTAGTCACAATAAATGCTTGGTTGTTGTAGTCAAATGTTTTATGCAGAATAAAGGGCAGATGCTGAATGAACTGACTATCTACGAGGGCCTGCTATCGAAAGATAAGGTCCAAGTAGGGGATAAGAAAGCTGAAGCCAATATGGCCGAAGCCAGGTCATCAAACAAGCCTAAGGCGAAACCGAAGATGCAGAATAAAGGGCAGGTCGTAGGTTGTTGAGATAAGTAATCCAATTTTTCCGTTTCAAAAGTTGTTTTATAATCTAACAAAAAAAAAAGTTGTTTCATGAAAATTTCCAGTAAATATTGAAGATAAACTTCTTCATTTATCTAAACAAACTAACAACTATCTTAGTTACAATAAATGTAGGTTGTTGTACGAGGTCAACTATTTTTGTTAGAACGAATACTAATACGTTTTAGTTTGTTATTCCATTCAAATGATATTTTATAATTTCATTTTTTTTATGAGGGCATAATTTCATTTTCTTTTGGGTTGGGGGTTGGGCGTAGGGGGAGGGGGAGGGGGAGGGGCGGGGATAAGGGGATTGTTTTATTGAGCTAGGCAGGGATGGGGAATCGAAGTAACAACTTTTTTAAGTTAATGTTAGGTTGTTGTACATGGTCAACTATTTTAGTTACAACGAATACTAACTTGCCATTCTATTCAAATGATTTTTTTTGGGGCGGAGGGTATTTTTTTATTGGGACGGGGATGGGATTCGAACCTTGATCAATACCAGGGAGTTACAATGAATGTTAGGTTGTTTTATGTGGTCAACTATTTTAGTTACAACGAGTACTAATTTGTTTTAGTTTGTCATTCCATTCAAATTGTTTTTCTTAATTTCTTTTCGTGGGGGAAGGATTTTTGTATTGGGGGTGGGGATAGGTAATCGAACCTGATCAATGTCAGGTAGTTACAATGAATATTACGATGTTGTATGTGGTTAACTATTTTAGTTACAACGAATACAAATTTGTTTTAGTTTGTCATTCCATTCGAATGTTTTTTTCGTTCTTTTTTTGAGGGTTTGGGTGGGGGGGGGGGGGAGGTTAGGGTATGTTTTTTATTGGGGGCGGGGATGGAGATTCGAACCCTGATCAATACCAGGTAGTTACAATGAATGTTAAGTTGTTGTACGTGGTCAAGTGTTTTAGTTACAACGAATACTAATTTGTTTTAGTTTGTCATTTCATTTTTGGGAGAGGGGATTTTTGTATTGAGGAAGGGGATGGGGATTCGAACCCTGATCAATACAGGAAATACAATAACTTTTACTACTCGGCCAAATTCAATCCTTCATTATGATTTTTGAATGAACATCAAGAATACAATTTTTTATTGTAATCAAGAAAAGCTAACAAACTTCATTAGTTACGATAAAAACTGAGTTGTTGTACTATTCGTTCTTTAGTTTGGTCGGTTAGATGCCTAGCATCTGTTTCTGGTGTTGAGTTTGTACCTTTTTCTTTGGTTATTTTGGGTATGGGATTCCGATATAGAGAGGCCTATACTGTTTTGTTGTAGTGGAACTAGTCTCAAATCTAATGTTCACTATTCTAGTGTTTATGTGTTTTTTTATAAAAATTATCTCGAAAATAATGATGAAAAAAAGGAGGAGTGGTTTAAAATGACAAAAAAGAGGAAAAAAATTGGAATCAGGACAATGAAATAGGTAAATTAGGTGATAATGACAAATCTAGTGTTCATAACCCAAATCCACTGTTTGCTGCAGTGGAACTGACCTCAAATCCAATGTTTCACCGTTCCACTTTTTATGTGTTTTTTTTACAAAAATGACCTCGAAAATAACGTTGAAAAAATATCAAATAAGATGTCTAAATAAAGAAGACGCGAAGAGGAAAATATGATGAAAGAATTACCATTTTTCAACAATCAGATCAAAAGATATATTCGTTTTTATAGTTGAATACGAAAGAATATAAATCACAGTGGAATAAAGATATGTCTTTTTTATTCAGAAAAATATTTCACTGTCCATTTCAATGTTCAAATTGTCTTTTTTGATAATAAACCCGGAAAAAAAAAATCAAATGAGATATCTAAATAAAGATGACGAAAAAAAATGTAATGAAAGAATTACCATCTTTCAACAATCAGATCAAAAGATATATTCGTTTTGATAGTTGAATACAAGAGAATTTAAATCACAGTGGAATAAGAACATGTCTTTTGTATCCGAAAAAAATTGCAATGTCCTCTTTGTATATTTATATGTTCAAATTGTGTTTTTTAACAATAAACCCTGTTTGGGTTTATAATTGAATGTGAAGTTTTTGCATCAATGTCCGGTTTAGTAAATCGATATGGACATTCTACAGTTGATGGGAATCCTCGTTCGTTTCTTTTATTTTGTAGATCTAATAACTTCATTTTTTCTCTCTTCATCTTCTGTTAATTTTAGAATAGCAAATTCACCATATCTAATTCATTATGTACTTTTGTATGTTTATCTTGTCTGGTATCTCTGTTTTAAGTAGTTGGTATAAATTAATATAAAACTTGACCAATAATAATAAACATTAATTTAAACATGTTCGCATCACGAGATATATTGTATTGATGGATTAAAATGACATAACATTGAATGTCTAGATAATCGATCAGGGCACTTACAATCCATTTTTTTCGGAAATAAACAAGATTTGGTATTCAGATGAAATGACATAATTTTGAATGTCTAGTTAATCAGGGATTTACAATCTATTTTTTTGAAATAAACAAGATTGGTATTGAGATCAAATCCCACGTTATGATATTGCAATGCTGTTAATCCGATCACGTTTTCCATGCCATTAGTATTTGGTAGGAATGCCAAACAAAACAAGTTTTCACCTAGTACCTCCCAAAACAACGCATCTTTATCCAAATTAATGGTGTTATGTGGATCCAACTCTAGACTTACCCGAGGAAATGAGGTTCGAAGTGTCGGCCCTTGATAACACAATCCCTTTGAAAGATTCGGGATCCGTTCTTTTTTCCTCTTTTTCTTCCTTTTCTCCATTTCTGTCTCTACTATACGCCTTATTTGTAAATATATGTCCTCTCTCAGGTAGGAAAATGTTGCCCCTGAATCAATCTTCATGCTCATACTTTGCATGTTTATTTTATGTTTCCCGATGCTGATGCTAGTCAATATTACATCATATCTATTTCTATATTGAATATTCAGTTGCACGGGATGATTACTTATAAGTTTTGCATCATCACCCAGAGCAAGGTGATTGTATTTGTACTTCTTGTCACTAACTTTACCAAAGCAAATGGAAAATTTCCTTTTTGTCCTCTCTAAAATGGAGAGTTCCATTATTGTACCGATTCCAAGAATACCGTCAAGGTGCAATCCTTCCGGGAAACGGTTGTCCTTCCCACAACCAAATAGAACATTGGATACTTGAGATTTAGTATGACTACGGCCCTCTTTGTGAAAAGTGATTGTCTCAAAACCAAGAAAGCCCTTGCTATGGGAACCGTCTTCGTATTCATAAAAGTATTCGCAACGCTGCTGTTCGTCACATCTGCCACCAGTTACTCTCTTACAGTACATGTCTCCAGGAGCACGGCATGTCGACGGGTCATAAGACCTTGATAAGGTGGGATCATATTGTGGGTTTTCTGTTCTAACCCCATTACTTCCTTTGCATTGAACCCAAAGGATTGTGCTACCCGTATCAAGGGCTACATACTGACGAACATGTTGCGTACCGATGTAAATTTCAGCAAAAAATGAAAAACCTGTAGTGTTTATCTTTCCGATTGATTCTGGTGAGTTAGATGTTTGATTCATGATGGATGTTGAGTAGCTCATTATACTTACATTGTTGGGTGGACTAGATTGTCTAGGAACTCTATTGATGGCCAAATCGGTTCGATCTAAATGTGTAGAGATTGGGGGATATTTTGACGGATAGATCAAATCACGGTGAATGAGTTTCACAACAAATCCTTGTTTTTTTAAGGCGGGATTGTTAGAAGAAGAAGAAGAATTTATAGATAAAATCGGAATGATTGAGAGGCAAAAGACTATGAATATGATAGACAATGAAGCGGAGAACATTTTCCTTAAATGAATAGATAGGAATGAGTCTCCCATGGTGAGGAGATTGATTTGATGAATGGTGTGTTTTACTATGAGAGCTGGCTGACTCTTTTATAGTCAAAAGGAAGGAGGGTCAACTTAAATGCTATAGTTACCAAAGTTTAGTTGTAACATGTGTCGATACACATTTTTCAGCAACAATTATTGCATGGATTTATATAAATACCACCATAATCATGATATAAAAGTGTATTAATACATGTTATCACTCAATTTATTGTAACGGAATCATTCTTTGAACTCAATTCTTATATGTTGAAATCCGTATTATGTCAACATTTTTTTACTTTTAAACGAGAAATACTTAAATTTTTCGGTTACCTAAGATACATCTAACTCTTACATGTTTTCTAAAAATAGTGATTTATGCACACAATTCCTTTTACACAAAAAGTCTTATAAATTAGGGGAAGATGGCTAGAAGGACAAAAATGTCAAAAATTGAGATAGAACTTTAATTTTGTGTGGTTAAAAGGGACAAGTTTATAGTAAATTGACCGAAATACCCACGGTTTTTTTAGGTGTATAGAAAAGATGGAGTAAATGTCGTGCCATCAATTGAGGAGTAATATTAAATCTGCCAAATCAATTTATTCAACATTTTAAAAA
Source organism: Gentiana straminea (assembly GCA_036785695.1). Taxonomy (NCBI): domain Eukaryota; kingdom Viridiplantae; phylum Streptophyta; class Magnoliopsida; order Gentianales; family Gentianaceae; genus Gentiana; species Gentiana straminea. The sequence goes on along the minus strand of JAVUPR010000266.1, from coordinate 14,863,583 downwards.
TAAAATAAAAACAGAAATGAGTGCATGATAACCTTCGTACATTTAAAGCCTTTGACTTATACTCTTCAATAACAACATAAAAGGTATTAAAAAAAATCAGACACTTTTACTTCTCCACCTTCTACGCTTCAAATTTGATACGACACTTTTACTCCCCGCTGTTATTTCACTCGTAATTGTTACTATATGTTGAAAATGATCCTTCATATTGCGTTCTTACTTCATGTTTTACTGTCACTTCACTCGTAATTGTTACTATATGTTGAAAATGATACTTTTCATTGCATTGTTACTTCTTTTGTGACTGTTACTTCACTCGTAATTGTTCCTGTATGTTGGAAATGATCATTCTTATTTCATTGTTACTTGACGTGTTTTCGTTACTCCACTCGTAATTTTTACTAAATATTGGAAATTATCATTCTTAGAGCAACTGTAATGGCTATTTTGATTTATGGAGTCTATTTAATTGCAGCGACCACAAAATAGATGTAATTAATAACATAATAGTGGTATGGCTTATATATGAAAACCAATTTTGATAAAATAAAATAAAAACAAATAAAAATTACAGAAGGATTTGACCGGAAAGAGGATAAAGTTTATCTTTTTTTCCACGAAATACGAAAGCTTTATTGAAATCGGATAAACCGAACTTACAACGCGGTAAAACCCGGACTACTACGCGGCCAAAAACCGCACTCCAACGCGGCCTAGCCGCACACTAAACAACCAACAATACAACAAATCCGAGTAATATGTTGAAATCGAAGGTGCTGAACAGAAGGAAATTTTCTTGAAAGAAATAATTCCATAAGAAGGCGTTCAGACACATGGATCCTCTCGTCAACCTATTATTCGACAAACACTTACAAGAAACTAATACAACATCAAAAAAACAAAATAATATTAACAATGTGCTAGCAGCGCCGCCGAAGAGTAAAACAAAGCAGCAAACTGAAGCCAAGGACCAAGATAGACGCCACAGGTACCCACCGCCATCGACCGCCGCCCCACGGGCGGAGAGCGAAGCCCGTAAGAGATGACTAACGCCTCCGCCAAAAGAACGACTACCATAACCGCCAATTAAGAGCCTGAAGCCTTAACGGTGTTATGTAAGCCGCACAACAATGAGTAGCACCATCCGGTAAGAAACAGCCATGCCGCCCGTCTCAATCAGAAGCGAAGAGCCAGCAGAGGGGTGGGACGCTGAACCGCCAACGAAGACCGCTAGAAGAACGACTGCCACCAGAACACCGCCGGACCTCCACCGGAACCCAGCACCACCAGCACCAGATCTGGGCAGAGAAGGCCACAGATCCGCAAAAAACCGCCCAACGCCACCAGCCGCCGACAGCCCGAGCATCAAACCACCCCCAACAACAGCAGGGCAAGCTCCAACAGAGCGGGAGAATAGAGGGATCAAGCCAACTGCCGGAAGCAGAAGGCGGTGGCGGGAGAAGCACTAAGGGGCGAAACAAAGGAAAAAAACTATTTACAGAGGCCGGACACCGGCAGCCTAGCGCCGCCGGCGCCGGAGAAGCTCAACAGGCTTGAAGATGTAGAAGATACGAGAGAGAGAGAGAGAAGCGCATGGAAAAGTTTATCTTGAAAAAGGAATTAATAAAAAACAAGGCTAACCAATCAAATTTAAATTAATAAATTAGAATGGAGTCTAGACTGACATCGAATCTATCATTTTCAAGTCTATTTTTAAGGCTACTACACATTTAAAAATAATGTGACTCCATCTATAATTATTGAGTGCACTACAAATGGAATCTATTTTTGAGCAATTACAATTGTTTTTATTGTATTGTTACTTCACGTGTTACTGTTACTTCACTCGTAATATATATATATATATATACTAGATGTAACCTGTGCGATGCACAGTGTATCATATTGTAATGTGACGTTCGTTTTGATATATTGTTTGGTTTGTTACTTTTATGTTGTGTACGAAGAAGAACAACGATGATTGTTATATTTCTAGAATTACATAATATACATGCATATATATATATATATATTTATATATATATATATATTCGATCAGGTTGTAGCATTTAGAGTTGTCTTAGATATTACAATTTCTTAAGTGACATATGTTTTTCCACAACTTTACAAAAGAGAGATATTTTTTGGTGGTGATTGGGAAGGTACTGGTTGTTCCCACAAAAAGCTAGGTTGTTAATATTTGCTACTGTTTCTGGGATATGCATAGGGTTTCCAAAATTCAGATGTTATGTGGATTGTTTCTTCTAGTTCTTCTTTTTTATAGTTGGTTGGGGTATTCGAGCTTTATTTTCTTCAGGGGTGGTTTGTCGCTTTCTGTTGGATTTTCCTTCTCTCCTTCTGTATCCTTTTCTGTGCTTGTTCCAGCTGCAGCCTCTTTTAACCTCTTTCCTTCTTGCTTTTCTGCAATCATTTTATGTGTGTTTGAGGTTAGTGTATTCTTGTAGCAATGTTCAATGAATCCATGTAATTACCAAAGGCTTCAACTATAGAATGTGTGACAGGGTGGGTATAAAATGATTACATACTGATTATTGTTCTTGTGTAATGGTTTGGACTGTTATAGTTTATTGTTACCTGGGGTATCTTCCATCTGTTTAGTAGCCTGAGTTTTAGCTGCTGTTAGATCACCAGTGAGGTCAGAGTTACTCCAATTCTGAACATTGTATCTTGGTCTTTGGTCGGCATACTTCTTTCCTGAATGTCTGATTTGTGCTTTTATTTCCTTTCCATGCAGTTTCTCATTTACCATGTGCATCAAGTTTTCAATCTCCTGTGGAATAATATGTCAATATCTAACATGTAAGTTACTTTTAGTTGAGAAAGCTGTTGTTATATGACATTTTGTATGTTATGTTCTGTTAGTATATCGTATGTGGTTTGGTTGATATGTGTGTACCTTAGGTTCCATGGCATGTAGCTGTGTTGCACTATGTTCCAGTAGCTCCTCAGCGACATTTGTCAAACATTGTCGCTGTGATACTCCTTGTGTCATCCTTTAAGTGTACAACCATTTTGCATCTGTTTTGATCTGAATAATTAATATCTGTTTGTTTTTTGCTGTATTAAATGTAGGAGTAATATGTTGAAGTTGTACAGCTTACCTAGGCATTGCAATTTCATCTTCATTGCAAGTATTGCAACGGAACTCTTCGTTTGCTTGTGCTTTGGTTGGTTGATGGCATTTGGGACATGTAGAGTAGTGAATTTGCTGAGAGATATCTTGGATTGACATGTGGCCGATCATGTGGAGGTCCTGCAAATGCATTGTTTCTGTTATATTATATTTAAGAATATCTATGTTGATATATTGTGTTTGATGGTTAGAGAATGGATCACCATTTGTTGTTTCTGTTTCATATATAATATATATAGTACCTACCTATGTGTTTTTATATTTATTACCTTGGTATCCTCTGGAGTAACCTGTGTTTGCTGTGTACTGCTTGTCTTGTAAGATTGAGAGGTCATTTGTGTAGTTTTAGTGCCTTCTGTTATTGCAAGGGCTTTGATTGTGGCTGTGTTCTCCTTTACCCTGTTGCAAAATTGATTGCTTGTTAGACCTGTTTGGTTATATGTGTTATGTGAACAGAGAGCATGCTTGTATTGGATCTTTACCATTTTTGCATATGCTTGACTGCCGCAAAGATATCGGGTTCTACCGTGACATAGGAAAATGGTACTTGTTGAAAGTGAGCCACCTGCATTAACAGAGAGAGTAAACAGTTATGTTATTAAATATAATTTTTTATTTTGGGTTATGGATATGATTTTGTACTTGGTTTACCTGAGTATTCCGTAGCTATCAGACGCCTACATACAATAATAGGCATTGTTTCTCTTTTCTGATATATGGTGGATGCCTGGTTTGATACAAATTCTGCCCACATTGTTAGTGAGTAGGGCTTCATGCTGTTTTGGTAAAAAGGATAATATCAGATTTATAAAGAAATTTGTATTAGAATATGTACTAATGTAAATTAGACAATAAATAAGGGTATTGGTTTGAGTGTAGGTGGTAAATGTATGTAAATTTGGATTTAATTTGCTGATGAACACATTTGTCTTTTTTTGTTGCAATGTTTACAGGTTTGGTCCAGTGTATTTATGTGTGTTGGCTGAAATGGTGCAGACCTGGGTATTTGTTTTATTTAATGTCATTGTAGCAATGCTTTGGTACTACAAATTTTGTCCCTATGCTCCCAGCTAAATGACAAGCTATGCCACTATGAAATTTATTACAGGCTTAGAGCTTTTGCTATTTAAAGTTGTTTGATAAATATTGCTGTTTAGACTACATTCATTCATTGTGAAATATCTGCAAACGTTTCAGTCCTACTTAGATTTCAAAAACACAAAGTATGGCTTTTGAAAGCAACTTCCCTGCCATAATTTATGAGACAGAAGAGGGGGTGTATGATGCTTATGCACCACCAATTCCACCTACAATAGATGGGTTTCCAATCACAGAAGCGGATATAGTGAAGGTGGGCAGTTATCCTGACAAGGTTGTGAAAAGCTTGGCAGTGGAACGTGATAGGAAGGGGCAGCAACTATACAACAAAGAAACTTAATGAGGAAACTATGTGGAAGAGGATGTACCGCAATGAGGAGGAATTGAAGCAGCAAAAGCTAACTACAAAGGAGCAGATGAGGCTGCAATATTTGTGGAAAGGAAAGTGTGCTATGTTGGAGGTTGCACGAGCAGAAAGTAATACTAACAATAGCAGCGAAGAGGTTGGAGAAGAAGATCATGCTGAGTTGCCAAACGGGGATGTTTACTGAAGCTTTTTTTCCCGGTTTTAGAAGACAATTTCTATGGTGGTAATTGTAGATTCTCTATGAATCTATAAAATAAATGTTGTGTTGTGTAACAGTTTTTTATGTTTGACTAAGTGTTTAAGTTTGTTTTGGTTTCAGAATCCAGTTTGTTTTTTATGTTTGTTTTGATTTGGTGCTATGAATGCAGTGAATAAAAGAATATGGGTTATTTTGGTTTTTTCTAATTTATGGTAATACAATCATCATAATAAGTCCAATACAGCAACCACACATATCTACAACAATATAATTAGAACGGTATATGTTTAAGAGAACAGGGAAACCAAAAAAAAGCACACGAATGATGGAGTAAATGTTTAAACAGGTGAACAACATTACATTGAGCAGTAATAGGTTATCGAGAATACAATCAATAAAAACAGGGAAAGCCAAATTTGTTCAAGCAAAGCTTTAAACAAAAGGAAACAAATATTTTGTAGTCAGAATATGGTGAAAAAGGCACAGGCAAAGCGGCAACTCTGTAACCCCTATAAAGCAGTTTTTTTTAGGTAATGAACTTACGTTTGATCGACAATGGTAAATTCCTGCAACGGAGTATTTTTTCCTCGTGCAACCAATTCTCTAGGGGCTTTGACGTTAATAACTGCAGCTATGATGTCTGGGAGACCAAATTTACAATAGTTAGAAGGAGATAAATTTATATATTTTACTAATGATAAAAGGACAAAGTGTATATCAAATTTTGCATTATATGCATATACCTATTGGATTCCGTGTACCAATGAAGGATGGTATTGCATCAAAAGAAGTTGTTTCTATTTCTGGATAGGCAATCAATTCTTCGCGATTCGTTATTGGACGTATATATGTTGATGCCATGAACACCCATTCCAATGTCATTCCAGGAGACATATGGCGATAAAGTTCTTTAATTGGCTGGACTTTTGCCTCTCCAATGATATAGGTTGAAAACGGAGACAAAGTTTTGTCTAGTAGGGTTATGGTTTGGTCCCAAAGTATGCCTTCAATACGGTTACTCTGTTTTACATAAGTATATATAACAGTCTTAGATAAGACAATGGTGGTTTAATTGTTTATTATAGCAGTTTTTGTTTAAGATACCTGATTGTCTTGCATGAGTATTTTCTGCGTACGACGGCCATCTTTACCCGTATAGATATTGGTCTTGTCCAGAATGATTACCTTTACCCTCCATTCAGTAGTGGTAGTTGTAACTTCACTGATAGTTAAGTTTGGTGCTTTTCTAGCCATTCTTCAAAACTATTTTGGCAAAATTGAATCAGAATTAGATTTGTATAAGTACTGATCTATTTTTGTTAACATTTTGGAATAAATAGAGAAGAAATTTTACAAATGCATATGTTTAATTATAGGTAGTAATTATGGTTGTATGTAATTTTGTGCTCTATGAATTATTTCACGGAATACAATATTTTGTGTTTTGTTTGGTCGTATTTGATCTGCTAAAGTTGGTGGAGCAATGAGTACTTTTACTGCATCAAAATTTCTTACTCTTGAAAGAGCAACATATAATTGACCATGGGAGAAGACAGGTTCACGGAGGTATATACCAACGCTGTCTAATGTTTGACCTTGAGCTTTGTTAATAGTCATTGCGTAACAGAGTCTTATTGGAAATTGGTATCGTTTGAAAGCAATGCCAAATTTTTCGTTGTTTGTAGGTTGTAATGGAATTCTATGCAATATAGTTGTACGTCCTTTGTAGGGTCCAGTTCCAATCTCGGCCACTATCGTATGTGTATTAAGTTCTTTGCAAAGCATTCGAGTGCCATTGCATAAACCCTCAGTAGGGCATAGATTTCTTAGAAGTACTATTGGTGAGTTGATTTTCAACATAAGTTCATAAGGTGGCAAACTACTTGGATTTAATGAGTGTAGGAAGTCTTCGTAATCTCCTTGGTCCTGAGGGTTTAGAGTCGCGTCGATAGCTGTATATGTTTTCATATCACCTTCAACTCTATTTAGAATTGCATGGTTTATATCATTCACACAACTATTTGTGGCAGCTAGTAATGCCCTATTCATCAACATGTCATAATTGGCAGCAAAATTTCTTATATTCGGATAGACAAAATCAATTAATTCTTGCAGTGATTTATCTTCGTCAACAAAGGGTATAGTTATTCTATGAGGCAAAACAATGTTTTTATCATCATCCTCAGGTTCTGTACCGTTACCAATACGTAGAAGGTATGATGCAAAAGCAGGATCATTAAGGGATCTCATATTCTGTGTTAATTGAATCTTTGTAAGGTGAGGCCATAAAGGTGAATGGAATATGCTAGCATCTATTTGTTGTTCTTTAGTTCCTCTAGTTACAACGGGTAACACTTGTCTGAAATCACCACCAAATATCACGGTTTTATTTCCGAAGGGTAGATCTACCTCTGTTATATCTCTTAGCATCATTGCAAATGCTTCAATTGTCTCGCGATGTGCCATGGGAGCCTCATCCCAGATAATGACTTTTGCTTCCTTAATCAATTGTGCTGTTGCTGATTGTTTACTTACATTCGCAACTTTTTCCTCATCACTATGTAGGGGCAAGTTGAATCGTGAATGTGCAGTTCTGCCTCCAGGTAGCATACATGCAGCAACGCCGGAGGTAGCTGTGGCAAGTACGATATATCCTTGTGACCTTAGTGTAGCCATAATTGCTTTGTAAAGGTATGTTTTTCCTGTCCCACCAGGGCCATCAATAAAAAAAGATGTTGGTTCTCCGGCTAAAACCGTGGTCAATATTGTTTCATATGCGTGGCGTTGTTCATCATTAAGTTGATCAATGCCTAGAATGTCATTCGGAGAAACTTCTATATTTCTTTCGCATAATATGTCTTTTGCTGGCCCTTTCTGGTTTAGCAGAAAAGCTGCGTCTATACCAAGTTGGAAATCAAACAAGTTCCGACCCATGTGATCTAGGAACATGGATATATCTTGTAAAGCTTTTCTCCTTCCTTCTAACTGAAGCATCTCGTTGTTTCCAGTGTTTTTATTATAATCCTCAGATAGCATGGGTTTATATTTGTTCCATAGAAGGCGAGGGTTTGAGGGGGAGCAAAAAGTAAGAATGGATGCAAAAAGATGTCGTAGTTGCCTAGGCATTTGGTAAAGTACAGCCTCTTCTAAACACTTATCTAGGTCAGAATCGGTTGATAGCAAATTTCGAGCTAGAGCTGATTCCCTAAAAGTAGGATAAAGGTAGTTATTGAACGTTAGTAAATCATCATATGATGTAGGTGCTTTTATATGATTTAGCAATAATCGAAGGTAATAACGCTCGCCTTCCATTGGACCAGCAGATACAATGCGTCCAACAACCCTACCCTTTTTCCGTTCAGTCCACAAGCGTTTTCCAGAATCCCAAACAAAAAACTTCGGGAAATCACGATATAAAAGTTGTAAAGAGATTGCAGTTTGGTTAGTTTTATTCATGTAGTAGAATTGTGTAAGCATTGTCTTTGATAAGAAAGTATTAGATACGACAGTATTTAGGTCTTTGTTAATTGGGAAAGATATATAGTGGTTATTTGGTAAATGCAACTGTAATACAATTACAGCTGGATGCATTTCAAATAGGTCAAAAGAAAATATACGCCAAGCAGCCTCTGGGGGTGCAACCCATCGACCACGTTGGTACTCTTCAATCTCATTATCAGAAGCAAGGAGTGACATTTGGAAGGCAATCTTATCTGGTCCCTTATAGATATATTTGTATATGTACTTTACTAATTTGATTGTCGAACAAATTTCAACATTAATATGGCAGTCATATTTTTCTAATAAATAAGGATTATATGGGACAACAAATCGATTATCAACCACACAACGTCGCACCACAGCAGATAATCCATTGTTGCGACGTCTATATTGAGGGTAACTATCTGCACCGTGGACAGTGCATTCTTGGTACTGTCTTGGATATTTGTTTTTGCATTTCTTGTTTTGCATACAAGGGCACCTAGGATTTGATGATCCGCAAGGACCATGAATCATGTGCTTCAATACCAATTTATGCAATTTTGGATTTATTTCTGGGTCTGGTAATTCAGCACTAATGTAGCGATCATACGCCTCACGGTTCAAAGGTTTGCTATCCTTTGTCATAATAAGAAGTAAGTGTGTATGAGGTAGACCTCGTTTCTGGAATTCAATAGAATATACCGATGCAGCTGGTCTTCCAAAAATTTTATCTTGGAGAAGATCCTTTTTTAAGAGTTCGATTTTTGATTTGAAAACTCGAGAGAGCAAATCAGGACGGTTTTGCGGTAATTCATTTGGAAGTAAATGGTCAGAAATTTCTGACCAAGAAGGATTACATGTCATTGTTAAGAAGAAATCAGGTTTTCCAAACTGTTGTACTAGAGCCATTGCATCCATATAACGTTTTTTCATATCTCTAGGACCACCTACAAATGAAGGTGGTAAAATCAATTTTTTCCCTACGTTGGAAGTGTTTGTGTTACCGGTTGCAATACTGTCAATCAATCCTTGTAAAGATTCTGTTCGCACCTCTTTTTGTTGCTTGTAAAAGTATTCTAACCGTGAGGTCTCAAGCTTAACAAACATGTCTACAATATATTGTTGAAATAACCTCCCCGTATGCAGCAGCATGGATTGGTCATCTGCACGAATTTGCATTTTGTAGCAATAATATTGTCTACAAGAGACAATATTACGTTTACGAGTGGCCTTTTCAACAGCTGCAAAAGAAAGAGTAGAATTGGACGGTATAAGCTAACTATCTGGCTTTTTACTAAATAAGATAAGAAGAGAAAGACATCTTGCCTTGTTCTTCTTGGTAGATTAGATGTTCTGCAGATACAATAGTTCTGTCTAACAGCGGAAGCGACATGTGACAATGGTAATTCTGCTTAGATAAATTAGGTGGCAACTTCTCAATGCCATAATGCCAACCAATTTGTCCTCCAGGAAATATGAGCGGATACTGCAATGGATCATAGCATCCATAATTGTGACAAATTTTATATGGTGTAGTATTGTGGGAATATATTTGGATGTGGCATTTTGGATTGAACGTAGTTTCATCATCAAGGCTTATTATTCCGGAAATGTCGCCGCAAGTTGGTTCGTTGTATAACCTTTGATCAAGTTTGGGATCATTGATAATATAGAACTTATACTTATCAAGAACCTCTAGGTCCTTAAGATGCCGCAAAAAAAAGATACGGATTCGTAGCTAGAATCTCGGTTAACTTGAGCATGGTATCACGTGAGAACCGATCGAAATCTTCAAACGCTCTTCAACCTCTAACTCCGGATCATAAAAATACGCTTGAATGCCGCTTGATTGGTCAACTCCGCATTGTAATGGATTAAGGAAATGGTGTATCTTCCCTTGTACTTTGAAAGTGTATACACCAAAGGTATTTTTAAGGAGTTCCTTGTCCTTCCGTGCTGAGAAGGTTGTAAATGCGAGGTTGTTATTGTATGCACGTGAGTATTTTTGGAATGCAATAGCCTCTGCATCAGTCCCAGTAAATAGAGTACGTAAGGCATTTGGCATTGCAGGCATGACAATCCTGACCTCACCATCAGAACAGCAGAAGCATGGTGGTTCATGGAAGAAACGGAATGCCGAACAGTGCGGACATTTGGGTGCACTGGGTAATGCTGAGTGTGTAACATCCTCAGCAATAGAACTGCTACGACTGGCTACATACTCAGTACGTAACTGATCCCTTAATGCATTCGAAGGATAGAACTTAGGGTTTATGTATGCCTTTGAAGATAATCTGTCTACATTGGATAATGTTTGAGGCTCAGCGACCTTAGCCACTTCAAAATTAGACACACCAGAAGTGCTCCCAACAGAACAGGGGATTGAAGTGGTACCTACGCCTAGTTTTCGGGAAGCATACTGTGCACGGCGACGGGTACGCAGAGTTTCTTTCTCACTTTCATTCAAACTTGCATAAGCCTGCCGCCGTTTTAGGTTTCGCAAGTTCCGTTTCTCAATGTCCATATTTTCCAATACAAAGAATTTATCTAGGCCATAAAAGAAATAGTTAAAGTACAGGTGAATCCTACAAATTTAGTTTCAAATTAAGATTGACCTATATAAGGAACCTATGAACTATAAGACTAAGTGATGCATATATTGTAGGTAAAAAACAGCAAGTGGTGCCTATCTGTACCAGGAAACTGAGATTTTCAGTAGATCTCGTAACTACGGGGTTTGCAATAGATCCCCTAACTATTGAGGTTTGCAGTAGGACCTCTAACAACACTGACCTAAAGCAATTCCCTTCTCCGAAAAGCAGAGTAAGCAAAACACCTTTTTCCAACACTGTGAAAGAAAACAGCAAAGTAAGTGGAATTGCCAAGCACAAAAACTATATTTGTACTGCAGATACTAAAAGTTAAAGTGAAATACAAGCCACAAAGTTTTTATGCATCAAAGGCAGAAAATAGCAGAGTTACAGCAGAAACAGAGATAGCAAGCAACTCAAACATATAAAACTAATTTTGAACATACTGAGACAGAACAATCAACAAATGCATAAGAAAACAAAAGCATGGACCACAGGGCAAACAGAAGAACTGAACACAAGCCTAGCAGATATTGTAAAAGCAGAATACCAATGAAACACAATTTTCAATCCATTTAATTAGAATTCCTAGCCTCTGCAAGAATACACTATTTTAGACGATTCCTTAGAAAGCTAAAGTACAGAGGCAGAGAAGAACCAAATGTAACTATAGATTTAAATAGAAGCACTCAAAAACAACTACTAACCTGCCAATTAGCAATCCTTGATTCCTGAAAAATGGAAACACATTCATCAGAAATTGAAGAACTTAATTGAAACGAAGCATAAATATGCAGGTAAGAAATCCCAAAAAACAATCAAACTAAACCTTAAAAAAATAGTATAGGTAAAATCAAAGAGCACAATGGAAAAAACAATAGTACCCTATGAGCACGGCAATCAAGAAGAACACCGAAATCAAATTTGATCCAACCGAACCTGGAAACAAAGAGAAAATAAATCTATGAGATTGGTATTGCTGGCTAAGAAACGATGCAACTATCTTATACTACAAAAGTACAAGAACAGAAACAACAATCAAAACAATCTAAAACAGAATAAACAATAGCAGATATAGATAAAATGTATCTCACAAATAAACAATTAAAATAACTATCTGCTGGATTTTGTGGGGAGGGGGGGGGGAACAAATAACAGTACACACATACAATAGACAATTGACGATCAACTAAACATTTTCTTTAAAAAAAGAAAGTCGAGTATGTAAATACGGAGAAAACGCTCCAAACAGCACACAGAACGCAACATAAGGCAACCATCAAACAAAAATGCAGAATCAGCATATTCAACAAAAGAAACTCTAAACAAATTGCAACCAACATGTAAAAGTAACAAACAAGGGAAGTCCATGAACAAACTAAAACACATTCCAGCTCTCACAACAGAAGCAGAGCTATGAAACAAAGTTTGATACAAAACCTCTTTAACGGTTTAATAAATCAGAGAATGTAGAGGCAAAACCAAACTACACAGACCATATATATACAGGAAAATATAGCAGAAGATGAATGGCATGCAACCCACAAACTGTACACCAATGGCCACTACCTTATCAGTAAGGCAACAAAAAACAGTGCACAGACCAATTTAGATCAACCCAAAAGATAAAGAAAAAGTAATATTCATGTCTCATCAACTACAACAAATACTAATCACAGAACAAGCAACAAAATACATAACCAAACATCACATAACATGCAATGCAACCATGACTAACATATAAGCAGAAAAATTACTTTAAAAGAAATTAAGAAAATGATTGTGAGATTTCGTATAAAATAGTGCTTTGATCACAATAGTGCTTTGATCAGTACTTTAAAAGAAATTAAGGCAACAAAAAACAGTGCACAGACTTTTGAATGCTTTGATCACAATCAGACTTCATGATCAAAGCAACAACTTTAAAAGAAATTAAGAAAATGATGCAGATATACAAAGAACACCAAAAAAACTACATGCAATGCAAAATATGGTTAACACCCGATGAAAAACAAAAAACCCAAATATCGGAGAAGAAAACCTACAAAAACAAATCCATTCAGAAAAAAATAAACCAAATTAACCATAGAAAGAATACTTTGGCATCCAGAGAAACCAATAACCAAAAATATAAGAAGAAGGAAAACAGTGGTTAGCTAACTTTGGCTAACCAACCCAGATAATGAAGGACAGCCAAAAGTGGAAGAACAGCCATTATTACCTCAGTAAACAATTTCCTCCCAAGAACTCAACTCCACCAACAGAACCAAACCCAGATACTGAAGATACACCGACAAAACGAAAAAAGAAAACGGAATAGAAGTTACGAAAATGCATGTTGTCTTACTATATACGATCTCTGTTCCTTCAGAAGAATGAGTGGAAATTTGGCTCCATCTCACTGGACAAACAAGGCGGTGGTGGAAGCATACAATCAACCGACGAAACGACGTCGTTTTAACAATCAGAGGCGGAAAAAAAAAATAGAAAACGACAAAAATCAACGTCCAACTATGTAAATATATTATATACTCTAAGTTTAGATATATAGTTGTAACCGAAGCGTACTCATGATTGTGTTTTTTTCTTTATATGTTTTTGAAATTTGGATTACAGTTTTAGGAAGATTCAATTTTCTATAATTACTCCACCTTTAATTGCCATAATTTACTTCCCTTTAGTTATGATTTGGTTGTAAGAGCTCTCAAAAAAAAAATTGGTTGTAATCGCCAATTATGAAAAAAAAATACCCGCATAATTATAAAATAGGAGTATTATCGGAACTCTAAATTAATTTTGTCTTTATTTATCATGTGTATTTCTAGCCTGATTTATCAGTAAATATGTCCTTGTCAAAAATCTATCTAAATTAAACTTAATCTTTTTTTGAAAAGGGAAGCAACGTTGAAATTTGCACGGACCCTGAAGGAAATTCTGATATATCCCTGCCCTAAAGACAGAAGACATCTATCCCTGCCCTAAAGACGGAAGACATCTAATACGTGCTAGCATGTTCATACTATCAATGCCCTGTTTAATAGTACATCAGCCTAGAGACATTTAAGTATCAAACTTATTAAAGTGATTAGAGATCTCATCAACCATAATCGCCTATCATGGTTTCTCTATCACAGTTTAATACTAAGGACGTTATCATATAACAATTCATAATTGGTTCTTTAGAAGAGCAGATATATGACAACATAAAAGCCATTTAATATATGTTTAAACATAAAGAAATAGTAGAAATGATCCGACCCGGTCGGATCCGGTCCAACCCGATTAGGTTTAGGACACTATTCCAACAAAGACTGCCCTTACAAAGACTGAAAAGGGAAACAAGACAATGAGTGATTATTTGTCCACTATGAAATCATATTCTGATAAATTGTTAGCTGCTGGTTATCCTATATCCAAATCTGAGCTAATCTTAGCTGTTCTTGGAGGATTAGACAAAGATTATGAATCTGCAATTGTGAATATCACTGCTAGAGTTGGGTCAATTAGCTGGCAAGAGGTGCAATCCCAACTCCTTACTCATGAAAGACTTATAGCAAGGCTCAAATCCTTCACTAAATCTTGCTCAATTGTATCCCATAAACTCTAATTCTTCTGATCCTAGGGCCCAATTTCAGCAGTCTAATAGAGGTAGAGGTGGTAGAGGAGGTATGTCAACTCTATGGAAAGAATTGTCACACAGTGCTGGAGTGCTGGCATATGTTTGATGTTAACTTTACTGGTCTTGGCAACCATAACAGCAGTGCTAGGCCTACTAATACTCAAGGAAATTCCAGACCTGCTGCATATATGGCTTCTCCTCAATCTGTGCCTGATTCAGCTTGGTATATGGATAGTGGTGCCACAAACCACATCACAGGGGATCTTAACAATCTTCATTTCAGTGCTGGTTACTCAGGTTCTGACACACTTGGAGTAGGTAATGGTGAGCAACTCAATATTTTACACATTGGCCAGTCTAAGCTTTCCACTACACATCCAACACACTCTCTAAAACTTCACACCATGCTCCATGTTCCTGCTATCACTAAAAACCTTTTGAGTGTTTCTAAATTAGCACGACTCTGCCTGACTGTTAAACAGGGTTTTCAAGGTCACCCAGACTTCTCTAGCTGTAGTGCACCCAACCACTTCCAAAAGAGCTTGTTCAGACATAGAACCAAGAAGCCACCCTACCAGAAGTTGATCTGTAATATTCCATTCATCTGTGGTCTGTGCTCTCTGATATGGTGAAGGAGGCACAACAAAAGGAGAACCATACATCCTATTATGCATGTCATTGCCAAGAACATGGCCTTCAAGTCTATGTCCTCTAATTATAGGGAGCACCGTAGATTTCCAGAGATGATAATTTGACCGATCCAGCTTAACATTACATGTCTGACTTAAATTTCCAGCAAAAGGAAGACTGCTAGACATAGGATTCGATCACAGAACCAAAAACAGGTATGGAGGATATGCTCGGATAAGATTGATTTAAGGTAGGTGCTGGATTTACATGACCAAAGGTAGTACCTGGGATGAATGAAGTGAACCCAGACGAGAGAAGGCTGCTCTGCAGATGACTCAGATGTGGAATTGTAGCTCCCAGTCCAATGGTCATCGGAGAAGACAAAGGTGGAGGTCCGGTGACGAGGGGTGGTGTAATAAAACCAGATTCTTCAGCTCTAGAGTTTGCAGCGGACTGATTTGTGACGGCATCCGTAACTGGATTAGAGACAGTTGTAGCAGCAGTGCTGTCTCCTGCCGGAGCAGAAGTGTTTACGCCGGCGGTGCTCATCGGAGAAGAGAATCACGCCGACATTAGCCGGTCTCTGATACCAAGACAAGAGGATAGATTTGTTTTCTTGATAATAGATTATGTTTCAAAAACAGTGTACAATCTTACCTTTTGTAGAAATGGCAAGATGTCAACATAAAAGACAGGTTTACCCTTACATAGATTACCCTTATAAATATAATCTAAACAACATTATTCTTTGACAATGGGGGCACACACCACCACAT
The DNA here is from genome assembly GCA_036785695.1 of Gentiana straminea. Classification (NCBI taxonomy): domain Eukaryota; kingdom Viridiplantae; phylum Streptophyta; class Magnoliopsida; order Gentianales; family Gentianaceae; genus Gentiana; species Gentiana straminea. Next base: position 14,847,666 of record JAVUPR010000266.1, on the reverse strand, counting down.
TAAGACAAGAAGAATCATCAATCAATCAATAAATACGAATTTTATGTTCTTCTTCCTCTATCTCACATCTCCAATATGTTCTTCAAATTTTCCTCTTTCCTCTTTTATTTTGCTGATTAAATTAATACATATATTGTGCATTATTGCTTCAATACCTTACAATTTGTCTGATGGGTTTGGTGGGGATTCAAGGTAGGTGGAGGGTGAAAGGGGAGGTGTTAAGTCCCGGTGAATAGGCAGCGATGATGTTAACTTTTTTTTGTTTTGTAAAGAAAAGGTGGGGATGTTAATTGAAGTCGAAAATGTGGGGTAAATTTGTCGTTTCGTTATTTTATTATAATAGTAGCCCTAGACGGAAGTTTTTTGTAAGGATCACTTGGATTGCTAACCCATCCATCCGGTCATCAAACTCTTCGACTAGGGTGGCCGATCACCAATTGGACCATTTGTATCTATATGCATCAGGATTCCGATTCATGGATACCCCCAATTACCCACCTTCTACAATCACTCCCATTATGCATCGAATAATATAACTGCAAGATACTCCCATTACCCCATCAAACTCTTACAAAAAAACCACAGCTTATCTCCCACCCATTGGCCATTACTCCATCAAACTCTTACAAAAAAAACCACCCCTTATCTCCCACGAAAATATTAAATACAATAAAAGTCTAACAAAAGATGCTCATTCTGCTGAAATTTCGGGGGTTTATTTGATTTTTAGTCCTATAACTTTCCCCGTTTTTGTAAATAGTCATGTTTTTGCTCCGGTGGCGATTTTAGTCCTTTAACTTTCAATTTCTTGTAAAAATAGTCCTTTTTGCTGATTAGACGCCGGAGCTCCGGTGACAATGTTGAGTTGGCGGCCATGTGGCATGAACATGCTGAGTTGGCGGCCATGTGGCGGATTGGTGACATGTGGGGCCCATCTTCGAGTTTGAAAATAAAAATGAAGTAAAAAGGACTCGAACCCGTGCCCCCTTACATAGAATTTAGCTCATTACCACTATGCTACCGAGATCAATTCATACAAATAAGAACTAAAAAGTATAAGTAATGTTTATACGTAAGGGTATGTATATAGACACTTATATACACACACATAAATATGTTTTTGGATATTACGTAAGTGTGTGTGTGTAAAAATATAAAAACACTATTAGTGGTAAAAAAAAATGTAAAAACACTATTAGTGGTAAAAACAAATGTAAAAACACTATTAGTGTCCCCACTCGCACTTTAAATTTTTAATGGTGCCCCTAGTGAGAAAAAAAAATTCGAGATCGCTACCGGTAAATATATATATGTGTGTGTGTGTATATCTGTACGTACATGCATATACATATGTGTGTATATGTAAGTATGTATATATATATGTACATACATGCATACATACATATATATCTATATTATATATAGAGAGAGAGAGAGATACATACATACATATATATACATACGTACATATACACACACACGCTTACGTAAAATAATTACTTATATGTTTTAGCTCACATTTTTGCATTTTGATCTCGGTAGCATAGTGGTAATGAGCTGAATTCTATGCAAGGGGCCACGGGTTCGAGTCCCCTTTGCTTCATTTTTAATTTCGGCAAGGCTCTTAGCAGACGTGCATTTATCTTCAATCCCTCCTTGAATTTCGAAGGTGGTTGAATGTGATATGTAAAATCTTCTCTCATATATGTAAAATCTTCTCTCATATGATCATTTCATCTCCCAACACCACCCCTTTATGCGTGACCCTACTAAAACCCTGATAATCCATATTTTGCTTTGTTTTTTCCGTATGTCTCAAACTAAGTTCTTCATTTTTTTTTGTTATTATCATCAGGTGTTTCCAGTCTCCATCATTGATTGAACGAATGAAACCAACAAATTCATGATCTCTGGCTTCGACATATACTACCCTTCCCATTTCAATCCCAGCATGCTCATCAACCCATCAGCCTACATATTGAGGTATTTTTCAGGTGTTATTCTTTTTGGTGCATTATATATCCTGATTAAAAAGAGAGAATTTTATAAATTTTTATGTAGATTCAAGATCGACCGTAAGACAATCTATTCATGATGCAAAATGTTTTTTTTTTTTTTTGATTTTTTATTTTATTTTATGATTGATGCAAAGATATTATGTTGGATGACTCTCATGAGTTGCAGGAATGAAATACTTGCTTGACAATGACAACAGATCATACAACTGATCAATGTTGAGTATGTATATATATATGGTATTGACGATGATGATTAGGTATGTCACAAAGTATTTCATTTCTTTCAACTTTTAATGTAGGGTTTTCATTGCCTCAATTGAATTTGTAAAAAAAAATTGGTTACTTTTTTCTATTGAACTTCTTGGTTTCATTTTATGTCCCTTTATTAATGTTTAATTTAATGGTTTGTCCTGCATCAATTTTTAATCTAGCTAGGGTTTTAAGGCCTCAATTGAATTTTTGATTTCTTATTCAGGTTCTTGGTTTTAATTGATGATCCTTTAATGTTTTGATCTACAGGTTGTATCCACAACGGTAATGAATTTACTTGATTCTATTAATTCATTTCTGGTTCAGGGATCATTATGAGCCGGTTATATATTATATTGGTTTGAAGTATTTCAATTAATGATTGTGTTGATTGTTGTCTTCTACTTGAATTCGACATTAGAATAATTAGGGACTGATATGTTGTGTTGAAATTTGGTTGTTGGGATTCAATTGATCAAAGTGGAGACAAAGCAGATGAGATTTGGCTATTTTGTTTACGCACTGAACGTCTCCGCAGGTAATATAAAAATCTTGGTATGATTTCTCCTGCAGCAGGTCGATATATCCAAGGAAACAAAATATGATTGATTTTGATGGCATAAGGTATGCAATCCTTCAAAGTGTAATCAATGGTCCTACACTTTAATCAATGTCTACGCTAGAAAGTATCGTGGATGTTTAGTGCACATATCATCTCTTGGCATTTGGGGTTCTTCGTCATTATTATTCTCTTATAATGATATTTGAACCACTTTGGATTTCAAAAGGGTGTTTTATTTTATTATCAACACGTTTTCGTATCAAACTCTGACATGGATATATATTCAGATATCCATATAATAGGTATTTTACATTTGGATCGATATTAATTATCCTTGAGCCTTAATTAATTTTAATTATTTCAGTTTGCTTTCGAAGAGTTCGATGAAATTGGGAGCTTGAAGAGGTTCACCAATGGAAAGTTCACAGTAGTTTGGTTGAATTTCCCACTTTTGTGTTGCTCCTTCTTACTGCCGTATTTATGTTAATGCACTTTTCAATGTATCGTGTTGAGGGAAAACCTTTATAGAGTTATAGAAAAGATATTTGATAGAAATTTGGAACTTTCCTATTCATTATACGGGTTTCATATATATATATAAGACTTGGTTGAAATTCATTTTTTTATCCGTGAGTAACTCTATTTGAGCCCGCAATCAAACTCGCAATGCAGGTTTTGTTATATGTTAAATTTAAATTCAAACCCGCAATCAAACTCGCAAAGTTGGTTGTGTTATTTCTCAATTAAGTATTTAAGTTTATAAGTATCTATAAATTTCTACACACACAGATAGACTTTTTAAATATAACGTTCTCCGTACATCGCACGGGTATCCTACTAGTATATATATATATATATATCTATACTATATATATATAGAGGAATGGTTTTAACCCAATTACCCGTTAATTGACCCGGAAAATACACTGCAAAAATCGTTTTCAATATCCGATAACCCGCTAAAAATAAAAGATAAATCTTATTAAAAAACAGATCATGGAATAGTGGGGAGCTAGAATGGAAGTTGTGGTAATAGTGGGTTGGTTAATTTCTTTTTATTAGTGGTGATAGCTTAAAATTTCTTTTTTAATTTCTTTCACTCTTATCTCTTTTACTACTTTGGTATTTGAATTTTTTTTTTCTGGCAAACGTGGGACGTGGGAACATGGGAAATGAATTTGCAGTTTAGGTATATTGCAGTTTAGGTATATTGCAGTTTCAAAACACGCGGATCTCATCCTAGGTTTTGTTTTCTTCGTAGAAAAAATTTAGGGCCAAGGGATCATTTTATGAATTCACCCTAACGCGTCTGCCTCCACGATCTCCTTCCGGATAACTGCCCACAAAATGTGTAAAAAAAACTCCCCACGACTGCTTTCCGATAACCCTCCCCGATTCTACTTTCCCCTAACTTCCCCGCAATCCATTCATCTCCAAACTCCTCTCTTCTGCAAATGCATATCCACAAAATTGACATTCAAGAACCATCTCCCAAAATCCACAAAACTGGACCATGAGAATGGCGTCGTCGTCTTTCTGAAAAGGCTGTCGTACCTTCAACAGCTGCTCCACTTTCTGCAGGTTACGACTTATACAAGTGGGAATTCTCTTTCTGTTTTCAGAACCCAGCAATAGAAAACATAGTGGTTTTGTTATGTTAATTGATTATTTTCTTCTTGCTGCTGCAACAAAAGTAACAGCCGGAGGAAAAGCTTTGATCCCAGCATCGCCGTCTCGGAAGGAACTTATGCTTGAATTGGTAAATATTCTTGAATGCTCGAAAGTATTTGGTTTTCATATCAGTTATGGAGAAAGCATTTTGATCCAATTCATTTTGATCTAATTGGTTTTGATATAATATTGGCGAAAGTATTGTGATCCAATTGATTTTTTTTTGGTTGGCTTTGCATCTCAATCTTAGAAAAAGTATTGATAGTGGACTCAATTGGATCATCACTATTTCTTCTTGAAGGTGAATCTGTATTGATTTTGCTCTTTTGATGTCAATTTTGAACCTTTACTGATTTTTGGAGACATAATTTTTTCTTGAAAGTGATTCGTGTTAATTTTGCTTTGTTGATGCTAATTGCTCTTTTGATGCGAGTTTATACCGTCATTACGTTCGCGGAAAAAATTTAATCTCACTCAAATTTTGAAGGTGAATCTCACGAAATCGTGCAAATTTTAAGCGAGAGATCACATTGCTAACAATGATGATATGAACCAATTATTCAATGCAGTAATTGATTTGCAAGTTATAACTTCATGAATCCTCCACTTTTCTGTTTCGTTTTTCCTTTCTTTTTTACCATTATTATTGTTCTTCTTCCTTAATAATTGCCCACATACGAATCTATTGAGTTTTCGAGCCAAGTGAATCCTGCTTTTAATCGGCACGACGAGTTGTCGGTCCAAGATTCGTTTTTCATTGATGCGAATTTCTCTTATTGTTAAAGATTGAAGTGGGTGATTATAGACATCGCTTGTGTATGACTTGATATTCTTCAATTGATGTGATTGGATCTATTTAACTGTCTTTGTTTTCAGCTGATGATGTTTGTGGATTATTCGGGTTCTATCTTTCCAAATCATTGCTCATTCACCATGGAATGGTGTGCATCTTGCGGACTTTGTGATGCCTTGCTGGGATTTCTCTGGCATTGGTTTACAAGGTATGTTGCCAATGTCACTGTTAGTTGAGGAAGGCTGTCATGTTTAAACTAAAAAATGCAACAATATCCGTTAGTATGTTATGATTAATCAGAGAATGCACTTGTGTTAGGTTCGGGATATTCATGTATGTTAGTGGTTTAGGGAATTTTTAATGATGATTGTACTATTGCACTCGTGATGGTGTTTCGTTTAACTACTCATTTATGTTCCACCAAACCCCTCAACCATTTTCCCACGTTCAAACCATTTCTTTATCCCTTATTAGCTATTTCGGTTCTCTAACCCTCCCATTTGCTACTTTCTTTGTCGAAAACAATTACGAGAAGCTTAAAACTATTGTGCGATGGCTTAAATCGGAATGAAGCTGGCACAATATCGGAACATGATTGGGCACTTCATCTTTTTTTAATTTTTCAAGGATTCATAGATTTTTAATTGTTCTTTAGGGATTTACAATGTTTTACTAGCTTAATTGTATAGAGAAATGATGCTAGGCGTCATACATAGTTCTCCTGTTTTTTGCCATTCAATGTTTGGCGTGGGGTTTGTGCTTTGGTTAAAAATCTCTGCTTTGATTTTCTGTCGGATGTTTTATCTCAATGCATAGCAAAGAACTTTTCTGCATTATTGAGCGAGCGTAATGCATTAAGTGTCTCTACATGAGCATGCACAGTACTTTAATTCATTACTTTGTATATTTCATGGAATGGTTTTGCTTTGTCTATTCTTACACAATTTTCTGAAGAGTCTTACTATTTGTTTTGTGTTGTAGGTTGTTGTGTTCTTACTGTTTGTGAAGCTAATGTGTAGCAAGTTTGTTGGCATGCACTGCAATTGATAAACATGATGACAACGATACAAGGTATCGGTAGAATTATGGGATCCAATTTGGAGCTTTTTATGTCCTTTTTTATGGGCATTGTTTATTGTTTCTTAGATAGACTCTGGATTTTACTAATAAACCTTGCAAAAAGGGCCGGTCTTCTGATATTTACAACGAGGTAAAATTTCGCTTTTGTTTTTGTTTCTTTCCTTTCCCCGGTAGGCCAATTTTTTTGGGTATGATGCTTGCAAGCTTCCAATTGGAGGGCTCTATGTCTATGAACATAAAATTTTCATTTCATGGGTATCTCAGAAAATTGTTCAGACAAATTGTAACAATTATACAGGTTTCAGATGTCAGTTCTCTTTTAGGAATAGCTAGACTCGGGAAGGCTGCTGGAGTAATAGAAAGTCTTGGAAGCACCGTGAATGGCTTTAATCCAAGTAGCAAATTTGTTTCGGTTACAACGTACCAACAAAATGAACTCCCAATATTATCATTTGAGGTTTCCAATACAATCGTTAAAGGTTCTAATATTATGCTTGTCGCTTTCACAAAGGAGCATAACAACACTTAAAGAAGTAGTCTTCCCTTCACAAGTCAAGTTCAACAGATTAGTTTCAACAGATCTGGATGAACTTCTGAACATTGTTGCTGTTGACATGGTTGGCTAGAAAATAAAAGCTCTGCAACTATATATTGAATGAATGAGCATCTTTAAAAGTTTTTGTGTGTGTGTGTGTGTGATTGTTTTATCGTATGTTTATTGATTCTGTTTATTGATTATTACTCTATTCTTAGATTCACGGAGCAAGGTTTGGCGGCCTGGATTCACACCTGACGAATAATCTCATGTGAATGGTACTTTTATTGATGTGTTTCTACTATCTGCTCAGATATCATACGATTCAGGTGCATATGCTTTCTTTTTTTCCTTATTATACATTTTCATATATTTATTTCGACTATATGATTTCGACTAAAAATAAGGTTCTAATTAATTCATAGTTCTCCTTGGGGGAAGTGAATTTGTATGTGATTTTACGAGATGAGGCCAAATTCTTATCCGTAAGAGTTATTTTCCGAGAGAAATTTAACCGAAAACACCATGTTTGAAGACAACGATATTGGTGATTTTGAGACGATCATTCAACAGCTATGGCAAAAGAATGGTAGGTGTCCGGATGGAACGATTCTGATAAGAAGAACCACGAAAGAATATTTACTGAGAGCGGACTTTGTGGAGCGATTTGGAAAGAAGAGTTCCGGAAGCATTCCAATGCCGAAAGTTACTCTCAACACGGACAACTCAAAAGCTCACGAGGTACCAATGTTCAAGAATATTTTGGATATTCAATCCATCATTTATTAACTTTCTTTTTTTTTTTGAATTCTTTAGTATGCTGCTATGTAGACAATGGCAAATACTTTGGAACAAATGCAGGCATAAACGTTTGGCAGCCAAAAATTGGAGTGCCTACTGAATTCAGCTTGGCCCAGATATGGGATTGTAGGTGGTTTTGATTTCGAATTGAACACTATTGAAGTTGGATGGCAGGCAAGTTTTTTTTACCGTGATAATTACCTGAAAAAAAAAACAACATTAACATTCTACATGATTATATGTTTTTTTTTTTTTTTTGTGGGCTAAAAAAAAACAGGTGTATCCAAGATTGTCATTAATAATTTCTATAGAGTGAATTTGTGTGATTATTATCAAACTACGGATTGTTACAACTTGCTTTGTTCGGGCTTCGTTCAATCCAACAATGATATTGCATTAGGGGGTGCCATTGCACCCATTTCTTCCTGTTCTGGACGCCAATTTGAGATCGACCTTTTAGTCTGGAAGGTAACTTGAAAAATTAGCAATTATCCACTTAAATGGAAATTTAAGTGGAAATTTATACATAATTATATTATTGTAAGCGGAACATCGGAATTATTCGCATTTAAATGTTCATTTTTATTTTGGTGCTTTACTGGAAGCAACAAATTCAGCCAGTTTCAAGCTCTAGCTATGGTAATTAGTTGTTTTTTTTTTTGTAATAACCATGAATCGATTCTTATGGCTAGGATTCTGACATGATTTGTTTGAGACGAATGCATTTATTTCATTTATTTGGCTTGCTTGGAATAGTTTGATGAGAATAAGGGGAGAAACCAACAGGAGAAGATATTTCCATTCTTCTCTGAAAATATGGGTTTACAGCAAATTTACAGCTCTTTTTCTGTGAGTAAAAATATGCATATCATATGTAATGAAAGTTGTTGTCTTTTTCTGATGAGTTTTTGGTTTGCTTTGTCTTAGGACTTTAATGGGAAGGAAGGTTTTGTCTTTATCTTATGTGATACATCTTTTATGATGATGATTCGTAGCTTTAACGTTCGAAGTGGTTGTCATCATTTAGACTTTTTTTTTTCTTTTCAGTATTGCACATATTAAATTTATTCTATGTTTTTTATGGATACAATCGTTTTTTTATATGTTAGTTTGTTTAAACACGACATTTTTTCATAACATATTTTTTTCCTTCGATGTTTACTTTTTAAATATAATGTTCTCCGTGCATCGCACGGTTTTTATAGTATATATATATATATATATATATATGTGAGAAAAAAAAACTGCCAATTGACCCGGCCAACCCCAATTACCCAACCCAAACCCATTTTTTTTCTTTCTAAAAACCAGTTGCAAAATATGTAAATGTGACATCTGGTATGAAAAAAAATCCACTCAAACACGCTGTTGAGAATATTCTAGATAAACAAAATAATGGAAAATAAATCATTGTAATCAATCGCATTTATTGTGTATTATTGCGTTTACATTATGGTTGTGTGATATATAATCACCTCTATTGTACTCAAACAAATCAATGGAAAGTCAGTTATGTGACTCTCAATATGGTATAAGAGCTTTTCAACTAACGTCTTTCAAATCATGATCAATCGTAAAGAAATTCGTTTGGGTGGGGGTTCGGTACCATAATCTACACGAACCCTCACCCCCTCAACCGTCTTCTTTCACATAGTTTTTTTTTCCATTGATTTTTTTAGTCAGCCAAATAAATTGCTTTATCATTATGATTCCTCACACCCTCAAAGATGATATTCTCTCCAAATATTTGAGTCATCCATTACAGATTCAGGCGATAGCATATTGTTGTCGAGAAGTTGTTGTCGATTGATGTTGAGAAGTTTGTTGCGGTAATTGATTTGCGTAAAGAAACAGCAGACACCATCTGAAGGAAGCAAAATTACTTCATTACGAGTCAATTTTTATGTTCATTCAATTTCCATGGTTTTGTGGGGGCGTGTTGAAAATATTCAAGATACACAAAATCATGGAAAATAAATCATTGTAATCAATCGTATTTATAATATATAATTGCGTTTACATTATGGTTTTGTAGTATATAATCACTTCTACTGTAATCAAACAAATCAATTGAAATTCAGTTTTTATACTCTCAATACACGCACACAATAACGGCACCCACTCCCACACTGCAACTGTTCCACCATCTTAGGAAGTTCACCAATTTAGGAACTCAAGCACACATTCAAACCGCTATACAACTTCTCAGAGGTTACAACATCGACTTCTCAAAGGTTACAACATCGCACAAATATAGATTACCTCTTTAATCTATAGCACATCAGGTTATTACATTTAGCACCACCAAATGGGATGGTGGTGTAACATCAGGTTGTGATCAAACAACATCGCACACATGGTGAGTAGATTTTCGAAAATAACGTTGGTGAATGTGGTCTTCAAATAAAATGTAAGAAAAAATAAAAAATTTATAAAAAAATATTCAAATTTAGATTTGTAGATCAAAATGAAAATGATCATTTAGGAGGACGGCCGTTATTATGACAAAGCCTGAAAACAAACAACAATTTGATTCAAGCGCCCCATTCAAAGAGACATCATTCCACTGCGAACACTGACCAAACTGCAGCAGTCAATTACTCCCTTGAAAATAAGCATATCCGTAACGGTGACAACGATAGTTGTTTATCCATGAATTATGGGGTCATACAATGACCTGTAATGATAATTTCTCTCGGATATAGGCTTGAAAACTCTAAAAAGCCACAAGAAGCAGAACCTAGAAACATACTCCTCCTTTCCGATATAATTGTCAAAAATATTTGTTTCAAAATAACCTAGGCAATTATATTTCTAATGCATTATTTATTGTGTTTTTTCTACATCTACATTTATTTATTAAAGAATGAAAGACTAAATACAACATTTGTATTAATTATAGAGATAAAGAGCCAAAAGTCCTCTTTTTGGAACAAAATAAATAAATAGGACATACAAATTTTTTTAGTTGTAAAAAGGACAAACAATTTCAGACGGACAAAAGTACCCTTTAGGAGACGCGCGCGTAGCTTCAGTGTATTGTTTGCATATATGATATATTTACTGTAGCTGTTTATATGCTTCTTTTTTTTTTTAATTTTATTTTTCAAACAACCGTAACTTTTGATTTACAACTCCGATCATCGAAATTTTTTCACCAAAATTCATGTTTTTTTTTGCTCTTCAATTTGAGCCCAAATACGATACCCTTCCGACGTATATTTTGAAAGATGAAAAAATATTTGTATTAAACGGAGCGCTTTTTCTTATAAACGACCGTAACTTTTGATTTAGAACACCGATCATCAAAATTGTTTCACCAAAGTTCATATTTTTTTTATCTTCATTTTGAGACCGCGTTTGATACCATTTCGACGTAGTATTTGAAAGCCGAATTTAATCGCAGCATTTACACTAACACAAGATCGATATCGATGTATCGGTATCGATATCGTATCGATATCGGTATCATTTAAAGCTTAATTCAAGTGACTACTTCAAGACACACATAGCCGGCTCATATAAGGCTCATTTACGGCTTAATTCAAGTGATTAACTATTAAGCCTATGTCAAGTTTATGTGGTTTTGATTGATAAAAGGAATAGCATAGATTAACTTAATTAAGGTGTGGTGTTTATAACATGCAGGTTCAGTAGTTAATCACTTGAATTAAGCCTAAAAAGTACATCAGACTAAAAGGTAATACATAGAAGAACAATACAAGTCTGAAACAGTCTGAACTATCAGCCAAATTATAAGAAGGATATTCAAGTCCAAAGAACTAAATTATCATGCCCGGAATTCACAAGGTGATGAATTACAAGTTCAGTAAGCCAATGAACTAGGCCTATCTATTACATGATGATACAATGTAGATCAAAAACTTCAAGACACACAAGGCACATAGTAAGCCTATGAACTAGGCCTATCTATTGCATTAAGGCACACAGTATCAGTAGTATCAGTATCAGCAGTATCAGTATCAGAAGTATCAGTATCAGTAGTATCAGTATCAGGCTCAAAATGACTCTCCTTTCAATTTTTTGTTCCAAGGTCTATGTCCCCCAAGTCCTTGATATGAACCGAATGTCTTCTTACGCTCAAGCACTCATATTTACTTCTTTTCGGAGCATGTTTCGATACTACTTTTTCTTTAGGATCATTTCTTTTAGGCTTCTTCTTGTTCTTGGGTTCAATCACATTAGGCCACTTGTTCTTGGCTTCATATATTCACGTTCCTATATATATAACACCTATCCATCACCACCAACAAAAAGAAAAATGACGATCATGTTATAAAAATAGCAAGCTGTACAGCCATAGGCACCAAATGCAAACATAATGTCATACCCCAACTGCAATTTGAACCCATTTTGGGCCCTTCACGCGTTTCTGAACAAAAGGCATGCCTGACATAAAGAAACATTAAAGGGTCAATAATACAGATGAACTACAAGACCAATGTATATACCTGTATTAAAACCATGAACGCAGTAAGGAGTCCACCTATACCTGAGCCAGCCTATTCATGAAAGTCAAACATATGAAATAATGTGCAGGTTAGAAGGAACAGAGCAAAAATGGACAAGGACTTGAATATATTTAAGAAAGCATATTAAAGATTTGAAATACTTCCAATATATACAGCATTTACATAAAAATGTCATTGAAATCATAATCATAACTACTAATCCTAAGTATAGCTCATATAATTTGCTTAATTCAAAGTAATACCTCAAACTTCGTACATTTTTCCCCCTCAAATCAACAACCATAATAGAAAACATAAAAAATGGCAGAAACTAAAGCCCCAAAAAAGAAATGGAACAAAATATGCAACTAGTAAAATAAGGAGACTACTTCAAGGTAGGTAATCAGTATCATTTAAGTCTTAATTCAAGTGACTACTTCAAGGCACACATATCTGGCTCATATAAGGCAAATTACGATACGATGCGATGCGATGCGATACCGTTATCGATACTCGATACTCGATACGATACGATCGATACGATTTTCGGAATATCAAACATGGCAAACTTGTTCTAAACTTCAGTCCCAAAACTTGTTCTAAACTCCTTAGTATTCACAAGGATATATCAGCATTTTTGACATGACATAATCTCAAACGAAAAAGTCAGAAGGGGAAGGTTTCACTGCTACAGAACGGACGCCATATGGAACGACAACAAATCAGCATTTTAGATCTGGAAAAGAAACATATAAACATTGTACGAGATGGAAAAGTTCACAGCTACACAATACACCTGTACCAATGTAGAACAAAAACAGTCTACTCTGAATTATTTTCCTTGATAAGTAAACAGAAAATTGTTACCATGAACATAAACTTGGGTGTTGCAAGAGTAAGCATCCACTACTTCGAAAATGAAGCTCAGAGACACAGATTATCACCAGTTATCTGAAAGTGATGGAATAAGGCAATCAAATCAGATGGGGCTTCCAAATGGAGTAAGAAAAATAAAAAAAAACCAACAACAGTAATGAGCATGATTTCAAAGATTATACCCCATACCACTTATAGATGGAAACAACATCTTCGTTCAACCTTGGTGCTTCCAAGAAAACATCACCAGAATCCTTTACATCCACTGCCTCTATATGGAACTTTTGGTTACCATCAAACTCGTTCCATTCAAACCACATCTTTGCAATGAACTCCTTATTAGCTGAAACACATAGCTAAGCTAATAATCTTATGTCAAAAGCCTCTTGAACAAGTAAAATATTCATAATTTGCTGACTTCTTTATGAACTCTATACAATCGGCGACAGCTTCAATCTGATGCGGCCATACGGTTGATTTTGATAAATATTCTTCTTCAAATAGGACGCTCGTCTTTCCTTCCTCCTGCCGCCGCCGGTGGTGGTGGTGGTGGAGGGAACTTTAGACAGAAAGCGAGAAAACATTAGCGACCGAAAAACGGCTTCCCGGACTCGATCAAACAACGAAATACGATATTTCGGACGGCTGTTTTTTCTGGTCCAGTTGTTGGTGCTGCTGTTGCCGCGTCCTTGGCGGCATACAAAAATGATGCGCAAATGACGAAGAATTGGGAGGAAGAAAACAGAGAAAAAGGAAAGGATTTGCAGGAGGGTGCTGTGGAGGGTATTTTAGTCCGAACGGAAAATTATTGTCCTTATTGCAACTTATAAATTGAATCAGGATTAATGCTTTATTAAGGGGAAAAAAATGGGACTTTTACCTAATTTTTCCTTAATTATAAACTAAGAGTTTTTTTAATAAATTTTTTTTTTTTGGACAAATTGTCCACAATCTTGAATGCCTAAATAAATATAGTAGCGTCTTTATTAACATCAATTGATTTTAGTACAACGGTAAAAATAAAGCATCTCAAGAGTGTGTATTTTAACGGAGGATATTGCATTTTTTTTTATTGTATCCGATGTATAGCATATACATAGCAACATAATATAGTTGTAGGTTAGTTTTAGCAGCAAATTCAGATATCTCGGTTTGGATTGAAAACCATAAATCACTTTTAATTTGTATTTAATCTTATCATATTGCATCATGAGATATAGCATTTTTATATAATAATGAGATATATCCTATTGATTGATTAAAATGACATAACATTGAATGTCTAGGTGATCAGGGATTTACAATCCATTTTTTTGAAATAAACAAGATTGGTGTTCAGATCAAACCCCACGTTATGATATTGCAACGCGGTTAATCCAATCATATCTAAATTTTTAGCACTTGGTAGGAATGCCAAACAAAAGGCATTTCTTTTTGGGTACTCAAAAAACATGGCTTTTTTATCCAGCTGCATAATGTAATGTGGATCCAGCTCTAGATTTATCTGAGGAAAGGAGTTATCAAGTGTCGGCCCTTGATAACACAACGCTTCCTTTGGAAAATACGGTAATCGTACTTTTTTCCTCCCTTTCCACCTTTCGTGCATTTCTTGCTCTACGATACTACTTATTTGTAAATATATGGCCTTTTTCAGGAAGGAAAACGTTGACCCGGAATCGATCAACACAGTCAAACCTTTCATCTTTATTCTATGTTCTCCGACGGTGATACCAATCAATTTTACATCGTAATAATATTTACGTTTAAAATTCAATTGCACCGGTTGGTCGCTTATAAGTTTTGCATCATCACCCAGAGCAAGGTGATTGTATTGGTAGTTTGGGTCATTAATGCTACCAAAGCAAAAGGAAAACTTTCTTTTCGTCTTGTCTAGAATTGAGACTTCCATTATTGGCCCGATTCCGAGAATACCGTCAAAGAATTTGGTTTTCAAATCGTTGAACGTTCCGCAACCAAATAGAACATTAGACACCTGAGATGCAGTATGACTATGATCTTCTTTGTGAAATTTGATTGTCTCGAAACCAAGAAAGCCCTTGCTACTGGCTGTTATCTCCGTATTCGACAGAGTATCTGCAACGGGAATACTTTTTGTCACATTCACCACCAATTACTCTTTTGCAGGACTGGTCTCCAGGAGCGCGGCATCTCAATGGCTCATACGATTTTGATAAAGTGGGATCATATTGAGGGTTTTTTGTTTTATGCCCTATACTTCCTTTGCACTGAACCCAAAGGTTTAGGCTACCTGTATCAAGGACTACATACTGATGAATATTTTGCGTACCCATGTAAATTTCGGCATAAAACGCAAGACGTTCTATTCCTAGCTTTCCGATTGATTCTGGTGAGTTAGATGTTTGATTCCTGATGGATTTTGAGTAGCTCATTACACTTACATTGTTGGGTGGACTAGATCGTCTAGGAACTCTATTGAGGGCCAAGTCAATTCGATCTAAATGTGTAGTGATTTGGGGATATTTTGACGGATAGATCAAATCAGGGTGAATGAGTTTCACAACAAATCCTTGTTTTTTAAAAGCAGAATTGTTGGAAAAAGAAGAATTTGTAGATAAAGTCGGAATGATAGAGACATAAAAGACAATGAATATGACAGACAACAAAACAGAGAACATTTTCGGTAGATGAATAGATAAGAATGAGTCTCCCATGATGATGAGATTGATTTGGTGAACGGTGTGTTTTTCTACGAGGGCTAGCTGGCTCTTTTTAAGTGAAAAAAGCGTCCACTAAAAAACTTAGTAATAATACATTTACAACAAATTTTGTTATAACAAGTGTGTTGTAGCGAAAAATGGAATAATGAATTAATTTGATGTCTATTCTACTTTAGGTGTCGATTCCATTGTTTTACAATAGGTGTATTTTAGGGTTCAAATAGTGGATTCGGATAGCAAACAATGGATTTTCGTCTATTTTTTTATAAAACAAAATTTTCTCCTAAGATCTCCCCTTCAAATAAAAAATTGTTAAATGATGTGTCTTGATCACTTAATTTTATTTTTATTTTTGCTTAAAGCCCCCGGGTATCCGAAACCCACTGGTCCGACTAATTCGGAGCCGCGGCGGCGTCGTCGTGTCTTCTAGAGTTTACTTCTACTGCTGATGCGCCCGAGAAATGTGTCTTGATCACTTAATTTATTATCATTGTAATTTGTTTTTTTTTCATTTTCTTGTCCATTATTTTAACCGTCTAAACAAAAAATTAAAATACTAGTCAAACCAGCGTATATGGTTTATTGTTGCGTTTGTTCAAACTGTTGAGGAATTGTTTGATTGCAAATTTGGTATTTTCTCTCTAGTAAAAACTTAAAACTCCAAAGACAATACTTTATTATTATTAAAAAATAAAAATAAATAATAATAATAATAATAGGAGTTGAGTCGTATCTCAAGGTCTTACTGTACCACCCATAAAAGCAGTTGTTTTTTCTTTTTCTTTTTTTGAGCAAATAAAAGTTGTTTTTAATCTTGGAGTTGCACTTGGAAGAGATATGTGGCAAACATACATCTTCTCCTTATTAATTTAGGGCATCTTTGTGAAACAAATTAAACACTTATTTTTAGGAAACAGGATGGCGGAAAATAAAAACCGGCGATATTGACACACCATTAATTATTAAGTGAATAAAAAAATATTTTCAGAAAAAATAAATAGTCGGAAATTCACTGTACACTACCCAATTTATACGTTCGGAAGCCTAAAATGCTCTATTCACTACGGTAAAACAGCTGAACCGATACCCAAATTAACTGTTCCCGATAGTGAAACAGTGTGATCGACCTCAATTTCACTTTTCCATTGTTTTGCTACGGCGTACCATCCATTTCCACTACATAGATCAAATTTTTCGTTGTTTTTATCAAAATGACCTCATAAAATATTTAATATGATATCAAAACAAAAAGGACGAAAATAGAAAAAAAAAATATTGTGAAAAATTGCAATATTTTGAAACTTAATTAGATCAAAAAAATATATTTATTTTTGAACTGAAGTAGTAGAGAAAATGTATAATTATAATGCAAATACAAGTTTGTCTTTTTGCCATAAAAAATTAGGAAAATTGAGGAGAATGGCAAAGAAAATCTAAATTAAGTACTATGACATGATTTCAAAACTATTGCGTAAAGCACACACTTTAATTATAAATAAATAAAACAACAGACTTTCCCCTCATCCTTTGTTTTTATAGAGAATTAGATAGAAGGGCATGTTTTAAAATATTTTAAGTAACATGACGGCTATATATTTTTTGTTGGGAGAATGACAATTTCTATAAATTTTATAGGCTAAAGAACACCCCAAAAAATAAAATAAAAAATCCGAGCGCTGCTCCTGTTGTTGAACGCTGGTGCCATTTTTTTTTATCTTTCCTCCTCTATTTTCAAAACATCATATCTTTTGATCTAGATCTCCAAACGCGATAAATATTTCACTGAATTTTTTTTCATACTCTTCGTTTTGAGACTTGGTTTGATATCATTACATCGTTTTTCATGTGATTCACTATCGAAATTCAGTCAGTGAATTTCGACAGCGGATTTTCTGAAATCACGTCGGAATATGTTGAATGTGGTCTCAAAATAAAAAACATGAAAAAATAAAAAAAAAATTCGTGAAAGAATTTTCAAATTTGGAGTTCTACATCGGGAGATATGTGTTATGAAATCAACTAGTTTAACACAGCGAATGAATTTAAAATTTGATTTCCGATCCCAAGATCGACTTCGTTTAATACAATAAACACGTTAAGTTAGTAGACGGTGATTACATTGCTTGATCTAAAAGATCGACGCTTTGACCGTCTGGGGAGACTAGTAGTTTGCGCAAGCTGTCCATGTGTCCGGCCTCTATCAATATCCACACGAGCACCTCGCCGGAATCCTACTTGGATAGCTACTAGAAATATCCGGTTGCTAGACCGGCATTTTCTCTCTCTTAAAAACCCTCTCTAAAAAGCCCTCAGTTTATTTTGTAAATTAGAACTATTCTAATTAATTATGATGTATAAAAAAGCTAGTCACCCCTTGTTTATATAGGGGTGATCGTTCTCCCACTCTGTCCCATTCCAAATGGGAAAAGCTTCGGTGTGGAGTGAGGAGCAAGAAAACCTTTTAGTAGTAAAAAAAAAAAAATAGATATTCTAGATTTATCTTATTTAATTTAACTTCTCATATTAAATATTTTCAAGATATTATCAATATCTAATATTAACTATCTTTATCATATTGCCATAAATCTATTTTTTATAAACCTATTAATATATAATATTAAAATATGATAATATGGCTAAATTGCAATTTTAGTCCTGTAACTAGACACGTTTTGCGATTTTGGTCCTGGATTTTCTCCGGCGACAATTTTAGTCCTGTAAGTAGTCATTTTTTTGCAAAAATAGTCCTTGATGCCGGAAATTGCTGACTGGACCATTTTTCCGGCCAAAAAAATACCATGTCATCCGATATTGACATGTCACCCAAACACCTCATCAACACTTTCCATATCAGCATTTTTTTCTTTGTTTTTTTCTACAAAGAATAAAATATTGCTTCTAATGGGATTCGAACCTCCAACCTAAGACTAAAAACCTAAAAATTGGCCATCAAAGCTACAGCACCATATATTGGTTAAGACTTAACATATTTTACTTAAAGACGCGTTCAGTATAAAAATATTCTAGACAATCTAATAATACATAAAATTTTATTTTTGTAAGTATAGATAGTATTTGTTGCACGTGGTGATACATTTATTGAATGTTTATTTTAAATAATATGAGAGGTTCTTAATTATTTATTGTTCTTTTTTTTATATGTATTTTCGTAAATATGCAATATCTTCTTGTAATGTCATTTTCTTCATTTCTTTCAACTCTTTTTCTTAGTCTCTAAACTGAATAATTAATTATATTAACAAATGAAACGTTAAAATTAATGTATTAATTTTAATTATTCTAATGAAACAAATACAAGTCCTTGACAAAATGGGACAAAAGGAAACATTAATTACTTTGATTATATCTAATGATATTGTTATGATCAGTCTAAAACAACAATTAACTGTAACATGATGTAACAGTGACACATCGAATGATATTACATTTCATCAAAGGTATATAGTACATTTGTCAGATAACATTGCATGATTTGGTGTGTCGGAATAGTTCATTAAATTACGAGATGCATTGTGTTAGAGTGATTGTAACAATAATATTATTCAAAAATTAAAGATATAGAAATAAACTAACCGGGAAATTAGTAGTGTACTAGCACCCCAATACTTCAATGCTGCAAAACCATATGATCTAGCTACCTTTTCTTCCTTGTCTTAACCACCTTATTCAACAAATTGGAGAAAAAATATGCAAATATTAAGTCACATGCATTATACATTACATATTATACATACAAAAATAACAATAAATAAATAAGAACCTCTCATATTAGTTAAAATAAATATTCAATAAATGTATCACCACCTGTAACAAATACTAACTATACTTTATAAAAAAAAAAAAATTGTATGTATCATTAGATTGTCTAGAATATTTTTATACTGAACGTGTCTTTAAGTAAAATATGTTGTGTCTTAGACAATATATCGCGTTGTAGCTTGGGTGGCCAAGTTCTTAGATTTTTTGGGTGACATGTCAATAACGGATGACATGGTTATTTTCTTTAGCCGGAAAAATGGTCCAGTCAGCAATTTCCGGCATCGAGAACTATTTTTGCAAAAAAAAGACCACTTACAGGATTAAAATTGTCGCCGGAGAAAAATCAAGACAAAAATCGTAAAACATGTCCAGTTACAGGACTAAAATTGAAATTTAGCCGCTAACAATGTATTCCCAACATGGAAAGTAACTAAAAATATCAATTGAAGTAGATACTACCAAGTGACTCTGATACACATGAATTCATAGCAGTTTATGATTGTACACGGGGGCGGCTTTACATAGGTGAATACGGGTGCGGCCGGCCCCCTAAAATAAAAATATTATGTGTCAATAGTAGAGAATTTTTTTTATTAACACATATATATGTGAAATTGACCCCCTTATTTTGATGTATTGACCTTCTTTTTTTATCTATTTTCCTATAATTACATGTATAGAATCGAATATCCAAATATATGTGTGATACGAAAAAAAATTGACAAATTTCGTTCCCATATCAAAAATCCTGCAGCCGCCCCTGATTGTACAAGCATATTGCCATGTACGAGGTTCATCTACTAGACAGATTTATCATTTCTCAAATACCAAATGTTTTGTTCTGACAAAATAATAGCAAATAAATTCTACAAAATTGTCGTTATTTCCTTACGGAGGTGAGTTATTCACATTCAACTATAAGATCCAATGCGTACGAAACAAGTTCCAGTACGTGGTGCCAGTTCCAACATGTAGTTTTCAGTTCCAATACGGAGTGCCAGTTGCATAGTCACAGCTCGCGATCACCTGAACACAGTTGATGAATACATTTACTTACACTTAACAGTTCACAATGTGCTTGCCACAGAGTCATTCACCAGATTCAGTTAACTAATATATATGTAATTTTGAAATACAGTGAACCATCACATTTTAACACACTCTGTACTTGAAGAAACCATTTATAAAGAGAGAGATTTTGACAGACAGAGAATAATCAAATTGACATTAAACAATAAATTAAAGAAACTACACCCAACACCTAATTTTTTAGTGCACCATCAGCTTCTTATTTTTCAATAATCATTGAAATTGAACAAATCCTATATCTTTTAGCTTCTCCGTTTGTGAAATAAATATTGAAAATAGAAACTTACGGTCTCTCGTTCGTCTTCTTCTCTTAACTTCTTGTCTTCATTTTTTTTCCTTTCGGGTAGATCTGACAAGAAAAATCTATTCTTGGACATGTGTTTCCTTTGACTCTGTTTCCTGGCTCTACTTCTTTGTCAATATGTGTGTTCCCAAATTGCTTTGAAACTCCGTATCCTCTCTGTACTTTCTTGACTTGTAAATTTGTAATGTAGATTTGGTGAGAAAGAATGGGATTTTGTTCTCATCAGCGTGGGTTTGGGATTTTCTTCTATTGAACGTGGGTTTTCACATCCCGATTCCATGATTTCAGTTGCCTTCCAATGCCACTACGTTCCTTATTTGCTGAATTTTAGGAGAAAAGTGCCGACCTAATCTCGCTCATAATAAGAGGGTAAATTTATCATTCTGACTGTCGGTTTGTCTTTTTTACTATAAAAAAAAAATATTGTGCCTAACTGTCTGTCCTTTTACAAATTTCTGAATTGTTTTTGTCCTTTTCAATATTGTGCCAGACTGCCTGTCTTTTGTGCCTTTCCTTTGCAAATCTCTGTTATGGGATTTTCCAGTCGTACCAACTACACTTTACATGGACTAAATATATAATAAAGTCCAATCGAATTTAGTCCATCTATTTTCAGGCCTTGTTCTCAAAAAGCCTTCTTATAATTATTAAATAACATAAACTGTAACAATGATATAATGACCCAACCAAAAAAAAAAAAAAACTCAAACAAATATACACAATACCGAAAATCATCAACGGAGAAATATACATACATTTACACAGAAAATACATCATCACTACTCACTTTTTGTTTAACAAATAAAAAGAAAAGGAGAAAAGAATGCAGCCGTTGAATTACGCATTCTATAAACATTCTGTAATTTTGTTTCTGTAAACGTCTCACTACCCATTATGATAATCAACCATGCATGAAGCGCTGCCGTCGTATCATCAATTCACGTTGATGCGCGCGTAGTTGCAGGGACGGACCTACATACAGCTAAGGGACGCCGTTGCCCCTTTGATCCGAGAAAAAATGCAGTAATATATATAGTATACGTTAAGTTTGCCTCTTTTAAAACTTTTTTTATTTGTCATTAAAAAATTTATTGCCTCCATTGTCCGAAATCATACGTCCGCCATGCGTAGTTGTGTACAGACCAAAGATTTATCTTTTTTTTTTCCTTTTTTTAATTTTTTTTATATAGGATTTTGAAAATATAAATAAATAAACAAAAGCCCTAATATTAGATGTTTACCTAAATGTTGCCGTCGACGGGAAAAAACAATGCAGGAAGAACAACCAAATATTTTAAGGACGATTCGGAAGTAAAAAATGCGTCCCTATTTTAACACGTAATTATTTGAAGAAGAAAATTTTACATTTAAATTTTTCGTAGGGGTTATACACCAAACAACACGACCAATATGACATAGTCCAAGTGTGCCGGGAAATTATCGTCGGACAAATGAGAAAGATGAAGAAACAAAAGATGGTAGAAGCGCAAGACAGTCACGCGCTAAGCGGTTAAAATTCCGACTCCGCGAGAGTCCTTGAACACAGGGCAAACAATCGTGATGACCTGCAAATCTTTTATGCCGGGGTCAAAGTGAAATGAAAAGGTGGCTATAATCGAGCCGAGCGCATCTCTGAAGATCAGACCAACTCCGGAACTCGAGTCCGTGACAGAGGCATCAGAGTTACATTTCCAACTACCTGCGGGAGGTGCACTCCATATGACCGGGTGAGCGAGCCCTTCGGACCCGATGTGAGAAGAGTCCATGGCCTGCCGAAACTCCTCTGCCCCAGTTAAATCCGAAAATAATTAACGGATCCAAAACATATAAATCTTATGTGAATACAATTTATCGAAAATAAATCTGATTCTCAATAATTTAACATAATTTGCTTTGATATCATTGTTGGATAGATCTAACCTTATGATGTAATCACATTAACCCATGATCATTTATGTCAAACTATCAATAATTTAATTAAAGGATGAAAAACGGAATCGTGCTTGAACCCGTGGTGCTGCGATCAAGAATTTAATTATAGGATAAAAAACGGAAGCGTACCAGAACCCTTTAGATTTTCTCTGTATTTCTATCTGATGATGGGAGATAGAATAGTATGTAATGATAATGTGACATAGGGATCATGACTCTTTTATATAGTGATCGCACTGCAGATATCTGTATGATCCGGTCTTCTAGATCTACACAATTTCCTTAATTAATGTCGTCTTTCGATCTCATGATTGTTATTAGGATTTGAACAAGATTGTTAATTACTCTTGATCGACTCTTAATGTTCCCCCAAATTTTGAGTGCCAGTAGATGGAATTTTTTTTTTTTTATGTGAATGTAACAAGTGAAGTGATATTGATTTTTTTTATTTTTTTTTATTTTTAAGTTTCATAAGTTGTTTTGTGGTCTTCATGAATTGACATGGATACCAGATTGTTGGATCAAGTTGGATGTAGATTTCTTTTAGTCTGAAACAAAGTTGGGATCGACAAGTTCTCTTCTCCATTGAATCACCGATCTGAACGATCCCTAATCCTACCTCTATTTTTAAGTAATCGGTATAATTTAATGTAAAATTAATTTAAACATTGACTATAAGTCTATAACATATTGCATTTAATTGAGATAACTTTCTATGCATGCATGTCTAGGTGATCAAGGACCCACAATCCATTTTTTTGAAATAAGCAAGATTGGTATTGAGATCAATCCCCACATTATGATATTGCAACGCGGTTAATCCAATTATATTCTCTACCTTCTCAGTATTAGGTTGGAATGCCAAACAAAATGCGTTTCTTCCTGGTATCTCCCAAAACAATGCCTTTTTATCTAACTGAATGGTGTTATGAGGACCCAACTCTAGAGTTATCGGAGGAAATGAGTTAACCAGTGTCGGCCCTTTATAACACAGCAAGTCCTTTGAAATCCCTACTTTTTCCCTTCTTTAATTTCCACCTTTCCTGCATTTCTTGCTCTACTATTTCCCTTATTTGTATATATATGTCCTCTTTCAAAAAGGTAACCGTTGTCCCGGTATCGATCATCATGCTCAAACTTTGCATTCTTATTCTATGTTCTCCGATGGTGATGCCGATCACATTTACATCATATTGATCTCTATGTTGAATATTCAAGTGGACGGGATGGTCACCCAAAAGCTTTGCATCATCACCCAGAGCAAGGTGATTGTAGTTGTAGCTTGTGTCGCTGACGCTACCAAAGCAAAAGGAAAATTTTCTTTTTGTCCGATCTAAAATCGAGATCTCCATTATTGGCCCGATTCCGAAAATACCGTCATAGATCTGTCCCCTGAAATGATTGTCTTTTCCACAACCAAACAGTACATTAGATACCTGAGATGCAGTATGACTGTGATCTTCTTTGTGAAACGTGATTGTCTCAAAACCAAGAAAACCCTTGCTATGAGTTCCACCTCCGTATTCGTAAAAGTATTTGCAACGGTATTTTTTGTCACATCCACCACCAGACACTCTTTTGCAGTACCTGTCTCCAGGAGGGCGCCATGTCGACTCGCTATACGATCCTGATTTGGTGGGATCATATTGTGGGTTCCCTGTTGTAACCCCTTTACTTCTTTTGCATTGAACCCAAAGGATATCGCTACCTGTATCAAGGACTACATATTGACGAAGATGTTTCGTACCCATGTAAATTTCGGCATAAAATGAATTACGCTTTGTTCCTACCTTTCCGATAGATGCAGGTGAGATGGATGTTTGATTCATGGTGGGTTTTGAGTAGCTCTTTACGCCTACATTGTTGAATTGACTAGATCGTCTAGCAACTCTATTGAGGGCTAAGTTGATTTGGTCGAAATGTGTGAAGTCTGGGGGATATTTTGACGGATAGATCAGATCGTGATGAATAAGTTTCACAACAAATCCTTGTTTTTGTACGGCATTATTCTTAGAAGAAGAAAGATTTAGGGATAGAGCCGGAATGATTGAGACACATGCGACTATGAATATGATAGGTAACAAGGAGTTTCTCATGGTGATGAAATTATCTTTAGTGAATCGTGTGTTTCCCAATGAGAGAGAGCAAGCTATTTTAAAGTAAATAGAGGGTCAACTTAAAAGCTTAGCGATACAATTGCAACAAATTTTGTTAAATCGTTTGGAGAGGGCGGACCCAAAGGTAATATGGAGGGGTCAATGCTCCCACTGAGATTCAATTTTTTTTTTTTTTATATTGAAATGATTTGTTGTTTTTTTTTTTTTTGTGTGGGTGAAACGATTTGTTTAGTCGTTAAAAAGTGTTCAAAAAAAAAAAAAATAGTATTGATGCCCGTCTTTGTTCTTATTTATATTGTGCATTTGTATATCAAATTAACAACATTTTTTAGATTTTAAAGAAGAAATAAGTCATGACAGTTTAAGATACATGTGATACATCTAGCACCTATATATTTATTATTATGAAATAAAAGAAAATTAAAAGTGATTGCATTATGCTCATCCTTTATATTTATCCATAACAAGAAGCTATGTAAATAAGTCTAAGATTTATGGCACGCTCCACCATGTGGCTAATGAAAACTCCTGGAGGAGGGCGAATGCACTGATCCCAAAAGTAATTATGTTTCTTCATCTCTAAATCCCATTGATAATATCTCTCCACATGTATCTCCAACTATGGGTTTCTACGAAGGGAGTTGAGGCAACAAACGGCCCATTCATTCAGTTTGAATAAATATATAAGCAATTAAAAATATCATATGTGAAAATTCGAAAATAGTGTTTGCATCAAAAAAAATTAAGAAAAAAGTAGTTTTGGCCCAACCGTCTTCAATAAAGGTGGTATACAAACTATGATCGTTGAAGGGTGTGAGTTCTTAAATTATGGAGAGGATGAAAATATGTTTGTGTAATAATGCTATAGAACTTGATATCCATACGAATAATTAATCGATTTTGTGTTATAATGTTTTTCTTTTAATATAATTTGGTCTAAAATTTGTAACGTAATGATCAGTAAATTAATTTAACGATAGTGATAGAGGCTGCTATACACTATCTAATCATTACACGCTTTATAAACATTGATTACGGTTGATTAATATGAATGAGGTTCTTATCCCCCAACTCATGTATCTCTTGCTTCTGAAGCAGATTGTATTTAATAAATATCTTTTTCCCTCAAAAAATAAAAGTGTCATATACAATTGTGTTGACAAATGATATGACACAATGTGTACTGTAAAAATCATTTAATTTAATTAAAGTTAGATACATAATACTATTACCAATATATATTGGGGCCTTAAATTGGGGGAGGCCATGGCCTTGTTGGCCTCCCGAACGGCTCTGGACATGATGATTTTATTTTTTTTAAGGACAAATATCTATTCCACTATATTCTTACATTACTTTTCCTACTCAATTTCACAAATGAATATATATCTTTTTGACAAATGAATATTTATTATTTTACAAATGAATATATATCTTTTTTATCTAAACGTCAAAATATCATAATTGTTTTATCATATTTTTCCTTCTTTCTTCATCTTTATAAGTAGCTAACATTGATTCGTACTTATTATTTAATTTTTTTTGCATCGTCTTAACGAGCGGTTTGAATCTTCACTGCTCCCCGAATAATCTCATGAAATATTTCGTTGACATGGACTCAAAATTGGAGAAGAAGGAAAATTTAAGAAAAAACAACATGGTTTTTGAGAAAAGATGTTTCAATTTCTTCATTACGTAGCTAAACATTCTTAATTTCGATAAACAATGTAAATTTTATATGGATATATATGATTAACTCTATTAAGAGAAGTTTACAGTTTGTAACATTCTCTCTATAAATTCAAACCCGACTTGGTTTGTCTACTCAAGTGAATTCATTTGGCCCTATGATCTTATCAAAATATAAAAAAAAAAAAAAAAATTAAAAACAAATAATAAAAATAAAAATTCAAAATAGCAATCAAACGACTCACACCAATGTATGTGAATTACTGTTGCACCTATTCAAACTATAAAAAAACTGTTTGACTGCTAATTTAGTAGTTTCTCCCTGAGCTTAAGCTCATACCCTAGTGGTTTACTACTAGGGTCTACCCCTGGCCTCCAGTGGGAGGTCCAGGGTTCGATCCCCGCCCCGTGGTTTAGCCCTTTCGTTGCGGGAAAAAAAAAAAAAAAAAAAAAAGAAGGTAGTTTCTCCCTACACCAAAGTGGCTCGATCTTCCCCGACCTTCCCTCAATGCCTTCAGACTGATGAAACAACCATCCACGCGCACTTTGAGAGATCGTTGGCCCTCGCAACACCTATGGAAAGCTCTTACACCACGCACTCTTTGGAGACCTTTCTTCTCGGCATCTAGTATTATTCAAGACTGGATATCCTACAATATGCAGCAGCAAGGAGGCAACAAAGATTGGCCCTATATATTTCGTGAGACAATGTACATCATATGGTACGGGAGAAACCAAGCCCAAATGCCCAATATGGCCATGCTGATGAGATACCACCAACTCATGTGTTAGTTTTAAAGATTATCATGTTTAAGAGTGATTATGTAAACTAGAAATTTATGTATTAAAAAACGTTAAAAAATGAATTCATTAAAAGAATTTGATACAGTACGTGCTCATAGGGGTTGTCATTTTGTTTTGTTTGGGCTAGCATTTTTTGGACTAACCGACCAAATACTATGTAAAACCCGACCTAGTCCGGTCCAAGCTCAAACCTACATACCATTGGTTAAAATGGCGATATCAACAACGATTATTTGTAATCCAACACGTATATGTTTTCTGAAAAAATAGAGTTAAAAACGAAAATAGTCCATCATCTATACCTATGTTTCTTTAACTTTGGTCTAACTAGTCCCTAATTTTTGTTTCTACAATTTCAATACACTTTGTCTTGATTTTTTTTATGCTTAATATAAATACGGTGCTTGGTCTTTTTTATTACATGCATCATGTATCATTTAAAATAAATTCTATTATATCCGACCCAATGTCTGGACCTATTGGTATTTGAGTTTTACAAGAGGGTTTTTTTTATAATTATTCTTCGTTGTTGTTAAAATACGGTGCTTGGTCTTTTCTATTGTTGGGAAGCTTGTGGTTGTTTCCCACCATATTAAGAGATGGACTTCCCTCACCTCACAACCTGGTTTTGGGATGAGACTTCATACTCTTATATGGGCATGGGCCTATGTTTTCTACATGGGGTCGGAGTCACCCTTTATTGTGCAAGTGCTGGGCCTATTTGTTGGCCTTGTGTGCCCGACCCACATTTGAAGGGGCGTGTTAAAGTGTCCCACATTGGGAACTTGTGGTTGTTTCACCCACCATATTAAGAGATGGACTTCCCTCACCTCACAACCTAGGTTTTGGGGATGAGACTCCTACTCTTATATGGGCCTGGGCCTATGTTTTCTACAGCTATAGTCATATTTGTATTACCTCGTCCCAAAATATAAGTTATCACAATCTTTTCATTTTGTCCCATAATACTACATTCGGTTCAAAATATAAGTCATTCTACAATTTTTGATTTATCTCATAATATAAGTCATTCTACAATACCAATGCAACATTAATTGCTCTTTTCTCTATCTTACCCCTAATTTAATATGAATCCACCAACTTTTCATTACTCAACAACTATTGCATTAATGATAGTCAAGGGGTATTTTAGACATTACCTACAAATTAATGACATTCAATCACTTCCTTAATCTGTGTGAAAACTTCTAGGATGATTTATATTTTAGACCGGAGGTAGTATAAGTTATTCACAAAAACAAGAAGCGTTTATTAGCATTTTTCCTTATCTTACCTCTAATTTATATACATCAAACCACTTTACAATTATTGCATTTATGATAGTCAAATGGTGTATTAGACATTTTAGTCCCACATTAATGATACTTAACCACGTACTATCTTAATCTGTGTGAAAATTCTAGAATGACTTATATTTTGGGACGGAGAAAATACTATTTATCCGTGGATTTAGGTCAATTGGAGTGAAACACGTAAATTGTGTGTATTCGTCACATTTATAGTTCTCTATTTTCTCTTCTATTGTATGTTATTGCCGTTAAAGCTATAGCTTGAAGTTTGTTTTCTAACACGTATTAATAATTAATAAAATGAATAGAGATATGGAAAACTAAACTTAAACGCGATTAAAAAGTAATCGTCTTTCATTAAGAGATTTATATGCATACAAGAGTCGAATAAATTGACGCATGTATTTAGATGGCTATTCTACGATATATTATTGTAATCTAAACAAAGAACTACATTCATTTCAAATTATAAGTCATCCTAGTACTACCTTCATCTCAAAATATAAGTCGTTTTGGATGTTTTCACATAGATTAAGAAAGTAGTTGAATAACATAAATTTTAAGTAGAAATGACTAAAATATTTTTTGACTATTATTAATGAAATACTTATAAATTACTGAAAAGTAGTTAATAAATTAGGGATAAGAGAAAGAAAATAGTAATGAATGTTTCACTGGTAATGTAAAATGAATTATAATTTGGGACAATCAAAAAGAGGTAGATTGTCTTAGATTTTGGGACGTAGGTAGTATTTTTTATCCGTCTCATAATATAAGTTATTCTCACATTTCAATACAATAATTAATGTTTTTTTTCTTGTTTTACCCTTATTCATTATTTTAAAACTTTACATTATTCTAATTAGTCTATAGGCATTTTAGTCCAAAACGACCAAAGTTGGATCTTTTATTAAGTTTTTTAATATGTGTCATTATTTTAAAACTTTACATTATTCTAATTAGTCTATTGGTATTTTAGTCCAAAACAACCAAAGTTGGATCATTTATTAAGTTTTTTAATATGTGTGTATAAAATTAGGATGACTTATAATATGAGACGGAGGTAATAACAAATCATTTTAAATCCACTCAAAAAAAAAAAAAAAAAACAAATCATTTTAAATAAAATAAGCGTAATTGGTTTGTTGTAGTTAACTATTTTAGGTTGAATGAATGCTAGTTATAGTTTGTTAAGGATTCTCATAGTAGTGGTTTTCTTATCCGAAAACCGTTTTCTCAACTTTTCCAATAATTATAAAATATGAGATATGTTGAAATATAAACAAACTACTAAACTAACTTAGTTGCGATAAATGTTAGGTTGTTGCACTGTCGTAGTACTAGAACTGTATTAGCAATTGAAATTTTCTAATGGCTTGTTTGTTTCGTAAGAATGTAATAGAATTGAATGATTATTATTTTATTTTAATGTTTGAAAATGATTATAGGGTAAGAGTATTCACACCAGAAACCCTATTTTTTATTCCTAAAATAATATAAAATAATACATATCCTCATTTTACAACATTTCAGTTCAAAACACTCCACAATAGCATTTCTATCCCTATCTTTAACAATTAAAAAAGAGATAGTGTTTTAAAATAGGGATAGTGCTCCACAAATGGGGATACACTATTCATTAACCCTAAAATATAGATAGGGATGGGGCTTATGCTGTAGAGGTATTTGAGGGAAAATTTCACTTATTATCTTTATTTTAGGGCTTCTGCTACAAATGTCCTAATACAATGGAATGAAATTTAAATCTAATGGAATGAAAGAAAAAATAATCATTTTCGTAACCTCTAAAAATGGATATAAGGAGATGTAATAAAATAAAAATCAACAAAACATGTGGGTGGTGGGTAAGAGTGAGGTGGTGTAGAGTGGGTGGGGTGGGTGCGGTAGGATGGGTTGTGAGGTGGGTGGGTGGTGGGTGAGGTAAGCTAGGCGGAGTGTCTTTATATGTCTTTGTCAGTCATGTTGACCACATGCATGCTTGTTATAGATCCACAACTAAGGGGCGTGTTGGAGTGTTTAAAATATTAATTATCTATCTCTTTGAGTGAGCGTGTTGAAGTGTTTAAAATGTTAATTATCTCTTTGAAGGGGCGTGTTGATTGAAGTGTTTAAGGTGTTAATTATATACCTCTCCATTGGTTTAAGTTTTTTTGAGAGATATACGAATTCGACAAATTGGCCAAAGAAGTTCAGCCTAGTTTGGGCCTCATATTCCGGACAACCTCGATGAATATGCCTCGGTCCGATATGAAGTGCCTCCCAACTTGTTCTACTGAAATGGTGCAGGGACGCCTCGGTCTCGAATTCTCAGCTCGGGGCAAGTCATCATCGTAGTCAGTCGATCCATATTACTCAACTATATTTTATCACAAAACACTTCCGCCAAATTAATTGGGTTATTCACGAAGCCTGATTACCCGAATTCTTATCTGGTTTCATTATTGATGATTTCTAGCATTGTCAGTTATATAATGACAAATAAGACAAAATATTTTCAGTCTTTTATATATTTTTTATTTTTTATTTTTTTTGGAGGAAAAGTTCTTATATTTTTTAGATCACACGATAAAGAACTTTAACAAAAAAAAATACTTTTATATTAAGGTTTAATAGTATGGAAAATTAGGGATAAGGACACAATCTGGAATATTTTTAAGTAATAGGACAGCTATATATTTTTTATAGGAAGAAGGACAACTGCATAATTTCTATAGCGAGAAGGACAAACAGTGAATCCCGAAAATCAGTGAATCTCCCCAGTGAATCCCGAAATCAGTGAATTTCGACAGTGAATCCCGGAAATTAGTGAATTTCGACAATGAATTTTGAAAATTAATGAATTTCGACAGTGAATTTCGGCAGTGAATTTAAACAGTGAATTTCGAATACAAGTGAATTTCGATAGTGAATAAATAGTTTTGTCCTTTATGCAAAAGTTTCAAAAGACTGTCCTTCTACTCAATTGATGAAATATTTTTGTCCTTCTCCCTCATTCCCCCTTAATAGTATAATGAATAAAACTATAATTTCTAATTAAATAATGGTTTAGTTTTTTAAAGTCACACATCGGTAAAACAGTAGAATGTTCACCCATATTAATGTGAAACATAAATGTCTTGTCAACTCAGGTTAGCCCTTTTAAACCAAGCGGGGACGACGGTCTAAGCAGTTGACCGATCACATCGGTAGAGACGGTGTAAATATGGCCTCTAGTTACCTCTGGTAGGGACGAAACTGGACAAGTCTTGACCGTCCTGGCGAGGACGTCAGTCCCTTATAAGGTGGACCGAATGTAAGGTCCCACATCGGTAAGTAATAGAATGTTCTGTTGAAATAGTGTCCTAAACCCAATCGGGTTGGACCGGATCGACTGGGTCGGATCATTTCTACTATTTCTTTATGTGTATCCATATATTAAATGGCTTTTCTGTTGTCATATATATGTTCTTTTAAAGAACCAATTATGAATTGTTATATGATAACATCCTTAGTATTAAATTGTGATAGAGAAACCATGATAGGCGATTATGGTTGATGAGATCTCTAATCACTTTAATAAGCTTGATGCTTAAATGTCTCTAGGCTGATGTACTATTAAACAGGGCATTGATAGTATAAACAGGCTAGCACGTATTAGATGTCTTATGTCTTTAAGGGAAGAGATAGATCTCGTCTATCGAAGTGTGGAGACACTTGGACTATACGTGGACGTGTATTAGAGAATGCGTACGTTAGACTGACTCACTTACATTAAGTGTCGCACTATGTGGTAGTTGTGTAATTATCCTTTAGACCGGAGTCTTCATGGCATCACGGTGTGGATTGTTATGATTTGACACTATTGAGGTTTCCCCTAGCAACGGGGCGATCATGCTGTAGTGATTGGGTGTGATACTGAAGCATGCGGAGTATACATGTTTGGTCGTCTGGGAATAGCGTACCCTATCAGTAGGGGTGAATATCCGAAAGGGCCTTCTTATAAGGAATGTCTTACTCTCGTGAATCTTTGCAAAGTGAAAGTAAATGAGTTACTTCGAGAGAGCATGATATCCGGATTATAAGAAATGTTTGACACTCGACGTACGACCGTATGGATATTATTACAGCGATAGGATTGTAAGTTACACGGTAATCGTTTCACATGAAAGTAGTAGTCATTGCATTTGACTCTTCTGATGATTGGGGGTCACGGTGTGTTGCTAGACGCTATCCCGTGATCGTTAGGCATGAAGGGCATTTTCGTAATTTGCACTTTGTGTCTACGGCCAACGTATTCGGAACCCTATCGGGTCACACACATATGAACATCTAGCCGGATTAAAATGTGGTTATAGTTGATAACCAAATAAAGAAAGTTTATCGCGTACTATAAAAGTTATAGTGATAAATTAATATGGTGGTATTTATTTATTATGAATAAATTAAATACAAGATATTAATAATATTATATTAATTAAAGAATATTCCGGATGCCAATTTGTTGGCTAAGGTGGCGCAATTTGTGTGTGTATAAGATACACTTGTGCAATTAATTAATAGTATTACCAAATATATATATTAATATATATTTGGCGCATCAATTCAAATTGGAGATTTGCATGCGCACCAACGGTGTGTGCATATATATAATATATAGATTTATTTGTGTAATATATATGTGATATAAACACATGTGTAAATTGATTTATGGTAATATAATAAAGATAGTCAATATTAGATATTGACAATATCTTGGAAATATTCAATATAAGATATTGACAATATCCTAGATTTATTTAATATAAGATATTATAATAAATGAGATAAATCAATCAATTATATTTTCCTTATTTTATTGGGAAAATGTTTTCTTCTCCTCCACTCTAGTTGGGGCGCCCCTCTCACTATAAATAAGAGGTGGGTGTCAAGCTCTTTTGTACATCACAATTTCAAGAGCTAATAGTTCTTGTGTAAAATAGAGAGCATCCTATAGAGAGTTGGAGAGAGGGGAAAAAGACCGGTCTAGCAACCGGTGTTTTCCAATAGCAATTCATGACGGGATTCCGGCGGGGTGTTCGTGTGGACTAGCGGTAGAGGCCGAACACTTGGGCGGCTCTATGCAGAACTACTCTCCTTAGACGGTCAAAGCGTCGATCTTTTAGATCAACAAATGTAACCACCGTCTACTAGCTTATTTGTTTATTGCTTAAACGAAGTCGATCTTGGGTAAAAGGAAATCAAAATTTTGAATTCCGCTGCCTTCCCGCGTAAATTTCCTAACATGTTCACCCTCATATAAGTGTGAGACATAAAGGTTTTGTCAACTTGAGTTAAACCTTTTAGACCATGTGGCGAAACTGGACATTGTCCACTGGTACAAGTCTAGGCCATTATGGCGAGGACGCCAACCCCTTATAAGGGGGACCGTATGTAAAATCCCACATCGGTAAAGTAATAGAATGCTCACCCCTACATAAGTGTGGGACATAAATGTCTTGTCAATTCGGGTTAGCCCTTTTAGACCAAGCGAGGACGGCGGTCTAAGAAGTTGACCGGATCATTTATGACTCATTTAGCGCTTTCAGGTCCGGGGTCTGGGGGCGTTACAAATATCGACTAATTTGACTAATAAACAGACCAACTTGAGGAGTGAGTCGAGTTACTCGATTCATTTATCAAAGTGATGTTGGAATATATATATATA
Organism: Gentiana straminea; assembly: GCA_036785695.1. Taxonomy (NCBI): domain Eukaryota; kingdom Viridiplantae; phylum Streptophyta; class Magnoliopsida; order Gentianales; family Gentianaceae; genus Gentiana; species Gentiana straminea. The sequence goes on along the minus strand of JAVUPR010000266.1, from coordinate 14,813,181 downwards.
TATATATATATATATATATATATATATATATATATATATATATATATATATATATATATATATATATATATATATATATAGAGAGAGAGAGAGAGAGAGAGAGAGAGAGCACGCATACGATTATGGGGGAGTACATAAACCAGTGACGGAGCAAGAAAAATTTCTCGGAGAGAGTACCGGAACAAATTCAAAGATCGAGTAAGGATACTACTATATTAGTAGTGTTTCCGCCCCTGACAGAGACCGATACAAATCATGCGATGAATAAACCTTACACATTTTACCTTAAATATATTTTATGTAAAATAGGTAAATACATCCTTTAAGTGTGTAAAATTGTACTAAAAAAACGGTTAAACCCTAACCGAAAGGGTCCCCACTCCCCTATCCCACGTAATGAGTGGAGATGTTAACCAGGTAACCTAGTTGCTTAGAGTCAAAGGCTTTCATTATACCATGATACTGGAAAGAAGTCGTCCCATAGGGGAATCGAACCTCCAACCTCTAGCTCCGGGTCCGGCTGTCACTATAACACCCAAGCCCTTTACCACTAGGCCATATCCTGGGGACTACTCACATTGTAAAATTTTACTATCTCACATTGTACGTGGGAGAAGCGCATAACCTCGTTATAATGTGATATATTAATGTCTTGTGAATTCGGGTTAGCCTTTTTGACTAAGCGAGGAGCACGGTCCAAGTAGTTGACCGGATCCTTTATGACTCACTTAACGCTACCAGACCCAGGGGTTAGGGGGCGTTACATTTGTTATCTGGGACAAATTCTGGCAAGGGCGCCGGTTGTTTATAGGGCCCTGGGAGGTGTGATATCCACATTGGATGTGGGAGATGCGCATAACCTCCTTATAAGCATGAGACCTAAATATCTTGTCAACTTAGATCAGATCCTTTAAACCAAACGAGAACGACGGTCTAAGCAGCTGATCAAATATTTTATGGTTCATTTAACGTTACATCGCTACCAGACCCGAGGTTTTTTTGAGGCGTTACAAAAATAGATAATATGTTAACAATGCAAATGCTCTACCAATGAAAAGACTAAAAAAAATTCAAATAATAAATTCAAATAAAGGAATACATTTATTTGTCATAATTTTTCTAAAAAATAAAATAGGCGTTTATTCAATTACATTAAAAAAAGCCTTGATTACATTATAAGACGGCCTAATTCCTCATTGTTTAAGCCCGATCAAATTTAATCCTTCATTTACCAAAAGATGAGCAAGTGTGTTACCTTCTCTTTTGACAAAAGAGAAGCTATAAGAGGAAAAGTAGGCTAACATGCTTTTACTGTAAAAGATCAAGAAAGGAAATAATCGGATTCTATAATATTTTGTCATAAATAAATTGATACCGGAGATTCCCTTGTCTATTATTTAGCACATGTGATTTGAAGGGATAGAGCTATATATGTATACTGTATATGTGAAACGCAAGGATCAATGAGAATTATTACTTTTTCCTTACATCTCCTACATTTCATCATGGTATCAGAGCCACGGTTCTGACCTAACTTTCTCTCCCAAAATTTCTATGGCCGTCGAACAGGCAAGGGCCGCCGGCAACGTTGTTCCAATGACTAAATGGGACAATCCTAATCACCTTTTGTATATCCATCACTCAGATCAACCCGGAGCCATATTGGTTCCACAACCTTTGGAAGAAACAAACTATACGACATGGAAGCAATCCATGTTGATGGCCTTAACTGTGAAGAACAAAATTGGGTTGGTTGATGGATCCATCAACCTACCATCTGAACAAAACGCGGATGAGTTTAATCAATGGAACCGCTGCAACAATCTAGTGAAAACATAGGTACTCGGCTCCATGACGAAGGAAATTGCAAGCAGCGTGATTCGTTGCCGAACCGCGCATCATATTTGGACAGAATTGCAGGAGCGGTTTTCACATGTTAATGCAGTGCAGCTGTTCAACGTGGAGAATGCGATTCATGGCTGCACGCAAGGAGATTCAACTGTCAGTTCCAACTTCACTCGGCTGAAGGGGTTGTGGGATGAACGTGATGCCTATGCTCATTCCCGGCGCGTACGTGCGGGTAGACCAAGTCGATTGTGGAGTATCTAGAGACCCAAAAGACCATGAAATTCCTCATGGGATTGAATGATTCATATTCTGGTGTGCGGAGCAATACCTTGCTTATGGATCCGCTGCCCTCCGTCAACAAGGCATACGCCCTTGTCCTCCGCCATGAGAAACAGTCTGAAGCCTCCATGGGAAAAGACATAATGTGGCCTGAAGCTGCTGCATTTGCAACCAAAGTAACTGGACAGGAGCTTCATAATACCCTCAAATGTGCAAAATGCGGGAGATATAATCACGGCACCAAAAATTGCCGATCTCACATTACATGCGGATATTGTGGTATAAAAGGGCATACTACAGACTATTGTAGGAAGAAAAAGGCAGCAGAAAAAATTAGCCCGAACACAGCGACGCCAAACCAGTTCAATGCATCTGCTAATCAAGCTCTCGTGTCATCCGATAATGCACAATTTTCAGGTAATATTGTTGCTTGTAACGCACACTTGGATTTTGGATAGCGGGTGCACGGATCACATGATCACTAATCCTTCGTTTCTCACTTCTTCACTGCTTTTGAAAATTGCACAGTTAGTCTTCCAAAACCGTCACACACATTGGCAACATCACATTATCGCCGAATCTTACTCTTAAAGATGTTTATTGTGTCCCAAACTTCCATCTAAATCTTATTTCCATTCATAAATTAACGTTCCATTCATCATATAAGGTTACCTTTTTACGTGACCGTTGTTTGATACATGACCGACAATCGGGGAAGATGACTGGGACGAGCTTTGAATGGAAGGGTTTGTACTACCTTGCAACAAGCCATCAACAACTCTGCCACCAATTCTCCACCTTTAATTCGATTCAATGGCACCAACGCTTGGGCCACCCATCTTCAAAAAAAATTCCTTTATTTATTTTGCTAAACAATTCAAATAAATCATGTGATCATGGTAGTTGTTTAATATGTCCCCTTGCAAAAACAAACGCGCCTTCCTTTCAATAAAAGTTTTATTACTACTAATGCTGCGTTTGAGATAATTCATGTGGATATTTGGGGTGGTTACAAGGTACCCTCCCTTTCGGGTGCTCAATATTTCCTTACACTTGTTGATGACTTCACACGTTGCACTTGGGTATATTTGATGCGACACAAGTCCGATGCCAAACATTTACTTATTAACTTTCTCAATCTATCAGAAACACAATTTAATGCCAAAGTGAAAGTTGTTCGAAGTGATAATGGCCCCGAATTCGACCTGTACACAACTTACGCAGCCAAGGGAATTGTTCACCAGACAAGTTGTGTCAATACTCCACAACAAAATGGGGTCGCCGAACGGAAACACCGTCACTTGGTCAATATGGCCAGGGCCCTTTTATTCCAAGCAGGAGTTCCAAAACAATTTTTGGGGGATGCTATCCTTACTGCAACTTATCTTATCAATAGGACACCCACGCCCATCCTTCACGGTAAAACGCCTTTTGAAAAACTCTTGCACAAAGCACCGACATATTCCCACCTTCGCATATTCGGTTGCCTATGTTTAGCGTCAACCCATGCCAACAAACCTACAAAATTTGACCCTCGATTTGTGCAATGTATCTTTCTTGGCTACCCACATGGTCAGAAAGGATACAAAGTCTACTACCTAACTCTCAAAAGACCTTTGTTTCCCACGACGTAATTTTTCAAGAAGATATTTTTCCTTACGCACAATGGTCTGGCAAACAATCCCAACAAACCCATACTTTTCCCTCCCCACCCACCATTCTTTACAATAATGATGCCACCCCCGTCACACCACCAACCTCTCACGATTAAACCCCCGCACATGAACCAACCTCACCCTCTTCACCTTCACCCTCCTCACCCCCCATCGCCAACCTCTCTTCAACCCTCACCACTACCACCTTCCTCCTCGACCCAATAGCCCCTCCGTCGAAGCACTCGTACCACTAGGGCACCCTCTTACTTGCAGGAATTCCACCTTGATGCAGCCCTCCTTTCGTGCCCCGACCACTCCACTGCCACGAATGTCGTCCGTCATTCAAGTATTTCTTATCCTCTACATGATTTTCTCTCGTATGATCGCTTATCCACTTCTCACAAAGCTTTTACTACATCTCTAACTCTACACAAAGAACCTTCCACTTTTACACAAGCTGTCCAGGATCTCAATTGGCGCATTGCCACACAACATGAACTTGATGTATTAGAAGCCAACAACACTTGGTCTCTGCAACCTCTCCCGCTTGGTAAGAAACCCAATGGTTGTAAATGGGTCTATAAAATAAAATATCATTCTGATGGTTCAATTGACAGGTACAAGGCTCGATTAGTTGCCAAGGGTTACAGCCAAATAGAGGGCATTGACTATCGCGAGACTTTTGCCCCTGTGGCCAAAATGGTGACTGTTCGACTCCTATTAAGTTTGGCTTCTCGACAAAATTGGCATCTCCATCAACTTGATGTCAATAACACGTTTCTCCATGGCGACCTCAATGAAGAGGTCTATATGGCTCTCCTCCCGGTTACGATCGAAAGGGGGATCGAGACCCGGGTGTGTAAACTCCACAAGTCACTATATGGTTTAAAACAAGCCTCATAACAGTGGTTCATTAAATTGTCTAATGCTCTCAAGACTGCAGGTTTCACATAGTCCTATACAGATTATTCATTATTCGTCCGCAACCGTGAGGGCAAATTTTTAGCAATATTGGTGTATGTTGATGATGTTATCCTAGCAGGAAATGATCTAAAGGATATTGAGGCAACAAAGCAGTTTTTGTCTCGACAGTTCAAACTAAAGGACTTGGGTCAACTCAAATATTTTCTCGGCATTGAGGTAGCACGCTCGAGGCAAGGATTGACCTTGTGCCAACGGAAGTATGCTATAGAAATCTTAGAGGATACTGGCTTCTTGGATGCAAGACCATCACGTTTCCCGATTGATGAGAACATTGCATTAACGTCCGAACAAGGTGACTTACTTCCGGACCCATCACTGTATAGACGCCTGGTTGGGAGACTCATTTACCTCGCCGTCACTCGCCCGGATCTTACCTATGCGGTTCATTTGTTAAGCCAATTTATGGAGAAACCAAGGCAACCTCACTTGAATACAGCACACAAGGTCTTGCAATTCATAAAGAATACACCGGGACAAGGCATTTTTCTACCATCAGGAGGGCAATTGGAAATTAATGCTTATTGCGATGCCGATTGGGCACGTTGCAAAGACACCCGTCGATCGTTAAATGGTTTCTGCATTTTACTTGGTCAATCTCCTGTGTCTTGGTGTACTAAGAAACGAAGCACTGTCTCAAGATCGAGTGCGGAAACCGAATACCGCTCAATGGCTAACACTTGTTGTGAGGTCACATGGATAAAGGCCATCTTAAAGGACTTGGGGTTTGAGTATAAAGAACCAGCGAATCTCTTTTGTGATAATCAGGAGGCCCTTCACATCGCCTCCAATCCGGTTTTTCACGAGCGAACAAAACATATAGAAATTGATTGTCATCTAGTTCGGGAGAAAATTCAAGATGGCACGGTACGTACAATGCACATTGGGACGGAAGATCAACCGGCTGATTTATTCACCAAACCGCTTGGGACGAAAAGCTTCGAACACTTGCTAACCAAGTTGGGTGTAATCAACATCCACTCCAACTTGAGGGGGAGTGTAAAAGATCAAGAAAGGAAATAATCAGATTCAGAATATTTTGTCATAAATAAATTGATACTGGAGATTCCCTTGTCTATTATTTAGCACATGTGATTTGAAGTGATAGAGCTATATATGTATAAACGCAAGGATCAATGAGAATTATTACTTTTTCCTTACATCTCTTACGTTTCATCATTTACAATCCTGAATAATGCTGTCGATATGAGAGATATCAAGATTATCCGATACCAACCTATTATGAAATATTTGAGAATTTCCTCCAAAAACAATATTGAAGTATCCCAAATTATAGCAAAAACTATAGGATGGTAGATGGCTAGCGCCTCCCGACGAGAGCATAGTAATTGCCTTCTAATTGTCATAATTCAATAAGAAAATGGTAGTATTTGTTTTGTTTTTTAAATTTCACAAAAACTATAGAAAACACAGTTAACTAGCTCTCATCGGAAATTTTATGAGTAACGAAAGAAGATTATATATTTGGCGCACGAATTTATACATTGCTCCCGCAATTCTCTCCGCGTGCACTGTGGACTTTCAAGTCTTGGAGGGAAGCTTAACAACGAAGCCTTTCTACTTGCAAATAATTCATATATTCAAACTCCCCAATTTGATAGAGATAGAGTAGAGTTTGTAGTTTTATTACTCCATATCTTTTCGTTAAATGTGATTTGATGTCGAAGGTGAAGCATTTCCTCCGCAAATTTCACATAGGCGGCGGCGGCGGCGGCAGCGGCGGTGGAGGTGGCGGTGGGGGTAGCGGTGCCGATGCGTTAACCACACAGAGTCATCACAATCATCATCGCCGAGTCGGTGGTGATTCGCCGGAGACAACCCCGTTACAGCAACATCAAGTGTCCAATTCGACTGAGACAGCATCATCATCATCTCCAGTACCGGCTTTAGAATCCTCGGAAAATTCGAGTAATGCTAATTCCATTACAAATGCGGCGGATTTTGGTTTGCTTGAAGAGGAGTTTCAGGTCCAATTAGCGTTGGCGATCAGCGTTTCTGATCGGGAGTCGCGTGAGGATCCGGAGAGTGCTCAAATCAAAGCTGCTAAGCAAATTAGCTTGGGTTGTCCGCCTTCCCAATCGCTCGTTGACTTCATCTCTCTTCAATATTGGGTATTTTTTTCTGGTTTGTTTTGAAATTGAGTTGTTAAATTTATGTTTTTAAACGAATTATTGATGGCTGGATTGGAGTTGCGTAAATGGATCTAAAATATCTTGACACTGCGGAGTTGATTTGGATTTCTTGTTTATTAGTATTATTATTAGTATCATCTTTTCCCCTTGAACTAAAGGTTTCACAGTAATGAAATTCAGAAGTCCTTAAGTGCTAGTCCTGCACTAGTCTCCACAATGTTTTAGCTGGTGATTGTAGATTTACATTATGTTGAAATCAGGTCAGCTGAAAACTAGATGATTTGTCGGATTGCTTATCCTTTATGTTTCAGATTGCTCGAGATGATTTACCATTCAGCTTTTTAGAGTGGAAACTTAGATGAAGTTTCTGCTCAAAGTAGGACTTAAGGCTGGTTTAAGTTAGTAATGCAGGTTTAAGTTAGACATGGTATCGATTGTTAACCATTGTTCTTTTTTGCTTGTATTATGCACTTGTTTTGCTGGAGAAGGGGCGGAGTTTCCCACCTTCTTCTCTCTTGGATTCTGTGATTGAGTCGGTGGGAAAACGGTGTACGTTACTTGCTTTTAATTATTGTTGTATTAGACTATTAGTTGAGGGAAAGTGCCAAATTTTTGTAGCCATAGTTAATTGTTTGTACTCCCTCCGTCCCATAATATAAGGCCTTTTGGTTTTTTAGAGGTGTCCTAAAATATAAGTCCTCACAAAACAATACAATATTAAATGCTATATTATTACTTTTACATTAAACAATGCAATATTATAAGCCACTTTAAAAAAAAATGCAAAAAACTGTCTTGAAATCTTAAAAAGTTATTCATTTATGATATTTCTTAAACTGTGCGTAAAAACTAAAAACGACTTATATTATGGGACGGAGGGAGTATATCATATTTTCATAGTTATTTTTTAAAATCAGTTTCCTCGTTTCTTTAGATTTCTCATAAGTGTTTCTTTTATCCAGTGGGAATTTTAGATTCTATTCAGATAAAGAATGTTAATGTTTACCTTTGGAAAGTATACTTTCTCTTAAGAGCTTAAGCTTGTAGATAATATGACGATTTCTCATGGTATCCCTTTAGGAAATAATGTGTTCTAATATCACCCTATTTGTTGGAAAAAAGGTGTTTCACAATTGAGCTAGTTACTGAAATTTGTTGTAGGCACACATATGATGATGCACATTAGAGTGTTTAATATATATTTCTATTAAACAACTTTAGCTTTTCGTTGAGATGCTCAATATAAGAGAATATTTACTCTTCAATGTTGTAGAATGGGAACATGAACTTTTCTAGCATGAAATAAACCACTATTATCTTAAGAGCTTAAGCTTGTAGATAATATGACGATTTCTCATGGTATCCCTTTAGGAAATAATGTGTTCTAATATCACCCTATTTGTTGGAAAAAAGGTGTTTCACAATTGAGCTAGTTACTGAAATTTGTTGTAGGCACACATATGATGATGCACATTAGAGTGTTTAATATATATTTCTATTAAACAACTTTAGCTTTTCGTTGAGATGCTCAATATAAGAGAATATTTACTCTTCAATGTTGTAGAATGGGAACATGAACTTTTCTAGCTTGAAATAAACCACTATTAGTTATTTCTGAATTTGACATGATAATACCTTGTTAACCATTATTCTTTATTGCATGTTTGTGTTTTTTATGCACAGAGTATTTTTTTTGTTTTATTTTCTTATCTCTCTTGGATTATAAAAAGGGTCCGTGGGAGAAGCGGCATACGTTACTTGCTATCGATTATTTCTATATTGGTTGAGTAGCTGTGTACATTAATTTTTTTGGTTACACTTATTTTTTCTGGAGGAAACACAATTCTCTCTTTATCCCTGTTACTATTCCTTGTTGTTTTCTGTAGATACTAATACACAAACATGGGTTTTGGTTACCCAGTGGCATGATTTTTCAGATTCCATATCCAGGTGGAGAGGATTTGCATTTTTTCCCATTAGAATGGGACTTTATTTTAAACTTTCTCTGCCTATGACATAATGTTTTGGGTAGCTCCGTTAATATGAATTGTATATCCTGTTAACCATCATTCTTTAATGTCTTTTTGTTGTGTTTGTTTTCGACCAAGTTTTTTTAACTTTCTCTTGACTTTGTGAAAAGGTTGGCGGTGGAAGCAGTGTACGTTACTTGCCATATACTATTGTTATGTTATCTATGTTGGTTGGGGAGCATTGCTTATTTATATCTCGGTTGCGCATTTAATTATTTGATTGTAAACAGATTTTTGTCATTTGTTTTTTCTTCAGACTTCTTGATCCTTTTCTTTATAATTATTGTTGGTGTTTGTATTAATGTGTGGTGGTGTTTCAGATTTAGTTTTTACACAGAGAATGTTGGTATTTCAGTTTGTAACGCAACAAAGTATGCTTTTAAATGATATGGCATTTATCGTGATACCACTAAAGAATATTACACGTGTCAAATGCCAATGACACTTTTTCTTAATGAAAGTGTTATGCACATGTTAAGCTAGTTAGATTTGTGTTAGGCTCGCACAATGTGGTATCAAAATTTCACATGATATATATTATACTTCTCATGTACCGCATAAGTCAAAATGCGTAATTTTTAGTTCATATAGTAATTTATGGAAGAGGAATTAAAATTCATTGTTCTAAAATAAAACTTTGAATGCTTTTCTTTTCTATGCAAAACATAACATTTTAAGTTAGTGCTGTGAATTTCAAATATTTTTTTGGGGGGGTTAAGTGAGATGATGATTTCATTAATGATAAAATAATGGTACAATCATACAGGTGGAAAAAAATTCAAACAATATTGATCATCAACCACTATTGCCTGTTTTCTCTTCTGTTATGTGCACTGTGTTTGGTTTTTCTTTTCTCTCCTCCTTTCGATGTCGTGTAAGGGCAGATGGAAGAAGCGGTGTACATCTTCTTGGTATTATTGTGTAGTATCAGTTAAGGAACGGTGCCCATCTGTTTTTGGCATGCACATTTATTTGTTTATTTCAAAACATAGTTTGTCCTTATTATATACCGGTTTTTTCCTTCATATTGCTTGATTCTGTTATTTATTTGGTGTTTGTTTCTGTGTGATTTCTTAGGGTGATTTTGGTTTTGTAACAGAGTTATAATGTCGTGAATTATGACGAAAGGGTGATGGATGGATTTTATGATGTTCTTGGACTTAATTCTAATCTGATGCCCCAAGAGAAAATGCCGAAGTTGGTTGACCTGCAATCCATTTCTGTTTTGGACAATGTCAATCATCAAGTTACTCTTGTTAATTGTGCCGGGGATCCAGAGCTAAGGAAGCTTGTGGAAAAAGTGCAGTTAATGCGATTGGAATACTCTTCTTTAGCAGCGGATCCAGCTATGACTATTTTAGTGCAAAAAATTGCAGATATTGTTGTTGATAGACTGGGAGGTCCTGTAAATGACACAGAGGAGATTCTGAGGAAGTGGACATCAAGGAGCTACCAACTAAGGATGTCCCTCAACAGCATTGTCCTACCTCTTGGTTGTCTTGATATCGGTCTCTCACGCCACAGGGCATTGCTTTTTAAGGTTGAAAAGTTCTCCTTTTCATGCTTGATTAATTAATAAATAATTGCTTGCAATGTTATATATATATCATGGTCTGAAATACTTCCAAATATTGGACTATCAGTATCTTTAGTATTCCTGTTCAAGAGATGGTTGAGGTAGAAAGAAAAAGTTGTGCGTGGCAATTTGAACTGTATATCTGAATGTAATCAAAAAATTAAAACAAGGGCCATGGATCTGATTTATAAGTCTCATATAGCTACTTCTGAAATATGTGTGTAACAGTAGATCCTTTTTAGGTTGTTTGGGTGTTTAGTTGTTAATTTCTGGTAGATGAAGTTGATAACGGTTGTGGTTTACAAGAATACTCTAATGGCAACATTGTTTTAGTTTCTTGTATCCAACCATCTTCATCACATGTACCATCATAGTGAACACTGCATAAATCACCACTTCCGCCTGCTTCCTTACACTTCCCTGCTATTCAAGAACTTACCTTTGTGATTGTTTATTACTTTCCTTGAGGAATCAATTCGCAGAGTTGATGAGTAACCACGTATTTCTTAATAGAAACATTGGTGTAAAACGTGGCTTATACAAAAGGCCAAGACAGACTGAAAGGTGCATTTGGTGAGAATGTAAAGGGTTGAAAGGGAGCATGCGGGGGAAAAGGTAGAGGCTGGGGATTTGAAATGGTTAAGTTGAGAGGAGTGGCAGATGATTGCAGTTGCAAAGATGGTGAGGCGACTGGGAAGGGAAGTGGTTAAAGAGAAGGTTAAGGAAGAAATTGTTTCATTGTGTGGTTTGAAGATGGGGGGGAGTGGTGGTGACGGGGAATGGATAAGGTAGCAGAAGGAAGGTGGTGACTGTGGGAGGGAGTGAATGACCGCAATGTCATGGCATTGGGAGGATTGGAGGAGAGGAAGAGGATGTTTCCAAAAATGACATTCTCTTTTAATTTTCTTGCAGATTTTAATGAATTTATATTTTGTATTAATCAAATATCTCCCATGTTAAGATCTGATTTTTTCGAGGATGAAAAGTACAAGTACATAATCCTGATCTCTGTTGGAGGTTAGATCAAATAAGTAAATAAATCTGGGAACACTATTAGTTACTTTTTCTGTGCTGGAAACGTTCTATAGAAAGGATGTTGTTTAGTAACTTCTCTTTGAGGCCTTTTGAGTATGTGGAGAAATTCTTTTCCAGAAAATAGACCAGTTATCTGGGAAAATAAGTGTGAATGGGGGGGGGGGGGGGGGGGCTTGATCTGTTCCTGATTTAAGGTTTACCAGGAGTTAAGGCTCTATCTAAAAATAGATCATCAGAAGAAGTATTCAACTGACATTTGGTTTATTGCTGAAACCTTACTTATCATGTGTGGGATGTGGATGGTGGGTGGAGGTGGTGGTGTATGGGTGTTGGGTGAAAATAATTTTTAAAGTGCTATGCCTGTGCACGTTTCATCTGCAAGAATATATGTATTAGGGCTTCTCCCCCCTTCCCCCCTTTTTCTTCTGTGTTCTTACTTTTGCTCTAAAACATGGGTTTTCTTCTTATTCATCGGCTTCATGTTTGGGTTGAAGGTTCTTGCTGATCAGATCAACCTTCGATGCATGCTAGTCAAGGGAAGTTACTACACTGGCACAGATGATGGAGCTGTGAACTTGATTAAATTCAGTAATGGGAGGTATGGACTTTTTAAAATTTAGAGCCATTGTGCTGCAAAAAAAAATGATTTTGTGTCGACCAATCTTAATTTCTTTTGGCATTTCCTATCCCCACCTCCTCTGGTCTTTCCACATGGTGCTCTTGTACAAGGTGACATAAGCATGCACAATGACACTTAATACACATAATATAGTCTAAGAGACATAGTCAAGGCCTTAAAAATTTGTGTATGTAGAACTGAAACTTTGAATTCTGATGTTTACCACATGAAATGCTTAGCTGTCATTGCATTATTTGAGTTGTCAAGTAATATTCTCTTTGTGATAAGGGTTCATCTATATATTTGCTTAACACTATGGCCTGTGGGTTTCTGTACGCATTCATTAATTATCCTCCTGTGATTTTGAATTCTAGTATTAATGACGATAAAGATGTCACATGCTTGGGATGTGGGCAAAGAATACCGCCTCTAGTATATCTGGAAGAACTACTTTCTACTTATCTTGATTTCATCTGAGTTATTATGTAACTTGCTGGCGGTAGGCTTGTATTGAATTTTATTTATCAGAATTATATTTGCGACAATCTTCTTGGTCGTCGTGGCACTGAATTGTGCTGGGGAGAAAGCCTGTATCATTGAATTGATATTTTATGCTGACTTTTGCAGCGAATACATGATTGATCTGATGGGGGCTCCTGGCACTCTAATTCCTTCTGAGGTGCCTAGTTCTCATCAAGATATAAGGGGTGTTATTTCTGTTGAGGTTGCTGCCTATCCAGAATTTATGGCAAGAGGTGGAAGTGCTTTGTCTAATCCTGGCGTATATGGGGTTGCCAAGGTCAAACCTGAACCATCATCTGCTAGCAGTAAATCAAAGGAGCATTGTGGGGATGCTTTGGGAGACATGCAGATGAAGTTCGTTAACTCTGATATTGGGAAAATATCGCTGCCAATAGGTGACGAGCCTTTGAAAGCCGAGCCACAAAAATATACTTCCCAAATTGTTCAAGCTGAAGATATGTCCAACTATGTTGGTAACATGGCTAGAAACCCAAAACTTGCATCAGAAAGTTTTCCAATTCTTAATTTGCCAGATGTGAGAAAAGCTCAGCTAATAGAAAGGGGGACGGTAGTTGGTTCTGAACCATTTGCAACACAAGAAAACGTCCAGAGATCTATATTCTCCCCAGGAGAGAAATCTTCATCCAGTGCTACTGGTCCAGTGAATGTATTAGTTGATAGTGGGGCTGATACAATGTTTGATATTACCAATATATCGGAGAAACTCAAGGAAACAGCGATATGTGATCAGTCTGATTCTCAGACTGATCACAATGAGCAAGTTAACGCTTTACTGGGTGGTGTAGCAGAATGGGAAATACCGTGGGAGGATCTTCTGATTGGTGAACGGATTGGCATTGGTAAGCTTTATAAGTATTCTAGGTTATATTGAGAACCAAACCTACTTTGAAGTTATCTCTTAGATATGCTCATGTAGTCTTGCTTCCCCACCTTCTTTTGAGGGTGGTGCATTGAGAGTTTTCTTCATGACCAAGGCTCCCTGCCGAAGGACGAAGGTTGAAAGAGTGAAATTCCTCTGTGTCCATGATTGACTGCATCTGTTTGGTGTGATGTGATCTTTCAAGATCTTTTCATTATTATTTTTATTTAATTCAAGTTTCAAAGGACTTTTAGTCAGATCTATCATCGTTCAATGGCTTTTATTTTGTATGCAACAACTTAACTTTGGCCAATTTATGACAGCTCTGGGCTCATTCTGTCCCCCAAACCTCTTTTTCTAGTGTAAATTCATCTTTTTGATGTGCCACAGCGTTTTTCATTACTATTTTTTTATACTATATTAATTTTTCCCCTTAAACCCTTTCAATTTATTGGTGTTGTGAGGAAAACATTTTATTTTCTATGTTTATGTATTTTTTGATATAGTGATACACTTACTTTAACTTTGTGGCCTAACTTGGTTCCCCGCAACAGCACCCCCAACCCCATGACTGATTCTCCATTTTTTTTCCTTTTTTTTTTCCTATTTCAACTAAGTTATCCATTACGTGCAGTGTAGCACAAACATTTTTGAAACCGTTGTATATGGGTTGGTGATATGTATCTGATACCTGTGCTTGTACTACAGCGTTTGGTATTAGTCAGATACTTCAAGTTATATCCAATATATTTCAAAATTCTGGTATTTTATTGTCTATATAGGTATAGCCTTTTAGAGTTCCTTCAAAATGAACTTTTTTCCCGGTTGTGATTTGTCAGAAGTTCCCTAGCATGACTCCCTTCAATCATTCTATATAATTTCCTGTCGGTGTCGTTTCCCGGTGTTCTTATCATTTTCCCATGTGCTGTTTTATCTAGCCTAATAATTTATCATGTGCAATTGTCCCATCTTTAAAGCTAGTTTTTTTTCTCTCTCCCATAAATGGAACTTAATTTTAGTCCTATTGTGATTCTGTATCCAATGATTGCAATATTGTGAAATGAAACATCAAACATATGCTAATCTGAGTATTGGATGTGCGTAATTGCTCTTTGCCTACTTTTTGTATATTGATGCTTTATTCCTTTGGAAACCTGTCTTGTTACATACAATTTCTCTGTTAAAATTTTCCGAGTACAAATTTTTTCCTTGTACTGAAATATGAACTTTTTTTGTTTGTGGGAGGGGCTAATCACTCCCAAGGCCATGTAGTAGAACCCTTATTGGAGGGAGATTGCATTTGACTAGTTTGATGCAAGAAGCATTCTGTTTCTTAAACTAAAATTATCTCAGATGCTCTCACATTTGAATAGGGATATAGTACTGAAGTTTCTTTGCTTCAAGTAATAATGGTCATGAAATTTTACAGCCAATGGAGAGTTGAGCTGTTTGTTTGTCTTTTACTAATGCAAAGAGTCAGATAAAGGAGTTTTCATTGTGACATTTTGAAGTTGTAATGGCCGTTTTGATGTCAAACACCCGATTGCACCCAAAGATTATCATATGGTTTTCATTTTGTAGTCATTCTTATTATTCGTTATCTGATTGACCAAAAAAAAATCCTAATAATGTATGATGACCATTTTAATTTTGGCGGTTAAGTTTAACACACAGCTTAGCTCGTTAAGTTTTATTGTGTAGGATCTTGCGGTGAGGTACACCGTGCAGAATGGAATGGCACTGTAAGTCCCACTAATTATTCATTTTAGTATTATTTGAACACATCTTGGGGAGCTTAAACACATATTGTCTTCTTTAACAGTCGAGTTCTGATACATGGTAGAACTGATGTCATCCCTTGCAGCTTCTTCAACACTCAAGCTAGCTAACTGAATTATTGTAGACTAAGAAACAATTGTCATTTTTTTCCTGCAAGTATCAATTAGTTTCATTTGGGTAAATGGGTGTCTACCTAAGTTCCTCATACAAAGAGCATTGAGAATTTGTAGTCTTCATGTCCCTCACTTTAAGTCTGGTTGCTTTATCATGGGTCCTGGGTATGGATGACTCTTTCCTGAGTATTTTTTCATTAAAAAACATTGATGTATTAGTTGATGCAATGCAGGAAGTCGCAGTGAAAAAATTCGTGAAACAAGATATTTCAGGTGATGCATTGACACAATTTAAATGTGAAGTAAGTGCTGATATAGGAGGTTATATTAGATTTCTCGTTTCATGTGCTGACTGGTGAACCGTCAAAATGACTCTTCTGCCGTGTGCTCTTTGTAGATTGAAATAATGTTGAGGTTGAGACATCCAAACCTGGTTTTGTTCATGGGAGCTGTCACTCGTCCTCCAAACCTATCAATATTGACAGAATATTTGCCAAGGTAGTGCTTTATATAATATTGAAAGGGCTAACAACCCGGTATATGGAAACATCCTTGATTATGTAGGTTTCGGGGAAAGACCAGTCATTAAGGATTACTTTATATTGCTTTAAGTGGTTGTTTCCATTTCATGTAACCATGACCTGTGGTCTTGTAGCAAAAGCTTTTAGAACCGCTTAGAGGCGGTTACATCCTCCGGCTCGGTGAGATATATATATATATAAATATATATATATATATATATATATATATATATATATATATATAGGGTTGGGTTCCCCTACATACCATACTATCCATGCTTACCGTACATACTACTAAAATAGTGCATCCGATCACTATTTTAGTGCACTGGTTATTGTTTCGGTGCAACTACAAATTGAGGAGCAGGTTTCTAGTTAGGTTTCTAGTATTACCTAATAGCGATTTCCCCCGCTTCATTAACTAGGTGCACTCAAACAATAACCAGTGTGCACTAAAATAGTGATCGATGCACTATTTTAGTAGTATGTACGGTAAGCATGAATCAATAGGTATGTATATGAACTCATTTCTATATATATATATATATATATATATATATATATATATATATATATATATATATTTATTTATTTATCCTGAAAAGTATAAGTCTTGTATTCTTGAAAAGTAGAAAGTGCTGATAACGACTCAGTACGTGCCTTTAACCAAAGTTCTTTTGATGGTCACTTGTCTCTTAGAGAAATAAAGCCATTAGTAAAGTATGTTCTTTATACACACACACCCTTTAGACTCCAGAAAGTTTCGAAGATGTCACAGTTCTTGTTCCATCGTGCACCAATTACTTTTTATTTTCTGGATAGTGGGCAGGCAAAGAATTGTTCAAGACTTTTTTTTTAATCAAAGAATTGTTCAAGACTTGACGTCTTAAAATGTGTTGTAGGCTTGTAGCTGTGCAATTGTAATATTCACATAATGAAGGGAATAAAGCTTTCTATTTTGAATGATTACTCTTCTGTTTAGGAAGCCCAATGGCTCACAAGACAATAAAAGAGGACGGCTGTAATAAACAGCGTAAAAACTACTACTGAAGAGTTCGAGAGAAACAAATAAGTATGAAAACCTCCTCTATATTAATCTGAAGTATTACAAGAGTTTAAATAGGAGTACAAGGAAGTCCAAAGGATTGGACAAGAGTGATAAAGACACTGCCGACAGTGTAATAAATGTAGTGTTGGCAGTGTGAAACTATCTAGGCAGCCGTCAAAACGGCTTATTAATGCAACGGTAATAAACCTCAACCATAATACATTAACTAAGAATTACCTTATGTATTATGATAATAATTAAATAATAATAAGTAATACTATTTATTTTCTACACCCCCCTCTCAAGCTAGCTTGCTACACATTTGACCGAAGGAGTGTGGAGGAACAGCTTTGGTAAGTATGTTAGCATTCTGATCTTGAGAGGACACATGTTGGAGATGGATAATTTTGTCTTCAATCTTCTCTTTGATAAAATGTCGGTCTATATCTACATGTTTGGTTTTGTCATGCTGGATAGGGTTTTCTGCCATGCATAGAGTAGAATTGTTGTCACAGTATAGGTTGATAGGTTGATGGATTGGTATCTTGAGTTTAGTGAGGACTCTTTTTAACCATAACCCTTCACATACTCCAAGGTAAGTTCTGCTTCTGAACTATTCTGAGAGACAATGGGTTGCTTCTTGCTTCTCCATGTAACAAGATTGCCCCAAATGTAGGAACAATAACCAGTAGTGGATCTTATGTCAATATGGCATCCTGCCCAATCTGCATCAGTGTAAACATCTATAGTTCGAGTGTTGGATTTGCTGAAGTGGAGGCCTTGCCCTGGGGTCATCTTTAGGTACCTTAAGATCCTGAAAACAGCTTCCCAATGTTCCTTAGTTGGCAAGTGCATGAATTGACTGACATGGCTGACTGCATAAGATATATCAGGTCTGGAGTGGGAAAGATAGATGAGCTTCCCTACTAGCCTTTGGTACCTATCCTTGTGAACATATTCAGTGCCATGTTGGAGTTTTAAACTGGGGTCAACCGGGAATATAGCAGGCTTGCATCCTAACATCCCTGTTTCCTTAAGTAAATCAAGTATATACTTCCTTTGGGAAACAGAGATGCCTTGACTGGTTCTTGCAACTTCCATACCCAAAAAAATGCTTCATTTGACCCAAATATTTAACTTCAAAAGTCTTGGCAAGCAGGTTCTTGAGTTTCTGAATCTCAATGTGGTCCTCACCTGTTAGGATAATGTCATCCACTTACACAATTAGTATAGATCTTTTACCATTGGTAGTTTTAATAAACATAGTGTGATCAGAGTTACACTGATTATAGCCCGAACTTTTAACAGTAGAGGCAAGTCTACCAAACCAAACCCTAGCGGATTGTTTTAAACCATAAGGGATTTTCTCAATCTTCAAACTTTCCCTGTATTAGTGGAGTTCTCAAAACCAGGTGGAATAGACATAAAGACCTCCTCTTCTAAATTTCCATTGAGGAATGCATTTTTAATGTCTAATTGATATAAAGGCCAATCAAAATGACCAGCTAGTGATAATAGGATTCGAATAGAGTTAAGTTTAGCTATAGGAGCAAAAGTTTCTTTATAATCTAAACCATAAGTTTGAGTGAACCCTCTAGCAATAAGTCTAGCTTTATATTTGTTTAAGCTCCCATTTGCATTATATTTAATAGTAAACAACCATTTACAACTGACAGGTTTCTTCCCTGGAGGAAGGGTTGTTAACTCCCAAGTATGTTTGCTTAGGAGAGCAGACATTTCTGCCTTAATGGCATTCTTCCAGTTAGGGTTATTGAGGGCTTCACTCACATTGTTAGGGATAACTTCTTTATCCAAATTTTGAGTAAATAAACAAAATGCATGTGACAGTTTATCATATGACATAAAGGTGTAAATAGGGTGCTTAGTGCAAAGTCTTTTACCTTTCCTTACAACAATAGGCTTGTCATCAACTTTAGGAGGAGAGATATTACTTGTCTGCTGAGGCAGTACATTACCAGTCTGCTTGAGGTATGACATTTTCAGTGTGCTGGGGTATGATAGTAGTATGCTCAGCTACTGGCGAATCAGTAGTATCTTGTGATACAGTTTGCTTAGTTTTCAACTTCCTGCGTTGATATACTTTTGCAATTGGGAGTTTATCACCTTGTTGTGGGGCAGGAGGATTATCCATCTGTTGTGTATTAGGTAAGTCTTCTGATCCTTCATGCTCTTGCTGCACATGGATTAGTGTAGGAGAAACAATAGATACAGGGATATCAAAACTATCCCAATTGTCAGCACTTTCAGAAAAACTTTCTTTCTGCTCATTATAGAAAGGAGTATCCTCAAAAAAATTAACATCCATAGTGTTATAAAACCGTTTGGTGATGGGAGAATAACACTTATATCCTTTTTGGTTGGCAGAATAGCCCAGAAAGACACATTTTTGAGCTTTAGGATCAAGTTTACTTCTGTGTTGAGAATGAATATAAACAAATACAGTGCATCCAAATATCTTTAGAGGAACATCAGTGGTGAGGTGATGGCAAGAGTGAGCAGCCATTAAGGCTTGCATAGGAGATTTAGACTCTAAAACCCTACTAGGCAGTCTATTGATCAGATATGTGGCAGTAAGGATAGCTTCACCCCATAGATACTTAGGTACATTCATTGAGAACATTAGAGACCTAGCCATTTCCAGTAGGTGTCTATTCTTCCTCTCAGCAATTCCATTTTGCTGGGGGGTTTCTTCACAACTACTGATGTGAACTATGCCTTTGTCTTTTAAGAATGTACTTAAATTAGATTCAAAGTATTCCTTTGCATTATCTGTTTTTAGCACTTTGATTTTAGTGTCAAATTGAGTAGAGATCATGTTATAAAAGTTTTGAAATATAGATCCAACTTCAGATTTATCTTTCATTAAAAATAACGAAGTGACTCTAGAGTGGTCATCTATAAACGTAACAAACCATCTTCTACCAGTAATATGCTTAACCCTTGAGGGCCTTCAAACATCACTATGAATAAGGGAAAAAGGATGGGATTACAAATAGGGCAGTTTAGCATACACAGATTTGGTACTTTTAGCAAATTGACAGATTTCACATTGCAAAGTACTAACATTACAACCTTAAAATTTTCAGGAAGTAGAGTTTTTAAGTAAGCAAAACTTGGGTGACCTAATCTATAATGCCACCTCATTACATCATCCAGATTAAAGCTACTAATTTTTGAAGCAAAATGGAACTTGGTCTTCTCAAAATCTTCATTCTCATTGAGGACAAAAAGACCTGAGCAAAACTTAGCATTGCCAGTTATCTTCTGTGAAGAATGATCCTGAAAAACGCATTTATTAGCAGAAAATACAACATTCCAGTTTAGGTCATTAGTTAGTTTGCTGACAGAAATCAAATTGCAATCAAGTTTTGAAACATAGAGAACATCTTTTAACACAAGGGTGTCAGAGATGTTGACATTCCCATTTCCTTGAGCATAAGAGATAGATCCATCAGCAAATTTAACTTGGTGGATATAGTTGCAAGGTCTAGTAAGGAGATTTTTATTTCCAGTCATGTGGGAAGAAGCCCATGAATCTATATAATCCAAGAGTTTCTTCTTAAAACAGACACATTATTGGCAAAAGAAAGGATACCTGACTGAGCATAAGTGGCAGTTTCATTTTTGGAAGATCCAGATACATGCTGAATTAGGAAGTTTTTGAAGTCCTCAAGCTGATCCTTAGTGAAGGTGGGACACAAGTCTCCCATGGCTTTATTTACTGTTCTCTCTAAGAGACTTCCAGTTTTCAGGCTTGCCATGAAGCTTCCATCAGGTTTCCTTAGTGTGATTTGTCCTCTTGCGTTGATCACACCAAAGTTTGTCGTTGTTTTTGCTATTTTGATTCCATGTAGCAGGGTTCTTAGAAGAAGGTTCACTGCTCTTAGTAGACTTTCCATGTGTCAGCAGAGCCGAACTTTCAATCATAGTGTTTGAATTCTCCTTAAGCATGAACTTTCTCCTACTCTCCTCATGTTTAATTTCAGAGAAGATAGCTTTGAGAGTAAGTAGAGGCTTAGTAGACAGAACCCTACCTCTGACATCATCAAGGGATTGGTTCAGACCCATGAGAAATTTGAAGATTCTCTTTTGTTGACAACTACTTGCTTGTACATGTTGGCATCATCAACACTTTTCCATGGTAGTTTCTCAAACATGTCTAGTTGCTGCCATGCTCGAGTGAGTTGGTTAAAGTACTGAGTGACAGTAAGATCCCCTTGCTTGTATTCTTGAATTTGAGCCTCAATCTCATAAATTTCTGATGTATTATCCTTTTTTGAGTAGAGGTCTCGAGCATTAGCCCAGATTTCTTGGGCTGTGTCATAGAGCATGAAGTTCTCACTTATGTCTTTGGTCATAGACCTTAGAAGGATAGCCATAACTTGGTTATTTTTTGTATCCCATGCATCAAACTTTTCATCATCAGCATCAGGTGCAACTTTGGATCCAGTGAGGTATCCCATCTTGCTTCCGGTGATGAACATTTTCATGGATCTTGACCATAAGATATACTCCCTCTGTTTTTTTTATCTGTCACATTTCAGAATTTGCTCTGTTTTTATTTATCTGTTATTTTACATTTCCAATGCATCATTTATTACTTTTTTCCTTATTTACCAATAAAGTATTTACACCTCCAATAAAAAAAATACATTTTCAATACTAAAAATTCCTTTACCAACAAAGTATTTACATCTCCAATAAAAAAATACATTTCAAACACTATATTTTAGACATATTAATTACTTTCTTAATTTGTGTGAATCTTTTCTCTACGACATATAAATAAAAACAGAGGGAGTAGTTGTTTCCATCTAGCTTATGGCAAGTAACAGGGTTAGATATTTGATTAGTCAGCCCAGAATTTTGGGTATTCTGTGGCTCGGCTGAGGAAACATATGAGATAGAAGACATTGTGGTGGAGAAGATTTAAACGGTGATCGAGTCAGGCTCTGATACCATGAAGAGTTCGAGAGAAACAAATAAGTATGAGAAACTCTTTTATATTAATCTGAAGTATTACAAGAGTTTAAATAGGAGTACAAGGAAGTCCAAAGGATTGGGCAAGAGTGATAAAGACACTGCCGACAGTGTAATAAATGTAGTGTTGGCAGTGTGAAACTATCTAGGTAGCCGTCAAAACGGCTTATTAATGCAACGGTAATAAACCTCAACCATAATACATTAAGTAAGAATTAACTTATGTATTATGATAATAATTAAATAATAATAAGTAATGCTATTTATTTTCTACAACTACTAACCTGACTAACCACCTAATAACCTTTAGTAAACGGTGCACAGATTAATAGCTCTTACCGACCCAACCACATATAAGATACAGGAAATAAAATAAAGGCTATGGAATATTCATACGGATAAGTGGTATTTTGACAAAATTTCACATTTTGTATTTTGATGCAGGGGAAGCTTGTTTAGGCTACTTCACCGCTCGAGTGTCCAAATTGATGAAAAGAGGAGATTGCGGATGGCTATTGACGTGGTACATGACTATTACTTGGATTATGATATATTTTTGGCTTTGACATTTGCAATTCGGGCTATAGCTGTGATTTCATTTTTCTCTTCATGTGACAATATTGATTTGTTTCAGGCCAAGGGAATGAACTACTTGCACGCAAGCCATCCTGTCATTGTGCACCGAGATCTGAAGACTCCAAACCTGCTTGTTGATAAAAATTGGGTCGTTAAGGTTAGCAAGTGACGTGCTTGATTCACTTTGTGTTGTCTAACCTGTTCAAAAGGGGAGTTTGGTAGTAACTTAAATTCGTATTGATTCAAGTCTCTAAAGTATTTCCCTTGCTGTTCGTGATGAGTAGGTTTGTGATTTTGGGATGTCTCGGTTGAAGCATCATACTTTCCTTTCTTCTAATTCCACTGCTGGAACGGTAGTACATGTTAATTATTGTAGTTTATATTCTTCGGGTCTCTAATATTATTTTCACAGCCTGAGTTCCAGAGAACTTACTTTGACTGTGACATGAAAAATAGGCTGAATGGATGGCACCTGAAGTTCTGAGAAATGAACCGTGCAATGAGAAGTGAGTTTACTCCTTTGTTCAGCCAGTTGGCCTTTTATTAATTTTTGTTATTCCGTGAACATTAGTTACTGATGAAACTTGGTTGGCACACAGGTCGGACGTTTATAGTTTTGGTGTGATACTGTGGGAGTTGGCAACTCTTGAAGTACCATGGCATGGAATGAATTCCATGCAAGTTGTTGGAGCCGTCGGTTTCCAAGGCAAGCGGCTCAAAATTCCCGATCACATAGACCCAATGGTTGCAGATTTAATCAATGACTGCTGGAATTCGTGAGTCTCTTTTCTGAATGTTGAGTTAGTATTGTATCTGCAGGAACAGATAAGATAGTTCCACCAAAATATTACACCAAATGTTCACATAACATTCACGAAGTAAAGCTTTAGTTTGTGGAAACGATATTGTATTTGACTGATGTTGCATTTCTGCTGCAGTAATCAGCTAGAACGACCTTCATTCGGGCAGATCCTCACCCGTCTCAAGGGTCTTCAGCATCTGGTTTCAGCAAATTAAGGCAGATACACACATAAACATCAGGCCGTAAGTAAGGCTGCTGTGACTTGTATTCTTGTTATCACAGTTATGATTTTTATTCCCATGCTCGAAGGGCTAGGGTGGCTATAATTTTTATTACAGAAGCTTGTAGAGTCAAACAAACATTTGTCAAAAAAGAAAAAAAGAGAGAGTCCGGGTTTAGTAAGTAGAAGAGTGTTATGCCCATTCGAAGTGGGGGCTCGACACAGATTATTCAGAACACAGAGCATAGGATCTCCCATATAAAAAACTGTACAAAGTAAAGAAGAAGCAGATGAAGAGTACAGATCATGCTTCGAAAGTCCTATATGTATAGTTGAATGTGGGGAGGCTCTTCATAGTTTTGTGTATAGGGTTTATGAACAATATTGTTATAGTTAGATTCATAAAGCTGGTGATATATATCTCTTTAATATTGAGAGGATGAAAAAAAAAAAAAAAAAAAAAAGAGAAGAAAAGAAACTATCTATATATGTGGAGGTCGATGGAGTTATGGCTTTGAAGTGTAAGCATCTTTGGCCTCTCTGCATGTTGTACCATGCAAAAGAAAAAAAGAAAAGAAAAGAAACAAATGTTTTTTATAAATTTCTTTTTGATGCTTTTGTGTGTAGAATGCTCGCACTTTTTATTTTTGGCAGAACTCGCACATTTACAAACTCACGTTTTTTTGAATATAGAATGTGATTGTTTTTGACACTATATGATGAGTGTACGATTTGACTACCGAGTCTTACAGAATGTTCGATGATGTAAAAGTATTTTATGCCGTCCGTTACGGGTGAATGATTATGACAATATCACTACTCATTTTATAATTGATATGCGTATTTAACGTAATGGTACAATACATTAGCCGGATAAAAACTAAAGTTAAACCTCGATAAATGAATAACCTCGTCAAATGAATAAATAATTTTTATTTTAAAACTTATATATAAACCTGTAAAATCTATGTAGCATGGAATCACTATTAAGAACAAATTATAATCAAGAAAATTCAAAGGACCAACTCATCTGAAATCTTTGATTACAATGGACTTAATTAATTGACGTATAACCCTCAAGATTGACCAACTATCTTATTTAAATAAGTGAGCCGACTATGTTTAGTTCAAATGGTTAAGTGGATATCTCATGATCTTAAAGTCTTGGGTTCAAGTCCTACCATGTACGAGTGAGTTTATTGTCTTCTAAACGAGGTAATCTCGTTTCGATAAAAAAAAAAAAATAAAAAAAACTTTTATCACGAGATAATGAAATATTCCTGTACAATGAGCACCTCTCGGCAAAAGAAAGACATTCTCTAATACTACCTTTGTCCCAAAATAATCTTTTATCATGAGAGAATGAAATATTCTTGTGCAGTGAGCACCTCTCTGTTGGATTTATTTTAATTAAATAAAGTCTTACTTATGTTTATTTTCGAATTTGACTAAGTCTAGTCAAGTAGTTAGTACATACGGATCACGTAAGAGTTGGTTTATTCCATGATCTCCACTTTCCTATTTTGTAGGCTACACTTTTGGTAGCATTATCTTGCATTGTAATTTGGCTATTTATAGCTTAGCTTTGATTAATGAAAAGTGTTCCATTCCTCCAAATATTCTGAGTTAATTTAACAGTGGTAGCAGAGCCATAATCTCAATCGGTTGCAAATTGAAAGAGATTCCATGGCGAAAACAAATTTCGTCCAGTGCCGCCATTCCAAAGTTTGATGGTCACTATGATCATTGGAGCATGTTGATGGAGAATTTCCTAAGATCCAAGGAGTTCTGGACCATCATCGAACAAGGTGTACCTGTACTGACAGGAGCAATTACTGAGGCACAGAAAACTGAACTGGAAGGCAAGAAACTTAAGGACTTGAAGGCTAAGAACTATCTATTCCAAGCTATAGATAGAGCAGTTTTGGAGACCATTCTTTGCAAAGAAACCTCCAAAGACATTTGGGATTCCATGAAACGGAAATTCCAAGGGAATGCAAGGGTGAAAAGGTCTCAACTCCAAGCATTGAGGAGAGACTTTGAAACCTTGCAGATGAAGGATGGAGAGGTCATTACAACCTATCAGTGCAAGAACCATGGAGATTTGTAACAAAATGAGGTTCCTTGGTGAGAAGATGGATGATGTTACCGTGGTGGAGAAGATCCCGAGATCTCTCGATCCTAAATATGATTATGTTGTGTGTTCTATGAGGAATCTAAAGACATAGACACACCGTCACTTAGATGAACCGCAAGCATCATTGCTGGTTCATGAACAGAAGATGACAAGGAGCAATAATCATGAGGATCAGGCCTTGAAAACCACAACCCCTACTAATTTCAGAGGTAGAGGAAGGGGTAGAGGAAGAGGCAGAGGCAGAGGCAGTGGCAGGGATGCAAACTCAGGCAGAGATGGATCCAAAAATGCAAGATCAGGAGATGATACTGATCACAGAAACAAGGGATATGACAAATCCCAGGTGGAATGCTACAGATGCCATAAATTTGGGCATTACAAATCGAATGCTATACAAAGTCGCCAAGTGACAAAAACAAAGGGCAACAAACCAAGGGAGAGGTATCAAACTTTGCCGAGAGAAAGAAGACACATCAACCCTACCGATGGTCCGTTCACTCAACCTATGAAGCCTCCAAAGACATATGGTATGTAGATACGGATGTAGCAACCACATGTGTGGAGATAAGTCCTCTTTCTCAAGTTTAGATGACACACATCACTCTAAAGTAAGTTTTGGAGACAAATGCGGAGTGATGGTCGCAGTGCAAGGGAGACATCAAGATAAGAGCCAAGAATGGATTTACAGAAACCATTTCTAATGTTTTGTATGTGCCTGATTTGAAGTGTAACCTGTTGAGTGTTGGACAATTACAGGAAAAGGGCTATGAAGTCACCATCAAGAAGGGAGTGTGTGAAATTTATGATCCTACCAAAGGATCAATTGCAGTGATCAAAATGAATGCCAGCAGGCTGTTTCCACTACAAATAACTCCTGTACAGTCATGTTTGATGGCAAAGTGTACAGATTCATCTTGGTTGTGGCATTTCAGGTATGGACACTTGAATTTTGGTGGATTAAAGACCCTACAAAGCGAGAAAGGCATGGTGGAAGGTTTGCCCCAAATAGACACTCCCGCACAAGTATGTGAGGAATGTACACTAGGCAAACAACATAGGTTGCCATTTCCTAAAGGAAATGCAAGTAGAGCAAAAGAAGTGCTAGGTCCGATTCATTCGTACTTGTGTGGTCCAATCACTCCAACATCAAATGGTGGAACCGGTACTTTATGACTTTTACCGATGATTTATCTAGAAAGACATGGATCGCTTTTTTGAAAGAAAAGTCGAAGCTTTCGGGCATTTAAAGCTTTCAAGCAACAGTGGAAAATGAAACAGGGAAGACCATAAAGAGGTTAAGGTCCGACGAGAGGTGGAGAGTACTTGCTCAAATGAGTTTGATCGATCGTGTTGATCATGGCATTAAAAGGGAACTAACAAACCGCATATACTCCCCAACGTAATGGAGTTTCGTAAAGGAAAAACAGAACCATTCTCAACATGGTTAAGTATGCCGATGCATGGAAATGTGCCAAAAACCTTTTGGCCCGAAGTCGTTAATTGGAGTGTACACATCCTAAACAAGCCCTACATTTTCTCGTGAAAGGCATGACACTCGAGGAAGCATGGTCCGGAACCAAACCTACCGTAAGTCATTTTAAGATATTTGGATGTATTGCCTATGCACACATTCCCGATGAGAACAGAAAAAGCTCAATGACAAAGGGGAGAAGTGTATCTTTCTTGGTGTAAGTAATCAGTCCAAGGCCTATAAACTGTACAATCCAGTCACAAAGAGGATTGTTACAAGCAGAGATGTGGTATTTGATGAACTAAACATCTGGGAATGGGAAACAGACAATGCTCAGTTCCAACAAAATCAAAATCTGATAGATGAAGAACCTGCTGAGGGTCAGCAAGGTGAAAATCAGCAGGGTGAGAATCAGCAAGGTCGAATCGCAAGGTGAAAATCGCAAGGAGAAAGTCGGCAAGGTGAGAGTCGCGGGGTCAAGGATCGGCGGACCCAGGTTCGGCGACGAGATCTCAAAGAACCGAAAAAAGACCAAAGATGGATGACCGATTATGAGGTCACCGTCCGTCGAAGAAGCAACTTACTATGCACCGATGACGAAGGAGATCCCACCACTTTTGAAGAGGCAATAAAGGATTCAAAGTGGAAGCAAGCAATGGATGAGGAAATAACATCTATTATGAGGAATGACACATGGGAACTCACCGACTTACCCGCCGGACACAAGACAATTGGGGTAAAGTGGTTGTATAAAACCAAGCCGAAAGAAAATGGGAAGATAGACAAGTCGAAAGCAAGGTTGGTAGCTAAAGGCTACAAACAAGAGTATGGAATTGACTACAACGAGGTTTTTGCACCAAAGGGCCAGCCGGATACCATCAGATTGGTGCTGTCACTAGCTGCAAAACAGGCATGGAAGGTACATCAGCTTGATGTAAAATCTGCCTTCTTGAATGGAAAGATAGAAGAGGAAGTGTACATTGATCAACCACCAGGCTACATCAAATCTGGGCATGAACATCAGGTATGCAAGCTTAAAAAGGCTTTGTATGGATTAAAACAAGCACCACGTGCTTGGTACAGCTGCATTGATTCTTATTTTGTTAAAAATCAGTTTGAGAGATGCCCACATGAACCTACTCTCTATGTCAAAACTGGAAGCAATGGTGATATGTTGATTGTTTGTTTATATGTTGATGACTTGATCTACACCGCAATAATGCAACTATGATATCTCGATTTTAAAAAGGCTATGATGAGTACATTTCGGATGACGTACTTAGGGTTGATGCACTACTTCTTGGGGATTGAGGTCAAGCAATCGATGAAGGTATTTTTATAACTCAAAGGAAATATACTTGTGAGATTCTGAACAAGTTCAAAATGAAGGATTGCAATCCTGTCATAACGCCTACTGAAGTTGGAACTAAACTCACAAAAGCTGGAGAAGGAAAGAAGGTGGATGCAAATCTGTATAAACAGATGGTTGGATGTTTATTGTACCTCACGCCTACAAGGCCGGACATCATGTATGCCGTGAGTGTAGCTAGTAGATACATGAGTGATCCAACGAAAGCACACTTGAATTTTGTCAAGAGGATACTCGTATACTTGAAGGGAACTACAGATTATGGAATCAAGTACTCAATCGGTCCAAAGCTCGATCGATTGGTTTTTCCGACGGTGACTACGCAGTGATATGGATGATGAAAGAGTACATCGGGGTGTGTTCATGATTAATGAAGGCATAGTCTCTTGGGGATCTAAAAAGCAAATTGTGACCTTATCAACAACCGAGGCCGAATTTGTAGGCGCGTACGCTCATGTCAAGCAATTTGGCTAATGAGGTCGCCGAATGGTTTAGGACGATGATGCATCAAGGTCCTATAACCATCTATTGTGATAATGTTTCAACTATAAAGTCATCGTCCAGAATCCCGTACTACATGGAAGAAGCAAACACATTGATGTAAGGTTCCATTTCTTGAGAGAGTTGTGTGAAGATGGAGTTATTGAGTTGGTACATTGTAGAAGTGAAGATCAACTAGCCGATATTATGACAAAACCATTGAAGAGGAGCCGTTCATAAAATTAAGGAAGAGATTGGGGGTGTGCCCCATCAATGAAAGTGGTCAAGGTGAAGATTGAAGGAACTAAGACTCATAAACCGAACTTTGCTAAGATTCAGCTTTAAGGGAGAGTTTGTTGGATTTATTTTAATTAAATAAAGTCTTACTTATGTTTATTTTCGAATTTGACTAAGTCTAGTCAAGTAGTTAGTACATGGGATCATGTAAGAGTTGGTTTATTCCATGATCTCCACTTTCCTATTTTGTAGGCTACACTTTTGGTAGCATTATCTTGCATTGTAATTTGGCTATTTATAGCTTAGCTTTGATTAATGAAAAGTATTCCATTCCTCCAAATATTCTGAGTTAATTTAACACTCTCATCAGAAGAAAGGCATTCTCTAAACCTTCGTCCCAAAACCATTTAAAAATACGAATGAAGCATTTATTGAGTTTTTCACCCTATATCATTCGTTTATTATTATATACTCATATGTTTTTTAATACTTTATAACTATTGCATTAACGACTGTGAAATATTTTCCTTTGCCAGTCAAGTGTACGGCAATGCCGCATATCATATATATATATATATATATATAATATAACTTAACTATATTAAAAGAACGAGTTGTTTCCCACGTAAGTGTTTCTCCCTCGGGTGTTTCCCCTAAAAAGTGTTTCTCCATAATAAATATAATGAAATTATATAATAAGATTATTATTAATAACTACAAGGGAAAAAAACTGACATGAAATAATAATAATAATCTATTATAAATACAAATAGGATAAACATAACAGCATATAGGAATCCATAATCCATAACTTAGAAGGAAAAAAACTGACGTGAAAAAAAAAATTATAATAATAATTTATTACAAAGAGGATAAACATCAGCATCAACATTAAAAAAAAATACGTTAACATGTAGGAAACCAAATTTGTATCATGCATGATAGAAAAATAAAAACCGAAAAACAGATAAAAATAGTAATATACTATTACTAGTCAAAAATCCGTGCATTGTATGGGATTTATGAACACCCCCTAAAATCTAATTTTACAGCATGACACAATATTGAGTTAGTATGTAGCGAATCTAACGATAAAAGTTCATACAACAATAAAACGTTAATTATAACGATCTATTTGAATCGTAATTATAATATTACACACATTTCTGTAAAAAAGAAAAAGAAAAAGTAAGCATAGAAACACTATACCACTTAGAGGTTAATGGTAAAAAGCTTTCGTGAAATTATAGAGAATAACATACTGAAATCTTTATTAAAACAATATTATTCAAATTGAACTATGTATGTACATTCATAGGATTTACAATTACTTGATAGCAATTAACTCTGCTGCATTGCATATATATTCCGGCCTTTGAGATCCTTAATCATTTCAATCGGCGGTAGAAAGACAAGCAAGACGTACTCTCATTATTTCCAAAAAGGATCGATCTCAACCGTAGTGAAGGAAAATGTGCAAATTGAGATGCACTTCCTTCATGTATCTCAAAATCTTCTACCAAAATTGATTTCCAATGCCTCTTAATCAAAAGATCATTAGCGAACCCTAACATAAACCATGAAATGAAATGGCATGAGACCTATAAAAATAAGAGGTGTGACTGATTAAAAAGGAAAAGGAATACGAACAAAACTTGCCGCCTTAATTTTGCAAACGGTCATGTAAACACAAAAACTGGAAAGCCAAAAGATAAGATAAAAAAATTTAAGAGAGAATAACATTTTCAAGTGACGAAACTACAAAAATATTCAAACATTTCTTAAAACAGATGCAATGGAACAGGATAAAGTATCAATATATTGTCCAATTGTGTAGAGTATACCTCGACAACATGAAAAAAAATTAGTCTCCCCCTCTTCATCTTAACAAATATTTAAACACACATCTTCAATATCTTGAGACCATTATATTTCAAGAAAAACCGGAGTACACAATCTCTTTTTTTCAATAATCAAAGATGGAATGAGCAAGAGAAACAATATGCACCAAGGTACAAACACCAACACACACACACACAAAAATGAATCGGGTATAACTGATCTAAGTGAATCAGATATGATATAAAGGCAATATATAGAAGCTTAGTATATGACAAAACATACTATAGTTTCCCTCAAAAAAAAACATAATATAGTTTCACATAAACTACTCTATCGTTCCCGACAAAATTCGCTGCAATAATTCATCAAAAAGTTACCAGCAATAATTCATCCCAAAAAAAACATCATAAACTATGACATTATTCATCATACAATAATAAACTGGTATTCGGAGCAAAATTTTTTATATAAAATAAAGAAATTAAACATTTCGCAACAACCAAAAGTAACATGAATATTATGCTTTTTATTTTTGGGTAATTATTGCACTCTACCGTTTTCACATAATCGGTTTTATGAAAGTCGATAATGGAGCCAAAAATTGACTTTCCGCATATATCTTATAGCCTACATGTATATCTTATGTGTATCATTAGACACATATTCAAATTTCACTTTTTGAAGCCTATATTTCTTTCAACTTTTCATTAATAATTTACAAGGCTACTTACAAACTATTCCGGTTATTTGTACACGGCTACTTATATAAGATGCCTGAAAAAATGAAATTGTAATATTATTACACCGTCAATATGATTGAAAGAAATGAAAGATCAATATCATACTTTCGAAGTCTTACCTATGCTTTCGAAGTCTTACCGAAATATATTCATTTACAGACGGTGTTCTATTTTGAGTCATATGACATAAGTTGTTCAATTTTTTATTTTGTTTTGTTTTTGTATTTGTTAAAACATCACGACGAATCTACTTTTGGGGCAACACGCTAAATATTCAATCTTTGAAAAGAATTTAAACTTTACATTCGATTTTACAGAGCTCAAATGTCAATTTCGGTCTCTATAAAATCGAATCTAGAAGTTTGATGTTACAAAAGATTCGTTGTGCTATCTTTAACAAACATTTTTTTTATTCGATAACCTTTTACTCAATTTTAATTGGTAATGTTAATTGTACCACGCATATATATAAGATGAAGCACAAGTGCAATGTTAACATTGCAACTTCAATTTTCTTGATTTACAAACATTCAACTGCAATATTTTTTTGCTTAGCTCCATGTTTTGTTTTTGGATCAATTTTACACGTTATTAGCTAAGCCTAACACCACATTCAAATATTCAGTTCCCAATAGTAACATAAAATAAGATATTACACAAAATCGATAATCCACCGTTGCAAATCCATCCATACTAAAAAATACATACTCGACGACGTCTACACTAATTACAACACAACATGCATAATGAGCCCAATTTTTTTCGCATAATTTAAATCGTAATTAAAAAACACATTACTGTTTTTCTGGACAACATGCCTAACAATGTTTACCTTTATACAACTCCAAATAAACTTTTAATGTCTCAACATGTAATGTACTACCTCCATCTCAAAAAGTAAGTCTAGGTTTTTTTGTTGTGTCCTATAATGTAAATCCATTTAGATAATCAATGCATCATTTATTATATATTTCTTTTATTACCCCTCATTAATTATTTACACACTCACTTTTCACTACTTTGCATTAATAACAGTTAAAGGTTATTTTAGATTTTTTTTTATCAAAATTAACGACTCATAACCGATTTAACCAACTTTCTTAATCTGTGTGAAAAACTTCAAACGGACTTATAGTTTGGGACGGATGTAGTAAGATTTGATTTTAATATCAAAATATGGTGAACACTCAGCGCATTAGAGCTATGTACGGAAAAATTGAGTTTATGGTGATACTCCTTGAGCATTAAGTCTGTGGTGAAATTGATTAAAGTTCGGGATCTTACAGTCTAACAACCATTAATGCATTAGATCACTTGGAATGTGACCGCATTGTCCTGGCCGTTGATGTTTGACATCTTAGTGGCTGCACTTATTGTGATGTGATCACGTAAGATGACAATTAGTGGATTTAATGATCTTGTAGTGTGTCCTTGACAAGATAATATAATTGAATCATAAGATGACAATTAGTGGATTTAATCTTAATCCTGATGCGAATATAGACTTATTCCCTTTTGGGGTGTTGCTTGATGTGGCAATATAGTTAGCCCTGAGAAACATACCCAACCCTGTCCACGTCAGTCAGGAATGTGAATCACAAAGATGGAGTACGCTCCTTCTTTCGGGAGAGAAGAGAGACGGTTTTATCGGTTCTTACAATGCATTCATATATGAATCGTAAAAAGAGGACAAGATATTGCCAAACATAATAATTGTGTATTCCATTGATTGATAATGTTTACAATAGTTGTGTATATATAATAATACAAGAAGGGTAAAGACGGAAATATAAACTACAAAGCGTAAACCCTAAATAATTACGGCTACTTGTTGGGCAAGTCAATAGAGCCGTCAATACGCCCCCGCAATCCTATGGAAATGGAATGGACATGGAGATTGGCCTTGAGATCATTAAAACGGACATGACATAATGGCTTAGTGAGAACATCAGCCAACTGGTCCTTAGAAGAGATAAAGGCGACATTAAGCTTGCGAGACGCGACGAGCTCACGAACATGATGAAAATCTATTTCAGTGTGCTTGGTGCGGGCATGGAAGACCGGATTCACTGTGAGATTAGTTGCCTCGATATTGTCACACCAGAGAGTAGGAGCTTGAGGTTGATGGACGTTCATCTCACACGGTAATGCTGAGACCCATTGTAATTCGGCCACCGCATGGGAGAGAGCCTTGTATTCTGCCTCAGTATAACTTTTGGCAACAATGAGTTGTTGTTTAGAACGCCAGCTAATCAGATTATCACCCAAGAAGAGACAATAAGCACCGATAGAGGGACGGTCATCAGGATCGGAGGCCCAATCGGCATCAGAAAAGGCTTGGAGGTGCGCAGTAGAGGAAGGACGAATGAGGAGGCCATCATAAATCGTGTGTGTGAGGTAACGGAGGATACGCTTGACGGCAGCCCAATGAGTGGTACGAGGAGCATGCATGAACTTGCAAACCTTATGAACAACAATGCAATATCCGGCCGAGTAAAGCTAAGATATTGAAGACCCCCAACAATGCTACGATAAAGCGTAGGGTCATCAAAAGGATCTTCGTCAACACTACTGAGGCGTAGATTAGATGCCATAGGTGTGAGACATGGTTTAGCTAATTGCATGGTTTCCCGACAGAGGAGATTATGGATATACTTGCATTGACTGAGAAGAAGACCATCATCAGTGCGGAGGGCTTCAACACCCAAAAAACAAGAAAGTGGGCCCAAGTCCTTAACCGGAAAATGCCGAGATAAGTGAGAGATAGTAGTAGAAACTAAGGACTCGTAAGTACCTGTAATCAATACATCATCAACATATATCAAGACAAAAACAGAGCCAGTACCACGAGCATAAATGTATAATGATGCGTCGGCCTGGGAGGGAGAAAAACCATAAGCATGAAGAACATCTGTGAATCGTGAGAACCAAGCCCGAGGGGCCTGGCGAAGATCATAGAGACTGCGCTTTAATTTACAAACATGAGTGGGAAAATCAGGGTGCTGAAAACCCTGAGGTTGTTGCATATAAACATCCTCAGTGAGAAAACCATGAAGAAACGCGTTCTGAATATCAACCTGTCGGATAACCCAATTATGAGAGACGGCAAGAGAAAGCAATATACGTATAGTGACCGGTTTTACAACCGGGCTGAAAGTCTCAGAAAAATCCACACCGGCTTCCTGATGGAAGCCCTTTGCAACCAGACGCGCTTTGTAGCGCTCAATATGACCATCTGCATGACGTTTAATACGAAATACCCATTTGTTACTGAGTACATTCATCCCGGGAGAAAAGGGGAACAAGATCCCATGTATCATTACGGACCAAAGCATTGAACTCATCTCTCATAGCATCTCTCCATTCACGAGATTTAAGGGCTTTAGATAGATAGTAGGTTCAGTGGGTTGGAGGGTGGCAGAGAAGGCCTTAGGCAGTGGGTAGCGCACATAGTCAGATGGAAGCTGCTTGGGCTTGAAGGAGTTCGTTTGAGAACGAGTAACCATTTGACGAGGAGGAGGGGAAGGGTGGGGAGGCTCGGGAGAGTCGGATGCCGAAGATTGAGGAGATGGAATAGAAGAATACGGGGAAGGAGAAAGAGAAGGGGAGAGAGATGGAGTATCCAGAGGAGGTTGCTGAGATAGCGTGGCAGTAGGTCGAGGAGCGGGAAGGGTGATTGTAGATGGGAGGGGGACGATATTGTCAGGATTCCACGAAGGGGTAAGGGAAGACGATGTATAGGGAAAAGAATTTTCGTCGAATACGACAGGGCGGGAAATATATATACGACCGGAGCTAAGGTCGAGGCACTTGTAACCGTGATGGGTGGGGCTGTAGCCCAGAAAGATACAGGTTTTTGAGTGGAAATCGGTTTTGTGATAGTTATAAGGACGCAGATGGGGCCAACATGCACAACCAAAGACACGAAGGAAGGTGTAATCAGGAGGGCGATGGTAGACCAATTCATAAGGAGAAGAATTATTTAGAACATGAGTGGGAAGGCGATTTATAATATAGGTAGCGGTGAGGAAGGTGTCCGCCCAATAAGGGAGCGGAAGGTGGGAGTGAGCAAGAAGGGAAAGACCAACTTCAAAGATTTGGCGATGTCGCCTCTCAATGACACCATTTTGTTCAGACGTGTGAGGACAAGAACGACGATGGTCAATTCCGATAGAGGTAAGAAAATTATTGAGACGACGATATTCGCCGCCCCAGTCGGTTTGCAGTGCTTTAATTTTAGTATTAAATTGGCACTCAACAAGGGCACTAAACTGAGGAAAAATCGACTCCACATCAGATTTCAAATGCATAGGATAGAACCACAAGTATTTAGTGTAATCATCCAAAAAAACTCACATAATATTTATTACCATAAATAGAATTTTTCGGCACAGGGTCCCCATACATCGGAATAAATAAAGTCTAAAGGACGAGAAGAAGTAAAAGACGACATAGGTAAAGACTGACGATGGCTTTTGGCCATTTGACACGCAACACAAATAGAAGTTGGGGCAATAAAGGGAGCCGAAATATTATTCTGACGCAAACAGAGACGTAAAATAAGAAAAGAACAATGTCCTAAACGCTGGTGCCATTGAGAGACGTTGGAGCGGCTGGACAGCAAAGCTTGAGCAGGGAAGGTGTTGAAGGAGGATGAGAAATGGTAGAAACCATCTTTAAGGTATCCCCGATGATGGTTGTGGCCCGAGTAGTCCTTCACAAAGAAATAGTTATGATGAAATTCAAAATAAACAACATTGTCTTTAGCAAATTGAGATACAGAAAGAAGATTAATAAAAAGGGAAGGGGAAACGAGAATATTATTAGGGACATAAGATTTAGTGGACGAAGATAAAAGTGAAGAACCGGAATGGGTAATAGTCAAACCCGAACCATCTCCAATGTGGAGCTTTTCGGGGCCATCATAAGCATCAACAGAAAGATTTAAATTGCGAGCATTATTTGTAGTGTGATGAGTAGCACCGGTATCGGCTATCCAATCAGATGAATATGGCTGAGCATGCGGCATCATGGCATAAGCTTGGGGAGGTGGTCGGGGTGGACGAGGAGGTGGATTGCCAGGAGCAAAATTTTGATCAAACGATACCAACATTCCCGAACCGTGTGGCCAAACCGCTCGCATAATTGACATTCCGGAGCACCAGGGGGTGAGGTGCCACGACTACGACCTCGATTAGAACTACGCCCCCGGCCTCGATTATTTTGTGAGCTTGAATGAGGTTGCTGATAACCGGGTTGGGGCTGCTGCTGATAACCGGAATGGCCACGTCCTCGATAATTACCGGACTGAGAGGAGGCTGCAATATGGGCTGCCGGAGAAAAGGAGTTATGAGCAGCCGGCAATGGTGCTGAAACGGGAGCAGGTTGTGAATGATTGATACGAGCTTCTGTGGTAAGCAACATCAAATAGACTTCATCAAGGGTAATATCGGAACGGGAAGAGATAATCGTGACCAGAGAATCAAAATCCGAGCCCAAGCAAGCCAATATATAGGCAATTAAATCTTCATCATTAATCGGATGACCTGCCATGTCAAGGTCATCAGCAATCCTTTTCAAAGTCATGAAATAATCTGTGGCACTGAGTGATTCTTTCCGAGTGTTAGCAAGTTTGGTGCGGAGATGAATGAGTTGTGCCCGAGACTGAGATGCAAAATTGGTCTGCAACGCTTTCCATATAGCAGCCGATGTCGAAGCATGGTAGACCTGCGAGAGAACATCATCCGACAAAGAAGACGTGATAGTGCTAAGTATGAGGCTGTCTTGCTTCAGCCAATGATCGTAATCTGGATTGCGGGAGGTCACACTATCGGAAACAATGGAGGAAGGCGGCGGCTTAATAGAGCCGTCTATATAACCAAGCACCCCTTGGCCACACAAATACGGGAGAAGTTGTGCATGCCAAAGTGGGTAATTCTGACGTGTTAATTTGGTGATATGAATTGTTGAAGAGGGGTTGAAGGTTGGATACGCTGATGAAGAAGAAGAGGAAGGAATAGATTGACCAGAAGTTGGAGTATTAAGGCCGGACATGTTTTCCGGTGAGAAGAAGAGGCTGTTTATTGGGTATGGAAGAAGGAGGCTAGGTTTTATGAAATTGAGAGAGACGTATGAGAAACGAGTTCGAATGGCTCCGATACCATGTCAAACATCATAATTGTGTATTCCATTGATTGATAATGTTTACAATAGTTGTGTATATATAATAATACAAGAAGGGTAAAGACGGAAATATAAACTACAAAGCGTAAACTTTAAATAATTACGGCTACTTGTTGGGCAAGTCAATAGAGGCGTCAATAGATATTATGAAGAGGTTGTACCAACAATGACTTGATTCATATGCAAATCGTCCATGGAGGGGTATCCATAGGTAATTGTAATAATAGTGGGCGCTTGATAACTATATGCATAGAGTAAGACGTCAATATTGGGAATAGTGCATCTTGGGTCTATGGTGATGGGACACCGAAACTAATAAGCCGGCTGATTCAACTGCTGAGTTTGATTGATCACTCGATTTATTAGAATTTGGTTCTTAATATATGCGTTGGAACTTGATCTTGATAATGTACCGATTAAATGGGAGAAATATTTTTCCGTTTAATGATTGAAGCAATTGATTTTGCACGTGATCAATAAAATATACAAATAGATTTTTTTTTTAATATATGCAAAACTATTATAAAATTGAACATTATGTTTTCTATTTAATAATTAGTGTCAAGGATTATATATAAGATAAATAATATATAAATGAAAAGTATTTTTCATATTTTATGATGACACTGTGCGTGACAAGTTGTATTAGAATTATAGAATATTGATTCTTTAATTGTAAAACTTATATTTAATTGGATTTAAAAATTAATGGGGTGATACTAAAAGATGATCTAGAATATCGCTTTTGTTAATCCCTAAATATGCCTATAAAAGTAAAGCTTAAATCATTCCCTAAACCCTAATCACATTAGGCACCATACCTCTCCTCTCAAATAAGGAAAATACCTTAATTAGTACCAAGGTGGTATTTTTTCTTGAGTGGAATACTAAGGTATTACTAAGCATATTCAAACATTCAAATTGGAATGATTGGAACTTTTGGATGTATTCAAGAACTGATTCAATATCTTGGAGGTTGGTTTTCACCAGCTTGCACCGGAGAACAACTTGAAAGATCTTGGTATTTACTATATATATATATATATATATATATATATATATATATATATATATATATATATATATATATATATATATATATCTCATTGGTTGGGTATGATCTGTTTAAACCCCTTATTAGATCTAGATTATTATTTAATTAATATGATTACTTGATTCGTATCTTAACAGTTTCTCAATCATTTTCTCTATTTTTAATCTTGATCGAAGATGTGATGATCTGAAACAAAACCCCGGACTCCTCTATATTTGTTGCTGACACAGTCCCGATAGAGATATGGTGCTAAGGCGGTGGCTTTAAGCCCAGAACCGAGGGTTTTGAGGTTTTTTTTCACAGTCCATGACGTCCGACAAATATATATTTAAATATTTTAATTAATTATTATTCATGATTTATGAGTATAGTGGAATTAAAGTATTTTTATTCATTTTATAGATCTTGAAACATAATTTGTTGGCTCTTTGTGTTTTTTCAACATGTGATATTATTAATTCTTCATCAAAGGAGCCAAAGGAGAACAAAGAGAATATATAGCATAACATTCATCAAAATCAAATATTAGATTGATAAATTAATATTTTGACCACATATATCGAACCTTATGCATGTAGAAACAACATAATGTCATAAATATATAACATAACTTATACTTATAAACATATAATACATAATTCTCGATGTATCATAGAATCGATATTGTCATTCGGTTTTCACCACTATATGTTTATCATTAATTTTGGGTTAAATTTTAATCATCATTTAATAATGAACATAGTTCTTTTTTTGAGGAAATAATGAACATATTTCTCCATCAATAATACAATTTATTTTTATTCCTCATTACCGAGTTTAAAATGAAAATTATGTTTGGTGGGATAATCAATGATTCTTCATCTTAATGGTCAGTAAATTTAACCGATATAAATTTTCATTAACGAAGACTTGAAGGTACAATAGAATGAAAATATAAACAAATATGTACTAATCACATACGTGACTTTTGTACATATTCTAATTAATGATGTTAACAAAGACCTTACTCCGGAAACTTAGGCAAATCACAAAGTTATACCGGAAACTAAGACAAACTTATAAATACAAGTCAAAGAAATGATTTTGTATCTAAACAAGGTTTTTTTGTTGTTGTTGTTGTTGTTTTTGAGTGGATGTTTTTCATACTTAAAAGAACGATAAATGTAGCATAATAATTGTGAATTTATACGTAACACAAATCATCAACATATCATTTATTTTAAATTAAACAAATACCTAATAATATTGCAATTCTAACCGTATTATTATTATTATTATTATTTTTCATTTATTATTATTATTAAAAATATCAATTCAACCAAACACGTCCAACCTTATGTGAAAAATGAAATTAAATACGTACAACGCACATGAGTTTTGCTAGTTATTTTAAGATTTTTTTATTAAAATTAATAACACGATCAATTTAAACAACTTAATTTATTGTATACTACTGCTAGTTAAATAAAATAAAATAAAATAAAAAATTTGCGAAAGTATTGTCGTTTCTACGCAAACAGGCGATGATCATAATATGCCGGTGTATACTCCGCTTGGAATTTCTCTCTCCACCCTCCACCCTCCACCCTCCACTCTCCACTGTTAAGCTCAACATTTTTGTTGGCAGATTTGAAGCACAATACCTTTCCCTTCCACTAAATCTCCGGACACCGGCAATTCCGATCCCGGAATAACCAAACCAACCCTCTCACTTCCGATTGCGCCGCTCTTTTTTTATGCAATAATTCGCATTAAATTAATATATATTGCTAGATCCTGCTAACGTTGTTGCGAGGGGGGGCTTGCGCATTGTGCGACGGAGCCATTGCCGTCGCAGAATAAGCCAATGACTGCAGCAAGGAGGAGAAGGAAACCGTCTACGTCGTCGTTTTTCTTGTCGGAGGTGTCCATTGTCGCTGTTTTCTGCTCACTGCTTTTCCTCTTCGCTCTTGCTTTTGTCATTGCTTCACCTCTGTCGTTTGCTGAGGGTTCTGATCAGGAAAAGGTTGTTGAACAACAAGTGTTGACCGACGATAATTCGAATTTAACTGTTGCATTGAATAGGGATGAGGAGAAGAACACTACTAGTGTTGTTGGTACTGAGAATAATAAGAATGGGACTAGTTTTGCCGACATGATCGATCGGGCACTCGAGAAGGAATTTACTGAAAACGAGGAGCAGGATACAGGTACCTCATTTTTAGATCTTCCAAACCTTTTTTTTTTGGCCAAATTTTATTATACACTTTCATTACAAGTACTATGCTTGTTACTATTATTACCATTTTGGAATTTCTTGATTTCATTCTGAAATTTGAGTAGACTTTGTGACGTTACCACTATTTGAGTAGATTCAGGAATTGATGGCTCAATAAGATAGCTGGGAAAAAGGATGCTTGTCTAAGTAAGAGAGTTATTGGAGGAAACCTTGCACAGTGGTAAAGCTACTGTCTTGTGATCATAGGCTTCAAGTTTGAGCTACAAACTTCTGTAGAAATATAAAGTAGGATTGCATACAGTAGGCTAAATGGTCCAACACTGCATGAAGCTGGTATGCTTCCATGTATTGCAGTTGGGATTACATGATATGCTACATATATGATGGATCCGGGTTGCATGATTTGTGCTGGTAGTGTATTGAGCATAGACATTTATACTCTGTGATCCTCCTCTTCTATTTTGGTTGCTGAAATTCCTTTTGATTATGTAGAATTCACCGTTAAATCAATGATTTTGGTCAGATCAAGGAATTGTGTATTATTTTTAATGCACATTAGTTTGAAAAGATTTCTGTATATTTCTTGTTTTCTTTCCTTCTTGTAAATACTGTAAATTACTTTATGAAGCCTCCCATCACTCCTTACCTCCATTATTTCACAGCCAATGATGCGGGTGGCTTCAATAACAGCGTTGCGGAGCAGCAGGTACGTAAAACTGTGACACCAATTTGCAGGCTAACTTTTGAACATTTATCATTAGATCTGTCACTCTAGTCG
Organism: Gentiana straminea; assembly: GCA_036785695.1. NCBI lineage: Eukaryota > Viridiplantae > Streptophyta > Magnoliopsida > Gentianales > Gentianaceae > Gentiana > Gentiana straminea. The sequence continues at coordinate 14,771,034 of JAVUPR010000266.1, read as the reverse complement.
AAGAGGAACGTCTAATGGGAGGCATTATCACCACCCTTTGCGCTGCACATTTTATTGTCTTTATATATTTGCTTTGAGAGCCTCACGTACTTTTGGAGGCATGGTAATTTAAGGACTAAAGCAAGGAATGATCTTGAAAACAGAAAATGTTGGTTTTAGTTTGTTGTGCAATGATTTTTATTGTTGTTTTTTCTTGTTGTTTTTATTTTATAATCTTTTTTTTTTACGATACATGCACACAAGAGGTATCCTCCCTCTTGAATTTAAGAGCCTGTTCTTTCGTTGAATCGTTAATTCATGATTAGATTAATAAAGTTGGCTTCTTCTGCCTAAGATTATCCTGTGGATGCTATTGTTTCTCCTGGGCTGGAGTGTAACCATAAGTTTTCAGTATCCATGTTTCATTGGAAATCCTCCATTCACAATTACTGCTGGCTATCCTAACAAAAAAATGGGGGTGAGTTGATAAAATTATTTTATTGCCAAGAAGCAATATCAGTGACCGATTTTCCTGAACCCTAACAGCTTTAGAGGAGGATTTTCAAGTAAATTATAGAGGGGATTTGTTATCAGGAACTCAAATGATGGACATTGCAGAGGGTACTGCTACCAGGATATTTAATATTGAATTCTTTTAATTCTGCATGTCTGTGTATGTAATGTGTTCCTGTATGCGACTGCCATCTTATTTTTTATGTGCTTGATGCATTACGCTAATGCATTGGTTTGCAAGGCTGGAGTGCCCATGGCTTATTTATGTGTTGGCTTCAACTATAAGATGGTTTATTTGCCCTGTTCATACTCGTTGATGAGTTGAACAAGCAGTAGATTGTTTTTGCCTGGCTTTGTTGTCCTCAAATATGAAGTCCTTACTTTCTAATTGACTTATAAATTATAATTCTTCAAGGCAGTTTTATCTAAATTATCCGTCTTGCATGTTTTAATGTCTGTCAGGCAGTTTTGGAGACTGTTGCTAGAGTGAAGCCTAAGAAAAATGAGACTAAAGCAAAAGAGGAAAAGTATATGCTTTTCCTACAAGCTTAAAGAATTTACACTGATGATCTTTTCTAAGCTGACCTCTACAATATTTACTTTCTAGATCCTTCCAACTCCATGATGTTTTCAATTTGGATAATGACAATGGTGCTGAAGAGATCCCCACATTAATAGATAGGAAGGTAAAATGCGTAGAAAACTGCGGCCTTATCTATCCTTAGAACGAGTGGACTTCTGTATAGTTGCTAATCGTAAATGCTTTTCAGGACAACGTCTTCATCATATCTAACTTCAAATCCAAATTTCCTATCCTACAACTTGACTTGAGGTAATCATGATGTTAAGCAAGGATGTGGATGTCTCAGTCCTTTCCCATTATGTTCTTGTGACAATAATGTTGTTTTGTAGGCTAATATCAGATCTTGTTGTTGTTATCGTATCTGCAACATGCGGCGGAATTGCTTTTGCTTGTGCTGGACAACCGGTCTGATTGCTAACTGCTTTGCATGCTTAGATTCTTGTGCAGGAGTACCTGCCATTTTTTGGGTTTCATTTGATATTATTGGATGCCTGATTTGCTAAAATGTGGATATTTTCCAGGTCATTACTGGCTACCTGCTTGCTGGATCTATTGTTGGGCCTGGTGGCTTAAATTTTGTGAGTGAAATGGTGCAAGTGCGTAACCTTTCTATCCTCAAAGTGATGATGTGTTTAAGTTAGATGGGATATTTGGTCAATTATTGCTTTCTGCTTTCCATTTTGCTTTACATAGATTCACATACACACAGTTGCTATTAATGTCTAACAAGGCCATCCTACGAGTGTAACATAACCTAGCCATGTATATTTTGTAGTTCTGTTACAGTTGAGAAAGTTAATTTTGTCTTTTTCCTGATGTTTTCTAGCATTATGAAGGTCTTAATCTTCAAGACGTATATATGGTAATTAAACATGGTATCAGAGTAGGAGGTTGTGAGATCAAATGTATGTGCCTACACTTCCACCACATTTATGTTGTCCAAGTATTGAGCTTGATTATTGACCATTGTGTGCCCTTCATTGGCAAACTTTTTATATTGGGCACATTCTTGAAAGGGTGTGTTGCGTTTAAATATGTTAATAACTCACCTCTCCAATAGCTTAAGCTTTTTAGAGAAATGGTAATTCAACATAGATGTTAGGAATCTTAAGCCTTGAATGCATGACCTTGGTCATGTATGTTTGTGTGCAAGTTCCATATTTTATTCCTTGATGATTGATCTTTGCGGGACCGGGGGGGGGGGGGATGAGGTATTCTCTGGTTTTTGGCTGAAGACTTTGCAGATTGTGTAGTTGTTGAAATTCTTGTGCAGTCATTGCTTATTTTCATAAGATTTTGTTACTCTGTGTTTGTAGTATACTTTAATCAATATATTACAAATTTCCTACCCTATTCAGTCAGTCTCTTGAATGTAGGTTGAAACAGTTGCACAATTTGGTGTCATTTTCCTTCTTTTTGCTTTGGGGCTGGAGTTCTCGGCAGTAAAGGTTCGCACTTGATTCGTTTAATTTACTTTCATTGGTAATAACACTACGCAGTTTTATGTGCAGAATAGACAGCATTGATCTTCATACAGTCATACTGTGTGTAGACTTGACTTTGCTGCTAGCACGCAACTTGTGCTATAATATTATGGCTTTATGAGCCCATAATTTCTTGGCTTGCATGAGAACATGCCTTTAATATAATGTCTTGCCCCTTTATTTGATTTATGACGTGTGGATTTTCATTTTCTTATGAGTGACACATTACCCTTTTTTTGTAATGTTATCAGCTTCGAGTTGTTCGAGCAGTTGCTATTCTTGGAGGCCTTCTCCAAATTCTGCTATTCATGTGCCTTTGTGGAATTATAGTCTCGGTATGGCTGAAATATTTGATTAGTCACTTATGTTTCTTTGCTACTGTTATTATCACAATTTTTTATTATTTTCAGCCTCCTAGAGTACTTGTCATTGAGAAAGATGTAGCCTATGATTCCTGGATTATAAGTGCTATAACTTGACTAGTATGTAGAAATGAGAAGAGAAAAGAGGGGAAAATAATTTTTATTTCCTTAATTACAGCCTCACAAATGGTGAGGGGAATAAATAGAGTACAATGAGAACGTGGACTGGTACAAAAGAATCCAACCCCTTTACTCCTAGAAACTACAACTAGCCGTTCAATAGTAGAAAATGAAGAGACTACTAGGGATGCAAATATTCTTAAGTACGGACTATATCTAACATATACTAAATGAATTATATATATATATATATATATATATATATATATATATTTTTTTTTTTTTTTTTTTTTTCATACTTTTAACATAGTATGTTAAATTATTTTCAGCAACATTGGCATTGTTGTTATGTTCCATGTCTAGTTCTCTAAGTTCTCATGATCTGACTGTTGGGAATCGATATTTTGCAGTTATGTGGTGGTAAATCTTCAGAGGGAGTTTTTGTTGGTGCATTTCTCTCCATGTCTTCCACAGCAGTTGTAATTTCTCTACCCATTTACTGATAAATTAGGAGGATAGAAATATCATTCACATCACGTCTTAAACATGGTCCTGGTTTCAGGTCCTGAAATTCCTCATGGAGAAGAACACCACAAACGCTCTTCACGGTCAAGTGATTATTGGGACTCTTATTTTACAGGCATATTTTCGTTCCTTTCTTTTTCGAAGAGCCATCATCTATTTCGCCTTTCTAACGCATATATATAGTTGTTGGGGTTGTTTCCCTTGTCGGGCTTTACTTTCAAAATTTATGCTATAGCAGCTGCAATTTTCACTGTTGTGTTACTGTAGGCTCTCCTGCTAGGCAACAAACTTCTGCAGTATTAGTCTGTATTTTAAACCCTCTACTAATTTCAGGACTGTGCAGTGGGTTTGCTGTTCGCACTACTTCCAGTCCTGGGAGGAACTTCTGGTGTTCTGGAAGGAGTAATATCCATGACAAAATCGTAAGTTTATTGAAGCATTCATTGCTAACATAACATGCGCACCTATGCATCTTCTTCTGCCATCAAGTGTGCAGCCTTTATCCATAAGCATTTTAATGCATATCTTCCATTTTGTTTGCATTTAGAAGGCCTTCCATTGATATGCTTCTGAAATTATTGTCTAGTGAATAAATCTTTGGAAATTCCCCCTTTACATACTCTTTAATGCCGTCATATTTATTTGTGTACTTTCATTTAGTCAACATAGCTTGATTTGACATTATGGTCTCCGAGTCTCCGGATGATTGGATGAGATATCAGGTGGAATTTGGCTTGTTGGTCTCAAAAACACATTTTTGGCGGATGTTTTGCTCTCTGTATAATAGGTGTTCTATTTCAAATAGTAATCGATTTGTGTATTTCCCAGTTTGGTGACGTTGGCTGCATTTTTGGCTGTTTTGACATTATTTTCCCGGACGTGTGTGCCTTGGTTCCTCAAATTGATGATAAGCCTGTCATCGCAGGTAAGATACGTTCTTTCTAATATTCTTCATCTCAAATATTTATCTGTTTAGTTTCTATATCGTTCATGCCTGCACAACCAATTTTATAATCTGAGCTCGGCCTTATTGTTGAGCATGGCTTAGAATTGTCCTGATTATCATGATCTTTCTTGCAGACCAACGAACTGTATCAGTTAGCATCTGTTGCTTTTTGTCTTCTTGTGGCCTGGGTATGATTGTTACCGTTCTTTAATTTTTTCCGATGTAATATGTCTTAATGAGATGCAATGGTTGAATGAAGTGTTTGCATGAATCACTAGAACAGATAATTGCTTGCTTAACAATGGCCTAGTAAATACATCTGAGGATCCATTTGTGTTGAGGTTTAGGATTTAGGGTTGAGATAGTTTACCCTGAGCATAGGGACCCGTAGATGTATCACAAGGTGGTATAAGATCCAAGAGAGGGGACATACTAAATGGTGGTAGTGCAGTCTGAAAATTATGCAGGGTAAGCCATAAAGGCATTTATACGCAGAAGTGAAATATGAAACTGGATAGAGCACATTGCAAAACAGTTTTTTTTATAACAAAGATTGGGTATTGTTGTTGCTGTGTTTCTTTCTGTATGTGTTGGGATGGATGCTTTTATCAAAGAAGCGAATGAACAAGTAAACACTCTTGATGCCCTTCCAAACATTCTTTCATTCCTTTACTTCGTGGTACATAAAGAAAAACTGTAGATGCCCGTTGTCATGCATCTTTGGGCCTCTGTTGTGGACGAGCTCTTTCCAGCAGAGAAGGTACTCTGCTCAGTGAAACCCAACATGATTCTGGTTCTTCTTCAACACAAGCCAGCCCTTACATCGTATGCATTATAAGATGGATACGATTGTCCCTTGATTCTTTGCACGTGGTAGACCAACTTATGAGAAGGTACTCTGGCTTCTGAATTCTCTCTGGCAGGATGACTTCCCTTTTCCTTATCAGTAAGAAGAAGTAAAATCATTTTCATTCTTCTGCTCTGTATTAACTTCCAAGGAAGCTGCGTATGTCCTGCTAGAGCTATGGACTGTAAAATGGCCACAGTGAAAAAAATCCTCGATGTGCTGCTACTTTTACCTCCTAGTCATTGCTCTACAATTGAACTAATAAAGGATTTATCATAAAAGCGTGCAAGGATTCCTAGTTCCTATTCCCTAGTCTTCATTTTTTGTGAAGTCAACTTTTGAATGTCACTTCATTACCAACGGCGATATAAGGAATTTAATCCTATGATTGCAAGAAAGAACGTGACTACTGTTTCTCTGGATACTTTAGTTTTTAGTCCCACTAGTTACCGGCCTGCCTAACCGTATCTTATTGACCTGCTTATCTCATGTTTACCTGGTATTAAAATGTCATTGATTTTTGGGTTCTGAAAATTTGAACAAGCTCTATAACTGTCTTGTTGCCATTATGTAATTGTTCCTCTTCTCTTAGTGATTGGTTCACTGATGCAAGCAAACGAGGGAAAGGGGTCGACACTTAGTATGGATACAGACACAGGGTTTGGTGTGTGTGTGGCTTTTTTGTTTTTGCTTTCTGCTGGGGTTGTTTGGAGATGAATCATTAATGATGTTGGATTTTGCCTTTTTGATGTTATTTATGCTAACTTATGTTAACTGAAATGTATATGCTTGTTTTAAGCTCCAAGTGCTAGAGTTTTTCCATCTTCTATTTTGTACAATTCAGTGTAGTGACAAACTAGGACTGAGTCTAGAGTTGGGTTCATTTGCTGCGGGAGTGATGATATCAACAACTGATCTGGCTCAACACACACTTGAACAAGTAAGACTGTTCTATACCTTTTACTATCGTGCAAAACGTCATAATGATCTTTTGCCTTGAAACCTGCTTTTTGGAGAAACAAAATCTGTTGATTTTACAGACAGTACTTTTTAATGTGTAACTTTCCTCATTTTCTTCTTCTGGTCTTGTACTTGATGTCATTCATTGCATTTAAGTGTGTACCCAAATACTCGTCTGATATCAGAAGCTCTGTATACTCTTTTGTGTTTTTTCGCAGGTTGAACCAATTCGCAACTTGTTTGCTGCACTTTTCCTTTCCAGCATCGGAATGCTGATTCACGTCCATTTCCTTTGGAACCATATTGATATATTACTAGCATCTGTAATACTTGTGGTCATTGTGAAAACCATTGTGATTTCAACAGTTGTTAAAGGATTTCGCTACAGCAACAAAATCTCAATTTTGGTGAGGGGATAAACTTCATCTCCGTTTCTGAAATGCACAAGTACGTCATGAATTTCACGAACTCCATTGATCTCTTGTGTAGGTTGGGATGTCATTAGCACAAATAGGAGAATTTGCTTTTGTACTTCTCAGTCGTGCTTCAAATCTTCATCTTGTTGAGGTACTTATTCACTATCACATCCATTTTCATATCCAGAACTTGATCATTGTTAATCCTGAAATCGAGCCATTTCATTTCCAGGGGAAGCTATACCTGCTGCTGCTTGGGACAACGGCTCTTAGCTTGGTCTGGACCATCCCCTCTCTCTTTCTTTTTCATTTTCTTTTATTTTCTTTTTACTATGCTCTTTGATGTTGCTTTTGTCTGTGTAAACCTCTTATAATATAGCTATAATACATGTGGGAATTTCGTAGGTCACAACTCCGTTGCTATTCAAGCTGATACCTGGTGTTCTGCACCTTGGTGTGCTGCTACGGTGGTTCCCTCCTGAATCTCAAAATGAGGTAAATTATGAATGTATATAGATGGAAAATGTGCTGTCTTTAACATGCTTTTGTAACATGACTTGCATTTGATATTCTTTACTTTTGTTGCTTCCTATTCCTAGTTTGGAATCAAAGGGGACATTCTCCGGTCCGACAGTGCTAAACAAAGGATAGCCCTGATAGCAAAAGATCTCCATTTGTGACATTATGTTTATGCTCAGAAAATCTTCTACTTTAAAAGAGCAGCAAAGTATTGTTGTTTCTTCTCCATATCTCTAACTCCAATAATCTGACATATAGCTAATGGATCATAAAATTAAAAAAAACTGGGGCACAACACAGTTTAAGGGAAAGCTATGATCTCGACAGAACGGAGGTATTTAAGCCGTTTATGGAGTTCACTTTAATTTTTTTTTCCCCACTTGTGTAATTAAATAGCCTTCAACTTATAAGGTGACTCGGTTCTATCTTTTTGTCAATAGGGGTTTTTTAGATTGTAGATAGATAGTGATTGTATCTGTCTTTGGTGTTCTCTACTCCCCTAGTTCTTGTAACTGTATACAATTATGTACCAAGTTTTGAAGTGACACATTATTAGTAGGAAATTAAGTGAGTGAGACATTGTTGTATCACACCAATTTTTCTATTGTAGTAGCAAGTAACTCCCAAGATACAATGATTTTCTTCTCGAATTAATGGTATTTCAAAAACTCAGAGAAACGGCAAACTTATTGCTTGTCCCACATTCTCTTTTTATTTATGAGAATCGAATGCTACGGAACCTGCAAAAATTAACTGGTAACAAAATCCAAGCCCAAACCTAAACCCGACCTGACTGGAAGGCGGTGGACACGTGTGGTGAACCGTTCCTCAATTAACGCAACATATATATTCTGGATGCATCATTATTCAAAATAAAATCGTTCTATGTTAAGCTATTATTGTTAATTAGAATTAATTTATAGTATACTTGGCAAATGCAAAACACATATGCCGACCGGGACGAGTGAATCTCAATCATCCAGCTGGTATCACCCACTAATACCTAATGTATAATAACTTTTCTTATCATTCAATCATGTATCTCGTTGTAACCGTTCCTCGAATCACGCGCACGTCTATTTAGTGTCACCGATTAATATCAAACTTATCATGCATTCTACATTACAGTAGTCTTAATTAATATTAAGACTACCAGATGGACAGTCATTAAAAAGTACCCATAAAAAAATTTGAATTTCTAGTGTAAATTCGCAGAGAAAATCGTGTCCATAAAATAAATTATTAACAAAAAAGCCAACCAGATGGACAGTGTCTTTTATTATCTATAGAAGCAAAGCCCCACCCCCCTTAATTATTTGAAACAACACAACCGGGATTGTACGGAAATGCAAGCAAAATAAAGCCTGAAACTAACTAATTAACATGCGATCGAGTTTGAAAGCACCATGCATATAACTTGAACGGATTCGGATCCTTGGACGAGTCGATCTTCTTCTAGTGAAAATTTGGATTACTCAGTCATCATCGTCTGAATCTGTGAATACATCGCATGTTGCATCGAATAAAGGGTCGCATTCATCGCAAGGGAAAGGGCAACCATTTTGGGAGCATGGGAGCGATCCACAATCAACTTTCAACAATTTCTTTATTGTTGTTAACAAATTATTAGCATCATCCTTTTCAAATGCAGCTGCTTTTCTTGGCAAACTAGTACTAGTAATTATTGTCATCCTTTTCAGCTGCTCTTCTTCTTCTTCTTCTTCTGCTTCCACATCCCTCCTCCTCCTTCCACCATCTGCAAAACTGTCTGCTGCCCGGAATTTATACATACACATAATTACTACTACTACTACTACTACTAATTATTATTATGGATTTGTGTACACATGAAGCTAGAAGATCATGAAGAAGAAGAAGAAGAAGAAGAAGAGTATGGAAAATTAAACAGAGCAGAAATTATATATACATGATACAATCATACAAAGGAGGAACTTACAGGTACAAATTAGTGCAATGAGGAAAACTAGACTCAAGTAAATCAGCTTGCCCATTTATTATTACTTCCGGCCTCCTGTTTTTGCTCTTCCTCCAGTACCCTAACATATATCTCCATTAATTACTGGGTAACCATATATATATATATATATATATATATATACTTAGCTTGTTGAAAATGGCCGTCCACGAAGAATAATGATACCTCTAAGTCATTTTGGTCTTCAAACACAAACAGCCACATTTTAATTAAATAAATACAATATAAAACAAAAACAGTTGATCAGCCATCTGTGTTCTTAATTTTCAGAATTCTAATTGGTGTGTAAATACCTCAATTTTGTTACTTGACAACTTGGACTGATGAAAACATGTGCATATACACAGTCTTTTTTTTTTTTTTTTTTTTCTTCTTTCCCTTTCTTAAAGCCCTGCTGTCCGGATCAACCAGTCCAACAAATCTAGAGTTCGGTCCAGATTCAGGTCCAGGTCGTGTCTGGAGAGTCGGCCTAGCCAAGACCTCCTTCAACATGACTTCTCAGAGAATAATCAAACCGATGACTAGACATTTTCAAGTTAGTTATTACTTGACGATCCTATTCTTGAATATATATTAAAATAAACCAGACAAAAAAAATGCCTTCGATCTGTATATAAGATCAATTTGCATACAAAAATAAATAAAAACAAGAAGGAAAAAGATAGAATCAAAATCAATGTGAACCAACTTCCTTTTGTACTACTGGAAAAACCGCCAATTGTAAATCAACAACCTTATTAATATTCAGATCTAGCTGTTAGCAGTACAAAATTTGAAAAGAAACTCCTTGTTTCTTCCTTTCGAAAAAAAAACTCCTTGATTCTTTTTTATAATTTTAAATTTTATTTTAATTTGACCAATTCCAATGTTGTTTTTTTTTAATGAGACCATTTCCAATGTTAATTAATTGTTTACTGTTGTTTAATTAGCCTTGTCGAAGATAATATCAATAATATTGTTTAAATATTAATTATTTTCGGTTATCTCATTGTAGTATTTATCTTATATTTACTTATGAGTGAAGGAGGCTAAAATCTATTTTTTTTTAATACTAACTAAATAGATAGGACACACAATTTAAAAAAGTTGCAAAAAGAACAAAATTAAATTCATCAAATAAATATACCCTCATGAATCTGAAGGAAAAAACACGCGCTCCATCCTGTATCAGTATGTGCTCATTTAGGACAATTTTTTTCCTTTGTTCACAGGCTGCTGCTTCGACTCTTTTTTATTTTATTTTATTTTTTTTTTTTTTTAAGCATCCATAACTTTTGATTTATAACTCCGATTATCAAAATTCACATTTTTTTCCTCTTCATTTTGATATCTCATATGATACCTTTCGATATAATTTTTGCAATCCGAAAAAACATTTGCTTTATCGGAGCGTTTTTTATAAACAACCGTAACTTTTGATTTCAAACTTCGATAATCAAAATTCATATATTTTTCTCGTTATTTTGAGATCTAATACGATACTCTTTCAACGTATTTTTTAAAATCCGAAATAATATTTGAATTAATCGTAGTGTTTACACTGACACCTTACAATAATAGTAAAACCTTCAATCACGGCACCACATTAAATCACAATAACATCTCACAATCACAGCAACACCCCAAAAAATTTGTGTATTTCACAGTAACACATTCAATCATAGTAACACCTCACAATCACAGTAACATTAACAGCAACAACAATAGTAACAGTAACATCACAACAACAGTTGTAGTCCAATGTTCATTAGCATCACATCACATTAATTAATTGTAGTCCAGTGCCAAATGAACTTGAATAAGTTGCAATCACACCTTTTACTAACCATATACCGTATTTTTGACACATTATGTATTTTAGCAACTCTTTCTCGTAGTAACACCATCATAGTAACAATAACAGTAACAGTAACACCTTACAGTAACAGTAACACCAACATCAACCTTGTTTATCATCAAATAAAAGCTCAAAAACATCATAGATGCAGCCCAAAATCAACCCTTGTTGCTACTTTTCAAAGCTCAACTATTATCTTGAACTTGCATCTCATTTAAGCTTAATTGGCAACCTTAAAACCCAATCATTCAGCCCCAATATTTCATCAAATGTGCAGCTTCATATTCATATGAATAATGAATGGAAGCTACATGCTTCATAAATTCAGTTTGGTTCAGTTTGCTGTCAATTTTCTGCGCTATAAATTCAGATTTCCAGTCTTGTTCTTGCTCAGTTCAAGCTTTGTTTGTTACTTTAAATTGCCTATAAAAAAGTAGCTAACAACACATTTGTTACAGTTCTGATTTGCTGCTTCAAGTGCCTCCATTTTGCTATCAAAATCTGCTCAAATTACTGTCAATTTTTCAATTCTGTTGTACCATCTTACTGCGTTTTCTTCGTGATTTTGCTATCAAATTTTCTGCTTTATACACTCAATGTTCAACCCATTATTCATTCCTGAAACACTTGGTTTTCTGCTCCAAAAATCCTTGATTTTCAGCCTTATTCTTGGCATATATTGCTGAATATCTGGCCCAATTAACTCATATTCAGCTCGCATATTTGGTTCAGTGTGCTGTCAATTTTTTGCTCTATAAATTCAAAATTTCAGTCTTGTTCTTGCTCAATTTAAGCTTTGGTTTGTTACTTTGAATTGCGTTTAAAAAAGTAGCTAACAACACCTTTGTTACATGTCTGATTTGCTGCTTCAAATGCCTCCATTTTGTTGTCAAAAATCTGCTCCAAATTACTGTCAATTTTTCAATTTAGTTGCAACCATCTCGCTGCGTTTTCTTCATGATTTTGCTATCAAATTTTCTATAACGACCCGACCCGAATTTTACCCAATTACCTGGATCCAAATCGCTCGTCCATGATCCGAAACCGAAATTTCGAATCACGAAGCCTTCTGCTGGAAAATCAGACACTATAAATCTTAAATATAGTAATAATAATAATAATAATAACGTGTCATGATAATCAAGAAAATATCCTTCTTGAGAACTCGTAACTTGCTCTCCGTTACATTGGAACAACAAGATCATTACTCTCTCTACGTTAGTCCACACGTCTCCTCTGACAGTCTAGCTAGGGTAGTGGCTAGGCTGTGCTTCTACACCTTCATGATACTCTGAATCTTATCCGAAAAACATATCAACTAAAGGAGTAAGCACGAATGCCCTGTAAGCAGTGTCTAAGCATCAAGAGAGAACTAAGGAAGCCACTGAGCAAGCCTCCAAAGTTCACTAGTATTAGGGACCGTTTGTTTTGAACTGAAGTCTGAAATCTGAAATCTGAAGTCTGAATATCATAAGTTGCTGAATTTCTTAAGTGCTGAAAATAATTAGAACGTTTGGTAACGTCACTGATCAGAAAAACATAAAATGTCATAACTTTTGGTTTTCCGGTAACCTTATATAATAATAATAATAATAAAACAATGTATTTGATCTGTATAAATATTCACACATAATGCTATTAATAATTGATAACATTAAAAAAAATCATAAACCAAATACATATACAAATTTACAATGATAAGACGTTAATAAAATAAGTAATAATATAATAAGAATATAAAGGAAATACTACAGTCCAGTCAATACAAAATAACTGGACCATTCAGTTTGCTGTTGGATCAAGTTTAAAATAATTTTAACCGTTTGATGCATTTCGTACACCATAACATATTGTGTACCCTTCATAATATGTTCAAGTAAATCATTTATTTCTCAATTTCATCTTCTTTGTCGACAAAATTTTCATTTTCAAAATTCTCAATTTCTCTGTTAATCATTTATCTTCCTTCACTAAAATCCATTCTTCTTCCTCGTTTTCCCAATTTAGAGTGTTTAAGGTGCCTTACGGTCCAAAAAGAAAAACCCAAAGAAAGCAATCCAAAGCTACCGAGCAAAAATAAGTTTCAATTCAAAATTAGTATTTTTTTTTACCGGATCAATTCAGTTTTCCGGTAATAGAAGAAAAAAACAATTTTAAAAAACAGCACCCCCAATTCTTCAAAGAAAAAAAAAAAAAAAAAAACAGCAGGCCCAGTCTCAATCGCAAAAAAAAAAAAAAAAAAAAAAAAACAAAAAACAAAAAACAAAAACAAATTCAAGGAGCAGAGGCAGAACGCCAATCCCCTACCGGATCAGGATTATGCTTCGACTAAAAAAAACAAAAACAAAAAAAATTTCAAATTTTCACAGCAATCCGTTAGAATTTTATTTTTCTGTCACAATTTTATTTTTCCGTTCTAGTTTCTTCACCATGGATGGCGACCGGAGTGGAGGAGGAGAATTCACGGAGAAACCTTGAAGAAAACCTTTTTTTTTTTTTTTTTTGACAGGAGCAGTCGACAAAGGTATTTTTCTAAAAGGAAAATATATTATTGCCGTATAGTTAATTTGTTTTTTTTAATAAATAATTTACCGCTTTAGCAGGTTAAATGATTGATTAGGTGTGTTATTGTACACATTAACTATGATGTATTAAAAGAATGATCCAACGTACATAATTATTTGTATTTTTTTCAACGGTGAAGATTAAAAAACTGGACAATTAGAAACTGGACTGTAGCCGCTCTCAGAATATAAACATGGCAGGTTCACAAACGTGGTTAGTGGGACGGTTTCCTTTTTATTTTGTTTGCAGCCGTATTTTCTACCATAAACAGAAATGAATGCTCAGCTTTTCAGCGATAAGCCAACATTACATGTCTGAAAATATTACATTGCAATTCAGATGCTCTTAATCTATTAAGTGATGTTATAAAACATTATCAAACATATCTGATTTCAACTACCACTTATTATATTAAGAACAAGTACTTAATTGACTTAACAAACAGGCCATTAGTTTGAAAATAATGATGTGCATACCGAAAATATATATATTGAATAGTGAATGCTATTTGTACTAAAAAGTGTCTGATTGTTTCCCTAAAAAAAAATGTCTGATTGAAAATAAAGCATGAACATAACTGAAAATAATAATAATTGAATTGAAATGTTATTATGCTGGAATAAAAATACTGTAACCAATACTTTACTGAAAGTCTGTAAATAATGATACGGTTCTAATCTATCTGTGTTCCTAAAAGGAATTCTGAAACTGTTTGAGGTTGCAGACAAGATTTTCTTACCGGCGCCGGATATAAAAACTGTACTCCCTATTATAGCCCAGGAGCAGGGCTTGATGTCGAGAATTCTTGAGAACTCACTGCACCGAATCTGAAATCGAAAATCTCCCTCTAACTCGGGAGTGGGTGTCTGTCTAGGGAACCGTAACATTATCGTATGTGTCCTTTTAAATTCTGTTATCTGCACTTATCTGCATGTAGCTAGTGTCTTTTGTTATGTAATACAACTATTGTAAAGCGTTCTTAAAAACTATACAACTTCGCTTATTACTTTTCCGTCTGGAAATCTATTACCTTCTGGAAACCTGTCATCTTCGGATATATTGATAAGGTTCTAAAACTTGACTTGGACATCTTAAAACAGGATTTACATCCACATTTCGAAAACATATTTTTAAAAATAGCGTTGGTTCAGTTCTTTGTAAAAATTCTCTTAAAACTTATTAAGTTGATTAACCATTCATACATCTCGAAAATAAAATATAATATATGTGTATATATGACTATATTCAAAACCTTGTATTTGACAAATTCTCAAGTTACATAAAAATTATAGAATGATAATTCGTTTAAACACATTAAATATTCATAAAGCCACTTAAAACACGAACCAACGTGTTGTTATCTATAACTATACAAATTTATCTGTTCTCTGATTCTGTTCTGATGTATTATGTATCTTGTAATGATGCTCAGTCATTTGTTTAAATATTCTAAATATGGGCGGCTTTATGTAGAGTTTTGGGGGTGCGGCCGACCCCCTAAAACAAAAATATTATGTACAAATAGTAGAGAAATATTTTTATAAACACATATATATGTTAAATTGACCCCCTTATTTTTTTATGTACAGACCCCCTGTTTTTATCTATTTCCTCATAATTACATGCATAGAATTGAGTATCTAAAAATATGCGAGATACGGAAAAAAAAATGACAAATTTCTGACCCCAAGTCAAAAATCCTACAGCCGCCCCTGATTCTAAAATCGTAGAGATCGTTTAAACAAATCATTCAATAATAAAATGCTTGAAAATATTGAATGTTCAAAAATACTCTTGATACTACACTCCTTACCTCAACCAAAGCTTGATGATTTTTTAACTTTTGTGCCGTGTGAATCTTCGACCTATACATGTGATGATCCACCATGAGTTTATATCATAGATTCATAAACATAACCTCTATACAAAAAGGATTCATTGATGAAGAATTCTTACCACTTAAAATCATCAAACTTGCTCTATAGCTCTTCGATATTCCTGAAGAACGAAGCCTGGAAACTCTTTCTTTTTTCCCTTCTTTTCTTTCCCCTCTTTTGTTTCTCCTTTCTTCCCGTACAATATAATTCATGCCTTATTTCTCTCTTTTTATTTTATTTTTTCTTCTCAACTTTATACGTCCCTCCCTTATGGACTCTTTTTGTTTCCCAACTCCTTTATGTCCCCAGTATTATGTATATTGATTGGGGATGACCCGAATCGGTCCACGAGTCAAGTGCATACAGAATGGATCAGCAGGACAGGATAGAGCCCTATCTGACCTGGAAGCCAGCACGGCCAGATGGGCCAATCAACTGGATAGGATTCCTGATCAGGCCAGGGCAGGTCGCAGACTAGAGGAAGCGCCAGATCAGATCAGGGCAGGTCCCTGATCAGATAGATCAGACCAGGGCAGGCCCCTGATCAGAAGAAGCCATCTGGGATGAAAAGCATATGTGTACGTGAAGACATGGGGGGCTACATAACCGCCCACTAACCCCAGTATCATGGATAACCGCCTGAACTACGGTTGGACTTGATTGCAAATATATATTTGGATACGTAGGCAGCTTATTCCTTAATTTCAGTCCATTAAAATAACAACAATTACTCTCTGTACAATCCTAGAGCAAGAAAAACCCGATTGTTTACCTGTTTCATTCTTAGTTCGATCATTGGCGCTAGAAGGAGGGCCATTTTTTTGTTTCTAGTGGCAAATTACAGAGTAAAGAACATGAAATCTAAGAAAAATCAACAAGGGAAGGATCTCGCAGGGTCCTCGCATAATCCAGAAAATACGGATCAAGATCCAGAAAAAAATCTAGAAAAACAACCAGAAGATCAACCAAATCC
Source organism: Gentiana straminea (assembly GCA_036785695.1). NCBI lineage: Eukaryota > Viridiplantae > Streptophyta > Magnoliopsida > Gentianales > Gentianaceae > Gentiana > Gentiana straminea. The sequence continues at coordinate 14,754,532 of JAVUPR010000266.1, read as the reverse complement.
TAAGGAAATGGCGAAACAACTCCTAGTGGATGCTTTAAAGACAATGGGAGATCAAGATTTTCAGGTTCTTTTCGAAAGTGCGAGAAAAGGGAAGGAAAATGTAGAAACTTTTGGAGAAGAAAGGCAGTTATCACCAGAAAACAGGGGTGGTCATAAGGAAGCTGCAGAATCCAGTTGTCGAGTTGTTAAGAGCAAAACTCGTCAAGCGGATGAGGCTGCAAGGGCCGAATTGGATGCAATGCTAGAAGATGAGGAGGATGAGTTCCATCTGGCTTCGCCCTTTGCAGAGCATATTGAAGCATACCCCTGTCCCAGAGGATTCAAGATACCCAAAATTAGTCCATATGATGGAACAAAAGACCCGTATGATCATATGCATCAGTATATAGCGCATATGCAGTTATACAACACCCCAGACGAAATGAAATGCAAAGCTTTTCCCACACTCCTATCTGGAAGGGCTAGGGACTGGTTTAACATGTTGCCGTCCAGATCTATCACCAGCTTTACAGTTTTAACAAAGAAATTCATGAGTATGTTTATCGCTGCAAGGCCGTTTCAAAGGAACAGTACTCATCTGCTCACCTGTCACGGATTTTATCTAAGCAAAATAAACAAGTAATAAATTTATAAATCCGGTATACCCCAAGTGTAGGGATCGTAGTATAGAGGCTGATACCGGGTCGATCTTACGGGGAATCGGGGTTGCTTAATCTAGTTTTTATTATCTAACCTAACTATGTCACGATTACTACTAAAAAGATACGAAAATAAAACAGTGAAGAACTAAAACGAAAAACGAAACTAACAATAAGAATAACTGGACAGAAGATCGAGATCTAAAGCCAGGAAAATATGGTTGCGAACAAAATTATCTAAACTAAATCTATTATGAAATAAAGATTGTAAATTTACTAAGCAGTTCAAGTTCAAATGATTTAATCAATAATTTACGAACGAACAAGCTATTGATCCACCTATCCTACAACAATCAATTTCTATCTCGATTATCTCGTGATTTCTAACCAAGTTGTGATTCACCTAGCCAAGGTATGAACTCCTAATTTCTTAGACAAGTTCGCCTATTAATCTTCTATCTTTCGATCCTAAAGATTAACGCTTTCTAACCCAATGTGTGAAATTTATAAGTTTCTAACCTAGAAATCCAACCTAATAACTCTCGTTATTTAGATCAAATATCTATTCTTTATCATGGCGATCTAGGGTTTAACATGACTCTCATCAATATAAACAATCAACATGCAAAGATCTTTCGATATAAATTGCATAAAAACATGATAAACATAATAAAGAAACAACTTGAATTAAAAACTCACAAGACAATCGAGAAACGGAACTGAATTGCTGATCGGATGGCTTCACAACGCTTGTTCAATAGAGGTCTAGCCTCTTAACATCACCTTTGAGCTCGAATTACTTGAATAAAAGTACATAAAAGTGTTTGATCTAGACTAGAAATTTGAAAACATAAACTTTGAGTAAAAACTAATGGAAATCGCAGCTAGGCCGCCCCTAGGGTTTAGGGTTCGAATAATGATGATATTGGGGTCTAAATACGCTGCCTTTATATAGATTTCAGAGGCGGTTTGGCTAAGTCGGTTTATGGACGGGTGTTCACTCTGCTGGACGCTCGTCCGGTCTTCAGTATCAACTTCGAATCGGGCCGAGTCATGATCAGACGCCCGTCCTTCTTTAATTTGGATGCTCGTTCACTAAATATCTCAAAACTCTGAATCAAACTCTTCAGCCTGGACGCTCGTCCGATATGCCAGACGCCCGTCCAACTGGACGGGACTTGAACGCTCGTTCAGTGGACTTGAAATTCGATTTCTCCATCTTTATCTCTTTTCTTCTATTCAAATCTTCCTTATCTCTTTTTCATCAATTAAATCCGACATTTATCTTCACTTAATCATCTTTTGAGCCGCAATTATGCATCTACAAGTAATTAAAAACATCGCAAAATGTAATAATATCCAAATAAACATAAAATCATCAATAAAACACATAAATTAACCAATTTTTCGAATAAACCGTTTAAAAACTCATTTGCTCAATAAATCAATTAAACACTTAATTTCTATGCGAATTATACGAATATGGAGAGAATTGTTACAAAATATAACGATATAAATCATATAAAATCACCCTTAACAACTCCCCCACACTTAGCTTTTGCTCGTCCTGAGCAAAACAAGACAAAACCAAGGCTCGGAGAAAAGATAGACATCTCAGCAAATATAACACATATTCAATAACTTAGAGGTTCACCCCGGTGTGTGTGCAGAGCCATAACAAACTTCCACTAAGTCCAAACTTGAAAATTTCAAAGCAAACTAGCTAATACCCCCTTCAAACTAGAGATAAATGATACTTATAACATGCACCCTACAAAACGTAACATATCCCGAAAAGGATGATAGAATACATCTAGGGCCTTTCTGATATACTCAGAGGATAATCCCTACAACATATCTGCCAGTTTATACTGGGGATAAGGTATACGATAACTAAATCTTCCATTCATTTCATACTAGATTCCTCATATAAGTTGATTTAACTATTTTCACATTTAAACGTACATCAGAATGAGCTCTTGCCCTGTCATAGCAGAATAGGATATTCGTGATATACCCTACCTTACTCAAATCATAAGGCAGCTTCTTCTGACTGTCGTGAGCTTCTGGTCATCATAGTGGTATAGGACATTCGAGATATGACCTACCGCACTCAAATCATCGACCAGCTTTCGACACACACACTTATTTCATTTACTTAAAACAACTTTTTCAACAACATTAGTTACGTTTTACTTATCACATTCAAACCTCAGATATTCACAGTATGTCATACTTTGGATCTAAACACAAACTATCATAATCGTCACGATACATACGTTAGCACTAAGCACATGACTTATAAGATAATCAAAAATCACTAATCAAAAGGGGTATAGCTTTACATTATAGCTCATCATTCACTATGGCTCGTGAAATATATCGGGTGAAACAACTAACTTACTAAACATACAATATATAGCATCAATGACTATAAAAAAAAACGAACAAAGATTATGCATTGCTTACTCGGGACAGAACAAAAAGTTTGAAAATTTTTGCTCATTTTGCATAGAAGCATAACGAAGTAAGCAAATGATCGATACACATAACCATTCCCCTCCCCCACACTTAAACCACAACATGTCCTCAGGTTGTGCAGAATTTAAAAAGAAATGAAGTACTTAGCTGATTGCGTAGATATTCGAGTCGTTGGTCAGGCTGGTGCATGAAAAGGCCAACGCTCTCGAAGGCGTATAGAACTCGTTCCAACATGACTCAAATGTTACCTAGACAAAACGTTTAGAAAGATATCTGCACTACTTGACAACCACAGAAAAAAAAATCTCGGGGAAAACGGGGGAATATTATCGCAAAAATGAAAAAGAATGATAAGGATAAAGATAAAAAAAAAAAGAATAATCATTCAGCACAATAAAAATCAAAAATAATAGCAATGTCAATCATCGAAATACAAGACAAAGTATGAAATAGCCTTATGGTGTACATGATCCATCGAAAATAAGAAGCATACGGAAACCGATAGTAGCTTACAAAAGAGAAATACAATGAATCAGCAAGAAACAACAATAGTAGCACGATACAACCAAATCGAAGATGAAAATACGAAATACAGAATCAGAAATCAGTCAGGGCTGCCCCGGGGGTGTAGAATCATCAGCCGGAGGTACATCACCCGCAGAAGTAGTAGAAGAAGGTCCAGGCTGTGACGTAGGAGCCCCTGCTGCCGTGTCAGTCTGCTCCTCATCCGAAGACGACTCAGTATCATGAAGAACATCCGCAATGGCTTGCTCAATCTCATCCGAATAAACGTAATCTATAATGCTGGGGTTGAAGACTCTGTCGTCCCTCGGAGGACGGCCCTCGCTCATACAACGCAAAATAGACAAGATATGGTTCTGAGAAGTCCTCATATCCTCCATCCAGTTCCGTATACTATTAGCCATACTCAACCTCATCCGGACTGAGGGAGATAAAGATGGAAGGGAAAATGTCGGAGGCGGTGCCGAAGATGAACCGGGCTCATTTGCTGCCTCCTCCCTAGACTGACCTGTAGACTTCACTCTCTCCCGCTGCAAGTTCCTTGGATTCTTCGTCTTGTGATCAGTCTTGTACTCGGGAACCCTAGCATCTTGATAGAGACTGTGGATCAAATGCGGACATATCAAACACCTAGCATAGACTTTCTGATTTGTGGCTATCTCATCGAAAACGTCTTGTCCGACATCCACATTCAGCTTAAAATTCAGAGCATACAACATCCCGAGGTCACCAATGTGAAAATGAGTCAGGTTGTTCTTAGGTAACAACCTGTTCTGAATAAAACGACATTGGACCTTCCAATCCTCCGTCCAACTTGTCGTCACCAACTCCTTCCTATCTCCGCCCGGTCTGAGTGTCCACGGTACCTCCGGGAACACTAACAATCTCAACTCCTCCAACGGATCCTCTCCCGCATCCTGCTTAGCTTTTATCGCCTCTTTATAATCTAAACCCTCAAAAGGTGCCAAGTTGTATTTCTCGTTTATAACCTTAGGCGTAAACGGCACCTTTACTCCCCTAACCGTCACTACTCCGGTTTCTAGATTCGTCTCCGAACAATTTGCATAAAACTCACGAACTAACGTCGCATTAACCGGAGTCCTCGGGGTCTTCATCAATGCCCCCCACTTTCTATCCGTAAGCATTTTAACAAAAGCGGGATCAACCTTTGTCTAAAGGACGGCTCGCTCTATTAACATCGTCCTCGTAACATAGTGCTTATTATATACCTCGAAAGCCTTTGGATTAATGAACCTACGAGCCAAGGGGATAGGGATAAGAGGTCTCACATTCTGTCTAGCCGGTTCCGCTCTCTCCGTTGCTTCCTCGGTTCTAGGCCTAGGTTCATCGTCATCTCTCTCAACTTGAGCCTCCGACACCCTAGCCATCTTCCTCACTAATGGCTCATCATCAGTTTCCGATCCCGACTCAGACTCATCTCGTAAAGGGATTCTGGATTGACCTCTAGGAGGATTTTGACGTTCACCAATACGGATACCTTGGTTCGGATTGACTAATGTGGGGTCTACAATCTTTTTCTTCTTAGGAGGTTCAACGGCAACCCCCTCACCATGTCTCTTCTGCACCCCTTTACGAACCATTGTAACTCAGGCTAAACAAACAACAATCCCAAACCCAAATTCAAACAAAACCACCCGTTTATCGTCCAAACGGGATTTCCCAAACAATTCAACACCAAACCAACACCAAAACCACAATACAACCCATCCATGATCCATCAACATCACCCCAATCATCAACAAGGCAAGAAACAAAAACAAAACAAGAGAAAAGAGAAAAAAAACAAATAAGGTAAAATTCATATAAAAGAGTCGACTCGAAGATCGAACTCATAATAAAAAAAATGAAATAACCCTTGAAAAGTTGATAAAAACTTACCAAATAGGATGATGGGATGATGATGAAGAGGATTAGAAATCCAAACAATGCCAAATTGACCCAAAAAATCAAATCTTTTTCTTCAAAAAGTCAGACTATAAAGGTCACTGAATCCGATTAAATGTTGTTTGTTGGAGATTTGGAGTGAAAAATCGAAAAGAGGGGATTGAGAGCTGTTGATAGAGCCTTGAATCGCTCAATTTGGTTTAGAAATAAAGATTTTAGGGCAAAAGAGGGTTGAGAAGTCGGGTTTGCTTTTGAATTTTCTGATGCAAATAAAAAAAATGGGAAGCAGGGGTATATATAGATGCAGGTCTGAACGGGCGTCCTGTATAGTGGACGGGCGTCCAGCTGGAGAACTGATGAACTGGACGGGCGTCCAGACAACCGGACGAGCGTTCACTGGGGATGGTATGAACTGGACGGGCGTCCAAAATAAACAAACGCTCGTCCAAGTTTGAAAAACGAATACAGAGTTGGAGGGAGTTAGGCGGACGGGCGTCCACTGAGAATGGACGAACGTTCGCATAGAAAAACAACCCAAACGGGCGTCCATCACTATGGACGGACGTCCAATGCAGAAAATAAGCAACACTATATAATTTCCATTCAATTCAAATTCCAACTTGCATTTTCTCATTAAAACTAAATGAAACTTCAATAATACAAAAGAAAACTAGAACAAAACATAAAACACTAGAAAATAGTGGGTTGCCTCCCACAAAGCGCTTTTGTTTAACGTCGTTTGCTCGACGAAACGGCCTAACGACGCTAGTCATCGTAAATCTCCGCCCAATCCACAATCCGGATCAGACGGCGGAGCATGTCAATAGCAGGAGGAAAATCATACTCGTCCTGTAAAGCCCAGTCCTCGCCAGCAACATCCACTCCTCGGAAATGCTCGGCTTGCGCACTAGCGCCAAGTCAGTCAGCATCGGATCATTGAGGATTGTATACGGTCGTCCTAAAGTCTCCTGCAGGTCCTCTGAACTAAAATCTCCACCTCCCGAAGATCGGGGTACAATAAGAACATATGTAACGGTCCTGATGCGGGTACTAATATCAAAGTCTACGTCCAAAATGATAGTCCCTCCGGGTCCGTCACCTAGAGTGATAAGTGGGATCCTACTAATGAAAGGAAACTCCTGTGGTAGAACTCCGTAATCCATATCTAAAAACACAGCTAAACTGACAGATACAAACAAAATCTTAATTAGTCTTAAGATAAAAGCTAAATCAAAGGGAAAAAAAACATAAAAGAGAGTTCTAATATAAAAAAGGATATCTAGGATGCCCCCTAGTGGCGCTTTTGGTTAATGTCGTTAGCTCGACACTCTTTTAGCTCAGCCTGGATCAGGCCATTTAACTTTTCTGCTAGCCACTACCTCGTGTAGGCTTTGATCAGTAGTGTGGCTCCAGAAACAACATCTAACACATGGGGTTAATTCTTTAATTGCCTTCCATACATGTTTAATCCTCCCCACGGTTGATTTCTTCTTCTTCTGACGACGTTTCAACTGTCGCTCCTTTTCAAACTCTTCCATGTCCCAACTACCTGCTAGAACTTCTTCAGAAGGACCACTATCGTCATCCTCAGAAAACAAATCGGGCGAAAACTCGTCAAATTTATTGACTTCTGCAGTACCACACCCGAGGATATCGAGGAATCGAACAATCAAAGGCTTTTCCTTGGCTTGACCAATGTAATGCTTGCACCTTTGACCATTCACTCGGAACGGCTGGTCACCATAACCTCGTAGTTCTAAAACACCTCCAGGAATGATTTGGAGAATTTCAAAGGGACCGGACCATCGTGTCCTCAGCTTACCAGGGAACAGATGTAACCCGGAATTGTACAATAAAACTTGTTCCCCAACTTGGAATTCTCGCTTCTTGATTTTGGCATCGTGAAGGAGTTTTGTCTTTTCCTTACTTATCCTGGCACTTTCGTAGACCTGAAGTCTAAATTCGTCTAACTCATGCAATTGCTGCAGTCAGTGTTTTCCACAAGATTGGATATCGAAGTTCAAAAACTTCGTGGCCCAATACGCTCTATGCTCTAACTCAACTGGCAAGTGACATGGTTTACCATAAACCATTTGATAGGGTGATGTACCCATGGGGGTCTTATAGGCAGTTCGATATGCCCACAGTACGTCATCCAACTTTAGACTCCAGTCTTTTCTATGACTGTTCATGACTTTTTCCAGGATCTTCTTCAAACTTTGGTTGCTTCTTTCAACCTGACCACTAGTCATAGGATGATATGGTGTGCCAGTTTTATGCCGGACACCATATTTCTCAAGCACTTTCTCCAGAGGTCGGTTGCAAAAGTGTGTCCCTTCATCACTAATTAAGGCGCGGGGACATCCAAATCTCACGAAAATATTTTTCTTCAGGAACTTCATGACCGTTTTATGATCATTGTGAGAAGTCCACCCATTTCGATACATAATCCACGCAGACTAAGATGTATTTATTTCCACAAGATGATGGGAATGGTCCTATAAAATCGATACCCCATACATCAAAGACTTCGTATTTTAGGATGGGTTTCAATGGCATGTCGAAACGCCTTGTTAAAGTTCCGGCTCTTTGACACCTATCACAAGATTTACAGAAAGCTTCTGTATCTTTAAAGATCGTGGGCCAATAGAAGCCGGATTGAAAGATCTTAGCAACGGTTTTCCAAGGACCAAAGTGACCGCCAGTGGGTCCATTGTGGCATTGCTCAATAATATCACGTTGCTCAGATTCGGGAACACATCTTCTCAGCAAACCATCTTTACAAATCTTGAGGAGGTAAGGTTCATCCCAAACGAATGTTTTCAAATCAGAGAAGAATTTCTTCTTCTCCTGATAGGACAATTCTGGATCAAGATATTTGGAATGAAGGTAGTTTACGATGGAAGAATACCATGGAACATCTGGAGCACAACCGTCGATAAGCATGACATTCTCCAGAGGAAAGTAAAGATCTATATCGTCAGGGTCATCATTTTCCTCACTCAACATTCTGGAAACATGAACAGCCACTACGTTTTCACTGCCCTTTTTGTCTTTAATTTGGACATCAAACTCTTGTAGGATCAGTATCCAACGTAGTAAGCGCGGTTTAGCCTCTTTCTTTATCATCAAGTATCGCAAAGCAGCGTGATCAGTCCACACAACCACTTGAGCACCCAACAAGTAACTATGAAACTTGTCCATAGCAAAGACTACGGCCAATAATTCCTTTTCAGTCGTCGTGTAGTTTACTTGAGACGGATTTAGTGTGTGACTGGCGTAATAGATTGACTGGAATTTCCCTTCTATTCTCTGTCCTAAGACTGCGCCAACAGCATAGTTTGATGCATCGCATATAAGCTCGAAGGGGAGATTCCAGTCAGGAGAAATAAGGATCGGCGCAGAGATTAATCGACTTTTAAGCTCCTCAAACGCTTGCTTGCAATTTTCATCAAAATCGAATACAACGTCTTCTTTAAGTAGTGTAGACAGGGGCTTGGCTATCTTGGAAAAGTCTTGAATGAATCTCCTATAGAAACCGACATGTCCAAGAAAACCTCAGACTTCGCGCACATTCTTAGGATAACTCATCTTCTCGATAGCTTCTACTTTGGCCCCGTCTACCTCAATACCTTTGGCGGAGATCTTGTGGCCAAGAACTATTCCCTCATCTACCATGAAATGGCACTTTTCCCAGTTTAGGACTAAGTTCTTTTCCACACGTCTGGATAAGACCTGGTCAAGATTGTCAAGACAATCATCGAATGATTGACCAAAGACCGAAAAGTCATCCATGAAAATTTCCATACACTTTTCAACTAGCCCGTCAAAGATAGCCAGCATACATCTTTGAAATGTAGTTGGGGCATGCAAAGACCAAATGGCATCCGCCTGTAAGCGAATGTACCATAAGGGCAGGTGAAAGTGGTCTTTTCTTGGTCAACTGGATCGATGGGTATCTGAAAATATCCTGAGTATCCATCCAGGAAACAGTAGAATGCATGTCCCGCCAGGCGCTCTAGCATCTGGTCAATGAATGGTAGGGGAAATGATCTTTCATTGTAACCTCATTGAGCTTTCTATAGTCGATACAGACTCTATAACCAGTAACGAGCCTCAATGCTATTTCTTCTCCCTTCTCATTCTTCTCAATAGTAATTCCTCCTTTTTTTTGGAACTACCTGAGTAGAGGATACCCATTCACTGTCAGCGATTGCGTATATGATACCCATATCTAAAAGCTTGATAATTTCCTTATTGACCACCTCTTGCATATGAGGGTTGAGCCTCCTCTGTGGTTGTCTAACACATTTCGCACCCTCTTCAGTCTTGATTTTATGCATACAGATGTCAGGAGATATCCCTCTGATGTCTCCTACTTGCCAACCAAAGGCTTTCTCATTTTTCCTCAAGACGTTTACCAGCTCCATTTCTTCTAATCGAGACAGCTTGGCAGATATAATTAATGGAAGCTTGTCACCTTCTCTTAAAAACACATACTTTAGATGTTTAGGCAACGGCTTCAGTACCAGATCTGCAGGGGGGTCTTCCAAACTTGATTTAAGATCTCCACTTTTCAACTCAACATCACTGAGTTTACTTAGTGGTCCTACTGCCAAAGCTTCTCCTTTCAACAACTCATCCTCAAATTCAGCTTCTAACTGTTCCGATTCACCACACCATGATTATTCAGCTTCTCAACTAGTCGCTCGTATTCAGTTGCAACAGCCATGACTTGCTTTTCCATGAAATCATTGAAGTCATCAGACATATCGTCAATGGAGAAGCCGGTTGGTATTTCAGAGGGTCTCTGGATAGCTTTGGAAACATTGTAACTCACCTCTTGATCACCAACTCGTATCGTCACTCGCCCACCATCACAGTCAATGAGGGCTCGGCGTAGACGAAAAAAGGTCTTCCAAGAATTAGAGGGACATTCTCATCCTTCTCTATGTCCAGAACGTACCAGTCAACCGGGAAGGTAAATCTATCAATTTGAACTAACACGTCCTTTAATATTCCCGCAGCTTTCTTGGAAGATCTATCCGCGAATTGAAGATTCATGGTAGTGGGTTCTAGAAGATTGTCTAACCCAAGCTGTTTGCAGACAGACAATGGCATCAGGCTTATGGATGCACCCAGGTCACATAAAGAGTTTAGGAAGACTAGGCCTCCCATCAGCAATGTGAGCACAAATTTCCCAGGGTCACCCCTCTTGATTGGTAGATCTTCATAATTTATCATAGAGCAATCCTCACCAATCAACCGATCCATGTCTGCTAACTTCTTCTTAGAAGAAACAACATCCTTGATGAATTTGGTATACTTAGGCATCTCAACCAAAACCTCGGATAATGGAAGATTAACCTGAGTATTTTTCAGAAGGTTTAGCACTTTTTCATACTTTTTATCCTCATTCAAGGAGATGTTGCTTTTTCTAGGTGGAAATGGAAGCTTTTTCAAGTCACTCTCAGAAAAGATTTTCTTCGAGGAAGAACTGACAGCTTTGTCTTCCAAGTCCTTCTACCTCACCATTTTTTCATTCTTCTTACTAGTCAGGGGGTCAGCCTCCTGACTCTCACTTAATTCTTCATTCCTCAGGGGTTCAGCCACCTGAGGACTTCCAACTCTTTCACCTCTCAGGGGATCAGCCACCTGAGTATTCTCTTGCAGCCAAGGGGAACGTAGGTTCTCGACTTCCCCTCTTGCCTTATCGCTGGCAGGAGGGGTTAGTGGTTTCCCTGGTGAGGGGGACCACTCAGTTGAGTACCTGACCTTAAGTTCATCGCACTGGCCTCTTCTCTACCGTACGGAATTGAAGGTACCAGGTCAGTGCATTGGCTATTATTTAAATCGGCCTGAGCAACTTGACCACCCTTTGGATTCTTTTCTGTGAAGCTGGGTAACTGCCCTGGGGGTCTAGAAGCTAACTGTTCAGCCAATTGCCCTATTTGCCTCTCAAGATTCTTGTTTGTGCTCATCAGGAGTTGGATGTTTTTATTTTGCTCCTCCCGAAAGGAGCTCCATTCAGCTTGGATATCATTCGAGTGCGAGGGGCCTTGAGAGTTTTGGAAGTTCTGCGGATAAGGCTGGCTGGACCGATTCTGAAATGTAGAATTAGAATTGTTAGGCCAATTCTGACTGAACCTTTGATTCTGATTGGAAAAATTGGAGTTCTGGTTTTGGTTGTAAGTAGGGTTTCGATTGAAGTTTTGATTTTGATTAAAATTCGAATTTGGATTGAAATTTTGATTCGATTTGAAACCCCGGTTTTGAGGATTACTCGGCCGGAGAATTGATTATTAATCCTCCGATTGGACCGCCGGAGAAAGCGTTTACTTCAAATTCTCGTCGTTCATAGGACGAAACGAGATGTATGCCCCACATTGTCACGGTTCGACATGTGATCGGATTATCTTGTCCATAGTCATGAACAGCATTATCTTGATAAGCAGAGGGCGAGACAAATTGACACTGGCCAACCATATGGCCAGTCTGACAACAATTTTCACGATCGAACTTGAGAGTTCTCGTTGAAAGGAAGAATTCTGATTGATCGGATTAGGAGAAATTTGAGAAGCTGCCATCTGCTTTTGCAGTATGGCGATCAGACTTTGCATATTCACCTCCTCGATCTTGGGAGGAGGGGGTGCTTGGATAGCTTGATATGAGGGGGCATAATTGTATTTGGCAATATCCTCGAGTAATGCCCACCCCTCTTCAGGTGTTTTCTTTAAAAATGCCCCACCAGAAGAACTATTGACCATGCCCTTCGTGAGCTCGGTCAATCCACTGAAAAAAGTATTGACTTGCCTTTGTAACGGCAAGCCATGATGGGGACACTTTCTAAGAAGATACTTAAACCTCTTCCAACACTCGAAAAATGACTCATTTTCCTTACGGCGAACGTGAAAATATCACTTAAACATTGGGTTTGTCTTAGAAGGTGGGAAGTATTGACTCGGGAACTCTTTCTCGAGTTCCGCCCGGTGTAGTGATGGTTTCGGAGGGGAGAGAGTGGTACCACTCTTTTGCCTCCCCTCGTAAGGAAAATGGAAACAGTTTAAGCTTTATAGCATCCTCACTTACTCCTTGGATGCGAGTTGTACCGCATATCTCTAGAAACGTGTGTAAGTGAGTATGAGGATTTTCTGACTGAAAACCGTGGAAGATTGATGCATGCTGCATCATTTGAATGAGCCCGGGTTTCAGTTCAAAGGTAGGTGCATTGATGGTTGGTAGAACGATAGCCGGGTTGACCTTGACTTCGCCAGGCATGGCGTAATCAGCCAACGTACGTCTTGTTAGTAATATCATCCGCAACGGAAGCGATTTTAAGGATCTAGATCTATATAATACACGTAATAAAACAACTAGATCTATATCTACAAGGGGGATGTAGATCATACCTCTTGAATCTCAAAATTCAAGTTGAAGAACCGCAAAAAGGATGAATGTGAGAAGATGTGAAGAGCACCACGATCTTCCGTACGTGTGATCCAAGCAACTCCCGGTGGAAGGAATTCTCGACTCGAACCCTTCCGATATGCTACCCGGAAAAATCTCCAAGATTTCTCCCCAACCCTTGGCCGAAATTCTTCCCTCTAATTTGTAAGAGTGGTCGAAATTTTTTATGTGCGTTAAGGCTTGTGAGAACTCTCTTTATATAGGAGAGTAAAACTTAACCTCCAATGATTAAATAATTAAGAGATAATTATTACATTAATCCTTTTTCCAAATAAAAGATAAATAAAATAATTATCCCAAACAAATTAGGATAAATCATATTATTATCTAATATTTCATGAATTATCATTTAACAAATAAAAGATAAATCACACATTAAATAATTATCCAAGAAAAAACAATTTCCTAATAATTATCAACCATAAAAGTGGCGCCACCTTTTTATTAAAAGGTTCACACGCACAAAACCATATTTGACCAATTAGGTCAAAAAAAAAGGTCAACACACTAATTTGGGCCGAGTCCACGAAAAATGTCTTTTCCGTGTATTTAATTATTTAGCCCAACTAATTTAATAGTCTACTAAACAATTAATTCACATATCGTTTTAATAAAGTCCAACAAGAACTAAATTAATATTATTAGGATTCGACGTCCGAGAATAGCTATGCTATATTAGGAGGCACGTCGGGGACCATGGACTAATAATCAGCGGCTCCGATAAATCAAATAAATAATTATAGAATAATTATATTCGATAAATCAATCACGGGAATATGCCACCATAATCCCGTGATCGCACTCCTCCGATTATAAGATTATATTTATCTCCTCACGAGAATAATAATAAGCGTCCATTGATATAATCATTACATATGGATTAATCCTCCATAGATCGTTCATTCTAAATCGGGAAGTTACCGTTAACCCTTTTTAGAACCTCTTATCCTTATTTACCATTAACCCCCTAGTGATCAATTAATTCATACAACTCACTGGTAGCTAATCAGTGTAATATGAACTCGTACGATCGATCAGTTTCTAGGATTAACAAATAAGGGAACTGCCTATCTACTTCCATAAATGGAAGGAATGGATTCCGTATCTATGATAACACAGACTACTCACTCAATCCAGTACAATGCCAATATGGGGTAATTCAGACCACAGACTCAGTGTAATCCTTAACCGTCAAGTCAAACTTCATACTGATTCAAGCAGTTGACTGTGATCACCTCAGGATTAAGATATATTCATAAATATGATCATCCATTGATTCAATAAGACTTCTCGATTACGGAATTATATCGTGAACTCTAATCAAATCGGTCCAGCCCTATACGATATATCTATCATATATAAATGCCCCATTAGGTTCTCTTAACCGAAAGTCCGGATAAGACAATCACACCTATTGTGTTCTGGGCGCATTAATAGCACGTTAAAGGAGAGACCCGATACTCTCGATTAACTTCACTACGGGCTAATTGTATTTTAAGTACATCTTCACTAACTCAATCCTCATGTGTATATACCATACACTGAGTTAAGTGATTACATAAACGATATACTTTAGGGTTTTCTGTAGTGTAAATACTATTGTCACATCGGTGAATATGAGAATAATAAATATGAATAATAACATCATTTCATTTATTAAATAAAACAATTACAAAATTGTCTTTCGGGCATCACACCTAACAATCTCCCACTTGCACGAAAGCATGTGATTAATTGTTTTAGAGCACACCCTATTATTTAAAATACGACAAACTATCACTCCCACTTGCTCTAAAGCAAATGAGACATGTCTCTAATACCTATAGTCTCCAAGTGTCGACTAAAAGCTTCAATCGACAGCGTCTTGGTGAATGGATCAGCAGGATTATCGGCGGAGGCGATTTTCTTGACGGAAATGTCCCATCTATCGACAAAATCGTTGATCACCCAGTATTTTATCTCTATATGCTTCGACTTACTGTGCTTTCGAGGTTCCCTAGAGTTGGAAATGGCCCTATTGTTATCACAATAGAGAGTAATAGGATCCTCAGCATTCGGGACAACGCCTAATCCGCTGATGAACTTTCTTAACCAAACTGCTTCTTTAGCTGCCTCCGAGGCCGCTATCAACTCAGCTTCCATTGTTGAATCGGCTGTGCTGGATTGATTTTGGCTTCTCCATTCTACTGCACCGCCACCAAGCGTAAACACTGAACCAGAGGTAGATTTAGAATCATCTCTCGTCCGACCGAAAGTCGAATCGGTGTACCCCGCTAGCTCCAAACTCCCACTCGAATAGACGAGCATATAATTTATGGTTCTCTTCAAATATTTGATGAGATTCTTTATCTTGTCCGTCCAAAGCGGTTGCCCCGGATTTGACCGAAAACGGCCGACTAATCCAACGCCGTAACAAATGTCGGGTCTCGTACACCTCATAGCATACATAAGACTACCAACAGCCGAGGCATATGGCACTCTTCCCATAGCTTCAGCCTCTTCAGGGGTTTGAGGCCCCTTTGTCTTAGAGAGGTAAACGCCGTGACGGGTTGGTAGAAAACCCTTCTTTGCGTTCTCCATACTGAAGCGTGCCATCACCTTATCTATATAAGTTGCTTGGGACAGAGCTAACATCCTGTTCTTATGATCCCTTATAATTTGGATCCCTAGAACATAACTCGCTTCTCCCAAATCTTTCATTTGGAATTGCGTGGTCAACCAACTTTTCACGTCGGACATCATCCCCTTATCGTTGCCAATTAGGAGTATGTCATCAACGTACAACACTAGAAATACAACACTATCTTTGATAACCTTCTTGTACACACAAGATTCAAGAAAGTGTTGTTCGAAATCATAAGACTTGATCGTGTGATCGAATCTATGATACCAGAACGAGACGCTTGCTTCAACCCATAAATGGATCCGAGCAACTTGCACACCATGTGCTCTCGACCTTCTTCAATGAATCCCTCTCGGTTGCCGCATATAGATTTCCTCGTCAAGAAAGCCGTTTAGAAACGCCGTCTTAACATCCATTTGCCGATTTCATAATCCGGACATGCGGCAATCGAAAGGAGGATGCGGATGGTTTTCATCATGGCCACGGTGAGAAGGTTTCCTCGTAGTCTATACCTTCTCGCTGTGTGTAACCTTTGGCTACCAGCCGTGCTTTGAAGGTTTCAACCTTCCCATCTACTCCTCTCTTTCGCTTGTAGAGCCATTTACATCCAATGGGCCTTTCACCCTGAGGAAGTTCTACAAGTTTCCGGACCGAGTTAGAGTACATAGACTCCATCTCTTGATTCATTGCGTCAATCCATTTATCCTTATCGTGATCCATAAGGCCTTCTTATAGGTCGGAGGATCATCTTCCACCCCATCGAGGCGACTACGTTTGCCTCTAAATCCATGCCGTACCGAGCCGGTGGCCGAACCACTCTCGCGACGTCCGGGTGGAACATGAATGTCGGAAGTGATTTGTTGTATTATTAGTGTTGTTTACTTGGAACATCGGCGGCCACAATAGGCCCGATGTCATCGGAGAGTAATTCCTCTAGTACAATTGTACTTCGAGGTCTCGTGGTCTTTCATATAACTTTCCTCCAAAAACGTAGCGTTAGTCGAGACTAGCACTTTGTTATCTTCCGGATCGTAAAATAGACCACCACGTGTACCTTTTGGATAGCCTACAAACAAACATACTTTCGTACGTGATTGTAGCTTGGTAGTCTTGTCCATCAGCACATGTGCAGGACAACCCCATATGCGGAAGTGACGCATGCTTTCGCGATGTCCCGACCACATCTCAATGGGTGTCTTTTCGACAGACTTTGACGGTACTGCATTCAAAATGTAGACCGATGCTTCTAAAGCATAACCCCAAAAGGATATAGGTAGTGATGCGTAGCTCATCATTGATCTAACCATGTTAATCAATGTCCCGTTTCTCCTCTCGCAACTCCGTTTTTTGAGGTGTCCTAGGCGCCGAACGTTGGAAACAAATTCCTTTTTCACCAAGTAGTCAATGAACTCGGTATCTAAATACTCACCTCCACGATCCGAGCGGAGGCATTTCAATGACTTGCCTAGTTGCCTTTCGGCTTCGCGCTTGGAACTCCTTGAACTTTCCAAAAGCCTCGGACTTCCTATGCGACGGATAAACATAACCGAATCTCGAGTAGTCATCAATGAAAGTCACAAAGTACTCGTATCCGCCTTTAGCTTGTACGTTCATCGGACCACAAAGGTCTGAATGCACTAAGTCTAGAGTTCCTGTGGCTCTATTACCCTTTGATGAGAAGGGACGCTTAGTCATTTTTCCCTCCAGGCAACACTCGCAGACAGGTAGTGTGTCAACAGATGACTCACCTAAGGCATTAACCTTTTCGAGTCTTTTGAGTCTTTCCAAGGAAATATGGCCAAGCCTTAGATGCCACAAGTATGTTTTATCTTCTTTTACTTGAGAAACTTTCTGCCTTTTAGCAGATCTTTGATGAGCAGTTTTAAACATTTCAGTATTAAGTAGGGGAGCTTTATGTGGTCTTACAAAATATAAACCGTTTTCATTTATAGTTGAACACAATTCAAAGCCATTCTTTGAAATAACAAATTCACCATTCAAATTTGAAACAGAAAATGATTGTTCAACTAAGGCGAGAATAAGAAATCAAATTTCTCCCGAAATTCGGAATAAAATAAACATTTTCTAAATGTAAAATTCTATTATTAAAATGCAAGTCCACAAACTCCCATCGCTGCTTTAGCCGAAATGAGCGCCCCGGTGCCTACTCGCATCACTTGAGAACCCTCTTCCAGGCTCCTCGTACGAACTAAGAATCCGCAATGAAGAACATACATGGTTAGTAGCTCCGGTATCAAGTATCCAAGTGGACACATCTTTAGCTACGTTAAAAGATTCCAAGAATAGTAATTCCAAATTACCTTTCTTATCTTTCCCGAACGACCTTGACTTTGCCATCTTTCACATCACGAAGATATTCGGGACAATGGCGTCGCCAATGTCCTACCTCCTTACAAGATAAAAGCATTTGCCCTTTGGCTTGGCCTCGTCAACTTTCTTGGCGCTTTTTTCTTCATTGGCTTGGGCACGGGTGCAACATTACCCTTCTTCTTTGGTTTGGCCTTAGGCTTGTTTGATGACACGGCTTCGGCCATATTGGCTTTAGCTTTCTTATCCCCTACTTGGACCTTATCTTTCGATAGCGAGGCCCTCGTAGATAGTCGGTTCATTCGGCATCGTGTCATGGTCAACTCATATTTGCCCATCGATACGAGTTTTGAACGGGATAAACTCGAGTCAACGATTCCAAAATCATCGATACTTGAGTTGCTTCATCGAACTTTGATCCATGAATACCGGCGTCATTGAAGTAACTGATCATATTCAGAACATGACCATTCACTGCTTGACCTTTCTTCAATTTCGTGTTAACGGCCAACCTGATGGCATCGTGTCTTGCTTGGTTGCTAGGTGATCCAAACATCGTAGTAAGTTTCCGCATGATTTCTCCCCGCAGACTCAAACTCTTCAATCTGGGTCCTAATAACCTCCGACACTGCCGCCAGGATGATCCCACGAGCCCGGTTATCTGCTTCGATCCAGCGATTACGCTGTTCGATCTCAGCTTTACCAGGTTTTTGGATCGCCAGCGTAGGGCATTCAGAAGTAAGTACATGTTGCACATTCTCATACGTGAGTACCACGTTTAAGTTACTCTTCCATTTCTTAAAGTTGTTTCCCGTTAATTTTTCAGACGGTAAAGCAGAAATTTGAGCAGACATTTTGCTAAAATAAAATGACATGTATTAATTCAAGTTTAACACTACTATATATAATTTATTTTAGGAATTGTAAACTAAAAGATAAGTCTACTCTACCATTCCAAGGTTTTAACCTCGCATCTCAGTGCCGCCGTAGGGTAGGTCAAAGAGATGACGGTTAAATCGAGACAATCTCATCAATGAATAACTTGTGAGAATCAAACATCCCACGAGAATCGAACATCCCTTTATTCATTGACTACATTCCTTTTTTAGCCTAGATATTACCAAAAATATCATTTATGAGTGTGACCTACTATATCGGATCTCTTAGGTACGCCCCGAGTGTGCCGTCGTAGGATAGGTCAGTGACCCGACGAGTACCCAGAAATCCTATCCTTTCGGAGACCAAGCCATGAATGTTGATAGGGGTGAACACCATCCGTAGGGGGACGAAATCAAAGCGCCGCGAGGCGTCACCCTTCTCTCACTTACTTGTATCTATAGTAGAGGCCGTGGGGTTGGTTGTCGCCTCCCCCGCTCCCACTCAATAATTTGGAAGTGGTTGTGGGTTAACTAACCACGTCTTTTTGATGTTATCATAAAAGCTCATCAAATCAAGGATTCCGAATGGTGTCGGTGACGTAGGCAAGCCTACCCGTCCTATTCGTTGGAACATATGTGACAGTCGGACGAAATCGGGTCAAGACAGCCTCATTGAGATAAGAAGGAATCACCCCTCCGCTCTCCGGTGTAGCTTAGTCTTGCCGGACCCCCGTGCATACATCACACTAGGAGGGTTAAGTCGGTCGAGCCTAGCTCAGTTGACCACCCAACCTATAAGCGAATCGTTTTTATCCAAGATTTATTGTTCTTTTACCATCATTCAATCTCGTAGACACTACGATTTGAAAACGTGATCTCGTTTGGGCTTTAAGGCGGTTCACCGAGAACACACACCGAAAAAACTTAACGATTTCATAACCCGTCCTCGGATCTTTAATTAGTTACTAAATTTATTAATTACCACGTATTAATCAAATTTCAACTAATTCCACGAGTTTGTATACATGCCTATTTTAATCACCAAAATTAAAATTCTACATGTATGCATGGAGTGGATTTATGATATGATGCATGTCATGGCAATTCCGATTTTATATCTATTTTATGATCGAACACATAAAAAATAAATTACGGAAAATTTAAACACCGAGATGGATTGTTGGTACCCCCGTATCTAATCTATCCTAGGAAAAAATAAATTACAATCTTTTTGTCTTCGAGTCTTGATCTTCGAATCTTGAACTCGAACCGCCGGATCACGAACCACGAACACCCGAGAGGAGAAAATGTCTTTTTAATTAAATAAATCCAATTTATTATAATTAATCCAAAATTTTATTTTTTTTATTTGCATCATGCGGCTGTTACAAAAAAAATTATTTTCCAATTTTTTTTTTTTTTTTTTTTCAGTCGGCAGTTTTGTAGGAAAAAAAAAAAATAGGTTTGCCAAAAAAAAAAAAATGCAGCTGTATGCAAAAAAAACCTAGCCGCATTCAATATTTTATAAACAGGACTTTTAGTGACGCTTTCCAGCGTCGCAGAAAATACTGTAGCAGTTTTTAATAAAATTTTATCCGTTTCTCCTCGTTCATACCTTGAGTTTCGTCTTGATCTTCAATTTTTCAGCAAGATCTTCATCTTTTCCAGACCGGATATTCAAAATTACAATAAAAGATGCTACTTTTACATATAAATTTCGAAAATTGACATAAATAAAATACAATTCCTATGCTCAATTGTTACTAAACAAAGGAGCTACAATAGATCTAACGAGTAAACAGTACCAACCCCAATCCATCTCTTCAACCAAGACATTCATAACATAAAAAAATAAAACAAAATTTCGGCCCCTTTTTTTAAAAAAAAAAAAATTTGGGACAAAAATTCTACATGTTTTACCACTCCTAGATCTAATATTTTATACGTATAAATATAGATCACCTTGGTCTCTGCTACCACGGTTAGTAATATCATCCGCAACGGAAGCGATTTTAAGGATCTAGATCTATATAATACACGTAATAAAACAACTAGATCTATATCTACAAGGGGATGTAGATCATACCTCTTGAATCTCAAAATTCAAGTTGAAGAACCGCAAAAAGGATGAATGTGAGAAGATGTGAAGAGCACCACGATCTTCCGTACGTGTGATCCAAGCAACTCCCGGTGGAAGGAATTCTCGACTCGAACCCTTCCGATATGCTACCCGGAAAAATCTCCAAGATTTCTCCCCAACCCTTGGCCGAAATTCTTCCCTCTAATTTGTAAGAGCGGTCGAAATTTTTTATGTGCGTTAAGGCTTGTGAGAACTCTCTTTATATAGGAGAGTAAAACTTAACCTCCAAGGATTAAATAATTAAGAGATAATTATTACATTAATCCTTTTTCCAAATAAAAGATAAATAAAATAATTATCTCAAACAAATTAGGATAAATCATATTATTATCTAATATTTCATGAATTATCATTTAACAAATAAAAGATAAATCACACATTAAATAATTATCCAAGAAAAAACAATTTCCTAATAATTATCAACCATAAAAGTGGCGCCACCTTTTTATTAAAAGGTTCACACGCACAAAACCATATTTGACCAATTAGGTCAAAAAAAAGGTCAACACACTAATTTGGGCCGAGTCCACGAAAAATATCTTTTCCGTATATTTAATTATTTAGCCCAACTAATTTAATAGTCTACTAAACAATTAATTCACATATCGTTTTAATAAAGTCCAACAAGAACTAAATTAATATTATTAGGATTCGAAGTCCGAGAATAGCTATGCTATATTAGGAGGCACGTCGGGGACCATGGACTAATAATCAGCGGCTCCGATAAATCAAATAAATAATTATAGAATAATTATATTCGATAAATCAATCACAGGAATATGCCACCATAATCCCGTGACCGCACTCCTCCGATTATAAGATTATATTTATCTCCTCACGAGAATAATAATAAGCGTCCATTGATATAATCATTACATATGGATTAATCCTCCATAGATCGTTCATTCTAAATCGGGAACTTACCGTTAACCCTTTTTAGAACCTCTTATCCTTATTTACCATTAACCCCCTAGTGATCAATTAATTCATACAACTCACCGGTAGCTAATCGGTGTAATATGAACTCGTACGATCGATCGCCTTCTAGGATTAACAAATAAGGGAACTCGCCTATCTACTTCCATAAATGGAAGGAATGGATTCCGTATCCGTGATAACACGTACTACTCACTCAATCCAAGACAATGCCAAGATGGGGTAATTCGGACCACGGACTCGGTGTAATCCTTAACCGTCAAGTCAAACTTCATACCGATTCAAGCGCTTGATCGTGATCACCTCGGGATTAAGATATATCCATAAATATGATCATCCATTGATTTGATAAGACTTCTCGATTACGGAATTATATCGTGAACTCTAATCAAATCGGTCCACCCCTATACGATATATCTATCATATATAAATGCCCCATTAGGTTCTCTTAACCGAAAGTCCGGATAAGACAATCACACCTATTGTGTTCGGGCGCATTAATAGCACGTTAAAGGAGAGACCCGATACTCTCGATTAACTTCACTACGGGCTAATTGTATTTTAAGTACATCTTCACTAACTCAATCCTCCCGTGTATATACCATACACCGAGTTAAGTGATTACATAAACGATATACTTTAGGGTTTTCTGTAGTGTAAATACTATTGTCACATCGGTGAATATGAGAATAATAAATATGAATAATAACATCATTTCATTTATTAAATAAAACAATTACAAAATTGTCTTTCGGGCATCACACCTAACACGTCTATCTTCAGCAGCCATAATGACTTTATTTTCGATCTCTTGAGCTAGATCTTGCTCGATATCTCGATCGACTGTGTTCTCTTCGTCAGGGAGGTCCGCAAAACGGAGTCTTCTCCTGTTTGGTCGGACTATGGTCCGCTCGAGGTCAGGGGTATAGAGTAGTGGCCCCTTTTGACTCCGAGTTTGCATAAACCGAAACCAAAATCTAGTTGTCTAATGAGAACAAACAGAGAGGGAAAGTGGTGGACGGGCGTCCAAGTTACAGACAGGCCAGACGGGCGTCCAAGTTACTGGACGGGCGTCTGCCTGGAGAATGAACAGGACGGACGTCTGGATAACCAGACGCTCGTCTGACTGGGTAAAATACGAACAGAGTTATAAGAATTTGAACGGACGGGCGTCCACTACCCTAGACGCCCGTTTAATTGAACAGAAGCGAAACAAAAAAAATTTTACCTTACAAAAAACAGAAACTAAAAACAAAATATCTAAATTAAATGACTAATGAAAATAAAAACTAGACAGCCGTCCGGTTCCCCGGCAACGGCGCCAAAAACTTGTCACGGATTTTATCTAAGCAAAATAAACAAGTAATAAATTTATAAATCCGGTATACCCCAAGTGTAGGGATCGTAGTATAGAGGTTGATACCGGGTCGATCTTACGGGGAATCGGGGTTGCTTAATCTAGTTTTTATTATCTAACCTAACTATGTCACGATTACTACTAAAAAGATACGAAAATAAAACAGTGAAGAACTAAAACGAAAAACGAAACTAACAATAAGAATAACTGGACAGAAGATCGAGATCTAAAGCCAGGAAAATATGGTTGCGAACAAAATTATATAAACTAAATCTATTCTAAATCTATTATGAAATAAAGATTGTAAATTTACTAAGCAGTTCAAGTTCAAGTGATTTAATCAATAATTTACGAACGAACAAGCTATTGATCCACCTATCCTACAACAATCAATTTCTATCTCGATTATCTCGTGATTTCTAACCAAGTTGTGATTCACCTAGCCAAGGTATGAACTCCTAATTTCTTAGACAAGTTAGCCTATTAATCTTCTATCTTAAAATCCTAAAGATTAACGCTTTCTAACCCAAGGTGTGAAATTTATAAGTTTCTAACCTAGAAATCCAACCTAATAACTCTCGTTATTTAGATCAAAGATCTATTCTTTATCATGGAGATCTAGGGTTTAACATGACTCTCATCAATATAAACAATCAACATGCAAAGATCTTTCGATATAAATTGCATAAAAACATGATAAACATAATAAAGAAACAACTTGAATTAAAAACTCACAAGACAATCGAGAAACGGAACTGAATTGCTGATCGGATGGCTTCACAACGCTTGTTCAATAGAGGTCTAGCCTCTTAACATCACCTTTGAGCTCGAATTACTTGAATAAAAGTACATAAAAGTGTTTGATCTAAACTAGAAATTTAAAAACATAAACTTTGAGTAAAAACTAATGGAAATCGCAGCTAGGCCGCCCCTAGGGTTTAGGGTTCGAATAATGATGATATTGGGGTCTAAATACGCTGCCTTTATATAGATTTCAGAGGCGGTTTGGCTAAGTCGGTTTATGGACGGGCGTTCACTCTGCTGGACGCTCGTCCGGTCTTCAGTATCAACTTCGAATCGGGCCGAGTCATGATCAGACACCCGGCCTTCTTTAATTTGGACGCTCGTTCACTAAATATCTCAAAACTCTGAATCAAACTCTTCAGCCTGGACGCTCGTCCGATATGCTAGACGCCCGTCCAACTGGACGGGACTTGAACGCTCGTTCAGTGGACTTGAAATTCGATTTCTCCATCTTTATCTCTTTTCTTCTATTCAAATCTTCCTTATCTCTTTTTCATCAATTAAATCCGACATTTATCTTCACTTAATCATCTTTTGAGCCGTAATTATGCATCTACAAGTCATTAAAAACATCGCATAATGTAATAATATCCAAATAAACATAAAATCATCAATAAAACACATAAATTAACCAATTTTTCGAATAAACCGTTTAAAAACTCATTTGCTCAATAAATCAATTAAACACTTAATTTCTATGCGAATTATACGAATATGGAGAGAATTGTTACAAAATATAACGATATAAATCATATAAAATCACCCTTAACATCACCATTAAGCAAAAATCCGACGAAACGGTTCTACAATTCATCAAGAGGTTTAATGCAGAATCAACCCAGGTGGCTGATGTGGATGATCGATTTCTGGTAGCCTCATTCGTAGCAGGGCTACGAGAGGGGAGGTTACATGTGTCCCGGATTTATCTAATGCGAATAAACAAGTAATAATATTTATAAACCGGTTAACCTCAAGTATAAGGATCGTAGTGTAGAGGCTATGCCGGGTCGATCTTACGGGGAACTAGACGAATGTGAATCCTAGCTTTTGTTTTAAACTAACTATGTCACGGATCTAACCTAAACAAATATGCAGAAAAAGTAACTAGACAGAGGATTGCTCCAATGCTAGGAAAGATTGAAAGCGATAAATAAACTAAACTAAAGTGCAGGAAAAGTAAAACTAAAGCTAAGCAATTCAAGTTTAAAGGATTAAAATCAATTATAACGAACGAACAAGCAATTGATCCACCTATCCTATCAACATTCAATTCTAATTCGGATTAATTCGTGATCTCTACTCAAGTCGTGATTCACCTAATCGAAGGCATAAACTCCTACTCTCGTAGACGAGTTCGTTTCCTAATCTTTTATCTTTCGATGTTAAAGATTACGTCTTTCTAACCTAGGCGTGAAATCTTTCAATTTCTAATCTAGAGATTCAATCTAATAACTTTCGTTGTGATTAGATTACGAGTCTAAACTTTTATCATGGTGTTCTAAGGTTAACATGACTTTCATCAAGCAAACAATAAACAAAAGCACGGATCTTTCGATATAGCATGCAATCAACATATAAAAACATGATAAAAGTAACAACTTTAATAGATACTCACAAAATAATCACGAACTAGAGATCAAACTGTTGAAACGGACGGCTTCACAACGCTTGTTCAAGGAGGATTCACCTCCTAGCATCCTTATGCAAACTCGAATTGATGGAATAAAGAACATAAATCTAACTATCTAATCTAGATGTTTTATTGCATAAAAAACTGGAAAATAAAGGAGTAAAAACGCAGCCAAGCCGCTCCCTAGGGTTTAGGGATCGAATTGTCCGTTTAGGGTTTGGTGAAACGCGCCTATTTATAGATTTTTAGATCGGTTTCGCTGAGTCGGTGCCGTGGACGCCCGTCCACTATCTTGGACGCTCGTCCAGCCTCTATGAACGGAGAATGAACGCTCGTTCGTAACGCGTCCGAACTCTCTCGAATGTAAAATACGATTCGGACGCGCTTCACTTTTATGGACGCCCGTCCACTACTCAGCTCCAGTATTTTGCTCATAACTTCACTTCTAGGGCTCCAAATGAGGTGATTCAACATGCGTTGGAAAGCTATTTCAAACCTCTACAACTTTCATCAAGACAACTTTCCCTGAAAGTGCCTACAAGTGTGGACAAAATCCCCATGAAGTGCCTGGTTCCGGTTTCTTCAATGATTCTTCACTTAAACATCTTCCAACTCTTCCATCTTCATGTGATCATCGTTTAAGCTCCTTACTCATCATGAAAACGTATCTACCAACATGATAGAAACATGCAAAATGTAACATCATACGAATGAACATAAAACACCGATAAAATCACGTAAATATCTCGATTTTGCATTTAAACACATTTAAAACTCGTTTACTCAATAATTCGATAAAACCAACACTTTTCTATAAAAAGTACTAAAATACCAAGGATATTGTTATGGGAATAACGTCATATAAATCATAAATTTCACCCTTAACAACTCCCCCACACTTAAACTTTGCTCGTCCCGAGCAAAACAAAACAAGATAAAGGCTCGGAAGGAATATAGACATCTCAACACATATACCACATGGTCAATAAATTAGAAGTTCACCGTCGTGTGTGTGCATAGCCATAGAAAACTTCCACTAAATCCAAACTTGAGGAACTCAAAGCAAAACTAGCTAATACCCCCTCGTGGACTAGTAATAAATGACACTCATAAGATGCACCCTACAAACGTGACATATCCCGAAAAGAATGATCGAATGAATCTAGGGCCTTTCGAAATACTCGTAGGACAATCCCTACAACATATCCATCGGTTTATACCGGGGATAAGATTAACGAAAACTAAGCCTTATATTCAATTTCGTACCGATTCTTTAGTTGATTTAACTATTTCACTTTAAACACACATTAGAAGAAGCTATTGCCCTCATAGCGTAATAGGACATTTCGAGATAATACCCTACCTTACTCCAATCATAAGGCAGCTTTTTTCTAACTCGTCGTGAGCTTTTAGTCATCATAGTGATATAGGACATACGTGGTATACCCTACCTCACTCAAATCATCGACTAGCTTCCGACACACCCAATAATTCATTTAATTCAACTTCTTCAATTTGACAATAGCTACGTGTTACTTATCACATTCAAACGTCTAGATATTCACAAGATATCATACTTCGGAACTAAATACAAACTATCATAAATCCCAAGATATATACGTAGCACTAAGCACATGACTTATAAGATAATAAAAAATCACTAATCCAAAACGGGGTATAACTTTATAAATATAGCTCATCATTCACTATGGCACGTGAAAAATAGTGTCGTGTGAAACAACTAACTTACCAAACATATGATATAAAGCATAGATGACTATCGAAAATAACGAACATCGCATCGAATTGCCTACTCGGGACAAAACAAAAACAAAAGTCGAAATGTTTTTTGAAAAATTAAGCCTATTTTTGCACAAACACCATCATATATTAAGCAAATGGTAGATACATAGCGATCATTCCCCTCCCCCACACTTAAAAATCAACATGTCCTCATGTTGTGCAAAATAAAAGAAAAGAGAACTTAGCTGATTGTAGTTCTAAAGAGGGCAACACTGGAAGTGGCGTACGTCCAATCCAGAAATGCTCGAAGACGCCAGTAGACTGTGGACCATCCACCGGGAAACTGGCTTCATCTAAAAGCTCGCAATTGCTATCACAAATATCCTGCACACTTGAAAACAAGACAAGATCTCGGGGGACAAAGGGGAATTATATCATATGAAACACAAGAGAGAATCGTATTAGATGGAAAAAAAATCATCGTCCAAGGAAAAGTGCAGAGCATCCAACCGTCAACTACAAATACAGAGCAGATTCACACAAAACCCTAACTAGACTAAAACTAACCTAAGACACACAAAAGAATAACAAAAGAAAATAAACAAAAGAAAAACAGATATCTGGGTGCCCCCTAAAGGGCGCTTTTGGTTTATGTCGTTAGCTCGACACCATTTAAGCTCACTGGGGTCGTGCCATTTAACTTTTCTCGCGCCCACTACCTCGTGTAAGCTCGAATCGCAGTGTGGCCGCGTAAACAAGCCGAACACATGGGGTTAAATCTTTGAAAGCTCTCCATACCTTTTTAAGTTTCCCCATGGTTGCATTCTTTCTTCTCCGGTTCCTCCGATGACGTTTAAGTTGTCGCTCCCTTTCAAACTCTTCCATATCAAGCACTACCCGCTAGAACATCTTCGCATTTAACACAACCGTCATCCTCGAAAACAAATCGGGTGAAAACTCGTCAAAGTGGTTGACTTCGGAAGTCCCACACCCGAGGATTTCGAGGAATTTAACAATCAAAGGCTTTTCTTTATGTTCACCTATATAGTGCTTGCACCTCGACCATTAACTCGGAACGGTTGATCACCATAACCTCGTAATTCTAGCACACCTCCAGGAATGATTTGGAGAATCTCGAAAGGACCGGACCAACGTGTCCTCAACTTGCCAGAAACAAATGCAACCCGGAATTGTAGAGTAACACTTGCTCACCGACCTTGAATTCTCTCTTCTTTATCTTGGCATCGTGGAGGAGTTTCATCTTCTCCTTACTAATCCCGGCGCTTTCGTAAGCTTGGAGCCCGAATTCATCCAAATTTCATGCAACTCGCCGTGCAGCGGTGTTTACCACAGATTGGGAATCGAAGTTAAGAAACTTCGTAGCCCAAGACGCCCTTTGCTCTAGCTCGACAGCGGATGACATGGTTTCCCGTAGACCATTTGATATGGCGATGTACCCATGGGGTCTTATAGGCAAATCCTATATGCCCAAAGTACATCGTCCAACTTCGTACTCCGGCTTTTCTATGACTATTCACCGTCTTCTCCAGGATCTTCTTCAAGCTCTGGTTGCTTCGCTCAACCTGACCACTAGTCATCGGATGATATGGTGTGCCGATTTTATGGTGAACACCATACTTCTCGAGGACTTTCTCCAAGGGTCGGTTACAAAAGTGTGTCCCTTCATCACTTATCAAGGCACGTGGACATCCAAACCTCACGAAGATATTCTTCTTTAGAAATTTCATCACCGTCTTATGATCATTGTGAGGAGTGGCTATTGCCTCCACCCATTTCGAAACATAGTCAACGCAGACTAAGATGTATTTGTTGCCACAAGATGATGGGAATGGTCCCATAAAATCGATGCCCCAAACATCAAAGACTTCGCATTCAAGGATGGGTTTCAAAGGCATGTCAAATCGCCTTGTCAAAGCTCCGGTTCTTTGACAACGATCACAAGCTTTACAGAAAGCTTCTGTGTCTTTAAAGATCGTTGGCCAATAAAAACCGGATTGAAAGATCTTCGCAATCGTTTTCCAAGGACCAAAGTGACCACCCGTGGGTCCACTATGGCATTGCTCGATTATATCGCGTTGCTCGATTCGGGAACACACCTCCTCGAAAACCATCTTTGCAAATCTTGAAAAGGTAAGGTTCATCCCAAACGAAATATTTCATATCGTAGAAGAACTTCTTCTTCTCCCGATACGACATCTCGGGGTCAAGGTAGCGGGCATGAAGGTAATTCACAATGGACGAATACCATGGAACATCGTGAGAGCGGCCATCGATCAACATGATGTTTTCCGAGGAAAGTAAAGATCTATATCTTCGGGATCACCCTTTTCCTCACTTATCATCCTAGAGACATGATCCGCCACTACGTTCTCACCGCCCTTCTTATCTTTGATTTGAACGTCAAACTCTTGTAGGGTCGCATCCAACGCAAGAGGCGCGGTTTAGCATCCTTTTTGGTCATGAGATATCGCAAAGCGGCGTGGTCGGTCCACACAATCACTTGAGCACCCAAGAAGTAACTACGAAACTTATCCATAGCAAAGACTACGGCTAATAGTTCCTTTTCGCCTGTCGTGTAGTTAACTTGAGAAGGATTCAAAGGTGTGACTGGCATAATAGATAGGTCGGAACTTTCCATTAAGCTTTTGCCCTAAGACCGCACCAACAAGATAGTTGGATGCATCACACATAAGCTCAAAGGGTAGGTTCCAAATACTGGCGATATAAGAATTGGAGCAGAGATCGCCTACTCTTAAGCTCCTCAAACGCGCGCTTGCAATTCTCATCAAAATCAAAATTAACGTCTTCTTTGAGTAAAGTAGACAGGGGCTTGGCAATCTTTGAAAAGTCCCGATGAACCTCCTATAGAAGCCGACATGTCCGAGAAAACCTCGGACTTCCCGAACATTCTTAGGATAACTCATCTTCTCAATAGCTTCAACCTTGGCCCTATCTACTTCTATACCTTTGGCTGACACTTTGTGGCCAAGGACTATGCCTTCATTTACCATGAAATGGCATTTTTCCCAATTGAGCACTAAGTCCTTTTCCACACATCTAGACAACACCTGATCAAGATTATCGAGGCAATCATCGAAGGATTGACCAAAGACCGAGAAATCATCCATGAAAATCTCCATGCACTTTTCAACTAGCCCGTCAAAGATTGCCATCATACACCTTTGAAAGGTGGCCGGGGCATTACAGAGACCAAATGGCATCCGCCTGTAGGCGAATGTCCCATAAGGGCAAGTGAAAGTGGTCTTCTCTTGGTCAACGGATCGATGGGTATCGGAAGTATCCCGAATATCCATCCAGAAAACAAGAGAATGCGTGCCCCGCCGTACGCTCAAGCATCCGGTCTATGAATGGAAGGGGAAAATGATCTTTCGGTGTGACCTCATTGAGTTTTCTATAGTCAATACGGACCCTATAGCCCGTAACGAGCCTCAATGCTATCTCTTCTCCCTTCTCATTCTTCTCAATAGTAATTCCACCTTTTTTGGGAACTACTTGAGTTGGGGATACCCACTCACCGTCCGCAATGGCGTAAATGATACCCATATCTAGAAGCTTTATAATTTCCTTCTTGACTACTTCTTGCATATGAGGGTTAAGCCTTCTCTCGAGGTCGTCTAACTCGTTTTGCACCCTCCTCGCCTTGATCTTGTGCATACAGATGTCGGGAGATATCCCTCGGATATCTCCCACCCGCCATCCAAAGGCTTTCTCATTTTTGCGCAAGACGTTTAACAAGCTTTAAGCTCTTCTATACGAGATAGCTTGGCGTAGAGATGATCAAAGGAAGCTTGTCGCCTTCTCTTAAAAACACATACTTAAGATGTTTAGGCAACGGCTTCGTACCAAATCTATAGGAGGATCCTCTAGACTTGATTTAAGATCTCCACTCTTCAACTCAACATCGTTGAGCTTACTTAGTGGCCCTACCGCCAAAGCTTCTTCTCTTAGCTCATCATCGAATTCACCGCTAACCGATCTAGATTAACCACACCATGGCTATTCGATTATCGATCAATCGCTCATATTCCGCTTCCACACCCTTGACTTGCTCGTCCATACAACATTGAAGTCATGAAATGACTCCTCAATGGAAAAGCCGGTTGGAGAACC
Organism: Gentiana straminea; assembly: GCA_036785695.1. Lineage (NCBI taxonomy): Eukaryota > Viridiplantae > Streptophyta > Magnoliopsida > Gentianales > Gentianaceae > Gentiana > Gentiana straminea. The sequence goes on along the minus strand of JAVUPR010000266.1, from coordinate 14,722,928 downwards.
GTAGGGTACTTGAATAGATTTAGAAACACTATAGCTCACCTCTTGGTTACCAACTCGGATAGTTACTTGCCCACCCTCGCAATCGATGAGGGCTCTAGCGTGGACAGGGAATGGTCTCCCAAGAATCGGGGGACTTTCTCATCTTTTCCCATATCTAAGACGTACCAATCAACAGAAAGGTAAATCTATCGATCCGGACTAAAATGTCTTTCGAATCCCCGAAGCTTTCTTAGAAGATCTATCGGCGAACCGAAGGTTCATGGAAGTGGGTTCTAGAAGACTTTGTAAACCCAAATGCTCACACACGTACAATGGCATCGTCGATGGATGCACCCAAGTCACATAAAGAATTTGGAAAGACTAAGCCTCCCATCTGCAATGTGAGCACGAATTTTCCGGGGTCACCTCTTTTGATTGGTAAGTCTGGATAATTTATCATTGAACAATCCTCTCCAATTGCCTGATCCATTTCTGCTAACTTTTTCTTCGAAGACACAACATCCTTGATGAATTTTGTATACTTAGGCATCTCGACCAAGACCTCGGATAATGGCGATTTACCTGAGTATTTTTCAAAAGGTTAAGCACCTTTTCATATTTCTTATCCTCACTCGGAGGGATGTTGCTCTTCCTCGGTGGAAACGGAAGCTTCTTCAACTCACTCTCGTAAAATACTTTCTTTGAGGAAGCACTAACACTTTGTCTTCCATGTCCTTCCACCTTACAACTTTTTCGTACTTTTTATTAGTCGTGGATCAGCCACCGACTATCATTTAACTCATCGGTCCTCGGGGATCGGCCACCCGAGGACTTCCAATTGATTCTTTATTCCTCGGGATCGCCCACTTGAGGAATCACAACTCTTTCTTCTATCGGGGGATCGCCACACCGATTTGCCTTCTCGGCCGAGGGGATGATGGGTGCTCAATTTCCCCCTCCCCCCTTATCGGCGGCGGGGAGGGGCTAGTGGTTTCCCCGGAAGCCGTGGGGACCACCAACTTGAGAACCACTTCTCAAATTCATCGCACCGGCCTCCTCTTTACCGTATTGCATTATTGGCACGAGGTCGGTGCATTGGCGTTGCTTAAATCGGCGTGAGCGACTTGACCGCCTTTTGGGTTTTTCTCGCAAAACCGGGCGTATGCCCCGGGGGTCTTGACGCTAGCCGCTCGCCCAATTGCCCTATTTGTCTCTCAAGATTTTTTATTGTCCCGCTTTGCTCCTCCAACTTGGTTTCGAAATTGTTGGATTGGGAGGGTCCTTGAGAGTTCGATGATTTTGAGGAGTGGCCGACTTGGCGACTTTGGAATGCGAATTAGAATTGGCGGGCCAATTCGATTGAACCTTTGTTGTGGATTGGAAAAATTATAGCTTGGGTTCGATTGTAACCAGGGTTTCTATTGAAGTTCGAATTAGGATTAAATCCCGAAGACGATTAAACCCTTGGTTTTGGAAACTGCGTTCGCCGCAGAATTGGTTATTGAATCTCCGATTTGTCCGGCCGCAGAAAGCATTGACTTCCGCATTCTCGCCCAATCACGGGACGTAAAGCGAGCCGTGTGCCCCATGCCGTCACACACTTGGCATGTGATTGGATTATGCCGTCCATAGTCATGAACAACATTGACTTGCCGAGCGAGAGGGGGAAGAAAATTGACATATGGCCGGTCGACAAAGATGCTTCGCAACAATACGTAACCCGAGAGTTCTCCGTGGAAACGAAAGAGTCCGATTACTCGGGGACATTAGGAACAATTTGGGATGTTGTCTGTGAGAATTAGCCATTTGCTTTTGCAACATGGCAATCGTATTTTGCATAGTCACTTCCTCGACCTTGGGAGGAGGAGGAGGTGCTCGAATAGCTTGATAGGATGGGGCATAGTTATATTTGGCAATGTCTTCGAACAATGCCCATCCTTCATCGTGTGTTTTCTTGAGAAATGTCCCACCGAGGAACTATTGACCATGCCCTTGGTGAGCTCGGTCAATCCGTCGAAGAAAGTATGGACTTGCCTTTGCTTTGGCAAGCCATGATGGGGACACTTTCGCAGAGAGACTTAAACCTTTTCCACGCCTCAAAGAATGACTCATTTTCCAAATTTCGACGGAATGTGAAGATTTCGTTCGGACAACATCGGGCCGTTTTTGAAGGAGGAAAGTATTGACTTAGAAATTCCTTCTCGAGCTCACCCACGTAGTGATGGATTCAGAGGGGAGAGAGTGATACCACTCGAGTGCCTCCCCCGTAAGGAAAATGGAAATAGTTTAAGCTTGATGGCGTCCTCACTTACACCTTGGATACGGGTAGTACCGCATATTTGCAAGAATGTGTGTACGTGAGTGTGGGGGTTTTCGCATGGAAAACCATGGAAAATTGATGCATGCTTTGCATCATCCGAATAAGTCCGGGTTTAAGCTCGAAGTTTGGAGCGGAATGGTAGGCATGACGATAGCCGGGTTGATGGTGACTGTGCCGGGCATGGCATAGTCGGCCAACGTCCGTCTATCTTCCGCTGCCATTATTACTATTCTTTCGATTTCTCCTGAAAGATATTGCTCAAATTCTTGATCTAGAGCGTTTCCTTCGTCGAAACGAAGTCTCCGCCTATTGGGTCGGACTATGGTCCACTCGGGGTCAGGGGAATAGATTAGTGATCCCTTATGACTACGAGTTTGCATAAACCGAACACCAACTCAAGGTGTTGAGCAAGAAAGGATAGAAAGTGACGAAAGGACGGATCGACGAGGGAAAGGATAACTAAACCTAGAGGAATCAAAAACTACGAAACTTAACTACGAAAAATTTAAAAACAAAAAACAAAACACCAAAAACGTGTTGAAATCTTCGAGCCCAAAATGGAAGGGAAAACAGTGGATTTTGACCTCGAAAACGGTGTCGGCCGGCCTCCGGCTGTCCGCCACGTCGTCGGCGTCGGAACGAGCTTTCCGAATTGGGGTCCTGCGCGCCAATCCGACACTCGAGCCGAAAGTTATGGCCAAAATACTAAAGAGTACTAAAACGATCCCTTTTATCCAAAAATTTGATCGTGAAAGATGTGGAGTCAGATGATTCACCCTAAGAAACCTACCTACGACACTTACCTACGAAAAAAAAAAAAAACAAAAACTTAATTGAAATAAAATAAAAATCGATGGCGACAGACAGACGGACGGGCGTCCAATTTGGATGGACGTTCGTCCGACCGCTTTTCGAATGGACGGGCGTTCAAAATTTGAACGCTCGTCCGCTTGTCGAATTCCCGTGGACGGGCGTCCGTAAGTATGAACGCTCGTCTCGGTGTCGAATTTTGATTCAGGGATTGAGGAAACTTCAGCCGGACGGGCGTCCGCAAAAATAAACGCTCGTCCGACCGAAACAAGAACCGGACGGACGTTCGGTAAAACGGACGCTCGTCCAACTGGCGTAAACGGTTAGAAAAACAGAGCGTGATAGACGAAAAACGAGTATAGACTTAGAAGCTAAAATTTATACTAACTACCGACGAAACACGACGTACAAACGCACTAAAACGACTAAACTACTAACTACAAAAAGAGACCGAAAAGATCTAACCTAAAAACAAGAATTGAAAACAAACTAAAAACAAAAACAAAAACTAGGCAACCGTCCGGTTCCCCGGCAACGGCGCCAAAACTTGTCCCGGATTTATCTAATGCGAATAAACAAGTAATAATATTTATAAACCGGTTAACCTCAAGTATAAGGATCGTAGTGTAGGCTATGCCGGGTCGATCTTACGGGGAACTAGACGAATGTGAATCCTAGCTTTTGTTTTAAACTAACTATGTCACGGATCTAACCTAAACAAATATGCGTAAAAAAAGTAACTAGACAGAGAGGAGATTAATCCAATGCTAGGAAAGATTGAAAGCGATAAATAAACTAAACTAAAGTGCAGGAAAAGTAAAACTAAAGCTAAGCAATTCAAGTTTAAAGGATTAAAATCAATTATAACGAACGAACAAGCAATTGATCCACCTATCCTATCAACATTCAATTCTAATTCGGATTAATTCGTGATCTCTACTCAAGTCGTGATTCACCTAATCGAAGGCATAAACTCCTACTCTCGTAGACGAGTTCGTTTCCTAATCTTTTATCTTTCGATGTTAAAGATTACGTCTTTCTAACCTAGGCGTGAAATCTTTCAATTTCTAATCTAGAGATTCAATCTAATAACTTTCGTTGTGATTAGATTACAGTCTAAACTTTTATCATGGTGTTCTAAGGTTAACATGACTTTCATCAAGCAAACAATAAACAAAAGCACGGATCTTTCGATATAGCATGCAATCAACATATAAAAACATGATAAAAGTAACAACTTTAATAGATACTCACAAAATAATCACGAACTAGAGATCAAACTCGTTGAAACGGACGGCTTCACAACGCTTGTTCAAGGAGGATTCAAATTTCCTCCTAGCATCCTTATGCAAACTCGAATTGATGGAATAAAGAACATAAATCTAACTATCTAATCTAGATGTTTTATTGCATAAAAAACTCGGAAAATAAAGGAGTAAAAACGCAGCCAAGCCGCTCCCTAGGGTTTAGGGATCGAATTGTCCGTTTGGGGTTTGGTGAAACGCGCCTATTTATAGATTTTTAGGTCGGTTTCGCCGAGTCGGTGCCGTGGACGCCCGTCCACTATCTTGGACGCTCGTCCAGCCTCTATGAACGGAGAATGAACGCTCGTTCGTAACGCGTCCGAACTCTCTCGAATGTAAAATACGATTCGGACGCCAGCTTCACTTTTATGGACGCCCGTCCACTACTCAGCTCCAGTATTTTGCTCATAACTTCACTTCTAGGGCTCCAAATGAGGTGATTCAACATGCGTTGGAAAGCTATTTCAAACCTCTACAACTTTCATCAAGACAACTTTCCCTGAAAGTGCCTACAAGTGTGGACAAAATCCCCATGAAGTGCCTGGTTCCGGTTTCTTCAATGATTCTTCACTTAAACATCTTCCAACTCTTCCATCTTCATGTGATCATCGTTTAAGCTCCTTACTCATCATGAAAACGTATCTACCAACATGATAGAAACATGCAAAATGTAACATCATACGAATGAACATAAAACACCGATAAAATCACGTAAATATCTCGATTTTGCATTTAAACACATTTAAAACTCGTTTACTCAATAATTCGATAAAACCAACACTTTTCTATAAAAAGTACTAAAATACCAAGGATATTGTTATGGGAATAACGTCATATAAATCATAAATTTCACCCTTAACAACATGCAAAGTTAAACGGGAAAAACCCCAAAACTATGGAAGAATGCTTGGCAATCGCTTTCAAGCACTGTCAGGGTGAAGAAGCTAATCGTGCCAAGCGCGAGTTGGAAAAAGGAGATCAGAGAAAGGGAAAAGCAGAAGAGAAATCTGATAAAAAGCGTAAGTCGTTTTGGGATAGGATGCAGGCACCTATAACCGATAGATTGGGCAAAAGAGGTGCTCTGCAGGACAGAGACTTAATCCCATTGAACAGATCACGAGAGCAAGTTCTGGCCATTATGGAACGTAAAGGCATAGCGAGAACTCCACTTCCCATGAAAGGACCCAGGGAAAAGCGAGATCAGACCAAATTCTGTAAGTTCCACCAGGATGTTGGTCATGATACAGAGTTTTGTAGGGAGTTGATCAGGGACATTGATGCAGCCGCTATGGAAGGAAGACTTGACGAGGTAATTGACCGATCTCGTAACGAAGAGCCCATAGGGCGCAGAGAGTTCAGGAGAGGAACACATCAAAATGACAGAAACAGGAACAATGAACAGAGAAGACCAAGGAATCCATCCCCAGATCAGGACGGTCAGATCGATAACCGTCCAGTAAATACTATCAATACAATTATGGGAGGTCCTAGGCGGACAAATCAGGAAAAGGAAGTAGAGACAACAGGCCAGACGAGTCAGACGAGTCAGGATCAGAATTCTGGTAAGCATAAAAAAATATCAAGTGAGGTGAAGTACGGACCAGAGGATCCACTACCACTGGCCATCAACAATGAAGGGCTGGTCATTGAGGCCGTAATCAACAAGAACTGGGTAAAAAGAATTTGTGTCGATACATGAAGTGCTGTTAACATCTTGTATTACAGGGCCTTCTAGGCCATGAAGTTGAAGGATTCCAGTTTAACACCAGTATCCACACCTCTGTTCGGATTTGCAGGCCCGCCTATCCATCCTATGGGCATGATCACGTTACCTACAACTTATGGTAAATTACCTAGGGGCAGGACCCTCATGGTAAATTACATTGTGGTTAAAGCACCCTCAGCTTATAATGTCATCATGGGACGACCAGCAATCATCGATCTGCGAGCTGTTATTACCCGGCCACTTTCATCCCAATTGTAACCTCCAAAATAAATAAAGGGGGATTTAATATAAAAACTCAATCAGTTCAAAAAAAAAAAAAAAAAAACTCAATGCTAAGATTTAATTCATATTATAATTATGAATAAGAAAATAATATTGCTACTATTGATCAAAGATGAAAATGCTGTTTAATGCTCACTAATCTTATTTTATCCCATTCAAAACCCATTTTATGTATATATTTTTATTTAAGATTAAAAGGGTTTCGGGTTTGGTTCCGGTTTGAACTCAGGTCAATACTAAAATTGACACAGGGTGTTACATTTTCTGCTTCATACACTCAATGTTCAGCCCATTTTTCAGCCCTGCTTCAGGTTCTGGATTCCGTAAGCAAGAATGGAGAATCGATGATAATGCTCAGCAGGTACAAATGGTGGCTTCATAGATGAAAAATGCCGAGTAAACACAAAATGCCAAAAACATCCTAACCAAAGGTGCATGACTTGTAGATGGATGAATAAATATTGCTAATACTTTACAAGGTACCACCTGTTTAAATAAACCACATCAAAGCAGAGTATTTTACAATGACTAATCTACCCTTAACATAAAGGGGTTTCGGTTCATAAGTATGCAACTGACTTGAAAAGAAGAAAATTTTACTGAAAAAATGGACAATGTTTATATACCAGCAAGACAAGTGGTGTACTATCCAGCTCTGTAATGTAGGTAGACTTCAATTTATATGCAATCATATAGATCACCCACAGAGTTTAGACTGTTGGGGTAAATGGTCATTGAATGCTCACTAATCATGGATGAGTAATGGCTATTATTATAGTGTAGTGGCTAAGTGGTTTTAATTAATATTATCATGGGTAGTGGCTTTAAATGTGCAGTTTTTTTTTTTAAAATTTTAATTCCTATAAATTCCCTAGATGAGTGGAAAGGCTAAAGGTATGAAAATCAGAAACAAATGAATATAAAAATACTTATGCATATAGAGTTGTAGCTTGCATTTGTAGAAGAGAATGTCGGGACACCGGAAGAGTTCGCCGTCTGTTCGAAGTTTGGAGTGCCACTACATCGAACATGTAAAATACCGTTGTATTCTGGGAGACAATTGCTAGCACCGTGTTCGCACTCGTCTCGGTTTGGTGTATTTTTATATTGCATTATTTTGACTAACAATCTTAAGACAAATTTACTTTGTGTGTTATCGGATTGTTTTCAACCTATTACTTTACGGATCTGGTTAAATTTTTGTTGTGCGTTAGGGTACGTCATCATGAGAACGGGAACTCATCTAATGATCAATCGGGGTTTTTGCTGTGGAAACAGGTCAGCCGTATGTTCTGTTGTAAATTTAATTTATACAGAATCAGTATTGTTGTATTGTTCTGCACAATTTATAGATTATTCTTTGTGTTTGGATCCTAATATTCAATTACATGAGCCTGTGACATATGTGCCTATTTTGATTATTTCTGTACAGCAAAGGCGAAGTTTTTAGCAGCGAAAGAAGTATGATATAGTTCCTTGGTACAATTTTGCATGTATGACCTTTGGAATATATATATAGATACGTATATGTTGTGTGTTGGGTTTTGGATTCAATCAATATTTGGATCTGTATATAGTTATGTTAAATATACTTGACTATAAAGCAAGTCTTTGATTGATATTTGCAGTTCTAACTGTTTGGCCGATAATTGTTTGTAGTACTAATTTACCAGAATTAGTTTGATTTACGGTATCTCATATAATTGGTTGCGGTTGATTTGAGTCGAATTTGTCAACCTAATTTCTGGTTCCGTTTCGCCTCACGCACGGCACGGGTTTTTCTTCTCTCTGTTCTGTTAGGTTTTTAGAACAGCTGCACTTTAATAACCCTTATTTAATTTGATGGTCGATACCTACCTGTACCTGAGCAGATTAGATCGATTTGTAATTTTCTGTGTTTTTTTAGAACAAATAGAAAAATTCCGTGTGAAGTGTAGTTGAACGTGTTGTCAAGTTACGGCAACTGCAAAATTAATTATTTTTGAGTAGTATATGTCGTTCGTTTGTAACAACGGACCTTTGCGGATTTGGGCGAACCATAATATTCCTATCTACAATTCTATGGTCAACAGAATAGTAGAGTATTCTGTTCGCATGTGGGGGAAGAAAAGGAAGGAAAAATTACAACCATGTATCCTTGTGTATTGTTCTACTAGAGTGCATTTGTGAACTATTCGAATATTGGGTAATATGTCGATCTTCTGTTTGCTGGACAGAAATGAAAGAATACATCGAGGTGAATTCGAATGTGACTGTGTCAGTTGTGACACAAGTGCCTGTTGTAGCACTAGACGTAGCACTAGACGTAGGTTAATCTCATCCCTTGGATGCAGAAGTTCGGTGGTGCAACGAATGATGCTTTTAATGATCAAACCGGATTGATCAATATATTGACAGTGAAACTGTCAATTGAGCACAAAAGTGATGCTCCGTAAAGAGCCAGTGAAATTGGCTTTAAGATCTGCTTACATGCTTGAGTAGTATTGCTTGTGACACTATGACTATGACTTGCAAATTCAAATTCGTTCGTCAATTGATGAACACGGTGTTGTTACCAAATTTGAAATTTGATCCTAATCACAAATGTCTAGTATGTGTTGAAGCCACCCGTTTACAATGGTAGAAAGGAACACGAAACCTCTAGATGTGTGCACACTTGAGGTGATAAAAGTATCTCTCTACTTTTAATGATGATAGCACCAGATGTTTATATAAGGCTCGTGATGCCTTGAGGATTGTCAGAATGAAGGTGAGAAAGAACATACCGAATGGATGAGATGTATCCGTAGTGGGTGGTGGATATGAGGTATTGTTTCATGAGTCTTTCTAAGGGCCCAACATCATTCATCAAACAATTGAACCATACACACCTCAGTCAAGTAGTATTGCTACATGCAAGAACCGAACTCTTAAAGAGTTGATAAATTCTATGTTGATAAGTTTGGGTTTACCTCAGAACTTGTGGCGGAGAGTGGTCCTCTCAGCAGAATTCATTCTAAACAAGATCGCTTCAAAGAAGAAGGATGACATCCCGTTTGATTTGTGGAAAGGCTGAGGTCTAGCTACAAATTCTTGGAAATGTGAGGGTGTCTAGCTAAGGTAGAAGTACCTAAACCAAAGCTAGTGAAGATAGGACTATTGACAGTATATTCATCGGATATACTCTCAAGAGTAGTGCCTATTGGTTTCTGGTGCATAAACTGACATCTTCGATGTACATGATAGTGTCATCATCGAGTCTATGAATGTTGTGAAGAAGCAAGTATGAGTAAGCAGACATATGAGTCTGAAAAATAGAATGATCCTCAAAAAATTGAGGAACTACGTTGTAGTATGAGGGCTAGGACTTTCAAGTCTTTTGGTCCGGATTTTCTCACCTATTTGGTAGAAAATGAACCAAGAACATATTGCTGCGGTCTATAACCTGGAAATCCATCAAATGGATGGTAAGACAGCCTTCTTAAATGGTGAATTTGAGGAAGAAATACACATGGAACAACCCGAGGGTTTTGTAGTTCCAGGTTAAAAACACAATGTGTGTCGACTCGTTAAATAATTGTATGGGCTAAAACAAGCACCAAAACAACGGGAAAAAATTTGATCAAAAGACGTTGTCAAATGAGTTTAAAATTAACGAGTGTGACAAATGTGTCTATATCAAAAACACTTCTAATTCTTATGTGATAGTATGTCTGTATGTCGAAGACATGTTGATCATGGTAAGTACTCATGATATGATCATGAATACTATGAAGATGTTGACTCGGAATTTTGATATGAAAAATATAGGAGTTGCAGATATAATTTTGGGGATTAAAATCTCTATAATGTCTGATGGGCTTGCTTTGTCGCAGTCTCATTATATTGAGTATGTTCTAAGAAGATTTAATGTCGTACATGAAAGTCCAGTAAAAACTCCAATTGACTTAAGTTTGCACTTAGTCAAGAAAAAAGGTGAACCTATGTCTCAGTTGAAATATTCACAAATCATAGGTTGTCTGATGTACATAATCAATTGTACTAGAACAGACTGAGCTTGTGCTGAATAAACTAAGCAGGTTACCGAGGTACTTAAAATTTACAATGAATCTGGGATTACGGTATATGAGATATCCAGCAGTATTAGAAGGATAATGTGATGCAAATTGGATATTTGACTCAAAAGATTCCAAATCCACAAGTGGATATGTATACACTATTGGTAGTGTTGTAGTGTCATGGAAATCAACCAAGCAAACGTGCATAGCTCGTTCCACGATGGAATCTGAGTTTATTGCATTAGACAAGGCGGGAGAAGAAGCAGAATGGCTTCGTAATTTCCTAGAGGACATTCCATGCTGGACTAAGCCTATTGCTCCAATAAGCATACATAGTGATAGTCAGTCGGCTATAAGTCGGGCACAAAAAAGTATGTACAATGGTAAGTCTCGAAATATACGTCGAAGACACAATACTATTAAATAATTGATCTCTAATGGTGTGATTTCCATCGATTTTGTCAGATTGAAGGAGAATCTTGCGGATCCGCTTACCAAAGGTTTACCTAGAGATCAAATGTCAAGATTGACAATCGGAATGGGACTAAAGCCTATTACGACAGAAACTTTGTAATGGTAGCCCAACCATGTTGATTGGAGATCCCAAGATCATGGTTCAAAGGGACAACCAAGTTACGAAGGTTTAGTGAACACTTACTCATTCTGTGAATAAAAGTGTTATATGTCAGTGGTGTAAAGGTTAAGTGAAAACTTTTAATGATTCCAATAACTTGGTTAAGTCAAGTGGGTATGGCAGAATACTCTTGATAGGAGATCACCTATGTAAGTGTGAAGAGGCCGCTTCTGTGAGAATTCAGAGGCTTGAATTCTCTAACGCACTTTCTGAAGCCAGGGGTGATTCATGGCCAAAATGAACACAACCATTAGAAACAAATACGGTGTTAAGAAAAATATTGTGCGAGTACTATTGTCTTGTTTACAATAAAGGCTGAACAGCTCAAGACATAGTTCACTAAATAGCCGAGTAAATCCGATAGTACTTCACTAAGGCAGGTTCAAAGCCAAAAGCTACCTCTCCTGATGCAATATTTTCTCGTCTGAATTCTCTTCAAGGTCTGCATTTGCATTAATGTCCTTTTTGTGGGGGATTGTTAGGGTAAATGGCCATTGAATGCTCCCTAAACATGGATGAGTCGTGGCTATTATTATGGTGTAGTGAGCTAAGTAGTTTTAATTAACATTATCATGAGTATTGGCTTTAAATGGGCAGTTTTTTTTAATATTTTTACTTCCTATAAATTCAGTGGAAAGGCTAAAGGTATGAAAATCAGAATACAAATGAGTATGAAAAAACCTCATATGCATATAGAGTTGTAGTTTGTATTTGTAAAAGAGAATGTCGGGACACCGGAAGAGTTTGTCGTCTGTTCGAAGTTTGGAGTGCCACTACATCGAAGATATAAACCGGTGTATCCTGAAAGACAATTGCTAGCACCATAGGCACTATACTGGAATTTGTCTTAAGGACAGAGTGTTCGCACTCGTCTCGGTTTGTGTATTTTATATTGCATTATTTTGTGTTGTTGTAATTTTACTCTTTGTATTGTGCTAGGAGACTAACAGAGACAAGGGTAAAAGGGTCAAGCAAGGTGTGAATGTCCCCTTCCATTGCAAAACTAAGGCACACCCTAACAGCCAAGAACACATATGTCAGCACCTGTGTCTTCAATGAAAGTCCTAAACACAGAGAACCAAAGAGAAATTATCACCATGCAGTGTATGTATAAAGTCAATTGCATAAAATGACTATGCAAAGGAAGTTCCAAGTGACACAAACAAAAATAATAATAATGCTCAGCAGTAGCAGGAATGGAGAATCGATGATAATGCTCAACAAGTACAAGCTTCATAGATGAAAAAGGTATATGGCGCTTAATCGGCTACGGGGTCTGACGTCCACCGCCGGCCGCCACAGACGGTGAGGACACCGCACCTCTAGTCGAACCTGAAGGCGTAGACATCCGTCCTCCCTACTCACCAATTTGAACATCTGTGTAAAATCGATCTCCAATAAAAGGTCAGAGCCAATGAAGAAGAAAAGATATCAAGGGCAATTTTGTCTAGTCAAATTGTTTTTGTCGTTGATGCAACCTTTTTTAGTGTGGATTAATACATAATAAATATCGGTAAGGTGGAGTAAAACCTAATTTTAAGCGAAATATATAGTCGTTTTTTTTCCTGGTGTATAGTAGTTTTTTTTTTCGAATCGTATGGGACTGACGATACGGGGGTTTACTCCTCCACGTGGAATTATTTGAGTGGCCCAGCTGGCATATAGAAAAGTCTATATTAAGTACAGCAGTGTCGGATCGATACGATACGTACCCGCAGTCACCAGCAGATTCTTCTAGTGTCTGGCCTCGATCACCCATGTCGGCATGTATCGAGTCGAGACGGAGACTTCCTGTCCAGACACCCGGGCCCATCATCCAGTAGATTGCTTGGACAAGGGGCCAAGGCCCATTTAAGGGTATTTACGTCAATAAACCTAACCGCCCCAAGTTTAGGGCAGAAGAAGGACATGTGCCTATAAATACATCATTCCAGGAACTACGTAAGGCTTGATTCCTGGACATAAGACATGATACGTAGGCAATCCAAGATACATTCTTGGACTCAGCCATAAACCACCTAAAAACACTACCTTTCCTAAAAAGTTCAGCCATTCGACCCCTTTACAGCTCACCCTTAGATTACACGTGGCCCTGATTCACCGGTGGTGCGTAATTTTGCATCGTCATTTGGCGCTGAAGGAGAGGGCCTTCTACCGGTGAGTTGGTAAAGATCTCGCAATGGTTCCACCAAAGAAGAAAGAAGATGACGAACGCAAGAAGAACCCGCAGGTCGAAGAACGTACGGACATGGACCCAAATAGGGGTTCCATCCCGCATTCAAGAGGTCCCTACCGGATCTGACCCGCAAATGCAGATCCACCCAGTGCCTCGCCTTCCTCCCCACCGCAAGATATGGCAGATCACTTAGCATCTTTAGATGAAGACGCCCTGAAAAGGGTGGTGGCGTCGGCATTTATTGGTAAGGGAATCTGCAATCCTCCTGGAGAACACTTATTAGACCCACCGGGTCGTAAAGAAATTGATAATGCTAGGGGGAAGAGGCCTGTCGACCCCCAAGAAGAATGTGAGGAAGGCGCAATTGAAATCAGTGTGACGAACGCCCGTAAACGTCCCGAACAAGAAAAGCATCAGCAGCAAGTCGAGGAGAGTATTCGGAACGAGTTCAATCGCATCGTTGGAAAGGAACAGGTCACAGAGTGGCTCGAATCACCATTTAGCCCTGAGATAGAGATATACACGATGCCTGAGTCGTTCAAACCACCCAAGATGGAACCTTATGACGGTACAACGGACCCGGAGGACCATCTGTATCGATATATATCCTTGATGAGATTGAGAAACGCCAATGATGCCATGAAGTGTCGAGCTTTCGACACGTTGCTCACCGGTCGAGCCCGGGAGTGGTTCCATAAGCTACGGCCCGGGTCGATTTCGAGTTTTTTCCAATTGGGACAGAAGTTCAGAGACGCATTCATCGGGAACAAGAAGTTCCACCTTAGCGCTACCCACCTTATGAACATCAAGCAGGAGAAAGGAGAAACCACTATCGATTTTATGAGGCGTTTTAATCTCGAGGCCATGAAAGTGCATAATGTCAGTGATGCATTGCAAGTTAATGCCTTCGTTGGAGGTTTGCGAAATATGAAGTTGTATGACAAGCTGTCTAAGAAAATGCCGAGTGACATGGACGAATGTGTGAACATAGTCCATAAGTTTTGCCAAGGTGAAGAGGCAGTGCGTTTGCACACCATTTCACTTGGCCTCAATTCGAGGAACGACTCTCGAAGCCAGACCAAGGGTCAGCCTAGGGGTCGAAACGAGGAAAGCAAGACCAATGTGTTTGATCGACTTACAGCTCCGATATCGGATCGGCTTGGAAAGAAAGGGAATCTGAAAGATCGAGATTTTATACCCCTCAACCGGTCTCGGGGGGAGGTATTAGCGATTATGATCAAAAAGAACATCGCCCGAACACCTAAGCCAATGTCCAAAGACCCGGAGAAGAGGAAAAACACCCATAAGTATTGCGACTATCACAGAGACGTGGGGCACGACACGGAGGAATGTTTCGATCTAAAGAGGGATATCGACGCCTGCATTCAAGAGGGTCGATTGGATGAGGTGATTGACAGGTCAGAAAAGGACGAGCCAAAAGGCCGTCGAGAGTACAAGAGGAAGACTTATAATGGAAAGAAGGATCGATCCCCGCGTCGTGATATTCGAAATCGTCGAGACAGGTCGGCTGAGCCAGCGTACCGAGATAATCGCCGTGATGACCATCGAGAAGATCAGAATCGAGACCCCCACCGTGATAATCGAGCCGGGTATGACGTAAACACGATTGTTGCAGAGCATGAATCAGATAGGCCTCGATCGAGTCGACATTCTTCAGATAGATCAAGAGAATCGAAGAAGCTGAGATTTACTACGGAAGTGGGCTACGGGCCAAAAGATGATATTCCGAGTTCCTATAGTCATAGCGAAGGGTTGGTGATCGAAGCAGTTATAAGTCGAGGTCGGATCAAAAGAGTTTGTGTTGACAGTGGAAGCGCTGTAAATATTCTATACTATTCGGCTTTCAAAGCTATGAAGTTGAAAGATGAAGACATTATACCGTTGTCCACTCCTCTGTTTGGTTTCACAGGACAGGCCATTCACCCTGTCGGGTCGATTAATTTGTTAACAACAGTCGGAGACGGAGAAAAGGGCCGAACCATGGAGATGACCTATGTCGTGGTCAAGGCCCCCTCAGGATATAACGCGATACTAGGTCGGCCTGCCTTATACGATCTTAGGGCCGTCATCTCGACATTCCACAACAGCATAAAGTTCCCCACATGGTATGGAACCCACGAAGTAAAAGGAGACATCGAGGTGGCCAGAAATTGTAGTTTGGTCACGACAAAGGGGAAAGGAGTTGGACAAGTTCTGATTGAAGAATTGATCCCAGAAGAGGAAGAGGATCGAAGCTGGATATCCGTCGATCCGACGGAAGAGGTTTGTGTCTGGAATGAAGAGGAGGACCAATTGGTCCAGATCGGGAAGTGGTTACCACACCCCGATAGGCAAGCCCTGGTCGACCTCCTAGCGGAATATCGAAACGTTTTTGCTTGGAAGGCAGATGACATGCCTGGTTTATCGGCCAATGTGGCAGTACATCGCCTTAACGTCTACCCAAAAAAGAAGCCGATACGGCAAAAGAAGAGAAATCTTGCACCTGAAAGAAAAGAAGCAGTGAAGAGAGAGGTTGACAAACTGTTGACCGCTGGGATCGTGAAGGAGGTATTATACCCAGATTGGTTAGCCAATCCCGTGTTAGTCAGGAAGCCTGATCAAAGCTGGCGGATGTGCGTCGATTTTACAGATCTCAATAAAGCATGCCCCAAAGATTCATATCCTCTTCCAAAAATTGATCAATTGGTCGATTCGACATTAGGCTTCGAAGTTTTTGGTTTTCTCGATGCGTACAGGGGATACTATCAAATCTTTATGGACCCTAGGGACTCGGAGAAAACCGCATTTATCACTGAATTTGGTACTTTTTGCTTTGTAACAATGCCGTTTGGTTTGAAGAATGCAGGGGCCACTTATCAGAGGACCGTTAATAAGATCTTTGAAAGACAGATAGGTCGAAATATGGAGGTTTATGTTGATGATTTATTGATCAAGAGCAAGTCCATGAGACAGTTTCTTGTCGATCTCAGAGAGGTTTTCGAGGTGTTACGGACAGCAAAAATGAAGCTTAACCCGAAGAAGTGTACTTTCGGCGTTCGATCTGGAAAATTCTTGGGCTATATGATATCAAAGGACGGGATTCGAGCCAATCCAGATAAGATCGAAGCTCTGAAAAACATGCCCGTACCTCGTAACGTAAAAGAGGTGCAACGATTGACGGGTCGGATGGCCGCCCTCAATCGCTTCTTATCGATATCGCCCAGAGGGCCCTGCCCTTCTTTAAGATACTGAAAAAGGCGAGTCCCTTCCAGTGGGATGAGGAATGCCAAAAAGCGTTCGATGATCTGAAGAAGTATTTATCTGATTTGCCGACGCTGTCCTCACCTCGAGAAGGAGAGAAGCTCTTGGTCTATCTGGCAATTTGCGAAGAGGCTGTGAGCGCGGTGTTAGTTCGAGAAGGGGACCAGGGACAGATTCCGATTTATTTTGTAAGTAAGGCATTGCATGGGGCCGAGATCAGATATACGCCTGCTGAAAAATTGGCATTAAGTTTGGTTCATGCATCAAGGAAACTAAAACCATACTTCCAAGCACACCCCATCGTTGTGGTCACCGACCAGCCTTTGAGACAGATTCTAGCTAAGCCCGAGACATCGGGTCGATTGGCCAAGTGGGTTGTCGAGCTAGCTGAGTACGATATCGAGTTTCTACCTCGTACAGCCATCAAGGGTCAAGCTTTAGCGGATTTCCTAGAAGAAGGATTGTCAATTCAGTTGGAACAAGAAAAGCAATCCTCAGAACAACAATGGACGATCCATGTCGATGGTGCCTCAAGTAAAGAAGGAGCTGGAGCTGGTTTATTATTGGTTAGTCCAAAAGGAGAAGAATTCCCGTATGCACTCCGATTCGAGTTCAAAGCCACGAACAACGAAGCCGAGTACGAGGCAATGATCACAGTGCTTGAGGCTAGCATCGAGGTCGGGGTCGAGAATCTTTTGGTTTACAAAGTGACTCTCGCCTTGTAGTGAATCATATTCTCGGGAGAGTACGAAGCGAAGGAAGAATCAATGAAAAGTTATCTGAAAGTCGTTCAGGGATTAATGTCGAAATTCAAAACGGTTCGCGTTGAGCAGGTCCCCCGGAGTGAAAACAAACGAGCCGATGCTCTGTCTAAGCTCGCATCAAATTTTAAATCTAGGAGGAAAGTCCTGGTCGAGATATTAGCAGAACGAAGCTATAACGAGGTCGACGTGCAACCAGTAGTTCAAGGATCGACATGGATGGATCCGATAGCGTTATTTTTAAAAGATGGGGTTCTCCCACTTGATAAGTTTCAGGCCAGAAAAATCAGGCTGCAAGCCTCGAGGTACGCCCTATTCGACTATGTACTTTATCGAAAATCGTTTGTAACACCTTGGCTACGATGTGCATCGGAAGATGAAGGGGCGTATCTGCTCGAAGAAATACATCGTGGAATTTGCGGTAATCATTGCGGAGCTCGGATGCTAGCAAGAAAATGCAAGCTAGCAGGCTATTTCTGGCCATCCATGAAAAAGATGCGAATCGATTAGTTATGAGTTGCAGAGCATTCCAGATCCATGATGTGGTAACTCACCAGCAAGCACGAGAAATGAGTGCCATCGAGTCGGTATGGCCTTTCGATGAATGGGGGGTCGATATAGTCGGACCTCTCGCCTCGGCTCCGGGAAATTTCAAATATGTCGTTGTTGCGGTTGATTATTTTACTAAATGGGTCGAAGCCAAAGCTCTTACCGACATCAAGGCTCGTACCATCAAAAAATTTCTATGGGAGAATATTTTGTGCAGTTTGGGATTCCCAAGTATCCGATCTCGGATAATGGTACTCGCTTTCTTGATGATATGGTGCGTAATTGGTTGAAGGAATTCAAGATCGAGCACAGGACGACATCGGTGGCCCGACCTCAGTCCAATGGACAGGTCGAGCAGACAAACAGGCAACTCAAGTTTGGGTTAAAGAAGCGGTTAGAAGACGAAGGTCGAGATTGGGCAACTTAGTTACCTAGTATACTGTGGTCATATCGAACAGCACCCAATTCAGCTACCCAAGAAACTCCTTTTGCTATGGCCTATGGATGCGAAGCAGTGATTCCAGCGGAGATCGGTCTAGCGTCACCTCAGGTTTTGGCTTACAACGTCGAAACTAATACTGCCGATCTGAAGGAAGAAAAAGATAATGTCGAAGAGAAGAGAGAGATGGCGGCATATCGAGTGGCCGCTTATAAAAGGAAGATTTCACAAATATTACAATGCGAGGGTGAAATACAAATACTTCCAAGTAGGAGACCTCGTATTAAGGAAAAATGAAGCGCAAGCAGACCCAATAGGCAAGCTCGAGCCGAATTAGGAAGGTCCATATAAAATCTTAAAGGTACATCCTAAAGTGGTCGTATCGCTTGGGTAGGTCGGATGGAAGCACAAAGGCTTCGAACTTGGCATGCCACCAACCTCGTAAAATATTATGTTTAAAGAAAATACTTTGTTTAAATATTGTCTTTCATCTCATGACTTTTGCGCTCTACTTTCATCGCCTTGTAATAGGTCGATATGACATTATATTCCGATGCCTTTTATTCGATACACTTTCTTTTTAATTACGTTATGTTTGTAAGATCGTATGAAAGAGAAAAGGGGGGCTGGAAGAAAAAAGACCAACAAGGAACCTCGACACGGGGAAATTAAATCGGAAAAGTGAATAAATCTAAGTCATTGACAATGCTTAATTCACTTCCGAGTTGCGTATCATCGACTCGATGGAGTTATAGCAAAATGGTAAAAAAAAAATATAAAAAAAAAAAAAAAAAAAGCCAAGTCACTGACAGTGCTTATATCACTCCCGACATGCCGCAAGCCACGATGCTAAGCGCCGGAAAATCCCATGATGGATACCCAACTCGACCGCATCATAAGCACCTCGATGTGCGACAGCTTGAGTAGGGACTTCTTAATTCGATATCCGTATAAGCCCGACAAGGCAGAAAGTCGAATCGAGCTCCGACCCAAAAAGCCAAGTCAAGCCCATAAGGCGACAATGCTAGGTCGACTCATACTCAAGTGTACTACGAGTCATGTACTCCTACTACACTTCGAGGGGCCGTAGGGAAATTAAGTCCGAAGGACTACATCCCATAAGGCAACATTTTCGAGGGAATTAAGTTCAAAAGGACTACACCCTGAACAAACGATCAGTAAGAAACAAAAGACATTCAACTAAAAGCATAAGATTCAAATCTGAAGATCAAAATGCAAAATTAAAATGTCAAAGTTTACAAGATCGAATGGACAAAATGAAAGTTCAGACAAGTAAAATCATATAAGTTATTACAACCAAATCGAATCGAGTTATTTAAAGTAACAAAAGAGGAAATAGCATCAGGCATCAGGCTGGTTCGAGGTCGAAGCGTTAGGATCGACTTGATCCCCGTACTCGACATTTTCTCGCACCATCTTCGCCGTAACGGAAGTCACGTACTTCTCATATAAAGAGATGCCGCCTTGAACTCGCAGAAAGCATCGCCCATAACGAGGAATGGCCTCGAGATCATATAGATAAGGCTTCGCAAGCGGCGTACACGTTGAAGTTTGGATCGACCTCTTTGACTTGGTTGATAGCCATGGTAAATCCACCTTTCATGCCCCGAGTCACGAGCAACGTCGGTCGTCTTCGAGTTCCTTTGAGTTCAAAAAGTCCTCGCTTAGCGGTTTCGCCTCGAGCCGTTAACTCGTCGAGAAGAGACCGGACGGTGGTACGAGCCTTGACCGCCTCCACCCGCCCGGCTTTAGTCCCCTCAAGCTCCGACTTCACCTCCGCTAATTCCGATCTCAACACCGCCATCCCGCATCCCCGTCGTCGATACATCTTTCGCAGCTTGGGATAGATCGTCTCTAGCCTTTTTCGCATCCGACTCAGCTTCACACGACGTTCGTCCAATTTGTTTATCTTGGCCTTCTCGCTTCTCGATGTCCGTGGTCGCCTTAACGACGGCTTCCTTGTGTTCCTCCGTGGCGGTACCGACGGGGACACAATCCCCGTTGAGTGCATTTAGGCCGCGAGTCGAGTCCGCAAAAGAACACACTGATGATGTCAAAAACAGACCCGGATCACAAATTTATAAGGAAAATAGAAAGAAGACTTACAGCTCGACTACTCTTCATAATGAAGTCATGCAGCTCCTCTGGAGTCATGCCTTCCATCTCCGCCATGCTCACTGCAGGAAGCGCGTCGGTGGAGTTAGGAGGGGCTAGGTTGCGGGTCTCCTTCCCAATCCCGTGCCTCACCTCCGTTGTCTTTTGACGCTTTCTCGGCACGAGGCTCTCCTCAGCTTCCTTGGTTGGGTGAGCCTCGTCAGGCTGGTCCCTAAGAATGTTGGACGTCGACACGGGTGTAGCAGATCGGGCTGGACCCCTTTGATTCCCAGAAGTCGTAGCGCCAGACGCAGCCGTTTTCGACCCGATGCCAACCAGCGCTTGGATTTTCTTCGGGTCGGTATTTTTGGGGTCAGGCATCTTGCCCAGGGCGTCCATCTTTGAGAAATAATCCACTGCGAACAGAGAAAATTCGGCGTTAGAACAACAATTAAAAATACAAAAGTTTGATAAGTATAACAGATCGACAAAGTGAATGAAAATCCTACGTAAAATTCGAACATCCTCGTCGAGTTCGAGGTAGGCACCCGGGCCGGCCGTCTCGATGTCGGCAAAAGGATATAAAGAACGCAAGTTTCGAGTAGCGACGTCGGGATGAACGATCTCGAGAGTCGCGCAGCCCATTCGGGGCCTCGCAGTCAAGTCCGTCATGCCATTTCGGGGTCTTCTATACCGTGTATGGATGTCGATGTCAATCACCCCGTGTCGGATAAAAAAGAAATTGGGCTTCCACTCGCCATGGGACGAGATCACCTTTCTCACAAATTCGATGCCCGAGGGCGCTTCGAAAGGTATACCATCCTATATCCCGCGTACTCGACAAGGCATAATACTGACGGAATAGTCGAACTGAAAATTCAACTTTGGCGATTCGACACGCCAGCACGAATCCCATAACGCTCCTAACCCCATTTGGAGCGAGTTGTGGGGCACTAATCCTGTAGTGTCGGAGGACCTCTATGAAACATGGATCGAAGGGGAATCTCAACCCCTCATTTAGTTGAGCCTCGTATATTGCACAAAATCCTGGAGGCGGGTCACAGTCAAACTGGAACTGACCGTGTGACACCTTAATATTCTCGGAAGAATACGGAATTCCATATCTCAAACAGATGGCTTTGGCTTTATCTTGGCTCAAGTTTGACTTGCATCTGTATGGACCCTGACCCAACATTCTGGTCTTACGTTTGGTGGCAGGTCGAGAAGGGCCAACAGTGTCGAGACGACGTTTCCTCCTCTCCTCCCTCTTCCTTTTCCGCTCCTTCTTCTTCTTCTCCGGCGAATCCTTCACCGGAAACAAGCTTGGATGCTCGAAACCGTCTCCTCCATCGATTCTTCCTCTACAATTTCAACAACTTCCTCTCTATTTTGTGAATCACTAGTGCTACTAGACATGGAATCAACAAGATATGCAAGAAATAAAAGACGGAAAAAGAGTTTGAATAGAATAGGGCTTACTTGCGTTTATCTGGTAAAACGTAAACAGAAATGGCAAATAAGAGTCTTCAAAGGTCGGGGCACTCCTTTTATGCGAGCAAAATCTCCAAAGTGATTTGAAAGTGGCGATTTGAGGGCGCTTATAGGGAGCGCAACGCGAGAATCAAGGGCCAAATCTCCACGCGGCCCAATAAGAAACGCTTCGTTTCTCGCACTCATTAATGTTGGTACAGTGTGACGTCAGCCTGACAACGACCTACATCGGCTAGTGTGACAGCTGTTTTTCCCGCTCAGAGAAGACCACGTGTCGGAAGAGTTATTCAAATTTTCAGATCCGACATCAGCATCTCGAGTTGGGCTTCCCTCCGATCTGGGGGGCTTATGACGATACGGGGGTTTACTCCTCCACGTGGAATTATTTGAGTGGCCCAGCTGGCATATAGAAAAGTCTATATTAAGTACAGCAGTGTCGGATCGATACGATACGTACCCGCAGTCACCAGCAGATTCTTCTAGTGTCTGGCCTCGATCACCCATGTCGGCATGTATCGAGTCGAGACGGAGACTTCCCGTCCGTACACCCGGGCCCATCATCCAAGAGATTGCTTGGACAAGGGGCCAAGGCCCATTTAAGGGTATTTACGTCAATAAACCTAACCGCCCCAAGTTTAGGGCGGCGAAGGACATGTGCCTATAAATACATCATTCCAGGAACTACGTAAGGCTTGATTCCTGGACATAAGACAGGATACGTAGGCAATCCAAGATACATTCTTGGACTCAGCCATAAACCACCTAAAAACACTACCTTTCCTAAAAAGTTCAGCCATTCGACCCCTTTACAGCTCACCCTTAGATTACACGTGGCCCTGATTCACCGGTGGTGCGTAATTTTGCATCGTCAGGGACAAAAAAACACTACTATATACGTTTTAAATTGCAAAAAATCTTAGAATTATCGCCCTCGTCACCCGGATCCTGCTTTCGTCCCTGGATGGAACATAACGAGTATTAAGTTGATGAACATCAACTTTCTCACGGACAAAATATATTCTAGGTCAATGTGCTTGAACCTAGGATGGAACGTATGATTATCACACAATAAATAACTTAGGTGAATCGGTTAAGGGCACACATTATCACGAAGAAAATGTGACTAATGCCATATATTTATATTCTGCTTTAGAGCTGCAATGCAGTTTGCACCAAGATACACATAAAAGTCATTGATGTGGCATCGAGTAACAGAGCACCCTGCCCAATCCACATCATTAAAAGCGAAAAGTGTTGAATTATCATATCTCCTAAAATCTTAATTTGATGAGAGTAGATAATTAAAATCTTAAACACATCAACACGCACCCTCAAGTGTGGGTCTATAACAAGCATGGGCCAACATAACACAAAAAGACATATAACAAGCTTAGGCCAACATGACACACAATCACAAAGTCATATAAAGGACACACAATGTCAACAAAGAGACCCCAATATAAATGGGAAAGAAGTGTGGTTTAGGCATACTTTATCCATACAAAAAGTAAAAAGTCACATAAATTAAATTTAAGGGTTACATTATTTTTCTTTATTCTTTTTCCATTAAAACCATTTAAGGTTTGGATCATCTGTGTGTACAGTTTCTGTAGACAAATTTTGTGTACAAATACTTTTCCAATGGTAAGACAGTGTTGGCAACAAGGGTTGGTCCTCATGACCTCCCACTCTGATACTATGTTGAATTATCATCCCAAAAAACTTAAACGAATGGAGGGGTAGATAATTTATATTTTAAATGCTTCAACATAAAGAGTGGATAAACATCGATTTAGATAGTCTAAGATCATATTTTGTGGCTCGATCATTCCCAATACCGGAGGATACGCTTTACTTCCTTCAAATATCCTTTAGTAGGTGTAAAGAAATGTAAAAAGACCAGGCGTGTGACAGTTAAATATTGTACATTGTAGAGCCCCAAATATATTTTTGTAAGTAAATGCATCAAATGGATGTGAGTCTTCTGGATATGCATTCAATTTTTGTGCAATAGGTTATGGAAAATTCTTCATCAAGTTTGGTGACCAGCGATTGATCATAAAGGATGTGTAATTTCCTACAACAATAATATCATCAACGTAAATCAGGAGAATAGTTGTAACTTGAGGCATTTTATACAAATAAACATCGAAGTTTCAGCTTTGCTCCACATGGAACTCGTGAGGCTTACTTTAAACCATAAAGTGATTTCTTTAAAAGACGCACATGAACTAGTTTATTAGGCTCAACAAAACCCGGAGGTTTCCGCATAAGAAAAAAAAAAGTCTCTTCTAAGGGTCCATGTAGAAAGGCGTTTTTCAAGTCAAGTTGCCATAATTTCCGACCCATGGTCACAACAAGAGATAAGATGAGTCTAACGGTTATCGATCACCAAGGGCGGAGCTATATAAAGGACAAAGGGGGGCTAAGCCCATCCGGAAAAAAAAAATTTACACTATAAAATCTATGTACAGTTTACTTTAATCCATAAAATATTGTTAATACAGCCCACCCGAAAACTTGATATACTCCATTATCCCAACCGTATTACAATCATTGCTCCGCCCTTGTCGTTCACTGAGGTGAAAGTCTCCTCAGGAGAATCTATATATCCCAGACTATTGCAAGTAGATAGCTAGCCTAAATTGGGCTACAAATCAAGCTTTAAATTCGTTCGATGTATGCTACCATCTTCTTTGGTTTAAACTTTATACACCCACAGCTTGTTCTTCATGCTGCATATATATATACATATATATATACATAGCTAGCACCCAATATTCAATGAGCTAGGTTCCTTTCCTTCAACGCTATTAATATTCAAAAAGTTTTAGGCTACAATACTCTATTAATATACAGTACTGGCTCTATTAATATTCAAAAAGTTTTAGGCTACAGTACCTGGCATAATCCAAAAATGCCCAAGGATTAACAAGGGAATTGAACCCGAAGGGAATCGAACCCCCAACCTTCTGATCTGGAGTCAGACGCGCTACCATTGCGCCACGAATCCTTTGATGGTATTGTAGTGCGTTTTCTTATTCTTATTCCTTGATGTCAAGCATTAATTAATTTTGATGCATTTTGGACACCATTTCGTTCACGCACTTTTGATATACTTTAGCTTAGATACAAAATGACGACGGAAATACATAGTTTTCATTTTTATTTTATTTTTATATTTCCATCACGTTTTATTTTGCTGGAATTGCGCGTGCTAGTGTTGTGTGGTGTGTATATACAGCTATCTCGAGGGATGTTTCTCTTGGTTGGAGAGATGAGACATAACTCAATGTGGAAGGAAATGAATGGAGTCAAAAGCTTTAACTTGGAGGCAGCAAAGATTACCTATACTACTACTGTATTTGCAGTGGCCGGCCACTGCATGCACCTAATTCGCAGCCGCCACAATCCAAGACTTAATTAATCCATCTTTAATTTCTCCCTCCATTTTTTAGGGCGAATTGGTTAGCGCTTTTACTTTAGATTAATGCGATAAATATCATCTTGTAATCTGGAAAAATCATGGGTTTTTATCATTTGATGGAAAGGGGGTTCCTATCTTTTCAAAATTAAATCAAGTGGTAATTTCTATAAACATCTTGTTCTTTATATATGATGTTGTTAGTGTTTTCTTTTGTTTATGTTTATGTTGTTCTTTAAGTTGATACTCGATATATGCTTTTGTCAATCTAATTATTAACTCATGATTTCATACACATTATCATACATTAACTTTGCAGATCGTTGTAGGGAAAAAAACGTGTCAAGATCATACAGTGACACCGACTGCAATATGGATTCGGATTTTTTTCCACAATTCGTGTCTGACTGGTCATGAGTTGAGCACCTACATCGAACGGGTTGTTACTATTTTACTTTCATTCAGAAACGATTCGTTACATCATAACCCTATCTCTATCCCCACATAAATAACATCTCATTCAAAAGTTGGATTTTGTTTTTTTTTTTTTTTTTCTCTTGAAAAATCAAAATAAAAAACTAATTAGACAAAAGTTGCAACACTATGACAAGAGCAAGATCCTAATATCGGCTGCATCCTCCCGGCCACTTGATACTACTCCCTTCGTTTTTATTTAATTGTCGCAATTGTTAAAAACACCACATATTAAGGAGAGTAGTTAATTTTTTACTTAACATCAAAATAACAATAACATCCCCTTGAATATAATTAATGCAATATTGTTTTCAATTTCCACATCTTTATAAATAAGGGTAGATGTAGAAAAATACAATAAATAATAAATAGAAATATAACTACAATAGATAAAAAAGAAATTTTATTTTTGATAACTGCGATAGTTAAATAGAAACGGAGGGAGTTATTCTAAGATCGGAAATGTTGCAAATGAGGCGACTGGTATACGTTTAGTTTTGTACCTGCATACAATCCAATTGGTGAATTAATTATTGTTTAAAATAAAATAAAAAAACAACTCCAAGTTGGTCAATGTTCTTTTGGTTTTAGGCTGAATCATCTCATTTAACCTGGCAGGACTGCAACTACTTGCATAATGTACATATGTATATGATAAAGCCTAGAGCCAAACCACCTGATCTGAAAAATCCCAAATGTTTGTTTCTTCTTTTGGACACCATAAACAACGTTTTTAAAACTCAACTTGGGGGTCGAGAATGTACTGTTTTTGGATCGTTATTCATTTTCATTAAATTTTATAAAACGACAATGATGGGTTTACATCATATGGTGTATATAATAGTCGATCTTGGAGGTCGAGAATGTACTGTTTTTGGATCGTTATGATGAAAACATAAAATTGATAAAACTCCATTGAACGCTTGGAGAAGATGAAGAAAAATTCTAAAGAAAGAAGGCGGAAAAGAGAGAAAACTTGGAGACTTTTATTGATTGATTAATTGTACATCTTAAATTCTCATACATTGAATTCAGCTTATATAATGAACATCTAACCGACTAACTTCCTAACTAACAGTCTGTTACAACAGAATTTAGTCATCTACTTGTAACTGCATTTTCATCATAAGTGTTCGAAATAATGCCTATGAGATCGCCAGCTTGCTGATGTCTTCATGCTTCAGCAGAGTGCATCAGCTTATAACCGTTGCTGCTGTTGAAACCAATGTTGCATCCTACGTCATCCAATGTTCTGTTGTCTTCTTTTATCTGCTTGCTTCTGATCTATAGCTGCAACACGTTATTCATTTTAATTAGATTTTATAAAACGACAATGATGGGTTTACATCATATGGTGTATATAATAGTCGATCGTGCGACGTATGAAATATTTTTGTTTTGCTTTATTATTTATTTAAACGTATGATCAAATCATTTTATATATTTTTTATGCACGTCAAATGGTGAAAATTAAAGTTATTATGGTGGTCGTGGATACAAACTCATAACACCTTGGTTATATTCTGACTTGAAATGGGAGCGAAAAACGTAATTTTTTTGCCTGTAAAGTGGTCCGTATTGTTTTCCAAACATACATAACAATGTCCCTTTTTTCAGACTAAATATTGACATAATGTTCTAGACATGTAACATGGTCTGAATAATATACAATTTCCGACTTATTTAGGATCAGAATGATATACGTGTTAAATATCAAAACGAAACTCACTCTCATTCTTGGTATGTGTAAAACATGTTTAGTATGAAAAGAAAATTCCAATATATTTCTCAATTTGCCACGGAAGAAAATGACATGATGAAGGTTTAATATTTAAAAAATAGGCGACTATAACGTAATTAGGAAACAATCACATCTTCAAGTGATGATTGGAGTATATATGATGCGTTTAATTATCTACTTGTTTCCAAACAAAAAAAAAATTATTACTTAATTACAACAACATTTACTATTCAGAAAATTTAATCAGCAGGCTCCATAATTATTTTTAAGGGTAAATATTTTTTCAACGGTGTTTATAAATATTTTTTATAGATAAAAAAATTTAACTGATTATCATTTTAACGATATCCGTATACGGTATATCCCGTTTGGGTTAAGGTAGATCCGTCTTTGGTCACAACTTGATGAATTATACAAAATGAACTATTGAACATGAATAATACATACCAATCCTTCAATCTGTTAACGGTCTTCTCTACGAGAAATTGTAGTATATATTTACCAGTGCACAGTTAATGTAGTATACCTGTAAATTCATTAACTGACTATTATTTTCAGTTATAATGTCAAAATATATATATATATATATATATATATATATATATATATATATAAAAATAGGGCCGAATTAACGTGAGGTGGAAAAACAGAGAAGAGTTATGGTGGGGGAGTTATTTTAGATGTATACCAAGTGTAAGGATGTATTCAATCCATGTCACACCTACACACATCTACTATGTGTGAGAATTAATCACATCCCTCCACTTGGTATACCTCACAAATTACTCCCCCACCATAACTTTTCTCGGAAACACATTGGGTCGGGCTGGCAGTTGCATTTTGCTTCTCACATGATCCTCGCCTCGGAATCTACAGGCATACCCACTTTTTCCTATTTCCATTCATATAGACATACACCTTCTATAAATAAATAAATACAAGATATACTACCTCCTCCTATAAAAAGGAGTAATGATACGGGCACAACGGTTGTGTCACAACGAGTGACACAACGGAGATTTGTACCATTGATCATTTTAGATATACTTAATGCTCAATTTAGACTCATTATAATCAACGGTGGAGATCTCTGTTGTGTCACTTATTGTGGCATAACCGTTGCGCCTGTATCATTACTCTATAAAAAGTCTTCACTTTTTAAAAATGAATTATCTCATAAAAAAATATTCATTTAAAAACATACTCCAAAATAAACATTTATTATGAAATAGGAGTATATATATCCATTAGTATTTAAAATACAACACATTAATTTAATCTGTTTATACCATTAAAAGTTGAAATTTTTTATGAGACGGAGGTAGTACACTTTAGCCAATCAGTCTTGCATTTGCGGTTGTTCTGGCCTCAGTTCTATCACCCACATATGTGGATTATACATATCCACAATATGAGAAAATATCATTTCGATAAATAAAAAATATTACGGTTTTTTTTCCCTTAAAACGACCTTCTTTATTTAATAAATCGGGATGTCAAATATTTACAAAGAGTCCAAACCAACAAAGCAAAAATACTAACTATTGTTCCTCTAGACCTCAAGCTAGTCTAATATTTCGAGTTCTTTTCACCATTTGGCCTATGAAGACGTGTGGCGGGGGATAATAAGTCTCTTCTCCAAAGATGCGCTTGTTACGCCAAATCCAAAAACTGTTAACAATCTTTCTCCATATGTATTTGCATTTGGGAGACTCCGTGAAGGTACGGGCCAAATGTAACGAGAACGTATAATTCAATCATTTGTTGATTCAGCCACAAAGAAGTATTTTCTACAAACAGGTTCTAGGAATTTATCTCATATCGCCATAGGCCAGCAACAATCCCGGAGGGCATGGAGAGAAGTTTCCTTCTCTTGGCCGCAAACTCTGCATATGTCTGACTCCACTACGTACGAGTCAGACTCTGCAGACACGACTCAGACCGAACTCCTGGATACTGGGGTCTTAAGCCAAAAATAAAAATCATCATTATTCTGTCTAAAATTAGGTCAGAACCATTTAATTAGTGAAGTTTTGTGTGCTAACTAAAACTGTAATATTTATTCTCTAGTTACTCTATTTGCAACGTAAACTCATGTGGATGAATCTGAAACAGATTCAAATTAAATTTAAAGTGTGTGGTTCTAATTCATCCACGTAAGTTTACGCTGCAAATGAATAACTAAAGAAGAATTCCCCCATCTTATGGTGTTTCATGATCCATTGGTGAATTTATGTTACGTAGTGTGTAATACATTAGTTCAATGGGACAGTGTCATGTACATAAAAACATGGAATTGTCTCAACAACCAAAAAAAAAAAAAAAGGTGCGGAGACTAATTCTCTTTTGTATTGATTTAATAAATAAATTTTATTTAATATAAACTTTATATTGTATTGTGTTTGATGTCGAATAATATCAATCTAGAATGTTGTGATACGAAAAATAAAAATAAAATATTACTTTAATTAATATAAATAAAGATGTTTTATATAGTCGAAACTAATGTAGTCATACAACGAATAAGGTAAAATGATGTACAAAAAAAAAATGTATATATATTATTTTACAGTAAATCTATTTCTCTTTTATGCTTGTTTGTTCAACCATTGCATTTTCGAATAAATATGGCCCTAAATATGCTCGAAGCTCCACAAAAAACGAATAAATGGATGCATTATTGACGAGATTTTTAAACGTCTTTTTTTAATTTATTTTTTTTCAATAACCAAAAGCTGATGCTCCACAGCTCAGGCAAAGTTGTATACTTTTTTATTTCCCAAAGTTGAAAGGTAGTAGAACTTGACCAATGGCAATTTTATTTTATAAGTAGAAAAGTTTAGTTGTAATTCCATATGTTTCTGATTGCAATGGTACATAATGCCTAATTGGATATGACATGGTCCACTGACAATCTGGAAATTTTTGATAATACTACCTTCCGGTCCAAAATATAAGTCATTCTAGAATTTTCGCATTGATTAAGAAAGTAGTTAAATGTAATTAACATATGGATAAAATGTCTAATACACCCCTTGACTATCATAACTGCAACAATTGTGGAGTAAATAAAAGTGGTTAGATTAATACGGTATAAATTAAGGGTAAGATACTGAAAAATATTCATTAATACTCTCTTGATATTGTGAATGACTTATATTATGAGATCAAAATAAAAAAAGCTAAGATGACTTATATTTTGGACCGGAGGTAGTATAATATAGTAATATATCCACTTCACTGTATTGAAAGAAATTACAAAAAAAATAAAAATAAACACTATTAGAAGATAAATAGTTAATTCTATAAGTTTGAGTGATGGAAAAATTATTGATTCACATTTCTTTTTTGTTGCTAGAAGTAGCATATTATTTTATTTTTTTTGGGAGGGGATAAGGAGAAGGGGATTTTTGCTAGGCGGAGTAGCATATTTAAAATAACCGAAAATGACACGTTTGCATAAAGTTTGTTTGTTTGTTTGTTTTTTTTTTCTGTTTTTTTCTGTTTTTTTTTTTTTTATAGGAAATTTACATAAAAGTTGTACAGAGAATGCATGAATACCGCATCGCACATTTTTTATCTGTAAAAATTAAAACAAAAATCTATATATAGCCAATGATTATTAATTTGACAGGCAATTGGCCAACTTTTTAGACTGATTTTTTCCGTAAACGCAACATTACTAAACACGTCCTTTTAAAGACTGATGGGTTTGATCTGATGAGTTTTTAATTCTCGTGTAATGAAAGTTTAGTCTCTCTTAAAAGTTTAAGTTGATGAAAAAAATGATAAATTAACGTATTTAAATACTATACATGTTAGAAAATAATTGTCAAAACATCAAACCACACATAGAAGACATAGAGAAGGTCCGACAAATTGGAACAAATAGGAACAACAATATTAAAGTGCTAAAAATAAAATAGAGTTAAGTATAGAAAAAGCATGGGTCGAAGATGCGTTGGCACTATTTTTATAGAGTAAAACGCTCTCACTGTTGGTAAATTATTGATAGTGCGTTGCTCTCCCAAGATTTCGACAACCCGTTGATACTGTCGTGTGCAGCGAGAAGTATCCCGAACCACTATATTACTCGATGCTCAATTTGTAAGTGAGGGAAAATATATATATATATCTTTGGTACTAGTCTGTGTGCATAATAGTACTCTGTTCAAAGTGGAAAAGCTGAAGACATCATAGGGAGGCTTCTGATAATAAAATGGAAAGCTTTACTGCGTTGAGAAATCACTTAAGTCATAAGACACGTATCGGATTGGCCTAATTTACACCATCAAATAATATAAAATAATACTATTTCGTTATACAATCACTTAGTCGAAACAGATAGCTTTCTATCTTTTATCTATAACGCTTAAAATATTTATTTTAGATATAAAACACCTAAAAATCTACTAATCACAGCAATATCTAAAATATAAAACAAAAAAACAGATTATTCTACAAGAGATATGTATCCTAAAAAAAAACACGTACTATCTCATTTACCTCCTAGTTTATCGGAATTTTACCAGATCCATTTAGAAGAAGTCAAACACCAAATGAATTTAATAGAAATATAATAGATATTATGATTTATTTATTTTAATGTATATCAAAAAAATAATATAATGTTTTAAAATCAATAATATTTCCAACAATACATTCAACACATGCAATCATGTAAATTCATATTTCAATTTGTCTATCGAGTTTTTGTTAATTTTATATTTGTCGTTTTAAAAGTCATATTGAACATTCTATACAATGCAAGACGATGTCATTATGCACTCCTGTTTCAAAAGGGCCAGCTTTAATTGTTAATATATAGTATATAATTTGTTATACTATAAATTACTATCAACTGATGTAAAATATAAATAAAAAACTCAAGTTGACATAAAATATAAATATATATATATATATATATATATATATATATATATATATATATATATATGAATAGGACAATAGTTCTTCCAAAGGAGCCGCTCTTATCCTTGACTTAAATAAATAGAACTGACTCGGATCAGATTTAATTATTTATTGTGTGGCCTGGAAATTAAATTAAAACCATGCATGCAGCTGTTTTTTTTTTTCTTATTTTTAACCAACTATTTAGTTGATGCATTGCCACTGACGGTTCTTCTCGATAATAACGTCATTTGACAGACGTTTTTTATTAATGATACATTTATAACTATAAATGACGTTAACCAATGTCAATATCAATGACGTCACTGACATTATTTTATACATAAATAATCGTGGTGTTGGAAGTAATTTTGTTGAACATAAAAAAAAAAAAAAAAAAAAAACAAATGTAGGCCAACAATGGCCATAGAAGCCGCCTTAAAATTTCCAAGTATATGAGACAAAAACTCGTGAAAGTTAGTCTATCAAACATGACCATATATAAACACACATTAGCATTTCAGTTTTTTAGTCTCAAACATCTTTCCGTTTATTCCCACATCATAATCAATAATCAATAATCAATAATCATATCCATTTCATTTTACAATCTTCAAATAATTAAAATGGATCATGCTACCCAAATCCCACAAGGCTTAAGCCCAGAAGAATTCACAATCCTTCACCCTCTTATCTCATCTTACCATTCATTTGACCCCACCCCAAATACCTGCACTTCTCTAATTACCCTGCCCATTGAAGCTCCCGCCGCCGTCGTTTGGCCGTTCGTTCGCCGGTTCGATAATCCTCAAAAATACAAGCACTTCATAAAAAGCTGCAATATGACCGGCGACGGTGGAGTTGGTAGCATCCGGGAAGTCACCGTCGTTAGCGGCCTTCCGGCTTCTACCAGCACTGAAAGGCTTGAAATCCTGGACGATGAGAAGCATATTTTGAGCTTCAGAGTGGTCGGCGGCGAGCATCGGTTGAATAATTATCGGTCTGTTACGTCTGTGAATGAATTCCAGAAAGAGGGGAGAGTTTATACGATTGTATTGGAATCGTATATCGTTGACATTCCGGAAGGGAATACGGCTGAGGATACAAAGATGTTTACTGATACAGTTGTGAAGCTTAATCTACAGAAGCTTAAGGTAGTGGCAATGGCGGCTTTGAATGGAAATGAATGAAAGAGTAAGTGGAAATCGATGGATGCCGGAAGCCGGCTGCGGCGGCGATGGTATAACCTCTGCCTGAATCCTTAATTTGGGGGGAAGTTCTAGCACATAACTTTTGATGATTATGCTATCCATTAAAAGTGTAACATACCAACAAAAAAAAATTGACTTTGTTTTTTAAATAAACATTTGGTGATGAGTGATTGATGAGACACACAATTCTTCAAAACTACTGGTATTTGGTGTTTTTTTAATGTAATAAAATTGAATATCATTGATACTTTCATAACAAAATGGTAAAAACATTGTTACAAAACATGTTATTATTTTACGGATAATGGTTATAAAGGACAAGTGTATTGAAAAATTGTGAAAATAGACAAAATACATTTGAAAAACGAAATTACTTTTGTCACATTTAACAACTTCAATTACACCGTCAAATATATTCTTTTTTTTTTATCTTACCGGCAAATATATTCATTAAAACTAATCTACTAAAACTTTTTAATATAAAACAAATTCACTATCAAATAAATCCACTAAAACAAAAACAAAAACAAAAAACGTAAGAAATATGTACTCGTCTATTGGAATTATAATTTGTTTATTTATTCATTATATTCATTCCACTGGATCTAAATGTCAACTAATAAATGGATTTTGTCTTTTCAAAAAAAAAAAGATTTTGTCTTTTTTGACAATTTTGTTTCTATTTTGTTGATTGTAACATGAAATTATTAATGTATATGAGTCCCATAAGAATAAATCAGGAAAATTCTTAGGTAGAGAATATCTATCAGACTCGACCGTCATATCTGCGTCATGTGTACAAATAAAACTGTTTTGTTTTTTATTCATATGGCACATATCTACCGATCAGGTATAATAAAGCCTTCCTACGTCAGAATTACCTAATAAATCAATATGTAAAAAAAATTTGTGAAATTTATTTCAGGTTAAAGTACTAGTGGCTTTGGGTGGAAGAACGTGGATTTTGTCATGGGAATTATGGGCCATTACAGAAAAGCAATGTATTGTTGTTTTTTTCTTTGTATTTTATTAAGGTTTGGAGTACGGCTGTAAATGAGATGAGCTACTCGTGAGCTACTTGTACTCGACTCGCAAGAGAGATCGATTCGATTCGGTTTTTTCGAGTTCGAGCTCAAGTTGAGCTACTCGAATAATTAATCGAGCCGAGCTCGAGTTTTAAAATATATTAATCGAGTAGCTCACGAGCTTAATCGAGCTTGATTATATAATTATTTAATTAATTAAATTTATTAAAATATTATTTTTCATAATTAAAAAAATATTATTCGAGTCGAGTATTAGACGAGTTGAGCTCGATCTTGCCATATTTCATTAAAAATTAAATGAATTATAGGAAAATAATCGAGTTTACGAGCCGAGTCGAGCTATATCGAGTACTTAGCGAGTCGAGTTCGATCTTGCTTTTTTAAGGCTCGATCGAGCTCGAGCCGAGTTTCGAGCCAGAACTTTTTTAATCGAGTCGAGCTCGAGCCCTAGAGAGTATCGACTCGACTCGGCTCGATTACACCCCTAGCTGCAAGTATGCAACCGCACAAGAATGTTATCCGATTAAATTATACTCCCTCCGTCCCTATTTAATCGTATTTATCAAAAACACACATATTACCTTTCAAAAAAAAAAACACACATATTAAAAAAAGTATTTATTACTTTAACTTAACATCAAAATGATAATAACACTCTTTGAATGTAATTAATGCAAAGATGTTTTCAATCTCTCAACCCTTAATAAGCAATCTCTCAACACTTAATAAGTAAGAGTATATGTAGAAAAATACAATAAATAATGTTTTGAAAATTTAACTACGACAGTTAAATAAAATCCAAAAGAGTACAAATTAGGCTATCCAAGTTTACGAATCATACTTATTGAATTATTTATTTTTACAATCCAATAACAAATACTCCCTCCATTTTTTTTATCATTCACATTTCAGTTTTTGTCATTTTTTTTTATTTATCTGTCATTTTACATTTTCAATACAGCATTTATTATTTTTTCCTCCTTTACCAATAAAATATTTACATCTCCAATAAAAAAAAAACACAATTCCAATACAAAAAACTCATTTACCAACAAAACATTTACATCTCCAATAAATAAATACATTTACAATACACATATTAATTATTTTCTTAATTTGTGTGATTCTTCTCTGTGCGACACATATATAAAAACGGAGGGAGTATGTTGGTATATAACCGCTCATGTTGTTGCAACTTGACCAGGGACCTCGTGATCTTAGAGTCTCAACTTAATTACTTCGAATCTCCTTGGCGTTTTAGTTTAATCACCGAAATAAGCATCATTAACAATCACTATTTTGAAATAAAGGTAATTTCTTCTTAAACATAAATAAGGGTATTTTAGTTCTTTTTATAAATATTTTGCTATTAAAATAATCAGAGGGAGTATCTCTAGAGGTATAGCTCAGAAGTAAAAAAAAAAATAGGGGTGTTGTAAGTGAGAGTCTTACCTTTGAGGAGGAGGTGTAAGAGCTTGATATCATGTACCGACTTCTCTCAGTAAAAAAAATATGTGCAGACAATTTTTGCGAACTAAACTACTGAGACATGACTATCGATAAACATTGTCTACAAAAAAATGGTAAACCCTACCATTAAGGTTCCCCTCACCCCCGATCCCACAGGTGTGAGGAGAGGTTAATCGGGCAACCTAAGTAGCTCCAACACGAGCCGCCTTTTATAACCTCTCGCACCGAAGGGTGTTATCAATCGGAAATCAACCCCTTTACGGGAATCGAACCGCCGACCTCCAAACTTAGATAAGGCTCGCACTACGCACCCATGCCTTCACCACTAGGCCATATCCAGGGGATATAATCATTGTCTACAAATCTTTAAAGGCGGAGGACTATAAGCTCTTTGGGTTGGGGCTCAACTTTTTCAAAATAAACTGAGGGAGTACGTTATTATTTTAACTATAAATTAACACTTGTATAAAGAAGATGTACAAGGTCGATCTCACAATGAATTCAATTAAGTACCAAAGTTAGGGGTCGTTTGTTAATACTGAAGTCTGAATTCTGAAATCTGATATCTGAACATAATAAGTTATTGAATTTTTTTAAGATCTGAAACGTTTGTATATCTGATTAAATCTGAATTCTTAATATAATTAAATTGTTCGTTAACATCAAACGTCTGAAATCTGAATATACGTGATTTAACAATTTTTCATGTATGATGCATATCAAACCGTGCTTATTTCCCACAATACATAATAAAAATTTAAATAAAAAAAAAAAAACACACACACACACACACACACACACATATATATATATATATATATATATATATATATATATATATATATATATATATTTTAGAATGATTTATAGTTAAAATAAGGGAGAGTGGTTTAAAAGGACAAAAAATGGGGGAAAATAGGAATCAGGACAGTGGAAATATAAATTAGGTGATAAAGACAAATCCACTATTCATAACCCCAAATTCATCAAGTCTTTGCAGTAGAGAATCCGACCCAAAATATAATGTTTCACTATCACAGTGGACTAAGGATATGTCCTTTTTACCTAAAAAAATATTTTACCGTCCTCTTTGCATATTTATATATTCAAATTATCATTTTTAACAATAAACCCTAAAAACAAATAACAAATATAAAACAAATATATACCCTATTAATATTCTTATAATAAAATGCATAAAAAAGTTATCCAACCTATTTTACATGGGGTCGTTCTATCAGAGGACTCCCTAAGAGTGAATCGCCTACGTGGCGGGATACGGGCCCACGCAGGTTCTTCGAGATGGAATACACAAGTGTCCCGTGTGTGGAAATTGTGTGGTCCAGATGCTGCCACGTAGACAATTTCCTAATAGAGAGTCCTTAGGATATAATTTTCCTTTTACATGGATAAACGTGGGAACCTTTTTTTCCTCCCACCCACGACATCATGATATTTACGAAGAAAATGTCCGCATCTTTTTCATACATTAGCATTTTCATTTTCAGATATATGCTAGGTGTCTAGCGCTTAAAATTTTAAGGGAATTTCCTTTTTTTTTTTTTTTTTTTTTTGAGGAAAATTAAGAGCCCTTTAATTTATTAAGTGGTGGTATAAAATGTTATCAAGCAGTTCTATATATAACTACCACTTAAACATTTAATAATAAGTGCTTATTTCGTCCTTAGATTGGGTGATTGTGAATACAAAGATGGTTTGGTTATTACGATAAAACTTCACTAATTGTTAGAGTTGACTAAAAACTATAATGATTTACTAAAGTGATTAAAACTAGTCGAGATTATGTTTTAATCGACTATTGTGTATGTTACGAGTGTGTGGGAAGTGAAATTTGCCTACTGATCCACCTTTAATATTCTTGATAAAAATCAGAGTACTCAATAAAGAGGCCAAATTAGGTTAATCTTAATGCAGAGCCGTATGCATATGCATCTCATAGCATAACCCTCACCACTCAACATGAAATAATTCTCTTTACTCAATCCACCGTCATACCCGTATAGGTTTTTTTTTTTTTTCCGGAAACGAAAGGATTACTCAAACACACGTCCCAAGCGGGGTTCGAACCATAAACTCCTCACTTGGAGTCAGGTTAGACCCTAGTGGATTACCACTAGGGTATATACCGGAGTACATATCCGTATAGGTTTAAGTGACCGAACATGCATTACACTTTTTTGAGACATCTAC
The DNA here is from genome assembly GCA_036785695.1 of Gentiana straminea. Lineage (NCBI taxonomy): Eukaryota > Viridiplantae > Streptophyta > Magnoliopsida > Gentianales > Gentianaceae > Gentiana > Gentiana straminea. Next base: position 14,684,556 of record JAVUPR010000266.1, on the reverse strand, counting down.
CGAAATAGAAACGTCCCTTAATTCTGAATCTATTGACTAATCGGTTTAATAGGTGATCTTGACACCCATTTTTCTAAAACACATTGCAAAATTTTATTTATAATAATGTGTATAAAATCATGCATTAATTAGCTAAATTAACAAAAGCATTAAGTATAAGTGTCAAAACTTAATTTACATAAAGAAACTAGCAACATCACACTTTCACTTCAAACTAACTCTTCAAGGGGAAAAAAAATTTCCTAGTATATGTGAAGTGATAGGAGGGGTGATTTGAACCATACAGTTTATATACAGGATATAAACTGTGTGGTTTAGATCACCCCTCCCCTCCCATCACTTCACCACATATGGATACACCATACGAAAACCTCCTTGCTTGCTTGGTTATCAGATCAAACCTCATATTGTGATATTGAAGAGTTGTTGCTCCAATATTTGGGTACATGCAACCAAATATTTGCCCAATCAAATACTGAACTTCAATGTATATATACCAAATATTTGCCCAATCAAATACTGAACTTCAATGTATATATACAAGGCTGGGATGGAGATGGAGATGGAGATGGGGATGGAGATGGGGATGGGGATGGGGATGGAAATGGGGATTGGAAAAGAATTCAAAACAGAGCCTAGTAAATCAATGAGAATGAAGCAAAACAAAACAAAACAAAAAACGAGGGGGGAAAGTAAATATTCGCCCACCTTTTATTGAGTATCATGTTTATATTACAAAAAAATCAATTACCCCCATCATGTACACACACAACTTTGACCCCTAGACTTGCTTACAAAACAATGGACAAAATTGAAGGAAAAGCCTTCAATCCCATCTTTCCTATTCAATTCAATTATGTAACCCAATTTATATATATATATATCTAATCATTTTTTATCTACAGCCTCTACTGAATAATTTCCCCAACCACCATCTCCTACACATAGGAGCCAAAATATAAAACCCAACAAAAAATAGCAGCACACGTCACGGACCTGGTTGACTGAGAGTGTCGGGGAATTCTACTGCAGAGAGCACTTATTACGGAGATCCATATGTGTTATTTCTTGACCTCCATGATAAGTACTCTCCGCAGTAGAATTTTCCAAGAGAGTGTCTTTGCGTCCTTCTGGGGAATCAGCTATCAACTTTCAATGGTATGCTTTTTGCTTGATAGATACAAAATGAACAAAGGTTGCCCTTTTTGCACATTCTTCTTATACTTCCAAGGACATTCTTGTCCTTATTGGCTTTAATTTCAGTCCCATGCTCTCAGGTGTGAAAAGCTCAGGTGAGAATCTAGTTGGACTCAAGGGGCTTCTAGGGCTTACACTTTTTTGAGGTGGTCTATAGCACCCAAATCTCATAAGAAAGTATTCCATAGGTATCAACATCACATCAGGGTGTTCCTCTGTAACGATTGAGCCGCATGCTTGTACCTATCAAATACGTAGAATAAATTTACCCAAAGAAAACTTTGTAGAAACTAATGAGGCCTACCAAAATGGTAATGTTGAGGCCTTAAGACCAAGAGGTCATGAGATCTTATGTTCGGGTCTCATTGACATGTGTGGGTTAATAGTCTGCTTTATGTGGTTATATCGTTTCTAAGCAAGATTCCGGATTTACTTCTTACCTCTACTAATGCACTTAATCTTCGATCAAGCTTTGAAATCATATGCAGTGCCTCTGAATGGAATGGAGAATATTCACCAACAAATATTAGCGTGTGGCATTTGATTCTTCTAAGGCTATTAGTAATATCCGATCTCCTGTAATATCAAATATAAGCCTCATAATTAGGGCAAAACATGTTTTATATATTATAGAAGAAACCGAAGGACTAGTACTATTTGAGTTCTGAAATAATATGCAGAGCCTCGGAATGGAAGGGAGAATGTTCAGACAAAATGATGTTTGCCATATTGTGAACAACGTAAGGAACCTAAGAACCATAATATAATACACACTCGAGACACGTACAGTCTCCAAAAGTTTACCAGTTCATAGCTTCAAGAAACTGCTGGACGTTTGTACTCTGCCTTTCTGCCAGCAACTACAATATATCAAAGTATCTTATTACGGAAGTCGTGACAACATTACATAACTATTGTGACAAGGAATCAAACAAAAATGATGAGGACAAAATAAATTTACTTACTTTTCTGCATGATTGAACTATATCTGATTCCGGTACTTCAGCACTGCCGCGAACTTCCTGCCAAATAGTTCGCTGTCCAGTTAAAATATTGCAAAAACTTTGCTAAAACAATAGGTTGTAAAGAAGGGAAACAGGAAGTACCTTGCTAAAATACCGTTTTAGCAATAGCTCTGTTACTAAACCACACATGCCACAAAAATAAAGTAAATTTGACATCACCTGCCAAAAACGAAAGTATAATAAAATAAAGACAATAAGCTAGATATAGCATAATATTAAAAAATAATGGATTTTGTACGGGAATACTACAGAACACGACAAGGCTATACTGTCGGCGACACACACCTTATTGGACAACCATTCAGTCCAAGAGGGTGTTCTGCAAAGTGGTGATACAAGTATCAAACCCTTGACTCTGTGCGGGTATTTAATCTGCAATGGAATAGTATATTATGAGAAACTACAGAAGCATAAGAATGACAGTAACAAGAATTAGCATGCTTACAGCAAACAGGGAGAGAATATAAGCTCCTGCTGTTACTCCCATACACATTACAGGACCCAAACTGTGAAAAAGACAAAAGCAACAACATGGAAAAAAGAAAATTGGTATGACTCACTGCCCTGGAAACAAAATCTGGCTAATCTTACATCCAACAAAATGAATATCATCAAGCATCACTAAATAAACATTCAAAGAAAGTAGCAAAAGCTTGTATGACCATAAACCTCCAATAGACATGAATCACCTAATTTACTGTTCTTGTAATAAATAATGCCCAATACCGGGTATATAAGCAGTGATTTCAAATCCAGAGGTTAATCATACTCTGGTAAGTTTACGTATGGAAGAGTTTTTTTTTTTTTTTTTAAGTGGGTGATAGTGGAAAAGTTGACAGATAAGCCACCTTTACTGACACTCTACAGAACCCTATGTGTGAAACAAATAATTAAACCTGAAGCTGAGATTGGGTTACCAATTATGAAGTAACCAATAAGGCAACAAAACTAGAAGTGATCAAAGCATGAGGAGACAAGCCATTGCCTAGTGTCTAGCCAACAAAAGGCGAGAGCCTAAATCCTTGTTTTCCAACACACGGAGGCAAAAATAACTGAAATTATCAAGCATGTTAACTTAATATCCACATCATGTCACAACAAGTTAATAGCCTCGTGATACTGAATGTCTGAATCTAAAAGCAAGTAGGCCCTTGGCCATATTTCAAAATTGTGGCCTGTGACTTTAAAAAGTACTCATGGTTATTGACAGATGCGGATCCACCCACGCAGGTATGGGGTCACGTGTCACCACTCTAGACAAAATGTTATTAAAACGACGCCGTTTTGATGTCTACTATAAAAATCAATTCAACCCGAAATATGATCCGAATCCATGCTCCAAATCCAATGACCCGATTTCAGCAATCTCTAACCTACAGTAACGGGTTATTTTCCACTGTTTCTAATTTGTATCTATTTCTCTCAAACTGAAAACACACCATTCATCCGGTGCCTGGGTTATTTTCCATTGTTTCTAATTTGTATCTATTTCTCTCAAACTGAAAACACACCATTCATCCGGGTTATTTACCAATGACCCGATTTCAGCAATCTCTAACCTACAGTAACGGGTTATTTTCCATTGTTTCTAATTTGTATCTATTTCTCTCAAACTGAAAACACACCATTCATCCGGTGCCTGGGTTATTTTCCATTGTTTCTAATTTGTATCTATTTCTCTCAAACTGAAAACACACCATTCATCCGGTGCCTCTTATTCTCTCAGATGATTGACAGTCGACCATCTTTCTCCAGCAGCGAACTACCAACCCACAGTCCAATCTTCTTCCCTTCCATTACACTTTACTTTAGCTACAAACCTTAAAGATGAAGGTGGGACACAGCCCTGTTGGACATCGACGCAGAAACACCATTGCAGGCGCTCAGTCGAACTCCAACTGGGCGGCGGCTCTTCCAGTAGCTAGTTGATATAGGTTAGAAATACGACACATGAATACCTGAGATGAGCTTGGTAAGCAGGTCCGGAGATACCCTCAACCTCAAGGCTAAGTTACAAGTCTCGACCTTGCCTCTCGTCTAACAAACATGCTGGACAAAGCCTCCCGGCCACAAGTGAGAATTTAGTACAAGGTTGGCATCCAATACATGCGGACTTAACCTTTATCAATTATAGAAAGGGTCCACTCATCTAACACATGATTCTTTTGTGTGCACATTCACATTGATGTTGATGGCATCATTCCAGTAGTGACATTCTATTACTGACTTGCTTATCACGAAAGTCTGCCTATATAAACCTCAAATGTTTAATATTGCAAAGGAACGTTCTCTATCACATATTTGAAGCATACAAAACTCACTAATCGTTTATTGACTTAAGCATCAGAGGGGGGCTTCATAGGGGTATATTCCCCTATCTTAAAGCCTTTCACAGGTGTTCGAGGAATTAAGGACGCAATAGTTAGCTCAAAGGACCTTGAATCAGCTTCCTCAACACGTATTCAGGTATCATCACTACTACAGTGCAACTAAAAGTAGGTGTTCACACTTTAATATATCTTTATTTATGACTTATGAGTAATTGACGGTCTGTAACTTGTATTTTGAATTTATAAATGATGAAGTAATTGAAAGTTTTCAAATTGAAACGCTTAGAGAACAATTATGATTTTAAAGCTTTAGATTGTACTAAAATATTGTTAATTTGTGCAGTCACTGAAGCAGTTTTTTGGATGCGCCACTAGTTATTGGAAATTAAAAATATAAAACCAAATATAAAATACTAAAAGATAAGCATAAGAATTTGTGAGAGTTTGCTTATAGAAAAGAAAAAAAACAACAACAACAACAACGAGAGAAATGGTCCTCGACCATCACTATTGCCTAAGCACACCTAGGTTTGCTTTTGACAGCTATGAAACGATATAGTTAAATTATTACCCAAAATGGTCAAGAACTTCAGATATCTGGTCTGCTAAATCATCGACGGATATGACTGGATCATCTGAACTCACTGCATCAGCTCCCAACTGCAATGACTCTTGAAAGAATAAGACAACTAGAAGCATTCACAAATAGCCAAATAGGGAAAATAGAAGGAACAAGAATCTAAAATTATTGAGATGACATGCAAAACAATCACTTGACTAACCTCGTGGCCTGGCGGACTGATATGGTAAATACAGAAGTTATGCATAAGCAATGAATATGCTTCAGGACAAAAGAATAATCCTTGAAAACAGGACATATCTGTATGATGACGTAAAGGTACAGACAATGGTTAGACACTAGCAGCATTGTGAATATCACCTGCACACGCTATTGATTAAAATTAGTGATTGACAACTACTTCTAGTTTAAATCTAAAGATTATAACAGCCGGCTGAAGATTGTCTCCAGGGAAAATGCCAATCAAGAAAAACAAACTCAAACCATTTTAACAATTTCTTCCTCTTTATTTAATGGTGATACTCCTAAAAACAACGATTGGTGTTCAACTATGATGCAATGTCACCTTCAACATCTGAGATTTTCCGCATAAGGTGTACTCCCTCCATCCCAAAAATATTGTCTTACTTTAATGCAGGCGGAGTTTCAGAAAATATTTATATATTACTTTCAATCTAATACATGAAGCTCAAAAATTACATTACAAAAGTTAAGGTTGATCCCCAACCCAAAGGGCCCCACTGCCCCGCCCCTAGAATTTCATAGAAGATGTAAATCGAGGGTTGCGCAACTGTGGTTCAATTTGTTGTACACATTTTATTGCTGAGAGAAGTCAATGCTTTACAACACCCCTACTCTTTTATCACTGAGCTATGCCCATAAGAGGTCGAAAATATATTTGGTGAGGTAGTTGGAACATCCAATGCTTTAATGATTTCAACTTAATTATTTTCAGTGACTTAGAACAATTGAGGGAAAAAATGCAATTACGACAAACTGGTGACAAAATATTTTTGGGTGTGAACATAAATGCCATTCTGTGCATTACAACTAATACTGCCGACAAATCATAGCACCCAAACGAATTTAGCAAGAAAAAATTGGCAATTGGTTTCCAGCTAAGCAATAGCTATCAACTGACAAGTATACACATAAACGCATTCTAGCAAAAGCTCTATATAACTGACAAACAGCAGTGTTGGTTTACTTACAATTTAAACCCAAATCAGGATAAGTTATTAATGCTGGTTTGTCCTGGTCCCCAAAGACAGCAACAGAGACAGAACCACGGCCAGTCTTTACAATGTATTCCTGAAAAGGGAATTAATAACGGTAATGCATACCAAAAATAAACTTTAAAAAAAATAATAATAATAAACTCGATAAGCACAACTCTTGGCTAGAGATACCAATACTTCGATTTATATAAATATCCACAAAAACTCATTGTGTGGACTCCAAAACCAAGAACAATTCATGTGAAGTATATCCTTTTGCTTAACCCAGTAGCTTGTAGCATGTTCAAGTGGTAAGCGACTTAACAATGCTTTAGAAGGTTACATGTTCTATTCTAATCACAGACCGTCATGTTTACTAACTATGGCTGGGTCAAATCAAACTCTGCAGATAGACACTCTACCGATCGACTTTGTATGTAGTTGGGCCAGGTAGCGAGAGGCCCTCTGAGCTAAACCAAAAACAAAAAAATTGTATCCCTTTGCTTCATAGGAATTGTGGTCTCTTTTTGGTCTCAACTCGCAATAATTTACACCCAGCCAGCTGACTTGTGCCCTTCGACAAACATAGTTAAAAGATATATTGTCTTATATTGAATTTTTCCCAGTTAAAAGCAAGCGTGAATTCCAAACGGGTAGGAAAGGAAAACTCTAACAACGGCTGGAATGCATCAAATATTAACATTTCGACATTATAGACTGAAAGTCAGAAAAGGGAACGATAATGAAAGAGATCGTTCTTTCTTTCTGGAGCCATCGCAGGACAAAAGTAAAGATTCTAGTTTCGCGTAAAGCTACAATAGCAACGTGAAAATAAACAAGCGTTTCTTTTCTCAATTTCTAGAAACAAGCAAACAGGAAATTTCCTTGAAAAAATAGGCTATTTCCAAAATTAAGCCTGTATTGGGTAAATTCGTATTTGAAAAGAAAATCATATTGTGTAAATTCGTATTTGGAAAGAAAATCATATTCTGCGAATTCTAACCAATGACAAAATCCAATTAAAAGCTTCCCGACGAAAATGGATTCAACAACCGGAAAACAGAAAATGACATGCTACCGGAATCTCAATTCAGCAGCTGAAGAACATACAAATATAGTTCCAACTATTTACCAAAATCCAAAAAGAAATCAAAGCAAGGCTTCTTAGGATTGTAGACCTCAATGATCAATAACTTAAAAACAAAAATAATGCACGTTCCTACCGTTGCGGGACCTCAAACAAAAATCATGAAAAAAAGCAATAGCATAAAATGCCTCGAGCATCAAAACAACAATGTTAAATACGTAGAAGAAAAAAAACACATAGAAATGATGAGATCGAACAGAAAACCTTTCCGGCGAATGACGTTGATTCCACGTTAATGGAAACGGAGTCACCGCTAGAATCCCCCATTAGACCGCCGTGATTCCGCTCCGCTCCGGTCGTGAGCTGTTATATCTTTCTCCCCACTCCTTCGAAAAAAAAATTTTCTCTCTCTGAACTGGATACGAAAATGAAGACACCTTTGGATTCTCTCTTCTTTATGATTTATATGAAGGAATGCTGTCTCTCTCCTTCTCCCGTAATTTTCTCTTAAAAATTAATGTTTTGTATTTTTTTTTTATTCATTTATTTTATTTAGTTAATTTTTTATATTTTGTCGAAAGGATGTGTCTCGGACTTGTATTTTTTTTCGTTTGGTCCTCTTTCACTCTCAATATCGTCGGTTTCCGCGTTACCCACCCGCGTTAATTTGACTGAGTCACCGACGCTTCACGAGCGGCCCGGCGAAATACTGTATCTTTTCTTTTTCTTTTTTTTTTGAGAAAGGCGAAATACTGTATCAGTACGTCATAGATAACAATCTTATACATGAAATTATAACCTAAATTCCTCAACATAAAAAGCAAAATGATTTTAATGATAAATAATTCATTTCCCCCTAGAAAAAAAACATCAAAAACATAAAATAAAAAAAAATCATATCTTACTTAATTTAAAACACTCGTATTTTTTATTTTTATTTTTTTTTGGAAGAACTTTTATTAATAGATAGATTGGTACCAAAACCACAGTATTACAAATAGTGGAATCTAAATTATATCAATCACCAAAGCAAATTGTAGTAGGTTTAACGCTTAACTGCATTTGAAATAAATACTTGGATAGGAGGGTAAACAATATCCGGGGAATGGGTCAGCTTGTTTCGCCAATACCAAATCCCATAGGCAATCTCACGAAAAAGGTAAGGCTACTGCTTGACCGAGGCTCGAGATGTCGGAGAAGGTGTGATATTATCCATCACCCAATCTTGAATATCTGAGGTGGTAAAAAAGTCTTCCCATTGAGAGGGCTCTAGGATTCGCTTCCAAACGTGACGTGGCCATTTGCAATCCCGGATGGCATGGAGTGGAGTTTCTTCCCTTTCATGGCAAATTTGGCAGAGGGAGGTACTCGATATATGGCGTTAAGCAAGGAAACTATTAACCAAGAGGGAGTTGTGACAGAGCTGCCATAAGAAAAAATTGTAACGCAAAAGGCCTTTTAAGCTCCAAATCCGATTCCAATCAGGAGCGTGTTGTAAGCCATCCCGAGTCTCCATCTGGAACAAGTATGCGCTATTTACCGAGTATTTTCCGTCCCCCGAAGGGCTCCATGTGATAGTACCCGTGCTAGTGTCGAAGCCTCCTTGGAGGACAGTCGCAGTGTGGCATGTATTTCTCCAAAGAGAGGAGGCTCATGATTTAGGAGCAACAAAGGGGTTTCCTTTTCGATCAAGAGGGAGACCCACGGGGAGGTGTCATCCGTAAGCAGCTGTCATACTATTTTACCCAAGAAAGCATAGTTCATCTCCTCCAGGCGCTTGAGACCCAAACCCCGAGTATCCTTAGGCTTACACAAATTATTTCACGAAAGATAGTGACAATGTTTACTAGCTCATCCCAAAAAAATTGTCGGCAAAGCTTCTCGATATCGCCAATGAGGCCTATTGGTTTGCATCATGTAGTACGGGAGAGTGGATAGAGAAGCATTAATCAAAATTGATTTACCTGCCTTCGAGAGAGCTTTCGTCTTCCACGTCGCAAGCTTTTTTCGCATTTTATCTAGAATGAAACCGTAAGTTTGCTTATTTATCCGGGAATGTATCATGGGAGCTCCCAAATATTTACCCATGTCGGAGGTGTGTTGCATTGCCAGCTTGCGGCTAATTTGTGATCGAAGTTGCGTGCTAACATTTTTCGACACATGGAAGGTGGATTTTTGAATACTAATTTTTTGTCCCGAGATGCTACAAAAATTTGCAATAATTTTTTCCATAACAACGGCTTGCGCTTCCGAAACTTCACCAAAGAGAATCAGGTCATCGGCGAAAAATAAATGAGATAGAGGGCTTGACTTGCGGCTCAGTCGAATAGACTTCCAATGACCCTGAGTTACTGCTTCGTTGATTTTTTGACTTAGAATTTCCATGCAAAGGACGAAAAGATAAGGGGCTAATGGGTCCCCCTGCCTGAGACCTCTTTCGGAATAATCGGATCTAGTTTAGCACCATTCCAAAGGACCGAGTGAGTAGCCGACTTCAAACTATGCATGATCAGGCTAGTAAGATTAGGAGCAAAACCGACCGCGACGATAATTTTTTCCAAGAACTCCCAATGGACCCTATCGTAAGCCTTTTCTAAGTCAATTTTAATAAGCATGAAGCCCTTCTTCCCTTGTTTTTTCCGGAAAGTATGAAGAGCCTCTTGGACAGTAATAATGTTGCCCGTACTTCCTCGCTTAGGGATAAAAGCCGTTTGGGAGGAACCAATTGTTGGAATAGTGTCCTAAACCCAATCGGGTTGGACCGGATCCGACCGGGTCGGATCATTTCTACTATTTCTTTATGTTTATACATATATTAAATGGCTTTTAAGTTGTCATATATATGTTCTTTTAAAGGACCAATTGTGAATTGTTATATGATAACGTCCTTAGTATTAAACTGTGATAGAGAAACCATGATAGGCGATTATGGTTGATGAGATCTCTAATCACTTTAATAAGTTTGATACTTAAATGTCTCTAGGCTGATGTACTATTAAACAGACATTGATAGTATAAACGACTAGCACGTATTAGATGTCTTCTCGTCTTTAAGGGCGGGGATAGATCTCGTCTATCGAAGTGTAGAGACACTTGGACCGTACGTGAACGTGTATTAGAGAATGCGTACGTTAGACTGACCCACTTACACGGATAAGTGTCGCACTATGTGACGGTTGTGTAATTATCCTTTTGACCGGAGTCTTCATGGCATCACGGTGTGGATTGTCATGCTTTGACACTATTGAGGTTTCCCCTAACCACGGGGCGATCATGCGGTAGTGATTGGGTATGATACTGAAGCATGCGGAGTATACATGATTGGTCGTCCGGGAATCGCGTATCCTATGATTGGGATCGAATATCCGAAATGGCCTTCTTATAAGGAATGTCTTACTCTCGTGAATCTTTGCAAAGTGGGAGTAAACGAGTTACTTCGAGAGAGCATAATATCCAGTTATAAGATACGGTCGTTGATGTTTTGACACTCGACTAACGACCGTATGGATATTATTATAGCGATAGGATTGTAAGTTACACGGTAATCGTTTCACATGAAAGGTAGTAGTCATTGCATTTGACTCTTCCGATGATTGGGGGTCACGGTGTGTTGCTTGTACGCTATCCCGTGATCGTTAGGCATGAAGGGCATTTTCGTAATTTGCACTTTGTGTCTACGGCCAACATATTCGGAAGCCTATCGGGTCACACACATATGAACATCTAGCCGGATTAAAATGTGGTTATAGATGATAACCAAATAAGGAAAGTTTATCTCGAGACTATAAAGGTTATAGTGGTAAATTAATAGGTGGTATTTATTTATTATGAATAAATAAAATACAAGATATTAATTATATTAATTAAAGAATATTCCGGAAGCCAATTTGTTGGTCAAAGGGGCGCCAAATTTAATGTGTATAAGATACACTTGGATTGTGTAATTTAATTAATGGTATTACCAAATATTAATATTAGATATTAATATATATATATATATATATATATATATATATATATATATATATATCCAATATAAATATGGCGGCTAAATTTATGTGTGTGATTGACATACGTAAATGCCAATTGATCAAATTGATATATTTGATGTTTGAATAATAGATTTAATTGTGTAATATATATGTGATATATATACACATTTGTAAATTGATTTATGGTAATAAAATAAATATAGTCAATATAAGATATTGACAATATCTTGGAATATTCAATATAAGATATTGACAATATCCTAGATTTATTTAATATAAGATATTAAATTAAATGAGATAAATCAATCAAATATATTTTCCTTATTTTGTTGGGAAAATGTTTTCTTCTCCCCACTCTAGAAGATGGCGCCACCTACACTATAAATAAGAGGTGGGTGTCAAGCTTTTTGTACATCATAATTCCAAGAGCTAATAGTTCTTGTGTAAAATAGAGAGCATCCTATAGAGAGTTGGAGAGAGGGGAAAAAGGCCGGTCTAGCAACCGGAGTTTTCCAATAGCAATCCATGATGGGATTCCGGCGGGCCGTTCGTGTGTGACTAGCGGTAGAGGCCGAACACTTGGGCGGCTCTATGCAGAACTACTCTCCTTAGACGGTCAAAGCGTCGATCTTTTAGATCAACCAAGGTAACCGCCGTCTACTACTTGTTTGTTTATTGCTTAAACGAAGTCAATCTTGGGTCGATAGGAAATAAAATTTTGAATTCCGCTACGTTCCCGCGTAGATTTCCTAACACCAATTAATTTGTCGATGAAGGGACACAATAGATTATCGATGATTTTGTTGAGCAGTTTTATAATCACATTGCAAAGGGCTATCGGGCAAAAGAAGGCCGGGGATGTGGGGGCGTCACATTTTGGAATCAAAGAAAGCACGGTTTCATTCATCGAATCTAGAAAGTGACCCGAGCTGAACGCTGATTGAGCAAACTGTACGATGGAGGGTGCAACTATGCTCCATTGAGATTTATAAACAATAGAAGGCAGACCATCCGGACCAGCCGCTTTATAGGTACATGTTGGTCCCTTGGAAAGGCTAACACAAGTTTAGAGGGGGGGGTGAATAAACTTGTCACCAAAAACTTTCCCAAAACAGAAAGTACCCCAAGAACTGAGTTTCTCTGGAACTTTAAATTGATGCTCAGTTCAGTTTTGTTCCTGTTCCTTAACTTGTGCGGAGTTCAGCTAACTCAACTGAGTATAAGTCAATACTGACTTATTCCTAGTCTAGTTAACTGGCAGCGGATAGAACTAGCCTTTAGTACAGTAGATGTGTCAATAAAGATCTGATCCTCATATGTATCAGTTTTGTGCTGACTCAGTGTCTGACGTTTGCTGAGTGTGAAGATAACAAGAATTAAATCAATCATAGCACAAATGTAAATGCATAAAGTAAATCAACACAAGATTTGTTTATGGAAGTTCCGGGTGGTGTAATCCCATACGTCTCCCCTTCTCCTATGGTGTAGGAGGTATCACTAGAATCTTGAGATAACCGTTACAAAATCCTAGCCTAATGACAGTCCTTCACGACACCCTAGTTTCACTGTTTTCACATAATGAAGAAATGTAGGATTGCTCCCTTCATTCTGCACACTGATCCTTCGGAGGTGGAATGACTCCTTCACCAGCTCACCACTGACATACACACAAATCCACGTACCGCACCAACAAATTTTCGTGGCAACCAAGTTGCAACCGTTTGAGGAAAGGTGGAATTGCTCTCCTGAAACTATGCACAGCCAACCCTTTTTCACAAAGTTTAGGTTTAGAATTAATCAAGGATTAATTAAGTGAGTTGTCTGATTCTTCTAGATAGGGCATTGTAGCTCCAAGATGCCTTCTTCCCCCTTAATGGGTTATTGGATCTTTCTTTTAAATATCCAAGGCAATTCTGTTGGCTTCCCCCCTTTTTTTACGTATGAAATCTGATTTTCTGGATCTGGATCTTTAGATATGTGTTGTTCAAAACTTCTCAGATCATCCTTTCCAATCCTTTTTCTCTGTGTATTTATAGGGGTGATGCAACGGTCAACTAGCTCTTGTAGCCGTTACATTTGTCGTTTAGCCAACGTTCATCTGTACGACCTTTTGTCGTTTTGTCAGTTCAAATTTAATAAGGCCTTAACTCAGTTTTCTACTCTTCTTCAAAACTGAGTACCTTGTATTCTTGACATCCGACTCTTAATGACTAAGTCGGAGTACACCATTCAGCTTCCTTCTTCTCCTGATAACTGATAATTCTTGTCCGTAAGATTATTCAGCTTTTCATGATCTATAGTTCGGTTTCAGGTCACCACAGACTTGCCTGAATCCTGACTTATAGTCACGACTTAATCAGCTTCTAACTGAGTTTGCCACCTCAGTTCTTCAGTCATCGACAACTGAGTCTGTGTCCCTCAGTTCTTCAGTCTTAGATAAGCCAACTGAGTCTGTGACCCTCAGCGAACTTATCTTCTTCAGTTTTCTCATGACTGAGTCTGAACCCTCAGTTCTTCATATGTATACTCAGTTTTCTTGTTGACTCAGTTGTTTGTCTAGTTCCTATCTATTATAATGCTTGTCTGAAACAACCTATACAAAGTTCAGACTCTAGATAGAACTTATACATTTTCTCTAGACTGTTTCTTGCTTCTTCTTTTATTATGCACTATAACAGCTAGTTATGATTTCATCATCATGGGTTATAAGAGATCTTATTAAATACGTGACGAATCATCATCAAAACACAAATACTATTTCCAACAGTACCCATATCAAACAAAGCCTTCTCAATTTCAGCTTCGCAGACCGATCGGTTTAAGAATGATAAATCCAAATTGGATAAGCCATTAAATTGAGGGTTGAAGTCTCTACAATCAATCTCCGTGTCATTAACATAAAGATTGCGGTAAAAGTTAAAAACCATACCTCGAATCTTCGTTTGATCATAGGTCCAAGAATCTGTATCATCTTTTAGACAAAGCACCTTTCATTTGGATTTTTTCCTTAGAGCGGTAAGATGATAAAAGTGAGTGTTCCTCTCACCCTCGGCAAGCCATTTCAACTGAGAGCGCTGATGCCAATAAGTTTCTTCTTGCTGGAGGGTTGCAGCAAGATCTTTTTTGAGTTCCTCTCCCAATTCGGCCAAGTAGGAGGACGAGTGGGATTCGAGACTGCGCTCAATACCTGCAATGCGGGCTGAAATATTTCTTTTTCGACGAAAAATGTTCCCAAATACCTGCCTATTCCAAATTTTGGCTTGTTTTGTAAATTTTCGAATCGTATCATGCAAGCACGGTTTTTGAACCCAAGCTGACTGAACAAAATCCTCAAAAAGTTCATGATCCAGCCAAGCTCGTTGGAAAAAGAAACCATTATTATTATATGCCTTTTCCTGAACAAGGTCGGTGTGAAGAAGGATCGGGTTGTGATCAGATTGAATACGTGGCAGATGGATAACATGGGCATCGGGAAAACACTCAAACCAATTTGCAGATGCCTAAGTCTGGTCGATTCTATATTAGATATGTTGATTGCCATGTTTAGCTCCCTTCCAAGTGAATTTCGAGCCATGAAACGGGAGTTCAACAAGCCCACTATGTTGTAGCATGCACCATAGCTTAGCCGAATTTAGGCCACCTACCGGGAGGCCCCCATGTTTATCTTTTTGGTAAATGACTTGGTTAAAGTCCCCCATGATGACCCAAGGATGAGCCACAATGTCAGAATAATTTTTTAGATAGTCCCAGAAATTATTTCTGATGCTAGCAATCGGAACAACATAAATAAACGTGATGAGCCAGTCTATTATGTTACCATTAAGAACATGCATAGAGAGACATTGATTGGTATTCGAAATATGGCGAAGGGAGACTACATGATCGTTCCAAAAACATCAGAGGCCTCCAGAGAAACCACGAGCTTTTACCACAAAAACCCGTGTAAAAGACGTACGGTAAAGAATATAATTTGCACGTTGGCTACTGCTACGAGGTTCCAACAAACAGAGAATGTCGGGTTTGTGTTCCGAGAGGAGGCTACAAAGTTGCCTCAAAAAGTCGTCGAACGCACCTCTGCAATTCCACGAGAGGATTTTCATTGGATTAGGATTTATTGGAAGGTTGGGAGCTCGCAGCTACCCCATCTTCTTCAAATAGTGGATTTCGACCCTTCAGGTCCACATCCATTCGAGAAACCTCGTTACTTTTGCCTTGGTCGGGGGGGTGTAGTTTTGGGTTGTTTGGTGGTTTACCTAAATCTTTTTGCTGATCCTTTTTAGAAGTAGTTGTGGCCCCTCTCCCCACTTGAGTTGAAAGAGATTTGGGTCTGTTATTGGGTACTTCTTCAAAAGGGTCCCTTGACACCACTCGGGTCTTTGAGGCAGGTGAGTCTCGGGTTGTAGTCGACGTTTTCTCCGGATTGACATCCATGCCTTTCCTCTTGGATGTCTCGTTTATATTCTTGTTTGTTTGTGCCTTAGAACGGGATGGTTGAGATTGCTTGGGAGCCTTAGAATTGGAGGATGGAACTTCCTGTTGCTGTTTAGATAATTCGGTTGTGATGGATGGGCCACCATAGGGAGGTATTTGATCAGCTCGTTGTCTCAATACAGACACTTCATCATGTAAAATAGGTTCAGGACTAACCTCTTCTTCTAAGACCAAAAAACGGGACCCAGTCCCATGACTCTGTTGTTCACGATTCACAGCAGGTTCAGTTGCCTTTGCTGCATCACCAGCCGAATTTTGCCTGTTTGATGTGGCAGGTTGAGCAGCATTTTTTCGACGTCGGGTCTGAGCAATCATCCATGGCCCATATGGCCTTTTAGTGGTAGGACCTTCCGGCTGCTTGAAACACTCGTATTTTTAAATGTAAACTAAATGCAAAACACACGAGTGTTTTAAAAACAAAATAATTGTTTTTCACATCTTGTGTATACACCATATAAAAATTTCTCATCTATTAGGGAATGTTTTTGGATGCTATCTCTATATGTAGTGAAGGTAATCGGAACCACACAGTTTGGAAACAATATAAATTGTGTGGGTTTAATCATCCTGATATCACCTCATTCTAAACGGAGGTAGCACCCAAAAATTCATGTATATAGCAACATCATTTTCTTGTCTATAATATGGAAATATTTATATCTTTGTATCTATATTGATATTTGTAATCTCTATATATAAAATATTCATGTTTCAAAAACAATAATATATGTATCTCTATCTTCATAATATTCTTGTAATATTCATGTTTCAAAAATGATACTGTATGTATTTAATATTCATTTTTCAAAAAGAACAGTATATGTATCTCTATCTTTATAATATTCTTTTAAATATCTTTTGATTATTTTCTCCATTTTAAGAATATCTATATCCATGGAAAAACTACGGGTAATTGCATTTTCTAATCGAGAACCGGGTTCTAATATAACCCTCACTCTGAATAAGAATTTCCTTTCCAAAAAAAAAAAATCTATATCTATATACACCATAAAGAATCTATATATGGAAATCGAATACGAGTACAACTAATTGCGCATTTTATGATGATAACTAGGTTCGATTTTGATTCTCGTCCCAAATAACAAATTTCTTCCAAAATAAAAAATAAAAAATTATATATATATATATATATATATTAAAAAATTATCTATATACACCATAAAGATGCCCAATCGCTAGAAAATATTCAAGTAAAATTAGTATTCTGTTGAAGGAAAATACTATTATGTGCTTTCACAAAGTTCGTCCAACGACGATTATCTTTCTGGTTATTATGTAACGGTCAATCGATTTATCGCCATCAATGTAATCTGTGTTCACATTGAACCGCGACCCTATATAAAGGGATTATCTAATGGAATGAGATACGCTTTTTCCACTTTTACTTTTACACGTTATCAGCACGAAGCTCAGAGAAAAAAAAAACATAAACCCTAATAATCCTTCTAGCCGCCGCCACAAGATCAATTCACATTGATGCTCATACAGTAAAGCCGAAAGGTGTATTCTATAAGAATATAGCAGCATCAAACAATATATTTATTTTCTTCATTCAAGGAACATGAACCTTATATACTGTCATTGATATTCAGGCATAAAGAAAAGAAAAAAAACGGGGAAACGTTTTATCTAGGCGACGACTAAAAAAAAAAAGTAATGAAACGGACCCTCAGCCAAAACAAAAACAGATCCAAAAATCTAGACAATATATGGTAATCTGAAACAAAAGGAGCATCGGGTAGAGTTTTTGTGCATACCGTTCACCAAAGGGATATATCAGTTCGTGCCACCCGAGGAGCAGCGGCGGCGGCGGCGGGCTGGCGGCGGCAGGGGTCAATTAGGGTTTTTTTTTCTTTTTTTCTCTGTCCAGTATATGTTCTGTGATATTTGTACCGTAAAGAGATTATTATTGATATCTATTAGTATCAATTGTTGCCGTGATTGAATTCTTCTGATATATGAATACATACCTTGGATTCGGCCATCTACTTGCTAAAGCATACAGATTAAGGTGTTGAATTTCGCCCTAATTTAAAATAAATAAATAAAAAGGAATTGCTTGTTCGCTTGTTTATTACGGAAAACTGGGAAGATGGCGGCAGTCTTTTGTTTGTTTAGGTAGTTATTGATGTGTTATTTGATATGTATATGCATGTTGCCATGAAAAATGTTATGTGCCATGTTTGCCCGAAATTTCAAATTGAGCATAATAATTATATGTTGATTGTCTTATAAATAAGATTATATGTCATCCTATGATAAAGAAATTTCATAGGCGTTATATACTAAGAACAAAACAATCAATGTGATAAAGTATCTTCACAAAGCATCGAAAAAATGAGTGACCGCTATGTACCATGGCATCGTGATCCAATTCACACTCTTGGAAATTAATTATTGTGGATGTCTTATGACTACATAATTAATATGCTCTTCACTCTTGTTTATGTAGATGGCTGATACAACTCGACCCGAATTTGAAATCTTGGACTCAGAAGGAATTGAGTACCACCGCTGGGTTTCAGATGTGGAAATGGCCTTTGTTGCAAAGGACTACACCGTCACTATCAAAACACCCACCGACCCTAAGGACGACCCATCCGCTAAAGTAAAAGCAAATGCCCTAATGTTCTTGAGGCGACATATTGACTCTAGCTTACGCCGGGAGTACCTTCGCTTGAAAACACCCAAAGAACTCGTGGGATGCCCTGTAGGGACGTTTTGGGAACATTCATGACACTTTACTCCCGTAATCGTCTCGCTCGGTGGAATGAGATCCGCTTGCTTGACTACAAAGGGGTAGACCAATTCAACAAGGACATGTTGCGTCTTAGAGCACGTCTCAAATTCTCGTGGAAAGGAACTCACGAAGATGATATGATCCGTAAGACTCTTTCCACTTTTCCTACTTCAAAGACTTATACTAGCGAACCAAAGATAGGCCGGAGTACGACAAGAAAAATATTACGACCTTTCACAAATTGATCAACATGCCGCAAGTGGGCGAGCGGCATGATCAAGTTCTCATGAATAATAATGCCGGACCCGCCGGGACAAAGAAAATTCCCGAGGTTAACTATGGCAAGATGAAAGGTGGAAAGAACCCCAAAGAAAAGGGAGTTGGACGTGCTGAGCCTTACCCACGTGGAAACAATGCACCACGTGGAAAGGGACCTAGGGCCGTAGTATGGGCCGTGGAGGTCCCCCTAATGTATGGCGCAGAAATGGTGGTGATGGTCCTAGTGGCCATGGTGGTCCTAAGGCTAAGAACCCTCAAGAAAAAAGGGAGAGAGTTGGAACTGAACCTTGCTATAGGTGTGGAGTTACTGGGCATTGGTATAATACCTGCCGAGCAGTTACAAAGTAGCAGCCAATTACAAGAGGTATAGGGAATCTAGAGAACAAGAGGCCCACTATACGGAAGATGGAGGCAATGACACCGATGTCAACCTCACAATTGCGACTTCAATAGCAACAAGAACCCCGCTCGGTCAATGGATGTTCCGTACTTTGATTGATCTCGCTTTGCTTATTTATTTATTTTTCCAAGAACATTGTGAAGGCGGAATGCCTTATTTTTAATTAGACTATTTTGGTCTTAAAGTTCATTTGAATAATGGTTTGTTGAATTGGATTTTGATGTACGAGACTTTTATTTTGATTTTCGTTGGCCTATTAATAAATTTCGGATTTTATTCTGAAGTATTGAATTTTATTCGATTTTATTTACCAAGATATACATGGTTCGAAAATAGCACTATTAAGGTGTAAAGCAATACATCTACCATACTATAAACATATATATCGGGATGAAAAGCATATCATTCTATCTCCATCGAAAAACTCTAAAGAATATGAGTTATGTCTTCGATTTTTTAATCTCATCTAATTTAAATGTAGGAATGAATCGAGGAGAAATAGAGTGCTTAGCTGATAGTGGAACCACACACACTATCTTAAGGAATAGACAATTATTTGTCGAGTTAATTCCATGTAATTCATCTCGTGACTACGATGATTGGATCATCACAAGTAATACAAGGGCGAGGAAATGCCACATTTTTGATGCCTAACGGCACAACGATAAAAGTCACAAACGCTCTATATGCACCTAGAGCCAATCGAACCTTGTTAAGTTTCAAAGATATTCGTGCCAACGGTTATCATTTGGAAACTCACCGTGAGAATGGAACCGAATATTTGTATATTACCACAAATGAATGTGGAAGGAAACGCATACTAGAAAAGCTTATGAGTCAATCTAATGGATTATATATTACTACTATTCGGATTATTGAATCCTATGTCGTCACCAACAATGAAATTTGGGACACCGACTCATACAAAGCTTTGGCATGATCGCCTAGGACACCCCGGGTCGAGATATGATGATCCGTATTTTAAAGAACTCACACGGACATCCCTTCTTTCGAGGAAAAAACAAAATGGGACAAAAATCCGACACAATGCAAAGTGTCCAAAGTAGTGTTGTTTCAAAGCACCATTGTCGTCGAAGCACCGGATGAGTTATATCCCTCTTCCTCATTGACCATTTCCAAGGCACACCAATCATTTTGCAAAGCCTCGCTCTTTAGCAAAAACAGGATCGAGACCTTCCTATGCTAAAGACATGAAACAAAACATTCCATTCTTACAAAGAATACAAGGTGATATATGTGGACCTATCCATCCGTAATGCGGGCCATTCAAGTATTTTATGGTTCGGTGGATGCCTCGACACGCCGGTCACATGTCGCATTATTGTCCACAAGGAATGCCGCATTTGCAAAACTCTTAGCACAGATTATACGTTTAAGGGCTCACCACCCCGATCACCCTATCAAGTCTATAAGGCTTGATAACGCCGAGAGTTCACATCAAAAGCATTTGATGATTATTGCATGTCTATCGGGATTGATGTAGAACATCCCGTACCCCATGTGCATACACGTAATGGTCTCGCGAAGCCACCATCAAAAGGCTACGAGATGGTGGCCGGGCATTGGTTATGCGCACCAACTTGCCTCTATCTCGCTCGGGGTTATGCAATATTGCACGCAGCTTTACTTATTCGTTTCGGACCCACCGCTAGCCAACCATTTTCTCGCGTACCGCTTGGTTACCTGGATATGAGCCCGATATTTCACACTTACGCATATTTGGTTGTGCAAAGATATGTGCCTATTGCGCCTCCACAACGCACTAAAATGGGTCCTCGCAGACGATTAGTATTTATGTTGGATATGAATCTCCAACTATTATCCGCTATTTGGAACCTTTGACAAAGGCGATCTATTTACCGCAAGATTTGCGGATTGTCACTTTGATGAGACTCGTCTTCCCGTCGTTAGGGGGAGATAAGAAAAAGGATTTTCTAAGGGAACGACAGGAATTGTCGTGGTTTGTCCCCACTCGGTCCTCATTTTGATCCCCGTACCTCACAAAGTGAAAGTGAAGTACAAAGAATACTTAATCTTCGAACGTAGCGCATTCGATGCCCGATGCGTTCTCGATATTGCTAAAGTGACAAGATCACATATACCAGCTGCAAACGTGCCTGCAAGGTTAGAAGTCCCCAAAAAGGGGCACAATGCTGTAGCTAAAGGCATTGCGACCACACTTAGTGGAGGTGTGGATGAGGCCGTGGCTGTCCAAAGGAAGAGGGGGAGACCACCTGGTTCGACTGATACTCACCCAAGGAAGAAGAGGGCGAGTAAGGCACAATCCGACCCATTAATCATCAATGTAGAGAATCCCTCTCATGAGATTATCTCTCGATTACGATTATGTCCATGAATCAATACCGAGGACGCTCCGATGTTTGAATTGATTCCGTAGAACAAAGAAATCTCAATGGATTATGAGAGTGCATACGAGTTGATGGAAAGATCTTCCATGCACATTGATGATATATTTGCATATACTCGTTGCTCAAGAAATCATAGAGCACGATGATGTCGAACCACGCTCTCGTTGCGTAATGTCAACAAAGAGCGATTGGCCTCAATGGAAAGAAGCAATCCAGCAGAACTAGATTCTCTCGACAAAGAGACAGTATTTGGTCCGGTAGTGCTAACCCCACCAAGTGTAAAGCCTGTAGGACATAAATGGGTATTTGTCAGAAAGCGTAATGAGAAGAATGAAGTCCTAAGGTACAAGGCTCGCCTTGTGGCGCAAGGTTTCTCACAACGCCCGGAATTGACTATGAGGAGACATACTCTCCGTAATGGATGTAATAACTTTCCGTTACCTAGTTAGTTTAGTTGTTTCCGAAGGATTGGAAATGCACTCATGGATGTGGTTACGGCATATCTCTATGGGGATCTTGATTCGTAGATATACATGAAAGTGCCCGATGGTCTTTCATTGCCCAAGTCAAGTGACTCTAAACCACGGAGTGCGTTTGCAATCGCATTGAAACGCTCACTTTACGGATTAAAACAATCCGGGCGGATGTGGTATACCCGCCTAAGTGACTACTTGATCGGGAAGGGATATAAGAATGATGAACTCGTGCCCCCGCGTATTCATAAAGAAAACAAGTTCCGGATTTGCAATTGTAGCAAGATATGTCGATGATATGAACATAATAGGTACTCTTAATGAAATAAGAGAAACCGCGAGCTATTTGAAATCCGAATTTGAGATGAAAGATCTTGGGAAAACTCGGTTTTGTCTAGGCCTTGAACTAGAACACCGAGCTTGTGGAATACTTATCCACCACCGCATATGTCCAAAAGATGCTCGTGCGATTTAATATGGACAAAGTGCACCCGTTAGCACTCCCATGATCGGTCGAAGTTTGGACATAAAGAAAGATCCATTTCGTCCAAAGGAAGATGACGAAGAGCTATCGGGAGCCGAAATTCCCTACTTAAGTGCAATAGGCGCATTATTGTATTTAGCTCAATGTACTCGACCGATATTGCATTCTCAGTGAACTTGTTAGCTAGATTCAGCTCCGCGCCAACGCAGCGTCATTGGAATGGTATTAAAAACATATTTCGATACCTAAAAGGAACCATTGACTTGGGCCTATTTTTTCCCTACACAAAGACAAGAGGGACCGTAAATGAAAATACAACTCCTAAAGAAAACGTCGACAACAAAATCGCCACCCCCTACTCTGAAACCCCAAACAATGTATTAGTTGGGTTTGCAGACGCTGGGTATCTATCTGACCCACATAAAGGTCGTTCCCAAACCGGTTATGTATTTACCATCGGGAACACGGCGATATCTTGGAGATCAACCAAGCAAAGTCTTGTGGCTACCTCCTCGAACCACTCGAGATTATTGCTCTACACGAGGCGGTTCGTGAGTGTATATGGATAAGGTCCATCATTACACATATTCGAGGGACCAAAGTGGTTTAAGTTCCACCACCGAAGAGCCTACTTGCATTTATGAAGATAATGCAAATTTGCATCGAACGTACGATGAAGCTTGGTTATATCAAGGGTGACAACACAAAACACATATCACCAAAGTTTTTCTATAACCAAGAACAACAAGCTCTCCTCAAGATTCAAGTGAATCAAGTAAGGTCTCGAGGAGAATGTGGCGATTTGTTTACCAAGTCACTGCCTAAAGCAATATTTGAGGAACATGTGAAAAATATAGGAATGCGAAGGCTTTCAAAGCTTCCTTGATCGGTGTAAGGATCAGGGGGAGATATAGACCTCAGGGGGAGTCTAATACACACATGTTATCCTTAAAGATTAAAGGTGCGTTGTGCTCTTTTTCCCTTTGACCAAGTTTTATTTTGTCCCACTGGGTTTTGTTACTTGGCAAGGTTTTTAACGAGGCAACGATCCATGCACCATTTCGCCTTTGACTTGGCACAAGGGGGAGTGTTGAAGGAAAATACTATTATGTGCCTTCGTCAAAGCCAATGACGATTATCTTTCGGTTATTATGTAACGGTCAATCAGTATTTATTGCCATCAATGTAATCTGTGTTCACATTGTAACCGTGACCCTATATAAAGGGATTATCTAATGGAATGAGATACAGTTTTTCCCACTTTTACTTTTACATATTCCTTAAACTCATTCATCAGTGATTTTCTCCTTCTTTCCCACACTACTGTTTGTCTTAAGGCTTTAAAAAAAAAAAAAAAATAAAAAAAAAAAAAAAAAAAAAAAAGAGTGTCTGCAATGTGTTTGAACTGTATGGACAAGACGAGGAAGAGAAATTTCAAATTATCGGTTCACTTTGGTGGTGTGTGGTAAAATCATGTCTACAGAAATAATTGAGCTCTGATTCTTTGCCACTTTGTCCAATATATATGTTGAAATGTTTATATAATGCCACGATGGGGGTTTTCCCATCTGTTTTGAATAAAGATCGTCGTTTCGAAAAGAAAAAAAAATTTCACATGTTGACGTTTTGATATGTTGCACTTTTCTTGGACGCAAGTTAATAAACTAAGCGAAAATAATATTGTAAATCTTACTAATAAAAAACTCTCGTTAGTGTGTTTGTGGTAACTCCTTAATATAACTTTCATTTGTTTCCAATCAAAACACGAGATGTGTTCATTATTTTAGTGTGTGTTTATGGTAAACTGTTTTGTTTGAGGGTAATGATACATTCATTACATAAGTATGTCACAATATCTTTCATTACACATGACGATAGTTGAACTGAGTCTCGTTACGTGTTATCTTCTAATTGATCAAACAATAAATAAAGACAGAGAAACTGCAACATTAAAGGCCATGAGCCACACTTTATGCCTAAGGGCAGACTTGAACCCCGGGTGGGAGGTATTACCCGTTCTTCCAACCAGCACCACCGCAGGTCGGCTAGGTTGCTGGGGAGCTCAGGTCTACGTAGTACGGGCCGAGTCGGTCTGAAGAGGCTTGATGAGAGTCAGCCAGAGCCTCACTTCTGATATTGCCCACGTGCATAATATGTAAGATAAACATGAAAAGAATCTCAAGTCATTAAGAATGTGATCCTGGTATTCAAAATACCCATAGTTATCTCCTAAATAATAGGGATTGACACAAGATAATCCTTGGTCAATACGAAATAGAGTCCTTGAAGGACACGGCACATGCTTGCATTGGACGAGATGTCATTTATATAAACGATCCCAATGAACGACAAGAGACTTGATTCCTGAACATGATACGTAGGCAACTTGGAATTCATAATCTCAGGCTCAGTCTAAAAATCACAAACATCATCCCGTTTTACATCTTGTTCTTAGGGCATATTCTTGAATTAATTGTCATTAGATAAACACAACCCGAATAATCACACAGACGATCTCTAGCATCGTCAACACGTTTTTTAACCATTGATTAGGATAAACTCATATATTCAAATCAATGCCCTCAAAAAAAAAAAAAAAAAAAAAAAATCAATGACTAAATAATGTATGGTGTAACATTTTGTAGTATATTTTTTTACATGCATTTTCCTTTATAAAGAGACATTGAAAAAATATTAGGCAGTTGTGTGAATGCTTTGATTAAATAGTAGTACAATAATGGGTGTGGAACCTGTCCATGTCAAAGTGTGGGTTTCCCAACGGTCACATATCTGCCCAATAGCAATGTAGCAAAGGAAGGATGTGATCCTTGGGTAGTGAGTACATACTGTTTTTGTTTTTTTTTATAAAAATTATTAGAAAATAAACAACAATAAAAACTCCAATGACAAACAATTAAAAAAAAAATTGAAAATAACAAATTAAAAAAAAAAATTGCGATACATGTATAGTATGATGTGTATATTCTGAAGAGTTTTATATGGCATACATTATAGTTTTTTATTTTTACTCTTTTTCACGTATTACATTTTTATCGTATGTAAAATGAATGGTTGTAATGTATGTATCGCCTTCCTACAACGATTGATTATGAATTTATATAAGGGTTATTTGACCCCCCTTATTACTACTTATAGTTTTTTGATTTTTTTGTTTTACTTCTACTCTTTTTATTACACGTATTACACTTTTCCCTTCAATTACACTTTAGTCCCTAAATAATTACACTTTAGTCCTTAAACAATACTCAAATTTCTCTTTTCTTCTCCAAACCGCGTATCATCTTCCACCCTTTTCCCCCACCATTAATCGCGGGAGACACACCATATCGCACCTTCAACACACCCCTTTCGGACACGAAAGAAAAAAAATGAAACCCGCCACCCTTTCGGACCGACCATTTTAAAGCTCCATATTTTTTTTGTGTTTACAAAAACACTCCATTTAGGCGCGTGTCCACGCGACACGCCGGACACACCACCGGACACGCGGACCGTTTAGTTTTGGACACGCGACCGTATTTCTTTTTTTTTATTTCTTTTATTTTTTCCCTGACTCTAGATACAATAATTTATTCTGAATAAAAAAACTCTTATTTATTTTTTAAAATAAAAGCTCTAATCCCCATAAGACTTAAACATTAAACAAAGCTCCAGATCTGATCCTTCATTTGTGAAGGAAATTGCTTTGGTTATTATGCATGGGTTAAATTTATCATTCTAGTGCTTATAGTATTTGATAATTACCTTTTAGTCCTTATATTTTTAATAATTACATACCAGTCCTTATACTTTCATTAATTACATTTTAGTCCTTATACTTTTAATATTTACATTTTGACCCCGCACCCGTATCTTATATTTTTTAAAACTTCCGTATCCCGGTGTCCGTATCCGTGTCCATATGTCCGTGTCCGTGCAACCTTACAAACCCAACTACAAGAATAATAACTCATAATATAAAAAAAAAATATCACAGCTCCAACCACCATTTTTTCCGGCGAAATGCGAGAGATGGGAGGGGCGATTTACCATCTCCCCAGCCTCCCACCTCCGGTCAGTCAATTTCCTTCAACCCCGACTTCGAATTTCAGCACCACAAAAAACAAAAAAAAAAAAAAAAAAAAAACACGTCGATTTGGGGATGGGAGGGGAGGGGAGGGGGGGAGGGGGGGGGGGAGATTTGCTTATTTCACCCTTTCAATTTCGCGTTCTTCCATGTTTTGGTCCCTACTTCTGCTGCTACTCCGACGACAGCCTTGCATAATGGCCGCCGGCGGATTCCACCAACTGGACAAGAAGAAGATATCTTGAATAGGGTTGATAGTAAACTGAAAAGAGGAGGAGGAGGGAGGCTGGAGATGGAAGTTGAAGAGAGGGGATGAGGTGATTTACTGGTTGTAGAGGATGGGGGATGGGGGAGCCGATTTGCAGCGGGGGGCGGCGGCGGCTGCAAGAGGGTGTGGGGTGAAGATGAATTAGGGTTTTGGTTTGGGGGAGGTTGGCCGGCCGGATTCCGCCATTAAAGTAGCAGGGGCGGTTGGTTTGTGAATGAGACAGTGGTGGGCGCCGGCAAAACAGGGTCGCCGGAAAATTTGGGGAGGTGGGGGGTGGCTGTATGAAAATGTAGAAGAAGAAGATGGAGAAATGGGGGTTTTGTTTAATTTTGTTAGGAGGACTTGTTTATAATTTCAAAAATATGTGGTGTATGTAGTAATTTTTTTATTAATTGTGTAGTGTAAGAAGTATAAAAATAATCAAAATAATCTTGTGGTGTCAAAAGTAAAATTTTGGGGTACAAGTAGTAATTGAGTGTAAGTAGTAATAAGGGGGGTCCAAATAGAACCCCTTTATATATTCTGATGCAGCTGCATTTTAGATGAATTTGAAGGGTTTGATTTGTCAAATACAAATTTAACACGTTTGTAAATCCTACTACAAGTGTTTTGAAGAGTATTTTTGTTATCAACCCATAGGAAGGCCGTCCTAGTGTAATTAGATATACGAGTAGTGACATTGCCACAACAAAACACCACAACATATTTTATATTATTGATCTTTATGTGACTCATATGAATCAATAGGTTTCGAGGGTTAAGAAAACCAAGCATAATTGGTATATTTTGAACTTTTAAGGCATATCGAGTTTCCCTTTTTACTATCATATGTTAAAGTTCTAAACCAACAACTAACAATATGTCATGTTGAAAACTAATTGATGAATATAAATTTCAATCAATGATACATATCATAACATGACAACATGCAATGATTTCCATTTAACTAAGCATCGAGTCAGAAGAAATTGTCTTCAGGGTTTACATAGTGAGAGTTAACATACATATATTTAAGGATTCTCTGGCCCATATAACAAAAAACCCTAATAGTTAAGAGGAGAAATTCCATCCTAATGGGCATATATTTCTGTCTAAAAAGAAGCATAAACTTACCCAGTGACCATAACTTCTACATCATCATCCATGGCTTCACTCCCACCACCAAATTTTTCGTTGCATATGACCGTGTTTTCATGAAGAAGCTTTGCCCTTGTCTTCTTCTCACTTGCTGCTTCAAACACAACCCCACCACCTTCTTTGCGTTTTCGTGTCGTTCCCTCTTCAGTAAACTTAGTGTTTCCCATGCACATAACATCAGATGGATTTGCAGTGATCAGTGGTGATTCACACATCTCAATCTCATGATCCATATTAACATCTTTGCTGTGACCGGGACGAAACTCAGCCACTGATCTTGAACCTGAAGTTGCAGCTTTGTTGAGAATTGTTGAAATGCTGTGATCAAATACACCAAGTCCATGATTTTGAAGGATATATAACCAATCTGTAAAAGAAACAAGTTAATAAATGTTATCAATAATCATCTGCAACTTTCATTGACCAAGATCTTGTATGTTAGCCTGCTTAGCAGCTGAAAGTAGCAGATGATGCCTTTTTTTACACTAAACACTACAATACATTGAAAGCACCGGAAAATTTTAGAGCGCATAATCATTGCAGAATTACACAGAAAAATCAGAAGGCAGAGACGCAGAGTGATTTTAGTATGTAAAGCAAAAGATGATAGAAGGGGTCCAATTCTAGGAATGGGGATATGAAAGGTAGAATAAAAGGTCAAAATCCAAGTCAAAAAATTCTTCTATATGATGCATAATGCATTCACATCTGCATTTTGACATTTTTCCCTAAAATGAATCAAATCTTTACAAATTCTCACATCCAAATGTGCAGCTGTGTGTGACCTAGGTCAAAACCAATCAATTACCTAAATTGCATGATTGACTAATCCTGACTGTGGGTCATATTATTATCTTCTTAATCTGAATTCAAGAAAGTATAAACACTATAAGAATAAATGCAGGACTAAAACATAAAAAATAATGAACTACACAAAAATTCACAATAAAATCTTACACCTATATGGAGATATTGAGAATAAAACATAAGCTAAGTCCAATTCACCAAAACCAAATCATGCATCAGAATACTTTCTCATACAGAATGAAGATATCTCAATATAAAATATGTCAAGAGATCAAAAGCAGAAACAAGCCAAGAATAGTAGCAGAGACGAGACGCAACGCACCGATTAAAGCTCTTGGAGTGCGCATAGTTTGTCTAACTTGCTTTTCTATTCCAGCACGACTACAGATCCATCCAATCAACTGATTCAGTAGGTGGGAATTATCAAAGGCATTAGCATAAGAAACTGCTCGTCCATGATCAGATATTTCCCTGTCATGAGCGCTTTACACCATCATTGATCAAGAATTCAAGAATGCTATAAATGAGTCTCAGCCAGGGGAAACTGGGTCATACCCAGCAAACTGAAGAGCAGCATCTGCAACTAAAGCCCATATCAGAGCCAAACTGTTCAGATGGTTACTATGTAGCTGAAGCCATTTATTGGAACGGAGAAACGAGTAATCAATCAATATCACAGCGTCATATAGAATCTTTCTCAACAAAACAGCATCCATAGAACTCTGCATTTCACCACAGCAAACGGTTAACTGTAAAGTGTGAAAGGACATTGCTCGTTTCAGGTATAGAAGAAACAATACATCTCATTTATTACAAAACCATGCCTTCATGAACAAGGACTTGTAGAATAAACTGTAAATCTGTAATCATGAAATCTATACTAGAATCTTCAGAGATAAAGCTTCTATGTCACCGTCAAAAAAATAAGTGCTACACCAAATAACAGATACTAACCAGAAGACTATTCACCGAGAGTGTTGGCTCCAAGAGCATTCTCAGAAGCACATCTGGGAAGTAATAAATAACACCATCAGGAATAGGCATATTGGGCACACACATCTTAAAAAGAGAGTGAAAGCCGATGTTCCTTAATTCGCAGAACGCATGCTGAAATACAAAATAAAAATTTGATTGCAAACATGACAAGATTATAATTCAGTCAGTACAAGTGCCTGTATTATCCTGGTGATTGTAAATTTGCCCAGCCATGATAATTTAACAAAAACAACTCCCATGCATCATCATTTCCTATACCAAACTACCCGTGGCTGTAAAATTCAAAAGAAACAAGTGACATGCTCATTCCACAACTGAAGAACTAAACTACCACACTTCATCTCAAAATCTATGTATATATCTCAAAACGATATTCCAACGAAGCTTTCATTAATAAATTTCATGCAATTACTTCGAATTAACACACCACACATTATTAGAGCCCAGTAGTTTCAGAAACATTTCAGTACCATGCAAAATACACAATGAATAAGCACCAACAAAGCATACAGTGTGAAGTTAATTCGAATCCAACATTCGCACCTAAAAAGTGAGAGTTCTTGAAGCCTTCAATGGTCTGAACAGCCAACGTTTGTAAATTTGCCTGCATATCATCTGTTGCAACCCCTGTACTAAATTTCAGACACAATCTCAACAGAAACACCTCAAACAGAACAATTCCAGCCAAATTCTGAATCCCGCATCTTTCAGAAATGCCTTCTAGGATTGCATCACTCACAACTGGGAAGAACACCCTTAAAGTATCTCTAAAGTTAGAAACCCCTTCCTCAACAACACGATCAATGGTCCACACACGGAGCAAATCATCAAAACAGACCAGAGAACGGTCATGCTCGATCTCGTATTCAGATTCATTGTAATAACAGACACTGATATAACTAACTATTTCTTCTATCAAATCCTCTACATCTTTCCTCAAACACAACCCCTTAGTCAAAGAGTCGGTCACAATGTTATAAACTTCATATACAACCGGAGCAAGTAATGCAATCTTCTTAGATCCATCACTCAACTGAGAACAAGTAGTAAGTAACCGAAACAAGTCCTTTGTAAGAAGCAAATCTTTACCAAAATGGTTAGTTTGGCTTAATTTGGAAGAATGAATAGTGACAGCAGAATAAAACCAGATAACTTCAAGAGGCGGGTCAAGCATTGTTTGAATTTTACGGAAGAAAATCGACTCAAAAATGGAGAGATCTGAGCTTCCATTCCGATAAGCAGCTGAAAAGTGCTTAATCGATTCTTTTAACATGAGCTCGTGATTCTCTGCTGGTGAGTTCATTGTGGAACTGTATCACTTTTCTGGAGGTCTGCAACTCGAAGAATTTGCGATAATAAGGCTTAAATTGAATGGAATTTGACAGAAGAAAACGAAAATTGTCAATTAACAGCTTGATCTGTAAGCAATTTGAAGGAGGACATGGGAGGAGAGTGACTTGGGTTTAAAGTAGCATAAACCCTAATTTTGGTATGAAAAGGGTGGAGGGAAGTTTTTGACTATTTTTGTCACTTTGTAACGGCCAGTTTTTCAATTTTTTCCATTCCCTCTTCTTTAAAATTTACTTGATTATTTTGACTATGTTTTTTTTAAGATCATTAGAAATTGAAATACTTTTATTTTTTTATTTTTTACAATATCCAGACAGTATATAATTGCAATTAGTAATAATACGCAATTTCAATATTTTCATTTAGTATCAAATATAACTTGGTAATCCATGACTAGTAGGATATTATATATATAGTTGGACTCCGTATGTATTTTTTTTTAGATGTGCCTCCAATTTTGTATTCCCTCCGTCCCATAATACAAGACATTTTGGCTTACTAATCATTTTATCATATTTTAATACATTCTTACACTTCAATACAATATTAAATGCATTGTTTATACTTTTACGTTAAACAATGCAATATTATAGTCTGCCCCCAAAAAACAATATAATATTTTTCCTCAAATGTTATGAAATAACTCATTTATAAAGTTTTTAAAACTGTGCGAAAATTTCCTCAAAATAAAATTTGTGTGAAAATTTTAAATTTCCCTATGGCGGGTAGTATATATTTTAAATTTTAAACTGCGTGTGCCATAAACTTTTCTTTGCCTAATTTTTTTTCAACGTGGTTTTTGAATACAGCCAATACATAACGCAATTCATATCAATCAAATCAACTTATTTATTCATAGATGCATCGTCTACTTCAACATTTTAATATGAACATCAACGGTCATTGATTCAAAATATGTATTCATGAGGGGAGTAAATCGTTCTGAGATAAATATGTATTTTTTTCCCAATGAGTTTTTTCTTAATAATGGTTTAGTGAGACATATCATATATGTCATGTCTGTTTAATAGACGTCCAAAGAGAATATTGTGGAACAATATAATTGATGGACGTGCTTGATGTGACTGATTTTATGTAGATTATGATTTCAATAACTTACCGTGCTCACACCACAAATTGTAATATAAATGCCCATGACCTATGAATAATGAAATACCAACAATACTTCCTCTAGTCAATTATTCTCTTTGTGTATTTTCTTTCCTCCTCCTTACATTTCATATTTTATAGTCAATAACTTATAATTTCATTGTTGTTCGTTTTTTGTTTTCTCTTCGTTTTCTTGAAAGGCAACTTCATTGTTAAGGAACAAAGAACCTTTTGCATGGCCAACCAAAGCAACCTAAGTTGATATGAGTCAACTCTATGATAAATTATAATTTGATATACTCCGAATATGAGTTTAACTTTGATATTTTGTGAATGACCTATAAGTGGCTTTTTGTTTGAGTGTTTGATTTTATACGACGTTTTCAAGAATTGATATTAATTCTTTATAATTATTTAATTTGATAGGTTACGAGAGATAAGTTGCGCCAGAAGACGAACGAGAGCAAGAGTTCTAGTAGTGACTATACAACTAATCTCTTATAATTGTTTTTTACTTCATAAATACCCGGCAGGTAATATAAATATATATGTATGTATATATATATACACACACATGCATGCATATGTCTGGTTTCATCCGTATCTTCATAAATGCATAAAAACAAAATAACATAACGTTCTTGATAAGAAAACCTTATTACCGATGATTTTACGGAAACTTGCAACTTAAATAGCAATTTGACAGGTATCATGAAGTGATGAACATATATCAAAAAATCACAGGGCGTATATAACGGATGTTGCGGCCTGTAGTGTGGATGTTTAACCATCGCAATTGCAAGTTGTAAACAAAGAGTTAGAGAGGGAGAGGGAGAGTGAGTTAGGACCAAAAAGCACAAAATTTAGAATGCAAACTTACGATGGAACGCAACAACATTAATTATATAATGCAAGAAATAGAAACGAACACTTGATTCTCTTTTTTTTTTTTTGAAATCGAGCACTTTATTCTCCTCCTAATAATTTACCCATTGTCAAACGAAAACAATTGCTATCACATGAGATATGAGATGTTAAAAGCAAGATAGCAGCGACGGAGCTGTATAGTGGGTTGTGGCCTGTGGGTGGCTAAACCCACCTAGCCCATTCCGTTTTTACTTATTTAGTGGTATATATTAACTTTTGATATGTTTTATTGACAATTAAATTGTTAATTACATTAAAATTTGTTTAATCGTATTGTTAAAAGGTATTTTGTGATGCCAATAAAACACACCTAAATTTCACTTTTAAATTTTACTCGGCACAACTCAATTTTATTAACACAACTCATCAAAATACTCATATTAAGTGTCAAATGAATATTTTGTTGTTATTTTATGAAATTTAAGAAAAAATTGCATCGTAAAATAACATTAGAAATAATTATATCTCACTTGGGTAGAAAATCTTATGAGCGTCGAGTGAGTACTATTGTTAAAATTTAAACATCTAAGAAAAATTCGTCATAAAACAACATTATAAAGAAATTCGACCTATCTTGATACATCATTCTGGCTCCGTCCTTAATCATATGTTTTTGTTTTTATTTTTAGAAACAAGATAACATATGTTAAAACGGGAACCTACCTTGAAGCATCGAAGCAGAGAATTTTATCAACGCATGTATGGGTCAGATTCCCAGGTATGCCGTTAGAGTTGTTCGAAAAGGAAGATTATCTGTTAAGTTTGGCAAGAAGAGTTGAAAAACCTGGCAAAGTATATGTGGTAACCTCAAAATCCACAAGAGCCAAGTATGTTAGAATTTGTGTTGAAATGAATCTCACTCAAGTCTTGAGAACAAAAGTTGTTCTAAATGGAAATTGGTTTGGAGTGGAGCATGAAGGTTTGCAAAATATATGTTTTGAATGTGGGAGAATCGGCCACAAGACCCAAGAATGCCCAGAAAAGCAGCAGGCAGCCAACCCGAATCCAACACAGAATAAAACAGTAGCAGGGCAACCTAAGAAACCAGATGGTCCGACACCTGACAGGCCATTTGGACCTTGGATGATTGCTACGAACATAAGGAGGAGACCTACGCAGACACAAAAGGGCAGGAATGATAGAGTCGGGACTAGACAACAACCTGAACGACAAGAGGACTTGGCTAAGGCCCAAGGAGAACCTTTAATTGACAAAGAACAAAATGCAACAGTTACGGGTTCAAGGTATAGTGTCCTATATGATGATGAATTCATGGATGACCAGCAAGAACAAGACATTGAGGCCACACATCTTCAAGACTTGCGAGTGCAAATGGAAGTGGCAGCACAAAATTCAAATGAGCCAACTATTTCGTTATTATCTAAGGAACAATCCCATGCCCAAAATGATAAAAGACAAGGCTCATCTTCAGTCAGGGAATCACAACCTCCACGCTCGTCTCATCAAGAGACCTGGAGACGCAAGGGACCTGCTGTTAGCAAGAGACCCCAATCTACGCCATCTAAACGCCAATCTACAATTTCATGAGGTACTAAAAATGTGACTACCTCATCGAAGCCATTCTATGATATATCGAATGTCCAGGAGCAGCCACATGTTCCAAGGGAGGAAATACCACATGTTGAAAATATTCATAATGCATGTACTCAATTATTAGGCCCAGGGACTGACCATATGCAGAATGTGAAATCTAAACCTCCAGACATAAACACGGTGTCCAATGTACGGAAACAACAAGAAAATGAGGATGCAAGAAACGGTGCAATGTGGAGATTGAGAGATGAGCCTTCAGACGGTTCAAATTTGATGGACTATAATGTACAATCCTAAATAGTTGTATTATTATTATTATTATTATTATTATTATTATTATTATTATTATTATTATTATTATTATTATTATTATTATTATTTATCTATGTGGATATTGGTATGGAATTGTAGAGGAGTGGGGTCAGCAACATTTCTGACGAATCTAAAAGATCTTCTTACGGGTCAGCAACTGGATATTCTGCAGCAGTCAGCCAAAAAGCATGGCGAATTTTGCAGCAGTCCACTTTTACTAAGGTAATTTGTATTGAAGCTAGAGGTTTCACAGGGGGTATTTGGTGCTTTTGGAGGGAGACTTCAACTAATGTGAGATTGTTACCAAGCATGAATCGATGTCTAAATATGGAAATTATGAAAAACGACGTTATCATGTGGATTTTATCAGTTGCTTCTGAATTCCCAACCCCGGTTGTGCGTAGCGAATGTTGGACCCGCCTTGATAGGTTATCAGCTGTTATAAAATACCCCTGGTGCTTAATAGGGGATTTAACCAGGTAGTGGATCAAGATGATAAAAAAAGGGTCGTCCTTTATATGGAGCAAATGCCAACTCCATGAGGCATATGCTCCAAACATGCGATCTTGCTGGAATTTAGTTTAATGGACCGAGATACACCTGGACTGGTCCTTTGTATAAAGGGAAGCCTATTTTGGAAAGGTTAGACCAAGCCTGGTGCACACCTTCTTGGCTAACTTTATTTCCTGAAGTGTCCCTCACTCACTGACCCAATACGCACTCCGATCATAGCCCTCTCCTGCTCCAATTGACCCACATAAATTTAAAACGAATGGGGGCCTCCTCCGGTCTATTTTCTAAATACCTGGTTTGATCACCCGGCCTTTTTGGATTTTGTTGAAAAAGCTAGGATAACTCCAATCCGGATTTTGGGATAGTGGCAAAGAATTTTATGGCTCGGGCTCACCTTTGGAACAAGACAGAGTTTGGCAATATTTATATCGCAAAGAAAAGTGTCTGAGACAGTTGAATGGTACCCAAGAATCCTTGTCCAAGTATCCTTCAGCCTAACTTTCTCATCTAGAAAAATAGCTCATGGAGGAGTACAACATAATCTTAGCGCAGGAGGAAATTTTTGGCACCAACGCTCGCATTTGCATTGGTTGATCGACGGAGAAAGGAACACGCACTATTACCACATGACTGCTCTTAAACGAAGGCAAAGAACTAGAATTACCTCTCTCAAGAAGCCGGATAGGAACTGGAGTGTGGATGAGTTGGAGATTCAGGGTATGATGAGAAACTACTTTGTCTCACTTTATGCACAAGAGGATGATCACCATATTTGCAGCTGTCCAATACAACTACCTGCTCTCAGTGAAGTTGACAAAAATTATCTTAATCGATAGGTGTGTGAAAAAAAGATTGAAGATGCTTGTTTTGATATGGGTACTTATAAAGTGGCGGGTTCGGATGGGTTACACCCGGTCTTCTTCAAGAACTGTTGGGGAATAATTGGTGATTCGGTTGTGAGATTTGTGAAGACTGCATTTGACACAGCAACGGTCCCCCCAGATTTGAATGAGGTATTAATTGTTAGGTTTTTTGCCCGAAAGACAATTTGTAATTGTTTTATTTAAATAAATGATAGAATTTATTTCATCTTATTTATTCGCATTTATTGCCAATATTAATACACTACAGAAAACCGTAAGTATATTGATTATGTAATCACATGACTCAGTGTATGGCTATACACACGAGGATTGAGTTTGTGAGATATACTTAAAATTAACTTAGTCCGTAGCATTTATTAATCTGAGTACGGGTGCCTAGATTAATTTGCTAATAATGCGCCTAGAACACTTTAGGTGTGACAGTCTTATCCGGACTGTCGGTAATAGGGTACCTAATGAGGCATTTATATATGATGATAATCATATAGGGCTGAACCGATTTGATTTGAGTTCTCGATATAATTCCGTAATCGAGAAGTCTTATCGAATCACAAGATGATCATATATGGATTAATCTCAATCCCGAGGTGATCACGCGACAACCGCTTAGACTAGGGTAGGGTTTGATGTGTTAGTAAGGATCACTTCTTAGCATGTGGTCCAACACTTCTCGTTGGCTCTATTCTAGGATGAGTGAGTAGTACGTGCTATATCACGATATGGAATCCATTCCTTCCCTCGGGAAGTAGACATACGCTTCCTTATTTGTTAACCCTAGAAACCGATCGATGGGCCCGCTTCATATTATATTAGTTATGAACTAATTGATCACTAGGGGTTAATGGTAAATAAGGATAATATGTTTCGAGAAAGGTTTACGGAGATATCCCGAATCGAAGTGAACAGTCTATTGAGGATTTATCCGTATGTAATGATTACATCAGTGGACACCTTATGACTCATAGTTGAGTGTAAGTTTATATCTATATTCAGCAGAGTTCAGTTTCGGGTTTATGGTGGTGTAATCCCGGAATTAATAGATTGAATATAATTGTTCGGTCTGATGAATAATTTTATTTAATTTATTGTAGCTACTGAATATGGGTCCATGGTCCCCGACGTGGCTCTTAATATAGCATATACGTTTTCTCGTCGTTTCACCTCAATTATAATTAAATAGTTGGATTGGACTATTTAATTGATATGTGGATTAATTGTTTAGTTGGACTAGATAATTAAATACACGGAAAAAGAATTTTTTCGTGGACTCGGCCCAAGGTGTAGAAAAATGCGTGTGGCCTTATAATTTTAGGGTTGGCCGCATTTTTGGTTGTTATTTAATTATTAAGAAATTAGTTTTCTTGGATAATTATTTAACATGTGATTTATCTTTTATTTGTTAATTGATAATTCATGAAATATTAGATAATAATATTATTTATCCTAATTTGTTTGGGATAATTAGTTTATTTATCTTTTATTTGAAATAAGGATTAATCTAATGATTATCTCTTAATTATTAAATCCTTGGAGGACAATGATTACTCTCCTATATAAAGAGAGTTCTCCCAAGCCTTTGGACACACATTTTTTCGGTTTTTGGGTAAGTAATTGAGCAAGAATTTTCGGCTCTTTTACTTAGGGTTCGAGTTTTAGAAAAACTTCGGGTTTTTCTAAGGTAGCATATCAAGAAGGGTCCGACGGCTTGAAACACCATCCACTTGGTGTTGCTTGGAGATACACGTTGGAATACGGTGGCATCTCATTGGATCGAGTAGCTTGGATTAAAGATTGTTCTTGGCGTTTATACACCATAAACTGGTAAGCAATCTAAACCCCCTTGTAGGTTTAGATCTATTATTTTATGTATTTTGGTTGACTAGATCTAGATCTATACTATTCCGCTGCGTAATCGGGTGGATCTTGATCCATCCGGCGATATTACATCCAACAAGTGGTATCAAAGCCTTTGATCTATCAATCAAAGTATGAAAATTTTAGATCTAAGGAGTGGAATAAGCATGTTAGATTGTTTTTTTTTTCTTTTTTCGTTTTATGATGAATCGAAAATAATTATGTTGTATGCTTGTGAATGTTGTGGTTGAAGAGATGGATTGGGGTTGGTATTGTTTACCCGTAGATCTATTTTGTAGCTCTCTTGTTTAGTAACAATTGAGCATATGATTTGTATTTTAATTTAATGTCATTCGAAATTTATATGGAAAAATAGCATCTTGAAGAAAAAATGAAGATCAAGGCTTACCCAAGGTATGAACGAGGAGAAACGGTTAAAAACCTGTTTTTAAATTAAAAAACTACACTACAGGACTTTCTGCGACGCTGAAAAGCGTATAAGTCTGTTTTTTTTATAACCCTCAGCTAGGGTTTATTTTGGCGGTTGTACACATATATTTTTTCTAATATGTTTTTTTTTATAAAATAATAAATTTTTTTTTTGGGGAAATAATTTAAAACAGCCGAAAATAATGAAAAAAAAATGAAACTGTTTTTTATTATAAAAAGGGTTTTAATTATAATAAATTGGTTTTATTTAATTAAAAAGCCTTTCTCCTCTCGGGTGTTCGTGGTTTGTGATCCGGTGGTTCGAGTTCAAGATTCGAAGTTCAAGACTCGAAGATTAGATTAAGTTTTACTTTTCCGTAGAAAATAGGTTAGTCGGGGGTACCAACGATCCATCTCGGTGTTTAAATTTTCCGTTTATTTTTTCGTGTATGATCGAAAATTGTATGATATAACCGGAAATTTCCATGACATGCATCTTCATGATTCCACTCCAATGCATACACGTAGATATTTAATTTCGAATTAAATTAGGCGTGTATAACTCGATTAATTAGTTAACATACTTGTTTTAATTAAGGCCCCCCTATTTCCGAAGCCTCAGAATCCCAAGCTAGAATTATGGAAGAGGTACTCCTAGATTTCTGTCAATGCTCCGGGCAAAAAATTAGCACCTCGAAGTTTAGATTTCACACTTCTCAAAAAAAAAAAAACGTGGGCCATCAAACGATTATGGCAATAGCCAACTGCTTGAGTATGACACACAAGTGACCTGGGAAAGTATCTTGACGTTCCTTTAATTCATGGGAGAAAAAGATTGTCACATTTTTCATATTTGGAAGACAATATGAGGAACAAGCTGAAAAACTGGAAATCGAGTTGTCTCTCAAAAGCTGGAAAACGGGTGCTTATCCAGAGCTCACTAGCAACACAAGCTTTTTATCATATGCAAACTACGATGTTGCCTAGTATTACCTTAGAAAGACTTGAGAGGACCTGTAGACAATTCTTTTGGGGAGATGACGACAGGGGCCGTAAAATGCACACTATAGCTTGGGATACGCCCTGTCAACCAAAGCAACTTGGAGGTCTGGGTTTTAAACTCCTATACGAGATGAATATAGCCTTTTTGGGGAAGTTGATGTGGGAACTTGTGACACAAAAGAATACTTTGTGAGTTAAGGCTTTATCCCACAAGTACAAGAATTTAACGTTCACACCTAAGACTGGTAGCTCTTCAACGCGGAGAGGCATTTGCAAGGCGTATTCCCATCTTTGGGTAGGTCTTGAACAACAACAAAGCGGATTCAGGTGGAAAGGAGACCCGAAAGGCAAATATAGGTGGCTTCGGGTTACACCCTGTTGCGTCCCTCTATTGATGACTCGAATCGGGGGACCTTTGGAGAAAGATTTGGGTACTAAAGGGCCCAACTAGAGACAGTTATATGGTGTGGACTATAGTGCATGAAGCTCTTCCTGTCAACCTCATGCTACACTCCAGACACATCATGGACGACCCACTTTGCAACATTTGTGGGGAAACTGACGAATCAATTCTTCATGCACTTCGTGACTGTAATTGGGACGAAGGAGATTTGGAATCATTGTGTGCCCGCGGATGAAAAAGAGCCTTCTTTCAAGCTGCAAATGTGGTGGAATGGGTACTATTAAATATGACGGCCACTAGAGGAAGAATTCTTGGGACAGCAAGATGGGCTTATACATGGCGGGAAGCCTTGTATGGAACATGGATGTGGCGAAATCGGTTATGTCATGGACATGATGGAGATTGACCCCAACGAACATTTTCACTTTGAAAATAGTTGAAAAACCAAGAAATCTTAAACTTGCTTGGTGTATAAAGTAGAAATTTCTTTGTTTAAAAACACAGATGTAAAGTTTGGTTTTGTCCATCTAGAGGCTTGATAATAAAATGATGCATTCAAACAAAAAAAAAAAAAAAAAAAAAAAAAAAACAGGAACCTAGGCAACGCTTCCAACTTATAATAAGCTCATATATTAACTATTTGGCCAATATCTCATTGGCCAAATCTTTAAAAAAAACATTTATTTCAAATAACAAATATTAAAATTAAATCATCCATTATTTTTTAATCACGTCAATTTTTTTATTTTATTTTATTTTTTTTATAACCAAAAGCGCTAAATTATTTTTATTTTTCTTGTCAGGTTTATCGGAAATTTTTATAAAAGGTCAATATTTTTTCCTCTCAAATTATTGCTCATCTGTCTCAGGGTTCCTGAAATCCTCACGCATATCCGGAGCAAATAAGCTTCTCTTGATAAATTCCGGTGAACGATGGCGGAGGAGTCGTACTACTCGTCAGATAACAAGAGGAAGTACGACGATAGCGATACGCCGCCGTCGAGGAGGGCTACTGGATTTTCTGCTCCTATTCATTCGCAGACGCCGACTGGTGGCTCCTCCGGTGGTCAGCAGCCTGCGTCTTACAACAACACACCGCCTCCGTTAGATGATATCGAGCTCGCCAAGCAGAAGGCTCAGGAAATCGCTGCTCGGATTTTCAGCGATGCTGAGGCTGCTGCAAAAAACCTAGG
Organism: Gentiana straminea; assembly: GCA_036785695.1. NCBI lineage: Eukaryota > Viridiplantae > Streptophyta > Magnoliopsida > Gentianales > Gentianaceae > Gentiana > Gentiana straminea. Next base: position 14,643,024 of record JAVUPR010000266.1, on the reverse strand, counting down.
GTAGAAAATGGTGGCGGCGGCGGCGGCGGCTTCGATTCCACTGAAGGTACTTCTTTCTGTCACTCCTTGTGAGATTTTTTCGCTACTGTTTTTTTTTTCCAGCGTATAATTGTTTCAGGTATTAGTTTGTCTGAGATTTTACTTCCTTTGTTTTATTACTTCCTCCAATTATTGCGTTTTGCATTAATTTCTAGGAATTTTTTTATGCTACCACCTTTGTAAGTAGGTTTTGCAAGTTGGTATGCATTATATCCCCCGATTAACTCAATTACACATAGCATCGGTGTGTCTATGGTGAAAGAGAATAGAAACGAGTAGTGATAATGCATTACACTTTACCATAAAATGCTCAGGTAGTAATAGTCACTATTTATGTTCTCTCTGTCATTTTCTGCCTATTGTCTTGTGGTTGAAAATACTATTGCTGTGTAGTCAATATGCCCATCTTTCTCTGATGTTTCTCTACGCTAAATTGAAAACATGTGTTGGATAGTTGACCAAGCTTATATTAGTCTTCAATTTAAACAATCTCAGTCTCTCTCTCGCTCAGTCTTTTGGTCTTGGCATTTATATTGAAGTTCAGCCATAATCTAGTTTCATCTATAACCGAAATGTACATTTTTGTTTTGTCGAATAGTATACCTTGTTGCTGTAAGGAAAATTTCTGACAAGTTTATTGGATTCAGGTTATTACCAAAAGACATTTACTCCAAGTGTACCTTCGGCGACAAGTTCATATGGATACCCTGGTAGTGGTACTACCAAGAAAATTGAAGTACCAAATGGCAAAGTTGGGGTTATTATTGGTAAGGGTGGTGAGACCATCAAGTATCTTCAAATGCAGTCCGGTGCAAAGATTCAGATCACGCGAGATATGGATGCAGATCCTTATTCAGCCACTAGATCTGTTGATCTCATGGGTACGCTTGAGCAGATATCTAAAGCTGAGGAGCTAATACAAGATGTTCTTGCCGAGGTATTTTTTTTGTATCTTGGCAGACTTTATTTAGTAAATAGTAATCGTACATGTGATGCAAATTCACAGGAGTTCAACTGATGTAGCTTTACTACTAAAATGCCCTACCTCCATCCCTGAACATGTCAGTTTTAGGTGGATGCACACATTAAAAAAACGAATTACTGTCGGGACTTTATATCACCAAGACTGATAATATACCTTCGAATGGATGAGAAGTAATGAAAAAGATACAATCATCTGCATATTATCTTTATGCCTTGGAAGAGGTAATTCCTGCTGTGGCTAAAATAATCATCTGTGTCTCTGACAGGCTAATACAGGTGGTTCTGGTCTTGTCTCTAGGGGGGTGACTGGGGAACAAACTGGATCTGACCATTTTGTTATGAAAGTCGCCAATAACAAGGTACGCTGCTTTTCCTAGTTAGTATCCTTTACAGTGAGAAATTTCCTCTATTAGTCTTTTAAGATGTTGAATTTTCTTCGCAGGTTGGGCTTGTCATCGGCAAAGGTGGTGAAACAATAAAAAACATGCAAGGCAGAACAGGTGCTCGGATTCAGGTATTCTATTTTGTCAAAACATTTAATTCCTATGGTTCACAGATGTGTTATTTCCAATTTGTTATTGCTTATTATTTTCCGTGCCACTTTCAGCTGTATCACTTGCTAAATGGAAGTTTCTGTAACAGTTGAAGTGCTATAATATTTTTGCAGGTGATTCCTTTGCACCTGCCCCCTGGTGACACATCCACTGAAAGGACCGTTCAGATTCATGGCACTAGTGAACAGATCGAGGCTGCAAAACAGTTGATCAACGAAGTGACCGCGGAGGTATGTACCGGTGATATTTACCATTCTGGACAGTGTTTTCTGGAGATTTTCAGTGTTCATATGAAGATAATATTAGCATGTCTCTGTAGACTATTTTTTGTTGTCATATAGCATGCGCATCATTGCATGTGCAGACAGGCAGGACAAGCTTGGCTGGGTTTCATCAGAAAACTACCATAGATATGAAATTGCATGTTTATTTTGATCTCTATGTTGTTTCATTGTTTATCTAGTGTTTAAATTATCTTTATTACGTATCATCATCATTATTTGGGCCATGATATTGGTGACTTGTGGCTCGCGCGTATGGTTCTGCAACCTGTTATATTGATCTCCATACTGATATCTAGGTTATTCCTCTTTTTGCCTCTTGTGTTGAGACATTATGTCGTTATCGTTGAGTGGCTGTTGTGGTATTTTCAAGAAAATATTTATCACATATACTTTTATTAATATCTGGGTATTGTTGAATATTCTTTGTATGATCTGCCATTTTTTTTTATTTGCTTGACCTGCATTCAGATTTTCTGTCTCTGTGCATTTTGTCTTCCTTTTCTTTGTGTAATAACATGGCTTGCATCTCATGCATGTGCTGTGACGTGTGCTTATATTCTGTGTGATTTCCTGTTATAGATTGCAACACATTCTTCTGTTTCTCTTTTTATAGATTAATGCTAGTTTCTTTAAGTTGCTACTTCTGGTGAGTTATTCTGGCACGTCAAAGATGTTTTAGGACAGTACGATCTTTCTTTGGTTACTCTAGCTTTTTGTTATTTTGCGGTTCCTCCAATTACTTCTGTATCACAAGCTCTTCTTTGAGCTTTTAGGTTTCTAACCGACAGTCAAGGTCACTCAAACTGAAAGCTACTGCTATATATAGTCATAGGGATGTTTAATTTTATCATAAGAGTTGGATTTCGTATATTTTATGTTGGCCTCTGGATTGGGAACTTCTCTTTCCTGTAAGTGGAAGAAAAAGGATATGCGGTCTTTGTCTTAATGTTTACCCATGATGATTAATTTGAACTTGCAAATAGGACATCTGATCTATGTTTATTATTCATTGGAGTTCTATTGTACAAGATGATTAGAAGACCTCATCTACATGTAAACTATAGCAAAAGGGTCTGTCACTGCACGACTATAGCTGTATACAGTCTCTGTGTCCTTTGCAGAATATTTTTCTCTTTCCACAGGTCAATCAGGATGAAATGGGGGTGTAAGATTTCTTGATTACTGGATCGGCAGTTTGCTTTCATTTTTTTGTACAAGTGATAAAAACGGTTTTCATAAGCAAAGATATATAACTTATCTATACATTGCTATCTTTCAAATATTTGGATATCCTGCTTTCTATGAGACAGGTTTCTGGTTGGCCTATACAATGAGGTGAGGCGTTTGAAAGGTTTTTCTACTGCTAAGGAACCCTGAATTGCTAACATCCCTAGTCAAGTTTTTTGAGTGAATACTTATTGGGGTTCGACATTCTTCATTGTACATAGTGTATTTTGGTTTCAGTACTGACATTGTTGGGAACTCTTGTAGGATTAGTGGTTTTTTTTGGCATATTGTTGACACCACCACGAAACCATGTAGTGTGGGTGATCTCTCTGCCTTGTTCTCTGGTATGGTTTTAAACTTTAATGGTAATTATATGCATATTGTGGAGAGTATCTGCAGACATATAAGGCATTCAATAGATACTAATAATTTTTACAATTATTGAATTCACCCGTGAATCTGTTGCATCCAATGTCAATATACATCTCCCATATACTGACTTCTGGGTAATGCTCTCTTGGCCTTTCTGCTTCCTCTTTTTAAACTCTTGTCCCCGTTGAATTATATGGGCCCCTATCTTTTCCTACTTCACAACATCACCTGATTGAGTTTATTTCTCCCTGATAAAATGTTGACTTTAATGGTTGAGCTAACAGTGTTGCACCAGTAAATTGTGCGTCTTCATCCGTTGATGATTTGGTCGGGGTTAAATGGAGCTTCATTCTGATTAATGGGATCGACTTATCTTGGCTCCGGCAACAAGTTGTTCTCCCATGTTTATCAATATATCTGTTGCCTATTTTGCTTAGATTCCCCAATAGCTTGTTTGTAATAGAATTTGTAGTTTTTTGCACTTGCCTTTTTGTGTGTATATGAACCTCGAATAGGGAGAGGATGAGCTTCTCTGATGGAGTTTTCCAGTAATGCCAGCTCACTTGAACGGTATGTAGGCGTCTGAACCTCACTTAAAGGAAGTATATGCTTTGATAATAATCGTTTTTAACTTGTTGCTGAATTCTTTTATCTGTTCTTGATTTTGGTAATATTGTCCTGCTTGTTTGTGCTGTGTATGATCTAACTTTATATGTAGTTCATGGTTCATTTAAGATAACAACAAATTGGTGCAGAATCGTCCAAGAAACCAATCAATGTCTGGCGGCTATTCTCAGCAGGGATACCAAGCCCGCCCACAGACAAACTGGGCTCCACCTGGTGCACCTTTGCAACAGCCTGGTTATGGCTACCTTCAGCCTGGAGCATACCCCCCTCCACAATATAACATGAATCAATCACCTTACCCCGGTTATCCACCGCAACCAACTTCTGGAGGGTATGCAACTGGATGGGATCAGACGTCTGCTCCGTCTAACCAACAACAGCCTGTTCAGGGAGGTGGCTATGATTACTACGGTCAGCAGCAACAACCACCGCCAGCTGGAGGTCCTACTGATAATAGTTCGTATGCTTACAATCAGCAACCTGCTTCTGGTTATAATCAAGGACAAGGTTATGATGGCTATGGAGGATATAATGCTCCTGCCCCACAGCCTGGGTATGGGCAGCCCCAACCGAATCCTGCTTCTGGGTATGATCAGCAGCAAAGTTATAACTCAACCCCTGGATATGATAGCGCATCCAACCCGCCACCTGATGGTCATACAAGTCAGCAGCCCAGCCCCAAACCTAGTTACCCTTCCCAGCCTGGGTATGGGGCCCCCCCTCCTCCCCAAGCTGGAGGTTACGGGACCCAGCCAGCTGGAGGTTACAACCAAGGTTATGCTCAAAAGTCTCCTACCAGTCAGTCGGCATATGCCCAGCCCCAACAGTCACCGAGTGCCCAAGGTGGTTATAACCAGCCTTCCCAATTGCTGCCAGGCTATGCTCCTCTTCAGTCGGGTTATGCACCACCGTCAGAGTCTGCTCCTGGTGCTGCTCAGCGTCCTCCTCCTCCATCAGCAGGTTACGGACCTCCATCTGCTCAGCCGGGATATGGTGGCCCATCTTATGGAGCACCTCCTCCGGCCCAACCAAACTATGGTCAAGCGCAGGCACCAGCTTACGGTTACAGCTATACTACAGGTGGGGGTTACTCTCAGCCTCAAGCTTATTCTGGTGATGGAAGCGGAACAAACGATTCAACTCCATCTCAGGGAGCTGTCCAGCCAAGTGATGCTACAAAACCCCCGCCCCAGAGTTAAGCGGTTTGTTATTAGGCGCCTGAAATACGCACTATATTCTCTTCAGTTGGATGTTGGTCTAGTTATGTCGGTTTTTTTTGTTCTTCATGTTGGTTCCGTCCTAAAGCTCGTGAAAACTAAAGATTTTAGACTGATGAGTATGTTTTATTGTGGTGGTTTTGTACTCATGAATCGAGTGGCTTAATTTTGGTTTTGTCTACTTGTTATTTTATGGCACATTAAGTGAAATGAATTTAAATTGGGGTAGGCTTTGCTTTCTTCACAACTTTACTTTACTTGGTGATCATCTTGCTTGTTCAGAGACTTAAGTGCTGGACTCTTCTGCCTGCATGAAAGATGTGTACTTTTTTTTCCCTTCAATTATAAGATAGTATGTTGAAAGAACCTTTTAATATTACATGAAAGTGAAGCACCAAATTACCGTCTTTTCAATGCTCGTCAGTATCCTGAACGGAGCCATTTATTTGGAAGGGCCGGGAATAAACGCTAGTTTCCGACAGACATTATCAGCAATACGGATGAAATGCATCTCTGTCAAAGGAGTTTAGAATTTTTTATTTTCCCTATCCTACACCGGTTTATACAAAGGATGAAAAGTGACCTGCATTATACACATCCATTTTTACTCTCTTTCACTTAAAAAGAGTAAAAATGAACATTAAAGAGAAAATGAATGAACCCACACTTAGTGCGGCAATTGCATCAAAATATTTCTCACTTAATGATAAGCGATACAAGAAATGTTGAATTGTTACAATCTTTATTTGTAGGAAGAAAAACACGCACGCATACATAAGACGAAAGATTTCAAAAAGCTTTGCCATTTCTTTTCACCTGATTCCAACCTTCTGGCTCCAAATTCGAGGAAAACTACATTTGCATTTCATTTCAAATATGATTTCATGTAGTGGGTAGTAGTAGTAGTAGTAGTAGTACGTGTTCTTGAATCTTGAGACCTTTTATTTGGTAAGTAAATGCTAAAGAAGCTGCCACAAATGCAACTCTTCTAGCTTCTACACCTATTATGCCCATAAGACAGTCGTGCTAAAATATTTATAATAATAATAATTTTTTTAAAAAAAAAAATCTAAGAGCAAATAGTTATACCTAATACACTCGGACCCAAAAAATGATAATAGCCACCAATCATGAGCAGCTTAAGTATTTGAAGGGGGCTACACCACATGGTTCCTGAAGGCTGAAATCATCTTTGGTGAAACAAGGAACAAAAAAGCCAGAATCGAACCGAATAACAACCGGAAAACGAATCTGAATGGATCATCAGCTTCTTCTGATGCAATACTACTAGTTGAGTCAGTGGACATGGCCATTGCAGAAGGCAATGCTTCAATTACAGCATCTGCAAGATCATTGATGAAAGTAGGGTTGCAATTCAGTGCAGGAACACGGCCCCAGTTTACGATGCCGGATTCAAGCGCTAGTTCTCTGTATTCCATATCAATCTCCTCTAGTGTCTCTATGTGTTCACTTACAAAGCTGCATTTATAGGAGAGAGCATGTTGCAATGTCAATTACTAAAGTTACATCCTTTAAGATTTAACATATGAAGAAAAAAAAAATTCTGTGTAAGGTCAAGAAAATTTCGGGATTAACAATTTACAATACAAAAGATAAGGGACCATAGTGGAGCTTAAGAAAGCTGCAAACAATTACTTTTTTTCCCGTGTCATTTCAGTTAAAAGAGAGGATTGAAGGACAAAATGTGCTATACATCTAAGAAACATTACCTCACAGGAACGGCAAGCAATGATTTAACACCCTTTTGACCAAGCTCCACAATAACTTCATCAGTGTAAGGTTTCAACCATTGTACAGGTCCTACTCGGCTCTGTTAAAAAAAGCAAGAAATACTTAGTCTGATGCACCCATAGATTTAACTAGCCTTTAAAACTGAACTATGTTTTAAGAAAACCATTTGCGTTACAAGACAGGGCAAGCCATAACAATTCGGTTCTTTTTTTAGGTCTATAAAATAGTAATGCAAAACAGCTAACATACCTGGTAAGCTAAAGTATGGTCATTTTTGACACCTCTAGCTTTGAGCTCTTGCATGATAAATAATATGCACTTCTCCATCTGAGCTTTATATGGATCACCAGCGTTTTCAACGTAACTGACTGGCACACCATGAGCACTGAAAAAAATCATGACCTAGACGCAACCACGGAAAATTTCAGATGAATATACAACTAAATATATATAACTTTAAATGGAAAAAAGAGACACTAACCTCTGCTGGGTCAGAAAACTTCTGTAATTCCGTCTCAATCAGATCAGCCATGGACTTGATGTATCCCTTCCGTTGATACCAACTCTGAATAACAGCAACAGGCATTCTTGACAAATACGCATCATTCCTAGCAAAAAAGTCAGCTACTATACGTTAACTGACATGAAAAACTGCTTGAATGGAGAAAATCCTGAAGCACTGCCAAAGGCATATGGGAACCAATTTAACAGTAAGTGGAATAAAACTCACCTGAACATGCTTTGCAGAACACGGATGCTTGACCCAGTTGTAGATATAGAGAATTGAGGATAGAGTGGAAGGACAACAAGCCTTGTAATACCGTCTTTCTTAATCTGTTAATAAAATCAGAAGCCATCAAAAATTTGCAATAACTATTGGTTGACATTAGTCAGTATGCATGCCGGAAGCTATCCCCCCCACCCACCCCAAAGGCCCGGTCGCCTCTCCCCACCCATAGGATGATTTAAAGATAAAATCATCAAGTAGAAGAAGTCCCAAAAAGTGTGAAAACTAATTTACTCTCTAGACGATGTATAGATAAAAAGAACTGACGGCTACATATGATGGAAGAATTTAGATTTCAACTTCATGTGCCTTCTGAACTATGACGTTAAAAGAAAGCATAATAATTATGCTCTATTTGTTATGAAACACTGTTACCCGTGTAAGAATCTGAGGATGTTTTGTCCTCTCAAGAGATCTCAAGTAAGAAAATTTCCTTAATGTACTGCAATGGTTAAAGAAGTGCTCGTACTGCAAGAGTATATGTATCACATTCTCATAGTTTTGTTGTGCACTCACAGATTCTCTCAATGATGACATATTCTCAACTGGGAAACAGGGTACTAATGGAAATCTATGTTTCAAAAAGCAGTGGCACGGATTACTCCAGCTGCTATTTCATATGGGGTTTGGCAGGAGAGAAAGTGGTTGCACTAAAATGTCCCAAAAAGCCCTAGCATTGAAACTCAGGAAATTTCGTAAAACATAAGGCTGTGTGTTGGTAATTGGAGGGATGTAAGAACGAATAGGAACAACTGGAAAATGCCGAAAGTTAATGTAATAAGTATTAACCGTAGTAATATCTGTAAGGAAGTTACTGCAATGGAATAGGTGTTTGTTTTTTTAGGGTAGGGTTTGACTGAGTGTTGCTCTTCCCCCCCTTTGCATAAGTTTTTGCTACACATTTTAACCCAATTGACAGTATTCTAACCATAAAAAGAAAAAAGAATAAAGAAAAAGTCCTTCAAACGACGTTAAACACTGCCATTAAGCTTAACAAAGGTACACTAGTAAGATTATAGTAAAATGCTCTTCAAGAAATCAACACAAAACAGGAAGTAGACGGCAACAGGAATCAGATCGAAAAAACATGCCTGATGAGCAGCTTCCTCAGTAAAAGGGTGCCAATACCGCATTGCAACATACACGTTTGCAGGAACTTTTTTCCCTTTAAGGGCTGATTTCAAAGCATTTGCCTACAGGAAGAAAATTCCAATGTCATTAAAGAACGCTAATACCCGTACGCCATCACATTGTTTTAACATAAGCGCACCTGTTCATTAGTTATTTTTAGTAGAGGTGAACCACCTCCAATGGAAGCATAAGCTTCTTTGCTTTTGGGAGCTCTTAGAGTCGAAATAAGCTGTGCAAGTGGGCCTTGGAGGAATCTAAACAACCTAGGAAGACGTATAATGTCCTGCAACAGAACAAAAAACGGATACCAATTAATTTCATTAACTTTTCCGGTCCACTAAAAAGCTAGATGATTTGGGAAAAGGCAAATTAGTAGCGTACAGGATCTGCAAACAAATTGTATAAGAACGGTTGAACGTCACTTAAAGTCTCTGGACCACCAAGATTCAACAACACCACCCCAATCTTTTCTTCCGTGGCGTGTGAAGGAGATTCAACAACGTTGTCTAGATACGTGTATCCACCAACGGAGTAAAATGTTCTCCCAACAGAATCTCTATCAGACGTATTCAAAAATCGTGGTAGATTTGCTTTAACTGAACTATGGCGAAGTTGTTGCTGACAAAACGGTGGAGCCGATGAAGATCTATTCCAAGGGCATCCTCTGAACAAACATGGAGTTTCAAAAGGTAATCAATGAAATTCAGGGATCATCAAATGGGCTAAGCAAATCAGTGTCATAATTAATTCAAAGATCCTAACTCCTCCAAAAGTATAAATTCTTGAAAGCCTAGATTAAATCAAAATTAGCTTTTGGAATTAGGTACGGCATAACATAATTGCCAAGGAAAATTAAAAACAGGGGAAATTAAATTCACACAAATGAATTAGAAATGATCATAAAACAAAACCTAAAAATTTCCCTGTTGATCATACCTTATAAACCATATGTAACAAGAAATCAAATTTGAAGAAAGCCAAGCAAAAAAATAGAAGAAAGCTTACAAGGAGGAATTATGATTGCTGAAACTGCGATTCTTAAAAGTAGGCAGTAGCAGCTGATTTTGAGGAAGAACTCGAGAGGCCGCAGCTGCTTCCATGGTTATATCGTGTCTCCGACGATGATCAGTAGCAATAGACAGTGAACAAGATCCAAAAAAAACAAAAACAAAAACAAAAACAAAAACGGTATCTAGAAGAGGTTTTGTTATGAAATTCTTGGGAAATTTGACTTGTGCAGAGACGCCAGAGAGAAAGAAGGTGGGGAGAATATATTATTATTAATTTAAAGGAAAAGGGGGAAGAAAAATAAATACTACGTGGGCACTGGGCACTGGGAAATAGTTGGTCAGAATTGGTGGCAGGCTACGTGGATCGACCTGGGTTGTAAAGAAAATAAAATATAAAAAATAAAAAATAGGCAAAGCTATTTAATTGCAAAAATAACACGTCCAAAAATATAAATTCGTTTTTTTTGGTGGCTAACCATCTGGGATGAGCTAATTGCTCAATATAAATTCGTTTAAAATTTTAAAATTGTCCTAAATTATGAATACATTTAGAATATCAATATACTCCCCTTTTTTTTTAAATGTCCATTTGCAGAATTTGTCTATCATTTTACATTACCAATACAACATTTATTATTATTTTTTTCCTTTACCCTTTATTTCAATAACCTAAATTTTGGTACAATTTTTCATACACAAGAAATTGAGGATAATTTTGTTATTTTACACTCTATTTCAAAAACATTAATCACTTTTTTAATCTGTGTGAGACGGAGTAGCATTTATTATATTTTCCTTCCTTTCACTTTTAATTTATTATACATTCATATACTTTATAATTATTACATTAATGATTGTCAAAAGGTATTATAGACTTTTACCATTAAACTATAAAATTAATAACACATCTATGTGAAAAATGTTTAAACGAACTTATATTTTAAGACGAAAATAGTACTCATTACATTTTATTTGATATAGTTTTTTTTTTCTTATTCAAATCATCATTTATTGTATTACCCTTGATCCGAAACACATATTTACATGCGGCAACATTTTTAACGAGGTACCAATGTCCAAGCACCATTAATAATAAGAGCGTTAAATTCTTCTTGCATTGCTTTGGCGCCATTCAGGTGATTTTTGGATTTGGGTATAACAAGTAGGCTTAGAAAGAGTGGTGGCGCGCTAATCCGGTAATTTTTGGGCTTGTGTATAACAAGTAGGGTTAGACGAAAGAGTGGTCTGGAATACTATGTGTGACCATATGATGATTTTTCGGGTCGGAGGAGATGGAGACTCGGGGGTGAGTGCCAAGTGGTGGCGGGGGTGCTGGTTTTTTTTTTTTTTTTTTGTCGTCGTCGTCCATCGGGCATGATTTTTAGGACATTCAGCACAAATGAGGTATGACTCCTACAAAGTCTATGATATAAGATGATGCCTATTTTTCCAATCTTCTCTTAACACATGGAAGGCCAAGAAACTACATTCTACTTCAGGATTTTGGAATTCAACCCACTCTGCATATATTTCATTGTTGGTAACAATCAAGAATGCTTATTATATCGTTGAAAATCCAGTATTTCATTTCATAAACGAATAAAACACATATTAAGCTAGGCCGTAACTCAGATATGCACTAGTATCAGCTTAGCTAAGGGTGCAACCGAAACTAGTTGCAGTAGTTAGGAAACGGTTATGTGACGGATACTTTAGCTTAACTAATTAATTAAAAAAACACAAGTACTTAGTAGTTAGTTAGTTATAACTATAAAACTAGTTTAGATATCTATATATATATATATATATATATATATATATATATATATATATATATATATATATATCATCACTCATCAACTACTTTAGCTTCATAATTGAAAATGAGTGAATACACCTTACCCTCCATCTTTTTCTGTAAAACCCCGAACTTTAATTTAAGGGCATTATTGTCTTTTCGATAATAAGTAAATTCTTTTGGGATTAGTAAGTCATCGATAACGACGTGTTTGACCGGGAATTTAGATATATATTTTTTACGAGATTTTCGGTGATCCGTTAATAAAGGATATTAATTAAAGATATATATTTATTAGGATATTATATATAACCGACACAAATTACTTTGGAAAAAGACTACATCTATTATAAAAGATGTGTTGTGTGTGCCGTGTGTTTCAAAACGAAAAAAAGGGGAAAAAAGTACGGGAAGGGTGCATATTTCGGCGAGGACAAGAGAACACAATATGCAATTTTATGAAGAAAAGAGCAAGTAGCATCAATTATTGGGTGTATGTTTGGATGGATTTTAAGGAGAGCAACTTGTTTATTATGTTGGAACAGAAAGCAAAAGCTGCGACTTGATCAACCCTTTTTCCGTCGGCAACAGTGTGAAAGAAATGCCTTTTAACGGTGTTCCGGTGATCCGTTTTACAGATATAAGCGGTCAAAACGATCACACCAATGAGGAGGACAATTTTATCCAGGCCATTTAATATTTTCAGGAAGGTATATTTCCCTATTTATTCTTTTAGTTCAGCCATACCTTTAAAAATTAGGGTTCATCATCGTATCATTGTAAAATCGTAGTTCTTAACATGGAATTGATATAAACATTCATCGTTATGTAGGAGTTGTTCGTAGAATTTCTTAAATTCAGCAAATTGCTAGAGGTGCTTTGAAGTCTAAAAGGTAAGGAATTCTTCTTATCAAAAATAACCGTTTTTAATTTGAAGATCGAGCCTTTAAGTTGTTTTAATATTGTTTATGTTAAACCGCACGAAACCGACATAATTATTTATTGCCGGGTACTTGCCAATAGTGTTTTCGAATGTTATTTGGGTTTCGGGATAATTTTCGAGTTATGTTTTACACGCGTGTAGAGGAGATAGGTTGGTAGTATGGTGTGGTTATGGCCTTGCATGTTTCCTATAGGTTAGACATGGATTTCTAGTATAGAATTTGTGCTTTATGTGCTATTATTTGCTTTACATGTTATCGAATCTACTTAGCAGGGGTATTCGTTAATAAGCACGAATAGACGGCGTACCTTGGGCACGGTAAGACCCATGTCGGAAGTGTGACTAACTATATTAGCCAAGCCGTTCTTAAGGCGGTGTGCTTATAAGCGTACCTTGGGCATCATCAAGTCCCATGCTTGGAGGTGTAGTTAGTTGTGCTAGCCGAGTCAGTATCCCGCGCCTTAAAGCTAGTGGACAAGAGTCACGGATAGGAAAAGACAAGGACATGAATATGTTAAGAAAGTGAGTAAATAGTTAATATAACCGAACATGTATGTGCAAGATAAACGGGTATAGTAAAATAGGCATGTTTTCTTATGCATTGATTATGCACTACAAGTGGTTTTATCCTTATGTTAAAAGCATGGTTCTAAATTGTTTGTGAAAATAAGCGGATAAAGTAGATTCATGTCGTGTCTTCCGGCTTATGACAACCATGAATCTCACTTTTGATCTTCTTTCTCCTTACTAAGCTTATGCATGAGCTTACTCCTCTTTTGGAATAAGAAGATATGCAGGTTGGTGATGTTTCTGAGGAAGAGTTCGAAGATCAGGCTTAGGATTGGAGCTTATGGAGTTTATGTTCTAGTTTATTGTTTTAGTACTTTAGAATAAGGTGTTGCTGCCAGATGTTACAGTCGTTCCTTTCTTTTTAGACATGGATGTTCATTTGTGATGCTAGCATTTATTTCAGTTATTTATGATATAGTTTGACAGCAGTTACTTTCTGGTTGGGTTGTTATAGGTAAGACCCTGAGGGTCTTTTTCCCGAGTCTTTGGTTTGTTTTTACTTCCGCATTTTTTTGTTAATTACTCTGATATGACGTAAGGCTTACGTGAGGTTTAGGGTTTTCTCTAAATGTCACGTGCCGAACGTTCCATTTTCCGGATAAGGACTCGGTGTCCGGGACGGGGCGTTACAGTTGGTATCAGAGCCTAAGTTAGGAAAACTTGGGCGTCAAACTGCTGTCTAGGATTTTAATCTTAAGTTGTGAATTTTGAATCTTAGACTAATAGTGGTTCTATCCTTTCCTTTTTGATTCAGTCTTAGTTTTGTTGTGTTACCATCTCTTCCTTTGTTTTCCTCTTATCTGAATCTGGCTTATGTGTAGGCTCCCTCTTTGTAAATTCTGCCTCTACAACTGCTTTGTTTGATACGGTAGCATCCAACTCCTTTATCTCCAGTCTCTTAGTTGGTAAGATTAAGCGCTCCCCTAGCAAGTTTTCTCCTCCTTTGGTTATCTCTACTCCTTTGGGTGTCAATAAGCTAGTAGATGAAGTTATTCGTGGTTGTAAGATCGAAGTTGGCAAGAAGAGAGCTGATGCAGATTTGATAGTTTTGGATACCTTGGATCTGGATGTCATACTTGGCATGGATTGGTTAACACGCCATTATGTGCATCTCGATTGTAGGGCTAAGCAAGTGACCTTTCGCTCACCTTTGCGTTCAGAAGTTATATTTCATGGAAATCTTTCCGAGTTCAAGCCTAATTGTCCTATCATCTCAGCATTAGAAGTTGCAGATGCGTTCAGGGAAGATTGTGAGATGTTTTGGGTTTTTGCAATGAATGCTAAAGAAGGACCTAAGCCAAAAGAAGGGTTAAAAGTAGAAAATGTGCCAGTGGTTAGGGACTTTCCATAAGTGTTCCCAGATGATTTACCAGGGAATACTCCTGACCGAGAGATAGAGTTTCAGATTGACCTAGTTCCAGATGCAAGACCAGTCTCACAGCGCGGACATATAGGATGGCTCCGGCGGAACTTAAAGAATTGTAAGAACAGTAGGTAGAGGATATGCTTGAGAAGAAGATAATTCGGCCAAGTACTTCACCATGGGGTGCACCAGTGTTGTTTGTAAAGAAGAAAGATGGCACTATGAGGATGTGTGTGGATTATGGGGAGTTAAACAAGTTGACTATTAAGAACAAGTATCCTCTCCCTCGGATAGACGATTTGTTTGATCAATTAGAAGGGTCAAAGGTGTTTTCAAAGATTGACCTCCGTTCTGGCTATCATCAGCTGAAGATCCGGCCAACAGATGTACCTAAGACGACTTTCGGTACTAGATACGGGTTGTATGAGTTCTTGGTCATGCCTTTCGGTTTGACTAATGCCCCCGCAGCCTTTTATGGACTTGATGAATAGGGTGTTCTCCCCTTACTTGGATCAGTTTGTTGTTGTGTTCATTGATGACATTTTAATTTATTCTAAGGATAAACAAGAGCACGAGAAGCATCTACGGATAGTGTTGCAGACCTTAAAGGATAAAGAGTTGTTTGCGAAATTTAGCAAGTGCGAATTTTGGTTGGATCAGGTTGCTTTCCTTGGTCACATCATTTCAGGAGATGGAATTTCAGTTGACCCAAGTAAGATTGAATCAGTGGTGGCGTGGCCTAGACCTACTTCAGTTACCGAGATTCGTAGTTTTCTGGGTTTAGCAGGCTATTACAGGAAGTTCGTTCAGGATTTCTCATTGCTTGCTATGCGTCTTACTCAATTGACTCAGAAAGGAGTTAAGTTCGAGTGGTCGTGATTGTGAAAAGTCTTTTCGTACACTTAAAGAGAGGTTAGTTACGGCTCCGGTGTTGTCATTGCCGGTTTCTTCCGAAGAGTTTGATATTTATACAGATGCCTCAGGTCGTGGTTTGGGTTGTGTCTTGATGCAAAAGGGTAAAGTAATTGCTTATGCTTCGAGGCAGCTGAAAATTCATGAGAAAAAACTATCCTACACATGATTTGGAGTTAGCTGCAGTTGTTTTTGCTTTGAAGATTTGGCGACACTATTTGTATGGTGTACAGACTCGGATTTTCAGTGATCATCAGAATCTTAAGTACTTCTTTACGCAGAAAGAATTGAACATAAGGCAAAGAAGATGGTTAGAGTTTGTCAAGGATTATGATATCGATATTCAATACCATCCTGGAAAGGCAAACGTGGTTGCAGATGCTCTAAGTAGGAGGGCATTTTTGGCATTAACTAGCCAAGAAGAGATTATCAAGCAATTAGATCGACTTTAGATAGAGGTTTGTGATCCGGTTCCGCAAGGAAGCGTCATTTCTACAATTTCAGTTCGACCTACATTATTGGATATGATTAAAGAAATGCAATTGAATGATGCTTTTATTGGATGACAAGCCGCATATGGGTTTTGATGTTGTAGATGATGGTTCGGTTTGGTTTATAGGACGTCTGTGTGTTCCTAGGAGTCAAGGAATAAACCTTGAAAGAATACCATCAATCGGGTTTTGTTATGCATCCAAGTGCTACCAAGATGTACAGAGACTTATGTCAGCATATTTGGTGGAAAGCAATGAAGAATGATATTGTAAGTTATGTTTCCCGATGTGATTTTTGTCGAGGGGTTAAGGCGAGAGAGCATTAGAGACCCGTTTGGTTTGTGAAACCTCTTTGTATCTCAGAGTGGAAATGAGAGAAGATTACTATGGAATTCATATTCAGCTGGCGGTGTTGATATGATATAGGTTATAGTGGATCGTTTGATAAAGAGTGCTCATTTCCTAGCCTTGAAGAAGGATACGCCATTAGAGCAGATGGCTTTGATGCATATTAATCAGGTGGTTCGTTTGCATGGAGTCACAGTTTCAATAGTATCTGATCGAGATAGTCATTTTGTGTCTCAGTTTTGGAAGAGTTTGCAGAAAGCTTTGGGTACAGAATTGAATATTAGTACAACATTTCATCCACAGATGGATGGACAGTCCGAAAGGACGATTCATACACTCGATGATATGTTACGTGCTTGCATTCTTGAGTTTTGAGGTAAGTGGACTAAGTACTTGTTGCTTGAAGAGTTTGGTTACAACAATAGTTACCATTCGAGTATTGGGATGGCTCCTTTTGAGGCAATGTATGGTATGAAGTGCCGATCCCCTGTATGTTGGGATGAAGCAGGTGAGAAGCAAGTCACGAGTCTAGAGTTAGTTCATGAAGCTAAAGAGAAGGTCTTGATGATCAGAGAATGTATGAAAGATGCTCAAGATCGTCAGAAAAAATACGCCAGATAAACACTGTAGGCCACTTGAGGTTGAAGTTGGTGAGAAAGTATACATTAAAGCTTCACCTACGAGAGGTGTTAGATGTTTTCACAAGAAAGACAATCCAAATCCGAGATATGTAGGACCTTTGGAAGTTGTGGGAAGAGTTGGTCCTTTAGCTTATCGGCCGCAGATGCCTCCATCATTGGCTAGAGTGCATGATGTGTTTCTTGTGTCGATGCTACAAATATGCTTTGTTGACCCAAGGTTAGTAGCGGACGTTGATCATGAACTTTTTCAATACAACTTGGCTTATGAAGATAGACCAATAAGGATTTTGGGTAGGAAAGGACAATGGTCTAAGCAAAAGTTTTCGGTTCTAGTTCTTGTTCAATAGAGTAATCATATGGCGTAAGAAGCTGCCTGGGAGCTAGAAGCGAAAATGATCGATCGATATCCAGAAATTCCCTCTTTACCAGGTGCGCCAAGTTTCGAGGACGAAACTTTTTATAAGGGGAGGAGAATGTAAAACCCCGAACTTTAATTTAAGGGCATTATTGTCTTTTCGATAATAAGTAAATTCTTTTGGGATTAGTAAGTCATCGATAACGACGTGTTTGACCGGGAATTTAGATATATATTTTTTACGAGATTTTCGGTGATCCGTTAATAAAGGATATTAATTAAAGATATATATTTATTAGGATATTATATATAACCGACACAAATTACTTTGGAAAAAGACTACATCTATTATAAAAGATGTGTTGTGTGTGCCGTGTGTTTCAAAACGAAAAAAAGGGGAAAAAAGTACGGGAAGGGTGCATATTTCGGCGAGGACAAGAGAACACAATATGCAATTTTATGAAGAAAAGAGCAAGTAGCATCAATTATTGGGTGTATGTTTGGATGGATTTTAAGGAGAGCAACTTGTTTATTATGTTGGAACAGAAAGCAAAAGCTGCGACTTGATCAACCCTTTTTCCGTCGGCAACAGTGTGAAAGAAATGCCTTTTAACGGTGTTCCGGTGATCCGTTTTACGATATAAGCGGTCAAAACGATCACACCAATGAGGAGGACAATTTTATCCAGGCCATTTAATATTTTCAGGAAGGTATATTTCCCTATTTATTCTTTTAGTTCAGCCATACCTTTAAAAATTAGGGTTCATCATCGTATCATTGTAAAATCGTAGTTCTTAACATGGAATTGATATAAACATTCATCGTTATGTAGGAGTTGTTCGTAGAATTTCTTAAATTCAGCAAATTGCTAGAGGTGCTTTGAAGTCTAAAAGGTAAGGAATTCTTCTTATCAAAAATAACCGTTTTTAATTTGAAGATCAAGCCTTTAAGTTGTTTTAATATTGTTTATGTTAAACTGCACGAAACTGGACATAATTATTTATTGCCGGGTACTTGCCAATAGTGTTTTCAGAATGTTATTTGGGTTTCGGGATAATTTTCTGAGTTATGTTTTACACGTGTAGAGGAGATAGGTTGGTAGTATGGTGTGGTTATGGCCTTGCATGTTTCCTATAGGTTAGACATGGATTTCTAGTATAGAATTTGTGCTTTATGTGCTATTATTTGCTTTACATGTTATCGAATCTACTTAGCAGGGTATTCGTTAATAAGCACGAATAGACGGCGTACCTTGGGCACAGTAAGACCCATGTCGGAAGTGTGACTAACTATATTAGCCAAGCCGTTCTTAAGGCGGTGTGCTTATAAGTGTACCTTGGGCATCATCAAGTCCCATGTTGGAGGTGTAGTTAGTTGTGCTAGCCGAGCTGTATCCTGCGCCTTAAAGCTAGTGGACAAGAGTCACGGATAGGAAAAGACAAGGACATGAATATGTTAAGAAAGTGAGTAAATAGTTAATATAACCGAACATGTATGTGCAAGATAAACGGGTATAGTAAAATAGGCATGTTTTCTTATGCATTGATTATGCACTACAAGTGGTTTTATCCTTATGTTAAAAGCATGGTTCTAAATTGTTTGTGAAAATAAGCGGATAAAGTAGATTCATGTCGTGTCTTCCGGCTTATGACAACCATGAATCTCACTTTTGATCTTCTTTCTCCTTACTAAGCTTATGCATGAGCTTACTCCTCTTTTGGAATAAGAAGATATGCAGGTTGGTGATGTTTCTGAGGAAGAGTTCGAAGATCAGGCTTAGGATTGGAGCCTATGGAGTTTATGTTCTAGTTTATTGTTTTAGTACTTTAGAATAAGGTGTTGCTTTACCGGATGTTACGATCGTTCCTTTCTTTTTAGACATGGATGTTCATTTGTGATGCTAGCATTTATTTCAGTTATTTATGATATAGTTTGACAGCAGTTACTTTCTGGTTGGGTTGTTATAGGTAAGACCCTGAGGGTCTTTTTCCCGAGTCTTTGGTTTGTTTTTACTTCCGCATTTTTTTGTTAATTACTCTGATATGACGTAAGGCTTACGTGAGGTTTAGGGTTTTCTCTAAATGTCACGTGCCGAACGTTCCATTTTTCGGATAAGGACGGGGCGTTACATTTTCAATTTGAAATTTCGTCGTTCTTCTAATGAATTCTCGTAACCTATGGTGAATTTTTAGCGAGGATAATTGAATACTAGGGTGTCAACGAGTTTAGCTAATAGCTACCCAATAACTCGATATGGACTCACATTAGAATTCGACTCGACTTAAATGACTTTGAACTCAAACTCGACTATACAATTATTCTTATTTGTATGTTGCAAAAAAACATACATGAATATTTATACACACACACATATATATATATATAGATAGTTCTAACCACTTTTCTTATGATATTGTGTTGGCTCACTCCGTCATGCAGCCGTGATCTTATATACGATACACCAGACGCGGTTGAGTGTTCATTCGATCCAGCACCCGAGGCCAGGCCGAAACCTATCCGTTTTGGGGTTCGATTCCGCAAGTGATCCATAAGCATTAGTAAAAGCAGAAGCATATCCAGAAGCCGATACCAACAGCAGTGATAGATAGATATTTATGTAGACATGTGTATGTATATTTATATTTGCAGTCATTGTATTTATTAAAGTTTTTATTGATTTTGTTCTCAAAAAAAATAAGTTTTTATTGATTTTATTGGTTACGATGGTGTGTAGGTGATGGAAGCTCCATTTATGTCTTTCATTATGCTTGAGTTTAATTCTAGACCGCCGTCCTTTCGGCTTGTTCATTCATCCAATTCTTTACCCACGGATAGTAAGGTGCATGATTTGCTTTTGTCCGGAACTAAAGAGTGGAATATGCCGCTCCTTATGAACGAATTTCAGGCTTGGGAAGTGGATGCTATCTCGCACACTCCAATAGCAGGCGCTTTGCACCTTGATAAGTTGATTTGGCATTACGATCGGCGCGGCAAGTATACAGTGAAGTCATGGTATTTTCTTGCATTGACCTTGTATGGAGGGTTGCCGGACGCGGTGCATGCATCTTCCTCTTCCGGTCCGGACAGGGTCTGGCGAGATGTTTGGAAAGTCACAGTGGCGCCACGTGTTCAACATTTCTTATGGCGATGTTTGCAGGGTTGTTTGTTAATTGGGGAACAGTTTGCTAAGCGGAATCTGGGCTCGGGTCTTTGCTTGGCATGTGGCAGTGAGATGGAATCTCTACGACATGTGATTTTTTATTGTGATTATGCTAGGGCAATCTGGGCAGCTTCACCATTCAGCAGCCAACGGATTCAACACGGATCGAACTTTAAGGAGTTTTTTGGAGCACTGATAGCGCGTTACACCATAGATGGTATCTATTTTCTGTCTACTACTTTGGAATCTATGGAAAGCCCGGTGTTGTGCGGTCTTTGATGATGCGCCTATCTATGTCTCCCGTGTGGTCTCTATGTCCTTAGCCGGGGCTGTGGAGTTTCGACAGGCCATGGGCTCGGTACAGGCGGATGTCGAGGGGACCGGCCACCCGATTATCTGGAGTGCGCCTCCCGAGGGTAGCTGAAAATGTAAAACCGATGCTTCTGTCACAGACTCGGGTTCTGGAGTGGGTCTAATCTTTAGGGATGCGCGTTAGGTGTGATGCCCGAAAGACAATTTTGTAATTATTTTATTTAATAAATGAAATGATATTATTATTCATATTTATTATTCTCATATTCACCGATGCGACAATAGTATTTACACTATAGAAAACCCTAAAGTATATCGTTTATGTAATCACTTAACTCAGTGTATGGGATATACACAGGAGGATTGAGTTAGTGAAGATGTACTTAAAATACAATTAGCCCGGAGTGAAGTTAATCGAGAGTATCGGGTCTCTCCTTTAACGTGTTATTAATGCGCCCAGAACACAATAGGTGTGATTGTCTTATCCGGACTTTCGGTTAAGAGAACCTAATGGGGCATTTATATATGATAGATATATCATATAGGACTGGACCGATTTGATTAGAGTTCACGATATAATTCCGTAATCGAGAAGTCTTATCGAATCAATCGATGATCATATTTATGGATATATCTTAATCCCGAGGTGATCACGATCAACCGCTTGAATCGGTATGAGGTTTGACTTGACGGTTAAGGATTACACCGAGTCCGTGATCCGAATTACCCCATCTTGGCATTGTACCGGATTGAGTGAGTAGTCTGTGTTATCACGGATACGAGAATCCATTCCTTCCATTTATGGAAGTAGATAGACAGCTTCCCTTATTTGTTAATCCTAGAAACCGATCGATCGTACGAGTTCATATTACAACGATTAGCTACCGAGTGAGTTGTATGAATTAATTGATCACTAGGGGGTTAATGGTAAATAAGGATAAGAGGTTATAAAAAAGGGTTAACGATAACTTCCCGATTTAGAATGAACGATCCTACATGGAGGATTAATCCATATGTAATGATTATATCAATGGACGCTTATTATTATTCTCGTGAGGAGATAAATATAATCTCATAATCGGAGGAGTGCAGTCACGGGATTATGGTGGCATATTCCTGTGATTGATTTATCGAATATAATTATTCTCTTCGTAAGATAATTATTTATTTGATTTATCGGAGCCGCTGATTATTAGTCCATGGTCCCCGACGTGCCTCCAATATAACATAGCTATTCTCGGACGTCGAATCCTAATAATATTAATTTAGTTCTTATTAGAATTTAATTAAAACGATATGTGAATTAATTGTTTAGTGGACTATTAAATTAGTTGGGCTAAATAATTAAATATGTGAAAAAGACATTTTTCATAAGCTTGGCTCAATTAGTGTGTTGTGGCCGAAAATATTATTGACTAGGTCAATAAGAATTTTCGGCCAAAGTGTTGTATTATGGAACAAGAAATTATTTTCTTGTGTATTAATAAAACATGTGCACAAAATATTTATTGGATAAATATTTATGGTAAGAAATAAAGATAAAGATTATTCTAGATTTGTTCTAGAATATTTTGGAATTATTTTTATTAATTGGATTTATTTATTTACAAAATAAAAATCCTTGGAGGACAAGGATTACTCTCATATATAAAGAGAGTTCTCCCAAGCCTAAAAGACACACAAAATTTCGACTTCTATCTCTTAGAGAGAAGAAGAAAATTTCGGCCAAGGAGGAGTAAGAGGGAAAATCTTGGAGGTTTTTCCGGGAAGCATATCGGGAGGATTCGAGACGAGGATTTCCTTCCACCGGGAGTTGTTTGGATCACACGTGCGGAAGATCGTGGTGCTCTTCACACCATCCTTTGTTCTCCCTATTGCGGTTCGTCTACTTGGATTTTGAGATCCAAGAGGTATGATCTACAACCCCCTTGTAGAGTAGATCTAGTTATTTAATTACGTGTAATATATAGATCTAGATCCTTAAATCGCTTCCGTTGCGGATGATATTAATTAACAGCGCTTGGCGCGATCATTGCGGCTTACTCGTTCCACTTTGACCCCGGTATCAGTTCAGAGACTTTGGAGATGCATGCGATTCTTTTGGCTATGGAAGAGGCTATTCAATTGAGACTTCCTACAATCATCTTTGAGTCTGATTGTCTACCTTGCATTCAGGCGCTACAGCGACCGTCGGATGGCTTGTCTGTTTTTAGCTGCTTAGTGCGGGATTGTATTACACTTTTGCCTTCCTTTGTTTCGACGTCTTTTAGTTTTGTTAAGCGTAGTGGAAATTTCTCTACGCACCTATTGGCTTGAAATGGGCTAGGTCACTCTACTCGTATTGCTTGGGGCACTTCCCCTCCTCATGATATAATTTCTGCTGTTATTGCAGATTTAGCGTAATAAAATACATGTTTTCCTAAAATAAAAAATTGCTTAACTTTAATAAATTGTGTCATTGAATATAGCTGTCCGGAATAACACTTTTTGTTATTAGTCATACAGTGATACAGATCAATTATACACATTGATTGAATTTTTTTTCCTTTTTTTCAAACGACTTCTCTAAGGGGCCGTTTGTTAAAACTGAAGTCTGAAATCTGAAGTCTGAAGTCTGAATATCTTTAGAAACTGAATTATTTAAGTGCTGAAATTGACTAAAGTGTTTGGTAACGGTAGTCATATGAAAATAGTTAAGTTTATAATTTTATCCATGCATTTTTATTTCAACCTAGTTTATGATAATGTAGAGCAATTTATTCTTTCCTCATAATATATAAGTTTTTATATGCTTTTATTTTATTAAAACAATTACAAACATTGCAAAGTTCTGTATCAAAATATTTACATGGTACATGAAGGATAATGCCATAACTTGTTTAAAAAAAAGATAATTCCGTAACATAAAAAAAAATGGCACGAAAAAAAGAGACTGATCATTTAACGTGGGTGCCTTTTTTTACGGGAGGGGAGCAATTCAGATATAAGTAGTAGTATTGTTGCTGAAAATTCTTCAAAGCGATTCAGAGGATCTGAATAAAATAAGTGGTGCTTTAAATTTTTATCAAACATTACTTATTATAAATACCACTTAAATTTTTTAGAATAAATACTTAATTGTGTTACCAAACAGGCCCTAAGTCGTATTAAAATATGGCTTCCTATCAAGATTTGTCGTATAAAATACCCCAAAGAGGGAATTAACTTCATAAAAAAGAATTCACACAGTGTTTTTTTTTTACATTGGAATGTTTTCATTATAAACATTAATAGAATGGGAAAAAATAAATAAAAAAAAACGTAAAAAGGTTCACGCGTGAAAAAGAATTAAGAGTACAGGAGCAGTGCCACGTGTTCCTTTAGTATTGGATGTGCTAGATATTGTTATTATCTGTCTTGGATTTTGTGAGAGTGTTGTAACTGAATGGTGTATGAATACTGCTGCTGTGTAATGGATCATTATTGAATGAGAAAAACTTTTACTGTTAAACTTTTTCTTGGTATCAGAGACTGGTTATGGCGGAACCACCACCGCCACCAGCTTCCTCCGTCACCGGAGGTGGCGTCAGCACTGAATCTTCCTCAGCTACCATGTCTGTAGCAAACACAACAGCAGCCGCAACTACCATTGTCACCGGTATCCCTGTTTCTGGGTTTTCTCTGTCTTCTACCTCACCATTCTTCCATGGCGGTATCTTTCCGTCACCGTCAAACTCAAATCCATCACATGCAGGCCCTTCCTATACCGGCCTGCATGATTGGAAAGCTACATGCTTTACCACATTCCCCTCCCCTCACATGCTTGTTCTCTGCTTGATTTAGTCCATATTGACATATGGGGCCCTGCCCCTGTCAAATATCCTGAAGGCTACACATACTATATTCATTTCATTGATGATCATACCAG
The DNA here is from genome assembly GCA_036785695.1 of Gentiana straminea. Classification (NCBI taxonomy): domain Eukaryota; kingdom Viridiplantae; phylum Streptophyta; class Magnoliopsida; order Gentianales; family Gentianaceae; genus Gentiana; species Gentiana straminea. The sequence continues at coordinate 14,618,240 of JAVUPR010000266.1, read as the reverse complement.
ATACACTTGGATATTCCCTCTAAAAACTAAATCTGAAGCCTTATCTGTGTTTGTTCATTTTAAAACTCTTATAGAAACTCAGTTTTCCACCAAAATTAAATGTGTTCAATCTGACTGAAGAGGAGAATATAGACCATTTGAGTCATTTCTGAGGGAGCAATGTGTCACTTTCAGGCATCCCTGTCCACATGATCATGCCCAAAATGGCAGGGCTGAAAGAAAACATAGACATATTACAGAGTTAGGTTTAACCATGCTTGCCCAGGCATCTATTCCTCTTAGGTTCTGGTGGCATAGTTTTCAAGCCTCGGTGTCTATTATTAACTGTCTGCCTACCCCTGTGCTTGCCATGAAGTCTCCCCATGAGTGCCTCTACAAACAACCACCTAACTATCATCTCTTTAAGGTCTTTGGGTGCACAGTGTACCCATACTTAAGACCCTACCATAAAACCAAGCTTCAATATCACACCAGTCAGTGTGTCAATCTTGGTCTTAGTCCTCACCATAAGGGGTACAAATGCCTTGATAAATCTGGGAGAATATATATTTCTAACAATGTGAAATTCAATGAACTAGAGTTTCCCTTTGCCACAGGCTTCACCCAAGGGCCCAGTAGACAGGTTACTTGTCCCTCAAATCTTATTGTCACTCATTTGCCCTTTGGTCTGCCTCAATCAGAGGGGCACAAACCAGATACAGCTATGATTGAGCCAGACTTGAGTTGCACCAATGAGAATGAACATCATAATTCAGGTATCAATGATATTGCTACTGAGTTTGTGCATACACTTGCACTCACATCACCTGTACACACACCTGTGCACATTCATACACCTTATGAAGAAATCACTAGTGCCTGCAGTACTCCTAGTCCAGGACAATCTTCATCCTCCATGACACCTGCAGGATCACCATTATCAAGTTCTCACTCCAATCACGAGTCACCTGCTCACACAACACCTAGTCCAGAAATTCACAATGAGGACACACAAATCCCTGTCACACAAGCCACAGTCAAAGCTCACCCTATGCAAACTAGGTCAAAGAGTGGCATCTTTAAACCTAAAATCTACAATGCATCTATGGGTAGAGTTCATGCTTTTCCTACTGAACCAACCAGTGTATCAGAGGCATTGATGAGTGATAAATGGAGGCAGGCAATGATGGATGAGTATAAAGCCCTCATGCATGACAGAACCTGGGATCTTGTGAAATCTAATCAGACTCACACCATTGTTGGAAGTAAATGGGTATTCAAACTGAAGCTGAAACCAGATGGGAGCATATTGAAGTACAAGGCAAGGCTAGTTGCCAAAGGGTACCATCAGCAGTATGGGATAGACTTCACAGAAATCTTCAGTCCTGTGGCAAAATTAGCAACAGTTAGAATTATACTAGCCATTGCTACAAGGCAAGGCTAGTTGCCAAAGGGTACCATCAGCAGTATGGGATAGACTTCACAGAAATCTTCAGTCCTGTGGCAAAATTAGCAACAGTTAGAATTATACTAGCCATTGCTATGTCTATGAATTGGCCAATCAATCACATAGACATAAATAATGCCTTTTTGAATGGCCTACTGCAGGAACCAGTCTATATGGCCCAACCTGAAGGATTTGAAGATTCTGGGAGACCAGGGTATGTGTGTAAACTAAACAAAGGTATATATGGACTGAAACAGGCTCCAAGAGCCTGGTTTAATGCACTAAGGGATCAACTGCTTAACTGGGAATTCACTCAGGCTACTTGTGATACATCCTTGTTCATGTTCAAAAAGGATGGATAGGTTTTGTTTGATTTGGTGTATGTTGATGACATACTGCTGACTAGCAACTCCCCAAGACTGATACAAAAGTTTAACAAGCAACTTGATTCAAAGTTTTCACTAAAAGACTTGGGTCAGGTATCCCACTTTCTGGGAATGCAAGTTACAAGAAATTCAGATGGTGTGCATCTAACATAGTCCTATTATGCATCCCAACTGCTCAAGAAACTGGGATTTGAACACATGAGTCCCTGTCCAACTCCTATGGTTACTGGTAAACAGTTCCTTCCACAACAAGGTGAACCCTTGTCTGATCCTACAATCTATAGGAGCATCCTAGGAGCATTACAATATCTTACACTAACAAGACCTGACATATCTTTCACTGTGAACACTCTAAGTCAGTTTGTACAAGATCCCTATACATCTCACTGGGAAGCTTTAAAAAGACTTCTCAGATATATTCAAGGAACATTGGACATGGGACTAATCTTCAGACCTTTAAGGGTACTGGACATAAATGGATTTCAGATGCTAATTGGGTTGTCTGTCCTATTGACATAAAATCTACTGGTGGATATTGTGTCTATTTAGGTGACTCACTTATATCTTGAAGTTCTAAAAAGCAAACAGTGGTGTCAAGGTCAAATTGTGAATCAGAGTATAGATCTTTGGCTAATTTGGCTGTTGAAGTAAAATGGATTATGCAGCTGCTACAGGAGATCAAATTCAGTTTACCAAGTATGCCTGTACTCTGGTGTGACAATACAAGAGCAAATTCCTTAGCTCAAAATCCAGTATATCATGCAAGGACAAAGCATATTGAGGTAGATGTACATTTCATTAGAAACCTGATTCTAAACAGAGAAATGTTAGTGTGCGACATTCCTTCAAAGGATCAAGTAGCTGATAGCTTCACTAAAGCATTGCCAGCAAGTACATTTGACATCTTTAGACACAAACTCAATGTGACATATCCACATGTTCGTTTGAGAGGGGCTGAAAAAGAATGAAGAGTACAGGAGCAGTGCCACGTGTTCCTTTAGTATTGGATGTGCTAGATATTGTTATTATCTGTCTTGGAGTTTGTGAGAATATTGTAACTGAATGGTGTATGAATATTGCTGCTGTATAATGGATCATTATTGAATGAGAAAAACTTTTACCGTTGAACTTTTTCTACACGAAAAGGATTGTTGCATTGTTAGGACAAACTAAATGCACAAAATAGTTCCCACGATTTTGGTGTCTTGACTATTTAGTATTTAGTTAGAGTCTCCACTTTTAACCCTAATATTTCGGGTACTAATTTAGTATGTATGCCTTAATTAAGAAACTTGATCTACGGAGCTGCTGAGTATTTTACCGATTCTGGTATATATAGAGATTTATCCTGCAATTTGACCAAAAATACTGGTACATGTTTTGCACACTTTAAATCTAGTGAAAAGAAACAAAGAAAAAAAAATGTCTTCAATCTTCATCTTACTGTGTATTCTCAATACTAAAATCGATGTTTTGTTTTAATAGGATGTTGAAATTGATGTTGATACCTGTGCCAAAAACAAAGAAAAGAAAAATCGATGTTGGATATAAATCTAAACTTATTCACCTACTCTTTTATTACTACTTCCGTCCCATAAAAATTGTCCACATTTGAAAAATATTTTGTCTCATAAAAATTGTCTAAATTTGAAAAATATTTTGTCCCGTAAAAAATGTCCATTTGGAAACCATTACATCATTTGCTATTTTTCTAAATATATTCTTAGCCTAACATTTATTGTTGTAGGTTCATTTCGTATTCCAAAACAAGCATTAATTATAAGACAGAGATATACCTATTACTACTAAAACACAACACTAATTGAATTTCTTAATCTGCGTGAATAGTAAAATTTGGACAATTTTTATGGGATGTGGGTATTGTTTGTTATTTTATTCGATTCATTATCTTACTATAATTTATCTTACCATTCATTTTCTTTATTTACAATTATAAAATATATTAAATTATCTAATTAATATATTGTTACTTCATTTTATTACCATCACAACTTTATTTATCATTACCTTTATTAATTATAATAGTTTATTATGATTTATCTCATGACCTCTCTGTCCTGAGTTCAAATCACTATGTCCCCCATTTTAATCCACATTATTCTACTTAATTCGATTCAAGTCAAAATACTTAATGTCCAAATAAACTCTTAACTTATTTGAAAACCCAATTCGCGGTGTCGGGTAGAAAATAATGATGACTTAAGTTAATCAATGTTTCATAGTAATTGTGGTGCATGAAAAACTTTGATTGTGTTGATATACATATATAATCTCTCTATAAACTTACGTCATAACAAGAAACATAATATATTAGCATTAAATTATTGATCACTGTGACAATCATATCGACCGGTCTGAACAAATAGAATCAATAATGTAAAAATATATTATATTATTTTTTTAAAAACTATATTCTTTACAACAATATCATTAATATAATTATTCATATGGCTGCTGTTGGGAACGTTAATTATTTCTACCGACATGAATCATTCCTTCCTTTTTTTTTTTGAGTGTGCTTTTTTTTTAAGGGGAGTTTTGAGTGTACTTCAAGCATTCAAAACCTTTGCATTTTTGTTGCCAATTTCTTTCATGTTTCGTCCTAATTGCTAAGTACTCCGTCCGTTTTCTTTTCTGTCACGTTTCAGAATTTGTTATGTTTTTTTATTTATTTATCATTTTACATCTTCAATACATTGTTTATTATTTTTTTCCTCCTTTATCAATAAAGTATTTACATCTTCAATAAAAAAATCTTTCCTCGGCGACTCTCCCACCTCTACCACCACCATTGCTCTCACTCCCACTCCTCCATTCAAGCTTGCTTCCTTCTTCTCCGATTCTCTCTAATTCCGATCCCGCTTCTTATTAGCTTTTGCTCTCTCGTACATCAATGCGTTTAGGTGATGCATTTGGATCGATTTGTCGTTAGATTTACCGGGAACGGCACGCCCGGAGAAGAACGAGTTGTTGAAATGCGGGATATCCACTCCGTTCGAATTGTCAACCCGTCGAAAGACGATTTGTAAATTACGGCTATATACTCCCTCTTCACCTTGGTCCGCTGAAGTTCAAGATCGGCATCATATCTTTGCGTAGTGAATGGGTCCGCTAATATGCCTTCGGGTCCTCAAGTTCCTCACTTTCTTTTCCTTTTTTGGGAATAACACTAGTGATTTGAGTGATGAGTTTGCTAATAATATTCAAGTCCAAGACCAACTTCCCTTTTTGGATGAGCCTTTGGATCCAATTGTTAGCCCAAGTAGGAGGAGTGACTCGTGGGTTTTCCATTTGAGAATTTTGAGGACAACTCGGTAGCAAATCACCACCACAGCTTCATAGGAGGAGTTTCTCAGTTAATGATGCTTTTCTAGGTGGTGGTGAGGATGGTGGTGGGGTTGGTGGAAATTGTGGGTTTGGTTGGAGGCCATGCTTGTATTTTGCAAGGGGTTTTTGCAAGAATGGGAACACCTGCAAGTTCTTGCATAGTGGTGGTGGAGGGTTTGGTGTTGGAGATTCTTCACCCGATGGTGGTGCTTGGTGGTCCTTTGGTGGGGTCCCCCGGCAAGATTGATGCCTTTGATGAGTTTGGTTAAATTGAAGGCCTTACAACGACAGAGGTTAGCTCAACAGCTAATGGCTTCAGGAGCACCTCCTTCTCTTGCCTATAGCAAGTGTGCTACCTTCTTGAATGAGAATCAAAGGTAATTTTCCTCAAAAAAAATTGATTCTGCTTTCTTTTAGGCCCTAGTAAAGATTTCCTTAAATTCTTGCCTAAATCTCGCTTCATTTTGACTTTTTGTTTCCTGTTATGGTGTGGTGCCATTGATTTTGTTCTTTTGCCTGCATTAAGTTTTGTAATTTTCTCCATTTCCTTTTTCTTTTAGGTATTGGGTTAATTTTTGTTTGCTTTTTTATACTTAATAATTATTTACTTGCTAAAGGTAATATAGAAGAATTGTCTTGTATAATTGTGTGTTTTCTAGTGCATGTTCTAGCTAGTGTTCGAATTTTAACCCCAGGTGGTTATTTATCGTAGTGGGTTAATTTAATAGCAATTTCAAGTTATTCACTGCATACATTAGACAATTAATGAAGTGACATTGATGTCACTGCAGATGTCACTGCATACATTAGACAATTAATGAAGTGACATTGATGTCACTACATAAATCGATACAATAAGACGTCACTGAATAAATCGATACAATAAGCCGTGTCTCTGCATCGTGGTGTCTCTGTATCACGGTGTCTCTGCAATGTCACTTCATCGCGGTGTCTCTGCATCGGGGGTGTCTCTGCATCGGGGGTGGTCACTGCATCGCGGTGTCACTTCATCGCGGTGTCTCTGCATCGCGGTGTCTCTGCATTGCGGTGTCACTTCATCGCAGTGTCTCTGCATGATGTCACTGCATAAATCTATATAATACGAAGTCACTGCATGATGTCACTGCATAAATCTATATAATAAGACGCCACTGCATAAATCGATACAATAAGACGTCACTGCATAAAATGATACCATAAAACGTCACTGCATAAATCGATACCATAAGACGTCACGGCATAAATTGATACATATATTATGATGTCACCGCATAAATCTATACAATATGCCGTCACTTTATCGAGGTGTCTCGCACCGCGGCGTCTCTGCGCATCGCGGTGTCTGCATCGGGGGTGGTCACCGCATCGCGGTGTCTCGCATCGCGGTGTCACTTCATCGCCGTGTCTCGCATCACGGTGTCGCTTCATCGCCGTGTCTCTACATCGCGGTGTCACTTCATCGTGGTGTCTCTGCATCGTGATGGTCATCGCATCGGGCGTCGCGGTGTCTCTGCATCGCGATGTCTCTGCATCGCGGTCACTTCATTGCGGTGTCACTTCATTGCGGTGTCTCTGCATCGCCGTGTCTCTACATCGCGGTGTCACTTCATTGCGGTGTCTCTGCATTGCGATGGTCATCGGGCGTCGCGGTGGTCAATGTATCAGGATGGTCATTGCATTGATGTGGTCGAATGCGTCGGGGTGGTCGATGCGTCGCGGTGGTCGTTTGAATTGCGTGGTCAATGTATCGGGGGTGGTCGTTGTATCGCGATGGTCAATACATCGGTTAAAAAAAATAAAATAAAAAAATAAAAAAATAAAAAAATAAAAAAATAAAAAAAAAAACATCAGAAGCACAGCCTGAAAAAAAAAAAAAAAAACAAAAAACAAAAAAAAAAACAAAACAAAGTGAACAGCGTGAAAAGGGGGAAAAAAAAAAAAAAAAAAAAAAACACACACATCACAGGCACAGCGCCCTTCTTCCCCCTTTTTTATTATTTTTTTTTCTTTTTTATCATTAAGGGTATTTGAGTCTATCTATCTAATTTGTGTCCTTATAAGCCCAACAGATTCCTTTTTGTCCTTATAAGTCCAATAAGTCCGTTTTGTGTACTTTTGGGTCTTTGGCCCTAAAAAAAATACATTTTCAATATTAAAAACTCCTTTACCAACAAAGTATTTACATCTCCAATAAAAAAAATACATTTCTAATACTCCATCCGTTCCAAAATAACTGATGCAGTTGCCAAAATGTTTTGTTCCATTTTTTTTGAGATAGTACAATTTTCAATGCAACGTTTATTGTGTTTTTACTTGATTTACCCTTATTTATTACAATATGAGATATAAAAAAGAAAGCCACATTAATTATATCCAATAACATTCTTGTCATTTCGTTGTAAAAGTTAATGCATTAACTTACATCCTTAATATGCTTAATTTTAACAACTGGCTTAGATAAATTGGAACGTAGGGAGTACTATATTATTTATAGAAATGTCATCGTTGGGGCTTTAGTTCTTTACACACAGTAATAATTAGTGATGGGCTTACTTATAGTCAATTTGTAGAAAATATAGGCTCAAAAAAACTCATATAAGAGCAGGGGTCTCATCCCAAAACATAAGTTGTAAGGTGATGTAAGTCTATCTCTTAATATGGTAAGTGAAACAATCGCAAACTATCAATATGAAATACTTTAACAAAAGGGGCAACTGCTCCCCTCGCTCTTACGAAAATATATTAATATACTACAAACAGACTTAGATTTTGGGTCGTAAGTACTATGAGGTATGCATTTTGCATGCCCTGTTAAAATTTTTTTTTATTTTTCACTTTATATTTTTATTGCCTACGTGAGATCTTGCATACGTCAATGATGAGAATCAAATATGGTTTAGTGGTATATGTCTTGCACTTTTTGATGATAATCAGAGTTTGATTCTCATCATTGACCCTAACAAAATCGAATATGACATAGTGATATATATCATTGCATTTCTTGATGAGAACTAATATTCGATCACATTACCGCCCTCAATAAAAATCATCTCTCCCCCTCTCTCTAAATATACTATTATTATTATTTTTATGAGGAGTTACAATTTTTATTTTTATTTTTTTGGACTCTTATAGTCTTATGAGGAGTTCCTTGAATTATTGTCTAGTTTAGTTTAATTTACAAGACTTCATCAACGCGGTCCACTTCCTACTACACGTGAAGTTTTCCGCGAATCTTCCATTCTTCCTGTGTGTTTGATGTACTACTATTCTACACGTTTTGATGATGTATTTTTTTTTCTTTTTCCTTTCTAGAATAACAAGCATCATATAATTTATGTACATATCCATTTTTTTAACGGGATATAATTTATATGTACTTTTTTTTTTTTTTTGTTGAGAAACCAATTTTTATATACTTATAACTTCCAAATGATGTATTTGGTCTGTGAGAATTCGAACAAAGTCCTAAACATATAAATCAACATAGATCTCACGATTATCTACTACAACTACCGTTAGTCCTCCATTTGCTAAGCAAGTCGAAGGTTCTTGATTCGTTTTACTGCTCTAAATGTGAAGATGAATGCCGGAGATCTTTCTTTGTCACATCCCTGTACATGTTTGTTACGCCATAGCTGCCGTAAATAATCTCTCGCCGCAAGTACTTCCAATTCGTTGATCCAAATATGCTTCCGGCCTTCTTCGTTAGATTTAACGTCACCCATTCGTTCACATTCGACGCCCCAAAAATTACGCTCCACTCCTCTCGCGGAATAGCAATGCACCGCACCATATGTGTCCAATCACAATCTCGTAGTGCATATAAAATAGACTCCTCCTTGTTGTCACACAAAAGGCACGTCGCTGCAAGAATAATCTGGCGCTTTGCGAGGTTTTCACTAACTGGTAGAGCATTGTGAGATCAAAGTAGATAATAGTATAAGTCTTTAGTTACATCACAAATAAGTGACCAATGCCTCATATTATTCCATTGAATTAACTTTTAACAAGATTGATTATCGAGTTAACAATTGATTCTAAAAATGTTAATCATAGTAATTATACATCACTCAATCAACTTTATAAAAAAAACCGATCATCATGACCAACCTTCGATATTACTAAAGGTTAAATCAATGAAGTATATAAATAGTGCTATGTTACGCTGACAATTAAATGTATACAATAACATAATTATTTTTATACATTGTATACATTTGCTCATGGTGTATGATATGTTAATTGATCAATATACCCCATATATAATCAAATGTGTAAAAATAAGTTGTATCAATTTTGTTTAAGGATGCAAATAATATGAGTTGAGTTGAGTATTGAATTTATCGTGTTGAATGTACCTCAAAAATTTATGGATTCGATGGCAAACGTATAGAACTAAAACTCGACCACGAACACCTTTGAATTCGAGTAGTACTCAAGGTTTGAACTAAACTCGAATCGTTTGATTCATTTACATTCTTAATTTAATTGTAATTATGGTATATTACCCTATAAATAAATAACTCAATTAGCTTTAATAAAAACTGGAAAAAAATAAAATAAAATAAAATAAAATAGCCGAATAAAACATTCCAACTAGTCGGAAAATCCTGCAAATTAGATGCTGTCATTTACCGGTTATCTCTCCACTACCTTTTTTTGAACACTTCTTTTTCTCTCACTAAATTCACGGCTTCCCCAAATCTACCTTCTTCTTCACCTCTACTCCTCCAATGGCGTCTCTCTTTAGCAGAGACCGCTTCATTTCCCATTCCAGAAGAGCTTCTTTTTCCTCTTCCTCTCCCACCACAACCGCCGCCGCTGCTAACTCAATCACCACCACTACTATGCCCTCCTCCAGATTTTCATCTACCGCTACCTCCACAACCACAAGCAACCTCTCACTGTCATCCCTTCCTTCTCCGTTCGGAGATCTTACTTCAACACTATCGTCAACCGACCTCCGTGAAACCGCTTATGAGATCTTCATCGCCGCTTGTAGAACCTCTACTGGAAAAGCTCTTACTTATAATGGTAATTTGAGTTTCAGTTCTAATGGGAACGATGCTCAATACAATTCTTCGCCTTTGTCAAACTCCAATTCGAATTCTAATTCGAATTCGTCTGCGGGTTTGCAGAGATCGTTGACGTCTACTGCGGCGTCGAAGATGAAGAAGGCATTGGGATTGAGATCGGGGACTTCTAGTAAGGCCGATGTGAGTAGTCCTGGTAGTTCTGGTGGTAAAGGGAAGAAGCCTGTTACTATTGGGGAGCTAATGAGAGTTCAGATGAGGATTTCTGATAGTTCTGATTCCAGGATCCGGAGAGCTTTGCTTCGGATTTCCGCTGGCCAGGTCTGCTTTAGTCAACAATTCAGCTCCATTTTTTTTTGCTGTTCAATGATTAATTTTCTTTTTACTGGGTTTTGGCGTTTTTTTCTATTTATATATGCTTTCTTCACAAGGTGTTAAATTTTATGGGTGTTTTTTTTTAAAGAACAACGGGACTTATTTTAGCGTGATCTGGATGATTGTGAATAAAGTTTGGATTTTTGCAGTGTTGTCAGTTCATTGAAGGAATATAGTGAAAGAAATGGTATATTTTGATTCAACAAAGGGGAAAATGCTAGAAGACTGATTAATTTGTCTACTATTTTTTTTTTTCTAGTGAATATTTAATTATTTTGTACCAATGTTTAGCTGTTTAGGAAGCCGGTGTAATTTTCTGTTCAAGCTCAATGTTGTCATAATGGATTTTTTGAGCTGTTTTCTGAAGTAATCATCTGGTAAATAGAATCAGAATTTCAACATAATTCTCTGTCATGTATTTTTTAATAACCTGGGGTCTCTACTGAGTAATGAAAAGAGCTTTGAATTTTAAATAATCATTTCTTCACTGGTAAACAATGCTTGATTGAACGTATGTGTTGTTTTTCCTTGTCTTATTGTACAGCAATCCAGTACTTAATTATTTTAATAAATAAATTTTGTCTTTTTCTGTTTAAGTTGATTTGTTTTCACTCTCTTGGCTGCTGCCCTGGGAAAATTTGGGTCTCAATCATGTCATTCTTTTGTCAGGGTCGTACTTTTTTGAACTACTCTCTTTAATATGAATAATAAAGAACGGGGGGAATGGCAAATAGTTCAATGTTTGGAGGTATGAATAATGTAGTACTGAAGGTTATGTATTGCCCCAATTGAAAATATTGCTATGCATCTGTTGCAACTGAAGTTACCCGAGTTCATCAAAAGAAGTTGTGTATGTAAGATAGCTTTTTTAGCATTCATTCTTCATTCAGATTCCTGGTATCGTAGATATTGTTTTCTTGGTGAGAATCAACTTGGTGGGCTCATAAGAGCTTGGATATGGCACCCCACAATTTTTTGCTTTACTGTGTTGGAAGTGCTTCTTGAAATTTAAAGCACCACCGTAGAGTTGTTTCTTGTTACTATATACCTGATAGAAAGGCTATGTCGTCTTTGCTTTTTTGTCTTTTATTGCATTGTATTATTTTATACTGTATGAAAAAAATTCTCTGGCCTGTTGTGTTTTACATAGGCTTCTTTTCACTATCTTGTCTCTTGCCATTGGAAAGTTTGGTTGGGGTTCTCATGGTCCTTTTGTGGCAAATTATTATTTTCAATTTGAAAACGGGAAAAGGTCTCTGGATGCAATAAACTAAAAACTGGGTGGTATGAAATATGTAATACTTGAAGTCTTGATATTTCATTAGTTGAAATTCGTTTTTGTTTTCAAACAGATCCAGGATCTTGTATTTAGGTCCTCTACCTCTTTGCATACAAAAAAATATCCGTGCTTGATAATAGATTTTGATCAGATTTATACTTTCTGTGTCAACAGGTTGGAAAAAGAATTGAATCAATGGTCATTCCTCTTGAGCTATTACAGCAGTTTAAATCCTCGGATTTTACTGACCAAGAAGAGTATAACAGATGGCAGAAGAGGAACTTAAAGGTTCTTGAGGCTGGTCTTCTCACACATCCATATGTGCCATTAGAGAAGTCAAATGCTGCTGGTCAACGTCTGAGACAAATTATTCAGGCTGCCTTAGACAGGCCTATTGAAACCGGGAGGAACAATGAAGCTATGCAAGTATTGCGCACAGCCATAATGAATCTAGCTAGCAGATCATCTGATGGACACTTGGATGCATGCCATTGGGCTGATGGTACTCCACTGAATATCAGACTTTACGAAACGCTTCTGGAAGCTTGCTTTGATGTCAATGAGGAAACATGTATTATAGAAGAAGTCGATGAGCTCATGGAGCTCATAAAGAAAACATGGGGAATTTTAGGGTTAAATGAAGCTCTCCATAATCTTTGTCTCACATGGGTTCTGTTCAATCGATTTGTTGCAACCGATCAAGTTGAGAACGATCTACTCTATGCTGCTGATAAACAGCTAGCTGAAGTAGCTAAGGACTCAAAAACGACTAAAGATCCAGCATATGCCAAGATTCTTAATTCTACCTTAACTTCAATACTTGGTTGGGCAGAGAAAAGGCTACTTGCCTACCATGATACATTTCACAGTGGAAACATGGATTCTATGCAAAGTATTGTTTCCCTTGGGGTGACGTCTGCTAAAGTCTTAGTTGAAGACATATCAAACGAGTATCGTCGCCGGAGAAAAAATGAAGTTGACGTTGCTCGCAGTAGGATTGATACCTATATTAGATCATCACTCCGCTCTGCTTTTGCTCAGGCAAGTCCGTCTTCTTTTATGTTGTAATAAATGAAAAAAAAGGTGTAGAATTTTGCTTTATATTTCTTAGGGCAAGTCCAATGGTATCAAAGTAAAAGTTTGATAAAGTATTAGCATCTCCAATGGTAAAAATGTAAGGTACCAAAGTTAGCTTTGGTGCTAAGGAAGGTACCGAGTTCCTTAGTACCAAACCTAATTTTGGTATCTAACATTTTTACCATTGCAGATGCTACAACTTCCACATAGGTATCGAATTTTCATTTTATTTCCACTTTGGCCACCAAAAAAACCCTAAAGTATTGTTTATTCATAATCTATTTTGGTTTTTTATGTCATGACAAGATTACAATCATATTTTGAACTACTGATAACATTTAAAATGTAAATAAAATTTATAAAGTTAGAAAATTAATTTTAGACGATGAATTTGATGCCTACTGTTCGGGATATGATAATTTGATACCTTGTGAATATTAGTGTAGACAACATCAAAAAGTAAATTCTAAAGTGTATGCGTCGAGAATAATTGAAGAAACAGTTCTTGTATTTTACAGACTTAGAACAGTGATATATATGTGCACCTGCTGTATACTGTTTCTCTTCATATCACATTGTATCATCCAGTTTACTATGCTTAGTGCATCTGGAAGTATTTCTCTGAAAATCCAAAGGAATTGGAAATTGTGGTAAGTAATAAGCTGTATGGAGAAAAAAAAAAAGGCTGGTGCATATCATGTAGTCTGTATAAAAGATAATAGGTTTCATGGCTTGCAGCTAATGGAGAAAGCGGATTCAAACAAGCGAGCATCAAGAAATCAACCTAATTCTCTTCCGGTTCTTGCCATTCTTGCTAAAGATGTTGGCGAGCTTGCTTGTAAAGAGAAGGATGTTTTCAGTCCTATCTTAAAGGGATGGCATCCTTTTGCAGCAGGTGTGGCTGTTGCCACTCTTCATGGTTGTTATGCAAACGAGTTTAAGCAATTTATATCCGGAATAACAGAATTAGCACCTGATGCTGTAAAGATATTGAGAGCTGCCGATACATTGGAAAAGGATCTAGTGCAGATAGCTGTTGAAGATTCAGTAGAAAGTGATGACGGTGGGAAGGCCATTATTCGTGAGATGCAGCCATATGAAACCGAAGGTGTGATATTTAACTTGGTGAAAGATTGGATTAAGATCAGAGTAGACCGACTGAAGGAGTGGGTGGACAGGAATTTGCATCAAGAGGTATGTATTGGATAACCTTTTCTTTTTTCTTTGTTCCGTCTATTTTGTATCATTTTTTTTTTACATATATCCAACATGTGAAAGTGGCTGATCCGGGCTAAAATGTTGTGAGGGAAGCCTTGGTGCAATATGACAAATTGTCGCCTTGTGATTGGAGGTCATGTTTTCGAACCTTGAAAAGGGTATCTTATAAATATAAGGTAAGATTACCTACATTAGGTCGTATATATATTAGGTCTATATGCTACGGCCTTTCTGTGAACGTGCGTGGGCAATATGATTACACACACCAGATCGTCCTATGTTGTTCGGATATTTAATTCTGGAAACCTATTATCTACAGGGCCAACTCTTTAGTGCGATATTTTGTGCCTATATTAAGTTGTTATATTTGCAATTTCCTGTCATTCTTCCTCCAAATAACTGTCTAGTTGAGTTATTGAACTAACCGGTCTCAAGCCCTCAAATAAACTAGAAAAGTTGTGTTTGGTTGACATCCAACATAATAATAATGAAGTGGGAAAAAAAATGCTAATTTCGAAATGTAATGCATAAGATAAAATTAGTATTTTTTTTTGGCAACTGCATCAGATAATAAGGAACGAAGAGCGTAGAGTAAACATAACATTTTCGCTTTTAGTGGTTGTTTTAGGGTTAAAGAAGTTTAATCCTCTTGTCCCATGGCATGCAACACTGTTCAAACCATTTGTATACCTTCCAAATGCCTTTAGTTTGTGCTTAACGTTGTTGTTGCCTGGCTGCGTGTCCTGTAAAATTCATAGGCTTGGAAGCCACAAGCTAATCAAGAAGGATACGCACCCTCTGCTGTCGAGATTCTACGAATCATCGACGAAATCTTGGATGCGTTCTTTCAGCTGCCAATACCAACACATCCTGCACTTCTTCCGGATCTGATTACCGGTCTTGACAAATGCATCCAATATTATATAATCAAGGCAAAATCTGGCTGTGGTAATTATTTCAGTTTCAACTATGATACCATTTGCCTTATGCCATTTTATTTTCAGGGCAAAAGATGTTAGGGCGCGTAAACTATTGTGATCGTAAATTTTTGGCCCTGAATTTTTTTTTGGGTAACAAATTGGCCCCTCATCAGTACGAATTGGTCATTTCAGTGTTAAAAACCCCATTTTGATCCTTTATTATAAATCCATGTGTAGCTCTTATTTACATGAGTTCAAAAAACGGCATCAAAAGCGGACTTCATAATCCAGGTCTGGAGTCAACTTTGACCGGGATACAAGATCAGCTTTGAAAGTAAAAATGCCGATGATTTTGAAGTCCTCATTGAACTCCTAGAAACAAGAGCTATGTAGTGGCGTGATAAAAAATGGTTTTTACTTACTGTAGGGACCTATATAAATCATTTTTAGCTGATTAAGGGTCAATATGTTGCATCAAAAATTGATTTTTGTCAGAAAAATTTGTTAAGGGGCCAAAATGACAATCATGATAGTTTTTTTAGGGGTCTCCATTGTCTTTTGCCCTATTATTTTAATGCCCATTATGATTAACAATATACATTTGTTATATTATGCAGGATCAAGGAGTAGTTTTATCCCTACCAAGCCTAATTTGACAAGATGTACATACCAACAAAAGCTGCATGGCATGTTCAAGAAGAAAGAAAAGACCGTGAACATTCAGAAAAGGAATCCACAGGTTGCCACTACAGATGGGAATGACTCGTTTGGAATCCATCAGGTTTGTATGCGTGTCAACACATTTCATAGAATCCGTGCAGAAATGGAGGTTCTTGAAAACAGAATCATCACACTCCTCCGTAACTCAGAATCAGCCCATGTTGATGACTTCTCAAAAGGTTTATCCAAAAAATTTGAACTCACACCAACCGCTTGTGTTGAGGGAATCCAACAACTTTGTGAATCAATTGCTTACAAAACCGTCTTCCTTGATTTGGGACACATCGTATTGGGTGGTTTGTATATCGGGGATACTGCATCTTCTAGAATCGGGCCTTTTCTTGAAGAAATAGAGCAGAGACTAACTATCATAGAGGACATAGTTCACGAAAGGGTTCGTGTTCGTATACTTGCAGATATGTATAGAGCTTCTTTAGACGGGTTCTTGTTTGTTTTGCTTGCTGGAGGCCCTTTACGTGGTTTTTCTCGTCAAGACTCACAAATAATAGAAGAAGATTTCAAATCGCTTCAAGATCTGTTCTTTGCCAATGGAGATGGATTGCCAATGGATGTGATAAATAAGTTTTCCAGTACTGCAAAAGATATCCTCCCACTTTTTAAAGCAGATACAGAAAGTTTGATTAAAAGATTCAAACAGTTGATGCAGGAAACTTACGGGAATTCGGGGAAATCTAGATCGATTTTACCTCCTACCCCCGATCAATGGAACCCAAGTGACCCTAACACGATTCTGCGTGTTTTGTGTTATCGTAACGATGAAGCTGCTTCGAAGTTCTTGAAGAAAACTTATAGTCTACCCAAGAAACTATAAAACCGTGGTGGTCTTGATTAAAATAATGATACTTATTATATTTGTATAGGGAAAACATAGGGTGCAGTATGTTTGGTGTGGAGCATGAGTTTATTGCTGTATTTAAAGCTCCTCCCAAAAAGAAGCAGAGAGTACCTTTGCTTTGTCTTGGGGGTTATAGTGTGGGGGGGTTTATTGTTTTTTATTTGTCGGCCACGATTATTGTAATTCAATTTATTTATTTTTCTTTCTATCTATCTATCAATATATTTGTTTGTTATTTCATTTAGTTTTATTGTATTGTATATATGTTAGATGTTGAGTTTAGCTATCATTTGGCGTTATATGTATGTGTTAAAATGTTGTTAAGAGATGGTATTGATTTAGTAAATACTCCATCAATTTTGTAAATTTTCTCTGTGCATCCATGCATGCATGCATGCATAGGTTGAAGACATAAGCACATATAACTGGAAATTGGCGTTTGTATTTACACAATTGATCAATTTCTTCTCTATGATCTACAATTTACACACCAAATTACAGAAAGAAAGCCAAATTAATCATAGCAGCTGCGACCTTCGCCTTCAGCCATGTCCTCTTCACTAACATAAGCAGATAGATTCAAATACTTTTCCTGATCATTTCTCTCCGATCTCCACCGCGCACGGCAGAGCACACAGCTAATCGACCTCCTTCTATTACTTTTCTTCCACGCCGTTAAGCATTCTTCATGAATATGATTCTTACACGTCTGACAAGCCACGATGTTTTCCCCCTTTCGCATTTCCTCTAAACAGACCGGACAGTTACTTCCTTCCTCTACCTCCACACTCGACGTGCTCGGTCCTGATTGGAAGAATAGCTGATGAAACATCACCCGAACAGAGTCTCCGGCGAGTGTCTCCGTCGCGGTTGGGAGGTTGAGGAGCCGGTTAAGCTGGCAGGGACGGAGACTCTGCCTCCAGAGACAATTGTCGTCTAATTGTAACCCTAGCACGCGAATTAACACGAATAGAATGTGCTTACATGGTTTCGTTCGATCCGGACAGGTGCAGGAAGGCGTGGTGGCTAAATTGACGGTGTAGACATTTCCGGTAGCGCCTAGCACGAAGAAGAAAGAGGAATCCTCCGATCGGTGGAGGAGGCGGAGACGGTGGCGCAAAGCGCGGATTACTCTCTCCGCCAGCGGCTGTGTCGGAGTGAAGCGTTGATGATGATCGGCGTGATCAGGTGCGTCATTAGAACTAGATCCAATGGATTCCATTTTTATATTTTTTTTTGAGTTATGATTTATTTTGGTATAGAATTGAAACAGTTGAAATATTAATGTAATTTGTAGGGAGGGGTGTTGTGGTTGAGATGCTTTGGAAAGTAATGAGGGACACGTGAAGGATATAAGTGTAATTTGCAAAAAACTGAAGAAACCTTAACTTAGTCTACTTGGTAAATGGTTGTCTAAAAGGCACTCCAGTTCATTATCCTCTTGTTCATGACTTCATGCAATTAAAAGGTTAACTTGTTTTACATAAACAAGTAATAATTATTTTTTTTTGTTGGTAAAATTTCCAATTTAACATGTTGTAGGAACACAAAGGCATAACAATATGCACCGTGAAAACTAACACTAACAAAAAAGATGCTTGAAACTAGGTCCGGTATCGGGTCGGGATCCGACCCGTAACTCTCCAACACAATTCCCGTCTCGATCAGATTCGGAAACTAATTTTTTTTGCCGAACTCGTACCCGACATCTATCGGGACCCAACAATCTGGATATCCCAATGTTCGGGATCGTGTCGGGTCGGGAGAATATATCCCGAAAAATATAATGTGAAAATGGATATGTTATTTTTAAATAAGACAACATAAAACACATCAGAGATGGAATGGAAACTATCATCATTATAAGGACTCGACACTTCAAAACGGCGTAGGGTGAAGAAGGGCGGCGTCAAATGGTGAAGAAGATGGACAAAGGTTTATTATTAGATTACATCGCGTGTTTAA
The DNA here is from genome assembly GCA_036785695.1 of Gentiana straminea. NCBI lineage: Eukaryota > Viridiplantae > Streptophyta > Magnoliopsida > Gentianales > Gentianaceae > Gentiana > Gentiana straminea. The sequence goes on along the minus strand of JAVUPR010000266.1, from coordinate 14,599,634 downwards.
TTTCACTAGCGTTATAAATGTAAATGTATTTTTCAACGAAAAATACACACCCAATTTATGTCGGGTCGGGAGAAACCCGAAATAATCGGGTCGGGTGTAACGCCCCCAAACTCCGGACATTGTAACGCTAAATGAGTCATAAATTGTCCGGTCAACTGCTTAGACAGTTGTCTCGCTTGGTCTAAAAAGACTAATCCGAGTTGACAAGACATTTATGTCTCACATTTATGGGTGATGCGCTTCCTCATTTTCAATGTGGGATATCACATCGGGAAAAGATCGAGTCGGAGATGGGTCGGATGTCGGGATATTTTACCAGCCCTGCTTGAAACATGATTGATAAAAAAAAATAAAACTAAAAATTAATAATAAAAATAAGAAATAGGAATCTCTATAGCCAATTTTGTTGAGGCGAGTGTATCCTTATGTGTTCTCGGTTATCGTAATCATGGGCGGACCTAGTATGGGACAAGGGGCATATGCCCCCCCAAATTTTATTTTGGAATTACTATATTACTCATGATTGTTAAGCGAGTATGCGTTAACGAGTAATAACTTGTTAATGAGTAATAACTTGTATATAAAATTTCAAACCTGAAGCGCAGCAGAGTTGGTAGGAAGACTTGTAAGTTGTTGCTGCTGTAGAGGTCACAGGTTCATCTCACGGCGAGTACCATTAATTTTCTTATATATATACTCTCTCCGTTTCGAAATAACTAAGACAATTGTTAAAACACGCATGTTAATGATGTGAGCTAATGATTTAATTTGAATGTAAAAATGACTAAAAAAACCTCTGTCTATAATTAATACAATGTTGTATTTATTCTCCCACTTTTTATTAAATAAAAGTAGATGTGACTTAGAATATTTGGATAGAATTGATCTCTGATTCATTGATTCAATTACATCACAATTACACCATTATATCAGTCTTAGCTACATAACTGAATAACAAACTTGATCTTATCTAGCCTTATCTATTACACTTGGCATAATCATAACATATTGGGCTAATCTAACACATAGGTCCAATCCACCAGATACTAGGCCCAATACAAACATGTCCAAACACTCTATACTTCAACAACCCTTTCAAACAAAATGGGGATCGGTCCACGTTGAGTTTGAACCTTGAAGATGTGAACTGTGCTCCTGCAACTGGTTTGGTGAGACAATCTGCTAACTGATCAATAGAGGAAACATGTGAGACCTGCAGGTGTCCATCAGGAACATGGTGTCTAACAAAGTGTACATCTATTTCGATATGTTTTGTTCTTGCATGTAACATTGGATTTTGAGCCAGTGACTCAGCTCCAATATTGTCACTGTATAGCTGTGGTTTGCTTGGAAGTAGAATATGCATCTCCCTGAGCAAGGACTGTAACCATAAAACCTCAGCAGCCAAATGAGCAAGTGCTCTATACTCAGACTTTGTACTAGAGCGTGAAACAACTTGTTGTTTCTTTGATGACCAAGAAACAAGAGAATGCCCCAGATATACACAATACCCAGCTACTGACTTCCTGTCAAAGGGATTACATCCCCAATCTGCTTCAGAAAAGCCTTGGATCTATAGATTACCAGAGGTTTTGAACACCAGACCAAGGTGAACTGTCCCCTTGATGTATCGCAGCACCCACTTAAGAGCCTTCCAGTGTTCTGAAGTAGAAGCATGCATAAACTGTGAAAGAGTGTTCACAGAGAAAGACAAATCAGGTCTTGTAAAAGTTAAATACTGCAGCCCCCCAATAGCACTTCTGTAAGGTGTAGGATTCTGGAGTGGCTCCCCTTCATCAGGTCTCAGAATTTTCCCAGAGATCATAGGAGTTGGACATGCTTTTAGATTCCTCATGTCTATCTTGTCCAGCAACTGTAGTGCATATTGTTTTTGAGAGAGTATGAGTGCATCTGTAGTCATATGAACTTCCATCACTAGAAAATGTGAAATATGACCTAAGTCCTTGAGAGGGAATCTGGAGTTCCGCACCTTCGCAAACTTTTGAATTGCAGTTGTTGAGATACCCGTGATCAAGAAATCATCTACATATACAACACAGTGTTATCATGCTTAAAGATGAAGAGAGAGGAGTCTGACACAGACTGTTTAAAACCCCACTTCAACAACTGAGTTTTCATTTCATCAAACCACGCCCTTGGGGCTTGCTTGAGCCCATACATTGCCTTGTTTAGCTTACAGACATGTGATGGCTTATTAGGGTTTACAAATCCCTCTGGTTGTGCCATAAAAACAGACTCATGAAGTGTGCCATTCAAAAATGCATTGTTAATGTCTACATGTTGTATTGACCAATGTTTCTGAACTGCAAGGAACAGAATTTACCCGAATTGTAGATGACTTTTCCACAGGACTGAAGGTATCATTGTAGTCCACACTAGGCTATTGATGAAACCCCTTTGCAACAAGTCTTGCCTTGTGCTTTAGGACACTTCCATCTGGTTTAAGTTTTAGCTTGTACTGTTGGAAGTAGCGCCCAAAAAGACAATTTATGTAATTGTTTTTAGAATTAATAAATGACATATTTATTCTCATCTTATTACTTGCTTCGTGTTTGTATGTTATACACTAATGAAAACCCCAAGTCGTATCATATGTAGCCATATAACTTAGTTGTGTGTCACACATGAGGATTAAGTTTATGGTGATACACTTGAAATGTTAGTCCGTGGTAAAGTTAATCAAAGTATGGGGTCTATTGATTAAACAATCATTAATGCGCCCAGAACACTTTATGGTGTGACCGTCTTATCCGGACCGTCGACATTGGTTGTCTAAGTGGGGCATTTATATTTGACACTATTCCGGAATGAGTGAGAAGTGTGTGTCTCACGTATATGGAATCCATTCCTTCCCGCGGTAAGTAGAAAGACAATCCCCTTATTTGTTGATCCTAGAAACGATCGATCCGCGGAGTTCGTATTGGTTATGAACTAATTGATAACTAGTGGGTCAATGGTAAATAAGGATGAGATGTATTGAAGAAGGTTTACGGAAATAATCCCGCTTCATTACGGATAGTCTATGGAGGGTTAGTCTGTATGTAATGATTATATCAATGGACACTTATCGACTCGACTCGACATTTTGAGAATAAGTTATGTCTATAATCGATAGAGTTCAGTTTCGGATTTATGGTGGCGTAATTCTGGAATTAATGAGTTTTGAGTAGAAATATTCTGTTCGATGAATATTTTATTAAATTTATTGTAGCTACTGGTTATAGCTCCATGGTCCCCGGGTTGGCTCCTAACACGCGAGTGTTTTCTCGTTTTATGGAACCTCGAGAATAAATTAAATAGTTGGTCTATTTAATGAATATGCAATATTATTTATTTGGTAAATAAAATATAAAATAGAAAAGACATTTTCTATTAAAAAATGATTAAAAGTTGCGCCCCATGTGGATAATTAGGAAAAGAATTTTTTTCTAGATTATGTCACATGTGTAATTAGTTAATTATTTATTTGTTAAATAATTAATGGATAAATTAAGAGATTGATTTTTTGGGAATTATCTCTTATCTTTTGACAAATATCTTTTCCTTATGGGAATAGGTAATTGTGGTGTGAAAATGATAACTCTCTCTTGACTAGTTATTTTCCTATATAAAGAGAGTTCCTCCTAACACAATTAATCATACAAATTGGCGCCACATTATAATTAAAAGGAAGAAAAATTAGTTTCTTGCCTTAGTCATTAAATAAAGAAAAACTTAGGGTTTTTCTTGGGCATATTCGAGGAGGTTCTGAGGCGAGGATCGACGTTCACCAGTCGTCGCTAGGAGATACAATCCGGAAGATTGTGGCTTCTCTTTCTGTCGATTTATTATTCCTCTTAAATAAGGTAAATCTTCAACCTTCTCATAGTTAGATTAATTATTTATGCGAATCGAATCGTGGTAAAATCGCATGCGAATTTATTCGTAGCTTCCGCTCTGCATGATCGAGCGTCTCGATCGGTGCTGAGAATCAGATCTGACGATTCAATTATGGATCGGATCCGGATTCGGGTTTCTGAATATCTAGCATGTACACCCACTTGTTGCCCACTATATGTTGTGAGGGATCTGGTGGCACTAAGTCCTAGGTATGATTTTCACAAAGAGCCTTATATTCTTCATGCATTGCCTTGTTCCAATCAGGGTCAGCAAGAGCATCAGATACCTTTGTAGGTTCAACTTGACTTGGACATGTTTGTCTTTGAGTAAGTCCAGAAAACCTTTTTGGCTTGTAAATCCCACTCTTGGCCCTGGTTTGCATATGATGAACATGGCCTTTGTTTTGGTTAACAGGTGGTACTGGTACATCAGCATTGTTAGGCGGAGTGGATGGATCCCGATCCGTCGCTGACTTAGTTGTATCAGGATCCGAAGATGCCAGTACACGAAATTGGTTAAAAGTAAAACCAGGGTTGGAGTGTTCTGTGGTGTGTAAGTCAGGTTTATTCATGGAGGTGGTAATACTCTTTTGAGGAAAGACATTTTCATTGAAGGCAACATCTCTAGATATGTAAATTCTTCCAGTAGGATCTAGACACAGATGACCCTTGTGGTGTGAGTTGAGCCCTAAATAAGTACACTGTTGTGTGTGATACTGGAACTTGTGAGTATGGTAGGGTCTAAGAAGAGGGTAACGGGCATATCCAAAGATTTTACAATTGCTATAGATGGGAAGCCTTTTATACAGAATTTCAAAAGGAGACTTGTCCTGTAGAACAGGGGCAGGAAGGATGTTGATTAGGTGAACAACATGTTCAAAGTTGTGCCACCAATACTTCATGGGCAGATTAGCTTGAGCTAGGATACTTAGGCCTGTTTCTGTGATATGTCTGTGTTTTATTTCTACTGTTCCATTTTGGGAGTGTGTGTGAGGGCAAGGGTGCCTGAAATGTATGCCAAACTGACTGAGGTGAGACTCAAAGGATCTGAATTCTCCTCCACAGTCAGACTGAAGCTGTTTGATTTTTAGATTGAGTTGATTTTCAACAAGAACTTTAAACTTGAGGAAGATGTTTAGGGCTTCTGATTTGTACTTCAGAGGGTAAATCCAATTAAACCTACTAAAGTTAACAACGAAGGATATATAGTAGGAGTATCCATTGACAGATTTGACCGGAGATGGCCCCCACAAATCAGTATGGATGAGCTTCAGAGGCATAGCAGACATAGATTGAGATGAAGTATAGGGTATAGAATGAAGTTTACCCATTTGACAGGCTTCACGGAAAGGAAAATTTTCATTAATATCAAAGGACTGATTACAATTTTTCAGAACATTTTTCAAGACCCTAATAGAAGGGTGACCTAGTCTTCTATGCCAAATTTCTAGAGACTTGGCATTACTAACTACAAAGATAGACTTATTGAACTGAACTTGAGACTGTGGTGGAGAAGGGATGACTGGAAACTTCTGAACTTGATACAATCCATCCTTAAGATGTCCTTCCAACAGAGTAGTTCTGGATTCCTTGTCTTTCACATAGCATCCAAAATTAGAAAACTCAACATATCATTATCAACAAGTAACTAAGAGATACTTAGCAAGTCTTTGCAATTCCAGGTACACATAGAACATTACTTAAGAACAAAGTAGTGTGTGGTACTAAGATATTAGCAAAACCAGTGTGTGTGATACGTAGCTTCTCACCATTACCAATGATTAGTCCATCTGACCCGTCATATGGGGTGCTAAGGCTCAAATTGTTCAGGTCAGAGGTCACATGATTGCTAGTTCCACTATCAAGGTACCAGGAGTGATCAGGCACAAATTCTGGGGAAGTAAGGTAGGCAGACACCTATTTGGCTTGTGAAGCTGGTGGAGTAGGTGCTACAAAGTCTGTTTCAAACCTATGCCAGCACTCAGCAGCAATGTGTCAAACCTTCAAGCAGATCTGACAGGTTGGTCTTTGTCCTTGGTTAGCACTTGACTGATTGTTCCTTCCACCAGATCTTCCATGACCTCTACCTCCTCTATAGGACCCCCGGCCTCCATTACCTCCATTAGGAGTCCCCTGTGGTCTGGGCTGATTCCTAACATTGGACTGGGTAAAAGCAGCATTGGCACTGGGATTTGCAAGGTTCACTGCTGGAGATTTGTATCGAGAAATTAGGCGTTCATGGGTGAGGAGTTGGGCTTGGACCTCCGGCCATGAAAGTGAGGTGACCCTGGAAGTGATGTTCACCACGACTGATTCGTATTCTCTTGGAAGGCCACCCAAAGTTGCAAGAACAAACTCTGAATTAGGAATGGAAAGTCCGTTGCTGCCAAGTTGTCGGAGTAGCTTTTCATTAGTGCAAGATAATCCGCCATAGTCTTCGTCCCTTTCTTTGATTTGGTCGGTGCATCCTTGTATTCAAGGATCCGAGCTTGGGCTTGGCTATTGAACAAGGTTTCTAAGGTTTTCCAAACCTCTGAAGCAGATGTGCAACCCACAATCTCCTGCAACGCTTGCTCGGTCATAGATCCAACAAGCTAACCAAGGAGAAGCTGATCAGTAGTGTGCCACAATTCATACGCCGGATTGATTTCCAGACCGGTACTGCCTTGAACAAGCTGTGGTGGTGGTGGCGTTGTTCCAAAGAGATGGCCATCCAATTTATGACCGCAAACAACTGGAAGAATAGAGTACTTCCATAGCAGGTAGTTCCTCCGATCTAATTTGACACTGCAAGATTGACTTAGAGTTCCTTCAAATGGTGTGACCGCAAGTGTAGGAGTAGGAAGCACACTGACGGTTGGAATGTGTGTGGGAACGGTATAAAGGAAGGGAAGAGATCCAAAAGCGGGGAATGGCACTTGCATCGGCTCGAAGAAACGAAGAGATTGTTCTCTCATTACTAATGGTGGGATTGAGGATCGGCAGATATAGGCCAGTGGTGGAGCTGGGCTCTATACGGCCGGTCTCTAGTGGAGTTGGATCTCCGGTGGACATTCTACCACCGTACAGCTCCGATACCAACTTAGAATATTAGGATAGAATTGATCTCTAATTCATTGATTCAATTACATCACAATTACACCATTATCTCAGTCTTAGCAATATAACTGAATAACAAACTTGATCTTATCTAGCCTTATCTTTACACTTGGCATAATCATAACATATTGGGCTAATCTAACACACAGGTCCAATCCACCAGATACTAGGCCCAATACAAACAAGTCCAAACACTCTATACTTCAACAAGGAAAAACACAATTAATGTTGCATTTGAAAAAAGTAACCGCCTCAGTTATTTTGAAACAAATCTTTTCGCCAACTGACTCAGTTATTTTGGAATAGATGAAGTATTTCTTTTCTCTCTTTTCCATATTCTAGTTCATTATTTTTAATTTTCCAAAGCAACTCTTAATTTCTTTTAACATTTTGTTCATCTTTTTAATATATACATTTCTCTTATGTTCTAATATATTGTCTCTTTTTTATATTATTTAGCAAATTGAACACATTTGTGTGTTAAAAAAAGCGTAAAGTTAGAACAAAAATGACAAGATGAAATATTGACGATAGAAATACAAAAACGGTAATTTAAAATGAGATCCAATATGTTATTATCCCATTTCAAATGTTAAAAATATTGATAATTTCCTATTTTTTCATTATCATAAAAGATGAACACTTTTCTTGATTATATCTTTGTGAATTTTTTTTTTCCACCACTTTCTTAAAAAAAAAAAGTTAAACTGAGATTTTTTTTTTCTTTTCAAGACACTTTCTCTAAGAAATTGAATTGATAATTTCGCCCCCTTACCACAATTCCTGCCTCCACCCCTGCTCGTAATCGTCTATCAAGATACAATTATCCTTTAATTCTGTTAGGCTAACACTTAACGTAATCAGAAGCGATAAACCGAACCTGCTTTATAATCTCTTCTACAATAAACTAAAAATATTATTTATCTTCAATAAAAATATTTTTACATTCCTAATGATACACACTAACCGTGGATTATTCAACTACAACAATATCATAATTTCTTTTGTATTGAAAACAAATAAGATAGTGCTACATGTAAACATCATATAGAACTTTGTGTGTGTGTGTGTGTAAAAGTGTCATTTTTGTCCAGTCATTTATCTACATATGAGTAATGAGTTTGTCTATAGATTATTCCACAAAGTTGAGAGTCTAGAACAAATCTGATATAGTGAACACTAAAATCGGGCTAGAAGGTGGAATGAATACGGGCTTTAATCTGGCCCAATTTATACCGTTTTACTCATCAAGCCTTTCAAACATTTACAGGCCCATATGCCTTATCTTCCATTGTGGCGTTTTTGGTCCGAGGACAATAAAAGATGTTTTCTATTTTTACGCAAAATATATCGTTATTTAAGAATAAAAAGGTATACATAAAAAGTAATGATAGTGACCCATCGTTTAACACAACGTGTATCTACAACATTGATTATAATTGATATAATAATAATGAATGAGCCTAAATTAAGAATAAACGGTGTAGATACACGTTGTGGTAAACGAAATATTAATAAAACTCATATATAAATAGTGGTTATTAGTTATAAGGTCGTCGCTGAAAATGATCATTTAAGACACTCAAAAAACTTATTCGGTTATAAGGACAATCTAATTTATTTTCTAAAACCCTTCTCACCATCCCTTCTTCGGTTTTTTTCATCACCATTACCGCAATGAACGAACTCTTGAAAAAAAAAATCTAGTACCATTAAAACTGTTAATTCATACGACTACTAAATATTATATAAAACTCATATATAAATAATCCTTTCCTTAATTTTTTTATAATCATAAATCATTTTAATATTGTTAGTTTATTTTTTTATGAACATTCCGCAAATATATTTGTATTAAACCAATCGATGGAATCAAGCAATTTCCTCGCTATATTCCACGAGAGGCACACACCAAGAGAATGCAACGACCACCAGAGCTTTAACGGTGAAAACGAAAAATTTTTCTAGGATTTGTGATCATTGGCACCATAAAATGGTTCAAGAACATTAAGATTACACACAAAAATAACAAGTAAATATGAAGTTATTAACAATTTCGTAAACTTGATTTAGTTTAGTTACTCGACTTTTGGCCGGATTGTACTTGAAAAGATGAAGTATTTAACATCTTAAATACTTCAACACACTCCTTCGAGTGTGGGCTTATAACACACAAATGCATACAAGGTCACTTATAAATGATCCGAACTTGATCCATTGTATAAGTCAAGTCGTACTCGATAATTTGGTTTGTAATCTAAATCAAGTTGTTTGCTTGATCTACACCTTTTTATATAATCTCGCTTTTGCTAAGTGTTGTACCTAATATTTTTGGACCGAACCTTGAAACCTTTTTGTATCAAGAAAATTGTATTAAAAACTTTTCTCTCGTGTAATCCGATTCATTGTTGCAAGATCCGGATTTGAATTGATTAACTTGAATATGCGCCATGCTTTGATCTTATTTGGACTTAATATACTTGCGTTCAACTTTAAGTTCTCTTTTGGCAGGGGACATTGATGACTTATGTAGGGACATTGATGTCCGATGCGCGATGACATTGATGTCGATGCGGGGACATTGACGACTTATGCGGTGACATTGACGATTTATGCGGTGACGATTGATGTCGATGTAGGGACATTGACGACTTACGCGGTGACATTGATGTCTGATGCAGGGACATTGACGACTTATGCAGTGACATTGATGTCTGATGCAGGGACATTGATGACTTATGCAGTGACATTGATGTCTGAAGCAGTGACATTGATGACTGTATTTACAATTATATAACTAATGCAATGATATTGATGTCACCGCATATACAACTTGATACACACATTTGATAACTTTGTAAAGTAACCTTATTTCTTTGTTATCTTTAAATATTTGATTGATGTTGGTTTATTTGATTAGTGTTGGTTTATATTTTCGATAACTTTGTAAAATAACTGTATTTCTTTTTTTTTTGGTTTAAATGCACATTTTTACAACCAAAGGTGTGCATAAATTGTTACAATAACACGTCACTGCATAAATCGTTACAATAATACGTCAGTGCATAATTCGATACAATAAGACATCACTGCATAGATCGCTACAATAAGAAGTCACTGCATAAATCGCTACAATGAGACGTCATTGCATAAATCGCTACAATGAGATGTCACTGATCAAGGTTGTCAATGGATCGCCGCGATCAATACATCATGGTAGCCAATGAATCGCGGCGGTCAATGCATCGGGATGGTTAATGGATCCTGGTGGCCAATGCATCCGGGTAGGTGGTCAATGCATGACGCTGATCAATACGTCACGTCGATTTTTATGAAGAAAAAAATTGATTTTATGAAATTTATTAAGAAAAATATCAAATTTGATTTTAGAATAAAGAAGACGAAAAAAAATGAATTTTAGTAAAAAAATTATGATAATCCGGGTTTTAGATCAAAATATATGACCTTTAGAAATATGGTGAATTATAAAAAATAAAAAAAACAAAAAAAAAAAAAACCACGCACACAGTAAGTTTTTTTGTTTTGTTTTTTTTTTTTATTACTTTAAACGCTTTTTTTTTCCTCCTTATTTTTTTTTCCTTCTTCATCTTTATCCACTTGAAATTAGAATGTCCTTATAACTAAATAAGATTTCGGAGTGTCATATTACCCCTAATAAGTTGAAAATCAATCCTTTTAAATAATTGGCCCATATAAATAATCCTTTCCTTAAATTTTTTCTAATCATAAATCATTCTAATATTGTTAGTTTATTTTTTTATGAACATTCCGCAAATATATTTGGTGGATTTCTGGTGGCGGTGTTTACGGGGTTGGTGGCTCTATAGTTGTAGGGAGATAGGATTTGTTTGTTGTTGTTGCTGTCTTTCTTTTTTCGTGTTTAGTTTGTTGTCAATTGATGGATGGACCCTGGGAATCCGTGTCTGTTGGCCAGCTTATCGGAATTTTTCCGAAGATTTTTTTCTCTTTTGGCTCAGCACTCCCTGGCTTTCTATCTTTTAGTTGGCGTTGTTGCTGTTGTTGTTGTTTTTTTTTGTGTTTGTGGTTCCGGCCCGGTGTCGGAAGTTTCAGTACCGGGTTGGTCCGGTTGTTGTAAGTACCGGGTAGTGCCGGTTTTGTTAGTCCGGGCTTTCCCGGGTTATTAATAAAATCTTTCGTCCTTGGAAAAAAAAAAAAAAAGACATTGTAGCTTTCGGGCCGGGGGGGGGGGGGGGGGGGTTTCGATTGGGAAAATAAAATAAGCATGGGATGCCGTGATAGGAAAGCGGCCAAATGGGCTCGGAAAAGAATTTATTTAATTATTTTTATTTCAGGTGAGTTCTATTGGAACTTCGTAAATATTAAAATCGAAGTGTAATTATAGTATCAGAAGTAATAACGAAATGTCAGTAATTTCTGGAAACACCTTTTCATCCTATTCCCACCCATTGGCCCATTTTGATTCATACCTTTTTTTTGGACGGGTTTATAGAGTCTATTGGCACCAGAGAATTGTTTTAGGGTTACATTGTTGAATTTTTTTCATTACACCATAAAATTACTTCATAATTTCTCATATAGAAACTGCATTGTCACTTACGCTCGTTATAGATAAGAAAATGTCACTGTCATTGATATTACCCATCATCAAATAAAATTTCAGTACCAATGAAACTAGTAAAATTTTGTCAATCCATCTATCAACCAACACAACCAAGAGAAGATGAGCTCACTTGGAACCATTCCACTAATGGATTATGCTCTGTGAAGTCGGGATATCACTTAGCTTTCGAGTTGAAATAACGCTCTTCCTACTGCCCTCGGGTTGAAATCACATGGAATTGGAGATGGTATTTGTGTTAGGCGTAGTGCCCGAAAGACAATTTCTATAATTTTTTTTGACAGATTTATAATTCATCTTAATATTTGCATTCATGCTTATATTAATACACTACTGAAAACCCTAAGTATATCGGTAGGTAATCACATAATTCAGTATATGGCATACACACGAGGATTGAGTTAGTGATGATATGCTTAAAACTATTTAGTCGTGGTGAATTTAATCAGAGTATGGGTCTCATCATTAATATACCAATAATGCGCCCAGAACACTTAACGGTGTGACCGTCTTATCCGGACCGCCGGTATAGGGTACCTAGTGGGGCATTTATATATGATGTCTATCATATATGATTGGACCGATTTGATTTGAATTCTCGATATAATTATGTGATCGAGAAATCTTATCGAATCACAAGATGATCATATATGGATTAATCTCAATCCTGATGTGATCACAGTCTACTGCTTGGTTCAAAGTAGGGTTTGATGTGTTAGTTAAGGATCACTTGGATACATGTGATCCGAACACTTTCGTTGGCTCTATTTTGGAATGAGTGAGTAGTCCGTGACTTCACGTATATGGAATCCATTCCTTCTTGCGCGGGAAGTAGACGGACGCTTCCCTTAATTGTTAATCCTGTAAACCGATCGATGGGCCCGCTTCATATTATATTAGTTATGAACTAATTGATCACTAGGGGGTTAATGGTAAATAAGATAAGATATTTTGAGAAGGGTTTACGGAGATATCTCGAATCAAAACGAACGATCTATGGAGGATTTATCCGTATGTAATAATTATATCAATGGACGCTTATCGACTCAGTGATTAGAGTGTAAGTATATATATATAATCGATAGAGTTCAGTTTCGGGTTTATGGTGGCATAATCCCGGAATTAATAGATTGAATAAGAATTGTTCTGTTCGATGAATAATTTTATTTAATTTATTGTATCTACTAGTTATAGGTCCATGGTCCCCGATGTGTAGTTTTCTTGGATAATTACATGTCATGTGATTAATTGTTTATTTGTTAAATAATTAATCGGAAGATATTAGATATTATCTATTATATATATCTAAATTAGTTTTAGAATATATTATATTTATCTTATATTTAATAAAGGATTATTATGATTGATTATTTAATTAATTAGTAAATCCTTGGAGGACAAGGATTTCTCTCCTATATAAAGAGAGTTATCCTAAGCCTTTTATTAGACATAATACATGCATATACACACAAAATAAGCTTGGAATTTTCGGTCGTTCTTAGGGTTTCGAGTTGGGAAAATCTTCGGGATTTTCCGGATAGCATATCAAGGAGGTCAAGCATCAAGGATTAACATCCACCGGTTGTTGCTTGGAGATACACATCGGAAGATCGTGGCATCTCAACTATTCGGATCTCGGATTCTCAATCTTGGAGTTCATTCCTTTTGATTGATAAGTAGATCTAACCTTTTTGTAGGTAGATCTTAAATTATGTGCTTTAATGTTATATTGATCGAGATCCTTGTTATTCCGCTGCATAATCGGATGGATCTAGATCTGTCCGACGATATTACATCCAACAATTTGTAATGTCTGTTTTTCTCGGAAAGTATCGACGACGACTTGGCATGAAGACTCGAAATGAAAGGATTTTCTTTTTTGATAAAAAAAAATGCCCATGTCAATATTTACATTACTCGGGTAGAATCATGGAGCTAATGATTTTTTTTGCTACTATGCTAAAACAAAGAGATATTGTCGACGCTATGCTAACACGAAGAGATATTGCCTATAGTCAGAGGCGTTCTTAATACATAATGGGCCCGAGGCAAAACTTGAAAATGGCTCACTTTTTATTTAAAATAATAATTTATATACATAAGTAACATAAGTCAAATCACTTTCAAAAAATATTACAAATGTCAAAAACAATAATATTATTGAATAAGTAAAGGAAAAATAACAATAGTTGAAACAATAACATCATAGACAACTACAAAACAGTGGAATAATAACCAACAATATCAAAATACTGCGAAACACCGATTGACAACATAACTACGAAAACAAGAAAACAAATTGATCATGAAAAAAAAATTATGTGCATGTCTAGATGCAAAATCATCAACTATAGTATCAAGTTTAATATTGTCCAACATATCATTCAGTTCATGTGCCCTATATGGTTAGCTAGAGCATATTTTTTTATTAGTATCAACGTATCAATACTTTATAAGAATTTAATGGTAAATCCATGTATTATAACAAATAAATAAATCCAAAATATGTCAAGATGAAAAATCGAACTAGCATCAATATTAGTAACCAATGTCTTATCTACTAGATTAACTTATACTATGACTAAAAATATAATTTTAGACTTCGTTATATCATGGACCATGAGCGGTCGTCCATCTCGTCCGCCCTTAAGGCCGGCCTTGCCTACGGTCAAGTTCCGTCCCCGGTGGTTTTCACTTGTACGATTAACTCATTCTAAAAGCTACACCATGCACAATTCTTTCTTTATATATGTGGTTGATTCAATCATAAATGTCTTTTTTTTTTTTTTTTTCTTTTTTTCGTGGAGGTGGGAAGCAAGCAAGTGATGGAAATAATTGAAGAAGATGCTCCTTGAAAGGGGGACAATAGGGTAAGTCACTGAACATGAGGAACTTCACAATGCATCCATGGTATGTATGGGTGCCCATTTTAGTCCAACACAATTCTTCTTTCGAAAGCGACCAAGTAGCTTATTTTTTTTGGTATATTAAAAAAAAAAAATAAAAATTTATTAATCAATATCCACAGAACAAGTGGGCAGAACGTCACAAGGGGACAAACTACGTAAAAGCAAATTGTATCATTATTCGCATCATTTTTGATTATGTTTGTAGCATTTTTCATAATTTTTATGAGACCGTGGCTTGAGGTCCTCTCAAATTTTTCTTTGAATCTACTAAAATATGTTGGAACTAATTACGTCGATTCGTTTTGAATTCTGATGAACAATCAATTGAATAAACAGAAATAACAAAACAATGAATCAAACAAACACAATTTTATTCATGATCCAAATACTGCATATCAATTAAATGAAATTGACAGAAAGCATAAGTAAAACGAAAAATTATTCAGATTGAGGCGAGTTAAGCAATTCGTCGTCCTTAGACATTAATGCCCCGATTATATGCACAAGGTGTATGGCATATGTCTCCCAAAATACAACAATCTACATTTCCGGATTCTTGCACTTGAATGAGGAAAGACCGGCGAACTGATAAGATCTTGTTATCTCGACTTCGTGAATGCTGAAAAATTAAGTGCAGATTTTCTGTATAATGCTCGGGAGAATTCGTGTATATTTCATTCAGTAATGAGGCAATTATATAGGCAGAGTATGAGGCAATGAATAGCAATATGTGTTCAGAATTTTCGCAGCAAATTAAAAGAGAGGGTACAACTGTTCAGAATTGGAAGTTGAAGCAGTTTTTTCTGTTCATGAACAGACATATGCACTCAGTTCGTACTGGTGCCTTCCAATCGCTGATGCTCGCTTCTGTTGGTATTTCTCAGAATTATTTCCGTTTAGCTGGTCCAAAATATTAATATTTGGCCAAGCCAAGCCAAGCCCAAAGCCCGAGCTTGAACCGAGCCAACCGGACAGCGGCGGCGGCGTGAACCAACAAGTATTAAGTCCTCCCTCCTTAACAAATTTCTCTTGCCCCTTGGCTTGGCTTGGCCAAACAAGCGTCCATACATGAAACTCTACTATTTAAATAGTGAGTTCACGTATTCCATGTCTCCTATGTGGGACAATGAATACAAAACATTCATTAATACTCCCACATAGTTTACTTTATCTTTAGGCATTGATTTCTCATTCACCTGATATCGGAATCGAATGATTCAAAAGTCGATATCGACCTATTTTGTTTAATATTACTCACTCTTTGTTCAAGATTTTGATCAATAATTTATATAATAATATGTCTATTAGTACCAATAGACATAATAGGGAACATTGGACATTGACCTTCAAAAGTTTATATGTATATATTATCGTGGACATATACGACGTGTATTGCAGGAGTCTCAACATGTTTACTGCTGAAGCAAGATGAAAGAAATAAAAAAAAGTAGTTAAAACCAAGAGATGATACTGATACATTCTCCACTACACATAGTGGGTAGTGAATATGCATTACACAATATTATCCATTTATCTCACATGAATACACTTCAATTATTGATCATTCTTTATGTTCTGTACGTACATTACACAATATGTGTAGTGCAGTGGCGGTTCTAGAAATTATATTCAACGGGGTCCGTAAAATATTTTAAAAAGTAAATAATTATTTTTTACGGGGTGCGAAATATTTTTCTATAGTTAAAATGTAGAATATTTTTATTTTTAATAGGATCCGCGAAACCTCATTTACTACTATGTGCCTCCGCCTCTGGGGTAGTGCACGTATCATTTCCATAAAACTAATTAATACGTGGCAGGTTAGTTTACCCTTTTTGTGCATCTTTATCACCTTCATGGGAATGTGACAATCAAGATTAAAATATAGAATATTTTATATCAAAGTAAGTAAGTATATGTGTAATAATTTGAGTAGAATAATAATGTGTACTGTAGCCATAATTCAAGAGGAAGCGACATTTGGTTTAATAATAAATAATAAATAATAAATAATATGGATGGATTTGGGGGTACTCATCACGTGCCATGGCAACGTGGTGCCCTGTCTTCTTCTGGACGGTGCCTTTGCCCCTTGTTTATTTCACTTCTATTTATATTTACATAGTCACTGTTTATTGGATATATAGTTATATACTATATCAGAAGATTTTTTTTTTTTTTTTTTAATAAAATGCTGATTACTAAATTTAAAAAAAAAATGTTATCTGCATGGTTACCTGTAACTATTTTCATAAATTGGCAATCAAATTTATTAGTGTTTCTGTCCTATTAAATTATAATAGCTTTGATATTTTAGATTTTGTGCCGAAAGTGTCCTTGTATAGGACTCTTGCGAAAGTGTATTGTTTTTGGAATGATTTATGAAACAAATCCGTAATTAACGGAATGATTATAACATAAAAAAAATAACATGAAAATAAAATTTTGTTTCATTGAATAGATTTAACAAAATAACTATTACTGTATAAATCTGACTCGAAACGATGAAAAATAAAAGTACAATTAATGCATAAAATAAAGAACTAGAAATCAAACCGTGGCGAGTAAGCTACTCTTTCTTTATAGGCAAATTGCTTCCGGTATGGTACACATGGTAGCAGAATGTCTCTCAAAATACAACGGCTTTACGTCTCATATTTAAAGGCACTCCGAAAATCCGAGCTCCGACGAACTTACAGAGTGCTCCGACTACTTTTCAACTCAAGAACTAGATCTATATGAGAGACTCTTTGTAATGGAAGACACAAGAGAAAATTCGATGCTCTAACCTTTATCCACGGGGTACTTTATATAGTGTACAGAGAAGCCAATGCTTGAATCTGATTGGCCGTATGACACAAGTCGGCCTACTTCTACCTCAAGAAAAGTCATCCAGGCGTGTAAGACTTGGTGGCCGACCTCACCCTCGCTTCTGATTGGTCGGATGACGCGTCGTCTGAATTCTGATTGATCGGATGACTGAATCACGATGCGGCTTGCTCGACTTTTCCCACAAGAAAAGTTAATTTCGGCAGACTTTAATTCATTAAGTCCTGGCCGACCTCATTCAGTCTTCCGCGTATACACACCGTTCCGGAACCTTCCAACCGCCTCAACATTAACCTGTTAATTAAAAATTAATTTATGGTTAATTTCATAAAGAAATTTTGTCTAAAAAATTAACAATCGAACCGAGCCAGGCCGGCCGGCCGGCCGCCGGTCGCGTGTGGAATTATCTAAATCCTCTCTCCTGCACAATAGTGTTTAACCCTTTGCGGCACGTGCCATTGTAGCACTAACATATGGAGCTCAAGTCTCCATTTTACCAACTTTAGGCATTAAGTGCCCCACTAGCACTTAATTATAGAGCTCAAGTCTCCCATTTTACCTATGTGGGAAAGTTAGAGTTGATCAAATCAATAAGTGCTACACTAGCACTTACATATGTAGCTCAAGTCTCCCATTTTACCTATGTGGGAGACTTAGAGTTGATCACACTTCAACTCCTGTCCACACATGTTTTACACCAATTTAGACATTAATTTTTTCATTTACCTGATATCCGAATCGAATGATTCCAAAGTCAAACAACATCTACTCCATGAGTGGTATTTTTAAATGTAATAAGCTCCTGGTGAATCACACCAGAGCGTATCCAAAATTTGCGTTAATGTTGATTGTTTAAAGACATATTTCAAACCTTCTATTTCACATGATTTGACTCATAGCTCCTATTTCACATGATTTGACTCTATTTCACATGACACTAATTTGTGGTGCCGATACATTTGAATTATATAGTAACCATTTGAACATTCTTTAAATTACTAGGAGCTATTGTTCTCACAGCAATTGATTTACTTATTGTTAGGGGTGAACAAAAAAATCGGAAGCCAAACCAACCGGCCGAACCAAATCGAACCAAACCGGAAAGGTAAAAACCATGGTTTTTTGGTCGGTTTTTGTATTGTAAAAAACCAAACCGTGAAAAACAATTTGGTTCCAATTTAAAAAAATAAAAACCGTTTAAAACCGGACCAAACCGGGTTTTATATATATATACACACACACACATACATATACACACACATACCTACGTCTATTAATACTTTAAAACATCAATGTGTTTTTTTCGGTCCAACTCAACATGTTTAAACTTTGTATTTGTAATATATTAATGATCAATTACTAATCTCATGTCCTAAAGATTCGTATTTTATTGATCGTTTCATAGACTTGTTTTGAATTTTCAATCATTTAAGAGAATCTCGAGTACATTTTAGCTCACAGCTCACTACCGCTAACTCTTTCTTCTCTTTCTACTTCCTCAGCTCCAATATTTGAAATATGTGAATGCTTGTTTGTATGACTTGCTTCTTTTTATGATTTTGATGAGCTTCATCATAAACATTTTCCGATTTGTTTATTTGTTATGTTTGACATCTTATATAAATAAATGCATTAATAGACATTAATTTTATATAAGTTTGTCTTTTATTTGCTTATAATTAGATTATTTTGGACAATAACACTGTTGACATAATCAAAATCAGAGTTGATGTTTTGGAGAAAAATAAAATGACTAATATGTTTAAACTCAATGAAGCCAAAAACAATATCATATGTTTTTTTTTTCCCTTTGAAATGTGTGAAAGTTAGCTATCTTTAATTTATCTCTCGCTTACTTATGAAACAAATGTATTCCTCTTTCTTCCTTGACCATACTCAAAATATTGTTTTGTATGATGAACTTTGAGATTTATATATGATATTCAATAACATAACGCTTAGTTCATTATTAGTACTTTTTTAAGTTGATGATTCATTGATGAATTGAAATGAGTAAGAGATGACTCTTTTATTATCTTGTTTGTCTCAAGCATGAAAATTCAATGGTAGGTGTCGAGTTCGTTGTGTTAGTTGGTGTTGAAGTATGATTGGTTTTTGGATCTTTAAGATTCACATGGGTAGATGTTAGTTAAATATAACACATTTGTTAAATCATCTCACTGTATTTACTGACATAATAATACTAATGTATTACATATATTATCATTTGTTGTTACGAGACAATTTGTGATTTCCTATCAACAATTTTAATTGTTAAAGAAAACCGTTAAAAACCGGAACCAAGCTGAACCAAGCCGGACCGAACAAATGGTTTACGTCTCAAAACCGTTCTAGTTTGGTTTCGAAAATAAGAAACCGTATAAAATGGTTCGGTTTTAAAAAACGAAAAAACCGGCCGAACCGGACCATGTTCACCCCTACTTATTGTTCCACATATGTCGGTGCACCCAGGGGCGGCGGCACTTGAAGGGGTTTGGGTCACTTGACCCTCTATCCAAAAACAAAAACAAAAATAGTGTATTTTTTACATAATTTAAAATTTTTATATACTAATATCTATTCTTTGACCTGTTAAAATTTTAAAATATTCACTCTTCACCCGTAATTATGCATATATTTTTTATATAATGTATTAGAAATTTATAATACGATGCGTCGTTATCGATTTCTGACCCGTGTCACATAATTCATGCAGCCGCCCTAGGGTGCAACATATCATTTTTACAGAATATACCGTGTGAAAATGAAATGTATGGAGCAACATGCGACTTCCCACACTGTTGATCCTGATTCGACTTCCACTGGATCGCATGTTGCCTCATACATTCGACTTTTACATTATCGATTCTACTGTGATGTATGCATATGTAGTATGGTACACGATAGACTCTTGTTGTGGTACAAATAAATGCCCACAATTATAATTAAGCAGAGTTATAAGTACTAAGACTTAACGTGTGTGAAAATTAAATGATGATTATTTTATTTCACCAATCACAATGTAGGCATTCATAAACACAATTATGATTCATTAAACCTTGAACTAGCTTTGATTAGTTGGTAATTAAATAAAGAAATGCATGTGATCACTGCTACATATGTGTACGATTCATTAATTTAGATTACAAATGTAGCAGTAAAACAACTGCGTCCCAACATGGTTTACGCTGATTCTTCTGCCACTTTAATTAGTTGTAAGCATAATAGGGAAATTAAATTATTTAAGAAAAGTTAAGTGCATGATACTTGTTAATAAACAATAATAAAAGAAAAAGGAAAACCTGTCTGTAGGATAAATTTTAATTGCATTAAATTAAAAAAAGTCATGTATTTTTGTTCTGATGTGGACAGAGAATCATATACTTTTTTTTTTCCCTTCCAATATTGATTCTAAGTACAGCCTATGGATCACCAACGTCTAGGATCCTTCAATATATATAATTTTTTTTAAAATTAATTTGTGTAATTATCCCTTACTTTCCCAACAATAGAAAAACACTGTTCATATATTTGACTAGGGGTGAGGAGAAAAAAATCAATCCACACTAGAAATATACATAAAACGTCGTTTTGATTAAACATGTTTACTTTCTTATAATTTGTATTGCTTATAATAATTTTTGTGAAACACTTTTATGTGACTATATTATTTCAATTTGAAGGCGACATATGAGAAATAGTTTGTTAAATAGACACTTCTTGTGTAATATGTTTATCTTTGAGAGATTTATTTGATTATGTTTGAGTATATATTTTTTATGGAAGTCCTTTATTTTATCAGGAAAATAACTAAAATAATTGTTCTCTAATTTTTTCCATTTAGACAAAAAAAAAAAAAAAAAATAGACAGTCTAGAAACCGGTCCCAAATCAGCCTAGTCGTAACCGAACCATTATTTTTCGTAGTGGTTTTGTTTGGCTTGGATTATAAATTTTCCACATCAATCCGACCAATAATAGGAACAAACCAAACCGAACCTACCGACCAAACCCACATTTCAGCCCGATTGGATATATATATGTATCATAGTGTGTTGTATATTAATTATGAAGTGTAGTAAATTTTAGACCAAAAAAAAAAAAGAGAAACAATTTAAATACATTTTGACTATCGTTAATGTAATAACGGTAAAGTAACAAAAATATTGTTTAATAGATAATGAATACTCAGCCCGATTGGATATATATGTATCATAGTGTGTTGTATATTAATTATGAAGTGTAGTAAATTTTAGACCAAAAAAAAAAAAAAAAAAATTTAAATACATTTTGACTATCGTTAATGTAATAACGGTAAAGTAACAAAAATATTGTTTAATAGATAATGAATACTTTACGGATAATATTAAAGACTTGTAAAATGAAAGAAAAAAGTTACGATAAAAAGATTTATATTTGAAAGAGATCGTATATAATAACAAAAAGTGAAAGCTGCATGATTCTTTTTTGAAACACAATCTTTCTATACATATGATATGTATTATCATCTTCTATTTTTTACTCGGTCTCTAAGAAAAATGAATATTTATTATATGAAATAGAGTAAAAAATTTCCAAAAAAAAGAAACAGAGTAAAAATAAATATCTATATATATATCGACAATTAATGACTTCACTGTTAAGTCTTGTCTCGATAGTATATAACTTTTTTTTAATATTGAGTATGAGTTCATTGAAAACTTACAGATGTAACGGTGATAAGGAGCTCGATCCCCGCCGGTACAAATGGAGCTGTGCAAGTCGAGGTGCAGCGAAACGGTGTCGTTTCGACCCGAAACGCCACCGTTTCAACTGTATGTTTTTTTTTGTTTTTTTTAATCATATCGAGACGGTGTCGTTTTAGATCAAAACGACACCGTTTTGATGCACTTGTTGATGATGCACCGTTGGGGATCTTTTCCCCGGTGATAATATATTTAAATGCAGAACATGCATAATGTCCCTCAACAGTGTCTGTCATATACATGCATTGAGGCAAACACTTCTTTTCTTGAGATTTATGTATTCTACCCATTTAATTTCTTGTTTTAAATTATGATGCACTTTACATAAATAATCACAGTGTTTTTTTCAAGAATTGTCAAATTAATGGTAGCATAAATAAAATTCTCGTATACAAATTAGTAATTATTTGAAGCTGAAAATAACTGCAATTAATCAAAGTTATCGGTAAAACATAGAGGAACTATACCTAGGTCCTAGGTATATGTCCCCTAAAATCTATCATGGTCCCAAAATTTCTTTGAACCCATTCTTAAATTAAAAAAGGTACGAAATTAAAATTAGCTCAAAACTAGAAATTATAGTCTGGAAATCAAATTTAATAATTGAAAAAAACTAAAACTCATCAAGTGCAAACTCTCTACCCTCTTAATTGATCGCTAGATCAGCTGTCGAAAATCTGGCCCGATGTGTTGATGAATCAGGAAATCGTCGACATTTGCAACGTTAAACATCATGTTATGATGAAGATATTGTTGTTGGTGATGATGTTGATGTTGATGTTGATGTTGATGAATAGTTGAAACTTCGTTCTGCCTCCTGAGCTCCATAACTTTTCGATGTGAATTCGAATGTTTAGTGAGAACAAAAGTCGGGCTGGCACCAGGTCGGTATTCAGGCAAGAGCCGGCCCGATTTATACCTCACTCCACAAGCATTACAAAGTGTTTTCGGGCCCATTGGCCCTGTCCTCCACTGTGGGGTCTGATCAGTAGCACAATGAAGGCATCTTCTCCCTTCACTATTTGTTACCATGCCATTACGAGCAGATTCCTTCTTTTTGAGTGTAGCCTTCATCGCCTTCTTTTCGAGACTCGAGCCAATGGACTCAGAGGATGACATAATTGTTGAAGTCATCTGATCGGTGGTCGTAGTAGTAGTGGTGGTGGTTGAGGAACTTGGAGAAGGCGTGACGGCAAGAAGGCGAGATGTCCAGTTGCATGGAGGAGCTCGTGAACGCTTGCTACGAGCCTTAGCTGGCACAGCCATTTCGGGTCGAAAGATGGTGGTGGAAATGGAAGTGGAAGTAGCTCGGTTCGGTTCGGGCTGAAACTCGGTATTATTGTTGTTATTTGGAGATTCAATCCCTGAAATTAGGTGCATATTCTGGAGATCCTCACATGAAAATGATTCTTCAGCAAAATGTGATACCCATTCTAGCTCAGCCAAATCATCATACTGTGTCATTCAAATAAACATCATTAATTATAAAAAGAAAATCTACTCTACATCTATATTTATTATTTTCAAATATGTGTAAAAAAAATAAAAAAATAAAAAAAAAACTCGTCCAGAACTTATGGTCACAGAAATCCATACACATGCTACCCATACTTCCTATATATTTTTCAATTTTTTTTAATCTTAAAATAATGTGAGGTGTTAAAAAAAGGTTGATTTTTGTAAGATTTTATAGATAAGAGAAGAGGGGGTAAAAGGACACATTACAAGTACAATTATTTTACAAGTGACACTCACGCACGTACATAGTGTAAATAGTAAATGGAAAAAAAATTATGGAAATATGTTTGTATATTTTAAGCACAATCTATCAAATAGCATCACTTTACCAACACAATATAAAGTTTTAAGAAGATAAAATTATTCATAATTAAAAAAGACTTAATCAGTACACATTGTGTCACTATATATATCTTATATATACTTTACACTTTCTCATTGTTGAATAAATTAGTACAGAATATACATTGTTTAATATGAATTCCATCATTAAAAGTGTAGCATTTTTTAGATGTGATAAACATTTATAGTCATTTTATCAATACCCTAAAAATAATCCGAACTTATAGCTCAAACTTTGAATTATGTGATTTTCATTCCTTTAATTTTGTACATTTCCTTCTGTCTTATTGTTCTTTACAAAGTTTCACATAATGTAATCCGTATATTACACAACGCAATTTAGATATTGATTGATATAAGTTTTCATCGTGATAAGCTATATATATATATATTTTAGAATTATTGTGACTATTTAGTCGTGGAATTAACCTTTTTTTTTAATGATAAAAAAGAATGACGTGGATGTGTTATCGGCACTGCATGATGATGGAATGGGAAAAATTACCGGAACACAAAGTTCGTTAGAGAAATGAGCATCAGTGAAATTCCGGCAACCGACGATATCACCTCCGAACGGGTAAAGCCCGGTGCTTCCAGTGGAATTGCATGATGTATTATCCAAGAAAGTCGATTCATGAGTAGAAGTTCCGGTGACGGCACCACCACCACCGGCCACCAGCATATGATCCTCAAAAACACCACCACCATCATGATCATCATCCGCGGGAGCCACCAATCCATCATCGTTAGGGTAATTCAAGAATTCATCAACAAAGCTGCTTTTGGCATCAGAAAGACGTCGACTTTCCTGTGTGAATTGTGACTGATCATAGTAACCTGAAACAGCAGGTCCCTGGAAAAATTCTGGAATATCCATTTTGAAAAGTAAAAAAAAAAAAATTAAACAAAGTAGTTCGAGTGTAACAGAGAAAGAGATACCTAGCTAGTTATGAAGTGTAAAATAAGAAAGAGGATAAATTTTTTGTTAATTTAGAGAGAGAAAGGAAAAGGAGGGGAGAGAGAAAGTGGAATTAATTGGAGGGGAGAAAGTGGAGGAAGAGAGAAGAGAGGAGAAGGGATTTTATTTGCGAAGGAAGGGGACATATAGACAGCTATAATATTGGCTGTTGACCAAGGAGATAAACACCCTTTTTAAAAAAACCATCCCTACTTTTTATTATTATTATTATTATTTATTCTTATTACAGTATTATCACTTCTAAGTAAAATTTTGACTATAACTGTTATGGAGATGAGGCTTATCTTGATGATTAAGTTGAGGTTCGAGTCTCACTGTATGTACGTCTGAATATAGTTCCCTGTATATGGTAATTTTGTTTCGGGAGATAAAAAAGTTGTTTTATATATCTAAAACAAATAATTATAACAAATTTTCCTAACACATTTGATTATATATGATGGACACACTCGTCTATCTATTACTTTTGTGTCTCGTTTGAGCTTTGTTTTTCTCTTGTCTAGGTTATTTTAATGTTATTTTCGTTACCAGTTAAAACTCAGAACTTGTTTCCGAACAACATAATATTAGAGTTTCGCTTTTCAAGTATGGAAAATAAGACATCTTAACAACAACTAAGTATTATTCCGGGAAAGATTCGACCACGATGTCAACTCTGGGATGTGGTATCTTGAGAAGGAAGCTTTAGCATTGTCTTGCTCGGGAATTAGAAGAATTTAGATATACAATGTCAAGAGGCAGGTTTACGTTCGAAATATCAATAGTAGAGACAACTTTTTTTAGTTGTTGTTCCAACGGTGCTTGTATTTGATAGCTTATAAAAAAAAAAGTTGAAACAACAAAAATATTTCGTAACGTGAGATTTTAATGGACAGTTGATACTTTTATCCCAAAATTTACTTTATAGAGATACTTTTAACTCTAAATTTACTTTAAATAATTGATTTAAAAACATCTGTGGAATCAGTCACTCCCCAACTCAAATTTAACTAATTTATTAGCATTATTCGGAACAAAAATTATTCGTGGAGTCAAATATGACTCCCTTGAAAAGTTCTCATCCGTACGTAACATATTACCTACAAGCGACGCACATATATACATACTTCGAATAGTAAAAGAAAAAAAAATTATTGAAGGACGTTTGCATATCCCAACCACATTAATTGTAGTAATTTATTTCTTATTACTGATCTTATTAGATATTATAAATAATTTTTCTCTTTATTTATTGCAGTTCCATCTATAAAAGCATTATTTATTGTTTTAAAGATTAGAAATGAAACTGAATTAATTATATCTAATGATTTTATATTAGTTTAGTCTATTTATCAGTATACCTACAAACTGAAATTAAATATTTAACACTCTCCCTGCGCTCTTAAATGTAGGTCATTTTAGTACTTCTTATTCGTCTTTAATGTAAGTAATTTTACCATAAGAGTGAATTCATAATTTTCCTTTGTCTTCACTAAATTTATATTCATCAAATTACTTTTCTTCACAATAATTAGATTGATGATAGTTAACGTTGTCTGAAACTGTCGATAAAGAAATCGAATCTTAATGCGGGTAATCAGGTTTCATAAGGATAACCAAATTACATTGACTGATGGATTTTGTGATAAATTATATTTATAGCTGAGACCCTCTACATACTCAAATGATGATTTGAGTTCAAACTATTAACGTAGTTCTGAATTTGAGAATGATGACATCTTCTTGTAATAGAGCTCCGATGTGACAGTTAATGCATTGTTTAGGGGTGTTCACGGTTCGGTTCGGTACGGTTAATGGCCGTAACCGAAACCGAACCGAAAATTTCGGTTAATAGATATCCGAAACCGAAACCGAACCGTTTGCTTTAGGAAACCGAACCGAATTATATGGTTCGGTTCGGTTCGGTTAACCGAAAACCGAATACTATTTAACAATTCGATTTGGTTCTAAACGGTTCGGTTTTTTCATTCGGTAATAAACGGTTCGGATAACGGTTCGGTTATAAGCTATTTTTATAACAAAATTGTAATATTTTGGTTATAAAAACTAATTATACATGTTGATACAAACGGTTCGGTTAACGGTTTTTTGTTTGAAACGGTTTCGGTTCGGTTAATTATTTGGTTTTTAATTCGGTTCGGTTTTCGGTTCGGTTTTTAATTCGGTTCGGTTTTCGGTTCGGTTCGGTTCGGTTTGTAGCGTTAACCGTAACCGAACCGAAATTTTCGGTTTCTCTATATTATTAACCGAAACCGAACCGAAAACGAGTATTAACCGAACCGAACCGAACCGAATGACCTAGGATCGGTTCGGTTTTCGGATAAACCGTATCCGTGAACACCCCTAGCATTGTTCACGTGATAAGAAAATGACTGAGATCATGGAGCAATTTGCAAATCATGCCATAATGGACCAGGAATAATATGGTCATTATTCCATCTCGGGTAATATCTGCTAAACGACCTGGTTGTTCACCTCGGATTTCTAAGGGTCAATAGTGATGGCATGTTTTGAGTTCAGAGTTTGAGACTGAGGTGAACATGCACCATGTCGGTTGAACGAGGTGGGAGTTACCACATATTAGACTAAGTACTCTTTCTTGAAGTTGTCTGAAATGTAGGGTCTTTTACTGAACTAAACCCCTTTGGCCCATTTTGCAATGAAGATCTAAAATAGTTTATTATGTGCCACGGGTATGACGTCGGGTCGTGGATACCAACCCCCATTTCGCAGCCGGAAGCCTTGATCGACATCCCTTTAATGCGTTGTTTTAATATAATGACCCCCCCCCCCCCTCCCTTCCCCACCTTGCATTCTCCCATGAAATATATTTCCCCCTTAAAAAATCATCTCTCACAATTTCACTTTATCAACTTTATTACTTTTTTTTACCATTATTTTATTCATTATTCTACTTTATTTCACCAATCATTTCATAATCTACACAAATTTCAAAAAAAACATCTTAACTTTATCTAAAAAACCCCAAAAAAAACTCCAACCCAAAACAAACACAACCTATGTTTAATTAGGGCCCTCATCCTTACCACGCGAAGAAAAGCTTATTTTGCCCCCTTTTTTTATTTTTTTTTATTTTAATTTTCTATATTTCACTTTTCTTAAACATTATATAATATCTATTGTTTCTAATCATAGTATAAAATACTTAAGTAAGAAATAATCATTGCTTATGAAATGTGTCAAGTAATACGGTTTGTTTGTGGGGAAAACATTTGTACACAGAATTTGTCCAAAAAAAACGTATACATAAATGATTCAAACCATAATGTTCATAATAAATTAAACAAAAAATATAGAAAAAACAATAATACAAACTTTTGGATTAAGTTTATGTGGCTTCTGTGCAGATAAAATATGTGTCTAAATCATTCTACTTGTTTGTGAATGAAATTATAATAGTTGATGGAAAATCAGTTCTTAACAGAGCACTAATTAAGTTCTCAGAAAATAATAATAATGAATAAATAAAATCCTTAAAAAAAAAATAACTGATCCATGTATATATGTACATCCATAACTGATCATGCATGTATATATGTACCTGGGCTCATGCATGCATGCATTTGTATCCAAATTAATTAATTAGAAATAGCACCCCGGTTTCCTAGTACTTTCATGGATATATCTTGTCATTGTATTATCATGCTTTTCTTCCAATTTTTATTTTATTTCTTTCTAAAAATCATATCGAATTTTTTCAGCAGTTGAATATTTAGAATTTGCATGAAACAACACCAAGACTAAATGTATGTGAGATTGTGAGTGCGTGACCAGAAAAGTGACACAGATAAGGCAACTTTTGGACACTAAATCTGCCTTTTAAGGGACCTTTTGAAATGTTTGGATTTTATCCAGTTTGGGTTTTTTTACAAGAAAATTAAACGAAATTAATGAAAACTTTCTTTTTTTAATTTAAAATATTAATTTATTTTGTAAGAAAAAAATGGGCCAATGGGGATGGCGAAATATAAAAAGATTAATTATCTATTTCCGATCATCTTAAGTTTTTGAAAAATACGGTAGTTGAGGGCAACGACGGAGCTTACTTAGGGGCTGAGGGGAGCTAAGCCCATCCAGCTCTTTTTATATTTTTCTATATAGTATGTATGTCTAACTCACTAAGTCATCGGCCTACTAGATAATTAGCCTTACAACCCACCTAACATGAGCCACTAAAAGTATATGTTATAATAATAAAAACGAATCCCCTGGATATAGCCTAGTGGTGAAGGCATGGGTGTGTAGTGCAGCCTCTAACCTAAGCTGGAGGTCAGCGGTTCGATTCCCGTAATGGGGTTGATTTCCGATTGATAACATCCTTCAGTGCAGAGGTTTCAAAGGCAACCCATGTTGGAGCTACTAGGTTACCTGATTAACCTCTCCTCACTTTCCTTTGGGATCGGGGGTGAGGGGACCCTTAGGGCCAGTTTGGATTGAAGGAAATAAATAGAAAGGAAAAGGAAAGATAGTGACGGAGAAGAAAGGAGAGGGGAAGGGGAGATTGGGAAGTTTATTTTGAGTGTTTGGATAGAACTAGAAGGAAAGGAAATGAGGGTTTAAAAGTGTGTTTGGAATGTCAATGTATAGAAAGATTATATATGATTTTCCAATTTTAGACATTAGGTTAGTGAGATATTATTATTAATTTTAAGGATATTTAAGTAATTATATAAAATATTTTTTTTAAAGAGGTAATTATATAAAATATTAAAAAAAATATCATTTCCTTCCAAATCTTGCTGAAAATAGACGGAAAGCATGCAGTCTAATTTCTATTGGAACGTTTCTTTTGTTCTCCCTCCATCGTCTTTCCTTTCCTTCTCCTATTGACATACCAAACACCCCATTAATGGTAGGGTTTACCATTTTTTTATAATAAAAAAACGATTTATTGACATCACACGTTTATTTCCGACCCCACGATCATTTCAACACTCAAAACATTACTTCAAACACCACGATTATTTTTTATGAAAATAATGTGAGTGGTACCTGACGTTTAAAAAATAACGTCAGTGATGATAGTGACGTTATAGTTATAGAAATATCACTTGTGAGTAACGTTAGATCCAATGAATTGACACCGGAATTAACGTTTGTAGTGTGATGCGGGAATTAAAAAAAACTGACACCGAAATTACCGTTTGTAGTGTGGTACGTGAAGTAAAAAAAAATACACCATAAAGTATAAATAAATTTATCGTTTATAGAAAATTATGTCGTATAAATAACATTGGAAAAAAAATTTCTCAGCCCACCCGACGAAAACCTTGCTCCGTCCACTACCCGACGAAAACCTGGCTCCGTCCTTCGTTGAGGGGACTTGGCCAGGTAAAACTTTCACATAATTTTCATAAAATACACAAAATTGAGATTTGAGACGATAAGATACTGTAACGCCCCCAGACCCCGGGCCTGTAGCGCTAAATGAGTCATAAATGTCCGGTCAACTGCTTAGACCGCCGTCCTCGCTTGGTCTAAAAGGGCTAACCTGAGTTGACAAGACCTTTATGTCTCACACTTATATGGGGGTGAGCATTCACTTAATTTACCGATGTGGGATATCACATTCTCCCCCCCTTATGAGGGACTGGCGTCCTCGCCAGGACGGCCAAGACTTGTCCCGGATCGTCCCTACCAGAGGTAACTAGAGGCCATCCTTACACCGTCTTCTTGTACGGTGCAGCGCATAGTTCCGTCTGATAGTCGGAACATAGGCCCAAACACATATAAGAGAAGGAGCCTCATCCCCAAAACCTAGGTTGTGAGGTGAGGGGAGTTCATCTCTTAATATGGTGGGTTATACTATCACAAGTTCCCAATGTGGGATACTTTAACACGCCCCCTCAAGTGTGGGCCTGGGCACTCTCAAGGCCAACAAAGAGGCCCAACACTTGCACAATATAATTGGGGAAACAATGTTGGAAGCAAGGATTGATCACATGACCTCCCGCTCTGATACCATGTAGAAATCTAGGCCCAAACCCATATAAGAGGAGGGACCTCATCCCCAAAACCTAGGTTGTGAGGTGAGGGAAGTCCATCTCTTAATATGGTGGGTGAAACAACCACAAGTTCCCAATATGGGACACTTTAACACGCCCCCTCAAGTGTGGGCCGGGCACACAAGCCCAACAAAGAGGCCCAACACTTACACAATAAAGGGTGGCTCCGATACCATGTGGAAAACATAGGCCCAAGCCCATATAAGAGGAGGGGCCTCATCCCCAAAACCTAGGTTGTGAGGTGAGGGGAGTTCATCTCTTAATATGGTGGGCTACACTATCACAAGTTCCCAATGTGGGATACGGCCATCCTTACACCGTCTTCTTGTACGGTGCAGCGCATAGTTCCGTCTGATAGTCGGCTCTGAATACCATTCAGTAACGCCCCCAGACCCCGGGCCTGGTAGCGCTAAATGAGTCATAAATTTCCGGTCAACTGTTTAGACCGTCGTCCTCGCTTGGTCTAAAAGGGGTAACCCGAGTTGACAAGACCTTTATGTCTCACACTTATATGGGGTGAGCATTCACTTAATTTACCGATGTGGGATATCACAGATACCCGGGCCTTTTAATTATTCGGATAATTACTTCCTCCTCCTGCTCCAATTGAAAGACAGTGGACAGCCACTAGGAAGCACGACGAATACAGCTCGGATGATAACAAAAGAAACTGCAATGGTGGAGTGGAGATGCTCTCTTCTTGTCAGAAACTAGTGGAACCCCCTGCCATTTTGGTTTCTGTGCTTTTTTTTCTTTCTTTTTTTCTTTTCTGTCCATTGCCATGTTAGTTTTTAAAGAGATTCCGCAGCCAATTTCTGAGCCATCTCTAATGGAACCCCTCCAACCTGCCAATTTTTTCTTTTCTTTTCCAGTCACTACTTTCCATCTCCTGAAAAAAAAGAAAGGAAAGGAAAAGATTAAAAAAAAAAGCCCTATGTACAAATTCTTGATTCATTTCATGTCTTGTACAACTGAAGTTACTGAACTCTCAATTTTGTAAACTTTTGTCCGAGAATATGAGGTGAGGAGGAAAGATCAACACACATTCACATAAATGAACTTGGAGTTGATTTGATACTTTCGAGGTATCGTGTTTCGAATAAAATGTAAAAATAGAATTGAACGTTTGTTGAATCTGTAACCGCATAGTGCTATATTGATATTTATGTTAAACGGTTGATGCATAAGAGATTTATTGTTTCTAAGAGATATAAATCTCATAGACATGAGATAGTTAAATAAATTTTATCATCGTTGGAAACAAGTAACATTGTAATCCTTTGAGACTTATGTAGTCTATGAACTCTTGATATTATACCATTTAATTTGTAAATATGAGCTTCATGTTGTACGTTTCTTTTGAGTGATCGAGTAGTAATTTGGTTGCGAGGAAGATTATATTAAGTGATTTACAATGGTTCCTTTTGTTGAAATAGTGTCCTAAATCCAATCGGGTTGGACCGGATCCGACCGAGTCGGATCATTTCTACTATGTTTTTTATGTTTGTACATCTATCAAATGACTTTCTGTTATTATATATTTGTTCGTTTAACGAACCAATTACGACATTGTATATATAATAACGTCCATGGTGTCAAACTGTGAAAGAGAAATCATAATAGTGAATATGATTGATGAGATCTCGACTCACTTTAAAATGTTTGATACTTAAATGCCTCTAGTCATATGTGCTATTAAACAGGACATTAATAGTACGATTAGACTAGCACATATCAGATGTCTTCTATCTTATTGAAGATAGAGATATATCTCGTCTATCGAAGTGTAAAGACACTTGGACTGTACGTTGACGTGTATTAGAGAATGCGTACGTTAGATTGACTCACTTACTTTATTAAGTGTCGCACGATGTGGCGGTTGTGTAATTATCCTGAGACCGGAGTCTTCATGACATCACGGTTTGGATTGTCATACTTTGACGCTATTGATGTTTCCTTATCCATGGGGCGATCATGCGGTAGTGATTGGGTGTGATACTGAAGCATGCGTAGGATTCATGTTGCTCGTCCGGAAATCGCGTACCCTATAATTAGGAGTAAATATCTGAAAGGGCCTTCTAATAAAGAATGTTTTATTCTCGAAAGTCTTTCCAAAGCGGAAGTAATATGTTACTACGAGAGAGTAGAATATCCAGATTATAAGATAGGGTCGTTGATGTTTGACACTCTACGTACGAACCTATGGATATTGTAACAGCCATAGGATTATATTTACACGGTAACTGTTTCACATGAAATGTAGTAGTCATTGCATTTGACTCTTCCGATGATTGGGGGTCACGTTGTGTTGCTAGACTCTATTCCGTGATAATTGCACTTGTGGCTACAACCAACATATTCGGAAGCCTATCGGGTCACAGAACATCTAGCCGGATTAAAATGCGGTTATAGTGATAACCAAATAAGAAAAGTTCTATCTCGACTATAAAGTTTTTTTTTTTGAGTGGAGACTATAAAGTGTTATAGTGGTAAATTAATATGGTGGTATTTATTTATTATGAATAAATAAGATATAACTATTGTGCAATTTAATTAATAATATTATCTTATATTAATATTAGATGAGGAAATCAAAATTGATTTATGGTAATAAAATAAAGATAAGAATTAGATATTGACAGCTTGAAAATATTTAATATGAGATATTAAATTAAATGGAAAATCAATCAAATGTATTTTCCTTATTTTACAAGTAAAAAGTCACCAAGTTGAGAACGTCACAACAAAGGTTGCTCAATACCTTGATAGCTATTCTCAAGTTACAATTCAAGAGACTAATTGATAACTCATTTTGGATCTAGATTGAGTAATCAATGAAGGAACGAACACAGCAAAGCTTTTTTCAATCACCAAGTTGAAAAACAAAGGTTTTCAAACCTTTGATATATTCTCAATTTATCACTTACAATCAAAGGTAACATGTCTTCTCACAAAAGTTTCACAAAAACTGAAAATTACAATGCTTTATATAGGTAATAAGTATATAGACTAGAATTCATGCACTAAATATGAAAAGACTCCCTAGAAATTATAATCAATAATGGCGCCCTTTGCTCTTCCAAGATCAGCCATAAATTCTCTTGGATGTATCTTCCGATTCAATGTATCTTGAATGCTCCAAATACAATGTATTTTGATCAGCAGCTTTCTCGGTCTGTATCTTGAGCTTCGTTTATCCAATGAATTCGAACCATATATGCAAATTATAGTTCTCGAAGAGATCTACAACTTTCATGAAGGACTTAATTTCATACGGATGAGTTATAAGGGTCAAAATTGCTAAATACAGTAGCTGCGCTTCAGTTTCCAGAATTTGCTGAATAATTCTAAAATAGTAATGTGTCTTTAATGTTTGGGCTTTGATAGTTTGCCAATATGGTTCATATCATTCCCTCCCGGCTGAAAATGATTCGTCCTCGAATCAACAAGATGTCGTAGAAGTGCGCACCATCAATCTTGACACCAGTAACCTCCACAAGAAATCCCAAAGATATGCCAGGGTCAAAACTTACGCGAACAAAGAACTTGAACGCATGAGGATTTGGAGTATGCGCACCATGCTGCACCAAAAGAATACCAAAACAACCACATGACTGGATATATTTGGAAACGAACCCATGGTCGGAAACAAGAGAATCGATAAATGCAAATCCGGAGATACGTCAACATGTACCAAATACGGATCGCAAACCTGTGCTTCAATATGCCACTATCCTCAACAATATGAATATCAACTATAGGAAGAATAGGGGCTGCGTATGGAGTATCCATAACCACTAACTCATCCACTGTATCAGCACTATCATCTGTAACAGTAAAATCATTGACAACCTCATTCGTGGGAACTTCAACCTCTTTCGGACTGATTTCAGCCTCAACGACCATCGCATCCTCTATAGCAACAACATCATCATCTGCAACAGGAAGGTCAACATGAACCTCAGTCGTGGGAACTACCTCACCCACATTGGCACAAGCCAACTCCACAACGGAAGCACAATTGTCCACAACTGGCGTGTTGTTTTTTGTGGCCTTTTTCATTGCTTGTTCAGCGTCATATATAGCACAACGTCGTTTATAATCCTCCCATACACTGTCATTAAATCCATCAAAAGCCCGCTCAAAAATCCGATTGATTTTTCCGGGTAAAGCAAGGAGGTGCTGCTCCAAATCCGTAAGGTCATCCGCTAACTTCTTACCGAACGCATGCCTCGAGCCAAGGACATACTTCTTGTCCATATCATAAAAAGAATACCAATTACGGGACGAATTATACTCGACTTCATACTCTCTTAACCATGCCTGTCCGAAAACTATAGATTCACCGGTCATTGGAAACACATCACATAACATGTCAGTTTGATAACCGTTAAGGTCAATGGGAACCCATGCTTGTCTCGTTACCCGTATCCCACGACCTCCAAAAACAACATAATAAGGATGAGGATGTGTATATGACATCAAGTCAAGCTCTTTAACCACCGCATCACTAACTAAAGTCGCTTCTTCATTGTGATCAATGCAGAACTCATATTCCTTATCCCGAATAAGACAATGTGAATAAAATATGTTGTAATCCATGACCAAACGGTAAGGAATTTGGAAAGACACAAAGAACGAAACTTGCAGATCATGAAATGTTCTTCAAGACTGTTGAGTTTCACGAAAATTGAATATGGATAGCCTCCTCAAAATAAATTCGTAAACAGATGACTACACAAACAGATTTTCGGACAGAAACAGACTAGCACGTTATTGTAACCATTGGGAAGAATTGATCGGTAATTTGGAAAACTGCAAAGAATGAAAGTTGTAGAACAGGAAATTTCCTATAAACTCAGAAAAAATCACGCAATTCCGACCGTTACAAATCCGGAAAATCGAATTCGTTTACAAACTGTTCCAGAAAAACGTGCAGGATATTGTGGGGCAGATTTGACCACGATAAACTCCGAATTTGGAAAAGTCGTAAAGAGACAAAAGAAAGATAAAAGAAAAATATATCTACTGGTAAAATTTGATAAATTTCCAATTTGTTTTGAATGGGAAACGAATTGAAAGAAGATGAACAATCATGAATGTTTGAAGGAAACTTGAAGATATGAAGAACAAGGCTGCGTTTTTTTTTATTTTTTTAATATAGATATAGACGAACTGAATATGAATGAAGGAAAGAAAAAAAAAACAAGGAAAAATAAAGATATTTGATACCTCAATCCCTAAGCTCTGATACCAATTGATAACTAGATTTTGGATCTAGATTGAGGAAATCAATGAAGGAACGAAGAACACGAGCAAAGCTTAGCTTTTCCTTGGAATCAGCACCTCGGAATCACCAAGTTGAGAACGTCACAACAAAGGTTGCTCAAACCTTTGATAGATTCTCAAGTTATCACTTACCTAATCATCAAGGTAACATGAATAACTCACAAAAGTTTCAATCACTGAAAACTTTGATTATATATATAATATCACTCAAAAGTTGTCTTCCTTACAAATGAAAATTACAATGCTTTATATAGGTAATAAGTAGGACTAGAATTCATGCACTAAATATGAAAAGACTCCCTAGAAATTATAATCAATAATGGCGCCCTTTGCTCTTCCAAGATCAGCCATAAATTCTCTTGGATGTATCTTCCAGATTCAATGTATCTTGAATGCTCCAAATACAATGTATTTTGATCAGCAGCTTTCTCGGTCTGTATCTTGAGCTTCGTTTATCCAATGAATTCGAACCATATATGCAAATTATAGTTCTCGAAGAGATCTACAACTTTCATGAAGGACTTAATTTCATACGGATGAGTTATAAGGGTCAAAATTGCTAAATACAGTAGCTGCGCTTCAGTTTCCAGAATTTGCTGAATAATTCTAAAATAGTAATGTGTCTTTAATGTTTGGGCTTTGATAGTTTGCCAATATGGTTCATATCATTCCCTCCCGGCTGAAAATGATTCGTCCTCGAATCAACAAGATGTCGTAGAAGTGCGCACCATCAATCTTGACACCAGTAACCTCCACAAGAAATCCCAAAGATATGCCAGGGTCAAAACTTACGCGAACAAAGAACTTGAACGCATGAGGATTTGGAGTATGCGCACCATGCTGCACCAAAAGAATACCAAAACAACCACATGACTGGATATATTTGGAAACCAACCCATGGTCGGAAACAAGAGAATCAGATAAATGCAAATCCGGAGATACGTCAACATGTACCAAATACGGATCAGCAAACCTGTGCTTCAATATGCCACTATCCTCAACAATATGAATATCAACTATAGGAAGAATAGGGGCTGCGTATGGAGTATCCATAACCACTAACTCATCCACTGTATCAGCACTATCATCTGTAACAGTAAAATCATTGACAACCTCATTCGTGGGAACTTCAACCTCTTTCGGACTGATTTCAGCCTCAACGACCATCGCATCCTCTATAGCAACAACATCATCATCTGCAACAGGAAGGTCAACATGAACCTCAGTCGTGGGAACTACCTCACCCACATTGGCACAAGCCAACTCCACAACGGAAGCACAATTGCCCACAAGCGGCGTGTTGTTTTTTGTGGCCTTTTTCATTGCTTGTTCGGCGTCATATATAGCACAACGTCGTTTATAATCCTCCCATACACTGTCATTAAATCCATCAAAAGCCCGCTCAAAAATCCGATTGATTTTTCCGGGTAAAGCAAGGAGGTGCTGCTCCAAATC
Source organism: Gentiana straminea (assembly GCA_036785695.1). Lineage (NCBI taxonomy): Eukaryota > Viridiplantae > Streptophyta > Magnoliopsida > Gentianales > Gentianaceae > Gentiana > Gentiana straminea. The sequence goes on along the minus strand of JAVUPR010000266.1, from coordinate 14,561,924 downwards.
CGTAAGGTCATCCGCTAACTTCTTACCGAACGCATGCCTCGAGCCAAGGACATACTTCTTGTCCATATCATAAAAAGAATACCAATTACGGGACGAATTATACTCGACTTCATACTCTCTTAACCATGCCTGTCCGAAAACTATAGATTCACCGGTCATTGGAAACACATCACATAACATGTCAGTTTGATAACCGTTAAGGTCAATGGGAACCCATGCTTGTCTCGTTACCCGTATCCCACGACCTCCAAAAACAACATAATAAGGATGAGGATGTGTATATGACATCAAGTCAAGCTCTTTAACCACCGCATCACTAACTAAAGTCGCTTCTTCATTGTGATCAATGCAGAACTCATATTCCTTATCCCGAATAAGACAATGTGAATAAAATATGTTGTAATCCATGACCAAACGGTAAGGAATTTGGAAAGACACAAAGAACGAAACTTGCAGATCATGAAATGTTCTTCAAGACTGTTGAGTTTCACGAAAATTGAATATGGATAGCCTCCTCAAAATAAATTCGTAAACAGATGACTACACAAACAGATTTTCGGACAGAAACAGACTAGCACGTTATTGTAACCATTGGGAAGAATTGATCGGTAATTTGGAAAACTGCAAAGAATGAAAGTTGTAGAACAGGAAATTTCCTATAAACTCAGAAAAAATCACGCAATTCCGACCGTTACAAATCCGGAAAATCGAATTCGTTTACAAACTGTTCCAGAAAAACGTGCAGGATATTGTGGGGCAGATTTGACCACGATAAACTCCGAATTTGGAAAAGTCGTAAAGAGACAAAAGAAAGATAAAAGAAAAATATATCTACTGGTAAAATTTGATAAATTTCCAATTTGTTTTGAATGGGAAACGAATTGAAAGAAGATGAACAGTCATGAATGTTTGAAGGAAACTTGAAGATATGAAGAACAAGGCTGCGTTTTTTTTTTTTTTTTAATATAGATATAGACGAACTGAATATGAATGAAGGAAAGAAAAAAAAAAAAAAAAACAAGGAAAAATAAAGATATTTGATACCTCAATCCCTAAGCTCTGATACCAATTGATAACTAGATTTTGGATCTAGATTGAGGAAATCAATGAAGGAACGAAGAACACGAGCAAAGCTTAGCTTTTCCTTGGAATCAGCACCTCGGAATCACCAAGTTGAGAACGTCACAACAAAGGTTGCTCAAACCTTTGATAGATTCTCAAGTTATCACTTACCTAATCAGCAAGGTAACATGAATAACTCACAAAAGTTTCAATCACTGAAAACTTTGATTATATATATAATATCACTCAAAAGTTGTCTTCCTTACAAATGAAAATTACAATGCTTTATATAGGTAATAAGTAGGACTAGAATTCATGCACTAAATATGAAAAGACTCCCTAGAAATTATAATCAATAATGGCGCCCTTTGCTCTTCCAAGATCAGCCATAAATTCTCTTGGATGTATCTTCCAGATTCAATGTATCTTGAATGCTCCAAATACAATGTATTTTGATCAGCAGCTTTCTCGGTCTGTATCTTGAGCTTCGTTTATCCAATGAATTCGAACCATATATGCAAATTATAGTTCTCGAAGAGATCTACAACTTTCATGAAGGACTTAATTTCATACGGATGAGTTATAAGGGTCAAAATTGCTAAATACAGTAATTCTAAAATAGCTGCGCTTCGTTTTCATTCCCTCCCGGAATTTCGTCCTGAATAATTCTAAAATAGTAATGTGTCTTTAATGTTTGGGCTTTGATAGTTTGCCAATATGGTTCATATCATAAATGCAAATCCGGAGATACGTCCGAGTATCCATAACCACTAACTCATCCACCGTATCGACTATCATCCGTAACGGTAAAATCATTGACAACCTCATTCGTGGGAACTTCAACCTCTTTCGGACCGATTTCGGCCCTCAACGACCATCGCATCCTCTATAGCAACAACATCATCATCTGCAACAGGAAGGTCAACATGAACCTCAGTCGTGGGAACTACCTCACCCACATTGGCACAAGCCAACTCCACAACGGAAGCACAATTGTCCACAACTGGCGTGTTGTTTTTTGTGGCCTTTTTCATTGCTTGTTCAGCGTCATATATAGCACAACGTCGTTTATAATCCTCCCATACACTGTCATTAAATCCATCAAAAGCCCGCTCAAAAATCCGATTGATTTTTCCGGGTAAAGCAAGGAGGTGCTGCTCCAAATCCGTAAGGTCATCCGCTAACTTCTTACCGAACGCATGCCTCGAGCCAAGGACATACTTCTTGTCCATATCATAAAAAGAATACCAATTACGGGACGAATTATACTCGACTTCATACTCTCTTAACCATGCCTGTCCGAAAACTATAGATTCACCGGTCATTGGAAAAACATCACATAACATGTCAGTTTGATAACCGTTAAGGTCAATGGGAACCCATGCTTGTCTCGTTACCCGTATCCCACGACCTCCAAAAACAACATAATAAGGATGAGGATGTGTATATGACATCAAGTCAAGCTCTTTAACCACCGCATCACTAACTAAAGTCGCTTCTTCATTGTGATCAATGCAGAACTCATATTCCTTATCCCGAATAAGACAATGTGAATAAAATATGTTGTAATCCATGACCAAACGGTAAGGAATTTGGAAAGACACAAAGAACGAAACTTGCAGATCATGAAATGTTCTTCAAGACTGTTGAGTTTCACGAAAATTGAATATGGATAGCCTCCTCAAAATAAATTCGTAAACAGATGACTACACAAACAGATTTTCGGACAGAAACAGACTAGCACGTTATTGTAACCATTGGGAAGAATTGATCGGTAATTTGGAAAACTGCAAAGAATGAAAGTTGTAGAACAGGCAATTTCCTATAAACTCAGAAAAAATCACGCAATTCCGACCGTTACAAATCCGGAAAATCGAATTCGTTTACAAACTGTTCCAGAAAAACGTGCAGGATATTGTGGGGCAGATTTGACCACGATAAACTCCGAATTTGGAAAAGTCGTAAAGAGACAAAAGAAAGATAAAATAAAAATATATCTACTGGTAAAATTTGATAAATTTCCAATTTGTTTTGAATGGGAAACGAATTGAAAGAAGATGAACAGTCATGAATGTTTGAAGGAAACTTGAAGATATGAAGAACAAGGCTGCGTTTTTTTTTTTTTTAATATAGATATAGACGAACTGAATATGAATGAAGGAAAGAAAAAAAAACAAGGAAAAATAAAGATATTTGATACCTCAATCCCTAAGCTCTGATACCAATTGATAACTAGATTTTGGATCTAGATTGAGGAAATCAATGAAGGAACGAAGAACACGAGCAAAGCTTAGCTTTTCCTTGGAATCAGCACCTCGGAATCACCAAGTTGAGAACGTCACAACAAAGGTTGCTCAAACCTTTGATAGATTCTCAATTTATCACTTACCTAATCAGCAAGGTAACATGAATAACTCACAAAAGTTTCAATCACTGAAAACTTTGATTATATATATAATATCACTCAAAAGTCGTCTTCCTTACAAATGAAAATTACAATGCTTTATATAGGTAATAAGTAGGACTAGAATTCATGCACTAAATATGAAAAGACTCCCTAGAAATTATAATCAATAATGGCGCCCTTTGCTCTTCCAAGATCAGCCATAAATTCTCTTGGATGTATCTTCCGATTCAATGTATCTTGAATGCTCCAAATACAATGTATTTTGATCAGCAGCTTTCTCGGTCTGTATCTTGAGCTTCGTTTATCCAATGAATTCGAACCATATATGCAAATTATAGTTCTCGAAGAGATCTACAACATGCATGAAGGACTTAATTTCATACGGATGAGTTATAAGGGTCAAAATTGCTAAATACAGTAGCTGCGCTTCAGTTTCCAGAATTTGCTGAATAATTCTAAAATAGTAATGTGTCTTTAATGTTTGGGCTTTGATAGTTTGCCAATATGGTTCATATCACTAATAGTTCTTGTGAAAATTATGAGAGCTTCTTAGAGAGAGTTTCGAGAGAGAGAAAAGGTCGGTTTAGCAACCAAGTTTTTCTGATAGCAATCCATGATGGGATTCCGGCGGGCTGTTCTTGTGGATCAACGGTAGAGGCCGAACACTTGGGCAGCTTCGTGCAGAAACTACAACCGTATAGATAAAACGACGATCTATTTTAGATCATCCAATGTATATTTTACGTCTACTTCCTTTATGCTTGTTGTTTAAACGAAGTTGATCTTGGAAAAATGAAATCATATTTTTGAATTCCGCTGCGTTCCCGCGTAGATTTCCTAACACCTTTTTGTGTGTCTGGGGGTGTATCTTTGTTGAGATTGAGCGAGCTTCAATACCGGTAATAGTTATGTGCTGAGTGTTGAGATCAAGCGCTTCCTGTTGTACTAAAACCAACTGGTTTTAGTAGAACGGTAAGCGCTTGATCCTAACAACTGGTATCGGAGCGAGGTCACCGGTTCGAATCCCGGCAACAGGATGTTGTGTAATGATTCCACGGTGTGGTTACAGATGCTGGGGGCATGCTGCGTAATGATTCCACGGTTGTAGATGCTGGGGGGATTGTTGGGGTGTACCGGCATCCTGCCTGCTCAAGCGTAAGAGGAATCGACTGAGGCACTTAAAAATTGTATTGTGTTAAGAAATAAAGTAGCACATGCACTACTACCAATTGGTTTTTATAGAATGGTAAGCGCTTGATCCTAACAACTGGTATCGGAGCAAGGTCACCGGTTCGAATCCCGGCAGCAGCATGCTGCGTAATAATTCTATGGTGTGGTTGCAGATGCTGGAGGCATGTTGCGTAATGATTCCACGGTTGAAGATGCTGTGGGGATTTTTGAGGTGTACCAGCATCCTGTCTGCAAAAGGGTAAGAGGATTCGACTGAGGCACAGAAAAACTATATTTATTGTGTTAAGAAATAAAATAGCACCTAAAGTAGCACCTTTACAAACACCGATTGATTTTAGTAGAACGGTAAGTGCTTGATCCTAACTAAAGAGTTAAGATTCAGTGAGCTTTGAATCTAAAATTTAGTTATGTGATGGGCTGGTATTTCATATTTGTGGTATCCTCATTGGGTGTATGTGAAGGATGTAGGATCTTAGATCTAAACGAGTTAGATCTACGCGCAGCGGATGGATCACGACTTATACATCATAATACATAATTAAAGGACTTAAACTACTACAAGGGGGTTAAGAAAATCATACCAATAGTAGGAAGAGAAGCTTTGATCTTAGGATGAGAAGCCTTGATCTTCCAATGTGTTCTCCAAACGGTGGTTGGTAGACACCCTTCTTGATATGAGAACATCCTTGATATGCTTCCAAGAAAAACTCCAAGTTTTTCTCCAACCGGGGGGAGCTAAGGATCGAACTCCTTAGCCTTTTTTCTCTAGGAATTTCGTGGCTCTCACATCACCTAGGGCTCGGGGAGAACTCTCTTTTTATAGGCAAAATCCAAGAGAGAAAACCTATACCCAATCGGTTTAACAAAATAAAAGAGATAATTCTAATTATTATTATCCAATAAAAATAAGAGATAATTACAATCTTATAATAAGAAAATATAATTATCCTTATAGTTAAGAGATAAATAATAAATAAATTATTTTCTTTTATTTATCCAATTAATTATTTAACAAATAAATAACCAATTACACAATATGTCATTATCCAAGAAAACTAATTTCTTGGAAAATCCAAGACATATTGGCGCCACACTAAGCCCACCAGGCCCACAGAAAATGTTTTTTCTGTGTATTATATTATTAGCCCAACTAAATAATATTCATGCATATCAATTAATTGACCCAACCAATTAATTATTTCTGGGGCCCAAATAAACAAGAATATTAGCCCGGATTATAGAAGCCACATTGGAGACCATGGACCTATAACCAGTAGCTCCAATAATTAAATATATTATTCATCGAACTGAATATATATATTAAATTATTAATTCCGGGATTACGCCACCATAAACCCGAAACTGAACTCTACCAATTATAGATATATACTTACACTCATCCCATAGAGTAGATAAGTGTCCATTGATATAATCACTACATACGGATTAACCCTCCATAGATCGTCCATTCGAGTGGGAAGTCTCCGTGAACCCGGCTCAGAATATCTTATCCTATTTACCATTAACCTCCTGATGATCAATTAGTGCACATATCGACTAGTAGCTAATTAGTCAAATGTGAACTCCCGGGATCGATCACTTTCTTAGGGCTAACAAATAAGGGGATCGTGTCTCTACTTCCCGCGGGAAGGAATGGATTCCATGTATGCCGTGAAAATCGAACTACTCACTCATCGGGAGATAGTGCCAATGAGAAGTGGCTTGGAACACATATTTAAGTGGACCGTAACTAACACATCAAACACTACCCCGAGACAAACAGCACCCTGTGATCACCTCAGGATTAAGGTTGATCCATATATGATCATCTAATGATTTAATAAGATTCCTCGATTACAGAATTATATCGAGAAATTCGATTAAATCGGTCCATCTATATGAATGCCATCATATATAAATGCCCCACGTAGTACCCTCTACCGACAAACCGGATAAGACTATCACACCCTAAGGTGTTCGGGGCGCATTATTGGTGTTTTAATCAAGAGACCCTAAACTCTGATTAAGTTCACCACGGACTAACAGTTTAAGCATATCTCCACTAACTCAATCCTCACATGTAATCCATACACTGAGTTAAGTGGTTATATATAGATATACTTAGGGTTTGCAGCAGTGTATTACTTACAAGCACAAAGCAAGTAATAAGGTGAGATAAATTCTGTCACCAAAAACAATTACATAAATTGTCTTTCGGGCACTACACCTAACAGTATGTACTCTTTGGTTGTGAAGTTGTTCCAGAGCTACAGAGTCCATGTTTAGTGGGGCTCTCAGTAAATTGTAAAGTTGTGGTATAGTGCCTCATGTTTATCAGCTCATTTTCATGATTTTGGTGTGAAGGGCCGTGATTTAGTACCTTAGTGGACTTTGCTGCTGAGACTCGTGTGCCTAGTAGTTTCCGGTTTAGCTAGCTATGATTTATCTTATTATGTTAGATTTAATTTGTTGATTTCAGTCTTTAGTCTTTGTATTGTGTATCTGTGTTTTAGTTGTACTTGAATCCGTGTGACTGAGTGCCTGCTTGAGCTTGTGCTGAAACAATTAAACTACGTGGAAAGTGGTTAAACTGTGTAATGTGTATGGTGTTTATTTTTGCGCGTTAAGTTTGACATTAGTTTAAATGATTTGAGTAAAATTGAATCTGTTGTAGTTGTGTTGTTCTGTGTGAACTTAATTTGTCGTGTATCTACGAAGCACTTGTGTACTGCCTGTGTGAGTGTAAACAAATCAAACATATTTAGGGGAAATTGGAAATTCAGGCTTTGTCCCCCCCACCCCACTTGGAATTAAAGTTGCAATGTGGACCAAATTCGTTTTTAGGTAACACGCCATTAATAGTGGAGTAAAAAATATTAGAGTTAAACAGATTTTACTACAATAATAATGGAGTTAAATAAATTTTACGACAATAATAGGGGAGTTAAACAGATTTTACGGCAATAATAGTGGAGTTAAACTTTTTACGACGTTATTATTGGAGTAAAAAATCTTTTTACTCCACTATTAACGGTGTGTTACCTAAAAACGAATTTGGTCCAAATTGCAACTTTAATTCCAAGAGGAGAGGGACAAGACCTGAATTTCTAATTTCCTCCATATTTAGTGGATTTATCCTGAAACGACTAGATCCCAGAAAGATAGGGTACAACATATAAAGTTTGTTGTAATATTCTTATCACATGGATATGCTGAAGCAATCAGCTATAAATAGTCCGTGCCACATCATACACAAAACACAATTACAATACTACCATTGGAGCTATTATTTTAACTCCCCCTCTCAAACTTTATGCTCTACAAACCACATTCAATTTACTTCTAAAGTTACTGAATTGATTAAAGGGCAATGCCTTAGTAAGAATATCTGCAATTTGCACTTTAGACGGTATATAGCTCACAGACAACTCCTTGTTGAGGATTCTATCTCTCACAAAATGAACATCAACTTCTATATGCTTTGTTCTAAAATGATAGACATGATTTTGAGCAAGTGAAACAGCTCCTAAATTGTCACACCAAGCAGTTGAAACTTTAGACAGTCTAATCTTCATCTCCTTTAGCAACTGACAGATCCAGGCCAATTCTGCGGATAGATTTGCTAAGGATCTGTACTCAGATTCAGTGCTGGATCTAGAAACTACAGCTTGCTTCTTTGAGTGCCAAGAACAAGAGAAGAGCCAAGGAAGACACAATAACCTGTGACGGATTTTCTGTCTGAAGGAAAACAGGCCCAATCAGCATCTGAAAATCCCTGCAAACTCACAGAACCACCGGTATAAACAAACTATAACGCAGAGTTCCTTTGACATATCTCAGCAGCTTCTTCAAGGCCACCCAATGTTCCACAGTTGGTGCCTGCATAAGTTAGGTCAGGTCTAGTAGATGTAAGAAACTGCAAGCCTCCAATGGCACTTCTATAAACCAGGGGGTTTTTCATAGGTTCTCCTTGACCTGGACTCAAATGGTTACCCACAGTCATAGAGATATTACATGGTTTGATATTCTCCATGTTCAACCTTTTTAGCAGTTGACCAGCATAGTACTCCTGGGAAAGAGTCAATCATGCATTGTCTCTACAAGCATGCATCCCCAGAAAATGTGAAATAGGTCCCAAATCCTTCAAAGCAAACTTTGAATTCAGCATCTGTATGAACTTTTGTATCAAAAGGTCTGAATTTCCTGTGACTAAAATGTCATCTACATAGATCAACACATAAAGCATTTGCTTATCAGTCTGTAAAACAAACAGAGAATTATATGCTATAGACTGTGCAAACCCCCAATTTAAAATCTGAGATCTAAGAGCTCCAAACCAAGCCCTTGGAGCTTGTTTAAGCACATATAAGGCCTTTTAAGTTTACAGACATAGCGTGACTTACTAGCTTCTTCAAAACCTTCAGGTTGTGGCATGTTTATATCCTCATGTATTGGTCTATTTAGAAAATCTTTGTTTATGTCCACTTGAACATAACTGCAACAGACATAAAGATTCTTATTGTAGAGGCCTTTGCAACTGGACTAAAAGCCTCAGTAAAATCTACTTCATACTTCTGTAAGTACCCCAGTAAAATCTACTTCATACTTCTGTAAGTACCCTTTAGCAACAAGTCTAGCTTTGTGCTTCAAAATGGTCCCATCTGGTTTCAATTTTAACTTGAAAACCCATATGTTCCCTACAACATTCTGTCCTGCTTTTACTGGCACCAAGTCCCATGTATGATTCTGTTTAAGGGCCTGAAAAACCTCCCCCATAGCTTGCTTCCACTGAGGACTATTTAAGGCATCAGACACTCTGACAGGTTCAGAAAGGTGAGCAGGGTTATTGGATTGAGTAATGGATGAGCTATAGGCTTTAGGTTTAAAGATCACACTCTTGGATCTAGTCTGCATAGGATTTTTTATAGGCTTAGGAGGAGACACTACTTGATCAGTGACCAGGATGGATGACTCTAGAAAACTTTCTGGATCATGGTTAGAACTTGGTGAAATACTAGGACTAGAAAAAGAGGGTGAGACAGTGGGAGCTCTGACAGGTGAGATAGTAGGGATGCTGACAGGTGAAGGGCTAATATCATGTCCATCTTCTTTTGTATTATCAGTAGTAATGGTAGCCTGAATGTCCTGGTTCACAGGAACCGTGACATTTGGTTCAAGAGTTGTTTGAGGACCAGTCTTAGACTCCGAGGGACCAAACGGAAGATAAAAGGTACTAGCAATATTAGGATCAATAAACACAGTTCTATTAGGTCCTTGTGCAAAACCATGTTTAAAGGGAAACTCTAATTCATTGAACACAACATCTCTACTAATGTATATCCTTCCAGACTGATCAAGACACTTGAATCCCTTGTATTGTGAGCTAAAAGTTAACACATTTAACAGAGTGATAACTGAATTTGTGATTGTTATAGGGTCTGATATTAGGGTTATAGGCACAGCCAAAGACTGCTTATCTTTATACAAGACTTGTGAGGGAGACAAATTGTTCAAAACAGGAGTAGGGAGATCATTTTTGACTTGAATAGCGTGTTCAAAGCTATTCCACCAAAACTTAAGAGGCATTGAAGACTGAGCTAGAAGAGTTAACCTCATTTCAACAATGTGTCTATGCTTTCTCTCAGCTCTACCATGTTGTCCATGAGCGTGAGGGCAAGGATGTCTAAAGGCAATACCATTTTCTTTAAGTAGGATTCAAACACTTTATACTCCCCCCAATATGATTGAATACATTTAATAGTTGACTGAAACTGATTCTCAACAAGACTTAAGAAAGATCACATGAGCTATGTCTTTGATTTCCTTTCGTAAAGAAAATCTAAAGTTTATTAAATAGTTTATTCAACCTTTTGAATCGTATCAAAACATTGACCATTTAATTAACCTTTAAGCAATGATTAAAGAAATAAGTTGATACTTAAATATTACAATTTTGAAAACAACATTTCCAAAATTCGATGTGGTCATTCTTATCCAACGTTTGAATTAATTGTCATCGTATGACTGAATGATCATCTTGGATCGTATCCAATATATGACTAATTCGTTGAAACTTATTTTAAATGATTTAATCATATCATGAGCTTCCGCTTTCATTAATAATTAAAGTCTTGGAGTACTCCATCAAATATGTAGTCTCCTTGTCTCTAACTACTAAAACGGGGTTGCTCGTGTCATTGTTTATTTAAAAGGATTAAAATTACTTAACCATATTCGAGAACGTTTCTCAAAAGGTAACAGTCATAATTTGGTTTTACTAATCGAGAATAAAACATAAATATAAAGTTTGCTAAAACTACAATAAAAATGAAAATAAAAGAGTGTTGTTGTTTATACACGTAAAATCAAAATTGGTCTTTTGATTTATGATTTTGCTCCCACTAGTCAACTACTCCCAATTGACTTTCAAGAATCTTTCAAAATCCTTTAGTGGCCAAGATCCCATCTGGTTACCCCGATTCCCGACGAGGGCCGATCAACCGGAATAATTCGAAAGGTATGTAACACTTACCAATCACATCTCTATGTGACTCTTGGTGGTTGACTAGTCAACTCTTTGACAATTCACATCTGTATGTGGTAGTCAACCCCTTGCCTCTAGAATAAGACGGTCCTGACGAGGGCCAATCACCGCAATACTCTAGTCAAGTCATAACCCAATATTCGCGAGATCTCATACGATAATATCTCAATAACGACGATATACCCGTGGTAGGTCAACTCCCGATGAGGGCCGATCAGTTGGATCCGAACAAGGGCTCTTCACCGTCGCTATAACATTGGGAGACAATATTCCGACTTGATTTTTGTTGTGGAAGTATTTACGTAAATTAATTCACTTAATTAATTTTAATTACGGTCTCATCAAATATATCTATTTCTATAGACATACATCCTACACATTTATCTAGATCGTACATAGTCATGCATCCATCGTATCATATAAAATAAATACAAGCACAAAATAAATAAATGCGTAAAGTAACCGGTATGATCATTGACTTTTCCTAGGTGCGGTTTCGAATACAAACTGACGAAATCGCGGGCCACAATCTAAGGGTAGCTGCAACCGCCAATAGGATCTTTAATGTCCATCTCCAATGGGATCTTTATTCTTCTTTCTTTGGTCTCCATCTTCTGCTCCATTCTTGTTACATTTAATTCTATCTAATAAAATAAATACACCCGCCAAACACGGGGGATCTAACGGGAATGGGATAAATGCAGAAAATAAACTAGACCACGTTCTTCATAACGGCCTAGGACAATTTTTAAACCAACAAAAAATCAAATCATTCACATCTATCCTATCGGTCGAGTCCATGATCAATCGGGGTCAATATAATCGTATTATATCTACTATATCTAATTCATACAATAACATCTTATGAAAAAGATAAAATTAAAATTTAACTACTTACGTATTAATTAATCAATTAACAATCTATTAAATAATTTAATCCAATCAATTAACCAATTAACATTTAATTAATTAAATGATTTTAATCGAAATAAAATTAACGATTAATTTTAAACCAATTTCAATTTTAATTTTAATTAATTGGAACCATTCCAAAAATAAATGAAAATTAAAATTATGTCTCTTTTGTTTCTTTCCTTTTAATTCATAATCAAAAGGGATTTCTTTGGTTTCCTAAACCAAAAGACATCACCCTTGGCCCTTTTCAAAAACAAAATTTTGAAAATGGCCTAGGCCTATTTCAAACAAAATTCGGAAAGACCAATAATTTGGTTAATATGTCTGGCCACTTTCCAAAATCAAAATTTTGGAAGTGGCCTAGGCCTTTTCCCAAATCAAATATTTGAAAATGCCATTATTATTTTAATGCCATGTGGAATCCCAATGGCCTAAACTATTTGAACTATTAGTTAGACATATGACACAACTAAACAAAGGAGATATTAATCACAACTATGAACCATATAGAAACACAAAATACACAAAACAAAAATTTAGAGATCCTTCAACATTGACCGGTCAACCGCCGCCGGCAGCAGGCTGCCCTGCCGCCAGTCGGCCGAGCACCCCCAGATCTTTTTTTTTTTTTTTTGGTTTTCTTTTCGTGTATCGTTTTTTCAAATAAAAATCTTTCATCTTTTAATTATGTGATTAGAACGATAAAATTAACTACGCAAAATAACATGCTCAGTGCTTAAGCTCGAAGCTCGCTCTGATACCACTGTTAGGAAATCTACGCGGGAACGCAACGAAATTCAAAAATTTATTTCCTATCGACCCAAGATCGACTTCGTTTAAGCAATAAACAAATAAGTAGTAGACGGTGGTTACCTTGGTTGATCTAAAAGATCGACGCTTTGACCATCTAAGGAGAGTAGCGATGCACGGAGCCGCCCAAGCGTTCGGCCTCTACCGCTAGTCCTCACGAACAACCTGCCGTAATCCACCGTTGGATTGCTACTAGAAAAACTCAGCTGCTAGACCGACCTTTTCTCTCTCTCAAAACTCTCTCTAAGAAGCTCTCCTTTTTTTTCACAAGAACTATTAGCTCTTGAAATTATGATGTACAAAAGAGCTTGACACCCACTTCCTATTTATAGAGTGTGGTGCGCCCCTTGTGATTCCCAATCTGATTGGGATTAGCCTCCTAGTAGATTGGGAGAAAGAAAACCTTTTTCCTAATAAAATAAGAAAAATATATTTGATTGATTTATCTCATTAATATTCAATATCATATTTTAAATATTTCCAATATATATTGTCAATATCTTATATTGACTATATTTATCTTATTACCATAAATCAATTTACACATGTGTGCAAGTCTATATTCATTAATATACTATTTATATTATTAATTGATGTACACAAACCAAACATATCTTATATAGTTGGAATGTGGCGCCTATACACATATATACCCAAATATATGTTTAATCAATTAATATAATACTATGATTAATTAATTTGCAAAATACATGTGTATCATTATACACATAAATTTCGACATTCATATCTAATAAATGTATATTCAATTAATCAACATAATTAATATCTTGTATTTAATTTATTCATAATAAATAAATACCACCATATTAAATTACCACTATAGCTTTTATAGTCTCGAGATAAACTTTCCTTATTCGGTTATCATCTATAACCACATTTTAATCCGGCTAGATGTTCATATGTGTGACCCGATAGGCTTCCGAATATGTTGGCCGTAGACACAAAGTGCAAATTACGAAAATGCCCTTCATGCGTAACGATCACGGGATAGCGTCTAGCAACACACCGTGACTCTCAATCATTGGAAGAGTCAAATGCAATGATTACTACCTTTCATGTGAAACAGTTACCGTGTAACTTACAATCCTATCGCTGTAATAATATCCATACAGTCATTAGTCGAGTGTCAAAACATCAACGACCGTATCTTATAATCTGGATATCAAGATCTCTCGAAGTTACTAATTTACTTCCACTTTGCAAAGATTCACGAGAGTAAGACATTCCTTATAAGAAGGCCCTTTCGGATATTCACCCCTATTGATAGGGTACGCGATTTCCAGACGACCAAACATGTATACTCCGCATGCTTCAGTATAACACCCAATCATTACCGCATGATCGCCCCGTGGCTAGGGGAAACCTCAATAGTGTCAAAGCATGACAATCCACACCGTGATGCCATGTAGACTCCGGTCCTAAGGATAATTACACAACCGTCACATAGTGTGACAGTTATCCGTGTAAGTGGGTTAGTCTAACGTACGCATTCTCTAATACACGTCCACGTACAGTCCAAGTGTCCTTACACTTCGATAGACGAGATCTATCCCTGCCCTTAAAGACATAAGACATCTAATACGTGCTAGTCTGTTCGTACTATCAATGCCCTGTTTAATAGTACATCAGCCTAGAGACATTTAAGTATCAAACTTATTAAAGCGATTAGAGATCTTATCAACCATAATCGCCTATCATGGTTTCTCTATCACAGTTTAACACTAAGGACGTTATCATATAACAATTCACAATGGTTCTTTAAAAGAACAAATATATGACAACAGAAAAGTCATTTTGTATATGTATAAACATAAATAAATAGTAGAAATGATCCGACCCGGTCGGATCCGGTCCAACCCGGTTGGGTTTAGGACACTATTTCAACTCTAGGAACATGTAAAGAGTTTTTGAGTTGGAGTGGTGTGCTACATTGTGTGGACAACAAGGTGCAAGTGCCTATCTGTTTAATAGAAAGTTGCTCACCATTTCCTACAGTTAGACTGTCTGACCCTGTGTAGTCACCAGTGATATGCATGTTGTTCATGTCTGTGGTAATGTGGTTGGTAGCTCCACTGTCCATGTACCAAGCAGAATCCACAATGCCTTGAGGAGTATCAACCAAGGCCTGTTTGGAAGAATTGTTGAAACTAGGGGGTACAAAATCCTCCTCAAACCTATGCCAGCAAGCTGTATCTATGTGTCCACTCTTCCCACATAATTGAAACACTGGTCTGTCAGAAGAGTTGTTGTTATTGCTTCCACCACTCCCTCGGCCTTTGTTGTTTCTACCACCTCTTCCTCCGTTGGAGTTTGAAGAATTTGCAGGTCTAGGGTTAGTGTTGGATCTGGCATTTGACCTGCTAGCAAACTGAATAGAAGGGCCCCCATGGATATCACTAGAAGTACCACTGTTGAACCTAGCCAATAGTTGTTCATGAGTCAACAATTGAGATTGAACTTCCTGCCAGTTCATAGTACTAACTCTAGCAGTTAGGTTAACAGTCACAGCTTCATAGTCTTTCTTTAAACCACCCAAAGTTGCAAGAATCAATTCTGATTTTGATACAGGATAGCCAACAACTGCTAAATTGTCAGCATAAGATTTTATCTCTGCCAAGTAATCAACCATGGACTTGGACCCTTTGGTTGCTCTTGTCATTGCACTTTTGTACTCCAACATTCTTGATTCTGCTTGACTATTGAACAAGGTTTCAAGGGTTAGCCAGATCTACCTTGCGAAAGTACACCCATGAACCTCTTGAAGAGCCTGCTCTGTCATAGAGCTCATTAGCCAACCAATTAGTAGTTGATCTGTAACACTCCATTCCTCAGCAGTTTGAGGTCTCTGAAACGGTGAGGGTGACACAAACATGGAACCAGAACCCATTCTAAAACGAGACTCATCTCCAAGAACATGACTTTCAAGCCTGTGTCCTCTGATAATCGGCAAAACAGTGGATTTCCAAAGGAGGTAATTTGAGCTATCCAGCTTAACATTATAGGTGTGACTCAAATTTCCAGAAAAAAGGTAGATTAGACATCGGATTCATACCTAAGGTCCCAAGATTTGGTGCCGGTGGCAAGTAAGAGTACTCAGGTGTGTAAGCACCACCAGTAGTGTCCATTCGGCCAAAGTTTAGACCAAATGTTGGAGGTAAGGTAATACCGGGCTGCATGAAGCTCAAAGGAGGAAAGGTGGCTCCCCCCAACATAGAAGTGAACGGAACTCCTGCAGAGAAGACTCCGATGTTACTTGTAGTGAACCCAGACGAAAACTCACTTCATAGAGCTCCGGTAGTCAAACCAACGGTAATTTGAGCACTCGTTGGTGGTGACACTACTCTAACATCTGCTGATGTTGCAGCTGCGGCGGAGGAAACGTTGGAGGAGGTGGTTCTCACGGCGAAGAGGATTACGCCGGCATGTACCTCGGCTCTGATACCAAGAAAGATAGGGTACATCAGATAAAGATTGTTGTAATATTCATAATAACTCCAAGGATACCAAGAAAGATAGGGTACATCAGATAAAGTTTGTTGTAATATTCTTATCACACGGATATGTTGAAGCAATCAGCTATAAATAGTCTATGCCACATCATACACAAAACACAATTACAATACTATCCTTGGAGTTATTATTTTAACTCTTTCAAGTGGCATGGGGATTCAAAGGTTTTTTTTTTTTATCTCATTGAAGGTGCCTAAAACCCCAAGAGTTCTCAACTCCTAGTGTTCTCTTATTTCGGTCTTTACATGTTGTTTAAGAACGCTTACGGATATTGCACATAGTTAACAAGATAAAACTTGTTAATTATTTGCATTCATGTTAACTAAACTTGTTCTGAACCTTATAACCAGAACTTGTTTTTAACATGTTTGACGTGACCTTTTGATCATTAGTAAATCTTATAAGTTTATATGTTATATATCTTCATTGATTTTTTGTCATTTAAGTTAATTGAACTCTAGGGCTTTGTTTGGTTTCGGGTTAGATTGTGGTTGAATGGATCATGAGAGAGAAAGTAAAATAAAATAATGTGACTTAATGATTATTAAGTTGAAATGACGTATTGAAATTTATGTAGATGAAAAAAATTATTTGTGAGAAATTTTTTAATGAATATTATATTGATAAAGTAATGATTAAATAGTGTAATAAGTGAATAAAGTGAAATGATTAATATTATTTTATTTGTTGAAGGTGAAATGATTTGTGAAATAAATTATAATAAAATAATATAATTAATAAAATAGTGCTCATTCACATTCTTTTAGATGTGGTTGTCGATTTGTTTTCCCATAAACTCATTAACTTAATTGTAGACGAAGGTTCATCCCGTATTTGTACTATATAAACTCATACTCATTGTAACGGAGATGATAAAAATTAATAAAAAATTTATATTCAATGAAAATTCCTTATCTTTTGTTCTTAGTGTTTTAGTTCACGTTTTTATCTTTTAGCTATGTAGTTTTGGTTTTATACCAATAATTGCATATCATAAACATTATTGAACATTGATATAAGTGATATGAATTATATATGTTGCAAAACAAAAAGAAATAACATTATTAAGTGTTTGTAAAAATAAAAATAAAAATCCCAATTAATCGTGATATGACTAATGGTGAATTGATGGTTTATAAACCAGACAAACCGTATACCAAACCATTGAGGGGAAGTTCTACCATGGAGACTCTTCCATGGAGAGGAATCTATGTGGACGATTCTGGAGCATATATGATCATTCCCTACAGGGAAGTCTTTATGTTAGAATTTCCAACCATTGAGCCGATGATTCTAAACAGTATACCGACCGTTCAAAACCGAGTTGGATCGTTCACTATCTATGGCGAGGTATAGATGGAGGGAAAGTTATTGTGTGGTGAAAGATTTTAAGGTGAAGTGAGGGATGAAACGATCAAAACCACACAGTTTAAATACAGAATAAAACGATGTGCCTGGAGTCTGCCACACGATGTCTCCGCACCATATAAAAACACCACACAATAACTTCTTTGTTATATACACATGAAACATATCTGAAAGTCGAGTCTAATACTGAAAAGATATTCAGCATCTGGTTAATTCAAACAGAAACAGTGAGATCACCGATCGGCAAGCAATGTCGACCAATACCGGCGGCAACATCAGAGATAGCAGCGTAGGCTGTCTGGAAAAGTTGTTCAGGATTCTGTCGAAATTAGTGTCAGAACCATACTATTTGCTGCACTTTTTAGTCTTTTTCTCTTACTTCGCCATTCGCCTCGCTGCTTACAGTGTCCTGTCTCCTTCGCGCTCGTCCATTGTTCTTCGCCGTGTATTTGTTCCGATCCTTTCTCTGCATCTACTGTATAAGTACATTCATGTATTTCATACAATCCTTTCATAATTGAAATCAGCTTATAGATATTGTTATTCAGTTTTATTATTCTGTTTCCTGAACAGGAAATCCAGGCATTTGTCGCTTTTTGTGCTCTCACTTGTGTTAAGGTACGAATTAAGAAGAGTATAATACTTAAATTTATGGCTTTTATTTGCTTCAAAATTAGTATCCTGTTCCTATGCAATTAGACAGTTTCTGTATATTTGGGTGAATTGACTTCATTTATTGCATTTTATGGATTAGTTTTTCCATTTTGATAAGGAACATTAACTTCATTCATGCAAGCTTAATTTTGCTATTTGATTTTGCAATGCCTTTTGCTTGAAATTCTATCTTTATTGGGATTCCTCAACCACCCGAATTGTGCATGCGAAGATTATTCTTAATTTTGGAGTCGTTTAGTTGATATACAAGTGTCAAAAAGACAGTGCTTAGAATACATTGTACCTGTGTGCTGGAAAAACATATTAGGGATCAAGTAGGTAGCTCAAATTTATTAGTCATATTAATTTCACAGGAAACCTAGAAGATGAGTGTGCTAGACGCTTATGTCTGCAAACAAGTTGATCTTTTGTTCATAAGAAAAAAAAATCTGGAAATGGGTGCCTTTAGTGACACCGCACCGTTTTTAGTGTGGCACCACTGTGAAAACAATCAACCAGCGGAAAGTTGTTGACACAAGGGTGAAAACAATCAACCGGCAGAAAGTTGATCATTACACTCAAACACCGGAAAGTCGATTCTCGGCTTTATAATCTTCTGTCCAAAAGTGGATGGTACTGTGATGCCAAAAAACAGTAGATTTGGTGTGGTGTCACTAAAGACGTCCATAGTAAATATATTTTTGTTTCTTTGTGTTGGTTGTTGATGGAGTAAGAAATGAAACAACATTTGTGAAGAATTGAAGTTGGTTCTGATACTTTGGTCTAGTTTTCTGTTTCTTTTTGTTTATATCAGTGCGCAATGTGTGAGGTAACTGTGAATTAACTAACCAATAACCGGTGCTTCTTTTTTTGTCTTGCATTTTGTAGGCAGTCAGAGAAGAATCATGGGAAACCTTTTTTCAAAACACGCTGTTTAATGCCAAGGTATATAATTGTTCCGAATTGTCTGCATTCTTTCTTCTTTAGAGAAGGTGTGTAGTTCAATCAGTTTTTAATGTCAATTAATTTTGCCTGGAAGAGTTTGGACATGTTTACCCAAAGAGATTGGAAACATGTACTGTATGATTTTCAAGGCATTATCATGCACTGTAGATGTGAGTAGCAGGAAATCAGTGGATTAACCTTTGTTGCTGGGATTTCTGCATTTATATGTTTTTTTTTTACTTGTTTGAGGTAGCAGTCACTTTTGAATCCTTCAATTTGATGAAGCTTTCCTGGTGAGGATAAGGTGAATGTACTGATTTAGATCGCTGTTCTCTTTATCACAGATTTTCCTTGCATTCATTTCCTTGGTCATGGATTATCACTTGGCTCTGTGGTACGCAATAGTCTTTTTAGGTGAGTTTCCCCTTTACATAGATGGTGTTGCTTATCTTTGAAAAGCAGGAGTGGACTAATCTTTTTTAATTTATTTACGCACACAAGCTGCTACTGTGCTGCATTGAAACTTTTTTTCCGTGTTTTGACTTTGAAACCTGCTAAGGAGTACATGTCTCTGTTGTCTAGGGTGTGTCTCTTGGGTGAGCTTGTAACTACTGTTGGGTCTCTAATGTTTGTATATCCCATTAGATGAATGAGTCTCTCTTTGTTACCTTCCACCTGATTTCCGAAAGAATTAATTCGCTTCCACTATGTACTGACTACTGTGCTACTTTCATGACACGTTAGTGGTGAGGCTGCTCTGAGTTGGAACTTATCCTCTGCATTGTGCTTGTTGAATCAGCTTCATCAAAATTAAAACGCTTTTACTTGGCCTCCTAGCTGAAAGTAGTATATTCTGTCACCAAGATAACAAGAGCCAAGCTTCTTTCTCTTTGCAGTTATTTATGTTTCAACCCAGCAGCCTTCTCATGAAAGACTAGGTATGTTTTACCCTCATTTTGAGCATATTCTTTTTTTCTGTTCTTCTTGACTTTCATTTCCATTTCTTGCTTTTGTCTGATAGTATTTGCAATCTAAGATGGGTATCTTATTGCAAATTAAAGCTTGAATTTGTTGTAGATCGCTCATATGTACGTGATGTGTGTAGGCACATTGAATCCGTTAACACCACTGATGCTGGAGAGTTTGCTTACCGAAGGAAATACATCCGGATTCTGGCTGGTTGATCTTCTCGACTTAATTTTGCATTTGTTGCTTAAGATTTGTTTGTGTCAAGTATAATGCTTCATGCTTATTGTTTCCTTGATTTAGATGCGTAGAGTTTTAAGTCTTAGAAAATGCCTAGATTAACAATATGAAGGAAATATGTAGTGGTTTTGTCTTGGAGTTCCATGGCTACTAGAATCTGTAGGGGTTCTTTCTTCTATCTCAATAGTATGTACAGCACATATGGAAGGGAAGGAGTAAACATGTTTTTGCGCAAAATACCGCAACCGTGTCAGTCTGACTGTCATGAGTAACTCTTGGTACCAACTTGTGCTCAAGCAATAATCATTATTATGCAGATTCTTGTAAACAATATTTGTTAGGGTGTCTAGGATTAAATTACAAATAGATGGAGGTGTGTGGATTAAGCAGCATTGTTGATGTGGTAAAGGTACTCATGTTACTTTATGCGACCATAACGTTCCACAAGGCTCAAAGTTAAGTCTTGTAGGACAGCCAGCCATGATATGCAACAAGGCAGTGTGTCTGAATATTGGGCAGTAAAATATGAATGTGAGTTGGTAACCCTTAGGTATAAAACCATTAGCTCCATGAAGACATTCAAACCCCAATATGCTTAATTGCTTTATTTTTATTTTTCTATTAAATTTTTTTTTTGATCTCATTTTTATATTTATTTCATTAACGCATTTTGGGGAACTTTTGCATCAACTTGGAATTATTGAAATTCACGATCAGAAAGTTTTTTGGTCATCAGTCGATGCATTACTCTTGTTCTCCTTGCTCAAAAAGGATATACAATGGTGTCAATTGGACGCATCGCTTGGGCTTTAACGGTTCAGCCTACACAGTACACACATAAGCATTTTAAGTTGTTAACTTAAAATTGAATTCTACATGTTGTAAATTGTGTTGCCATTTAGACTAAGCCATTTGTGCTTTTACAAGTTCTTGAATTTTCAGTTATTGTCGTTGATGCTTAGTTTTTTTGATTATATTCATCTTAATGCCAGGTATAGAAGAATTCCCCTTGATATATAAATTTTGTGGCCTATAACTGAAAAAACAATTACTAATGTTTTACTTCACCATTCTGTTTAGTGTCTACTGCCTATAGTTGGCTTTTTCTTCAATCATTCTGATAAAAAAACTTCAGCAGGTTGAGTTTCGGGCTTTGTCCACATCTTCGTGCGTAGGCACAAGTTCTTTCTTTCCTGAGCTCTCAATTACGTGAGTTTCTTCCTCTTGATGATAAGACATCATCTCCATGCTTTCCTGGTCTAAGTCAAAACTCAAAAGGGCTGGTATATAGCTACTTAATACTTTATAGCTTAATTTCAGATTGTTATCGGATGTTTTTTGTTCTTAACTACAAACCAAGCTCTGTTAACAAGTATTAGATTAACTTAAAGTAGCAAGCATTCCTGGTGAACCGGATCCGTTTTCTTGTAACTTCGATGTATTGTAACCATGAGCCCTATCATATAACCTGTCATTGTTATGATGATGAATTATCTATTACTGCCTAAAAATCTCTATTTGCTAATTCATCAAAAACGAAAAGAAGTAGAAGCGGATGCTCCTATATTCACATTTTTTGTTGTAATTGTCTCATGTTGTATGTATATCCCTAAAGGATATAATGAAAAGTAAATTATATGCTGAGATTTGATGTCAATTCAATAACTGCTGTACATCGTTTTGTTTTTTGGTGTGGGGGGCAGAGGGGATGATCACCCATGTTATTTTGCCTATTCTCCCTGTCTATAATGTTGTCAGTGTGCTGTTGGAGGAAAATTTGTGGGAATGACATTTGTAGTCCAAGAGAATGCCACGTGTAATTGTTTCAAGTTTTGATTGTGAATCTTATGTGTGCGTGCACGTGTATTTTCTCTTAAAACAGATACTCAAACAAAAACTTGTCCTTTGGGGTGATTGATCTGGGACTTTTTCCGAATGCTGCTGAAAAGTTTGACATCCCTCTTGGTAAAACTTTACTGTTCCTGTCTAATGCATTGTGGTATTGTCATCGTCACTAGCTTGTTTGTATATCACTCATAAATTGCCTCTCCACAACTAGTAGCTTCTTTTACTACGAGTTTTATTTTATTTTATTTATTATTGAAGTAATGTTCCAGTTGGATAATTGATGCAGTCAGCCTAAGTCAACTTCCAGTATACATATTGTTTGAGAATGGGACAGAGGTCTCCAGGTTTCCAGATGGGGAATTAGAGCCGAAAATTTTCAGCACTCCCCTGACAAAAGTTAGTGTTTCTTGCCTGCCAGTTTCACTCAATTTTTTATTGTTGAATGTTACGGTTGTAAACTATAGAGAATTTAGAGAGAAGAACAAGATAAGTAAGAGAAAAATATAAACTCTTCTTATTATCAGCCTTAGCCAAAACAGCCAGCTTTAATAGAAAAAATACAAGTGACTCTTGAGCTTCTAGTACGCATGCTAGTCTAGGAAAGAGAAAAAGCTAACTAAGTATTAATGACTACCTAGAAGATCCTTTATAGAGTGGGTAATCAAGAAAGATATTTAATGATAACTAACCGGTCTATGTAACATGTAACAATACATTTATACATAAAAACTACATAAAATTTTATACTTCAATACTCCTCCTCAAGCTGGAATGTAGATATCTAGCAGTCCAAGCTTGCCAATACACTTTAGTAGAGAAGTACTAGGCAGACTCTTGGTGAACACATCAGCCACTTGATTACTGGAGTTGATATAAGATAGGAGAATCTCACCCTTCATCATCTTCTCTTTGATAAAATGCCTATCAATCTCAATATGCTTGGTTCTCATCATGCTTTGTACGGGGTTCTTTGTAATTTCAATAGCGATTGGTCATCACCGTATAGGCAAGTAGGAGTAGAAATGGCAAGTCTTAGTTCCCTCATAATCTTCTGAACCCATAAAATCTCACACATACATACTGCAATAGCCCGGTACTCTGCCTCAGCTGAACTTCTAGCCACAACTGACTGTTTCTTGGATCTCCAAGAAACTAGATTTCCAAACACATAGATGCACCATCCAGAGGTTGACTTTCTATCAATATTACAGCCAGCCCAATCAGCATCCACATATGCCTCAATTCTGGCTATTTCCTTGTGTTCGAACAGTAAGCCTTTACCTGGATTCCCTTTCAGAAATCTCAACAGTCTGACAGCAGCATTGTAGTGTATCTCCTTTGGTGAATGCATGAATTGACTGAGTTTGCTAACAGCAAATGATATATCTGGCCGAGTATGAGATAAGTATATCAATCTTCCAATAAGTTTCTGATATTTTTCAGCTTCTATGTCAGGACCATTATCATCCTTCCCAAACTTGACAATATTATCCAGGGGAGTACTAACAGGTTTGCATCCTAATAAGCCATAATCTGATAATAAGTCCAAAGTATATTTCCTTTGAGAGAGTATTATACCCTTAGATGACCTAGCAATTTCAATACCAAGGAAGTATTTCAGAGGTCCTAGGTCTTTTACCTCAAATTGCTGATTCAGAAAGGACTTCAGTGGGCTGATTTCTTCCTCTGAGTTTCCAGTGATGATGATATCATCAACATACACAATGAGGATAGTTATTCTACCGTAAAGGCCATGTTTGTAGAACATGGTATGATCACCGTGTCCTTGATGATATGTAGCCTCCTTCATTGCCTTGGTAAACCTATCAAACCAGGCTCTTGGAGATTGCTTTAATCCATAGATAGCCTTGTTTAATTTTAGTACATGATTGGGTTTAATCATAAAACCGGGGGATAATGCATATATACTTCCTCTTTCGGATCCCCATTTAAGAAAGCATTCTTAATGTCCATTTGATAGAGTGGCCAATTCATAACGACGAATGGAAATTAATATTCGACGAGTTTAACTTGGCCACAGTGCAAAAGTTTCATTAAAGTCAATACCTTGAGTCCGTGTAAAACCCTTGGCAACAAGTCTTGCCTTGTATCCGTTGATGGTACCATCGAGTTGTGTTTGATGGTAAAGATCCATCTACACCCCACTCGGTCTCACTCCCCGTGGTTTAAGAACACAATCCCAAGTATGATTTTTATCTAAAGCGAGATAGTTCTTCAAGGACAAGACACTTTTCCAATTAGGATCACTTAGGGCATGTTCAATGGACTTAGGAATAATGTGAGTGTCAATATTAGATAAGAAGGCTTGATAATGAGGTGAGACTTTACAGTAGGCCACAAATTTTTGGATAGGATGTTGAGTGCATTCTCTCCTTCCTTTCCTAAGGGCAATAGGCAACTCAGGTTCAATACTGGAAGGAGTAAGGTCGGTACAAGATTCGGAGGGAGGTAGGTAAAGTAGAAGAGTACTCAGTTTCTTGAATAGGTTGGATAGGAGAGTCATTAGGAGCATCAGTAGGTTCAGATCTCCAAGTTTTTCTGGTGTAGATAATGGCCTCTTTTCCAGGTTGATAGGTGAGTTGTTTAGTGGGAAAAACAGTAGGTATGATGGGATCATCAACACTAATGGGTAAGGTGGCATTATTTTCAGGAAGAAGGTTTTGAACAAGGGGTTTGATTTCAGATTTGGCATAAAACGGTTGATCTTCAAAGAAGGTGACATCAAAGGTGACATAGGTCTTATGTGTTTTGGGGTCAAAGCATTTGTACCCCTTTTAGTAGGAGAATATCCAATGAAAATAGTTTTAACGAGACCTTGGATCAAGCTTTCCTCGGTAGGATTGTGGTTGTGGATAAAGGCGGTGCATCCAAATATCTTTAAAGAGATATCGATAGAAGTTTAGTGCAAGGATAGACACTTTTTAGGACATCAATAGGGGTTCGAACTTCAAAGAATCTAGAAGGCATCCTATTGATCAAATATGTGGTCATTAGGACGACTTGACACCAATAGAGAACGAGGCACATTATAGGCAAACATCATGGTTCGGCGCAACTTCTAATAGGTGTCGATTTTTCCTTTCGGCTACCCCATTTTGTTGGGGAGTGTTAGTACAAGAGGATTGATGTACAATACCTTTTTCGCCAGGAAAGGAGATAGGTGGGAGTTAAAGTATTCGGTCCCCATTGTCGACCTTAGAATCTGGATTTTGGTGTTAAACTGTGTTTCAACAAAGTTGTAGAAATTCTTGAATATGTCAGTGACATCAGATTTTTGGTTCATTAGGTATACCCAAGAAGTCCTGGAATGATCATCAATAAATGTGACAAACCAGGGTTTTTTGGATAGGTTTGAGACCCTAGATGGACCCCAAACATCAGTGTGGACAAGAACAAAAGGTGCTGTGGGTTTATAAGGAACAGATTTGTAAGTATTTCTAGTTTGTTTTCCAAGAATGCAAAACTCACATTTCAAATCATTCATACAGATTCCAGAAAATAAGGAAGGATACAACTTCTTCAAGTACACAAAATTAGGATGGCCTAGTCTAAAATGTAATTGAATAGGTTTATTACATTTAGAGTCTAAACTAGCCACTAATCCTCTTGGATTCTCTAAGATCTTGCTATGGAACAGGTACAGACCTCCCCTAGTACTCTTAGCACTGCCAATCTTCATCATAGACTTCAGATCCCGAAACTCACAATGGGTATCCGGAAAGTTAGGCCGAGCAATTTCGTCGTCTTTACAAAACTGTTTGACAGAAAGAAGGTTACAATTGAGAGTTGGAACATAGAGGACATTTTCTAGGGTAAGGTTGGGTTGAAGTCTAACACTACCTTTTCCTAATACCTTTTTAGAAGAACCATCTGCTATAGTAACAAAGTGCTTGAGAATCAATACTTGAAAAAGTGTCAAACACAGAGAATTCACCTGTCATATGGCTAGTAGCTCCTGAGTCAACAATCCATTTGTGTTCATCCTGTGCTGTAGCTCCAACAGGTGATTCAGTTAATTTCGGCTGAAGTTTACTGAACATCATTTGAAGAGTGTTCATCTGCATTTCAGTGAATCCTTGTCCCAGATCAGACACACTATAGGCTTTATTTTGCTCATTGCTCCTATCAACAGGCTTGACTTGCTGGTTCTTAAGAATATGAGGTGGTTTTCCATGTAGTAACCAACATTTTTCCTTAAGATGACCCTTCTTCTTACAGTGATCACATAGGAGGTTGGCCCAATTCTCATTCCTCTTGTTTTTGTTGTATGCAGCATTTGCGAGTCGGTTTCGAGGCTTTAAACACCGATATTCCTTCTCCCGGAGTGGGCGGTATGCCTCCATTTGTAGGCATGACACCTCTTCTCTCACTCCTCCTTTCTTAAAATACGAAGGCATCATTGATAGAGGGAAAGGGTGATATAGCAAGAATCCTTTCCCTAGCAGCTTCATAAGAGTTGTCTAGGCCTCCTAGGAAGTCTAACAGCCTATCTCTTTCAATTTCCTTGTTGTGAATGTCTGCATCCTCAGTACATTTCCATTCCTTGATAGTAAGTTGGTCATATTCTTCCCACAGGTTGGTTAGAGTATTGAAATACTCATTGATAGGTCATCCCGGCTTGGACAAGTATTTCTCGGCTTAAGTTTCGACCCATAGACTTGAACATAGTTACCTTCATTGGAGTACAAGGACTCCGGTTTCTTCCAAATGCCGAGGGCTGATTTTGCATATAAGAAACTTGAACTTATTTTTTCTATCATCGAATTCATAAGCCATGACCTTACTACCGCATCTTCGCTTTCCCAAGTATCAAATTCTTTCGAGTTTTTGTCTCGTAGGAGGTGTTATGGATCCCGTGAGGTATCCTTTTTCCCCCGCCTAAGATATAAGTATATACCGACCGAGACCACGAAACATAGTTTGGTCCGGATGACTTTTTTGTAGTGATTTGGAGTGATGGATTATCAACTCCATTGAATGAAAGAGGAACAGAGGAAGAGGTAGTATCTGTCATTGTAAATAACAGAACTTAAGAGAGGAAGAAATGGATCGGTTGCCTGAAAAAAGTTCAGGGCTCTGCTACCATATAGAGAATTTAGAGAGAAGAACAAGATAAGTAAGAGAAAAATATAAACTCTTCTTATTATCAGCCTTAGCCAAAACAGCCAGCTTTAATAGAAAAAATACAAGTGACTCTTGAGCTTCTAGTACGCATGCTAGTCTAGGAAAGAGAAAAAGCTAACTAAGTATTAATGACTACCTAGAAGATCCTTTATAGAGTGGGTAATCAAGAAAGATATTTAATGATAACTAACCGGTCTATGTAACATGTAACAATACATTTATACATAAAAACTACATAAAATTTTATACTTCAATATAAACTTCGAAATGGATTGCTGATTTGCTGTCTTAAATTCTGAAACCACATCAAGCAAAACATGTGGCTTTTTTCCCCAGTTATATTTCCACTCAAATAACTGCCATAAAGTTTAGAACATGGAAATTAATTATTTACTCCTACCTATTTTTACAATTATTTACTTCGGGTAAAATCTCCTAGCAAGTGAAAACAAAAAAGATGCAAAAATAAGGGAAGACAGAAACGGAGAAAATAATAGGGGTTATCTGAAAATATATCCTGATTTTTAGTTGCTTAGTAGCTGCTCCACCATCCTTGACTACCTTTACAATTATAAGTGTGACCTCTTAGATAAATATTTAAATCAATATATGGCCACAGGGTTAAAATCTTAAAATTTTATTCCCAAAACTGCAGATACATGTTTCCAGAATACAATAAGGGCTGACCTGGAAGTGCTTTCTATAGCAAGGCTTCAATCTGTTGCCTATCTTTTTGTTTTTTTAGTGAAGCGAGAATTTTTCGTTTATTCCAGAAACTTCCTGCTTTATAATCTGAATTGGCATGTATTTGACAGTCCCTCCGTTGTAAAAATTGTCTCATAGTTGAATATGTTTGTAGTTCAAGAAAAGTTTGTTTATCGTAAGACAGGAATTTACATTTCGTCTATAATGTGGCAACTTTTGCATTTAATGTTATAATGGTTTGGTTTAAAACTTTCATAAGTGAAAGACAACTGAGGAAGAAAGAGTAATTTACTTATCATGACTTCATCCACATGTTTCACCCTTTTAATCTGTTTGGCCTCGTGCCCCTTTTTATTCAAGGGGTTGTTCCCGTACTAGCGCACTTTTGTATAATAATTTTGTTGATTGGATTGTCGCATGCCGAGAATAGACAAATGTTAATTAAATTTACTCAACGTTGATTGATGAATCTTGACAATGTTTATGATTGCAGAAACTTATCTGCAGGCAATTTGAGCTTGACAAGCTTCTACTTGACTATGTGAATGGAAAATAGGTAACAATATTTGTTGCTTGCAAGTTCTCTTCTATTGGTGTGTTTGCCTTTTAAAAAAACGCTTTCCCCCTTCTCCCTCTCCCTCTCCTTCTCCTGCAGTTCATTGGCGTATCTCTGTGGGTTTTACTATCAATCTGTCATGTTTTGCTTCCTTATTGACATGTCACTAGCCTGAGTGTTGTGAAGGTGGATCGCCGCGGCTAGAGTGGCGATGGTGTCCTTTTTACTATGAGAGTGGTAAGGTTAAAGAGTAATGCAACTTTAATGGGAGGCCTTTGATGAACTTGTTAATTACCGTATAATACAAGTATCTCACTTTCATGTACCTGTGTACAAAAACACAGTCTGATTTGCTATGAGAGTGGTAAGGTTAAAGAATAGTTTGATATTCAATGGACTTTAAGTCCTTAAGTTTACGATTATGCAACTTTAATTGACCCTTGGTTTCTACTTGCATTTTCGCACAGTATCATCAATATTCAGAGACATTGTAAAGCTATCGGCTACATGGTTAGGGATAGCCCAAACGTTAAGACGACCCCCCTTATCCTTGACATCAGCCGTCTCTTTTTAAGTCCTTTTTTTTTTTTTTTAAACCCCTCTCAGGGTCCTAAGTATCTAGAACCACCACCGGGCTGACTACATTTGGAGTTGATCTCTGAATATCCATAGAGTTGTAGTCTTTTCCGGGAGTTCGATCTGGTTCAGAGCTTTGTAAATGTTGGCACAACCAAGGGTCTCACATTTAACTTTCTAGGAGGAATCCAGCTTTTTTGACACACATGTATTCTTTTGTACCACTTACCATGTGAGTTAATGTAAAGTCTCACATCG
This sequence comes from Gentiana straminea, assembly GCA_036785695.1. Taxonomy (NCBI): domain Eukaryota; kingdom Viridiplantae; phylum Streptophyta; class Magnoliopsida; order Gentianales; family Gentianaceae; genus Gentiana; species Gentiana straminea. The sequence continues at coordinate 14,532,203 of JAVUPR010000266.1, read as the reverse complement.
ATAAAATAAGAGAATGCTCACCCACATATAAGTGAGACATAAATGTCTTGTCAGTTCGGATTAGCCCTTTTAGACCAAGCGAGGACAGCGGTCTAAGCAGTTGACCGGACATGTATGACTCATTTAGTGCTACTAGGCCCGGGGTCTGGGGGCGTTACAAAATGGTATTCAGACGGAACTATGTGCTGCACCATACAAGAAGACGGTGGCCGTCCTGGCGAGGACGCCAGTCCCTTATAAGAGGGGAGAATGTAAAGTCCTACATCGGTAAAATAAGAGAATGCTCACCCCATAAAAGGGGTGGGGGGGGAGAATGTAAAGTCCCACATCGATAAAATAAGAGAATGCTCAGCCTCATATAAGTGTGAGACATAAATGTCTTGTCAGTTCGGGTTAGCCCTTTTAGACCAAGCGAGAACGGCGGTCTAAGCAGTTGACCGGACATTTATGACTCATTTAGCGCTACCAGGCCCGGTGTCTGGGGGCGTTACAGTTAAAAGCTATTGGGTTGGAGATATTAAATCCTTGTAACATCAACAATACGCAATTATGTTTACTAAAAATACAATACGCAATTATGTTTACTAAAAATACAATACGCAACCAACAAAGGTTGGTCGGTGGAAGGGATTCCGATCACCTAAGCAAGAGGTCTCGGGTTCGAGCCCTTGTTGGGAGAGGTCATACTCGGTCCTTGGGACCATAGTTATCAGACCCGGCCCGGCCCGGCGGTCGAACCGGTGGTTGGCCCGGCCCGGGACCAAAACCGGGCCGATTCAAGAGTCTGACCGTTCAAGGAGTTGACCCGCCCAGACCCAGAAAACCCGGTGGTTGGACCGGTGAACCGCGACCCGGCCCGGTATGAATCAACCCGGTCTGGTTTTTTTTTTTTAAATTTAAAATTGCCACATGATTTTTTATTATAAAAAAACATCATTGCTGTGACTTGAACCTAGGTCCCTCAGGTAGGAGTCGAATATCCTAACCATCATTTCTTATTTCGTACTCTATCTTTTGCCAGAAATGAGTTCTTACATTTCTATATTCGTCAAATTAAACACCACAAACTAAAGTCGAAATTCAATACAACTTCCAAAATTGGCAAGTAATAAATTAACATTGTTTATAAACAAACTTTTTAGGAACGAGGACTAGTTTTTATTTGAATTAATAATGTTACAACGCATGACCAAATTTTTTTGTAAGAAATTTTGATGGTTTTTCGCTTGTATCGTCGTACGCGTTTAAGTATCAAAAACGCTTTTCATTTGTATTTATTATGATTTGGATGTTGAAAACTTGGAATATTTTGGAATTGATTATTATTATCAATTTTTTTTTTTATTGTATGAAAATATTATTTTTAACCTTATGTTGTGACCCACCGGTTGAACCGGTGACCCGGTGACCCAGTAAGTTTTCCGGGTCGATGACCGGGCCGGGTCTGATAACTATGCATGGGACGGATCATACCCGGTCAAATTATTTTATCTAAATAAAGGGATCACATTACTTTCAATGTGGTGGTGGTGGTGGTGGTGGGGTGTGTAGACGACAAAGACTGGTGAACAAGTGGGGGATTGATAGCCCGACACTGCAGCATATGCAAAATTAGATATATAATAAAGAAATAATATAAATGTTATGAAACACAACACATATATTTATTTTTTATTAAAATGTAAAAAGTCACTAATACATATTGGTGGTGTGTTGTGTCACAACCGTTATGTTTGCATCGTCACTTAAAAAAAATTCAAATCAATGGGGGTAAATGGGTAACATCACTTAAAAAAAAGAATCAGATGAATGGGGGGGTAAATGGGTCTTTTTCAATGAAACTCGTCCACTTCTTTTTTTTCTTTTTTTTTTTGAAAGAAAGTTGTCCACTTCTCTAAGGAATCTAATTCCAGTGACTCTTTGGACCATATGTGATCTGCCTGCCCACCTCACACTGGTTTTGTCCGAAATTGCATAGGATTAATGGGCATGTGGGTAGGCGCTCTTTTGTCGCACAATCCACGTTTTTTAAGTCTACTTTACTACATTATTATAACATTAATTTTCAGATTGTCAATTACTACATTCAATTGTTTTTGAGTTTTGTTAAGGATGCAAAATAAAGTCTGTGCATCACTGCTTCAGTGTATAAGAGAGGCTGTATGTACGTCTTTTATTGATGAGAGAAGTCGGTACAAGCATGGGCATCCATGGGGCTAGGACTATAAACCCAGGCCTAGGCCCGCCTCAAAATCAACATCCTTTAAAAAAGCTAAAATCGTCAGTTTTAAGATCCCGTTTTTATATCTACGAAATATATTTTAGATCCATTTTATTTCACTTACGTTTAAAAAAATGGACAATTGTTCATAAGGAACATTTATTAACTTAATAGGACATTCAGATCACCCTAATAACTTTTTTTGGTAATAAGAACAAATTAGTTTTTAATTGACTAATTTACCCCTAACTATTATTATTGCGTAACTGTAATAATTTTTTTAACGTGATATCAGCCACCGTGATGTTAACCAAAATCGCACAAAACAACATTTGTGCACATTCAAACTCTATTTTGGTCTCTTTTCTTTCGTTCTGTTTCTTTGTTTGTTTGTTTGTTTTTTTTTATTTTTAAAACAACAACAACAACAACTCTACTTTGGTCTGATAAGTTTCTTTCCTTTTATTTAGTGCCATTGTATGCTAAGATAACAAGTTTTTCTACTCTTATGTCTCCATTCAAACACATGTTAAAACTCAATTTCCCTACAAATAATTCACTGAAAGTGCAATCTCACGGTTCAACGAATTCATGTCATTTTTATACGACAATCATAAAAGATTCTCATTCTCCATCTACTATCATAATTCGAATCTCACTTGGTTCATTAAACAATCAAAGCATTTATCTATAAAAAAAATCATACAAACAGTGACGTACGAGTCATACGGCTACAATTACAAAAATCAAAAAAATTGATCTTTCTCATTCATCTCTTCATCCATGTCCTTCTCTGAGTTGTGACTCATTGTCACTGCACCCATGTCGGTCTTCGGTGGTTTCTTACGCGAGTTCTTAGTATTCTTCTTCTTCTTAAGTTTTTGCTTGTATAGAGTCGGTGTTTTATATTCGTTTTCTTTTATTGCCGTTATTGGATAAAACAATCATTTTCAATGGAGAATTCTTTTTTTGAATTATTAGTTGTAAGATTTGTTGTTTGATTTCTTTAACCGTTGATATGATTGCCTTAATTTGTGCGATTACGCTATCTGATTGCTAAATTTCGTGAATATATATGGAAGTTTTGGAAGATGAGATTTTGAAAGGGTAATTTGGTGAACCTACTTTCATATTGTCCTTCCACACAATTAAAATTTTAACTTGTCCTATTCACCTATTATTTCATATTTTATGTCCTTTAGCCCACTTCCCCCTTAAAATTTTTTATTAAAAATCAAATCATTACACGTGTTTAGTATATAAAAAAATAAAAAAAAAATAAAAAAAAACAAGTCTAGCCAACTTGTACAACATTTTCTACACTTATTCACCTACTATACTCTAAAAGTAACTGTAACGTCGTAATTTTTCTCGACCAAGGACCTAACGAATTTTGGGCAGGCTTCGATTACACATGAACGCTCATGTATAAGGTATTGAACTACTACCTCCAACTCAAAGCAAATTTGTCAGTATAACACCTCATTATTTAGTGCCATTGTATGCTAAGATAACAAGTTTTTCTACTCTTATGGCTCCATTCAAACACATGTTAAAACTCAATTTCCCTACAAATAATTCACTGAAAGTGCAATGTCACGGTTCAACGAATTCATGTCATTTTTATACGACAATCATAAAAGATTCTCATTCTCCATCTACTATCATAATTCGAATCTCACTTGGTTCATTAAACAATCAAAGCATTTATCTATAAAAAAAAATCATACAAACAGTGACGTACGAGTCATACGACTACAATTACAAAAATCAAAAAAATTGCTCTTTCTCATTCGTCTCTTCATCCATGTCCTTCTCTGAGTTGTGACTCATTGTCACTGCACCCATATCGGTCTTCGGTGGTTTCTTACGCGAGTTCTTAGTATTCTTCTTCTTCTTAAGTTTTTGCTTGTATAGAGTCAGAGTTTTATATTCGTTTTCTTCTATTGCCGTTATTGGATAAAACAATCATTTTCAATGGAGAATTCTTTTTTTGAATTATTAGTTGTAGGATTTGTTGTTTGATTTCTTTAACCGTTGATATGATTGCCTTAATTTGTGCGATTACGCTATCTGATTGCTAAATTTCGTGAATATATATGGAAGTTTTGGAAGATGAGATTTTGAAAGGGTAATTTGGTGAACCTACTTTCATATTGTCCTTCCACACAATTAAAATTTTAACTTGTCCTATTCACCTATTATTTCATATTTTATGTCCTTTAGCCCACTTCCCCCTTAAAAAAATTTATTAAAAATCAAATCATTACACGTGTTTAGTATATAAAAAAATAAAAAATAAAAAATAAAAACAAGTCTAGCCAACTTGTACAACATTTTCTACACTTATTCACCTACTATACTCTAAAAGTAACCGTAACGTCGTAATTTTTCTTAGTCAAGGGACCTAACAGAATTTTGGCTTAGGGCTCTCGATTACACATGAACGCTCATGTATAAGGTATTGAACTACTACCTCCAACTCAAAGCAAATTTGTCAGTATAACACCTCATTATTTAGTGCCATTGTATGCTAAGATGACAAGTTTTTCTACTCTTATGGCTCCATTCAAACACATGTTAAAACTCAATTTCCCTACAAATAATTCACTGAAAGTGCAATATACTCGCGGTTCAACGAATTCGTATCGTTTTTTATACGACAATCATAAAAGATTCTCATTCTCCATCTACTATCATAATTCGAATCTCACTTGGTTCATTAAACAATCAAAGCATTTATCTATAAAAAAAAATCATACAAACAGTGACGTACGAGTCATACGACTACAATTACAAAAATCAAAAAAATTGCTCTTTCTCATTCGTCTCTTCATCCATGTCCTTCTCTGAGTTGTGACTCATTGTCACTGCACCCATATCGGTCTTCGGTGGTTTCTTACGCGAGTTCTTAGTATTCTTCTTCTTCTTAAGTTTTTGCTTGTATAGAGTCGGAGTTTTATATTCGTTTTCTTCTATTGCCGTTATTGGATAAAACAATCATTTTCAATGGAGAATTCTTTTTTTGAATTATTAGTTGTAGGATTTGTTGTTTGATTTCTTTAACCGTTGATATGATTGCCTTAATTTGTGCGATTACGCTATCTGATTGCTAAATTTCGTGAATATATATGAAAGTTTTGGAAGATGAGATTTTGAAAGGGTAATTTGGTGAACCTACTTTCATATTGTCCTTCCACACAATTAAAATTTTAACTTGTCCTATTCACCTATTATTTCATATTTTATGTCCTTTAGCCCATTTCCCCCTTAAAAAAATTTATTAAAAATCAAATCATTACATGTGTTTAGTATAAAATAAAAATAAAAAAATAAAATAAAAACAAGTCTAGCCAACTTGTACAACATTTTCTACACTTATTCACCTACTATACTCTAAAAGTAACTGTAACGTCGTAATTTTTCTTAGTCAAGGGACCTAGCTAACAGAATTTTGGCTTAGGGCTCTCGATTACACATGAACGCTCATATATAAGGTATTGAACTACTACCTCCAACTCAAAGCAAAACTGTCAGTATAACACCTCATTATTTTTACCATTGGGGTTATATCCATGAGGCTAACGTTAAGTCTAAAATATTGTGGAAGTTGACATGTTTTATGACATGGCAAGAGAGAGATAGTTTAGATGAGGTGTTTATTTTTATATGAAGAAGCTTTATAAAATGAACAAAAAAATAGCTGGCTAAATACATACGTGCATACCCTGCCTTTTGTCGATGAAAAATTCAGAAAAAGGGTTGACAATTTTGTTATGGAGCGATTTGCATTACAATATTTGACAAAGTCAAGATTAGAATATTGCAAATTGTTCCTTAAAAACAAATTTAGGGCAAATTGCAGCAAAATAGATTTTATCAATGATTGTTCCATGAGAGATTTTATGGTGCAACGGTTGTAAGAAGGTTGTACCAAGTGGCATACATTAGAGCCTCTCATTTTTACTCTCTTTCACATAATACACTTTTATCGTGTGTGAGAGGTTAGAAATGAATGGTTGTAATGTATGCCACTTGCTACAACCTTGCTACAACCTTTGTATTATAAAATTTGTCATGTTCCATATATTAAATGCCATTGTGCTCTTCTGAGACGTCATGTTTAAAGAGCTATTGGTCAAACCTTACCTCTGAGTAAGAGTCAGATTCTACAGACACGATCCGGACCGAATTCCAGATTAGTCGGACCAGTTGGTTTCGGATACCGAGAGCTTTAAGGAAAAAAAAGCCATTGTGCAGTCTTGGAAGGGCAATTTGTGTGTTAAAATAATTCACATAACATATTTTTACCCCATTAACCCTTAATTATACTTATTTAGTCTTATTCTCACATCTCTATACTTATTATATAATCCTTTTGAACCCACGTCCCATTATATACGAACCTCCTTCCCCATTTTCTTGTCCCACATCGATCAATCCTCCAAACTTGCTTTGTTCTCCATCATTCTCTAACCATGGAACCAAAAGTAGAATATGATGCAAAAGAAAAAGCACATGAGCTTATAGAAGAAGACGCAAAACTAGAGATTAAAGAAAGAGAGAAAAAGAAATGGGAAGGCAAAGCAAGAACAAAGCTAAATGGGATTTCAGCACAAAAAGTGTGGGATCTCTTAGAAGACTTTTGCAGCTTCCATAAATGGCTTCCAACCATTGATACATGTTTTCAAGTTGATGGGATCAAAGGGCAACCGGGGCTTGTTCGCTACTGTGCGTCTACGTCGTCACCACCACCGTTGGATGATGATGATGGTGAGAGTCATGAGAAGATGATGATCAAGTGGTGCCATGAGAAGTTACTAGCCATTGATCATGTGGAACATTGTATGAGTTATGAAGTTTTGGATAATAATATGGGGTTGAAATCATATGTAGCAAATATTAAGGTTTTGGGATTGGAAAATGGTTGTGAGATTGAATGGTGTTTCTTGGCTGATCCAGTGGATGGGTTGACTTGTGAGGATTTGACTGTTTACTTAAGCTTTACATTGAAAGGCATGGCTCAGAGAATGGAGAATGCTTTACTTTAGAGTACATACCCTCGTTGCCTCGTTGCATTAGATCGTCAAATAAATGTTATTTGTATAAAACGACGAAATATGTTACTTTTGTCTTTTTGAATGTTATTCGTAAAACAGTGTATTGTAATAGAGACACTTCATACCAGATTTTCTTGTAGATTAAGTTTGAAAGTCTTTTGGTGTAGATAATCCGGTACATAACGTGGATTTGGTGAGAAAATCATCATATGAAGTTTACAACATGTAAGATAGATACATAAAAGCTACATTCTTGTAATTTATCTGGATAATATTGTTACGCCTCCAACATTCCCACTAAGGGAGAACCCTCTCTTGGATGCTTTGGAAGACAATTAAGTTAGTTGAATTGCAATGGAAGATTATGCTAATCGCCTACTATATATTCCGGGAATCGTAGGTGGGCACATCTGTCCGTGGGCCCGATTCCTACCTGATATTACTGAAAATGGACCCCCATACTTGGGCGTTGTTAATTTGAGGGTGTTGATGACACTGGAGAGTTCATAATATATGATTGATATATTAATAAATAGCCAAAAACCAACCGACTATGTGGGAATACATTCACAATTACTACTTCTGTTTCAAAATATAAGTCATCCTAAGTATTTTCATGCAGATTAAGAAAGTGTTAAATGTTATAAATTTGAATGCTAATGTCTAAAATGCCCATTGACTATCATTAACGCAATAGTTGTCGAATAATAAAAAGTGGTTGGATGGATAAGATAGAGAAAAGAGTAATAAATGTTGCATTGGTAATGTAGAATTACTTATGTATTGTGGGATAAATCTAAAAGTGTAGGATGAATTATATTTTGGAACGGAAGTAGTACTTAGTGACCCAAGTGCTAACTGATTCTACATGAAATATAGAATAAAAATCATATTAATTACTTGCATATTATGGAAAATAATGCGACTGGAATTAATGACGACCGAATGACATATTTGTGGACTATGCATTGTGTAATTAATTTGTGTGACATGAACTTGCAGACATAACAGTCCCACCGTTGTGGTGGCACTGATGTCCAGAAAGTGCTGCAAATTTTTGTGAGACACCTGATCCCAATGGAGATATCAACATGCATGTATACGTAATCGGGATACAAATCATGAACATATTATATATTAAATAAAAGAATAAGTCTAAGCTCCTCAATTAATTATATAATCCTTAACGTAACGAATTTACGCTTTTGAATCGACTGGAAGGGCTAGATACGAAGAATCTACTAATCAAAATAATGAATTCGTGATTAGAACGAGTTTGAACAATTTGCATAAAATCATAGATGTACAACCTAGCTAGGGTTTTGAATCGAAGAACATGAATTAGTCTCACGAACTCACCAAAAATTGCAAAAATAACATCTAGAATGATCTCCCCGGCCCTTTGCGGGAAATCATTTCGTGCTCAATATCTTCGAATCAGGCAAGAAACTGATGATATTTTGATGATAAAAAATTGATGAAATCACAGAGAGGAAGGGCCACTTAGAGTTCAAAATATGTGAAATTACGAGCCAGTGTTTGGTTAATACTTAATACTACTGTGAGTCGGTGTGTTTAAACCTCTAGAAGTCCGGAAACACCCTTATTTTATGTTTTGTGTTGTTACAATTACGTGCATATGTTTCGATATGATTGATTGTGTTAGTTAAAGCATATTTTAGAATTTTACGTGGAAATTAGGCATAAAATTTTAGTTGTATAATTTTGACATAGGACAAAATTCATGTTTTACTCTTAGCCGAATCTAGATGACAATTTGTTGAGTTTAAGTCCGCGACATTAATCCATTTTCAATCCTGGCCAAACAATTTTAGATTTTCACCAAGTTGTAATTTGTCTATAGTAGGAATATATATAGTTACTTAGGAGCAAATGGAAATTAAATATAAAGATGATATTTTATGCTTTGAAAAGGACACATACCTACGATACTATAAGCGAAAGGAAAATCAGAAATCACAATTTTAGACGTATCTTTATGTTCCCAATAAATAAATATTTTAAGTGATGCATCAATCCTTTGCACCCACTACTAGAATTTCCCGGATTTGTGACGAATTTCTGTGACGAATACTGTTCGTCACAAATTTCCGACAATATTGCTACAAATTAGCGACAAACCACATATTTCTTTTTTTTGCAATAAATAGGGACAAAATTGTGACAAAATATGTACATGGAAAAATGTATGCGACTATTTTGTCACAAATCTTTGCGCCAAAATCGGGCGCCATAATTTGTGAGAATTCTCTGACAAACTGGCTTGGTCATAAAAGTCTTCGTTCTTGTCTAATCCGCCGCTAACCGACATATCCGTCCACATCGCAAAATTGTCGCATACTTTCCACAAAATTGCTACGAATTAGCGACAAAACGCGTAATTTTTTTTTTGCAATAAATTGACAACATTGTGACAAAATATGTACGTGGCAAAGTGTATGTGACTGTTTTGTCACAAATCTTCGCGCCAAATTCGGGCGCCATAATTTGTGAGAATTATGTGACAAACCCGCTTGGTCATAAAAGTCTTCGTTGCTAATCTGACGCTAACCGACATATCTGTCCACATCGCAAAATTGTCACATATTTTCGACAATATAGCTACAAATTTCCCGGATTTGTGATGAAAATTTGTGATTAAAATGGTTCGTCACTAATTCGCGACATCATTGCTACAAATTATTGAAAAAACATAAAAAGATTATTTTTATAAAAATTGCAACGGTATTGTGACAAAATATATACATGACAAAAGACCAGTAACTATTTTGTCGCAAACCTTCACGCCAAATTTATGCGCCATTATGTGTGACAAGTATGCGACAAACTAGCTTGGTTACAAAATATTCCTTGCTAATTCATCACTGACGGATAAATTTGCCCATATATGTTTACTTTTAACAAATCAAATTATAAAGGCCAATAAGGCCTTGATTTAGCGGTCAAAGTTAAGGCCAAGGACCACCTCTTAGTACTGGGTTCGAGCCCTACTAAGTGTAAATGTGTGTGAGTGTTATACATCTTCGTATATTATATAAATATATATTGAACTTATTTTTGTATTTCAAATACATATAATTTACAAAAATTGGCATGGGTATAACCCAAAGATTATCAACATTGGACGTTTTGGGCCGAATTCCGGTCAAAATGGTCAAGAGGGCCAAATCAGTACAAGCTCGTAGACGTTTTGGGCCAAGAGAAGGTCAAAATGGTCATGCGGGCCAGATCAGTACAAGCCTATTGTGGGTCTTTAGCTAACCGAAGTTCAATCCCAATGTTCACTATTGAGTTGTGATTCAAACTCGAGGTTCGTTATTGAGTAGTAATTTCAAACCCGGGTCGGTTGAAACCCGAGGTTCGTTAGTGAGTTCATGATGTGAAACCAAATGTTCGTTAGTGAGTTAATGATTCGAAGCCTGAGGTTCGTTAGTTAGTCATGAGTTAATGATTTGAAACTTGAGGTGTGTTAGTGAGTTAGTGATTTGAAACTCGAGATTTGTTACTGAGTTCATGATATGAAACCCGAGGTTCGTTAGTTAGCTAGGCATGAGTTAATGATTTGAAACCCTTGGTTTGTTAGTGAGTTAATGATTTGAAACCCGAGGTTCGTTAGTGAGTTCATGGTATGAAACCCGAGGTTTGTTAGTGAGTTCATAGTATGAAACCCGATAGCGAGTTAAGGATTCGGTACTCAAGGAAAATAGAGATTTTGCGACGCGCAGTTTACGACGTGCAATAAATGTGCATCAACAAAAATTTCACATTAAAGTCGTTCATATTACGTGGATGCCAAATGGATGCCACGTGTGCGTAATGTAGAAAATATTTATAAGTTCCTGAGACAAAACGTTGACGCAAAAGGTAAATTGTTGACTCAAAAACCACAATACCCTAATTGAAATAGAAGCCGCCCCTTTTCCATTTTAATACTTCTGCACTTTCAACTTGAAGTTCTGGTGATTTAGCATCAATATCATTATCCACGAAATCACTTGTATAAGGTTATTCTAAACATCAATTTTATTATCTTTTCAATTTAGTGTTTTCTCTTTTTAAATTTCATTATATCCGATTTATTGTGTGGTTGCTATGGTGAGTGGTGAGCTTGGATACGGGTTGTGGGTGGGAGATGGCGGTGGTTACAGGTTGAGGTGGGAAGATGGGTGGTTACGGGATGGGGTGGGGAAATGGATGTGGTTACGGGCTGGGGTGGGGAAATGGATGTGGTTACGGGGCTGTGGGGAGGGGGTGGGGCTGCGATCCTCTGAACATTTCTCAGCTCGAAATCCCTCAATTACGTGATATAAAATCAGGAAAATGAGGTGATTTTCATCTTCTTCTTTTGGTGTTGTGATTTTGCTTTTTACAATGAATGCAGTACTTTTGTTTTTATGATTTTGTGAATTTTTCTGTGTATTATGGATCTACAGAGATGCTTGTCTTTGGTGGAAATGAGAGAATTGTAATTAGAATTTCTATAAAAAGTTGGAATAAACAGTAAACATTCAAAAGCAAATGAGCCTCTTTGTTTCACGGTTTTGTAATTCTATCTTTATGTTTCAATTCCATCTTTATGTTTCAACTTGACACTTTTACCTGATTTTCTTTTATGATTTTACGTGTCAAGTTGTTATTGGCAGGAGCATTTCGTATCTGATAGATTATGGACACATGAAACTTTGACTTAAGGTACTGTAAAAGATTTAACTGTCAGCATTATGTTTAGGATTTAAGTGTTGTTCAAGTGCTAACATGAATCTATGTGGGGAAAGTTGATTCTACTTTTTAAAGTCTATTCTTTAGATCATATTTTAGATTTTACTATCTTTTTATATCTTACGCCAGCTGAGGAACTGATATTACGTGGCAATGTAGCACTAAGACAGAAAGCACTTGTGCCGATGATAGGATAATCCATCCACTCCCAAATAGTTTGAATCTCTAGCGGTATGCAATTGGAATGCTGTTGTGAAATTGTTTTTCATTGGTTGATGCTTCAGAACAAGGAACAAATGCTTCTTCATGTTGTTGTTGGAGACAATACAGACTTCAATTTGTCCGAGCATCATGCTAGGAATTGTGGGAAGATGTTTAGAGATGAAGAGAACCCAATCCACCCTAGCCGGTGTAACTTACATTATCTTGTGATTAAACGGTTTCTGCTATTAGCGAGTTGTTATGCTGAAATTTGTTTGTTTCATATAATCACGATTTTGAAGAAACAAAAGACGGTGTTTCTTTGGATGAGATGTTCTTTTTCCCTGATTTGTTTCCTTTGATAATCTTCTTATAGAACCCGAATTTGCCACAGTCTATGGCACAAAATGCAATTTTGATTGTTTTCATGAGGTTTGAGGATACTTGTCATGAAATAGACTCGGTTCAGGATTGGTGGGATCTCAAATATCCGTGGGACTCATATTTCCATGTGGAACCTCTGAATTATTATTCTCAGAAATGGTTGGAACTGTTTTCAGTTCCATGAGAGGTACATATTCCTTTCCATAACTCTTTTATTAAATTGTTAGTGTTTTCTCTCCGTTATCCTAGTTTGTTGAGTTTTCCAATGATACCATTCATTTCCAAGCATCGTCCCTTTTCTTTTAGGTTCCCTCTTTCGTTTTTGCTAAATTCCTAACATTTGAAGATTACCTACCTTGTCAGGTAATTTGTTGCAGAGAATGTTCTTGATGGAGTTACTTTTGGGTGGCCAAGGCAGAGAAGTTTAAAGAAGCAGTGACAGGTGTCCTACCATATCTTAGGAAAAAAGGGACCCGGATTCCGGATGATATGCTGAAAGAGGCCACAGTGGACATGTACTAGCGGTGCAAGTGAGATCATCATGATTTTAAACAAGTTCTTCATGATGTTTAACAACACCGTCAAGAATCTGAGTGGGATGCAAAACTCAAGACACTTTTAGAGACGATTGCTCATTCACAAGATTGAGATGTTTCCGGTGATAAAACCATTAGTGTCTTGTATTTGTCCGTTGACCATGAATAATATTGATTTCATGTTTTGAAATGCTATTTGACTCAATTATGAATAAAATGATTTGCTTCATTTTCATGATCATGGAAGTGTTTTGATTATTTATGCTATTGAAACGTTTTTTTTAAGAGAACATTTATATTATTGAAAATATTTTTTGTAAATAAGAAATATAGTAAAAATGTGAAATATAAATTTTGTTACAAAGTCATTGCAACTATTGATTTTGACACAACAATTCATTAAAAATATAGGTAAAATTTGTCACAAAATTAATTCAAAAGTGTAGGGAATAATTGTCACATTTTTATCACTAAATTTGGTACCAAAATTGTAACATGAATTCATCACATTATAATCACTAAAATTTTGTCACAATTTTATCATAAACAATCGTCACAAATTCATATCAGATTTGTAAGATATGGTTATCACCAGTGGCGGATCCAGAAATAATTTTCAGGGGGTTCCGTAATTTTTTGTCTAAGTAGAATAATTTTTTTACGGTGTCTAAAATATTTTTCTATAGGTAAAATGTAGAGTTTTCTTTCAGTAATATTTTTCAGGGGGGTCCGTAATTACTTTTTTAAGTAGAATAATTTTTTTACGGTGTCTAAAATATACATATATATAGGTAATAAATTTTTTTTTAGGGGGGTCCATGGACCCCATAGTGGTACACGTCCGTCCGCCCCTGGTTATCACTATTTCATCAAAAGAATTGGTTACAAAATTGTCGTATTTTTTGTTGTACATTTGTCGCTATTTTATGAAGCAACTTTGACACAACACTCCATCACAAACTTATCGGATAATTTTGTCACACATCCGTTGGAAAATATAATTTTTGTCGCAGATTCATCACTAAAATTTTTGTCATATCTATGTCACAAAGTGTGACTTTCGGCACAATTTTGTCACAAAACTTAGTGACAAGGTTAATTTCGACTCAAAAATTTGCAACGGGGTGTTCCGTGACGGAAATAGGATTCGTCACTGATCCGTCACAAACGAGCGTTAGTAACAAATTTGTGACGAAAATCGCCGTCACAAATCCGAGAAATTCTAGTAGTGACCGGTTTTGTAAGCTATGAACAAGGCATTATATATATAGTAAATTATTATTAGATGGTTAAATACGCTTATACATAATAGTTATGAAAGTTGAAGTGTCGTCCCCAGAACATGACCTAGTGATATAAAGAGTTTGTGTGCTTTAAAAAGACAATTCGACCTTAAGCTGAAGTGTGGAGGTTCGAATCCCGTAAAATAGAGACTTCTTTCAATTATTTGGTATAATAGCAAACTCGTGATAACTCTGAGCTACTAGATTACCTGATCAATATCTTCACAACTAGATTACCATGGGACAGGGGGAATGAGGACCATCATGGTAGGTTTTACCATTTAAGGTAGTTGTAGTGTCGTATCAATATGATGCAACCCCATCCACTAACACCACCTAACCTATATCCTACCTTACGCTCTCAATACCCTACCACCCCAACCTGCCACTATCTTACCTCATGATACCATGAGCCCTCAGTGCCTCACCACACCTTACCCTACTCTTACCATTCCTTACCCTCCATTGCACCATCTTGCCCCACTTCACCTAACCTTATCTCACACAATATTGTCATGTCCACCTTACATTACCCCACATCATTGGTACCCCTTACATCACCCTATCCTACCTCACCGTTCACGACCATCTGCATGTGTGTCACCTGTTAATGAATCATATCATTTTTATTCTTTCACGTGTCAAACGCACATGCATATATTGATATATTGTCTTCATTCCCTTCTACATATGCCATTGCATGCATTTCATCCCGTCATATTATATTATATTCAATCCAAACAAACGGATTAACGTTATTCCAAGTGAGATATTTCAACATTTTATCCGGATCGTATTAGACTATGTGTAGGATAAACTTGGTGTTGTGTATTATGATTCAAAAGAATAGAATAATAAAATTAACTTCTCTGTATGACAAAAGTTGTTTCTGAAAGTAATATCTTACTCCTCAATAAATAATAAATAAAAAGTTAATATCTTGAATTGCAACGAGGCATCAACCCAGTGATAAAATTAGTGAGATATTGTAAGTTGTAACCAAGTGGTTTTCGGTTATGTCTTCGGTATTTGGTATTTTGCACTCAATTAAAATCTGAATCAAACTTATACTTTTCGAGCTCAAACTTATGTCTTCAGATATAATAGACACGTCTCTGCAATCTTGCATCATTGATCGATGTATATATATAACGCATTGTATTGACACATCCACTTACTTTGTTAAGATAAGATATAGAAAAGATTTATGTATAATTGATAATAAAATGGGGATGGAAATAATGTAGTAATATGTTTGTGTTGAACTATCATGTCAGCATGATATCAGAGTCAGAAATCGTGGGATCGAATCTCTCATTTATATTTTGCAAGTATTGGGACAGATAACTGATATTTGAGTGGGTCGTGTTAAAAACTTTAAAATTAAAATTATGTAAGTGTCAGAAGAAATGATGGTCCACGCTTGAGGGGAGATATTAACCGTTTGTTTCATTGTCCTTACAGCTAGCCTCCTCAGCGGGTGTTTCATTGTATGTGGTGGTGTGTATAAGCCGACAAAGACAGGTGAACAAGTGGCTAAATTGGTAGCCCGACAATTAACTGCAATTTTTATGCAAAAATAATATATTTAATAGGTATATATTTATAACAATAATAAAAAAGAGAATCAAAGAATGGGGGGTTGTGGGTCTTTTTCATATAAAGTTGTCCACTTTTCAAGGAATCTAATTCCAGTGGCTTTGGATCACCCTAGCTTCCCTTATGACCTGCCCACTTCACATTGCTATTTTGTCCTAAAGTTGGACATGATGAACCCTTCATAAATTTCTAAGGCTAACCCCAGTCGTTTTACTTTAAACAACACTCCAAACACATCGTTTTTTGTTTCAGTTATACTTTTTTAACACTTTAAAATATCATTCACTCCAATAAGCACACTTAATAAACCACTCCAAAATCTTTTTTTTTTCATTAAACACCAATGTATTTTCCCTCCACCTACCTTAAATTATTCCACCATAATTCAAATAAAATATTTTATATTTTGGATTACAAAATATTTATATTTGCAACGTAAAAAAATCATTTTGCCTTTTTGTTGTTGTTGTTGTTGTTTTTTTTTATAGTAATAATTATCATCACCATAAATAAATTTTCATGAAAGAAATAGTACTCAAATGAAAGAAATTGATACATAAAAAAAATAGTTGAAATAAAAAAAGGAGTAGAGATGAGAGAGAATGAATGATTTGTGGTATTTTTTTTACTCCAAAGCGCAACTCCAAATCACAAGTAAGGCTTCAAGGAATTTGGAGTAAGAGTATGCTTTCAAGTGACTACTGTGATAATAAAGTGGATAAAGTTTACTTTAAAATGTTTTGGAGTGTTGAATCCAGTCTCCATTGGAGACAGCCTAAGTTGGTGGTCAGGATAATAACATGTCAAATCACTCCTCAAATAGAACGATAATGCAAGAATTATTTGTATTCACGAGTCAAAATGTTTCGCCGTTCCGGTGTTAGAGTCTTATCAGGGTCGTTTCTATCATTTGATAGGCTCGGGGCGAAATTAATTGAAGGACATCTATTTAGTATATAAAGTTAGACGTATACATAAGTGACATAAGTCAAATTATGATCACGAATTAAAACACCGACGATGAATCGTCATAATAGTATTTAACATGCATGTTAAAAAATTTGAAGACATTTGAATTATTGAAACAGTAAAAGAAACAGATCAATAGCAACGCATCGGTAATCAAAGCATCAACAAATTGTTAAACACCAACAAGCAAAATAATTAACTAGACTAACAAGAACAAATTGTTAATGAAAAAAATAATAATAATCTTGGTGCATTTGTAGTTGAAAAAACATCAATAATAGTTTCAATATTAATATTCGGGAGGTGGGCCTAAAGGACAATATAAGATGGTAAATGATGAAATAGGACAGAAAACAAAGACACTGGTTGAGAAGGACAAAAAAAGAAGAGATGTACAAAAATACCCTTAATGATAATTAAAGATATTTTTTATTTTGTTTTCAGCAAAATAAGGGATAAATTAAAACTCTGAATTTAATTGTTTTTTATCTTGTGGATTGTTACTACTTCTGTATGGATTGGGAGTACAAAGCAGAGACTGCTACTACAATGTTTTGCATTGTAACTACATTGTTTTGAATTGTTACCACATTAATTTGAACCAATGCTACTACATTGTTTTGAATTGTTACCACAATTTTTTAACTGCTCCTACAATTTGTTGCATAGTCACTACATTTTTTGCATTGTTACTACATTGTCACTACATTTTTTGAATTTGTTGCACACACTCCGAAACGTTACTACATTTTCCTTGGAAATGTTCTAATTTTTTTAATGGTCATTTCATTTTTACAGATGTCAGTACGTTTTTCGTGAAATTGCACATGGTTTTCACTGTGATACTACATTATGCGTAACTACATTCTTTGTATGAAGTTGCAACAAGTGTTACTACATGATGTTCATGAATGGCGCCGGAGAGAACATCGGCATCGTCATATGTTGTGCATTTCGCCTGCAATAAAAAAATTGTAGGAGCAGTTATATGTTGCCCTATAACCTACTTGGGAAGGGGAACCCCAATAGGGGATTTGTGTACCTTAAGATCGTGCACATTCATTAAAAATGCCGAAACGTTACTACATGTCCCTTGGAAAAAAATGCCGAAACGTTACCAAACTAAACCCTAATTGGGAAGGGGGAACCCAATAAATATTTGAGACCTTAAGATCGTGCACGTGTGTGAAAAAAATGGGAGAAAATCGCGAACTAACTTGTGTTTCTCATCAAGCACATGCAGCAAAACAAAGCATCATATAAAAAGCAGCAAAACAAAGGACGGCGGAGCTTGGCTATGATTCAAAAAAATTGCAGCAAAACAAAGCATCAATGCAGCAAAACAAAATGTAAAAATTGCAAAAAAAAATGCAAAAATGGGAGAAAAGCCGTATGATTCAAAAAATTGCAGCAAAATGAAATGTTTCAAACCAAACCGTTCACATATGATGTTTTGGATACAGTATAAATCGAGATTAATGCTAACAAATGGTGAAACAATATGCTTAATTACGTCAATCATTACAAGACTTTTTCCTGTATATATCTCTTTTGTGATATATTGTTTGCAGTCAAGGGAAAGAAAAAAAAGATTAATTACCCAATAATCTCCTCATAAGAAACCAGAGGATAATTCGAGTCCCCGGAACCAGCACTAGATGCTCGCCGACGGCGGCGCATATTTTCACGGGACGATTTTCCAGGGTACGGGTCGGAATAGCGGCCGGTAACAGAAGAACATGATGGCACGTCATCTGATGATTCTCTGCAATCAAAGAACGGGAAATCATCACAGGCGTCGCAGAAGAATTCTTCGTCGTTGTCCTTTTCATTTCCCAATTTCGTTTCTTCCATATAACCTGCACAGATTTGTGTTAACGCCTTCTTTTTTTTTTTTTTTTTTTTTTTGTTTTGGAAATGAGGGTTAGAATCTATAAGGAGAGGATTATTGAATTGAAATAGAAAATGGCAAGACCTTATTACGCAATATTGGATAAAGTGGCCCTAAATAATGGAGGATGGAGGATTTGCAGAGAAGAGAAGAGGATGGAGGCTAGCGTTTCAACATTTTGGGATAATGGAGGAATGAGGCTAGTTATAATTATAAAGGGTATTTTTGGATATACATTATTTTTTGTCCTTCACAACCATTGCATTATTTTTTTGTCCTTTTTACATAAATAAGATGTAAACTTGTCCTCTATAACCTTTTCCTAATTAATATTATCCAACACATCCCTTTCAAAATATTAAAAAATAATATTAAAAAAAACGTCCAATCTTTCTTGTGATATTGATGACCTCAAGTAGAATTCAATAATATTAAGAATGAATAACTTCTCTTAATTGACGCTACTTTCATAGGTATGGTCCATACGATTTGATAAGCAGTTGAAACACTTAAGTTAATGAGAAGAAATTTTTGCCCTCTTATAACATGGGGCTGGGCGGTCGCCCGGTCTATCTTTGCCCATAGACAACCCTGAGTCTTATTGAGGTGTACAGATATAAAACATATATACTTTTTGAAGCTTAGAAAATTGTTGAAATGAATGACATATTTTACGACAAATTGCATGCGATATATATATAGAATAATACTACAGTAAATGAACAACATTGAGAGCTAGTTAATTACATACTTGCATACCCCGCCATTGTCTTATAGAATAATTCAGACAAATTAAGGGTTGATATTTTTGTTATGTAGCGATTGGATTACAATTGTTTGACAAATTAAGTCCAGGAATTAGAATATGGCAAATTGCAGCTAATGATATTTTATCCACGTATTTATGAAATGCAATTATATTTTATCAATGATATATAATATATATATATACCACAAAGTAGTATATCACTTTTTTTTACCCTGTATAATAAAGACAAAATAGATTTTAAACTCACCATTAATTAATCCAATCACCCTGCTGATTAGGCATTTTACCACAAATTATAGCCCCCACATGTGATGACATTGATACCATATATATATAAATAATATGTCAAATCTTGCAGTATATCATCTTGTGTTGCAATATATATAAACCTCCTTCCCTTTTTTTTTTTCTTCTCCCACATCAATCAATCCTCCAAACTTTCTTGATTTTCATCATTTCTCTTATTCTCTACCATGGAACCAAAAGTACAAAAAGAGGAAGGGGCAAAAATTGAGCTTAAAGTAAAAGAGTTAGATAAGTGGGAAGGCAAAGCAAGAACAAAGCTAAATGGGATTTCAGCACAAAAAGTGTGGGATCTTTTAGAAGACTTTTGCAGCTTTCACAATTGGCTTCCCACCATTGATACATGTTTTCAAGTTGATGGGATCAAAGGGAAACCGGGGCTTGTGCGCTACTGCGCGTCATCATCGTCACCACCACCGTTGGATGATGATGATGATGATGATGATGAGAGTCATGAGAAGATGAAGATCAAGTGGTGTCATGAGAAGTTGCTTGCAATTGATCATGTGGAACATTGTATGAGTTATGAGGTTTTAGATAATAACTTGGGGTTGAAATCATATGTAGCAAACATTAAGGTTTTGGGATTAGAAAATGGTTGTGAGATTGAATGGTGTTACTTAGCTGATCCAGTGGATGGATTGACTTGTGAGGATTTGACTGCTTACTTAAGCTTTACATTGAAAGGCATGGGTCAGAGAATGGAGAATGCTTTACTTTAGCAGGTGTTCTTAATTAGGTTAGATCGATACCCCCTTTGTTGTATCAAATCTTCAAATAAAAATGTTACTTGTATAATATAACATGTTACTTTTGTCTTTTTACATATGGCATTAATGCAACAAAATCTCTTACTTTTTTTTTTTGAATATATTTATTTTGGTGTTGTATGTTTTATTTTGTCTTTTTACATATGGCATTAATATTGCAACAAAAGTCTCATAGTTTTTGTCTGAATATATTTAATTTTGGTGTAGTACGTAGTACGTACTTGTTTGGCATATATATTTGGAGGGAAAATCATGACTACTCTCTCAGTGGAGGCCTTCCCTCCAAACACGATTTTTGTGAGCTCGATCTCCACATATATATATAGAAGAGAACCAGCATTTCTGATTTCAGGAATGATCTACAAGTATTGGCTAAACCTTTTGAAAATACTTATGTGGCTAGGTCTCTTAATTTT
This sequence comes from Gentiana straminea, assembly GCA_036785695.1. Lineage (NCBI taxonomy): Eukaryota > Viridiplantae > Streptophyta > Magnoliopsida > Gentianales > Gentianaceae > Gentiana > Gentiana straminea. Next base: position 14,511,061 of record JAVUPR010000266.1, on the reverse strand, counting down.
TTGCCAAGGATGGACATTCAAAGTAATTTTTTTGTTTGTTAAAACGCATTGTAGGCTTTGTTTTCTTGATAATCAATATGTCCTTGTGCAACTGGACGGGTTGTTAGGACGACTACAATAAGCTTTTTTTTCCATTAGTATTGGACAATTATAATACCGTCATCAGGCATCTATAATCTCAGGGGTTATTCTGTTGTGGAGAGGCTTTAATGAGGAGATGTATACGTGGCAACATCTGGACCACACAGTTTCATCCTACGTAGGGAATATTCTATTGAAGATGAAACTGTGTGGTCCAGATGTTGCCACGTGTACATCTCCTCATTGAAGCCTCTCCACAGCAGAATAACCCTAATCTCAGACCCTTGGTTATCATTTTCTATATGATTATACCAAGTTTATACCTCGTTTTATATGTTTCTGGAGACATTTGGTTGTATTTTGATACATTATACACCTTTGTTGTCATTTCGAGACCTATGACGTAAATTCCAGAAATCTCGTCGTTTTTCGGTGTTTTGATGCATTCTCGGCCATCCTAGTGTCCTGTAGGGGTTACGTTTGGTTTTTTGTGATATTGTGCAGGACTTAGGTGTTCGAGATGACCGGAAGGCGAGATATTAGTGTGTGCCCGAAGCTTAAACATTGAAATGGGTCAAAACTCGTTCGTATTTTCACCCTACCTTGACTTTATCCACCTTGGAGGCATTTTGAGCTGGACATATTCAGAAAAGTTGTAGATAATTAAATGAACTTTCCAACGCATTTTGAATCAATCAAATCGGAGGTCTACAATCAAAGTTATAGCTGAATTACTGAAGATGTGTCAGCAAGTGCGTGCCTACAGTGGAACAGAGCCAAACAGAGAATTTCTTGAACTCTCAGTACTCGTAGGCGCACGCCTGAGGTTGTATATGCCCACTTGCACCCCTCCACTTTATTAAATACCCCGTTAGACCAATCTTCTGTGTTTGCAGCATCTTTTCCACCTTTTCTTAGATTAGATTAGTTTGTAAATAGTTTTAGCTTAGATTAGGCTTAGAATGGCGGATCCAGGAATTTATTCCAGTGGTGTCACCGAAGTCTAAAACTACATCTTTTATCCCAAAAAAATTCCAGTGGGATCACCGGAGTCTAAAACATCAATTTTTATCGACAAAACGACACTTTTTAACAACAAAACTACATAGTTTTAATACTAAATTTTTTTTTATTTTTTAAATCCAGTGGGGTCACGTGACCCCCCCTCCCCTGGGTAGGCTGGATCCGCCCCTGGCTTAGATTGTTGTAATCCGGAGATTCTTGAAGATAGCTTGACGCGTTATTTGCAGGATTTCGTTCGGCGAATCGATTTTCGACGGCCTATATCTATTCAGCATTTCAATTTACTTCTTGTTCTTGCTTTGAGTCTTGTTGAATGTTTGATTTCTTGTTATTTTCTTAGTACAATGAGTAGGTAATCCATTTTTAGTCGAGTTATGTGAAGATCCGAGGAATTGAACCTTAGCTTGTTGATTGAGGTGTTCTCGATATTTTGATTGTTGATTCTTGGTGGTGGTGGTGTTGTTTTAGAGGCCATTCTTAATCAAGATTGTTGAATTGGCGACTCGAATATATCACGTAGCGTCTTTACATATGTATTTTGCAAGAGGGTACGAGAACCAAGGCTCTAGAATCAACGTGTAAAATCGACTGAGTTGTTTAGATTCAGTTTCGTGTGTGAGGTTTATATCCACATTGTTGAGCGTCTCATCGAGCGTAGACCGTGTAAGGTCAGTTAAATCCGTTCAGCAGACTGTTCACCTGACATAGGGTGCTAGATTACGGCATAGAGACTAGCCGCCAGAATTAGGAAATGACACCCATTAACGTATACCAAGAACATTAAAGTAGGTCGTTTACACTTTCGGAAATGAAATAGGGTCAAAAAGTAGTTGATTGGATAATACCTCGGCTATTTCTTTTGTACAGTTTATCCTCATTGTTGTGCATATTAGTTAATGAAACCGGTGATCTGACAAATCACCAAGTTCAGTGATAATATTGACCTAAACCAATAACAAGTTCGGGTTTGATACTTGACCAGATTCCTCGTGAGGTACGACCTTACTTGTCATTTATAGTACATGTTTATTTATTTATTTATTTATTTATTTATTTTTTCGGATACGAAAGGAGGGAAAGGGGATTCGAACCCAGGTCCTCCCACTGAGGCCATTTATTTATTTTTCTTGAATATTTAAAGTAGATATTTAATTATTCAAACATAGGGTATATGATGGATAAATATCTCCATAGAGGAAATAGCATGTACTGACTGATAAATCAAAGAGAAATAGATGAGCTAAATAATTTTAAGAAAAGTAGGGATGATCCTGAAAAAACAAGTGAGTTTCCCTTACGGAGGAGTCCCGTCTGCTTGCTATGACTAATCCTGAAACCGGAACCAATCAGTTGGGTGGTTTACGGAGGAGGAGTCCTCCTCCTCCCCCGTCTTCTTCTTCACGTAAAACCTGCAATGCATATGTCACAAAGTAGTAGCAAAATGGCACCCCGTAAACAACCTTTAAAGCCAAAACCAATAATTGCCAAAGGCCGGTTTGATCACTGGTCCATTGTGTATAGGGGAGGCCCCGATAGAATAGCTTAGCTAAGCGTAGGCGTTTTATGCGCCAAGCTGAAGCCGAATATTTCACATATTCCTACATCTGCCGTAGCAACAACTGCACTTGTTCATCAGGCGGATGCCCTAACATCATCGAGAAAAGATGCATCTTGGGTTCCAAGAGTGTTTTCTGCCCACAATGAAAGATCCCATACATCTAGTCTGAATCCACAAAGGCATCTCGACCTTCTATAACAATCCGGATCATGTAAATAAACGAATATTGGAAAGAATTCTGCTGGAAATCACCAATAATCTCCACAAGAACACACTCCATTCTTGAAATGGTGGAACCTTTGCATATCACGGACGATTATCTCACGTTCTGTAACTAAAGAAATGTATTTTGTTGCATTGTGACAGTCATCACATACACGGAGATTCTTTCGAATATGTATAGCCGTACCTGGCTTGGTACTTATGAGCCCAAATGCAATAGCTAGCTTTTCACTGTGGCTGTTCAACAATGGTGCCTGAACATCATCTTCTACGCCATAAGCAGAATTACTGTCTGGAACGTAGCCGACTGCTTTGATCTTGTCAATCAACTTTTCAAGATAAGCGTAAATCTTTTTACTTTGAGGATGCCGTGTGGTCCCCGAGTAGAATCTATGAACCTCAGTTTTCAAATCCAATAAAGTATATCCAGCGGTTTTCTGTATCCCTGCTTTCTCCATCATAGTTCTCACTTCAGCCACTTTGTTCCACATTGAGGCCGTGGCGTATATATTTGCAAGTAATACATGGTAGCCACCATCATCAGGCCTTAACTTGAACAGTTCCTTAGCTGCCTTCTCCCCTAAATCGACGTTTCTATGGATCTTACAAGCACCTAACATGGCTCCGTAGATATTGATTGCAGGCGTAACAGGCATGTTTTGAATGAAACTCCAAGCATCTTTCAACCTGCCAGCTCGACCAAGTAGGTCAACCATGGCTCCATAATGATCCATGGAAGGCTCTAACTTATACTCCTCTCTCATGATTTTAAAATATTGGCGCCCTTTATCGACAAATCCAGAATGGCTACAAGCTGATATAAGGCATAAGAATGTCACAAGATTTGGCTTTACACCTCTTTTCAGCATTTCATCAAACAGTTCTACTGCCTCTTTTCCAAATCCATGTGTGCCATAACCGTCGATCATAGCGTTCCATGTTGTGATATGAATCTCCCTTGCCAAATCGAATAGTCTTCTAGCTGTATGAACAGCACCACATTTGGCATACATGTCTACAAGTGCGGTCAAGACAAAAACGTTTTGGTCTAAATGATCTCTCATAGAAAGTGCATGTATTGCTTTAGCTTGGCGCAAAACCGATAACTCAGCAACAGCAGACATAACACTAACAAATGTAAATGAATCAGGTTTAATGTTCTTTAATTGCATTTCACAAAAGAGGTGTAATGCTTCACTAACATTTCCATTTTGTGCATAACCTAAGATCATAGCATTCCATGAGACAATTGTTTTTCCTCGAAATTTGTGAAACAGCTCTGAAGCAATTTCAACTGCTTTGCACTTGCAATACATGGAAATCAACGAGTTCAATATTGCAACATCAGCGCCAAGTCCGGATTGATTAATCAAGGTATGAATCTGCTTACCTCGCTGGAGATTGCCCAAATCAGCACAAGCATGAAGAGCAGCCATAAACGTGACATCACTCGGCCTAAATCCTTCCCCTATTAACCTATCAAAAAGTAGCAATGCTTCCTCAGAATCTCCAACTTGTGCATATCCATCAATCATTGCATTCCATGAAACCACAGACCTACTAGTCATCTTGTCAAAAATCAGCCTTGCAATGCCTACCAACCCACATTTACAATACATATCAACCAAAGCCGTCTGAACATTTACAGACCACACGACGATTCCACTTCTTACTGCATAGGCATGAATCGACTTCCCCATTTTCATGGACCCAACATGAGCACAGGAAGGCAAGATAGACACCAAAGTAACTTCATCAGGCCTAAACCCTTCCACTTCCTGCATCCTTAACATCAGTTCTATAGCTCTCTTCGCCATCCCATTTTGCGCAAAACCAGATACAACAGTGTTCCAGCACACTAAATCCCTCTCCGTCATTTTCTCAAACATCTTATACGCTTCCCAAACATTCCCACATTTCGAATATAAATTCAAAACATTCGTCATCACAAACACATTATCCGAAAACCCATTAACAATCAGCTGCCCATGAATCTGTTTTCCCGCTCTAACATCAAATTTATCCGCGCAAGCCTTTAGTAAGTAGGCAAAATCATACACTACAGGAAGAACACCATCATTTCTCATGCGTGCATAAAACTCAAATGCGACAGACAACGACGAAAAATGGGTGTACCCCTTGAGGAGACTATGGTAAAGTGGTTCAACTTTATGCTCAATGGGGTCGAACACTTTGACCGCGTCGTTTAAGCTGCCGAATTTGCAGAACAAGCCGACGAGCTTAGTCTGGAAAAGATGCTCGTTGTAGAAGCCGTGCTTGATGATGGGAGAAAGAAATTGGTGAAGTTCGTCGAGAGAAGTGCAGAGCTCTAGCAGGATAGCTGTTGGGTGCTTGTATATATGAAGGGGAATGTACTGAGTTCTTTGTGATGGTGAAAGATGTGCCGGTGCCGGCGGTAGGATGAGAGGTGAGGAAGCTAGTACCTGTGAAGCCATAATTGTTGTTGATTGGGAATCATCTCTGATGCATTTCACATGCTAATACAACGTTTTAAGCAGAATCCACACGTTTTTTTGTTACCTAGACTAGATCAGCCTGCATAATTGTTTCAAGAAGGTGTTAAACTCACTAAACAAAATTAGCTCACGTAGGACTGTAACTCCCTCATACACATTATGAAACTCGAACCCATGACTCTAACTCCCGCATGCAACGGTGAAACTCGAACACAGGACTCATTAGTTTTGAGACTTTTGTTAAACCATTAAGATAAGCCTTGTTGGTTTTGTTAAATCCGTATCTAAAGGGTGAGTCTTGTATATTTACTCTATTTAACGAGTTGGTACTTACGACGACATCATGATCATACATGCACTTTAATGAATTATTGCGCATTTTTAGAATACTATCGCATATACAACTCGTTAAATGGATTGATAATACGAGACTCAGCCTGTTTAAGGGGTTGTATTTACGTCAAATATGTTAGAATAGTGATAGTGCCACAGGTAAATGACAACAACAAATTACCGCAAAACATTTTAGTATCATTAATTATGACTTGTGACCTATTGATTATAATAAGTCCTACAAAAATCAATTAGTGTAAAAGTGTATTGTGGTACTACCTCCTGTCCAAAAAAATACAAGTCATCCTAGCATTTTTAATTCACCTCATAATATAAGTCATTCTCACATTTCAATGCTATAATTAATGCAATTTTCCCTATTTTATTTCAATGCATAACCTTTCATACATCATTTAATAAATTCTAAGGCATTTTAGTCTAAAACTATCAAAACTGGATCATTTATTGAGCTTCTTAATATGTGCGTCAAAAGCTAGGATAATTTATATTTTAGACCAGAGGTAGTACTTTATTGTGGCACAAACATTTTTCAATCTTTTACTCCTTATGTTTTTTCTATCCATCGTTTTTTATGTAATCAATGATTGATGTGTCTAAAATAAACTGATTAATATGTCTAAAATAGATTGTAAAATGACACTATTATCCTTCCGTTAGCATTTGAGTATTCTCTTATTTATTAAATGATGATACTACTATGCCCTAGAATATTAAGAAAACACTTTCTCTATTCTCATCAAAATAGTAACAATTTGTCTTGGGAAGTTACCACTACACTTTGTTGGCACGGGGAAATGATTTTTCTTCGAATGCCCATGTCTCGAATACCAAGTTCTTATTCGGATATGAGACGTATATCATGTGGTATTTAAAACCATTAATCTCACATAAGTCTCATGTCATATCAGAGTAATTGAAAAACGCACGGAAGAAAATAAACAAACATTAGACTCGGGAGACTGGCCCTCAGGGTCTTCCATTAACTAACCCAACCGATTACAATTTGTGTCAAACTGAATTATAAATAAGTGATAACATTTATTACAACTGTACTTGACCAAAAAGGAAACTGATGAAACACAAAGAACTACTTGACTCTGTTCTTAAATTTGCTCTCCATACTAATCATCCAACTCGCTTTCATCCGGCATATTTTCTTGTTATAAATGAAGTGGTGAGCTCGTACACAAGCTCAGTAAGGAGAAGTAAAATCAAAAGAAATATTAACAATGTCAAGTGCCGTGAAACTTGACATGAATCTATTTCATCCAATTTGCAAAACAATTTAAAACTTAACTTAATGAATACATAAAAGCAGCTTTAAAAGCATGACTTTATGCGTAGGGAAATCCATTTTAAAACCATGTTGAACAATGCATAGAAAACATTCATATTAACTACGTTCAGTTCATCTAGCACATACTTGTTCGTTTCAGTAACTACCTACCCACCGCGTTTAGCCTGCTAATCGAACTTACGTAAGCTATCTACTAACCAGTATTTTACATGTCTACTAACCATAACTTGTTGTGTTTTGTCTATTGTGTTCGTGTTTCTTACTTGCTTAACATGAGGGATATGTGCAACACAACTAATATGACTAGCCATGTCTCAAATTTGTGACTTAAAGTACCGAATTTACTCCGTGGAATACGTTGTCTTAAGAACAACATGGCTAATATAGTAGTCGTACTGCCGACACAGGACTTTGATTACCACTGTCACTTCATACAGTACATTGCAAGGTCTCGCTAAACCTTATTTTCACACAAGTAGGAGCACATGAATCGCATAAGTTCAAGTTAAAGTCCATATCAAACCTACGTGAGCATACAAAGACCATAACAACACCAAACTCTCAACATATCTCTGTTACTTGCATAAAACAATTTATGGAAGAATAATTAGAATAGAAAACAGTAATTTCAAATCAAGATTACAGTTACCAGGCAAACACATAATTATGTCCGTATTTGTGTAGTTTAATAGAAAACAGTATTCAAAACAACTTAAAAGCATAATCTTGAAATAAAAAACTGAACATTTTGATAAGAAAAACTCGTTACCTTAAAGACGAACCGAACAACAACTAACTGTGAATTCTTACGTGAATTTACAAGCCAAAAACAAATCTAACAACGACTACCCTTCGAATCTAACCTAATTTTGATAAAAGTGAAGAACTACTACGAAAAGAAGAGATTTGTACTTAAAACAGCTTCTACACCCCGATCTATTTCGATTTCAGAACACTGATTCGCATACGAAGCTAAGAAAGTCAAAGCAGGGTTGACCCATGCGCTTTCCAAAGAGAGTCTCCTAGGACAATGCCCCACCCTTCTCTGAAATCCTAAATAACGCGAATCTTATGAATTTTGGAGCTATTTGGAGGCATTGTATAGGATTTTATGAGTTTGGATCGGTTTGAGATGTGTTGGAGAAAAATAAAAAGCTTAATCAACCTTAAACTAAAAGAAAAAGAAAATTTAACTCAAAAAAACGGAAATACTTCTAGTTAAAAATTCGGGGTTTCACGTTGTGCTATTGGAATACTGGAATACTGGAATAATTATATTGTCAAATAAAGCAAGGTTAAACGTGAAAAAAATAAATACATGTTGTATTGTTATTCTAAAATGACAATTTTTTTAGGGAAAAAAATGACATTCTAAAGTGACACCAATAAGAAAAAAGAGATAATGATTATAAAGAACAAAAAAAAAAAAAAAAATGGAATATATATGGTGTCAATTAATTTGGGTGTCAAATGAAATTTGATACGGCGAAAGACTCCAGATTTAAACAGGTAAAAAATGTTTTTCACCTTGAAAACACTCCAAAGAATAAGGACTAAATTGGTTAATTCCTAAATACAAGGGCATTCTGCGGCTTTAACCAAACTATATTATTATCTCCTTCGTATAGAAGTGAAGATTTCCCTCCTCCAAACCTCTTCTCCAATGGAGCGTGCTCTGCTCTCCCAAATCATGACTATATCGCACGCTGCCCCTCGCTTCACTCGATCTTTGTATATACCCTCACTTCTTTTGCTACTGTTACTGCGGCTACATAGTTTTTCTTTTTTACTTCACTTTCGTCATTATGCTTCTTTTTGCGGCAGGGCGTGTCAGACTAAGTACTTCAAAAGAGCCGAGCTGTTTCCTCGGATTGGTGAACGATGTCGTTGTCTTTGTGGTGTTTCTGTCCCAGAGCCTGCAGTTTCAGAACCATCTTCGAGTTCTTTAAAGTAATTTGGCTTCAATTTAGCTTTCAGTAAATTAAAATCGTGTGTTTTCATCCTTTTTATGTTGTTTGTTTTATTTGTTATTATTATGTATTTGGTGCCATAGAAGCTTAATACTTGTCCATAGAATTGGTTTAGTCGCCTTTTGAATGCTGAACTCTGTTGTAGAGATGTCATCTTGACCATTCAGACAATTGGGCATGAACAACACCGAGCAACTCTGATCAACTTCAATAAAAAAGATCTCTTTTTTTGTTTGTGCATTGAAATTGTAAGTAATTATTAGCTGGAATGATCAGAATGGATTGGGACATTGGTTCACCTGTTCTCGCTAATGTTGTCTGACATTTTCTTTGCAAGCATATTGGACGAGTTTGTTGAAAAATAAGCTAAATTTGGCAACTTTTCTTGGCTTTTATATTTTTTATTCTCAGGTAATGATAAAGCAAATTTTTAGCACACTAGCAACTCTAAAGCCACTTTTTTTAATGATCAAATGTCATGATTATTTACGGAAACATCATATATAGAGAATTGTTTTTCACATTGCTATACGACCATAATAAGCTGCAATATTTATGCATGACATTTGGAAGTCTTGTTTTGCTACTTGGTTTTAATGTTATATACACTCTTGAAGAGCCATGTGATTTGCAAAGAAGAAAGATAAACATTTGATTCTTAAAGTGCAGTGCATTCATTTGAGGTGTCCCTCTTATATTGAGATCAATTCAAGGTTGTCCTTTGATTCTGCAAATGTACTCGAGACTTATGACTCAATTGAGTTTCCAACTTATGAAGGGTCTATTTATATCCTTTCATGGGCAACTGTAAAGTGGAATTTGATCGAAAGTAGAACAGATGTTACGATCTTCAGTACTTTACAATGTAACAGGAGTTAACAGAGGGATCATTATTCTGTGATCATACTATTATTTAAATTCATAATTATATGCAAGTGAGATTATCTGAAATGCTTTGAAGGCCTAGAAAGAATTATGTATCCTCTGAAGAAATGTGTGGAACATTTGTTATGTGAAAATGTTTGATGCATTTGGTTGAAAGACCGGATGATTTCCGCGTGGTGTAGGCAGAATTTTGTTGTAAAATAACCTCATTTTTCAACAGGAAAAGGGTAGTCTCTGGTGTCCAGCCTACTGGTTCCATACATCTTGGAAATTATCTTGGTGCCATAAAAAATTGGATTGACTTGCAGGTAAACTCAACAAGTTCTTTATCTTTTCTTCCTCATGTATGGAGTAATGGGAAATCTACTTCAGTTTGTTTTTTTAGTAATTAACTAAATCTTTCTGTGAGCAACTTGCAATATGATGTGTGGAACTCTTGGATAGTTTAAGATGATGGCATTCTATTGGATACATGTTAACTAGGTGGCTTTATACTGTTGGATAGTTTAAGATGATGGCATTCTATTGGGCTAGCAATCATGTTTGTTTGTTACTTATCCCTTTCGTATGAATTCTCATTTCTCTTGTTGCTTGTTGCAGAACACTTATGAAACCCTATTTTTTATTGTGGACCTTCATGCGGTATGTTGAAATTCTCATGGTCTTATTTAAGCCTTTTGGATTCTCGTAACATTATCTTTTTGTCGTTTCTACCCCCCCCCCCCCCCCCAGCTCTCTGGTATTCTTCAAACAAATCATTTTCGTTGACGGCGTGCAAATATGCCTACTTTTTTTGTCGTCGTAGTTTTTTCTATTTTCATATCTACCAGTTTTAATTGAGAAAATATTGAAGAGAGGCAGTTAAATTTTTGTATGTATTAAACCTTCAATATAAGTTGCAGGAAATTGCTTGAACAAGAGCTTGTGTTACCACAGGAATCTTATCAAGGGTCTTTCAAGCATCGCAACAGATGTCTTTTTGCATCATAAATCTCATTGTTAGAAACTCTGCTGCTTAGTTTCTTAACCTACTTGAAAAGCATGGTAGCAATAAAGAGAATATGCACTTGTAATTATTGACCCTTTAGAGCTCAGATCTACAGCAGAAAGAAGACACTAATTCTCAAATAAAAGAGGAAAGCTTTCACGAGTGAATATGGTAATGACTACGTTTTTGAAATATCGCAGGCAGCTTAAGACTTGTAGTAATAATCGAATGATACAGAAAACATCAAAAGATAGATATAGAGAATTGCTAAAATGTTTTTGTCTTTACAAAAAAAGGCCAGGATATTTTAGAACTGAATAGCTACTGAGATTCCAGATCAAATAAAATATAAACTACATTTCTGGATTTTTGTCAGGCATTTCTTTGTACTTGGACCAAGTGTTTTGAATTCCTTGTGTCCTCTATATTGTGTCGCCATTGATGAATGGTTCTCACTCAGGATATGTTCACCAATTGTATTGGACTGTATACAGTACAAATTTATAACTTGTAATGTTGGTAGAATTCCAGTAAATCCCTTCAGTTTTTTTCTTTTTTTGTCTTCTTCTGAGGAATATCTCAAGCTGTAAACATAGAAGTCATAATCTAGTCCATTTATTCTTTAGTTCATTCTTAGTGAAGTAGTACAATAGGGGTAATCATTATTTGCACTAAAGAACGTAACTTGATAGTGCTTGTACTTATCCATTTTTCCTGGACTTTTATCTAGCCTTTTTGATACCTTTAATACCCGACAAATTAAACTTTAATGGGAAAATTTTCTTTCTAGCAGAATTGTTGAATATGTGTTTGAATTTTACTTCCAGATAACTTTGCCGTATGACACACAACAACTGTCCAAAGCTACTAAAGAAACAGCAGCTATTTATTTGGCTTGTGGAGTGGACATAACGAAGGTCTGGGCCTCTTTTTTTGTTTTTGTTTTTACCGTCCATTGTATTATTCGAAAGTTGAACTTGCAAAAAACCCTTTGCCTACTCCACTTATTTTGTTCTCCAGGCTTCAGTATTCGTGCAGTCTCATGTCCGTGCTCACGTGGAATTGATGTGGCTGCTAAGTGCTGCCACTCCAATAGGCTGGCTCAACAAAATGATTCAATTTAAGGAGAAGTCACGGAAAGCGGTGTGTTGCTTCATGCTGTCATGTCTCTTTTTTCATTTGAATATTATATCTATGCAGGGGTCTTCGGTAGTTTGAAGTCTTCCCATATCTAACGTAATTAAGATGAAATTTAAATGTTGGAATAAAGTACAGGAAAGGATGTGTATATGATTCTTTAACTTATATTGAAGTATTTATACTCATCAAATGGGGTTTCTGTATGTGCAGAATAGTATTCTGTGGACTCAAAATTTGTGGTTAAATTCATAATCCAAGGCGTCTCTTGTCTTGGATTTTTGAAGTACTTTTTCTGAAATATAAAATCATGTGATGTACGTGTTACATATGATGTGATAAGCATATATTTCATCGTATTGATGTGCACCGTTTGGGCACCAGGCCTGTAGATGCTTTACTTATGATGCAAAATCACATTTTAGTTGTCATTCTTTTACATGGTCTATTAATATATTATTTTCTCGAAGAAGGTGGTGACACATAAATCGAGTTGGGAGACAACATTACAACCTTGTTTCTTTTCTGTATTTTCATACATTATAGGCAATATAATGTGGATTCTCTGAATTCTTGAAAGTGTAAATTTGCTGCTTTACCATTCTTTGTATTCTTAGTGCCTAGCTTCTATGTGGTAGTCCTTGGTCGTACATATACTACACATGGTAGTCATAAAAGTGTGGTATTGTACCATTACCTTTTTTCCCTATGTGGTGACTTAAAAGGTCCCTTGGACGAAGGATAGTTTCATAGCTCTGTTTGATTTCCTTTTGTCTCCTATCCCACATCAAGTTTTGTTTATAGGTCCCTTAAAGCATAAGCACAATTTTGAGTGGTTTCTTAGACACCTTCCAATTCTGTCGTAATCTGGTGCTTATGAACTTCTTTGATTTTAAGGAGGGACGATGATTTTTTGCATTTATTTGCTTTCTTTGCTATCTTTAGAAATTCTTCATTGTGGTGACCACCCCCCGATGAAACTATTATGGTTGCCTTTATCGTATGCAGGGAGATGAAAATGTTGGAGTTGCTCTACTGACTTATCCTGTGCTGATGGCATCTGACATTCTTCTATACCAGGTGATTCCTTCTTGAAGTTTTTTCATTCTAAAATGTTTATTTTATCTTTGATTTTGCGAATACTGGTTCTTGATTTTGTCTTAATTCCATTTTTCCCATGGCTCACTCCTAGAAGTTACTTCTTATACCATTTGTTCATAATATCTATTATTATTTGGTAAATGCCTGAGGTTGCATGACTCTCATAAACTGCAGCACTGATATGCAGTCTGATTATGTACCAGTTGGGGAGGACCAGAAGCAACATCTAGAGCTGACTCGGGAGCTAGCCGAGCGTGTTAACTATCTATACGGGGGAAGGAAATGGAAGAAATTGGGTGGGTAAGCACCACATGCATTTAACTCTTCATATCAAATATTTGACTTCCACTTTCTCTGTTAAACTACTTGTTTTACCAACACTACTATTTTGGTTGCAGGCGAGGTGGTGCAATTTTTAAGGTGCATTCCATTCTTTGGTATTGGAAATTTCTATTTGTGCTTTATACTGAACAGTCCTTAACTTGTATACTCATTCACATTTGTAGGTTCCTGAGCCCCTAATACCACCTGCTGGTGCGCGTGTAATGTCCCTCACTGACGGCTTGTCCAAGGTATTTAGTGAAACTTCTTTTAGATGCAACTGTTCTTGTGAACAATGCGTTCTGACTTCAGACTTTACTATTTTCCAATAGATGTCTAAATCAGCCCCTTCTGACCAGTCGAGAATCAACTTGCTTGACAAAAAAGATGTGAGTTGAAAAGTATTTATCTTTATACTAGGGATAAAAACACTATTGGTCCCTTATGTTTCACAGCTTTCTCATATTTATCCCCGATGTATAAACTCGACACACTTGGTCCCTCTTCTTTCTAATTCTTTTCCATTTTAGTCCATTGTACCACACGTAAGTCGAATATTGCCTGGATATATTTTATAACCCTAGACTGACATGGGGCACAATGGACTAAAAATGTACATATTTTACAATGACGAGGGACGAAATATGTTTAGCTTGAACATTGGGCATAAAATTGGAAAAATCGTGAAGTTTTAATGGGCCAATATTGTCAACCTTTTTCTAGGATTGATTTGTCTTGAACGTTTATTTGAGAAATTCTATTTGTAGACTAATGTCTTGTGGTAATTTGACTACATCTCTACTCTGTAGGTGATCGTAAACAAAATAAAGCGTTGCAAGACAGACTCCTTTCAAGGGTTCGTATTTAGTGCTCGATCTTATGTGCTTGTGAATCATCTGAGTTTCTTTTGTGGTATGATAGATTTATTATGCTTGATGTATGTAATATTGAACCGCTTTCGTTTGTATCCGGTGAATTATACAGCTTGGAGTTTGATAATCCTGAAAGACCTGAATGTAACAACCTTCTTTCAATTTATCAGCTTGTAACCGGCAAGACAAAGCAGGTGAAAAAAAACAGAAAATTGTTTATGTTATCACAAGTTTTTGCCGTCGAATTTCAAAAATGATAACTTGGCCATGTGTTTATCCAGGAAGTCGCGGATGAATGCCAAAATATGAACTGGGGAACATTCAAAAATGTAGTTGCAGATGCTTTAATTGATCATCTACATCCCATTCAGGTTTTCATTCCTTACACTTTTCATGCTTCTAGCATTGTCACTTTTTCTCTTTCTCCAGCTAACATCCTTGTCACCTTAAGCACAAGCCGTGAAGTATCTTAAATTTCTTATTCTTTTTGGATTATCTGAAGTTGATCTTATGAGATTTTCTTTTGGGGTTTTTAAATGAATGAATCACACAAAATTTACCGTGACACCACGCCTACCGCGACACAATGCAGAAAATCGATTTTCAAAGAGTTGATTATGTCTGTCGGCTTTTTAAATGTCGATTATATGGCCTATACTGAACTTTTAAGAAGTCAATTATGCATACTCAACTTTTTGAAAGTCAATTTTTCTGCGTGTTGTCGGGTTGGTATGTGGTGACTTTTATATGGCCTATACTGAACTTTTTGAAAGTCAATTTGATTGTGGTGACTTTTAAAGGGTACCTTTTCTTTAGTCATGATCTGGCTACCCTTTAGCATTCTCTACATCATGAGACACTTTGGACTGAAAACACCAAAAAGGTTCGGTGTAACATTGTTTACGGGTTCTTACTATTTGACAGCTCCGTTACGAGGAAATCATGTCAGACGAGAGCTACTTAGATACGGTGTTGGCAGAAGGAGCAAGAAAAGCTGCAGATATAGCAGACAATACACTTGATAATGTGTACCAAGCAATGGGTTTCTTGCGGCGACAATCATGATTGCAATCTTCTTCAAACACTTGGTGAATTTCAGACTGAAGAGTTCAGATTCATTTCTGCAATTAATGGTTGAGATCTGTTTTTTTAGTGTTTAGTGTTCAATTCTTTTTTGGTTGATGTCTTTTGTAATGGGTTAGAGTTGATAACTTTGCAATTTTGTTCACTCTCTCTGCTGTTGCTGATGTCATGTCATGTCATGTCTCCCAAATAATACTACCATTTGTATTATTACAATAAACTCTTTTTTTTTTCAAAACTACGTCGTTTTATTGATAATCGCAACTACTCGAGAGGATCTGTATTCCATTCCACCCCCACGAATAAAATGTAATAGAACATAATCCCTGAAAGTTTTAAAATTTGCGTATTTTTATAAATGAAGAAAGTGGTTTTTTTTAGGAAAAGAAATAAAAGTGGTTTAATAGACGCACAACAGACCACACAAGAAATTCTTTCCTAATTACTCCTTCCGTCTCATAATATAAGTCTTTTTAACTTTTTGTGGTTTCCCAAAATATGAGTTTTTTTTCAAATTCCAATACAATATTAAATGAATTGTTTTCACTTTCACACTAAATAATGCAATATTATTAGTCAGTTACAGAAAACAATACAATATTTTACATTGAAATATTAAAAATTACAACTCATTTATTAGATTTTCTTAAACTGTGTGAAATGTCCAGAATGCCTTATATTGTGGGACGGAGGGAGTACTCCATTTGCACCGTAGACCCACGTGGATGAATCAGGACCATTCCATTTTCCTAGTTACTTCATTTGCACCGTAGACCCATGTTGATAAATCAGGACCACTCTATTTGCACCGTAGACCCACGTGAATGAATCAGGATTTAATTTGAAACTGTACTGTGACGACCCTGATCCGGATACCGAGTCCTTAACCGGAAAAGGACACCTGGCACGTATATATTTAAGATAAATCAATTATATACGTAAGCCTGACATCATCAATAACATAGAACAAGCGGAAACAAAAAAAAAAACAAAACTCAAGCAAAAAAACTTTAAAAGATCACTACAACGATCGATAAGTAACACGGGGCAGCAACTAAAACAAAATCCCAATACACAAGGTTGAATATTGATATACCCGGATCGGAATGGGGCCATGTTCATCTAAATTGGGCATATTATCTTGGCCCATCAACATAGATATTGGGCCTCTGTCTCCTCTGGCCGCTGCCATAAACCATCTTATACCCGCAAGCTATAAGCCGGGTCCTATCCGCCAACAGTAAGCCGGATCTTGTTCGCCAATCGTAAGTCGGACACATTCTCTCCATGAGATTTCTACCCATATTGACAAAGCTAATTTCAAGGCACAAATGAGTCCGCTGCTCATCGCACTTATCGATGGTCGCTGATCGCTGCCCGCCATCCTTATCGATCCAACTGGCCCAAAACAGCTGGCCACTCCTGACAGCTGGCTAGGACACTTGTATTGCATGCATACTTAACTTAGCTATGTACTCTTAGTTGTCTTGTCGATGAACGGTAAACCGACTTACTTTTTAGCCTATAAATATGGGATCACAATGTAATAGAAAGCTAATCTTTAATGTCAAGCTTTAAGCTATAATCTAATACAAGCAGATACACTCTGTCCATTTGTTGACTAATTCACTTGTTCTCCACAACCACATAACCGCCACCATTGTTCTTGATCAACACCGTGTCCTCACCGTAGAAATCACACATATCAGCCTTGTATCCTCAAGATAAACACTGTTACCGCAAATCTGGTGTTCATCGCAACATCAAATATCCATTCAACTATTACAACTCTCTATTACACACCAAGGTACATTTATCTTATCTATTACAAAAGGGAAGAGAAGATTCTATACCGTTGCTACAACAACAAAAAGAAAGGTAGACTTCAGCAGTTGAAGCTCCGGAAACCACTCTTAAGCGATCTCGAACTCAACCTACAACATAACCACCTTCTCGGGGTGGGGAAAACAACATACTAAAAGGGTAAGTACAAACGTACTTAGCAACGGGTAGAAGCACCGAATCTACACATATTATAACACACGGATTAGCAATAATAACAATACTAATAATATCACAGGGCAAGTCAAACAATCATTTTTGCATATATGTTTCACTCGCTCACCACACTCTACTAGTACGTACTCTCGCTAGTTGACTCAACCACATAAGACATTTGTTACATGTTAAACCAATGACACTTTGCCGGGTCCTCATGCACCGAGACATTTCCTCAACACCTCTAATGGACATGGTTGCTAACCATGTGGTTTATTACGCGAGTCCGGTTGATATTTGATCATGTGGAGGCGTAATAATACCGTGAAGCGATGTATAAACGTGCCTTACCAAGGAATAACATGTTTTAGCTTTTAGACACATCACGTACGTATTTAAGCGATTAATCCAACCACATAAGTTCATTCCACATAAAAGGCTTCTTAGAGACCACTAGACCCTAGACCAACTCTACATTACACTATTTAACACATTGCACAGAAATATTGGGATCTAATCCAATACTCACGAGGCTAAGGAATAAGGCTTCCGGTGATCCCGAGTATCTCCCCGCAGAGGGTCTCCACAAGGTGCTGAGCCGAATACACCAGAAACCGAACCCTTAACTTCATCATGTTACAAGTACGATATTGATCTCAAGTCAACATCTTGTAAGGCTAAGTGTAGAGTGTTCCAATGCTCCCGTGAGACACGGTGCTG
Source organism: Gentiana straminea (assembly GCA_036785695.1). Taxonomy (NCBI): domain Eukaryota; kingdom Viridiplantae; phylum Streptophyta; class Magnoliopsida; order Gentianales; family Gentianaceae; genus Gentiana; species Gentiana straminea. The sequence continues at coordinate 14,492,974 of JAVUPR010000266.1, read as the reverse complement.
AGCCAAAGTCACTAGAACACATACACTTAACTTTACAACATACCACAAAAGGCTCTAAATTAAAGCATGCTTCGAAACGGGCTTAAAAATACATTTTTCACACAAAACAGGGTCAGGAGTGGGCTTGTAAGTGACGGGCATACTCCTGAGCACTCTGTTCAGGTCAGGAGTGGGCTTGCCTCTTACAGGCGTGGTCCTGTGCATCCTGTTTCATTCTTTTCAGGGCAAGAGTGGGCCTGCCTCTTACAGGCGTGGTCCTGAGCTTGCAAATCATCAAAAACAACAACTTTCAACTCGTTTCCATGGCGATTTTGCCACCACTTTCAACACCAAAATCATACCAAAACATGCTTAGAATCTTCACTAAACATTATCATACTCATTCATATCAAAAATCTAGATCTAAAACACCAATTTACACTTTTTAGATTACGGTTGAACACCCCTTTACCTCGGATCCTTAGACCAAGTGATGATTCTTCAAACTTGAGCTTCAAGAACACCAAGAACACCATGAAGGAAGTTTGAAGATTCAACCACCAACTCGAAAGCTCGCAAACAAAACAAGGTTCTATGATCATTACAACCTTTAAAACATAAAAAGCTAAGGGAGAGCACAAGAACACAACTTAGATCTAGAAAATGGGTTTTCAAAACTCTTACCCGATCGTAGTAAAACTTGTATCGAAACGAAGCTCTCGACGAGGGAAGCATTTTTGGTGAAGATGGTTTGTGATTCCGACGGTTGGATTGACCGGAAAGGCGGAATCTCCCTCTCTTTTCTTCTTCTCTTTTCTTTCTCATTTTCCCTCTTTTTCTCTCTCTCATTTGCAGGAAATTTGGGCGGGAAGGAGAAAAATAGGATTTGGGTTATAAGGGCACTACAACATCTCAATTCAAAAACCTCTACAACAGCATCCCTATCTTTATCCCTATAACATTTCAAATAATATTAAATAATACATATTCTACCTCACAATCCTATTTATACACATTAAATATTTATTATTTCACTCCAGCAGCATCCCTATCCTTATCCCTATAATTTTTAACAATTAAATATGTTTAGGGCATGAATAGTGCATCCCCACAAGAAGGGATGCACTGTTCATATCCCTAAAAATAAATAGGGATAGGGACTCTGTGTAGGAGCTATTTGAGACAAAACACTATTTTTTATCTTCATTTTAGGGATATGACACCGTATAAGGCTTCTGCTGGGAGTGCCCTAAGGGGTATTTATAGAGAGTGGTAAAATTCCCGTTTTGCCTTACTAAAATAACACGTTTAAAATACCGTAAATATCATTTAACAAATATCTTGACTCATAACTCATTAAATTATCGAGACACACATAAAATCGTAAAAAGACATTTATACCATTTACGGAGATACGGGATATCACATGTACTGTGTGGTCTACGTGGATGAATCATGATTTAATTTGAAACTGTGGATGAATCAGGATTTAGTTTGAAAGTGTGTGGACCTATATGGATGAATTAGGACCACTCCATTTGCACTCTAGACGACGTGAATGAATTATGATTTAATTTAAAACTGTGTTGTCTACGTGGATGAATCAGGATTTTATTTGAAATTGTAGATGAATCAGGATTTAGTTTTAAACTGTCTAGTCCGAATTTATCTACGGTCTACGGTGTAAATGGAATGACTACAACATAACCGTCTTCGTTCCTGAAGTCGTTCGTTTTCAGCGGGCATGCTAAACGCCGTAAGTACGGTCGATTAAACCAACAGAGCCCCAAATCCACCTCTCAATGCTCTCTCGGCACTACACTCCTTTTCTCTTCTCCGCCCACTCTCCTCTCGCCTCCACTGTCATGGCGGTGCCGGCTCTCACACATTTTATGTCAACGGCGTTCTCCCCTTGTACTGCCGCTGCTCTCTCTTCTCACTCTCGCTCAAAGCTGCTTTACTATCTTCATCCTCCTGTTTTTTCACTTCCCCTGCGAACTTCCATTTTCGGTCCGGATTTCTCTGGCTGCCCAGATGATCGGAAGTTGTGTTTTCCCGATGCTATGGGGTTTGGTAAGGTGTTTGCTGCTCGGAGAGAGTATCGGAGTGCCAGGCAAAAGCCTGTGAGGAAAAAAGACAAACAGTTGGAGCTCAGTGTTAAAATCTGTATCGAGGAACAATTGCCTAATGATCCGGAGATAATGGTAAATTATTCTACATAATTTCCAGCTGACTTTTATGTGTGTATATGAAAGCTTATTTTTAATTTGCATTTTTCCGTATTTTAATTGCACTTTCCTTTACCTGATGATGCTTGATTATTTTGTTGAGTCTCACAATATTCCTGGCTCTTAGTATGATGGATTCATACCAACGGTACTGCCTGCCAGGGCCTTTGAAATCGTTTGATTTCTGACTCACGTCATGAAATTGAGCTCGAGTGTTCTTGGTGCAGAGTATTTCGGAAACACTCCGAGTTAATGTTCCAGCGGCAATGAAGTTGGCCTTGGATAACCTTGGAAATTCGGAATATAAAACTAGAGATACAGTGATTAGTGATGTCAGCAGTTTTGAGACTGTTGAATTATCTGTACTTCTTTGCAACGATGAATTCATTCATGAGCTTAACAAGGATTGGAGAGGTGAGGATCATGCTACTGATGTTCTGTCAATGTCCCAACACATACCTGAACTGAAGCTCCCAGTCGTAAGAACTTTATTCAATGCTGTTTAAGTTTGTTTCTTTGTTTTTGCGTGTTTAAAACACATGCTAACATGCTTTATCTCACTGGCAGCTCATGTTAGGTGACATTGTAATTTCTGTCGACACAGCTCGTAGACAAGCAGAGGAAAGAGGGCACACAATCATGGATGAGATACACATCTTGCTGGTATGTTGACATTCATTTGTTTTATCCTTTTGTTGAATAGGCGTTATAGTTCATACGTGGGTTTTGGCTCCTCATCATTATAGAATGCCTATCTGCTTGAGATTTATGTCTTTCCCTGATGAATTTCCGAACAACATGAAATTTATCATGGTATCATGGCAGAGTATTTGGGGATCGAATCATTCAAATTTTCTGAATAACATTTGTTAATGCGCGAAAAATGGCATTTTCCCACATGTGAGGGGATGTTGAAGTGTTTAAATGATAAATTGGTGTAAGTATGGAGATTGATGAGAATTTTCATTCTAGTAACATTTACATAAACTAAAAAGGCAGCGGTTATTTCTTGATCCCCCTTAGGTTCATGGTTTACTGCACCTTCTGGGGTTTGACCATGAAATAAGCAATGAGGCAGAAGTTGAAATGGAAAAGGTAGAGGAACATATGTTGAAGTATCTTGGGTGGAAAGGGAAAGGATTAATTCAGAGTGCTTATGTTGCTGAAGCTAATAACCCTCACCTGGATAATCCTGATGGTAATTTTCCCTATGATTTTGAGGCTCTCTTTTTGACGACTCCAATCATTTTCATTTTTTTTTTCTTACTGGTTTCATGAAGCATATTTTTAAGATCATTTTCTATACTTTAATTGTTCTCGTATTGCAGAGAGTATCTCATGTTTCCATTGTTAAAAGACAGGAAGAGAGAAGGCGATCTTCAATTTTACAGACCTAAATACAATTATATTTTCTGTGACATGGATGGTAAGTAATTTGATAACCGTTTGTTTATTAAGCTAGAGCAATGTTTTCTCATGGTGAGTTTTGAAAAGGTTCAAAATTTTGCTGCTCTTAATTTGTTATTTTCTTAGGCACTCTGCTGAATAGTAAAAGTCGTATTGCTCAGCCAACAGCCAAAGCTTTAAAGGAGGCCTTGTCTAGGGGTGTGAAAGTAATTATAGCAACTGGAAAAGTAAGAAATCCTATGTGGTGCTATATTGCTATATCAGTTTGTTTCCAAACAATTGCTGCAATAGTAGACTTGGCCAGTTGTTTTATGTATTAGTCAACCACTAATCTTCTTTTGACTTCGGGGAACAGACTCGTCCAGCAGTTATCAACCTCTTAAAGGCTGTAGATCTAGCAGGAAGAGATGGCATTATATCTGAGTTCTCTCCGGGTGTCTTCCTGCAGGTAGGTTTATATACGAATGAGCTACTATTTTGTTAGAAGACTTTTCATGCACAGATTCTGAATCGACACTGCTATAATTGGTTTCAGGGATTGATTGTCTATGGTAGACAAGGTCGAGAAATATTCCGAAGGAATTTAGATCAAAATGTGTGCAGAGAGGTATTTGTGTGATCCACTTTAATGTATGAATGAATTCATCCTATTCATGTGTCCATAGAGAGGTAGATAAACAAACAAAAAAAAAGCTTATTAATGTTTGTAACTTCTTCACAGTTCCTCTTGAGAATGCCATCGGTATTTAAGCTTATTCAACTTTTAGGAAAACTGATTGTTTACAACTTCTTTATTTATCTTTAGGAAGACAAAATTGTAGCTACTGTATTAGTTGCAGGTCATTACTAAGGTTGAATGTTAATGTACCTCTAAGGTGTCCAATCCTAGATTTGTTTGGAATTTTTATTATTTCCAAACAGTAATGGCTATGTTAGCTTTCTTAATTGCAGGCGTTCAACTATTCTCTTAAGCATAAAGTTCCTCTTATTGCCTTCAGCGAGGATCGATGCTTGACTCTGTTTGAACACCCTCTTGTGGACACGCTTCATACTATATATTCCGAGCCAAAGGTATCCAAATTTATTCTTCATGTTAAAATTCCACAGTCATTGCTTCTTGAGTTAGTAAACTCTATGAATTGGTTATCTGGGAGCAGGCAGAGATTATTCCTACAGTTGAACAGCTCTTAGCAGATGCCAATATACAGGTGCGTTGTTGAATATGGATGTCCTGTGTTCACTTCAGCATTCTATAGGCAATTTCAATCCTGATTGTGTTTCTCAGCGTAATTATATTATGGAGAGGGCTTCCTGCGCATTTGGGATAGGATTGTGTTGACACTGTATTGAATTCTCAGAAGTTGATATTCATGGACACTGTCAAGGGAGTAGCCACTACAATTCGCCCATACTGGGCAGAAGCTACTGGAGATGTGGCATCTGTAGTTCAAGCCGTTCCAGATATGCTTGAAATTGTTCCTTCTGGGACTTCAAAAGGCATTGGAGTGAGGATGCTTTTGGATCATCTAGGCGCTTCCCCAAATGAGGTACCTACGTATACACTAACTAGTTCTTGTCCTGAGTTAAATGTGGCCTTGTTCACGCTGCTACTACTTGAACTTACCCACTTTTTTTTTTTACCATTGGCAACGATGACGTTTATTCTTCTTCCTCCATTGAATTAATTTTTGTATGCTCTTCTTTGTGATAAGGTAATGGCTATTGGCGATGGGGAAAATGATGTGGAAATGCTTCAATTGGCCTCTCTGGGTGTTGCACTGAGTAACGGGTCAGAGAAGGCGAAAGCTGTAGCTGATGTTATCGGGTTGAGTAACGATGAACATGGAGCAGCCGATGCCATATATCGCTACGCATTCTGAATAACATAGGAGATGTATGCTCAAATATCCCCATGTACGTACATGCCCTTGTTAATTCTTTCACAAAATAATGCATACGTTGGAAGTGTGGATACTCAATCATCTTCATGCAGGATTTAATTGTGCATTCACATGATATGTATACATATTTACAAGCCATTCTTGATTCTTTGACAGTTTGTGTACTTATTCAAACAAGGGGCATACGAATTTGTCAACAAAATTGCTTGTTTGACCAAAATGGTTTACTGACTTGGTCATGAAAATGCAAATAAAAAAGGTTTTATGGTGTTTATAGTAAGTCTGTAAGTTGCTTGTGGTATCTCTAAATAGTCCCTTTGATGAAATAACACAAGTTGGGGGATGCACATGGGAAGAAATTGAAACAGACTTATCATGATTATTCTAGTTTGCTTACAAAGTAGGCATCCCAGAGCACCTAGTACCTACCAATACCATATATATACATACACTTAGAAACAGGAAAGTTATCACCCTCAGATACTATGGTAAAAGCAGAGTTGACTGTATGTTTAGTATCCTTGGCCTTTAACTTACGTTGCGAGAGTTGACAATCCTCTCTGCACACTCCAAACTCTCCTGGCTTGCACCTAAGAAGTAAGCTGCAACAGCGGCTGCATAAAGGTAGAAACTGAGTCGTCAAGAATGAACATTGAAGCCAAAATTGAGTAATGCAACATTGATAAATCTTAGGGCATTTTCACTATACCTGTAGATGTAATCAGTGCCTGTGCTGGGAAGTTGAGATTTGCCTTAGCCCAGGGGATGGTATATGCAGCAGTCAGCTGAGAAATATTCCGGGCAAATGTTAGAAAACATTGTGAAAATCGTCTTACCTACCAGAAAAGGGATGTTTTTGGGTGTGTAGACGAAAGTAGAAGATACTGTATGTTTGCTTGCTATACCGATAAGTGGTCGCCACCTTAATAGGCTTGGATCATGATCATGTCATACCCTTTGTATTAGTACATATACTTGTAAATCATCGAGATTACGTGAGGTTTATTGTAGGCAGAATGTTGATAGGTGTCGTGTGAGAAGACTCTCTCCAAATTAATCATCAAAGCATTTGAGGATTGGTATAATTAATTACCAAAGGCACAGCAGTAGCAATGCCAGCAGTGGCAGCTGCCTTTGATCCCCTGTTGACACCTTCTGCATTATAAATGTCAAGGTAGATGTTTTTTTTTGCATATTCAATTTAGAGCTGTTAACGAACAAAGCCGTTCGTGAATAAGCTCGTGTTCGGCTCGTTAGTGTTCGTGATCGTTTCTTCGTTTAGCTTAACGAGCCGAGCTCGAACATGATTGTAGGCTCGTTCGCTTAACGAACGAACACGAGATTGGTTCGCGAACTTTTGATTATGTTCGCAAACGTGCTTATATAAATACATCAATTTACACATTAACCCTAACTTAAACGAGGATAAGTCATTCATTCGTCTAATTGAGATTATAGATTGATTTTATATAATATTTACATATTTTAATAATGATTATTGTAGCGTGATATATGTAATATTAATCTATTATTTGTTATTTTTGCATTTGCACTTTATGTTTTGTACCCAAACGAGCCGTACTCGAGCTGGATGACAACAATATGTTTAACGAGCCGAGCTCAAACATGAGCTCGAACATTTCATCTTTGAAACAAGCCGAGTTTGAGCAAATTTTTTTTGTTCGTTTAACAAACGAACGAGCTCGAGCTCTAACCACCAATACTCGGCTCGGCTCGGCTCGGCTCGGTAACAGCTCTCAAATAGTAGTAATCAATGAAATAATTATGTTAACTTTTCAAATTTTTTCTTATAAATTAAGAAAGAAATACGTAATGAGTTTGCCATATATTTTAGTGGGAAGGAGACAAATCCATTTTTTAATACAAAATAAATAAATATGGCACTTTTTTTTTTAGTTGCAAAAAAAAAAAACAAAAGAAATTTTAGACGGACAAAAATACCCTTACTTATACAAGATATGCGTTCCAGGTTGTTCCCTCTCATTTTGTTTATTCCCTCCTTTATTTCTTTTTTTAGCAGGTCAGTTTTTTTTTTTAAACTGTAACTTTTGACTTAAAACTCCGATCATCCAATTTTTTTCACCAAAATTCAATTTTTTTTTTGCTCTTTATTGTGAGATCTCATACGATACCCCTTCCACGTAAATTTTGAAAGCCGAAAAAACATTTGCATTAATCGGAGCGTTTTTCTTATAAACGATCGTAACTTTTGATTTAGAACACCGATCATCAAAATTCTTTTACAAAAGTTTATATTTTTTCTTCATTTTGAGATCTTCATACCCTTTCGACGTAGTTCTTGAAAACCGAATTTAATCGCAGTATTTACACTAACACAGTATCACAATATCAGTATCACAGTAACAAATGTAGTTCAAGGTTCGATAGCATCACGTCTGATCTAAAACATTTAAATATAATACTAGTAGTTTTCAGAATGCAAAAATACGGTTATAATGAACATATAGTACTTGTCTCATCTACTGCAAAAAAAAACCACCACCATGTGGGAAGAAGCATCAGGAAGACAAAATGAAAGCTCCGAAAATAAACTAAAGCACCAAGAAAAAGTTTATTAACTGCAACAACATCAAGTACAACATTCTCTAAGCTCTATGCATTCCTTCAAAACGGAAGCTCTAATGGGGAACACGCTGCCCATTCTTATATATCAACCAACTAGGAACTTTGCAAAAGTCTATTGAACTAGTTGTCTTTCTTAATTAACTCAAACAATGGAGCTGCATTTTCTCCATTTACTTCAATTGCTTCCACATTTAACTGCATTTTGTATTAAAAAGGAGAGAATGAGCCTACGATATCAGTAACACAGTATCAGTATCACAATATCAGTATCACAGTCAAGATGAATAGGATGAATGTGAAATATTGTGTCCAACTCTTTGATCTTTGGAGTAGTATATGGTTTAACAGTGGTCATGTGTTGATATCGGATCGGCAAAATAGTTTCTTTTCCAAAAAGACATAACTCTACGCCTCAAATCAGCACATACCTTCCAAAGTTTACCTTTTTTTAACATGAACTGTTCTCTTTTTATTCCTCATCATCAGGGTTACACTAAACATTATCAGTATCACACTATCAGTATCAATATCACGGTATCAGTATAACAGTATCACGTTTTATTAACAAACACAAGAACACAATTACCATTACCATTAACAATAACACTATGAGATTAGCCAAAAATCATGGATTCAATTTATATAATGCCACAATATATACGCAGAACCAAAAACGAATATTTCACTAAATATTCATTCAATTTTATTTCTACTCCATTAATCACCAAATAGCATCACTTTGATGCATAATGACCCTGATCTTAACATTAACAAAAAAAACCATTTTGATGCAAGGACATACACTCAGTAGTGCAATCGAAAAATGATTGTGTCTTCTCAAAAAAAATGATTGTGAATAGTCGATTGGAAACCCGACCCAAAAATAGCAATTCATTTTCCGCTCCTCAGCTAAGTAGAGCATAATGCAGCTAAAAAAAGCATCCCAAATTCAACAAAATAAAAACAAGACAAAGCATTCTAGGCATATATCATCCAACTCCATTTCCCATTATAAGTACCATAAATTCATTCTAGCCCAAGATCACCCCATTGGACACCATGGCATCGGAATAAATTTTTAGCTGGAAACATATCATCAAGGTTTAATAGATCTTGGGCTCGTTCTTTCATCTTCAAACCTTGAACATAGCTGCCATGGTGTCCAATGGGGTCGAAGCTTCTGAAATCCGATCAGGAAATCGAGCTTCAGATATCTGCCGGGAATTCTGAAACATATCAAATCTGATCTGAAGCATATAAAATCTGGATGAAAGGAGATCGTCGAGGAGATTGATTTTGCCTTCCGCCATCGAATAAACAAATTTCCGCCAACTTGATTTGCAAATCACCGAGAAAATTAAACCACGAATTCCGAAGAAACGAACAAGAGAGTTTTGTTATCGCTAAGGAGACACGCAGAGATGAGAGTGCATAGCGGTGGTGAAGTTTAGAAAGAGCTTCAATTTCAGTGTGAGTCCTCCATATTTCACTTGATGAAAGGGGTAATTTAGTCCAACTGAAAAAATTGTGTCATTATTGCAACTAAAAAGAAGGGGTGTTACTAGTTATCTGAAAATGGGAAAGGAGGATTCACGCAAATCCGTTGCGGCTGCTCCTCTGGCTCAATAGCCGGCCATGTTGCGCCGCTTACAGGTACGCCGTCGGGGTTCATATTTATTCCCTTCTCTATTTATTAACAATAAAATATAGAAAAAATTAGGTATAAATCCATTTTCCTCCTTATTTAAGTTTAAATCCACTACTATCTTCTCTCTATGTCTTTTTTTTTTTTTTTTTTGGTCGAGAAACTTTAAGGAAATCCAGAAACGAAACAACAAAGTTGCAATGCTTCAAACTTCACGGTAGCATCGTTGTTGTGTAAGCTATATATCCAGAGTAAGTTAAATAAATCAAGAGTAATTTAAAGTAGGCGGCGGCTTCAAACTTAAAAGGAAATTGGTGGTTTTAATTAGTTATTTCGAAATTGGTGGGTGGTTTTTAAATTTAATTAGTTATTTCGAAGCTATGTACATTGTTTATTCACTGGGCTGGTCGACACCGTTCACCGTTCACCGTTCACCGTTCACCGTGATTCGTCTTCAAATCAAATCAAATCAACCCGAACTCAAACCAATCTATATACCCGTTAAAATTTATCATTTCGTAGTAATGTATATACGACCTGATCGTTAGTTTGATGGCCGGTACACGTTTCTATTTCTTAAACAAGTGAATTCAAACAAGAACCCAAAAAGTAAATTCAAACAAGAACCAAAAAAAAAAAAAAACAAAACACACACAGGCCCTTCATTAATTATAAGAATTCAAGTACTCATACAACACGACAATTGATGCACACCACTGCTACATCATTTATTTAGGACGGACCGACTACGTTCTTGAAAACTTGGTTACACACACTTAAACAAACAAAGTGACACAAATGATTAAGCATAATATTAATTTGTGAATAATAAATTTAATTAAGAAGCTTGATTAGCAACTTCATCAGCCTTATGCTGCACTTGACGACCATACTCTTTAGCTTTATCTTTAACATCTCTAGCTGTATTCGAAATCTTCATTCTTGCATAATCAACCTTGTCCGAACCAGGTGGGTGTTTTCCAGCCACATAGTTGTATGTCCACAACAACGCCGCCAATGCACCTATGCCGCAGCCGCCGGAAAACAATAACCCGGCAGTGGTCAGAAACAGCAAGCCACCGGCAGGGGCTAAAATTGGGAAGAAGAGGACCACAAGTGGGGTCAGCAAGACCAGTGCAACCACTGTCCCTGACAAGGTGACAGCAGACAAACCTAGCAAAGCAACAACCATGGCTGTCGTTGCTAAGATCCGAATCACACGGCGGGATTGAGGGGTTGTGGAGTCTTGAAACTTCTTGGACATGGGTTTTTGTTGATCAACAGCAGCAGACATGGCTACTTGGGTTGTGTGTGGGGGGGGATAGTGTTAGTATTGTTGAATTGGTTAAATGGTGTGCAATGCAATTGCAATGTACAAGGAAATCATGTGCGATTGGCTTCTAATATATATATAGTGAATATATATATATATATATTGAATGGGAGATAATGAAAGGGAGAAACGTGATCTCTCGCCTCGAGTAGTGTGATGTTGATGAGAGGTTAGGATACCAATGGTTCTGCATGCATGATCATGATTCTTGATGGATGAAAGGGCATGATTTTTTTGTGTTGAAGAGGCAGGGGCAGGACCGCCGCTGGTGTGAATAAAGTAGTATTTTGGGTTTTAAAAACGATAAAGGCAGTGGCACTGGCAGAGGGCACAATATATATGCTGCTACCTGCTGCTTAATTGTATCAATTTCTTTAACGGCCGGCCCGACCGGGGAAATATTTGTGTGGTGTCTCTACACATGTGGAGACACCATGTGGAGTAATATACACCACACAGTTTCTTTCTGTACTTAAACTGTGTGGTTCTGACCGTTTCATCTCAAAATACACTCACCACACAAGTATTTCCCGACCGGGGCGGGTGGCTATCTTCAACCCGGCAATATTATTCACGCTACCAAACAACACCTATACTATTTTTTGGCACACCAATCAATATATATATATATAATTTACAAAATGGGAAGGTGGGGTGTGGGGCATGGGGGTGGCCGTAGTGGCTCTGTTCCTAAATCACATCGAAAATATGTTGGTGGCACACCAATTTTCATTAATTAAAAAGTTATGATAAAATTGATTGTTTTTACAAAAGGTATGCCGTAATGGCTTTTCCTTTGAGACATATTTTCAAGGAGGTAAATTGGGTCATCTATTTTACGACGGGTGAGTTGAAGGGTTGAAAAGGAAAGGGTTGAAACATCTAATTATTTTTGTCATTTTTGTCTCGATCTATTATTTAGATGGGTTAAGAATATAGATAGACTCAAATAAAAAGGCCATTGCAGCCACTCAGCCACTACTTCTAATTATTTTAGGGTTACTTACTCCTTCCTTCCGTTGTGTGACTCCCTCGGTTCATGTTTAATAATTTAATTGTCATAGTCGTCAAACAAACAAACAAAAAATTATGTTACTTTTTATTTGTTATATCTACATTTTGAAAACATTCTTATTTGTGATTTTCTAAATTTACCTTCATTGTTAAAGAGTGTGAGTCAAAAGAACATTACATTAATTATATTTAAGAAGTGTTATTGTCATACGATACTCTGATGTGATAAAAGACTATTCATACAAGAAATTCCAATTATGCGATTATCGTATCCGTACAAAGTAGAGGTCCATCGAGAAGAGTTATGGTGCAACGGGTATTTTCAGGTTATACCAAGTGGACAACCATGATTAATCCAACTTACACCTACACACTCCTAGTGTGTGCGTGAGAGAGGAAATAAGAAAAATAATCATGGCTTCCTACTTGATATAACCTGAAAATACCCGTTGCACCATAATTTTTCTCGGGTCGAGATCGAAACCATTACACACTCAACCATTATTATTTTTTCTTGTCCTTTTTTTTTCCATTTTGTATCTTATTTTGTCCTTCTGGCCTCATAAATAAATAATTAAAAAAATATGGTTATGTACTACGTAGTAAACTGATTGCATTAGAATGACCAGCAAAATTGTCGTTGGTACAACCCCAGACATTGATACCACAAGATTTACAGAAAAAAAAAAAGAAAAAAAAAAAGTTTAGCTGCTGCCCCCAACTGGGAAAAAAAACTGTCATTATGTGCTGCTACTTGTTTCCAATCAATACATCAATAACAAGAAGGAGAAAAAAGGGTCTAAAACAGCCAATTTAAACTGATATTTCCAAGCCAAATGAGAAGTGGAAATTGAGCCAAGGCCATGAGTAACAAGAGGTAATGATGTCGGCTCGAATCATAACTTCTGACCTCAACAAACAAAACTCTCTTCATAGTCTTCACCAAGAAGATACCCATGCTTAAACATGCCCATGGAATTAAAAAATAGTATGAGTAACTCCATAGTGTCTTACCCAACACAGCCAAGGACAGTCCTGTAAATGTATACCCTGCATACGCTACCATGTCAAGTAAAGGTGCTTCCCCACTACCCAATGAAAACAGTGTCATCTTCAGCAACGACACTTGGAAAAACCAGCCCACCACTCCTTTGATGAACAACCAGTTCAGAGCTTCCGGTCTAAACCTGCTTACCAGAGTAGACGTGTATCGATCAAGTAATAGACACCAAAAACAAAGGAGCCATGGCATGCATGCAGACATTTATTTTGTGAATTGTCTTTTTCCTTTTTTCACAAAACGAAAAAAATAAGACGCGTGTTTTGAGAACTTAATTAACTAAATATCATAACAGCAAGGAAGAGACCCTTTGCCCCATCTGGTTTGGCAAATGTTGAGGACCTCTCTATGGATTATTTGTGTTTTTCGGTTCAATATTGTAGTATTGTACATTTTGCCCAAGTGGTTTCATGGGAAAGGTTGATTATGGTTAAAAATGTAAATTTTGTCCCATGTGATTTTGGGCTAATTGTGGCCGAAAATCACATTTAAAAGGCAAAATGTACAATAGTTTGTCATAAGGAGATCCTCCCAACATTTACCAAGCCACAAGGGGCAAAGGATATGAACCCCAATACTAATAACTCGACGATGAGTCAACTGCCTATTGTGCGTCCATTAATTACATATTAATTCTTTTTTTGTGGGTAAGCGCCTATTATACTTAATCATTCAACTTATTTACAAACTGATCCAGAATTGTTTGTAAGAAAAAAAACATTCTTGGTCTGTAGGGCTTATCATGCTCAAAGATCCGTGTTTTGACAGCAAACAATCCCTTTAAAAAAGGATTTACATGATCTAGAACATATCTTCAAGGAGGAAATGGTGACGTTATTAGGTTCACTTACTAAGTTTGCCCCTGCCGTGGTCTCTAAACTAAACAGACATCATATTCCAAGACTGGGAATCGAACTAAGGTATAAACATCGAAAGAGAAAAAGGGGATGTGAAATCTTACTTTCCATTAAGACCCAACGTCAAGCCAGCGAGGATAACATAAGTGCCAAATGCCATGAAAGGAATATACAGGTCTGGGGCGTTTATATCATATATAGGAGGCTTGTAAGAAAGCCTACCCCCTACTGGCTCAGTAATTCTTGTCCAATGACCCTAGAATCATGTCAAAGACATCAAATTTAGGAAATTACAAACACAACCGATGAAGAGTACAACAGATAGAAGGATAGTAAGACAACAAGTAGAAGATTACCCGATGCAGGAAAGGGAAAAGAACCACCTTCAATTTGTTTCTCACATATTGGTCGTTGACTTGAAAATAGTATTGCGGATCAGAAAAATATCGACTTATCTGCAATTGGTGCAAAAAAATTGCCTCATTTGTACTCTAACAGCTACCACATATATCAAACAGCATCAGGACAATACGCAAAGCATTATATGATGCGTTAGAATTCTCTGAGCTTACGGTGTCTGAACACATTCTTGTGCGAAATCATATCATCCATCATAAAAGTAATATCAATAGGTGCAGGACACACTACAACAAGAGAATTGGGAAAACAAAATGGGGAAAACGAGCTAAATAGCCACATGAATCAAATCTCCAAATGCAAATAAATCGATGTCCTTCCCAAAACAAAGCTTCTATTTTCATTTCTTTTTGTTTTCTTTTTTGACACATTCAAAACTAGTTCAAAGAGCGAAGTCTTCCTCAAAGAACAAAATAAGTGTTAGTATTTAGGACAAGCAAGTGCAATATAACATCATTTCAATTCTCTTGAATACCACTAATTTAAACCCACACTTGTCAGCACGATATCTGCTAAAACACAGATCTGAACTGGTCTTACAGAAAAACTTGATAATAATATTCAATTTATTATGTTTGCTGTATATGATAAGGACGTCACTCGCCATGATAATGACAATTTTTCTAGCACAAAAACAATGGAACAGGAATCAAAGACGGTAGGGTATCAACAAATATAGACAAGGGGGGTTTGGTAATTTAAACCCTGTTTGAGGTGATTATACACAACGGACAGATGAAAATGTAATTTCACCAAGTACTCGCCACACTGTCAAGTTTAGCCACTGAAGTAAGAGCTCCTGCTAAAAAACACTTTTTCTTGAAAGCAGCGATTAGTGGTTCCTAAAGTAATTTTGCAATCCGGATCAACTTTGTGTACACACCACCAACGTCGACATATGAACAGCAATATGTGCTTAAATTACATTCAATAGCACTTGTCGATACCCCAGTAACATGCTCTCAGACTCGGAAGAGGGAAGGATCTTGGTCTCCTATATTACACTTTCAGATTGTTTATACTTAAGGTATTCAACTCCATTTGCATAGATTTGGAATACAGATTTATTCACAGCCTTCAAGGTTGAATGATGGTTTGAGCCTTTGACAAAGCATTTATGTTCATGTCTAAGAAATATTATCTATGTTACAATTCATGTGTCAAAAAAGCATAGCCAGCAAATCAATTCAATACACAGCATGAAATTTCTGTCAGAAAGTTCTAAAATTGCATGGTTAGTTTGTAAAACATATCATATGTCTGGCAGACATATTCCAGAACAATGAAAAGTTAATCTGCCAGATTAACTATGATATGCTGCCACCAAATTTCTTCTTGGCCTATCTTCTAAGAGAGATTATATCTACTTTGTGGAGCATTACACTTTATTCTGATACCACTAGTTCTGTTGATCTGGAGGGCCAAGAAGCCACTATTACATCCTTAATATCTTTCCTCTAGAGTTCTATTGGAAGGCAGACTTCTCTACATATCAATTCAAGATAGTAGACCCAACATAGTGATGCTCCTAGCAATTGATTTGGGGATAAGAGGGTAAGCCTCAGATAATCCCTGTCTCTATAGCCACATTCTGGATGTTATCCAATAACCAATATTGTTAAACCCAAAGAGTCTCGCCTTGAATCCAAATCTAAGTTTCCAAACCATCCAGCATCATAAAAAAGCAATCATAAATTCATAACATCCGTACCATGATTACACCAAACAAAAGTCCTTACTCAAACAATTACTTAGGCAATTCAAATTGTAAGTCGCTACAATAAACTCACATTGCTTTGCACGTATTCAGAGCTTGATCCAAAGATTTTCTCTCCATAAGCTCCCAATCCACCTCGAATGAGTCCCGAGCTAGCACCATAGAACGCATTTCCAAATGGATTTGGTTGCGGCGCTGTCGTAGCAGTCGGTGGTCTAGGCATACCAGGCTGCATCCCGGGCTGTGGTCTTAGATTATCATACATTTCTGCATCGGAAAAAAAAAACAATAAAGGAAAAGAAAGTTGTTACGGTTTCTGATCTGAGAGAAGCAAAATCAGTCTGGGATTCGAAAACGATGTAAAAATGCAAATCCTAGTACTGTCGACATACCTCAAGTATAGTTGCGGCAAGTACAGTGCTGCGCGGTTTATGCAACGGCAGGCGGAGGTGGTAGCGTCGGCAAAGATGAACGGCGTCGGCGTGCTTGCAGAATCACTTTGGTGAACTGGCGTGAAATTCACCTTGAATAAATACTTTTTCAAAGCGGTGATGCATCTCGACGAATCACAATCTCAAATCTGGCAATAAATTGGAGGCTTCATGTTTGGTTGTCATTTTACCTTTATATTTTGTTTTTTTAAATGCATCTTCTTCTTTTTTTTCTTTTTTTTCTTTTTTCTTTTTTTACAGGAAAACAAATATTTTATTAAACATCGTCAAACAAGCGGCTAGGACATCACCCGGAGGCGAGGAGTCTCACAAGGTGCAGGAAGTAACAGACAAACCATGTCTACCAAGAAGATACGCAGGAACATTCCCTACACGTCGGACAAAAGAAAACGAAACAGACACAAAACTAGCCACAAGAGCCAAGCAATCCTGAAGAAGACAACCCTGAGCTGTGAGATCTTCTCCTGGCCGTCGAAGTCGCGAGACGCATGCCAAACAATCACTTTCCGCCGCAAGCCGCTAAAATCCTAGGTGCACCGCCTCCTCAAAGGCCAAGTAAATAGCCCTAAGCTCCAAAAACTCTACATGATCACCTGGATCAAAGTGATACGCAAATGAGTGAAGTACGGATCCATTCGAGTCCCGAAAGATGACTCCAATACCCACACCCATGTCAGTAGATGATGCATCCACATTACATTTCACCACACCTGTCAGAGGCTTCATCTATTTATCCGGTAAGTGGCAAGCCGTCGCCTGAACCCGAAAAGCTGCCATAGCCTCCATATACTTTGTCGAGGCTGACAGAGATCGCGTACATAGTGCAGAGATATAAACCGCCTGACCATCGAATACCGCAGAGCACCTCGCTTTCCAGATCCCCCACATAAGCCACACAAACCTAGCCGCATCATGAACACCTTGTTCTTCAAGCAACCTCATAAAAAACTCCGCAAAGGAAGCAGAGCGAAGGTGTTGCAAGGTCCCTTGAAACGGTGATGCCCGCCACACTCTACATGCCATCTCACATTCAAAAATCTCGTGTCGCGTCGTTTCAAGGGTTTCCCCACAAGCCAAACAGATTCCATCCCCTATATTCCGCCTCTGTAGCCCTTTGCCGATAGGAAGACAATCATGTAGACATCTCTACAAAGAGTGTTGAACAAGCGGCTAGACAGGGAGCTGCCAGCATCTCCGCCATAGCCTACTCACTCCGTCCGATGTAGACGGACCTAGCGCATATGACGATCGATATATTGATAAGGCCAAAAATTACCCTGACGGTACAGTATAAACTCCCATGCGATCAGTGCTAAATGTATCTTTTAGACATATATATAGAAGTGGAAGGAAAAATAAAATATATGACACTATAATTTTTATTTTATTTTATTGACGTATACGAAAGAAACACACACGCTTTTGTCATCATTAGGACTCGAACTCGAGACCTCCAGATTAATAATCGCAACAATTACCATTAAGTCGATGTCATATTGGCAAATATATGACACTATAATTTGAGGTACGAAAATGCTTCAAAAAAACAACACGATACACAATTGTATTTCAAGCATCTCTTATTTGCTTATTTGTAATAATACACATGCATATTCTCGTAGTGATTTTAGTATCGGAGGAGTTTTATTTTTATTTTTATTTGAGGGCCGAGTGTCAGAGGAGTTAATGGCTAACAAATCTCGGGCTTACTTGTTTTTTGCAAGACATTTTTTTAGGGAGGTTCTATCATGGTGACTCCAACATAAGGAGTCATTCGTGTGGCATGATCTGGATCACACAATTTCATTCTGTAATAAAACTGTGTGGTCAGATCATGCCACACGAGTGACTTCTTATGTTGGAGTTCTTAGGATAGATTTTCCCTTTTTATTTTGAGGCGTAAAGTAAATTATATTAATTAAAGAGGGTTCAAATCAGCAATTAATGCTGAGTTTATAATAGTTGGGGGGTAATACCCCAATAACGGAAACCAGAAGAATTGGGGGTGCTCAAATCACATTCCATCCCTTCAAGAAAAAAGAAATCGCATTCCATCACCCGTACCATTCATTCTCACAAAATGCATCGTTATAAGTGTAGTGTTATCATTTTCAAGTTATAGGTTTGTTTGACACAACATTTAGACTCTCTCCGATGGGAGCTTTCAATAACACTTTAAACCACATTTTGAAGTGATTTGGATCACTTTACTCCTGTAATGGACACTCATCAACATTCTCTTACTCTTAATTTCTCTATCCATTACTCCAAAATTGGAGTCCAGTATAAAGTGAATAGTGCTCACTTTGCACCCTTTTTCTCTCACTTTTACGTCGTCTCTTCCCCAATTTTAATTGATGAATAATTTCTTTCAGTTGCTGCTTGTATTATAATTTTTATTTTATTTTATTGAAAATGGATGATTTTGATACGGCAAAATAAAAGAGATTAATGATGAAATCATATGATATATTACTGGGAACAGTTGGATCTCGAGATGACAGAGAGAAATATTTTCAACAGCTTATATGATGGCTTGAACCTGATGAAAACGGAAATAAAAATGATAAAATAGAGTAAAAAATATTGGATGTTCATTGTATAATTTTGTGTGTTATATATAAAATAAGATGAAGGGAAAAAAATTGTTTTAAGAGGATTGTATGAAGGATGTTTGTTGGAGTAGATTGATTTATAAAGTGTTAAAAAGGTAAAACTGGAACGGAAAACGATAGAGTTAGAGGGTGATATAAAGGATTGTTGTTGGAGATAGTCTTAAAGATGATCAAACTTGGTTAACCTCCTTAATTTCCCTACTCGTGTTTTACATGCGAATGAAACTGTAGGTCCAAAATAAGCCTCATATGTCAAACTTGGTTAACCTTCTTAATTTGCCTACTCGGTATTTTGCATGTGAATGAAACTGTAGGCTCCAAAATAAGCCACATATGTTACTCCACGTTGGGGAGTAACCACACAAGAAATTCTCTTTTTTTTTTTTTTAGTGGAACTTCTTGTTTTGTATAACTCAAAACATTTATTAATGTTCCTTTAAAAAAAGCATTTATTAATGTTTAACACAATAAAGCGCAGCCCTTGTCATTGGATCTTAATTCTTAAATACAATTATGGGATAAATGGTCAAATTTTGTTAAATCTGTTTGTTTTGACAAAATTGAATGCAATTAAATGCAATTTCATTATTAATGAACCGGCAGACATTCTAGCACGTCTAGGTGCTGATTCATTGGGTGTTATTGATTGGGGAGCACATCCTCCGAACCTTGTTACTATCGCTGTTTTGACGGATTTAATTTGAATAATAAAAGTGGTTGGTTTTCAAAAAAATATATGATTATGCCGTAAAAAAATATAATTAAGTTTTAATTCATCGAAATGAAAATTGCTTGTTTCCTTTACCTCAAAAATCGCATACTAGAATGGATGGTATGACAATTAACAAAATGCACCTCACATCATCTCACCCTACCACACGTCGGTCCTCACCCTACCTACCCTATCATTCATCCACACCCCATCCCTAACCCACCACTTCACCTCCAACCCACCCTCTCATGCGTCCATACTTGCCCCGAACTCCCACCCTCTGCTGTATACCTCAACCCAACACCACCTTACCCCTCTCCATCACCCTCGACCCACCTTACTCACACGATCCAGGCCTCTTCTATCATACGATCCCAGCCTATCTCACATGCACCCTAAGGTCCCTAACACTACCCTGCCCTCCCTTACCCCATCCGTAATTCCCCAACCACATCACCCTTGCACCACCTCACCTTACATCTTAAGTCACCCCGCCCTATCCTAACATCCACCACATGTCCACTCATTATTAAATATATGTTTCATTTCATTCTTTTACTTATTAAAATCCCTTCATTATGGTATCTTTTTTTCCATTACATTTCGTCCAATCAAACAATCCCTAAAACGAAAGGGTAGAGCTAGATAACCCTAAAAACTACTATTGTTATTGTACAGTAAAAAAAAAATAAAAAAAATTAAGCAAATGACAAATAGTGTTATGACAATTTAAGGTAAAGTTCAAATATACCAAACAAACATACAAGTCAAACAAAATGATTTAAAGAGTAGCAAAACCAAGTTCTCTCTTCTTCTCACATCTGTACTTACCAGAAATAAATATTACAACCAAACGGTACCATATCCGTTGCAACGACACTCTAGTGATACAAACTGTCCATCATAATAAATGTAAAATTATTGAATCTACCTTTTATCTATACAGCTTCCTTGATACTTGGCAAATTCATAACAACAACGGTATCTCACGCAGACTTGAAGGTCATTGACAGCATTGCAACCAAACTCTTACCATTCATCACACAACTCGATTTTTGCATCTTTTTTTTTTTTTTTTTTTGGAAGTACCTGTAACACAACCATGTACTGTCAGGTTTAGTTTCAACATATATAGTAAAAATAAACACGGGAAATCCCCCTGCAGAATGTCCTCGTTGAGAAGCTTCACTTGCATCCAATCAAAACAAGACGTATGATATCAAACTCTTGAACAAAGTATGCCATAGCAAACACTCAAAAAACAAACCAGGTGCCGTGTTTTGATAGAATGCAAGTGGATCTCCCTCATGGAGGACGCTCTGCAGTAAGATTTTTCCAATAAAAACAGCATTTTGACATCCTTATTACTATGATTAGAAGGTCAACCTGCTGTGAAAAGGAAATAATTCAATCAAATGATGTTTGATGATTGTCAGTGATAATTACCATAGTAACTACATAACAACTCTTATTAGTTTATTCACATCTTGTTGCTTCAATAGACGGGATTTGTTGATAATTCAGTCATATGAGGATAAACATACATCAAATCTGCTGAAATTTAAATTTAGCATCCAAAAAAACAAGACAAAATCACCAATTTCGCTTTTTGAATCCATACATGCCACAATAGTACTGCAATTAATCTCCGTTTAAATTTTTAGCATTCTCCCACCACAACTTATTTCCAAATGCAACTAAATTCAGCTAGAACTAACGAGATTTATGGCAATCTAATAATATCTATATAGTCATCAATTGAGATAGGCTTTTTTCGAAGGTAAGACACCAATGTTGTTGTGGCACCACATTCATTCGACATTTTGAAAGTCAATTCTAGACAATGTAATCAACTTTCAAAAGGTTGAAAGGTTGATTGTGATGATCGACTTTTAAGACATGTCTTAGTAAGATTTGTGTGGTGCCATTAAAAGGCTCTCGAGATAACTAGGGAAAGCCCAAGATCTCGAAAGGCCGATTGTAATATTCCACCTTTTAAAAGTCAATTATGGAGTATATAATCGACTTTTAAGCCGAGTCACAGTAAGATTTGCATGGTGCCATTAAAAGGTCCCTTGAGATATATGACATGTCAATCAAAGAATTTAATGTTTGAAATATGCAGTATATACCCTACCTTAAAGGGCCATCTCAGCCTGCAACGCAGCAAGTTCATCCTCCTCTTCAGTATTCCTTCGAGGAACCGGACGTGCTGGTTGCCTGTTGGGTACATTAATAGGAGCTGTAGGGGCAGTTGTGGCGGGCTGGAGCAACTGATCCTCCAACTCAGCACCTTCCAAATCCAATAGCTCTGCTTCCAATTCATCCTGCAAAACAGTACCGCGCAAGAATTTCTCTTTCAGAAAATACACTCGTTTATAATTATACTAGAACGATGCTGCAAAAAAATAGAAAGGTGCATACGTCATCAAAATCAGCTGATGCGCCAATTGGTGTGGACAGTGCTTCTTGAATCTGCTTCATATTCTCAGTTTGCTCATTGATCTCATCCATGGTCTTGTCCACGTCATCAATATTGCTGCATTATGGCAAGCAATTAATGACTATAAGGAAATATTAGATGAAAGCAATAATATAGCTACTATTATTTTGCGACACCATTGCCCTTTACAAGCATTTCCTTTCAAACGAACCATTTACAAAAAAGATGGCACCCCATTGCATAGAAGCATCCTGCCCTTATATCCAAATAAAAGGGATGATGAAACTAACTATGTATGATCAAAGAAAATATAATGCCTCCTTTATTTAATGTTTCTTCAATTTTTAAACCAAAGAGGCATAGTTGCTTAGGGGTTAGGGTGGGAGGAGAGAATTTGAGAAGGATGATTAACTACCCCTGTCCCTCACTTATCACTAAATAAGCAAACAAAAAGCATCTAACGGAAGGAATTAACATAAGATTTATCATAAACAAATGAAAATATTATATCCAAATATCCAATGACAACTGAAAGTGCACTTACGTTGCCTTCTGCATGGCTTTCATGGCAGCTGCTCCAGATCTCAAAGCATCAACAGTCTCTGTTGTAGCTTTTGCACCTTCTAACATAATCATCTGGGACATTCATATGTACTTCAGAATGATTCATCACAGTTTAACCATGAAATGCTGAAGGTATCTTTCATTTGAAAGGAGATAACACACCTGGTCATGAATCCGCAACTGAAAGTTACCAAGCTGTTCAATTTGTTGTTCGTATAGCCGTTTCCGCTTTAAACATTGAATAGCAGCTGCACAAAAAAAAAAAGTTGGAGAAGAATGTTCTAAGAAAGAAACATCAGGAAGTGCGAGATCATGACAGTAACAGACTCAAAACATTTAGGGATGTAAATAGCACATGTCCATCATCAGTGTGCTCTCTTCTTCCTTTTTAGCTAGCAAACTTAATATATGTTAGAGAATTACTATATGAATATTTGGTAAACTACAAAGCTATGCAACAAAAGTAACAATTAATACAATCATCAAGCCAAAATAAATTCAGAAGCTTTACTGCTTTAGCTAGAGCAACCTTGAGCGGCCACAACCTTAACAACCTCTGTATTAAGTATGGGTGGGTGCAGAAAATGCACATAAGCTTAACACACTCAGGGACGACCCCTTTAAAGTGATAGCACCACTTAAATGCCCAACAGTGGCCTAAGCTTTACCCTTATAGACAACGAGCACTGTCAATATTTAGTGTTAACGAGCAATTGATGTAAACAATAATGTTAGCAAATGGCAACATATTTATGAATCTTTCATCTGGTTTTAAAGCTTGCCACGTATTCAAAAGCAAATTTTCACAAATTCAATAGGCTTGTCATTGTATTAACATGCACCTTTTCACCAATTCAATGGATGTATCATTGCATCAGAATATGATCATAAAGACATTCAGTGGATGTGTCAGTGCCCACAATAACAGCCCAGTTTCACCAATGGAGAATCAGACTAGTAAATCTACAATTCTACACACAAAAAGATATCCGGTTTATTGACTAGTGTGCAAAGCATCATACCCCTTTTATTCTTTGCTCTGGTAAATTCCTTAGCTTTCTCCACTTCTGCGGCAGCCTTCTTCATAAGAACTGTCTCTTTTTTCGTTAACATTTCTAGAGTCTGCAAATCATATAGTAATTCCCAAGATAAAGATTAAATGTGGAGACTAATAGACGGCTAAAGCTGAGACAAAAAGAGAAAGAAAAAGAAACCCTTTTTCATACATGGTTACAGCACATGTTCTAAACAAAAACATTGCATATTCAGCCAAAAATAACTATGCGCTAAGTCACCAGTGGTGCACATATTGTAACTTTCCTACGTGATAGACGACCAGTGGTTAAAGGTGACGTTAAAATAACTCTATACAAGGGATCTCAACCAGTCACTAAGAATTAAACGCCTTTCCCTCTAATATATTAGTATTTGAAGTTATTTCCACTAAACAAGGTCGCATAAGACAAAATGAGAACGTGATATGGAGGTTTACCTGTTTGTGGTAGAAGGGTATACCCCTGGGGTAATAGAAGGGAATGAAATCCAATAAACCTAAATGTGGTGCATAGTAAGGTATATAGATGATAAGGTAGTTTATTATAATAGACTACAGTAAGGTGTATCGTGTAGCTTGCACGAGTAAATGGGACAAAAAAATGGTTAATCATTCTAAATTTCTAATCATGGATAAGGATACAACCTCTTAAAATACACATCAAAGTCATCTAGAAGTTGGGGAGAAGATGATTGTATGCAAAGTTGGAATTTTAGTTTTTCCATGAGCTATGATCTCGCAAGTTATAAAGATATAAGAAGCCATTTGATGCCAAATCAATACGAACTGAAAGCTTGAACACCCCTAAACAATATCATTCAGCAAAGGGTTAATCAATATTAGCAAAATACCCCAAATAACCGACACAGCTGCAAGAACATTGCACGTGTTTTATCGTTGTTCAAGTTCAAGTTACCATCAATAAAACATCCAGCCAAATACTTAAAATCACTTCCTATCACGAAACCTTGCATATCCCTAATATTGACATGAAATGACTTTTTTATTTGACAAAAAAATAATAATTCACAAACCCGCCCCCAGCACAGATTATCAATCAATCGGTAAAATACCTCGGTTAGCTTATCCAGAGTGGTCAGGGCATCGGTTTCCTGCTTCGGCTTTCCGAAAATCCGTGTAAACATGTTTGATTCTTTTCACTGTGACGATCCGGGAAAGTGAATCAAACGACGACTCTTTGCAACCACTGTACATCCAAAAAAAAAAGGAAAAAATAATAATCTAATCCAATCAGACTATGTTTCCAGTAACAATTAATCAAAAAGGGTACTCAAAGAATTAAAGGGTATATAGAAGATGGATCATCGAATTACCAAAAGAATTGGAGAGGGAGAGGGAGAGAGAGAGAGAGAGATCGATGTTGGATTGCTTGATCTGTTTTGCAGCTTTGAGAATGCTGAGCAATATACACGTCATATGGTGCTTTGTGGAAAATTCTATCCTAGGACTTTCCTCTTGGGAATCGTATCTGCGTGGCGCAAAGATCCTGACCACACAATTTCCACACACGCACGCGTGTATTCCACCTCGGTGAACCGCGTGGTGGTCGGATCTGCGCGTAGGCGCTCCCTACTTAGGAAGTCCTCTGATAGAACGACCCGTGCTTTGTCCTACACAAATTAGGAATTTTCTTTTTCTTTTTTTTAAGAACAAATTAGGATTTTTTATTTCCACAACAAAAGGGATTTTTTAATATTCATTTTCTTTTGATTTAGTTCTTATTCATTAATCACAGTTTAATAATCAAATTACTTAAGTGCAAATTAGTTATAAGGCCGTCGTTAGAGAATTAATGATCATTTAGGACACTTCAAAATCTTATTTAGTTATAAGGACATTCTAATTTTAAGAAGGAAACTTATTTAGTTATAAGGACATTCTAATTTTAAGAAGGAAACTTATTTAGTTATAAGGACATTCTAATTTCAAGTGGATAAAGAAGAAAAAGGAAGGAAGGAAAAAAAAAAAAAAAAAAAAAAAAAAAAGGAAGCGCTTGAAAAAAAAAAAAAAAAAAAAAACGCTGGTGACATTGATATTTTTTTCATTTTTATTTTTAAGATGCAGTGACATTGATGACTTATGCAATGACATTGATGTCCGATGCAGCGACATTGATGAATGATGCAGGGACATTAAGCTAAACATTCAAGATCGTGTTAAATAATTGAGGGATTCCACAATGAATCCAATTATCAGGAGGGCACAAACAACGTGTGGCCATTACTGAGAGTCATACTTGAAGAGTCTGTGTAGTTTCACCAAACTTGTACTTCTATCCATATTAAAAGCTCCACATTTGGAGAAATGCAAAATAAGAGCAGAGCTGACTGATGCAGTTGTTAGGTTTTATGCAGTGACATTGACGACTTATGCAGTGACATTGATGTCTGATGCAGGGACATTGACGACTTTTGCAGTGACATTGATGACTTATGCAGTGGCATTGATGTCTGAAGCAGTGACATTGATGACTGTATTTATAATTAGATAACTGATGCAATGATATTGATGTCACCGCATATACAACTTGATACACACATTTGATAACTTTGTAAAGTAATTTTATTTCTTTGTTATCTTTAAATATTTGATTGATGTTGGTTTATTTGATTAGTGTTGGTTTAAATTTTCGATAACTTTGTAAAATAACTGTATTTCTTTTGTTTTTTTTTTGTTTAAATGCATATTTTTACAACCAAAGGTATGCATAAATTGTTACAATAACACGTCAGTGTATAATTCGATACAATAAGACATCACTGCATAGATCGCTACAATAAGAAGTCACTGCATAAATCGCTACAATGAGACGTCATTGCATAAATCGCTACAATGAGATGTCACTGATCAAGGTTGTCAATGGATCGCGGCGGTCAATACATCATGGTGGCCAATGAATCGCGGCGGTAAATGCATCGGGGTGGTTAATGGATCCCGGTGGCCAATGCATCCGGGTAGGTGGTCAATGCGTGACGACGTGATCAATACGTCACGTCGATTTTTATGAAGAAAAAATTGATTTTATGAAATTTATTCGGAAAAATATCAAATTTGATTTTAGAATAAAGAAGACGAAAAAATATGAATTTTAGTGAAAAAATTATGATGATCCGAGTTTTAGATCAAAATATATGACATTTAGAATATGGTGAATTAAAACAAAAAAAAAAAAAAAAAACTGAGTGAACGTTGGGTTGAGTTTTTTTTTTTTTTCAGCGCTTCTTTTTTTTCCCTTTTTTTTTTTTCTTCTTCCTCTTTATTTACTTGAAATTAGAATGTCCTTATAACTAAATAAGATTTCGGAATGTCCTATTACCTCTAATAAGTTGAAAATTAGTCCTTTTAAATAATTGGCCCATTACTTAATAATGAGAAGAATAATTTGTTTTTTAATGAAAACGATACCACAATTTTTTGGGCATTGGTAATGACACCACACTCAATGTTCTCGGACACCACATCTGTGTAAAATTCGATTTTTAGGATCGAAATGTTTTATTTCAACCCTGCAAAGTCGAAATATGTTATTTTGACCTTTAAAAAATCGAATTTTACACATATGTAGTATCCGAATATATTGAATGTGGTACCATTAACGATGCACTTATATAATACACGCACACATTGTTGAACCTAGCATTAATCACTTAGACAGTGGCTTATTGGCCGAAAAATAAATGCTTTTAGAAAAGAATTTAATAGTAGTTAAAATTGGTCGATAGATTAAAAATTATAAATACCTAAAACTCTCATAGTTACTTTTTTATTCTCCCCTTGTCCCATTGCCGATGTGTGGTGGACGAGAAAGAGTGTTTTAATTGTTTTGGTATTCCGATTTGCAGACTTTTAAGCTGTAGGTTTAAACTGCATGAGAATGATCTTGTATATGTTATTTAATCATTTATCCCTTTCTTTCTTATAGTTTTCTATAACACTATGTTTTTTTCCTACTCAATAATACAAGATAATATTTTCCAAAAAAAATTGTCATGGGAATGATGTTGCTAAAGATATTATTATTATATAATAAAGGTATTGAAACATTGCATAATAACGTATCTAGCGAAATCGGCTTTGATGAGGTCCCTGTGGACATAAATTTGCCTCCCCCACCTTGAACGTTCTTTTAGACCTTATTACGTGCCACTTTTACCATTATTTTGGGGAGCGTTTATTTTCATCAATCTACCACTCTATACATCACACCACAACTAAAACCTAAATCTATCTTTATACCACAATAAAATACATATCTTTTCCATTCTTTAATTACACCCCAATTTCTATCTTACACCACACATATATACTATTTCTACACAATTTTTTTATATTACAAATTAATCCCTTAATTTGATATAGTTACATCCCACACCCTACGTACACCAATAATTTTGAAGGACCAAAAAGTATGTTGAAGGGGTCATCGGAATCAATGGAGGTTTTGGTTGAAGGTGACCCGGTTTGGCTGGAATCGGCAATAGAAGAATTCTGGCCGGATTCCACCATTGGAGAGGGAGGGGCGGGTGGTTTGGGAGGGGGAGGGCAGAATGGGTGGTATTGGTGGAGGGTTCAGGTTGGGGATGGGTTTCCGGTGGTGGGTGCTCGAAAAAGACCGTATCGGAGCTGAAAAGGCGAGGCCGGACATGTCTGTGGATGTGGAAGGGCGGCGGGAAGGGCAGTGACGGAGGCACATTATGTAGGGTGGGGTCACATAACCCCATTGAGATTCGAATTTTTTTTAGTATTAAAACGATGTAGTTTTGTTGTTAAAAGTGTCGTTTTGTCGATAAAAAATGATGACCCCACTGGAATCTTTTTTGAATAAAAGATGTAGTTTTAGACTCCGGTGACACCACTAAAATAAATTCCCGATCCGCAGGGTTTCTTTTTGGGTGGGTATGTAAAGGTTTTGGATTTCATGGTTTAAGCGGGGGAGGAAGGAAGGGAGGAAGAGCGGATTAGAAGAGAAGTAGAATGGTGGTGGTTAGAGGTCCGACCGGTGGTTGACGCCGGCAAACGGGGGTCGCCGGAAAAAAAGAAGTGGAAGGCTTGTATTTTTATAGAACGGGGAAGAGGGAAGAGGGAAGAGGGAAGGGGGAAGTGGGTGGTTGTTTTTATTAAATTTTGATAGTTTGGGGAGAAATGATAATATATAAATTTGGTGGTGGTAAAAAAGGTTTATTAAAAAAAAAAATTTCATCACTTTGGACTGAAAATATAGTGTACAAGTAGATTTCGTAATCCTAAAATTTAATGCATGGTACAAGAGGTAGATATCATATTTTTTTTCATTTTAATAAGGTACGGAGGTAAATTGAATGTGGTACGAGTAAATGCTCCATTATTTTATTCTCATTGTTTTTTAGTTGTAAACCCCGTTTTGAGTAAACTCTATTGTAATTTTATATAATAAAAGTTGTGAACACTCATTTTGCGTAAACTCTTATACAATTATATACAAAAAGAACATGCATGTGTAAATTCTCATCTATTTGTTGCATGCAAGGTAGCCTAACTCATAAAGAAAACCTTGAGCCATATAAGATGGTTCACCCAATTCGCCTCGAAAACATGAAACCATTAGAAGCTACCCTTCAAAGAACCCTAATTGTGCAATACTATTACATTTCCTCTGATGATAGTGCGGATTTAGATTAAGATAATTTCGTTACATAATTTTGTTACTCAGTTTAAATTCCATTCATTTGGAATGACAAAACAACCATCCCATACACCTCACTCATTGCCATATTCATCGTGTCATCTATTCCCGTTTCTGGAATAATATTCATTTTGATTTTATCGTGTTTCAAATGCAATATAGATACACAAATCATAAATGTTTTCAGGAATATTGCAATATTTAATGGTAACCAAACATGCATGGAGCATGAGGAGTTTTATTGCGGTATATCCACACCATTTCATACTTGATCCGTACAATGAGGACAACATGTTATGTTTGTGGTTGTATCAAAATAATATTTGTGAACAAGCACTTGTGATTTGTTTGGACATGAATTGTTTCGCACATAAATATTGGATCATGATCCAATACCTATAAGGCTAAAAATAAGGTTTTCGGTGATCCTGAGTTTCTTCCCACATAAGGTCTGAACAAAGTGTTGAGGCAAATCCACCACATTTCAAACCCTTAACTTTGTCGATTAACAAATACTGCTTCAAAAAAGTACACGTAGGAAGCCAAGCATTTCACATGATTCAAAAAACCATATAGGTCCCCTGCAGCACTATGGCGATTGCCACTAGCACGGTGGCGTCTGCCACCCACGTCTTGTTCCATTAAAAAAACATTATGTTTTGCATCCACTTACCAAACAAAAGACTCGTTCAAGAAACTGGCATGGTGGCACCCACCATACATCTGTGGCGATCGTTACCCCCCTTGGCATTCACCACCAACGTAGCGACGTCCGCCACAAATCACCTAGAAATGTAGTTTGAATGTTCATCACAGTGGCGCCCGCCCCTTTAGATTAAAGCAGATATATAAGTCGAAAAATCACAAATCAAAACCCTAAAATCACCCAAATCTCAACCAAAGCATACCAAATCGGTATACCAGCTCACTTGCAGCACAAAACAAATATACAACCAAAAACCTAATCAAACAACCCCTATTGACGAAGAACACCTATTTACCCAAGCTTTTACTAGCCAAGCCAAAAGCTCCAAGACCCAAGCTTTGATTTATGCGATTTCAACCCAAAACAAACGATTTAACATCAGAAAAACGACAGTTTACAGCTCTTAATATTTGTATAAGCTAGACATCCACGAATTTCAGCTTCAAAAACACCATTGATTCCTCATGTATCCAAGAACCCATAAAAACACATCTTCTCAGATCGTCGTGAAACTTGCACAGATCGTTGCCTTCGTCGTGATGATCGTTCATATATGATTCATCTACGATTTCAACGGACAAATTGATTAGATGGATGAAAATCATCATTCCATGTCATCTTTTTTATCCTTCCTCTTTTTGCCTCTTTTATGTGTTTTGAAAAAAAAAGGAGAGTTTATGATTTGATTTGAGAGTTTTTCCAAAATTCCTATTTTCTAAAATATCCATTTTTAACTTCAATCCTTTTTCTCTTTTTTTCTCTTTTATTTAAATGGTAAAGAAAATAACAATTCTCTAATTTTCTCTCAAAATACCACTATGCCCTCATGCGAAATACAGAGAATTTTCAATGAAAATTTCACTGAATAAAAGTTTACCTGATTTTTTTTTTTTTCTTTTCCAACTGAGTCTCTGGTGTTCTCTTCCTACCTAACTGCCACAGGTATCTACCTCTAGCACATGATATGGCGTCAAAGAGCAAAGACTCGTTTCTATCTTAATAATTAATGTTCCATTTACACTTTGATTTATTCCTGACCATCGTTGAATTTCAATCGTGATATATTTTCGCGAGGAAATAAAACATTTTCGTCATTTACCACAAGTTACTCCTTGGAATTTTTTTTGGATTCTTTTTGTTGTTGCTGTTGTTGTTGTTAAGTAACATCAGTAGCTTAAGAAGCATTGATCGTTGAAGAGCTTTTTTTCGTGCTGCTTCTGTAAGTTATACTCAAAAAAGCTTCTCCTTTTTTTGTTTTCATTTTGAATTTTGTTTGTAGACATCGAGCTTAATTATTCAGTTTCCCTAAATTCATTTCGATCATTTTAGTGCTCTGTTAAACTCTAGATCCGGAGCCATGGATTTCATGAAGGTCTTCGATCAAACAGTCCGCGAAATGTAAGTTTAGATCCTCCCCTTCCCCATTCAAAACCCCCATTTGTATTTTGGTTAAGCTTTCTGATTCATTGAACTTTGACGCGTGTGTTGCTGCAGAAAGAGGGAGGTGAATTTGAAAGTTCTGAAGGTGCCTGAGATCGAGCAGAAGGTAACCGTTGTTATGCAGATTATCTAAATTCGCTGTTTTTGCTTTCAGTTGTTTACAATTTGAGGTACTGTACTTTCTGCACTAGGTTCATTGAGAATTTACTTCCTGAATCGTTGAACAACTATTTTTTTAGAATGTAGCTGGCGTACTTAACTGGACCTAGGCATTGTTGAGGAAAAACCGTCATTTTTAGTAGACGGGATAGCATGTTTAGGTCCTCTTATAAAACTTTTCTATGGTTATCAAGTATAATTTGCTTAGAATTTCAAATATGTGCCTACTCATAATAGATTCCTCCACTGCTGCCTACTACAAGGGGCAAGGGCCTCTCTCATTTTCATTGCATTCGAGGGTAGTCAGAAGACATTTTGGTTTCCTTACATTCCATTTGTAGAAACATATACACGAGTAGAGCAGTAGAAGCTGAATCGTTTTGAAACTTGTTTTGGATGTTGTATTTCTTTAGCTAAAAGATGCCAGGTTCATTTTCCCGCCACTAAATGGTAAAGCTTTTGTTCCAACGTATTTTAAAGTATACCCAAAATGAAGCAGTTTGTTATGCAAAATGATGCAAACAAGCTCAAGCTTCCCCCCGACCCCTGGGTAAAACATCTTTAGGCATGATGCAGTGTAACATACTGAATCTTGAATACTTTTGTTCCGAATATGATATATCCTGAAGTTAGTTTGGCATTGTGCCCTAGACTGATATTATCAATATGGAAAAAAATGGGGAAAGGTCTGTCTTTTTCCTTGACATCCAGTTCAGAACCAGAGAGGCATTGTGTTGCCAACGTTTTGCATCCTTTATCATCTTTACTGGATGCTATGCATTGTACCCTGTTCAGTTCTTGGCAACTTGAGCTGTCAATTACTAACAGTGGGAGTAAGTCTAATAAAAGGTTCAGATTTTCTCTTTCTCTTTTTTTCGTTTGCAGCGAAGGTAGTCTCTTGGTATGAGTATAGGATCGTATGATGTCTTGATATGTCTCCGAACTTTTGTGGAGGATTCTTAGGATGAGTACTGAAATAAACGAAAAATGCAGTTGTTTTATCCTATATATGTTTAGGCGGCTTCTAACGGCACAACGAAAATACTAACGGCACCACGATTACTCTCGGCACCCTATAAATCACTCTAGGCACCACATTGAATATTTTTATTATTTTGAACAGCATACCGTCAGTGGTACTGACGCCCGTTTGTGGTACGAGCGTCACTGAAACTGACGTTGGTTTTCAATCCCAACGTCACTGACACTGATTTTACAGTTATAAATTTGTCATTGGTGGAAAACGTCAGCTTTCAGCGGAAAAAACCGTCAGTGGCTCTGACGCGTGTAACGCGGTGCCAAAAAGTGATTTGGTGGTGTGATGAAGTAAAGGAAAAAAAAAAAAAGGGTGTCAATAGTAAAATGGTGGTGCCAATAGAACTCGCCTATGTTTATTGCCAATGCTTTTAGGGTCTATCTACTCTTTGCTGTTTTAATGGAATTTTCACTCTACAAAGGTATTGGATGCAACTGACGATGAACCTTGGGGTCCCCATGGCACTGCATTGGCTGAAATTGCACAGGCGACAAAAAAATTGTACTCTCTGGCATTTACTTAATTAACCTACTGATTAGAATAATGATCCATGTTCTATTTCTTCCTTTGTTTTTTTTCATAACTAGCAGTGGGTGGAGTCAAATTCACTCTAATCATTTGATGTAATAAAATATAATGCAGCTCAGAGTGTCCGATAGTCATGAATGTTCTATGGTCAAGATTAACCGAAACAGGCAAGAACTGGCGTTTTGTCTATAAGGTAGTGTAAATATATATGGTGGATTTAAGAGGGAGGAGTCAAAGGAATTCAGTATCCTTTTTTTTTCAGTATCCTTTTGTTTCCTCAGAATTTTATTTCACAATGTACAAGCTTGAAGGAATTTATCTTTTCTGGGTTGTTCCAGTCATTGGCTGTCATCGAGTATCTGGTGGCACATGGATCTGAGCGTGCAGTTGATGACATAGTAGAACATACTTTCCAGATTTCGGTATGTTTCTTCATCTCGTTGTGCCATGAATCTCACCCTGTTCCATAATGAATCTTTCCTTTCCCTAGATATACACTCATTTTTATCATGGCTGTTAGCTTCTATAGTTGCCTGTGTCTAACTTTGCTTTCTTTTTCTCTATTGCATTTCTTCAGAGTCTAGCAAGTTTTGAGTATGTTGAACCGAGTGGTAAAGATTTGGGCATAAACGTTAGGAAGAAAGCAGAAGCAATAGTGTCACTTTTGAATAACAAAGAAAAGATACAAGAGACCAGAAATAAAGCTGCTGGAAATCGTGATAAGTAAGGCCTTTATTTTGATTGATTTGATGCGTTAAAAATTATTTTTTGAATTAACACTTCTGGTTATCGTATGACTTTGAAGGTATATAGGACTTTCATCATCTGGAGTTACATTTAAATCAGGCTCTGCATCATTCACCAGCAGCAACTTTAAAAGTGGAGATAAATATGGTGGTTTCGGCAGTGAAAAAGAGGGTGATGAATTTGGGGACAACAGTAAGGAAAAGGACCTCTTTGCTGAAGATAAGTTCAAATCACGACGAGACCATAGCAGCGACATTGGAAAAACTACAAAGAAGAAATCTTCCCATTCTGACAGGTTCATTTTTCCCCTTTACCTCTCATTTTCATTTTATATGAAAGTACTGTACAACTGTTGATTTCCATGTAATTTATTTGGGTATTGCCATCATCTTGAGGCCTCGGCATTTTAATGTTGAGAAAAGTTCTCTTTTTGCTACTATATGATTTATGACTGATGAAGGGCTCTAGCGTATGATTTTTCTCTAGCTGTATCTTTCTTCTTCCTACCTACACCTGTTGGATATTTCTCCCTAGTATTGCCTTTTCCATTTGTATATATTATTTACCTGCTTGAAGAACATCACTGGAGTTTTATATTTGCTTCTTATTAGACAAATTTCAAATAATTATTGGGTATACATTTCCATAATACTACCTCCGTCCCTAAATGTAAGTCGTTTGGCACTTTTTTTTTGTCCCTTATTGCAAGTCGCTTTACTATTTATTAACATTTTTCCTCATCTTACCCCTAATTTATGTCTGTCTTACACTACTCCTTACTTTACAACTATTGCATTGATGATAGTCAAAGGGTGTATTTAGGTGCTATATTCTAGAATTTATGGCATGCAATCACTTTATAAATCCGTGTGAAAACTGTAAAATTACTTATATATAGGGACGAAAGGAGTAGAATGGATGGCCTTTCTGTTGTAGTAATTGTTCTGTTCAAATAAAAGATCAGTCAGAGTTTTAGCTGATTTGAGTTGTTCATTTACATTAGTTTTTCTTAATTGTTTTTACCTGAGATTCAAAACATCATGCAGTAAAAGTCAAGAAACAAAATCCACTGCTGCGCTAAAGAAGCCAATGAAGATAAATGAGTCTGACAACTATGCTTCTATCAAGTCACAAAGTTCCAGTACACCAAAGGGAAATGACGATGATAGCTTTGATGATTTTGATCCACGGGGGACTTTTAATGCCAGTAAGCATCTATCAATGACTTGTTAAGATTATATTTTTTTGGTATCACGACCTGAATTGCACGCTTATCTGCTTTATGTCATGGCTTCACAAAGTTTTCTTTTCATACTGTACGTGTGAGTTTATTCCATTTAGGTTGTGTTGTTTTATAGTGGTTTCAAATGCATTATCTTCTTATCTGATCCTTGTTCTGCATTTCAGTTGCAAAGTCCTATTAAGTTGTGCTAGTCGTTGTACTGAATTCATTACCTTTTTAAGTTTTAGGAAGCTTGTGTACCATTTCTGTGCTGGGTTTTTGTGAATTTTTCCTCGGGTCTGTTATTTTCAAAATTATTTTATAGTTGTCTTTGATTCCTAACACTTCGAAATGCTAATTTTGTTTAATTTATTACATTAACTCTTTGGGATGGTTGCAGCTTTGTATCATAGTAGTAGCTGTATGGACAAGTCATTTTTCATGTGTAGTGTTTTTTTTCCCCCTGTTTTAATCAAAATTTACGAACTATATGGTACCATTGGAAACTGTTGGTCGTGTAACTAAGATGCTTATGAAGACTTATGTGCACAAGATGCTTCTCAGAAATAAACAAGGATCCACATGTGGCTATGCCTGTATAGTTCTCCTTTCCTCATGGTATGCAAAAACTACTGGTTTGCTGTTGAGACTTAACTTTCTTTTCGACTCCCCCTGTTTTCACAGAACCTTCGGCTGAATCTACCAATCAAGTGGATCTTTTTGGTGACTTTTTGG
This sequence comes from Gentiana straminea, assembly GCA_036785695.1. Taxonomy (NCBI): domain Eukaryota; kingdom Viridiplantae; phylum Streptophyta; class Magnoliopsida; order Gentianales; family Gentianaceae; genus Gentiana; species Gentiana straminea. The sequence goes on along the minus strand of JAVUPR010000266.1, from coordinate 14,456,713 downwards.
ATGCGCCAACCCCTGTTCCAGTGGAAAACTCAACTTCTAAAGGTGATTCGTCAGATGTTGATTTATTTGCCGATGCTACTTTTGTGTCTGCAACATCCCAGGTTGGGGGTAGTTCTGCTGTTCAGGTACGACAACTTTGTGAGGCGGCTCATTGTTGACAATGATTTGTTGATTATTTTTGTTTTCACATGATCTTCATATTCTCTCTTGCCACAACATATAGATTATAGATGAGTGAGATAAGTGGATATGGTGAGGTTTGAGATTTACGGCTTGAAAGTTCCCTTTACTAACTCATTCCTAAATGAGCCCACACATTCTTGGTCAATATACATATGAAATAAGTGGCCATGATACTGATTTTATTCTAAACAATGTTGCCTCCAAATGTATCCATTTTTGATAGTGAATACCAGTTGACTAAGTAAGATAGCACAGCACATCTTGTAATTCTCATTAACTTTTCACTAAACGATTCTGTCAATGCTAGACTTTTATGAGGGTTATTTATGTGTTTTTATTTTTGGTCTGCTTGTGCATAGAAGCAGGTTGATTTGTTTTCCTCCCAGCCTGCCCCTTCATCTACTACTTCTTCGCCAATGGATTTTTTTGCTAAGCCTGATCACGCTACCCAATCTGAGCACGTGACTGCAAAACCTCAACCAAGTAGCGATAATTTGGTTGACCCATTTGCTGCAATTCCAATGAACAACTTTGATAATTCTGATCCTTTCGGTGCTTTCGCTCAAAATCCTGCAAATGATAGCCATCATAATGTCAGTTCTACTCCTAGTAGCCAGATCAACTTGAGTGGATCTTCTGGTGATAATATACCTCCAACTAAGAAGGATGGTTTTCAAGTCAAGTCAGGAATATGGGCAGATTCTTTGAGCCGTGGACTAATTGATCTCAATATAACAGCTCGTAAGTTTTTCTCTCTTTTCTCAGTTTCTGGATTTGGCTATTATACTGACTTATGTCGTTGACCTTCTGTTTACTTTTGTTAAGATCAATTTAATTGTGCCAATTTTAAGAGCGGAAAAGTAATCTTTCGTGTTATTGCGTGATCATCAATTGTGTTTTCTTGCTGACGTTTGAGTTGATGGTTGGTTGCAGCAAAGAAGGTGAACCTAGCAGATGTGGGAATTGCAGGTGGGTTGGGAGATGATCCATTTGGCAACACCAAGGGGCCTTCATCATCTGCATTCTACATGGGAAGAAGTATGAACAATACAGCACCTAACCTTGGCCAGTCTGGTTTCTCTTCAGCAACATCAACATCTGGTGCAGATGATTTCTTCTCAAGCTTGAGCAGCCAGGCGCCGTATCAATATGCATCATCCGGCTTCAAGAAGTGATTCCATGCCACCATATATGTCGATACACATTTGTTGCTTGTATTGTTTTCTGATTTATCATATAATCATGTATCCTGATGAGCAAGGAATTCGCGTTTTAAAGCGTTTTTCGTGTACACATATATATGGATATGCATTCTGCCCTTTTTGTGTGAGAGTGGGTATATTGATTGTTGTTTGTTACTCGAGCAAATTAACAGTCCGCCATTGCGTTTAGCTGGCGGTGTCTGAATTTTACTTGTCAATGAATGTTTCTAGAAACACTATATTGGATGATGGTTCTGTGTTTGTTTTTAATCAATTTTTATTTTTTGTGTGTCAGTGAGTGTGTGTGTGTGTGTGTGTGTGTGTTTTTGAAGGCACTTGTTCATTACCATTCATTGTGGTTCATTTCATCAATTCTTGGGTGACTGTAAACCATGAAATTGAAAGATAAAAGGGAAAAATAATACTCAGTAATAATTTGGCTTTGAAAATCCATGGCCTAAAAGCAATGTCCGCATTGAACTGAAAAAGTTTCAGAGAAGGAGGCTGCCAAAGAATGTTAAGAGGCACTGAGTTGACCTGTATCATTGGCTTCTTGACACCTTATAAATATCTATCAGCAGGGCGGCGCCATCCTTGTGGATTGCGGGCCGACCGACCCCTTTAAATAAAATAGTGCACCTGCTGGATGTTTTTTATTTTTCTTTACTGGATCAGTCACTGCAAAAACATGTTTGAATTGTATTGATTTTTAAATTAGGATTGATCACTTTACAGCAAAATGAGGTAAATTTTAATGTTATAAATAACATACTTGTATTGATCGTTGTGCTTCTTGAATAATACATTCTAGTTTTTGTATGATTATATCATCAAAATACATAATCACAGTAATAAGCTAAAAGTAAGAGATGTTTATTTTTTTGTGTGCGGAGAAAACTATGGTTTGTTGTTTGAATTGTCATTTTGTTTAAACCGGAAACAAATAAAAAGATCATATAAAAATTAACTGACAAAACATGAATGAAAATGTTTACATAATAAGAAAGGGAAAGGAAAAGGACAATGAGAACTTTACTTGGAGTACTCTTTTTGGTTTTGGCAGGCGTAGTAGAAAAATAGCAAGCGGCCAAGTATCCCACATCCATAGTGCGAAAGAGTGTAAGCCTTGCTACTGCATATAAAAAACCACTTGTACCTTCAATATAAAACATACCTTTCTCGGCCTTTTGGCTAAGATCAAGTGTAGTATCTGTTCTTATCAGTTTAATATCTGATATGTGAGTCATTGACTCACACGATATTAACTCAATTTTTTAAGGGGGAGTTCCTTTTGGGTAGCTTGCTGCCTTGGTTCTCGAGTGTTATCTTGGCGTTGCACTAAAGCCAAGTTTGGCGCACCCCTCCAAACTAGTAAAATTTTTAGTAGTCAGATTACTATCAGGCATATTAGACCATACATTTCAATCCGTTGAATTCATTTATAAAAATAATGTCGTGCTTTCTATCTAGAACATGATTTTTTTGTTGGACTGAAATTCCATTCTTTGAGTGATAACCGATTGTGTCTTTTTTGAGATCGTTGGAACAAAGTAGCAGATGATCCATATATAAGGGGTCGTATGCACTAATGTCGTACGAGCGATCTTTGGTTCACTAAATAGATGCTTAAGAATATTTATTAGTGAAGTTTTACGATTTTACTTCATATGCACGTTTCCTAATTGAACTTTAAAATCTGAATATAGGAGGGTACTTAGCTTTCATGATGAGTACTAGCTTCTGGATGATGCATTGTTAACTAGCTTAGCAGTAGCATCTTTTTTTATTTTTAGGACTTTAGAGAATCTTATTTTCTATTTACTATTTTTTTTTTGTTTGTTTTGATTCATGAAATGTAATATAGATGTGAAAATATTATTTATTGGAACACAAATTTTGGGGATAGAGTTGCAACAAGAATACACTTGTTGTCATTTCGTCCCACATCGGGTATTAAGGAGAAAAGATCAGAAGTGCAGTCATTATATAAATGGACTAATGGCATTGGAAAACATACTTACCTGGACGGGGTCAATAGGTGATCATGAAGGCCTATGTCCTAGAGTGGTGACTTCCATTGCACTTTGGAGGGGTGCCTTTCTATGGTCTCCCCAAGTGGGAGAGCCAACGTCATAATTTGTGATAGCGGGGGCTGCGTTCGCGCGGCCCCTATCCAATTCCAATCTAATTTTAATTTGGTTTCGGTTTCTTATGCTAATATGCTTTTGGTTTCTTATGCAGTTGTCTTTCCTTTCGATCTTGTCCTTCCTTCAATCTGTATAGTTAGTATAGTGTAAGAAAGAAGGAACTAAGAAGAATGGTGCCATGAATCCGAAGTTGATTTCTAGTAAGTGTACGAAGAACAGAACGATAGATGTAATGATGTTTGAAATTCAGTCATGAACACCTGCGGATTTGATGCCGCCTTGTTAATATCTTCAAATCGGAACATAGAACAACATACAAAAAGTACAAGTGAACTAGACATATTACCTTGGTATAGCACCTTTATTTGGCAACTTTAAAGATACTAGGGAGATGTTTGAATTATGAATATGTCATTGCCGTTTTGAATTTTGACCTCAAGCTAGATCATATTGAAGGATAAGATAATAAATAAATAAAACGTGTATTCCTTGATAATTGTGATAAGCTTTAGAAAACAAAATTTCAGTTTTTGTACATTTATTTCATCAAATAATTATAAAAATTTCTGATACGTATTAGAAGTAAGAGAGTTCAGTGAAAGTAAGTTTGAATTGTTCATGTGTTAAAAAAAAAAAAAAAGAAGCTACTATGGTATTTTCATGTGAATTAAAGACTGACAAGTGGATGTGAACTGACAATGAGAGGATGTGATATTGTGAGTATTTTTGTTATTTTGACAAGCGAATTAAAGAACTGACAATGAGAAACATCCCACATCGATAGAACTAAAGAATGGAAGCTCCACTCCTGCATATAAAAACCCTTCTCTTTCATCATTTTTAAGCATACATTTCTCGGCATTTTGGCTAAGATCAAGTGTAGTATCTGTTTTTATCAGTTTAATATTTGATATGTGAGTCATTGACTCACACGATATTAACTTAATTTTTTAAAGGGGAGAGCCTCTTTGGTAGCTTGCTACCTTGGTTCTTAAGTGTTATCTTGGCGTTGCACTAAAGCCACGTTTGGCAAACCCCTCCAAATTAGTGGAGTTGTTTTTATTTTGCTTCAATCTATTTTTTTTGTGTATGTTTAAATTGATTGATTGTGTACATAAATTGATGGATAACATCTATAATTGATGTATGTGTTTCATTGTGTTTCAACCGTTGTGTCTTCTTGAAGCGTACTGATGTGAAAACGCGGCAGTTTTGGAAACAAATCATAAAAACAAAGCTCATGCATCCTTATTTCTTGGTGATTTTTGCGACTGTGTTTCAACCGTTGTGTCTTCTTGAAGTTTACTAATGTGAAAATGCGGCAGTCTTGAAAACAAATCTTAAAAAGAAAGCTCAATAAAGTGCTAGTTAATTGATACTTTGATAGTTGCAAAGGGCGGGTTTTGCTTGAATAGAGTTATTCACAATTAAAAAAACAAACATTATAATCTAACATTATGTACATGGTTAGATATGTGTTTAAGTCATGAAATATACGTATGTTGCATAATGATATATAATTCTTACACATCTGCCTCTTGCTTTTTATTTATTTATTGATTATTGAATTGGTGGAATAATTTTATTTATCGTTTTATACCAATTTTTTTTTTTCAATATTTACAACATCGATAGTGTGGAAGAGTGGAAGCTTTGCAACCATTTATAGGCTTGTGGTATTGCAATGGCAAAATTCAGTTATGGCAAAGCAATGTAGTGTAACTTTAAACAATTTGCCTTTGACATTAGCATATTTAGCCTTGACAATACCAATAGTAGTTTCATTGAATAGTAAGTGAATCCCCTTCGTTATCCGCTACCATTGATTTTGCCATAATCGAATTCAGATGAAATTCCTTGCTATCAAACAACAAAGCACAACATGATATTTAGTTATGCAATAAAAAACCTAAATTATTTATTGTTCTTCTTTTTTCTTTTTTTTTTCTTTCTTTTTTTTACTGTTGTTCTCCCTCTGAATATCAAAGAAAAATAGGAGTGAACGGACGCACATATTTCGTCAATATCTTTCGTTTGGAAAAATCTTCCAATGAGCATGTTTGAATTCAAAATGATGTAAATTTAATATTATAAATAACATACTTGTATTGATCGATCGTTGTGTTTTTGAATACTACACTTTCTTTCATTTTTTTTTGTTTCTTGTATTGTTGTTGTTCTTGTATTTGTACTTGAAATAATAAAATAAAAAAGAACCATGAGAATGTTAACTGGAGTACTCATTTTGGTTTTGGCAAGTCGTAATAGAAAAACAGCAACCGGCAAGTATCCTACATTAAGAGAAAGAAAGAATTGAAGCTCTACTCCTGCATAAAAAACTCCATGTCTTTCATTATTTTAATGCATACCTTTCTCGGCCTTTTGGCTAAGATCAAGTTTAGTATCTGTTTTTATCAGTATAATATCTGATATTTGAGTCATCGACTCACACGATATAAACTTAATTTATTAAAGGGGAGCACTTTTGGGTAGCTTGCTACTTATGTTCTCGAGTGTTATCTTGGCGTTGCACTTAAGACAAGTTTGGCACACCCTTCCAAACCAGTAAAACGTTTAGGGCTTCATTTCACAAAAATTATGAGCAGTCATACAGTAACACTAATTGCGGCATATCAGGCATTAGACCATAGCCAATTATAGAAGCTAATTAGGCTGTAAATATAACTTTTGAATTATGGATTAAATCCCCTAAAAAAAGAATTAAGGATTAAATCATATTGAAGCACATAATACATCTTTTAAAAAGTTTATGAGGTTTATGACTATGCCACATCGTATTTGTGCGGGTGGCTTGGGAGATGATCCATTTGACAACATCAAGGGGCTTCGTCATCTGCATTCTACATGGGAAGAAGTATGAATAATACATGACCTAACCTTGGCCATTCTGGTTTCTCTTTAGCAACAACATAATGCATAAAATATAGCATGGTATATTCCATGAGTTTCGCCAAATAAAATGTGTTATCCTCCATCAAACTGCACGGAGGACATGTTAAGAATCTTCCCCTGTGAGTTATGAAGCATACACCCAATGGGTAGCCGTGCATGCCTAAAAGCAACATCCCCATTGAACTTAGAAGATGTAGAAAATGAGGCTGCCAACATATAGCTTGCTTAAGAGGTACTGAATTGACTAGTATAGCTTGCTTCTTGACAGCATATATTCGACAGCAGGGGCGGCGCCACCTTTGTGGCTTGCAGGGAAACCGACCCCCCTAAAAGATATTTTTCATTATAAATAGAAAGATTTTAGTGAGATAATTTGAAAATAGAGATAATTGATTTTGTTGAGAGTATCGTGGAAATTTTGTAGTTAGTTAAGGAGAGATATTTTATTGAGAGTCGGTGAGTTAAATGGTGCGCGCGTTTGTTACAGAGTATAAAGCGGATCAAAAGCGGATTATTTGGGTAAAATACGGGTAATCGGGGTAAATTACCCTTTCAAATATATTTATATATTATTTTTTTTTCTGTGTGTTTTGATTCATGACTGTAATGCGGTGGTGAAAAATATTGTTTATTGGAACAAAAAATTTGGGATATAATAGGAAGTTGTTGGACTTGAAGCTTATTAGGTGGATAGAGTTGCAACAAGAATACACTTGTTGTCATTTTGTCCCACATCGGATATTGAGAAGAAAATATCAGAATTGCAGTCATTATATAAATGGGCTAAAGGCATTGGAAAACATACTTACCTGGACGGGGTTCATAGGTGATCATGAAGACCTATGTCCTAGAGTGATGACTTTCATTGCACTTTGGAGGGGTGCCTCTCTATGGTCTCCCCAAGTGGGAGAACCAACGTCATAATTTGTGATAGCGGAGGCCTGCGTTCGCGCGGCCCCTACCCAATTCCAATCTAATTTTAATTTGCATTTGGTTTATCTAATTTTAATTTGTATTTACTTTATTTTTCAGTTAGCATTTTCCTTGAATTTGAAGTTGATTTTAATAATAGTGATCTAATTTTAATGTGCATTTGGTTTATTCTTCACTTGGTTTTTTCCTTGAATTTGAATTTGATTCCAATAGTAGTGTAAGAAAAACGGAACGATGGTTGTAGTGGTGTTTGAACTTCAGTCATGAAAAACTACAATTTCGATGCCGCCTTCATATAATTATGCATACCTCTTCAAATGGGAACATGGAAACACGTACTTGATCACTGAGCTTTTGAATACAACATTCTAGTTGCTGTCCGATTATTTCATCAAATTACATATATAATCACAATTTGTCGATATAATGCTAAAAGTGAGAATATATATATTTTTAAAATTTTTTCCATGAGAAAGCTATGATTTTTGTTTGAATTGTGTTATGTTTAAATTGGAAAAAAATATCTATAAACCGTCAAAACAAGAACGAGAATGTTTACATAATAAAAATAAAAATACATGAGAATGTTTTCCGAGCACACTTTTTGGTTTTGGCAAGCGAATCAGACAAAAGTATAGAAGGGGCAAGTATCCCACATTGGTTGAGCGAAAGAGTAAAGGCTCTTCTGTTGCATATAAAAGACCACTTGTACCATCAATTTAAAGCATACCTTTCTCGGCCTTTTGGCTAAGATCAAGTGTAGTATCTGTTCTTATCGCGCTTTAATATCTGATATGTGAGTCATTGACTCACACGATATTAACTCAATTTTTTAAGGGGGAGTTCCTTTTGGGTAGCTTGCTGCCTTGGTTCTCGAGTGTTATCTTGGCGTTGCACTAAAGCCAAGTTTGGCGCACCCCTCCAAACTAGTAAAATTTTTAGTAGTCAGATTACTATCAGGCATATTAGACCATACATTTCAATCCGTTGAATTCATTTATAAAAATAATGTCGTGTCTATCTAGAACATGATTTTTTTGTTGGACTGAAATTCCATTCTTTGAGTGATAACCGATTGTATCTTTTTTGAGATCGTTGGAACAAAGTAGCAGATGATCCATATACAAGGGGTCGTATGCACTAATGTCGTACGAGCGATCTTTGGTTCACTAAATAGATGCTTAAGAATATTTATTAGTGAAGTTTTACGATTTTACTTCATATGCACGTTTCCTAATTGAACTTTAAAATCTGAATATAGGAGGGTACTTAGCTTTCATGATGAGTACTAGCTTCTGGATGATGCATTGTTAACTAGCTTAGCAGTAGCATCTTTTTTTATTTTTAGGACTTTAGAGAATCTTATTTGCTATTTACTATTTTTTTTTGTTTGTTTTGATTCATGAAATGTAATATAGATGTGAAAATATTATTTATTGGAACACAAATTTTGGGGATAATAGGAAGTTGCTGGACTTGAAGTTATTAGGTGGATAGAGTTGCAACAAGAATACACTTGTTGTCATTTCGTCCCACATCGGGTATTAAGGAGAAAAGATCAGAAGTGCAGTCATTATATAAATGGACTAATGGCATTGGAAAACATACTTACCTGGACGGGGTCAATAGGTGATCATGAAGGCCTATGTCCTAGAGTGGTGACTTCCATTGCACTTTGGAGGGGTGCCTTTCTATGGTCTCCCCAAGTGGGAGAGCCAACGTCATAATTTGTGATAGCGGGGGCTGCGTTCGCGCGGCCCCTATCCAATTCCAATCTAATTTTAATTTGGTTTCGGTTTCTTATGCTAATATGCTTTTGGTTTCTTATGCAGTTGTCTTTCCTTTCGATCTTGTCCTTCCTTCAATCGTATAGTTAGTATAGTGTAAGAAAGAAGGAACTAAGAAGAATGGTGCCATGAATCCGAAGTTGATTTCTAGTAAGTGTACGAAGAACAGAACGATAGATGTAATGATGTTTGAAATTCAGTCATGAACACCTGCGGATTTGATGCCGCCTTGTTAATATCTTCAAATCGGAACATAGAACAACATACAAAAAGTACAAGTGAACAAGACATATTACCTTGGTATAGCACCTTTATTTGGCAACTTTAAAGATACTAGGGAGATGTTTGAATTATGAATGTGTCATTGCCGTTTTGAATTTTGACCTCAAGCTAGATCATATTGAAGGATAAGATAATAAATAAATAAAACGTGTATTCCTTGATAATTGTGATAAGCTTGAGAAAACAAAATTTCAGTTTTTGTACATTTATTTCATCAAATAATTATAAAAATTTCTGATACGTATTAGAAGTAAGAGAGTTCAGTGAAAGTAAGTTTGAATTGTTCATGTGTTAAAAAAAAAAAAAAAAAGCTACTATGGTATTTTCAAGCGAATTAAAGACTGACAAGTGGATGTGAACTGACAATGAGAGGATGTGATATTGAGAGTATTTTTGTTATTTTGACAAGCGAATTAAAGAACTGACAATGAGAAACATCCCACATCGATAGAACTAAAGAATGGAAGCTCCACTCCTGCATATAAAAACCCTTCTCTTTCATCATTTTTAAGCATACATTTCTCGGCATTTTGGCTAAGATCAAGTGTAGTATCTATTTTTATCAGTTTAATATTTGATATGTGAGTCATTGACTCACACGATATTAACTTAATTTTTTAAAGGGGAGAGCCTCTTTGGTAGCTTGCTACCTTGGTTCTTAAGTGTTATCTTGGCGTTGCACTAAAGCCACGTTTGGCAAACCCCTCCAAATTAGTGGAGTTGTTTTTATTTTGCTTCAATCTATTTTTTTTTTTTTGTTTTTGTGTATGTTTAAATTGATTGATTGTGTAATTATTTGCGTAAATTGATGGATAACATCTATAATTGATGAATGTGTTTTTCATCCGTTGTGTCTACGAGATGTCCTTGTTTCAACCGTTGTGTCTTCTTGAAGCGTACTGATGCGGAAACGCGGCAGTTTTGGAAACAAATCATAAAAACAAAGCTCATGCATCCTTATTTCTTGGTGATTTTTCGAACTGTGTTTCAACCGTTGTGTCTTCTTAAAGTTTACTAATGTGAAAATACGGCAATCTTTCCCAACACTTGCACTATGTTTTTTTTTAAAATAATGTTCAAACCAGGGTTCGATCTGGTGACCTCTGGCTCTGATACCATGTAAAGATCAAGCGCTTACCGTTGTACTAAAACCAATTGGTGTTAGTAATGATGCTACTTTATTTCCTTATCATTTAAGAGTGGCAATCTGTCCCAACACTCCCCTCAAGTGTTGGCAATCTATTCAACACTTGCACAACTTTTTTTTTCCCTAAAGCGTGGGCAATCTGTCCAACACCCCACTCAAGTGTGGGCAATCTGTCCCAACACTTACAAATTTACATCTAATATAAATAACATACTTGTATTGATCGTTGTGTTTTTGAATACAACATTCTTTCTTTCATTTTTTGTTTCTTGTTTTGTTGTTGATCTTGTATTTGTCCTTGAAATAATAAAATAAAATAAAACCATGAGAATGTTAACGGGAGTACTCTTTTTGGTTTTGGCAAGTCGCAATAGAAAAACAGCAACCGGCAAGTATCCTACATTAAGAGAAAGAAAGAATTGAAGCTCTACTCCTGCAAAAAAAAAAAAAAAAAAAAAAAAAACTCCATCTCTTTCATTATTTTAATGCATACCTTTCTCGGCTTTTGGCTAAGATCAAATATAGTATCTGTTTTTATCAGTATAATATCTGATATTTGAGTCATCGACTCACATGACATAGTTGGAAATTAAAGATGATAGGAAATGTTTTTCATTGTGGATAAAAGACTGCTATTGCAGTGAACATATAGCTAGGATTGTGTAACACACTCTACACACAATCCAACACAAAATCTATCTAGATAGGCCACCTCATCATCTAGAGTGAATTACATAAATACCCTTACAAACATTATTATTATTTAACTTCCCCCCTCAAACTCAAGGTTGACTCTGTTGTGAGTGAATTTGGAGCTAGACAGTGGCTTTGTTAAGCAGTCATCTACTTGATCACATGAAGGAATGTACTGAACTTGGTGTTTATTCTGCACACTTGATCTCTGACAAAGTGCACATCAATCTCTATGTGTTTAGTCCTGGAATGGAACATAGGATTGTGTGCAAGGTGGTTAGCACTTATGTTATCACACCAAACTGTTGGGATTGTGGATACAGGTAGGTGCAGTTCATTCATGACAGACTTCAACCACTGTATTTCTGCAGCCAAATGTGCAAGAGCTTTGTATTTAGACTCTGTACTTGATCAGGACACAACATGTTGTTTCTTTGAGCTCCAAGAGATCAAAGATTCTCCCAAATAAACACAATAACCTTCTACAGATCTTCTGTCTTTTGTATCACATGCCTAGTCAGCATCATTGAAGCCACTAATATGAAGAGAAGTACTCGGTTGGAAATGCAGGCCATAATGTAAGGTTCCCTTGACATACCTAAGCATCCTTTTGAGGGCTTGCCAGTGAATGACCCTAGGTTGGTGCATAAATTGACTGAGCTGGTTCACTCCATAGGTAAGGTCAGGTCTGGTGTATGTTAGGTATTGAAGTGCCCCAAGGATACTTCTATAGATGGTAGGATTCTCCATGAGATCAGAATATTCAGAGTTGAGATCAACACCTGTGGCCATGGGAGTTGCAACAGGTTTAAAATGTTCCATCTGTAACTTGTTAATCAGCTGTGTGGCATACAACTGTTGATTGAGGTATAAACCACCAGCATTCCTATGTGCTTGAAATCCAAGAAAGTAAGTCAATGACCCCAGATCCTTCAGAGAAAACCTGCAATTTAACTTTCCAATGAACTGTTTTATTAGTGAAGGGCAATTGTCTGTGATCAAGATATCATCAACATATACCAGTAGATACATCAGTGTGTTCTATTACTTATAAATAAACAACGATGTGTCAGATTTTGCCTGTGTAAACCCCCAAAAAATGAGTTGTTGTCTGAGTTATTCAAATCATGCCCTAGGGCATGTTTCAATCCATACAGGGCCTTCCTTAGGTGACAAACATGAGATGGTTTGGTGGGATCATTGAACCCTTCTGGTTGAGGCATGAAGACATCTTCATACAGTGTGCCATTTAAAAATGCATTGTTGATGTCTATCTGGTTTATTGGCCAGTTTAAGGACACATCAGCAGCTAAAACCACTCTGATTGTTGATGCCTTTACTACTGGGCTGAAAGTCTCTTCATAGTCCACACCTGGTGTTTGTAGGAACCCATTTGCCACAAGTCTAGCCTTGTGCTTTAATATGGACCCATCTGGATTTAGTTTAAGTTTGAAAATCCATTTGTTAGCAATCAGGTGTTGGTTTGGTTGAGTAGGTACTAAATCCCATGTGTGATTTCTTAGTAATGTTGCATATTCCTCCTTCATAGCCTGGAGCCACTGAGGCTGGCTGATGGCCTCAGACACTTGTGACTAGTTCATTGGACATGATGTGGAAGCTTTCACAGACAGGTAGGAAAAGGTTTTAGGTTTGAAAATCCCATGTTTGCTCATAGTTTGCATAGGGTGCTGATTAACCATAGGTATGAGAGGATTGGTGGAATTGTTGGAGTTAGAAGGAGGACTGTTTATGGGAGAAGAGGGGACTGGTGAGGGTCCATGGCTGGTTGAGTTGTTTCAGGAGGTATTGGAAGATGTGGGACTAGACTATGAGGCATTAGAATGTGGTGTTGATGGTGTAGGAGTGTGATGTGGTGTGGATGGTGTAGGAGTATGATGTGGTAATTCTGGATGTGGTGTGATCTGGACTCTAGGAGGGGTTTCTGGAGGTCCATATGTGACTGAGGGACTGAGATTGATGATTGAAGATGACATCTTTTGACACATAGACCCTACTAACATCTAGGCACAGGAATCCCTTTTGATCTGGACTTACCCCTAGAAACACACATTTTTTGGTGTGAAATTGAAATTTTTGTTTTTGGAAAGGTCTTAGGTAGGGAAAACAACTACAACCAAACACTTTAATTAGACTTATGTCAGGTTTTTTGTGGTAAAGGCACTCAAAGGGTGATTTGTTGTTGAGGACAGGGGTAGTAAGTCTGTTTATGATATAACATCATATTGGAAACTTGGCCACCAATGGTTTAAGGGCATAGATGACTGAGCTAGAAGGGTAAGTCCAACTTTTACTACATGCCTGTGTTTTCTTTCTATTGTCCCATTTTGGCCATAGGCATGAGAACATGAATGTCTAAACACTATGCCCTGATCCTTTAAATAAGTAGCAAAAGGTCTGAATTCACCCCCCATTAGATTGAACACATTTTATGGAGGTGCTAAACTATTTCTCTACAAGGGTTTTAAACCTGATAAAAGTTTGTAAGGCATCGATTTGTTAACTAGAGGATATATCCATGTGAACCTGGTTAGGTCATCAACAAAACTGATATAATAAACATAGCCATTGGAAGGTGTAGGGGCAGGTCCCTACAAGTCTGAGTGTATCAAATCAAGCACAGCAATAGATTTTGAAGTAGAAGTAGGATAAGGCAAAGCATGAAGTTTGCCATACTGGCAGGCATCCCAGAAATCAAATTTTCCATTAAGATTCACATTACAACCATTTAGGAAAGACTTAAGGACTTTAAAGGAAGGATGTCCTACCCTCCTATGTCAAAAATTGGCTACAGACTCAGACTTGCTACTCATAGACTGACTAGGACTGGTATTAGACTCAACAACTAGACAACTGAACTTATTACAATGAGACTCAATTGAAGAGGATTGCAGACTAGAGCTTTTGGAGTGAAAGGAGCTTGGAAACTACAGTTGGTACAATCCATCTCTAAGTGGTCCTTCCAGAAGAGTTTTCCATGTAGTTTTGTCCTTACCAACACCATAGTCAGAATGAAATTCCATGAACACGTGATTATCAGTGGTTAATTTGGAAACACTTATAAGGTTTTTAGTACTATATGGTACATGAAGGATGTTTGTGAGATTCAGATCAGTGTGTGTAGTGGGAATAACAGTGGTGCCTACATGTCTAATAGAAAGAGACTCACCATTTCCAACTGTGACAGTGTCTGATCCTTCATAGCCTTGGCTTAACTGTAGGCTGTTCAAATCTGAAGTTATATGGTTGGTGGCACCACTATCTGCATACCAGCTTGCATCACTTACACTTTTAGGAGAGGCTAAGTATACTGCAGGATTCCTGTTCCCACTAGGCCTTGAAGACTGTCCAGAATTGAAGTTTGCTCCAGTGTAATTCGAGTCATACCTATAGTAGCAATCAACAACTATATGTCCAACCCTGTTACAGACTTGACATGTTGGCCTGGGTGCATTTCCTTGATATCCTCCTCTGTTTCCACCACCATTGCCTCGATAACCACATCTGTTGTTCCTACCATGGCCTCTATTGCCTCTGTTACCTTTACCTCGGCCACCATCATTTGAGGAAGGTCTGTAGGATGGTCTAGGACTCCCAGATCAATTGGCAGCAAGATTTGCTGATGCATTACTTAAATCGAGGCCATGACTAGGATTAAAATGAGCAAGGAGTCTCTCATGATTCACTAATTATGATTGCACATATTGCCATGAGAGTGAGCCAATCCTGGAGGTGATGCTAACAATTACCGATTCATAATCTTTGCCAAGGCCCCCTAGAGTTGCCAATATGAGTTTTGCCTTAGAAATGGGGTATCCAGCCGAAGTAAGGCCATCAGAGTATGATTTCATGAGTGCTAGATAATCCACCATGGATTTGGCACCTTTCTCAGTTTTAATTTGGTTAAGGCTTCTTTGTACTCCAGCATTCTTACTTCCGATCTATTGTTGAATATGACCTCCATAGACTGTTACTCCATCATTTTTAATTTGGTTAAGGCTACTTATGGTTACTCCAGCATTTTTAATTTGGTTAAGGCTACTTATGTTGTTGAGTGTATCTTGGCGTTGCACTTAAGTCAAGTTTGGCACTGTTAGTAATACCATCCGCAACGGAAACGATTTAAGGATCTAGATCTATAATTTACACATAATAACTAGATCTATTCTACAAGGGGGTTGTAGAACATACCTCTTGGATCTCAAAATCTAAGTAGAAGAGCCGCAATAGAAATAACAAACGAAGATGTGAAGAGCACCACGATCTTCCGTACGTGTGATCCAAGCAACTCCCGGTGGAAGGAAATCCTCGTCTCGAATCCTCCCGATATGCTACCCGGAAAAACCTCCAAGATTTTCCCCTTATTCTCCCCTTGGCCGAAATATTACTTCCTCTCTCTAAGAGATGGAATTCGAATTTTTATGTGTGTGTAAGGCTTGGGAGAACTCTCTTTATATATGAGAGTAAAACTTAACCTCCAAGGATTTTATTTTGCAAATAAATAAATTCAATAAATAAAAGATAATCCCATAATATTCTAGAACAAATCTAGAATAATATATATCTTTATTTCTTACCATAAATATTTATCCAATAAATATTTTGTGCACATGTCTTATTAATCACAAGAAAACTAATTTCTTGTTTACTAAAAACATGCTTGGGGCGAAATTTCTCTCTTGTGACCTAGTCACAATACATTTCGACTATAACACATTTTTGGGCCAAGATTATGAAAAAAGTCTTTTTCACATATTTAATTATTTAGCCCAACTAATTTAATAGTCCACTAAACAATTAATTCACATATCGTTTTAATTAAATTCTAATAAGAACTAAATTAATATTATTAGGATTCGACGTCCGAGAATAGCTATGCTATATTGGAGGCACGTCGGGGACCATGGACTAATAATCAGCGGCTCCGATAAATCAAATAAATAATTATCTTACGAACAAAATAATTATATTCGATAAATCAATCACATGAATATGCCACCATAATCCCGTGACTGCACTCCTCCGATTATGAGATTATATTTATCTCTTCATGAGAATAATAATAAGCGTCCATTGATATAATCATTACATATGGATTAATCCTCCATAGACTGTTCATTATAAATCGGGAAGTTACCGTTAACCCTTTTTAGAACCTCTTATCCTTATTTACCATTAACCCCCTAGTGATCAATTAATTTATACAACTCACTGGTAGCTAATCAGTGTAATATGAACTCCACGGATCGATTAGTTTCTAGGATTAACAAATAAGGGAACTGTCTTTCTACTTCCATAAATGGAAGGAATGGATTCCGTATCCGTGATAACACGTACTACTCACTCAATCCGAGACAATGCCAAGATGGGGTAATTCAGACCACAGACTTAGTGTAATCCTTAACCGTCAAGTCAAACCTCATACTGATTCAAGCAGTTGACTGTGATCACCTCAGGATTAAGATATATCCATAAATATGATCATCGATTGATTTGATAAGACTTCTCGATTACGAAATTATAGCGTGAACTCTAATCAAATCGGTCCAGCCCTATATGATATATCTATCATATATAAATGCCCCACTAGGTTCTCTTAACCGAAAGTCCGGATAAGACAATCACACCTATTGTGTTCTGGGCGCATTAATAGCACGTTAAAGGAGAGACCCGATACTCTCGATTAACTTCACTATAGGCTAATTGTATTTTAAGTACATCTTCACTAACTCAATCCTCCCGTGTATATCCCATACACTGAGTCAAGTGATTACAAAAACGATATACTTTAGGGTTTTATGTAGTGTAAATACTATTGTCACATCGGTGAATATGAGAATAATAAATGTGAATAATAATATCATTTCATTTATTAAATAAAACAATTACAAAATTGTCTTTCGGGCATCACACCTAACATGCACACCCTTCCAAACTAGTAAAACGTTTAGGGCTTCATTTCATAATAATTCTGAGCAGTCATACAGTAACACTAATTGCTGCATATCAGGCATTCGACTATAGCCAATTATAGAAGCTAATTAGGCTGTAAATATAACTTTTGAAATAAGGATTAAATCCCCAAAAAAAAGAATTAAGGATTAAATCATATTAAAACACATAATACATCTTTTAAAAGGTTTATGACTATGCCACATCGTATTTGTACGGGTGGCTTGGGAGATGATCCATTTGACAACGTCAAAGGGCTTCGTCATCGGCATTCTACATAGGAAGAAGTATGAATAATACATGACCTAACCTTGGCCAGTCTGGTTTCTCTTCAACAACAACATAACGCATACAATACAACATGGTAGATTGCATGAGTTTCGCTAATTAAAATGTGTTATCCTCCATCAAACTGCATGGAGGACATGTTAAGAATCTTCCCCTGTGAGTTATGAAGCATACACCCAACGGGTAGCCGTGCATGCCTAAAAGCAACATCCGCATTGAACTTAAAAGATGTAGAAAAGGAGGCTGCCAACATATAGCTTGCTTAAGAGGCACTGAATTGACTAGTATTGCTTGATTCTTGACAGCATATATTCGTCAGCAGGGGCGGCGCCACCTTTGTGGGTTGCGGGGAAACCGACCCCCCTAAAAGATATATATCATTATAAATAGTAAGATTTTTTTTAAAAACACATATTTGACCACTACATTTTGTGCATCGAGCCATTTTTCTATGGTTTTTTTAATATATTTATTTATAAAAAATGACCCTTTATTTAAAAATAGAGTGGGTACTCCCAAAATACAAGGTCATCAAATTGAAAAAGAAAGCTATCACAAAGAATCAAAATTCCATGCTAATATAAGGTTTCAAACACGAGTCTCGGATTTAGAAAGCAACAGACGAAGGGGGGGTGTGCATCTTGAGTTCCATGGTGGATTGTATTTCTCTAGTGCCAAATGTTGTAAATCAAGTCTCTGAATTTATAGGACCACTTGATGTGTCTTCCTTGATCAGTTAGGACTCTATGAATCCAATTCTTGGGGGTTGTCTGTTGGAAGAAATCACTCCACTTATTTCGGGGCACAATGTTTTTCCAGATTAGCTTCGAAATCTTACAATCCCTAAGAGCATGTAGGCAGGTTTAATCATGACTGTTGTTTACACCTTGCTGAGGAGCAATATGTCTCCCTTCTGCATCAGAATATTTTCCAGAACTCGCTTACTTCCAAATGATGGTGTCATACAGTACCTCAAAGACATCTTTAAACGCAGCTGTGATGACGGTCAAATTATACCCGTAAAAGTCATCAACATTATCCTTAAAATGGGCCGAATAATATACATTTTATATTAAATCATATGGATATATTTATTATTTAATGTTATGTGATTTATAAAATATAATTTGGTATTTGATGACGGTCAAATTATACCCGTAAATGTCATCAACATTATCCTTAAATCGAGATTAATAATGTATATTTCATATTGAATCACTCGTTTATATTTATTATTTAATGTTAAGTGATTATTAATATGATATTGGGTATTTAACTGTTTTTATTATTAAAAGACCGATTTATTGTGCGATAAATGCTGATTTTGCGGATCACGACAAATCGAGAGGATAAATGTCATTCAATCAGTAAATCTCGAGATAATAAGGAAGAAAATCGGAGCATTAATCAAGAGATAAATCAGAGGAATCAGATCAGCACGGAAAGAATGCAGTGGGGAACAAGTCAGACAAAGAGACGCGTTTAACACGTGCAGAAAAAGGCTCGGTCGACCGAGCCCTATCATTCGGTCGACCGAGTATGTCGGTTCGGTCACTCACGGGATTTTCGCGTGTATATCTTCTAGATCCTCCCTAGGTCGGTTACAGCCTCTATATAAGCAGCAACTACGAAATTTGTAAAACACACCTTAGACACCAACACATCCCTTAATCCCTTCATTCTTTCTTCAATCTTACAATTCATAATACAACTTTGATACAATGTAGAATAATTTGAGGGTTTCCAGCAATTTAAGGGCTGCAATATGTAAGCCTTTATTTTCTGTTGTTTTTATTTTCAGTAATTAATCCCTCCCAATTATGTTTTATCGTTTGAATTAGTTAATCATAGCTAGATGATGTAGATCTAGGCTATGACGTTAGGGATGTGGCGACTCCTTGTCTATGGGGATCCCATAACCTACGTCATCTACTTAGTTTCTATCCATGAATCTACTTGATTTAATTAATGCGTATATATGTTAGTTTATATGAATGCTTTATGAATTACTGTTTAATCCGTTGTGTATGATGAAACGCTGAGAGATATGTTCAGGGATGTAATCTGGGGACGAAATTGATTCGGGTGACCGAATGAGTTCACTCGGTCGACCGAGCCCACCTATTCGGTCGACCGAGCCCTGTTTTATCCGTTAAATAGCCACGTCTTTATGGTTAGGTTAACTTAATAGAATTTATCATCTCGCAGGTATGGCTACGGCTACGTTGCTCGTCCGTTTTAATTAGCGTATGATTAGGAAATACCAATATAGGGCTTCTAGGTTGGCTCATGAATGATCTTCCGGGACTTTCAGCGAGATCTAGGTAGGTTTTGTATTTGGGAATTGAGCTCACCTAGTTATACGTAAATCGTAGATTAACATGAGACCGTGCAGGTAAATGTTGATAGGACAGAGACTGATGCAATCGTTTAGGAAGTACGCCTAACCATAGGAATGTTGCCTAGACGAGGTGTACGGTTAATATCGGCATCCTTAGAGTCGTAAGCGTGTGAGTTATATGAGATGGAGGCACCAAAAGGCGAAGTCACGTAACAATATCACAGTGATCTAGTGACCTACCGGTGCTAAGTCAAGTTAAAGAGGATGACTCCCGTAGCCAATCTAAGATAGATACAAACGGATTGACAGTTAATAAGTTCGGCTTTATTATATAAATTATCTAGGTCCAAATGATAAAGACTATAATTGGGGAGGTTAATTACGTTGTGTCGAGTCGTGTCTTTACTTTTCTTGTCTTATGTTGGTCGTAGACCGCCTCTATGTCCTTGACATGTTTAATTAATTGTTTGTATATAAGATGATCCGCAATTGGTTCCCTGTGGGATCGACCTTGATTCACTATAGCTATACTACGATGGGCCTAGTCCTCTTGCTAGTATTGGTTTATGGTGGTCAAGTATATTATAACCTGATTGACCCCGATCAGTATTTATCCATTTTTTATTATTTAAATGTGATTTATTTCGAAATTATTATTTATTTTGTAGATTGAGATAATTTTTGGATGATAATTATAAATGGAAGAATCAAACTACAAGATAAATCCAAGCAAATACGGATGCATTGAAGAATAAGATCGGATAAGCACGGAAAAGAGGAGTAATGCAAGACGAAAGCCGGCAAGCCAATCCAAAGAAGATTGGCGCCGACATTAGGGAGGCCGCATGGAGGGGGGCGCATTTTTTGTGTCCTTTTTCCTAAGATCAGCTGGGAATTATCCTAATGTATTTTCAACTCCTTTTGGATTTAGGAAAACTATTTCAGATTGGTTTAGGTTTATCCTATGTAGATTTCTCCCCTATATAAATGTACATACACACGCCATTTACACACACCACACAATACAAACAATTCATAATAAAATCTTCAGTTTTACTTGGAGCGGTTTTTTTTTACAAGTTCTTCGATTATGTAAGTTCTTGTATTTATTTTCTCTTAGTTTCTTTTAATTAATTTTCCCCAATTATTATTTATCGTTTGAGATTATTATTTCTTAGTTAAATGATGTAGATCTAGGATTACGACGTGAGGCGGTGGGGATTTCTTGTCTATGAGGATCCACACGCCCACGTCCATGTTTTGTGATCTGCGTATGATTTTATTTTGATTTAATAAACGTGTTTCTAGTAGGTATATATAGTTACTTTATGAGCTTCTATTTTATCCGATAAGTATAGAGAAACGCTAAGATTTAGGTTTTCGCCGCGTCAATCTAGCCACGTCTTTATGGTGTGATTGTCCACTAGAATCTCTTGTCTTAGTAGGTATGGCTACGGCTACGTTGCTCGTCTGTTTTAATTAAAACGTGTAGTGAGGAAATACCAATATAATGCTCCTAGGTCGGCTAATGAATTGATCTTTCGGGACTTCCAGCGAGATCTAGATCTGTGTTATATTAGGGAATTGCGCACACCTGACTATACGTAAATCGTAGATTAACATGATACCTAAAAGTTAGTGTTAATGGGACGGAGACTGATGCGATCGCTTAGGAAGTACGCCTGAAAATAGGAATGTTGCCTAGGTGAGGAATACGGTTAATATCGGCATCCCTAGTTTTGTAAGCGTGCGAGTCATATAAGATGGAGGCCGAAAAAGCGAAGTCACGTGATGTAGCATAGTGATCTGGATGGCCTACCCGGAGCTAGATCTAGTTTAGGGGATGACTCCCGTAGCCAATATAAAAGAGATACGAATCGGATTAATAGTTGTCGAGTCTAGTTTAATTATATATAGTCTCTGGATCCAAACGATAATGTAATAATTGGGGAGATTAATTATGTTGTATTTATTTGAGTTATGTCGAGTCGTATATTCTCGATTACGAAATTATATCGTGAACTCTAATCAAATCGGTCCATACCTATATGATATATCTATCATATATAAATGCCCCACTAGGTTCTCTTAACCGAAAGTCCGGATAAGACAATCACACCTATTGTGTTCTGGGCGCATTAATAGCACGTTAAAGGAGAGACCCGATACTCTCGATTAACTTCACTATGGGCTAAATGTATTTTAAGTACATCTTCACTAACTCAATCCTCCCGTGTATATCCCATACACTGAGTCAAGTGATTACAAAAACGATATACTTTAGGGTTTTCTGTAGTGTAAATACTATCGTCACATCGGTGAATATGAGAATAATAAATGTGAATAATAATATCATTTCATTTATTAAATAAAACAATTACAAAATTGTCTTTCGGGTATCACACCTAACAGGCACACCATTCCAAACTAGTAAAACGTTTAGGGCTTCATTTCATAATAATTCTGAGCAGTCATACATTAACACTAATTGCTGCATATCAGGCATTCGACCATAGCCAATTATAGAAGCTATTTAGGCTGTAAATATAACTTTTGAAATAAGGATTAAATCCCCAAAAAAAAGAATTAAGGATTAAATCATATTAAAACACATAATACATCTTTTAAAAGGTTTATGACTATGCCACATCGTATTTGTGCGGGTGGCTTGGGAGATGATCCATTTGACAACGTCAAAGGGCTTCGTCATCGGCATTCTACATAGGAAGAAGTATGAATAATACATGACCTAACCTTGGCCAGTCTGGTTTCTCTTCAGCAACAACATAACGCATACAATACAACATGGTAGATTGCATGAGTTTCGCCAATTAAAATGTGTTATCCTCCATCAAACTGCACGGAGGACATGTTAAGAATCTTCCCCTGTGAGTTATGAAGCATACACCCAACGGGTAGCCGTGCATGCCTAAAAGCAACATCCGCATTGAACTTAGAAGATGTAGAAAAGGAGGTCGCCAACATATAGCTTGCTTAAGAGGCACCGAATTGACTAGTATTGCTTGATTCTTGACAGCATATATTCGTCAGCAGGGGCGGCGCCACCTTTGTGGGTTGCGGGGAAACCGACCCCCCTAAAAGATATATATCATTATAAATAATAAGATTTTTTTTAAAAACACATATTTGACCACTACATTTTGTGCATCGAGCCATTTTTCTATGGTTTTTTTAATATATTTATTTATAAAAAGTGACCCTTTATTTAAAAATAGAGTGGGTACTCCCAAAATACAAGGTCATCAAATTGAAAAGAAAGCTATCACAAAGAATCAAAATTCCATGCTAATATAAGGTTTCAAACACGAGTCTCGGATTTAGAAAGCAACGCACGAAGGGGGTGTGCATCTTGAGTTCCATGGTGGATTGTATTTCTCTAGTGCCAAATGTTGTAAATCAAGTCTCTGAATTTATAGGACCACTTGATGTGTCTTCCTTGATCAGTTAGGACTCTATGAATCCAATTCTTGGGGGTTGTCTATTGGAAGAAATCACTCCACTTATTTCGGGGCACAATGTTTTTCCAGATTAGCTTTGAAATCCTACAATCCCTAAGAGCATGTAGGTAGGTTTAATCATGACTGTTGCAAAGTTTACACCTTGCTGATGAGCAATATGTCTCCCTTCTGCATCAGAATATTTTCCAGAACTCGCTTACTTCCAAATGATGGTGTCATACGGTACCTCAAAGACATCTTTAAACGCAGATGCTGCCAGACAAATGCATTTCCACACAAGGGAGCTGGTTACTTTGGGAGTCTCAAAGGGACTTCCATAATTCTGGATCAATACCTTCACCCACAACGACTAGTCATCTGTAAGTGTCTGCCAAACCCGCTTGCCAAGCAGGGCAAGGTTCATATTCTTGAGGTTTTTAAAGCCCAATCCTCCACAAACCTTGGGCTGACACAAAGAACCCAAGAGAGGGTATTCATCTTGCGTTCACCTTATTCTCCTTCACAGAAAAACGTCTGTAGATTTTATCCATCTCACCAAGGCAAGACTGAGGTAGTTTCAAGGACTGCATAGCATAATAAGGGTGAGTGGATAGGGAGTTCTTGATAAGTATCATCCTACCTGCTCTAGACATGCATTTGGTATTCCAGTTGGCCAATCTTTTTATCATCTTATCCACAATGAACTCAAAATCGCTTCTTGTCACTCTAGAGTGGAGCAGTGGCATGCAAAGATAGTGTCCCACGTTATCTGTATGTTGTATATCAAGCTCCTACTGGATCAAGGTTTTCAAGTGAGGGGAGGTGTTCCTGGAAGCATGGAACCTGGATTTGGTGGTACTAAGACTCTGTCCAGCATACCTACAAAACTCATCCAAAACTTGCTTTATAGTAGTAGCATACTCCACAGAGGCAGCCCCAAAGAGAACCAAGTCATCTGCAAAAAACACATGGCATGGGGGTGGTGAATAGCTATTCACCTTGACTAGCTTCCGATCCCCCATGCCATGTGTTTTTTGCAGATGACTTGGTTCTCTTTGGGGCTGCCTCTGTGGAGTATGCTACTACTATAAAGCTATTCACCTTGACTAGCTTCCGATCCCCCTCATTGATAGCTCTGTCAATTTTCTTACTCAGACATTCCATACTTAAATCGAACATGTAGGAAGCTAGGGGGTCTCCTTGTCCGAGGCCTCTCTCTGACTGAATAGGGCTTAGAACATTGCCATTCCACAGGACCCTCAGCTGTGATGTGTGAAGGGAGAACATAATCAAATCAATAAATTTATGGGAAAAGCCTATTTCAGACAAGATCTTTTGTAGAAAAACCTCCGGTCAACTCTTTTATATGCCTTCTCAAGGTCTTTTCTATGTTTTAACTCACAATTAAATGTATAGAACTAATATACAAATATATAATTAGAAGACAAACAAATTTTGACAAATTTCTTACTCCATTGTAAAATTCATGGAGCCAGCCTCTCCCCTCGATTTGGCCATAACCGAATTAAGATGAATTTCCATGTTATCAACCAAGCATAACGTGATTTTTAGATAAACCCAAAAAAAAAAAAAACCAACGGAAATTATATTATTTGTTGGTCTTCCTCTTGAGTGGCCATAATATCAAAGAAATATAGGAGCGAACATGTAGATTTTGTCTATATCTTCCGTTTGGGAAAATTCTAAAGAGCATGATTAATTTGTTTTGATTTTTTAATTAGGATCGAGCATATTTACAGCAATATGAGGTACTTTTAATATTACAAATAACATACTTGTATTGATCGATTTACTTTTGAATGAAACATTCTAGTTTTTGTATGATTATATCATCAAAATACATAATAACAATATAAGCTGAAAGTAAGAGATTTTTTTTTTTGTTGGGTGTGTGTGTGGAGAAAACTATTGTTTGTTGTTTGAATTATCATTATGTTAAAACAGGAAAAACCAAAAAGATTATCTAAAAATTACCTGGCAAAACATAAATGAGGATGTTTAGATGAGAAAGGAAAAGAACCATGAGAATGTTAATGGGAGTAGTCTTTTAGGACTTGCCTAGCATAATAGAAAAGATAGCAACCGGCAAGTATCCCACATCGATAGTGCGAAAGAGTGGAAGCTTTGTTGCTGCGTATAAAAAACCACTTGTACAATCAATTTAAAGCATACCTTTCTCGGCCTTTTGGCTAAGATCAAGTGTAGTATCTGTTCTTATCAGTTTAATATCTGATATGTGAGTCATTGACTCACACGATATTAACTTAATTTTTTAAGGGGGAGAGCCTTTTGGGTAGCTTGCTACCTTGGTTTTTGAGTGTTATCTTGGTGTTGCACTAAAACCAAGTTTGGCACACCCCTCCAAACTAGTAAAACATTGGGTTTCAATTTCATTTTTAAGTGTTTTCTTCTCCCCTCAAAAAAAAAAAAAGTGTTTTCTATCTAGAGCATGAGTTATCCTTGGCTTGAAATTCAATTCTTTGATTCCTCATGAAAAAAAAAATCAAAACCAATTGCGTTTTCTTGCTGATGTTTGAGATTGTTGCAGCAAAGTAGCATATGATCCATTTGTCAATGACAAAGGGGCCTTCGGGGCCATCGTATGAAGGATCTTTGTTTAACCGAAAAGATGCTTGAGAATATTTATTAGTGAAGTTTATACATTTTACTTCATATGCATGTTTTCTAATTCAAGTTAAAATCTGAATAGGGCTGTTCTGGGCGTTCTAGAACTTATATTGTTTCATAGATTTGCATATCATTTTTTTTCCATGTTAGGTTCTTCATGTTTGAATTTGTTTGAGAGAAGGTTGAAGAATGAGAGTCATACCTTCCTCTTTTATTTCAAGTAGTCTGTTACTTTATCTTATGGATGATGTGCTATTAATTAATTAGCTTAGCAGTGTCTAATTTGTAAGGACTTAAGAGAATCTTATTTGCTAATTTATATATATATATTATATTTTATATATATATTTTTATATATATATTTTTTTATATATATATATATATATTTTTCTTTTTTTTTCTTTTTCTTTTCTATGTGTTTTGATTCATGACCGTAATACAGGTGGTGAAAAATATTGTTTATTGGAACACAAAATTTGGGATATATTGCTGGACTTGAAGCTTATTAGGTGGATAGAGTTGCAACAAGAGTACACTTGTTGTCATTTTGTCCCACATCGTATATTGAGGAGAAAAGATCAGAATTGCAGGCATTATATAAATGGGCTAAGGGCATTAGAAAATATACTTACTTGGACGGGGTCAATAGTTGATCATGAAGACCTATGTCCTAGAGTGATGACTTTCATTGCACTTTGGAGGGGTACCTCTCTATGGTCTCTCCTAGTGGCCCCTGCCCAATTCCAATCTAATTTTAAATTTGCATTTGGTTTATCCAATTTAATATGCATTTACTTTATTCTTCAGTTCGCTTTTTCCTTGAATTTGAAATTGATTCTAATGTTCTTCACTTCGCTTTTTCCTTGAATTTGAAGTTGATTCTAGTTATAGTGATACAATTTTAATGTGCATTTGGTTTATTCTTCGGTTGGTTTTTTCCTTGAATTTGAATTTGATTCTAATAGTAGTGTCAGAAAAATAGAACATGGCTGTAGTGGTGTTTGAACCTCGGTCATGAAAAACTACAATTTCGATGCCGCCTTCATATAATTATGTATACCTCTTCAAATCGGAACATGGAACATGTATTGATCATTGAGCTTTTGAATACAACATTCTAGTTGCTGTCTTATTACTTCATCAAATTACATATATAATCACAATTTGTCGATATAAAGCTAGAAGTGAGATTTTTTTATTTTTTATTTTTTATTTTTTTCCATGAGAAAGCTATGATTTTTGTTTGAATTGTATTATGTTTAAATTGGAAAAACATATCTATAAACCGTCAAAACATGAACGAGAATTTTTAAATAATAAAAATAAAATACATGAGAATGTTTTCCGAGCACTCTTTTTGGTTTTGGCAAGCGAATTAGACAAAAGTATCGAAGGGGCAAGTATCCCACATTGGTTGAGCGAAAGAGTAAAGGCTCTGTTGTTGCATATAAAAGGCACCTTGTACCATCAATTTATATCATATCTTTCTCGCCATTTTGGCTAAGATCAAATGTGGTATTTGTTTATATCAGTTTACTATAAGATCTGATATGTGAGTCATTGATTCACACGATATTAACTTAATTCATTAAGGGGGAGAGCCTCATGGGTAGCTTGCTACCTTGGTTCTTAAGCGTTATAACGGCTTGAATCTATGTTTTTTTTTGTACATGTTCAAATTGATGGATTGTGTATATTTAAATTGATGGATAACATCTATAATTGATGGATGTGTTTCATTGTGTTTCAGCCGTTGTGTCTATGAGATGTCCTTATTTCTTGGTGATTTTCGGACTGTGTTTCAACAGTTGTGTCTTCTTGAAGTGTACTGTTGTGAAAACGCGGCAGTTTTGGAAACAAAACTTAAAAACAAAGCTCATGCATCCTTATTTTTTGGTGATTTTCCGACTGTGTTTCAACCGTTGTGTCTTCTTGATGTTTACTAATGTGAAAATGCGACAGTCTTGGAAACAAATCTTAAAAAGAAAGCTCAATAAAGTGCTAGTTAATTGATATTTTGATTGTTGCAAAGGGCGTGTTTTGCTTGAATGGACTTGATCAAAATTAAAATTAAAAATAAAAACACATTATAATCTAACATCATGTACATTGTCTGATATGTGTTTAACTCATAAAATATATGTGTTGCATACTGATATATAAATCTTACACATCTGCCTCTTGCTTTTCATTAATTTATTGATTATTGAATTGGTGGAATAATTTTCTTTATCATTTCATACCCATTTTTTCATTATTTACAACATCGATGGTGTGGAAGAGCGGAAGCTTTGCAACCACATATAGGCTTGTGGTATTCCAAGGGCAAATTCGGTAATGCCAAAGCAATGTAGCGACTTTAAAAAATTTGCCTTTGGCATTATCATATTTAGGCTTGACAATACCAATAGTAATTTTTAATGAATAGTAAGTGAATCACCTTCGTCATCCGCTGCCATTGATTTTGCCATAATCGAATTAAGATGAAATTCCTTGCTATCAAACAACAGAGTACAACATGATATTTAGATATGCAACAAAAAAAACCAAAATTATTTATTGTTCTTCCTTTTTTTTTTATTATTTCTTTTTTACTGTTTGATGATGTCGAAATTATCACGGTATTAATACCGTGGTTTATGGTGGATACCTGGCTGTGAAATTGTGTAAAGGCCAGTGGTGCACGACTGAGAGGTGGCTATTGCGGTGGCCTGAAAGCTGTTAAAGTGGTGGTGCAATAGCTACATTCTTATATTTAATGATATAATAAAACTAGGAAAAAGTTCCTAAAAAAAACTGGGAAAAAGACCTTTTAGTTTATATGAGATTTTTTTAGAATGTACGGTTTATTCTTTTTTTGTTCTTCGTACGCTTATGATGCGTTTTGATTGCTTGAATGAAATGGAATGAAATATATTTTTTTATTCTATTTAAGCATTCTGTCATGTTTGGATGCGTGGAAATGAAATTGACTTTCATTCCATCAGAAATTGAATAAAATGGTTGGATGAAATGAAAATTATAACATAACTTAGCGTTAAAAAATCAACCACTGTCCACTACCTACCTCCCACACCACCTGCCTACCCCACTCAAACCAACCACCACCACCACCACCACCACCTTACACCGCACCCCCACCTTCCACTGCCACTGCCTACATATCACCATCATTATCACAACTAACCACCATCCCCCATCACAACCGAACCCGGCATCATCCGCCCACCACACACCGTTACCGGCCATTTCACCAATACCTCTTACAACCACCCACCTTACCATCATCCTCCCTATTTTCACACATAACCTACCCTACCACCACCCCCTTCCACTATCCTCCACCATAACAAACTCCATCACCAACGATATTTACTGATTCGCCACCACTCACTTTACAATCACCCATTACCACACACCACACTACCCTCGTCACTACAACCATCACCACCACCATTGCACACCTCACAACATCACCGCCACCACCATCTCTGCACATCCCACCGCTGCCCGCCACACTCATCAACACACAACACCATCAACCATCGTGTCAATTGCCGCACCTATATTGTCTCATACATTTCATTCCATTGCTTGCCAAACGTAGGAATGTAATCACGTTCATTCCATTCCATAACATTCCATTCCATCAGTTTCATTCTATCCCATTTCATTCCAGCAATCCAAACGCACCATTATAGTTACACTTGTATATTTACATTTGACGTACGCTTTTGTTATATAAATAAATCATTATAATATTTCTTATAAGTTTTTATTGAAGGGATTTCTTTTAAGTTTATCATTTGTTTTATTTTTTTAAGGTAAGTTTATATCTTTTTGAGTCGATGTGGGTGATCTTTTGATGTCGGCTTATTACGTTTACTTTCACGTAAGCCTTTTTAATTATGGTTTATGATTGATTGGATGTATATATGGAATACTAAATAAAGGCGAGTTCTATTGACACCATTTTTTTAATATTATTTTTCATTTATTGGCGGCACGTTACGGGCGTCAGAATCACTGACGTTTTTTTCCGCTCAAAACGTCTGTGGGTCTGACTTTTTTCACCTGTGATACATTTATAACTATAAAATCAGTGTCACTGACTTTGGAATGGAACACAAAAGTCAGCTCCAGTGACGCTCACAACGAGAACGGGCGTCAGTTCCACCGACGTTTGTGTTGTGCAAATAATAAAACTATTCAATGTTGTGCCAAAAATGATTTATAGGGTGTCAAAAGTGATCGTAGTGCCGTGAGCAATTTCGTGGTGACAATAGAAGCCGCCTAAATAAATTAACGTGTTTATTGAATTTTTTAAATAAGTTCTTAACGTAGAATCAAAAAATAAGGTCTTAACGTTTTTGTTTTTAATAATCATTCTTTTATTGTTAGGTTTATAATTGATTGGATGGATATATATGGAATTCAATTATGCCTTATGATTGATCGAACATATATATGGAATACTAAATTAGATTTATAATAATTTGTAAGGGGAAACATTTGACGGGGAATCACACCTTCTCTTTAATAATAATAATAATAATAATAATAATAATAATAATAATGATGATGATGATGATTTATATATTATACAATGTAAATAAGATTCAATTTATCAAAAATATATGATGTAAATAAGTTTCAATTTATCAAAAAAAAATATTCGTAAAAATCTAAAAAAATTAGACAAAATATGATAGGTATACGTAAACTCAATTAATAACTAAAATAAATATTCGACCTTTATATGGTGTCAAAAGAAATTATGATTGACTTTCAAAATATTACAAATCGTAAAATGATTGTTTATCATATAAACTTAATACGACGTATTATTTATTAAATTATTATAGAAATGGAAATCGTGTATTTTAAAGTTTTCATTGGAAAAAACTTAAATAAAGAGAAAAACACAAAATTTAAAAAAATGGGTTCGGGGTGTCGGGAAGTGTCTATTACAAATTGTGAAAATGATTGTTTATCATATAAATTTAGTACAACATATTATTTATTAAATTATTATAGAAATGAAAATCGTGATTTTAACGTTTCAATTGAAAAAAACTTAAATAAAGAAATAACACAAAATTTAAAAAATTGAGTTCATGAGTGTCGGTGCCGTGTCGAGGAGTGTCAACGGCGTGTCGGATATTAAAATTTTAAATAATATTAATTTAATCAGTCGAAACATGTCGGAACGTGTCGTGTCAGGAATGTGTCGGATACGACGCACGACGTCCAGATTGAAATGTCAGTGCTTTATAACCCGCCGTTTGTCAAATTCAATAGTTTGAAAATCATTTTACATTTCTCAGAAAGAAAAAAAAACAATTTTACATAAAATCGATTATTTTAGTATGATGTGCTAAAATAGATTATATATGATGATTTAAAGCACCAAAAAGGGATTATAATGATAAAACAAACCGGGTTATAGCGGAATTTTTGACTTATTGTCCACGAGACTAGTGTGGCTTTCGTTATATATAGAACAAGAAATTTAGCATCACTATTCTCTAGAACAATTTCCAGAAATATCATTTGAATAGCAGACTGCAGAGTGAGAGCGGAGATGGTGAACTACTTGCTGACGATCACGGCGGAGCTGGAGAACCTTACTGACCTTCAGCCTCAGGGCGGCTGCGACGACCCTAACTTCAATTTCAGCCTCAAGGTCTTCCCTGCTCCTTTACTTTTTCTCGTAATCTTAGGGTTTTAGCATTCTGCTCCAGCGTTCGTATTTTCCGATTTTTGCGTCATATTGCATTTCGATTGAGCTTCTGAGCGTCATTTCCTCATAGTAAGCTATTTATGCTGAGTATATTCTGCGTTAGTCCTTTTTTTTTTTTTGTGGCTATCTTTGCAATCGATGTTACGATGAGAAATCTGATTTTTCTCCGATGATTTTTCGCCTATCGAGCTATGCTCGCCTTTGTTTAGTGTTTTTGCCTTCTGCTCGGTGCTGAGTGTACAATCGCTCTTTGCTTTT
The DNA here is from genome assembly GCA_036785695.1 of Gentiana straminea. Classification (NCBI taxonomy): domain Eukaryota; kingdom Viridiplantae; phylum Streptophyta; class Magnoliopsida; order Gentianales; family Gentianaceae; genus Gentiana; species Gentiana straminea. The sequence goes on along the minus strand of JAVUPR010000266.1, from coordinate 14,424,719 downwards.
TAGAGTCTACATCCGTGGTATTTTTCCATATGTGAGCTGAATCTATGTTTATCACGACCATGATTAAGTGCTTGAGCTTTGTATTTTCCTGATCTTCCTGCGTGTGGTTTTTTTTCATGATCTGTACCTGTATCTTATAGCAAAAGAAAATTGTAGATGAAGTCCACGTCAGAAGCCTGCTATTGTTATTGTTTGGTGCTTGCTTAGTTGGTGATCTTCATATTTCGTGTTGTTGGGTAGCTTTTGTGTCGTGTCTGTTCCCTGATCTATTACAATGTTAAGGCAAGTTGCTTGTGTGTGGATAATGACACTGATAGTGTTTAGTTTCTGTGTGATGCAGGATCTTAAGTGGAAAAGCTCCTTCTTTTGTTCATATGTACATATTTTACTTTGTGCAGAATGAGAGGATTACAGAATAAGAGCTGTACATCTCTTGTTGTGTGATCTTTAACGCCTTCAGTGGTGTTTTTGTCTCATGTGTTTAAATATAGACATAGCTTTGCCTAAGAGGATTCAATTGCTGTGCATCTGAGTGTGCCTTGCTATGTTTGTTCAGTGGTGGAAGAGTACATTACAGTTTCTCGGTTTCTCCTTCTTGCTGATATGCAGATTTATCGATGTTTTTTTTTTTTTTTTAAATCTTTCTTTGTGATATTCTTTTTGGGCTGAATAGCTTTGCGCTAGTTTCTTTGCTGATTTTAGAGTGAAACTACAGTGAGAAATTGCTTTTTCTCATGCTTTGCATTTACTTAGTACATAGTAGTTTTTTTTTGCATCCAGTGTTTATGCAAAGGTACGTTTCATTTAGCCAAAAACTTGTTTACACTTCATTCCTGTTACTTATTCCAAATATTGGATGAATTTGTGCGTCTTGATAAAATTTGAGGTGATGAACATAGTAATAATTATGATTCTCCTATGAGTAGGTTTATCATGCTCTGTAATTATAGATTATTATGCTACAGAAATTTGTAGAAGTTAGTATGCAATTCTTATACCTCTGAGTTTCCCTACTTGGTGATGTTTATTTCATTTCATTTCGTGTTCCTGGTTGGCTTTCATTTTGTGTCCGTTTCCCTCGTCTGTTGGGTAATATTTGAGAAGTGTATTAAGCAATGTCAAGGCTGTGTGCTTGTGTGTGGATAATTACAGTGCTTGCCTGCTTGGACGGTGTCTCGATTCTGATGACTGGCTTTTTCTGATGGCAGTTCTATATCAGAATAGCTCTTACTGTTGTCCATTTGTGCGTATGTTTTTCTTCTTTTTAAAGTATGAAAGGGTTACATGACAACTCTTGTACTTGTCTTTTTTCTGAACTAAAACACCTCTGGTGGTGCTGATTATTTCCTTGTGTGATTAGACATTAGACATGTCCGTGTGAAATCGGTACATTTTTTTTTTGCATCTCTCTTCCCTGCTCAACTTGTTCATTGGTGGAAAAGCGGTATAGCTGTCTCTTTTCTTGCTGATATGCCAATGAATATTAGCATCAAAAGAAAGAAAGATAAATAGATATGCCATTTGAGCGTTTGTTTTATGATTTAATCTTCTGTGTGTCAGTCCACTTGAACGAATGGAAGTTCAGCTTGTGTTTTACTAGGATGCATATGATAGCAGTAAGGGTTAAATCTTGTATGTTTTGCATGGTGCCTTTCTTTTGCTGTAGATAGTTTTAACAGACTAAGATATACTCTCTTTATGGATGGATGGCCGTGTACACTGTTTTCTAGCTTTAATTTCTTCTCCTGGCAAGAGGTGGCATGTTGGTTTTATGGTGACTGCCTCGTTCTTATATTTTGTTAGTTCATTTGTCAGGCATCTGCAATATTGTTGTTTCGGATATTTTTGTGTTACGACTTCCTTTTGTTTAACTTTTCCTCAAATCTGAGTAATGACTTGTTAATAATCTCATATACATTTTTTCACTTAACTTTTGTTTTAATGAACTATTCATATATATTCTCTCCCCATTGCAATTTGCAGCTGAAATGTGGAAACTGTGGAGAGCTAACTGCAAAAGAGACCTGGCTAAGCTTGGGTGAACCACTCCCTGGGCCAAATGGCAAGGGCACTACTCATCTTATTCAGAAGGTAAGGTTCTCCGTGCGAGAGAAAAGTGGATTATAAGTAATGCGATTTTTTTCGAAGTTAATAGTTATGATATTGTAAAGTACTCTTGATGGTTGGCCAGTCTATTCCTTTGTATGCAGTAACTGTTTGTTTTTTGTGTAGTGCAAGTTCTGTGCAAGGGAGGGAACTGTGACTATGATCCCTGGCAAAGGCCACCCACTGACACGCAGACTTAGTGAAATTGGGAAACATGCTCCAGTGATGCAATTTGACTGCAGGGGTTTTGAACCTGTTGAGTTTGTGATTGGCAGCGGCTGGCAGGCTGTATCTGTATGTTTATTTCCCTATATTTTTCTTGTAAGTGTTGGAGTTTCTTCAATAAATCCTAATATAATCTAATAATATTGATGTCTTGTGTAGATTGCTGGTACAAAGTACGAGAACATTGATTTATCTGGAGGAGAGTTCACAGAGTATGATGAGAAGGGAAAGCTGCCAGTCATGATTTCCAATGTCAGTTCTGAGTTCAATGTTGTGAAGTAGGGTACAAACTTCACTGCTGCTCCATTTGGCTGGGTAAATAAAAACTAGTGCACATCCTAACTAGTTCTCTGACGTGCTTTTCCATCAGTAGACTTGCTTAAAAATTCAACTGCGCCTTTTGGTTTATGACGGTATGTAATGCCGGTACATGTATTGGGATATATGACACTTCCAGTTGTCAGAATTTCATAACGTAGCTTCGCTCCTTTCTTATGGTTGTTGTGTAGAAGTCCTTATATATAGTCTCTGTTGCACCCGAGACAAAACATCGTTATTGCACATCAGTCGGGACTCTCATAGACTTGGTTGAAATTAGTAGGGGTGTGACAACCCCTTGCAGAGCGAGTGAGTTAAGTTCACATGGTGCACCGGCACATACTAAGTTTAGACTTTAGACAACCTCAAGATTTAAATCGATTATGCACTATCAACTTCTTATTTTGGTCTCCTCCCTTGTGGTACTGTATCCCTTTCATAATACAAGTCTTTTAAGGATGTTCACATAGACTAAAAAAATAGATAAATGTCAAAACATTTTGAATGACTATCATTAATATAATAGTTGTGTAAAGTGATAAAAAAAAAAAAATCGTTTGATCGATAATAAATTATGCCTATGATGGAGAAAATATAATAAATCCTTGAATGATAGTAAAAAAAAGCTTCTATTATAAAGAAAAACTAAAGGGACAAGTCCTCAGGGTTTAGTATTACTATGAAGAGAGGTTAGTAATCAAGTTTGTAGAGGTTTCTCCAAAAATTTACATTCCACAGCAATTTTATGTTTTACACCATAGCACCAACCGGGCATTTACTAAAAAAATTGTACCAATAAGATTCCCTGAAAAGAGAAATACTTGATGATGAAATGAACCTTTATCATAGTAGAATGATGAAATTCATACAAAACCATGAAAAATCAAGACTGCAAAACAGTATTGTGTTATTATCCCTCTGGACAAAAATAATAATAACCAAACATTATCTGCTAAGATTTTCTAAGTCACCGGCTCACCACCCATCCAACTATATCCAGGAACCTTAACAAAACCTCTTACCTCAGCTTCATCTCTCAACCGCTTCGCCTCATCCCACTTCCCAGCTGATGCATATATATTAGCAAGAAGAGATCTATAACCGGTACTATCAGGTTCTAACTCGATACATTTCGAAGCTGCAATCTCACCGAGCTCTACATTATTATGTATACTACAAGCCAGCAGCAACGCTCCCCATACCCCCGAATGAGGCTGCATCGGCATTCTCTTTATTAAACCGTACGCTTCTTCTAACCGACCAGCTTTTCCTAATAGCTCCACCATAATAGCATAATGATCAAGTGATGGTTTGATCCCGTGTCTCTGCATTGATGTAAAGCATTGATAGCCTTCTTCGACTAAGCCAGCATGATTATAGGCGGTTAATGCTCCAACAATTGTCACTAAATTAGGAGTTATCTTAGAATCTATCATTTCTTCAAACAGTTTAATGGCTTCGTTTTCCTTTCCATTTATTCCGCAGGCTGAAATCATTGCGGTATATGCTACCAAGTCTTTCTTTTGCAAGCCATGGAACAATTCAAAGGCTTTATCCATGCTTCCATGCTTAGCATGGAGATCGATCAAAGTCGTAGCCAAATGATCATCCATTCTCATTCCGACTTCATCCATGTATGATTCCACACGAGACGATGTTTTTAAATCCCCTAATTGAGAACAAGCAGAAAGAACACTAGCTAACGTCATTTTATCTGGTCTTATGTTATGACCACGTTGTTGAAGCATTTCATCAAACAGATTAAGGGCTTCTTTTGCCCATCCATTCTGAGCATAACAAGCTATCATGGCGTTATATAAGATAACGTTTTTCTCTTCAACTAGATCGAATATTTCTTTTGCAGAGCTCACTGATCCATTCTTGGAGTATCCTGATATCATGGTAATGAAAGAAACTTGGCTTTTTACAGGCATTGCTTCGAAAAAACTGCGTGCTAATTCAATCTTCCCGGATTCAATGTAGCCACCAATCATTGAATTCCAAGAAGCAGAATTCCTCTGCGGCATCTGTTGAAACAAAGCATATGCCTGATCCATTATTCCAACTCTTGCATACCCCGACACCATTGAATTCCACGATATTATATCTTTCTCAGGCATTTCATCAAACACAGATTGAGCCATAGGAAGATTTCCATCTTTTACATAACCGGCTAATATAGAATTCCACGATACAACGTTTTTCCCATCCATGTTGTCAAAGAGCTTATGTGCCTTCTTGACATCACCCACTTTACAGTAAAAGTCCATAACGGCTGTTTCCACAAAAACAACTTTAGACAAACCATACTTATAAACTTGAGCATGAACCGAAACACCAAGCTTACAACGATGAAGTTTTCCACAAGCCTTTAAGGTCGATGACAAAGCAAACGTATTGGGATGGACTCCCACCCGCTGCAATTGTACATAAAGATCGATAACATCTTCGAATTGCCCTTGTTGAGAAAGACACCTGATAGCATATGCCAATGGAGTAACATCTGGATATTGCATATGGTGGAGGAGAGAGTTAACATACTTATTCGTACGCAGAGAATAACTGCCTGCAGACAAAATGAGTTGTCGAATCAATACAGGTTCAAGGTGACTCAGATCACCGACAAGAAGTATCGCGTGGATTTGCTTTGCCTGGTTGATTGTCAGAACTTTATGCAACAAAGCTGAAAGCTTCAGGCCACCATTCAAAAGGGACATGTATGACCTCTCAGATGAAGTAATCCATAGAGGTTGAAACTCATGCCATAAACTTTATCACATCCCACTTACTCACTCTGTATTAGAGCACTTGCACAAGATACTGCTAAACAAGTTGAATTCGTAAATTAGAAATCTAAATCACTCAGATTCAGTAAAAAAAACTTTACTTGGATTTGTAAAACACAAAAATACATAATTCTGCAATACATACACTACACAAAATGCACTTTCTCTCATCAAAATCATGCATTTTAGAGATACTAATGCATTTTCGTCATTCTGTCAAATAGAGGAAAGTGGTGTTTGGGTCTATAAAATAGGCAATCTGCTCGTTGTTATAAAATGAGTTTGGACGTTGTTATTGGCATCACGGTGAATCTACTATGACCTCACATATTGGGCAAGGTTCGACTCGAACCTTTACAGAGGTCAATAGAATGTTAACTCACATTCGATTTTATAGATGTCAAATGTTAATGTGGTGCGCCCTGAAGGTACCATTAACAACTCCCAATGAGTTTACAAAACAAACAGAGCACTCAGTGAACAGTACAACCAATTTTGCATGAAGTAAAATGAATTGCGTATTGATTCTATAAGCATTTGCCTGAGCCATAGACAGGAACAGTTCAGACCACCTACCAACCCCATCCAATTAGAAGCAAACTCTGGTGTTTCTTTAAGCATACTTATGATGATGCTTCAATTTTCTAATTCATGTGAGATTAACAAATATGGTACATTTCCACCTCTTATAACACTTCAAAATCAAAACATTCAAAGATGGCTACATTTCCGGTAGAAGAGCATAAATAAACATTTGTTGGGTTAATTGCTGGAATAGCATATGCATTTAAGAAAAAGAAAAAAAAAAAAAAAAAACATTAAGGAAGTTTACCCTCTTGATATTATCTACGATGCTGATGTGAAAGTCGATAGTAAGACGCAAAGCTTGTTACCGGTGAAACTTTGAATCGGCGCCGACGGCTTTAGCAAGGGTCGCCGTGTTTTTGAGGGGCCGTGTTTTTTATATATCTTTAGAAAAATGGGGCAATTGGGCAAATATTGTATTTTTTGTCCAGTCGTGTCATTTCTCATTTTATTTACACAGCAATATGAAATCGAACAATTTTCCCTTACTTCTAAATGTTAGGGCTTGTTCGATACTCTCGACTCAACTCACAAGCAATAAATCGAGCAACTCACAAGCAATTCGATACTCTCGACTCATCAAAGGCTCGTTCATAAAGGAATTTATCGAACTTGAGCTAAACTCGAATAGTTTATTAAAGAAAACGAGTTGAACTCAAACATAATATCATAAATTTTGAATTGAATGCTCACGAGCATTATCAATCTTTTAATATTTTATCGACATATACAAGACCATTTTTCACCAAACGGATCATTGAATAGTGTGTAGGACTAATTAATTGACATAAGACTCACCCTAATCAATGATGATTTAAAGGATATATGTAGTGTATCTATTATTACCCCTTTTTTTAGGGGTGCAGACCATTAATTAAGGGGTTAGAGCAACTACAATTATTGTTTACATCAAATATTTATCATAATTTTCATTCCAAATCTTTTATTTTTAAATCGCAATCACTCAAATTTTCAATTTTCCAATAAGAAATCCGTCATTTATCGACCTACACACATGTTCATCATGATCTTTAACAAAATCAACCTAAGATTGTGCACCACTCTTCAAGGCCAAGCTCAGACAAGGATTTCACAACTGAACGAAACAAAAATTCTCAATGGTTGGAGACGGTTTGAAAACGTAATCTGTCATCTTTGTCGATTCGCAAGTCCCAGGTGAAGACTGTATTTCAATACGTTGTATTATATTTTCTTCTATAGCTTTTCTATGTCCGGGCAGACCCATGTGTATTAGGGTGGGGTCAATGCTCTCATTTAGATTCGAAAAACGATATAATTTTATTAATAAAAGATGTAAAAATGCTGTTGTTGTTCCCACTCAAAATTCAAATATGTTTTGGTGTTCACATTAATAAATTTTTCTAAATCTGCTGCTCTACGTTATGAATATGTTGTTTTCGTTGATAGAGTGTATGTCTTCCTAAGGGATTTCATTATCGTTGTTTTGTTAAGATTTGTCTTGATAGAATTTCGTATTATCTTAGTTGACCTAGAGAAACCGTTTATGTATTGTAATTGTTGTTGCTTTATACGATAATAAATTTTCTAATTTTCGTAATAAAAACATATTTTATTTTAGTTTTTTTTTTATCTTCTTTTATGTAGGTGTAAAAAGCATGCATTCCAATGATTAATGTTTATTTTATGACTCTAATCTATTCAATTTTCATGCATGGTCCAAATTGATCCAACTATAAACATAAACTAGTGGAGGCAACGTGCTATGCACGTTTTTGTCCTCGAGTTTGATGAATCTTCGCGTGCATAAATTATATATGTAATTGCAAAGGATTTGGTTAGACATGGATAAACACATTTACATTGTTAAAACTGATGTACTAAGCTTATATCAAAACAGTTACAAAACATGCCAAAGTGTGTTTTAGGCTACATAGTTTATAGACACAGCAAAAGCTACATTCTTAAGCAGACTTCACGTGCAAACATATACACCTAGTCAACAACCTTTATGGGGATTTCAACTTTAGTTTCTTCATTGGGCTGGAGCTCGTGTCAGAAGCTAGAAATAGCGGGAAAATTAGGATTTTAATCCTCTAACTTGACCTATTTTGGATTTTAGTCCTGCTCCTGCTCCGGTGAGGAAAATGGTCCTCTAAGTTTGCTTTTTTTTTTTTTTTGGATTTTAGTCTATCCGCCGGAAATAGGCGATTGGGCACGGGAATTTTTAAAAATAGTCCTCTAACTAGGCTGCCACGTAAGCGTTTTTTAAAGATTCCGGTGCCCAATTAGCTATTTCCGGCGGATAAGACTAAAATCCAAAAAAAAAACCAACTTAGAGGACCATTTTCCTCACCGGAGCAGGAGCAGGACTAAAATCCAAAATAGGCCAAGTTAGAGGAATAAAATCCTAATTTTGCCTAGAAATAGCTAAACGCTATGATTGTAAATTGATGTGAAGTATAAGATCTGCAAAAACAAAAATTCATTTAGAATAACCTCAAGCTTCATTATTAAAACCTGTATCCAACACACAATTGCTGGATACATATGTGAATTAGGTAAAACTAAGAGCATAAAATGAAATTTATCAATCCAACCTAAAAACAAAACAAACAAACAAAAATTATAGGCGGGGTAGCAACATCCGATGTTGTATTCTTCTTGACAGCTAGATTAAGACACAACATAATGCAAAGTAAGACAAAGCAAGGCAGAGACATGAAAACTAAGACCCGGTAGACCTGAACCTAGCAGAACTTGATGTTAACATTATGTATTTCCAGGTCCGGAGGAATGCCTCATAAACAACACAACTGTATAATTAAAAAATAATGCCAATACATAAACAACACAACTGTATAATTAAAAAATAAAAATAAACAACACAGATGGATAGCAAAGATATCTATGGGTGATATAATACCAACTTGCAACTTTTAAATTAAGAATATCGTATAATTTTACCCGGGGCTGAGATATAAGGCAACTCCGGTAATTGTGTACCAATGAAGCCAAGTCCTTCCTCTCATGTATCAGACCATTCTCTCAAAAACGACAATCCGAAACATAGGCGTGGAAGGTACTAACAAACTGATTAATGCAACATCACTCCAAATGCCCAAATCGAGTCTCATATGTCAGCATTTTAACAAACAAGAAAGGTACCACCGCAACAGAATGTGGCAGAGACAACATCATTAACAAACAAAAATAGGCAGGGAAAGCCAACTCAATTAATAATTGGATGGTAATGGAAAACGAGCTGAAAATGACTACTACGGCTCTATTTTGAGCTCATGTTGATTGAGTTGATGCTGATTGCGGATATGGAAATATAAAAAAACAGATGGACAGACAATTAAGGCATAAATTATACCAGTATCATCTCTTTCAAAGTGTCTCTCTCCACATCCATCGTGCATCGGGCCACCTTGTCGACCTCTCTATGAACACCTGCCTGCCAATTGAATCACATAATCCATGGGATGCCTTACTCCATATGAAGCCCATTGCGAATCAACAATCTCAATAAACAATAGCAAAACACAAACACAATAAAGAGTCGTAAATCTACACATAACTCTCCTTAAACCTCATATTCCACCACATTGATCTCTAAATGATCAAAGACACCAAATAAAGTACAGAGGTTGAATGCACTACAACAAAATATTTACTTGTTTGGTTGTCAATGTTCCAAAACAAGCGGGATTAAAAAAAAAAAAAAAACCAAGCACAAGTATACACCAACCTGAGAGCAAATCATTCTCTTCAATCCCAAAGCCAAAGAAGAACACAATAACAACACACCTTCAAAAAACAACAGAAAACAAACAAAACCATACAAGATTAGCCCTGCAAATTCATGTCGTAGGGAAATTAATTGTGAAGAATGAAGAGCCAACGCAGACCTGAAATTAACCCAGAGAATCAAATGCAAAGAATATTGGTTTACTCTATTGCAAGGCTTAGAAAGCTATGAATACTTCCAATTGGTGATTTCTCAATCACCATTCCTTTTCCACTGAAGAAGCAGGCACGCTACTGCACAGAAAATTATATTCTTTCGGCTGAAATAAGAAACTCCTCACGAGTTTATGGTACAAGCAATAGTGAAAATAAGAAACTCCGTGAAATATCTGGTTGAGGTTAAATCCTTCCATCGTTTGCTAACACATTGACATCGAAGTTCATCTTTTACTGGAAGCCTACATAAAATTTCAACAATTATAACATCCAAAATAACTGATTCATTGAAAAGAGAAATTTCAGTACTCTTTTCGGGTCTTCTCCGTCGGCATCCTGATGAACATGGGCTTAACATGCTTGAAATTTTAAAACTACATTCAACACAGCGGCTGACATGCTTGAATTCCGGCGACATTCTACCAAATTTCCAGTGACTTGCTTAAATTCTTGCCCTAAAAAACAAGCCCGAGGTATGAACCAATCGGGAAAAAAAAATCCGATGAAATAAAACTGAATCTCAAAAACGAAAATCTTCAGATTGTAAAAGCATAACAAATCTCCAATAAATTAACGATTCTACAATTATCGAACTTAAATTAAACGCTACTGTTATTCTATTAGAAAGCTTCACCGGAACGCGACTTACCGGCGAAGGTGGTCGGAGCTCGGTCTTTCAAGGTTCTATTTCTATCAATAAGTTAAGATTCGTAGCTACTTACTTCATCTTCACAACGGATTTAAGGAGTTTTGCAAGCTTCGGTGGCTGTTTGATTGTAAAATGGAAATCTTGATTTCCCGGCGTCATTTCACCGGAACCCCATTAAGATGATGATGAGAAGCGTGGAGAGAAAATGGTTTTATCTCTATATAGCGCCCCAGAGACCAGTCGGTGCTTACCCATAGTGGAAGCTCCAATGAAGAATGAAGCGGTCATCTCAAGCGGTGGGTCGTGCCACCTGGAACAACATGGTGATTCCGACGCCTTGCAATCGGTAGTGGAGCATTCTGAACAGGTAGGTGGAGATGGCCGGCATTCATTAGGCAAACGGGACTTAGTGGGTGAACACCACAGATGAACGACGTCGTTCTATGTTAAAAGGGAGGAAAAAAAATAAAAAGCTTCGCAAAAGGAGGACGACGAAAATGGATGCAAATTTAATAAGTTACTAGTGGAGGCAACGTGCTATGCACGTTTTTGCCCTCGAGTTTGATGAATCTTCGCGTGCATAAATTATATATGTAATTTTAAAGGCTTTGGTTACACCTTGCTCAACATATAAGCTTTTCCGTGTCTGCACTGGAACTCCTGGAAGTAGCAGCAGATAGAAATAAACGAGTCAGATTCCATTATGTCGACAACCCTGAAAGTTGTAAGGATTGGAAGTTGTATGCAGAACTGTAAAAAGCATAATGCTTAGAACCATCAAAACAAAGCAAGAAATTCATTTCAGCTACTGAAATCACTTGAAGTATTTCAATCAAACAAAAGCACCTTTTTGTTTAGGGAGTACTTATTTCCATCACACCCCAAACTAAACACGGCATCACACCTAATCTACCTTTGGAAAGTCTGTTACCTAGTTACTGAACATCAGCCTTGCATGAGCTGCATTCATGCATCATCATCACCAAGTGTAATTAGCAAATCATAATGTTGAATTCTTGTACCTTTGATCTAAGGTAATTGATAACACCTTGAGCAAGTCGTATCAAATTCTCCAGCAGTCCGTACAGATCATCAGTATGTCGTCCTTTTCCTCCTCTGCCTGTTGGTTAACAGGAAAAACAATTAAATTAACTCGGTTTTATGACACCAATTGTCATCTCAGACAACAGTACAAAGGTAAATTTGTTCGTTAAAATCAAAATGGAACAACCCCAAAGAAATTGCACAAAAACGCACAACTGTCATATGAATCTATGAATCTAAATTTGAATAACGGTGTATAGGAAAAATAATTGTGAGGAACTCATAAATAAGGAAGGGAACCTAAAAAATAAACACTGAAGCAACCACCTTTAAATGGTGTAACCTGAATGGAGAACAAGAATTAGATCGAATCCACCAACAATAAAGAAGAAGAAGACAAAACCTAAAGGAACATTGCAGACCAACCAAAATCACATAGCCACAACACAACCTCAAGGAGAGAAATGCAATTTAAGACTTCTTCCATGGCTTCCTCCTTATATTTTTTTTTTTGAGGGGTCCTCCTTATATAAGAACCCAGAATAAGTAGGAATGAACTCTTTGAGCCCTCAGGCTAGATTAACTCTTTGAATAGCTCGACAAAAAGAAGCTTTGGAGAGGTCTCAACAACACTCTTATTTACAAGAGTTAATCTAGCCTGAGGGCTCAAGAAAAAAACAACTTCACGTTCGGGAGAGGTCTCAACAACACTCTTATTTACCAGTACCGTTCACAGTGATAAGGTTTTCCACTACGGCAGCCCTTTGTCTTTCCACATGCTCAATGGTAGCATTGGCCGCGGTAAGACCCGGCCGAAGTTGGCTATTATACTTCTTTGCAAACTTTTATTATACTCTTGAGAACCTTGACACTTCACATTTAGAGAATGTATCTAAAATGTAGAAATAAAATTCCGTGTTCGAATGACCATTTAAGGGAGTTAGAAAGTATATTCTCCGAATAAAGGGACGGTGTTACCATCGATTGCCACTTGCAACATCGCTTTGTGCTCTTTTGAGATCCTCGAGAAAGTGATGCTTGCAATCTCTCGCCGGCTATTCTTGCCTCATTCTCCCTATTATAAGAATCCAATGCTTCCCGATCATTACGTTTACCAACCACACATAGATTAACAAATGGGGAGGCACACACTAAGTAAAGAATCAATACACTATTTTTGGTAAACTAACCAATTTAACATTCTCGGTTTTTTCAAGCTTTTCTTGCAATTCTTCATAAGTTTTCCTCAACTCCATGATAATGGAGTTCGGTTTGTCATCATTGGCCTTCATCAACATCTCTACAATCAAGTGATTTGAATTAGAGTTGTGAACAAACAAAATAGTCATGATTGTCCAAGGAACATATAACAAGCCAACCCTCGCACTTTGTGTCATTACATTTCTTCTCCGCAACTTCCGGCGAATTCTTCGCTTTTTCATTCTCCGCAAAATAACTTCCTTCGAGTTGTTGGAACCACCTAATGCAATCTTTAAGGCGTTTGATATAATCTATCATTTGATCACATTTCTCCCGAAAAAATGTGATTGCATGGCAATGATTACAACCAGAGAAATGAAATTCATTTTACAAACCAAACAAAAGTTTAAAGTCACAATGTTTTGAGATAATAAGAGCAACCTTATAGTAATATTTATTCTTTACTTTCGACCTCTCGTTCAAAGACACGGCTTCAATATCTCTTTAGTGAACTCAATATCACCACCACAATCGATCCGGCGTTGCTCGAAAGAACATTGGTTATAGGCAGATCTCCACCGCCATTGCAGAATAAGCACATCAATATAAAGGAAAGGTCAAGTTATCGCATGAAGAATACGAGTCTTTAAGAAAGAAGGTTGAAAAATCTAAACCTCAAGCTCATTTAAAAGTTGCAATGGTAATGGCTAAAATCGAATCAATTAAAGCAAGTGAGAGAGAAATATTGAAGAAACTGGAAGCACGAGCTCAAAGAAAAGCACGAGCTTTACCTGAGAAGTAGCTCCGAATACCGTAGCTGATTTCTCTCCAACACCGATAGCACCTAGTAAAGCCTGCAAATATTCAAACAACAGAAATTGAACCCAAAAATCAACAGAAGAATAAAACGAACCCAAAATTACCTAGAAACACCGGTCTTCAGTATAATAGCAGAGCCAATACATACAGATCACTAAAGCTGTAAAAAGAACCAAATTGAGCACAAATTAAAAACCCAGAACCAAAATACAAAGAAATAACACAGAGCTAAAAAAACTAACCCACCGCAGAGAACATTTGCAATGCTGAAGAGAGTGGGACGGCGGTGCTACCGTATTCCGGAAATAGCACCGGCGGGGAGAGAGTTTTGAGGATATAGAAGAGAGAAGAATGGAGAGTAGACGGGTACACAAATGCGAGAGAGAAAAGGACACATAATTCTTGTTGAACCGGTGGTGCGGTGCTTTGGATTTCTGTTGCGGGTAACACGTGTCCGAGAAAAGGACGCGTGTGACCGTTAAAAACGGTGTCGTTTTTCTTTTCCGACGGACCTAAACCTAACCTTGGAAACGGCGCCGAAAGGCCGACGGACATTACCTAGGCTATACGGATCCTAACCGGCGCGGTACCGGGTCAAATTGTAGTGCTAGTCCGGTGAGTCGGTCGTATTCCACGGGGAAAACATGGTAATTCTTTTAAGTGGGGTTAAACACCAAGAAGCTATTATTAACTCGATCTAAGTCGCAGTTTTATCTTTTTCCTCGGGTTAAATAGTTAGATCGTTAGATTAGTTAGTAATGTTAGAGTGATGTAGTAAAACATAAAAAATAAAAATAGATAATATATATATTTTTGGATCTAGCCAAGAATACTTTACTTGAATCAATATCTTTTAGTAGAAATAAATGAGACGAGATCTTCCTTTATTCAAGGTGTAAATTATATATGAATCGGTGTACTCCTAAGCTAGACAACTCCTCCTCACACGAGCGTATGAAATTGTCATATGTCAAATGTCATCGGTCAAGGTCCACAACGCCCCATGCTAATCTTAGTTAGTCGAACAGTGCCGAGTACAAATCTACCCCGGATAAAAGAGGTTATTCCGTTCGTCAGACGGCCGATGTTATTCAAGAGGCTCCGGTTGTCAAGCGGATCGATTTAACACAAACGGTGTAGTTTCAATTAAACTGTGATTTTAACATTATTAAGATCTCGAGTACAAATTTCAATAAGATTCATCTTTCCAGGACAAATCTGCCCCCGGGTAGGAAATAGGATTCCGTTGTCACGTTTTCACTCGGCCATTTTTACCCTCCGGTTTTTCTATTTTTTATCTCATATCCTAACTTCTCTGGTCAGTTCATCATTAGGTTATATGTTGCGATTCATCTTGATTAATTACGTCAATCCGAATATATTATCAATACGTTGCAAAATAGAAAAAGATTCATTATAATTAGTTTTAATCATGATTACCAGAGTCGATCATTCATTTTACCAAAAGATTAATTAATTCAGATTCATATCTTGGCTAGATATATTTTTAGTTTAACATAGATATATATATCGATTCTCGTCAAAATGTCATGGATTAAACGGTGGAAGTTTTCCATAATAGCCTTCTCAAGATGACAAAATTCTATTACAACCAAATTTAGCCTTTCGATCCAAACACTTATCAAATTCTCACATATATATATAGATAGATATAATTATATAGAACAACAAAAAGTAAAACTCAATAAAATTACCCGTTTACTTCAGATCTAAGTTGTATTCTTGAAAATAGCAACTTCTCCTAAAGCATTTTCCTTCGATAATTTTCTCGAGCATTACAACATTACTACTTTTATTTATAAAAACATATATACATACATAGACATATGTATATACGGGCCCGAAAATAAAATAAAACGAGAAAAGAGATGAAGAACGGAGATGGAGAAGAGGGGAAATGGGAGAGGGAGAGTTCTTGGCCAAGAGAGTGGCCAAGAGGGGCAAAGGAAAGTGATGGGTTGAGGGGTGTATTTATAGGATTTTTAGGTTCGAACCGAGTCAAAGGCTAGTTCGAGCCGAGTTTTGGTATAAAAATCATAACTTTAGTTGTAGACCTCCAAATGACATGATTCAAAGTCCGTTGGAAAGCTCATTTGAATATCTACAACTTTCATCAAGGACTCTTCCCCTGAAAATGCCTCTAAGTTGGGTCACATATTCGTTGAAGATATTTTACGGTATAAGCACGTAGGAAAACCGACCCGTTGAACTTGTAAGCTTGTGGCATATTCTTCCATCCTTCAAAATACCTCGTGTCGTTACGTGGGATATTTTTATGGCCTTGGGCTCCAAGTTTGGTGAGCAAAATATCGAGGATATTTATTTTGTGATCAAATAAATATCCAGGAATATCTTGGAATATTCCCGAAAATATCCAGGAATATCTTGGAATATTCCCGAAAATATCCAAGATATTTATTTTGTGGTGTTGGCCGAATCCACTCGGTCGGGCATAACTCTCGTTTCGTCATTCATTCTTCGATTCCGTCTCCGCATGAAAATCTTATCTTTTTTTACCCGAACACAAAGAAACGAACCGCGAGTAAATCGACAACAAAAGTTCGTAAACTCGCGTTGAATTTTACGACACTTTTCGGGTTAATATTACGATCTCTAGTCATGATATTTTTAGATCTATCATACTAGCGGTAAATAAAACCTTTATAAAATATAGTAATTTTCAACACGACAGTCCGATTATTAAATCTATAAAAAAACTTATAAAAATATAATAAAAACACAATAATTTATATAATAATTACTACTCATACATTTTGATAAAACTTAGTATTTATGACTTGATTTGATACATAAATGCTCAAAATGGTATCAGAAGTGGGGCGAAATGTCATAATAATGATCATAAATTTATCTCTCATCACAACCCCTACTTAGCTTTTGGTCGTCCTCGATCAAAACAAGCGATAAAACAAAATGAATGAGAGATAAATTCATGAAGATAGAAGATATAAGGGACAACCGATGATACAACCATTAGAATTACAACCAGGCGTTAACCTCAATATAAATGTGTAACGAGTGTGTGTGTGTGACAAGCCTTTTCAATTTCCACTATCCTCTCTTGAATAAATCAAGCAAAACACACAAATATCCATTCAGACACCACTAATGACTTTTCTAGGTATAAGCGATAATAGCCCACACAAAGTTCTTCCGAGTACATATTAGGATAATCCCTAAAGCATATCATTCAGTTTATACTGGGGATAGTCAGAAGATAACTAAGTTTTCAACCACGCTTAAATTTTTTTTTTTTTTTGATGAACTTAATTTCACATGTGTAGCATATGCCTTCATTCCCAGCAATAGGACGTTTCGTGATAACACCCTAGCTGGACTACTATCATCAGGCAGTCGGGAGCTTTTAAACCACATAGTGATATAGGACGTTTCGTGATAACGCCCTACTGCACTCAAATCATTGGTAGCTACAACCAACATACATATAGTTCATTTCTTCTTCTCTTTTTTTTTTTTTTTTTTTTTTTTCATAAACTTAACTTATATCCTTTCTATCACATTCAAACCTTCAGATATTCACAGTACACGTTCAAAAGTTAGGTACTAAGTTACTGTTATTATCTAGAATAACCACTAGGATACTGAATGGATACAGTTTAAAATTTTCCGCTTCAATATCAAAGGCTTTACGTGAAAGAATTCATGTTACACAAATATATTTGGAATTACAATGCACTTACGGTTCACGTTGGTTATACACATCCAAATTGATCATTATATCTACAAATCCATGAAAAATATACCTTATACAATTTATTTTAATCAACTAAATAATGCTCGAAAAAAATAAAAAACTAAGTGTTTTTCTGATACAAAATAAGCATTAATACCATTGCTAGACCAACAACGACTCTACCCCCTACTAACGAACTTACATTGTCCCCAATGTAAAGTGAGTGTAAATAAGAGAGGTTGGGAAAGCAATGGTGCACTAAAACAAGTCAAAACAAATACTGGGATGATAAAAAAGGTGGGTGGGTGGGTCAAAGTTATGACCGTTGTGTGTGCAAATAAAATAAAAGTATGTGGAGTGTGACAGTGTAATGCAAAAGGGTAGATAAACACACCACATAAACTTTTATTGATTTAAAACACACAATATTCCACAGTAGTTGAACTAATACATGTCACACATTATTTTTGAAATTTAAACAGACTAGATCATGATATGAAATGTGTGAGAAAGTATTAACTCTGAGTCTTTTATACCCAGATCCTCAAGGGTTATTTCAAATCGTTCGAACAACCTAAGTCCAAGAAATGACGCATTTGAATTTTTCTCTTTTTTCTCCATCGGGATTTTCGGATAACCACCTAATCGTTCCCTTTTTAATGACATTCAAACATTCATCCTGAGAATCAATCCGAAGTATTGGCAAAGTATCATCCAAAGTATGAGTAATTATTATATTTAACATTTTTACGGGTTGCCTCCCGGTAGCGCTTTTGGTTAACGTCGTTTGCTCGACCAAAATGATAAGGATTAACTAATATAATATACTAAACAAAACGGGATACTTCTAACAATTACTCACAAAAGCACGTAACAATTAAGCACATAATCCACTAAAAATAAATGCTTAAGGAGTAAAAAGGAAGGATAGTACCCGTCATTGACTACATTTATAGTCTATAGCCAGACTTTACCGTGCTTCAGTTTTTAAGGCACTGGTGGTGGGTCATCCTCACGCACCGCATCCTTCTTCAATACCGGTTTCCAACAGAGGTTAGACAATTCCCACCAATCCAAACGATTCTTGACCTTTTCCTTTGATTTTCGAGCTTTAGGTTTGCGAGCTTTCACATTATTACTGGAGTCATCTTCTTCAGTTACCTGTGTGTTAGTACGATCCACAACAAGAGAACACAAAGTGTACACACAAGAACTAGATTCTAGTGTAATGTATGGATATTTCAATGAATTGTAAATGTTGAAGATAACGCTCTCATTCATTAACTCCCAAACTTCTCCCTTACTAAAATCGTCAAGAAAACATACATACTTTTTATCCAACTTCATCTTTGTAATAGGGATAGAATGTATACCTCCCTTACCCTTGTCATTAGATGAATATGGTAAAGCTTCCTCGAATGACATAGTGTTTCATCATTCTGTACCTTTTTCTTCAAAATATGCATTGGATATGGTGTTGCCTTATCTGGTTGAACCGAGATGAATTTGGGTTTAGCTGGATAAGGTTTGGTTTGAATTGGCCCTTTCAAACTTGGTTCCTTCCAACCTGCTTCCAATTCTGATTATTTCTATTTTTATTTTATTTATTAATATTCCCTTGGGCATGATCAAGCCCTCGTTCAGGTGTTTCATCACTAGTTTCAGTCATTCTCGTATTTCGATTCGAAAATGATTCTCCGTCAGGATTTCCCTGACTGATATGACTTCGTTTTGGGGTCTTACCATTTCTGGTCATCAACTATCGAAAAATAGAAAAATAACTTGAAATAGATAAAATCTGAATCAGATGGTGTTTCATTACTGATTTCGGCCGTTTTCATAACTCGATTTGATGATTTTTGTGAAAAATATCGAATAGAAAAGATCACGAAATCGATAAAAAAAAAACACATTGATTATTATTTTTTTTTTCTCTCTCCCGGTAATTACCGACTCCACTCGGTATTTACCGAAATTTTTGTTTTTGTTTTTGTTTTTGTTTTTTTTTTTTTTTTGTTTTTTCTCTCTCTCTCTCTCGGTAATTACCGAAGCCACTCGGTATTTATCGAGTATTTTTATAAAAAAATTGATATCTTACCAAATAGGTAGGTACCAATGAAAATAAAAATACAAATGAGATTGAGAAATGTATTGACTTATCCTCGGCTGTTATGACCACGTTTACTTTCTATTATCGAAAATAGAAAATAACTCGAATTTAATAGAAGAAGAAAATTGGTAACTAAAAGAAGGTAGATACCAACGGAAAATAAAAAAGAAATGAGATAAGAAGAGTGTTGACTTATCCTCGAGAATTTTGAGCTAATACAAGTAGTAACCCTAGACACAAAGAAAGAAATTAGCGACGTTTTCCCCGGCAACGGCGCCAAAAAGCTGACGGACCTAAACCTAACCTTGGAAACGGCGCCGAAAGGCGACGGACATTACCTAGGCTATACGGATCCTAACCGGCGGTGTACCGGGTCAAATTGTAGTGCTAGTCCGGTGAGTCGGAGTATCGTATTCACGGGGAAAACATGGTAATTCTTTTAAGTGGGGTTAAACACCAAGAAGCTATTATTAACTCGATCTAAGTCGCAGCTTTATCGGTTTATCGGGGTTAAATAGTTAGATCGTTAGATTAGTTAGTAAAGCGTTAGTAAAACGGTAAAAAAAAAATAGATAATATATATATTTTTAGATCTAGCCAAGAATACTTTATCGAATCAATATCTTTTAGTAGAAATAAATGAGACGAGATCTTCCTTTATTCAAGGTGTAAATTATATATGAATCGGTGTACTCCTAAGCTAGACAACTCCTCCTCACACGAGCGTATGAAATTGTCATATGTCAAATGTCATCAGTCCAAGGTCCACAACTGCCCCATGCTAATCTTAGTTAGTCTGAACAGGTACCGAGTACAAATCTACCCCGGATAAAAGAGGTTATTCCGTTCGTCAGACGGCCGATGTTATTCAAGAGGCTCCGGTTGTCAAGCGGATCGATTTAACACAAACGGTGTAGTTTCAATTAAACTGTGATTTTAACATTATTAAGATCTCGAGTACAAATTTAATAAGATTTATCTTTCCAGGACAAATCTGCCCCCGGGTAGGAAATAGGATTCCGTTAATCAGACGGCCATTTTTACCCTCCGGTTTTTCTATTTTTACTCATATCCTGACTTCTCTGGTCAGTACATCGCCAGGTTATATGTGGTATTCATCATGATTGATTACGTCATTCCGAATATATTATCAATACGTTGCAAAATAGAAAAAGATTCATTATAATTAGTTTTAATCATGATTACCAGAGTCGATCATTCATTTTACCAAAAGATTAATTAATTCAGATTCATATCTTGGCTAGATATATTTTTAGTTTAACATAGATATATATATCAGATTCTGTCAAAATGTCATGGATTAAACGGCTGGAAGTTTTCCATAATAGCCTTCTGTCAAGATGACAAAATTCTATTACAACCAAATTTAGCCTTTCGATCCAAACACTTATCAAATTCTCACATATATATATATAGATAGATATAATTATATAGAATAACAAAAAGTAAAACTCAATAAAATTACCCGTTTACTTCAGATCTAAGTTGTATTCTTGAAAATAGCAACTTCTCCTAAAGCATTTTCCTTCGATAATTTTCTCGAGCATTACAACATTACTACTTTTATTTATAAAAACATATATACAACATAGACATATGTATATACGGGCCCGAAAATAAAATAAAACGAGAAAAGAGATGAAGAACGGAGATGGAGAAGAGGGGAAATGGGAGAGGGAGAGTTCTTGGCCAAGAGAGTGGCCAAGAGGGGCAAAGGAAAGTGATGGGTTGAGGGGTGTATTTATAGGATTTTTAGGTTCGAACCGAGTCAAAGTTGGTTCGAGCCGAGTTTTGGTATAAAAATCATAACTTTAGTTGTAGACCTCCAAATGACATGATTCAAGAGTCGTTGAAAAGCTCATTTGAATATCTACAACTTTCATCAAGGACTCTTCCCCTGAAAATGCCTCTAAGTTGGGTCACATATTCGTTGAAGATATTTTACGGTATAAGCACGTAGGAAAACCGACCCGTTGAACTTGTAAGCTTGTGGCATATTCTTCCATCCTTCAAAATACCTCGTGTCGTTACGTGGGATATTTTTATGGCCTTGGGCTCCAAGTTTGGTGAGCAAAATATCGAGGATATTTATTTTGTGATCAAATAAATATCCAAGGGAATATGCTTGGAATATTCCCAGAAAATATCCAAGGGAATATGCTTGGAATATTCCCAGAAAATATCCAAGATATTTATTTTGTGGTGTTGGCCGAATCCACTCAGTCAGGCATAACTCTCGTTTCGTCATTCATTCTTCAGTTCCGTCTCCGCAGTAAATCTTATCTTTTTTTACCTGAACACAAAGAAACGAACCGCGAGTAAATCGACAACAAAAGTTCGTAAACTTGCGTTGAATTTTACTTGACACTTTTCGGGTTAATATTACGCCTCTAGTCATGATATTTTTAGATCTATCATACTAGCGGTAAATAAAACCTTTATAAAATATAGTAATTTTCAACACGACAGTCCGATTATTAAATCTATAAAAAAACTTATAAAAATATAATAAAAACACAATAATTTATATAATAATTACTACTCATACATTTTGATAAAACTTAGTATTTATGACTTGATTTGATACATAAATGCTCAAAATGGTATCAGAAGTGGGGCGAAATGTCATAATAATGATCATAAATTTATCTCTCATCACAACCCCCTACTTAGCTTTTGGTCGTCCTCGATCAAAACAAGCGATAAAACAAAATGAATGAGAGATAAATTCATGAAGATAGAAGATATAAGGGACAACCAGATGATACAACCATTAGAATTACAACCAGGCGTTAACCTCAATATAAATGTGTAACCAGTGCGTGTAACCTCAATTTCCATAATCCTCTCTGAATAAATCAAGCAAAACACACAAATATCCATTGATGAACGACCCTAATGACCACGTTTTTGGAAAATGAATGTATAACTAAAAATATATCTAGCCAAGATATGAATCTGAATTAGTTAATCTTTTGGTAAAATGAATGATCGACTCTGGTAATAATGATTAAAACCGATTATAATGAATCTCTTTCTATTTGAACGTAATCTAATGAATTGACAACTCACGATTAGAATACGAGATCGTAATAGAAAGACCGGAGGGTAAAATTGGCCGAGTGAAAACGTGACAACGGAATCCGATTTCCTACCCGGGGGCAGATTTGTCCTAGAAAAACAAATCTATTTAAAATTGTGCTCAAGATCGTATTACGTTAATTTATCTGGAGCCCAAGGCCATAAAAATATCCTACGTAACGACACGAGGTATTTTGAAGGATGGAAGAATATGCCACAAGCTTACAAGTTCAACGGGTCGGTTTTCCTACGTGCTTATACCGTAAAATATCTTCAACGAATATGTGACCCAACTTAGAGGCATTTTCAGGGGAAGAGTCCTTGATGAAAGTTGTAGATATTCAAATGAGCTTTCCAACGGACTTTGAATCATGTCATTTGGAGGTCTACAACTAAAGTTATGATTTTTATACCAAAACTCGGCTCGAACTAGCCTTTGACTCGGTTCGAACCTAAAAATCCTATAAATACACCCCTCAACCCATCACTTTCCTTTGCCCCTCTTGGCCACTCTCTTGGCCAAGAACTCTCCCTCTCCCATTTCCCCTCTTCTCCATCTCCGTTCTTCATCTCTTTTCTCGTTTTATTTTATTTTCGGGCCCGTATATACATATATCATGTATGTATATATGTTTTTATAAATAAAAGTAGTACTGTTGT
Source organism: Gentiana straminea (assembly GCA_036785695.1). Taxonomy (NCBI): domain Eukaryota; kingdom Viridiplantae; phylum Streptophyta; class Magnoliopsida; order Gentianales; family Gentianaceae; genus Gentiana; species Gentiana straminea. Next base: position 14,401,431 of record JAVUPR010000266.1, on the reverse strand, counting down.
AATGCTCGAGAAAATTATCGAAGGAAAATGCTTTAGGAGAAGTTGCTATTTTCAAGAATACAACTTAGATCTGAAGTAAACGGGTAATTTTATTGAGTTTTACTTTTTGTTGTTCTATATAATTATATCTATCTATATATATATGTGAGAATTTGATAAGTGTTTGGATCGAAGGCTAAATTTGGTTGTAATAGAATTTTGTCATCTTGACAGAAGGCTATTATGGAAAACTTCCAGCCGTTTAATCCATGACATTTTGACAGAATCTGATATATATATCTATGTTAAACTAAAAATATATCTAGCCAAGATATGAATCTGAATTAATTAATCTTTTGGTAAAATGAATGATCGACTCTGGTAATCATGATTAAAACTAATTATAATGAATCTTTTTCTATTTTGCAACGTATTGATAATATATTCGGATTGACGTAATTAATCAAGATGAATCGCAACATATAACCTAATGATGAACTGACCAGAGAAGTTAGGATATGAGATAAAAAATAGAAAAACCGGAGGGTAAAAATGGCCGAGTGAAAACGTGACAACGGAATCCTATTTCCTACCCGGGGGCAGATTTGTCCTGGAAAGATGAATCTTATTGAAATTTGTACTCGAGATCTTAATAATGTTAAAATCATAGTTTAATTGAAACTACACCGTTTGTGTTAAATCGATCCGCTTGACAACCGGAGCCTCTTGAATAACATCGGCCGTCTGACGAACGGAATAACCTCTTTTATCCGGGGTAGATTTGTACTCGGTACTGCTCGGACTAACTAAGATTAGCATGGGGCGATTGTGGACCTTGGACCGATGACATTTGACATATGACAATTTCATACGCTCGTGTGAGGAGGAGTTGTCTAGCTTAGGAGTACACCGATTCATATATAATTGACCTCCTTGCATCAAGGAAAAGATCTGTCTCATTTATTTCTACTAAAAAGAGATCGTAATTCGGTAACGTATTCTTGGCTAGATCCAAAAATATATATATTATCTATTTTTATATTTATATATTTATTTACTGCTTTACTAACTAATCTAACTGATCTAACTATTTAACCCCAGGAAAAAGTAAAAACTGCGACTTAGATCGAGTTAATAATAGCTTCTTGGTGTTTAACCCCACTTAAAAGAATTACCATGTTTTCCCGAGGAATACGACTTCGACTCACCGGACTAGCACTACAATTTGACCCGGTACACCGCCGGTTAGGATCTGTATAGCCTAGGTAATGTCCGTCGGCTTTCGGCGCCGTTTCCAAGGTTAGGTTTAGGTCTCGTCGCATTTTGGCGCCGTTGCCGGGGAAAACGTCGCTAATTTCTTTCTTTGTGTCTAGGGTTACTACTTGTATTAGCTCAAAATTCTCGAGGATAAGTCAACACTCTTCTTATCTCATTTCTTTTTTATTTTCCGTTGGTATCTACCTTCTTTTAGTTACCAATTTTCTTCTTCTATTAAATTCGAGTTATTTTCTATTTTCGATAATAGAAAGTAAACGTGGTCATAACAGCCGAGGATAAGTCAATACATTTCTCAATCTCATTTGTATTTTTATTTTCATTGGTACCTACCTATTTGGTAAGATATCAATTTTTTTTATAAAAATACTCGATAAATACCGAGTGGCTTCGGTAATTACCGAGAGAGAGAGAGAGAGAGAGAGAGAGAGAGAAAAAAAAAAAAAAACAAAAACAAAAATTTCGGTAAATACCGAGTGGAGTCGGTAATTACCGGGAGAGAGAAAAAAAAAATAATAATCAATGTGTTTTTTTTTATCGATTTCGTGATCTTTTCTATTCGATATTTTTCACAAAAATCATCAAATCGAGTTATGAAAACGGCCGAAATCAGTAATGAAACACCATCTGATTCAGATTTTATCTATTTCAAGTTATTTTTCTATTTTTCGATAGTTGATGACCAGAAATGGTAAGACCCCAAAACGAGGTCATATCGCCGTGAAATCTGACGGAGAATCATTTTCGAATCGAAATACGAGAATGACTAAAACTAGTGATGAAACACCCGAACGAGGGCTTGATCATGCCCAAGGGAATATTAATAAATAAAATAAAAATAGAAATAATCGAATTGGAAGCAGTTGGAAGGAACCAAGTTTGAAAGGGCCAATTCAAACCGAACCTTATCCAAATTTCAACCCAAATTCATCTCGGTTCAACCGAGATAAGGCAACACCATATCCAATGCATATTTTGAAGAAAAAGATACGGAATGATGAAACACAATCATTCGAGGAAGCTTTACCATATTCATCTAATGACAAGGGTAAGGGAGGTATACATTCTATCCCTATTACAAAGATGAAGTTGGATAAAAAGTATGTATGTTTTCTTGACGATTTTAGTAAGGGAGAAGTTTGGGAGTTAATCATGAGAGCGTTGTCTTCAACATTTACAATTCATTGAAATATCCATGCATTACACTAGAATCTTGTTCTTGTGTGTACACTTGGTGTTTTTTTTTTGTTTTGGATCGTACTAACACGCAGGTAATTGAAGAAGATGACTTCAGTAATAATGTGAAAGCTCGCAAACCTAAAGCTCGAAAATCAAAGGAAAAGGTCAAGAATCGTTTGGATTGGTGGAAATTGTCTGCTCTCTGTTGGAAACCGGTATTGAAGAAGGATGCGGTGCGTGAGGATGACCCACCACCAGTGCCTTAAAAACTGAAGCACGGTAAAGTCTGGCTATAGACTATAAATGTAGTCAATGACGGGTACTATCCTTCCTTTTTACTCCTTAAGCATTTATTTTTAGTGGATTATGTGCTTAATTGTTACGTGCTTTTGTGAGTAATTGTTAGAAGTATCCCGTTTTGTTTAGTATATTATATTAGTTAATCCTTATCATTTTGGTCGAGCAAACGACGTTAACCAAAAGCGCTACCGGGAGCGCACCCCGCAAAAATGTTAAATATAATAATTACTCATACTTTGGATGATACTTTGCGAATACTTCGGATTGATTTTCATTTTGTTTCACCAAGTCTTAGGATGAATGTTTGAATGTCATTAAAAAAGGGAATGATTAGGTGGTTATCCGAAAATCCCGATGGAGAAAAAAGAGAAAAATTCAAATGCATCATTTCTTGGACTTAGATTGTTAGAACAATTTGAAATAACCCTTGAGGATCTGGGTATAAAAGACTCAGAGTTAATACTTTGTCACACAATATATTTCATGATCTAGTCTGTTTTGAATTTCAAATAACGTGTGACAGATATTAGTTCAACTACTGTGGAATATTGTGTGTTTTAAATCAATAAAAGTTTATGTGGTGTGTTTATCTACCCTTTTGCATTACACTGTCACACTCCACATACTTTTATTTTATTTGCACACACAACGGTCATAACTTTGACCCACCCACCCACCTTTTTTATCATCCGAGTATTTGTTTTGACTTGTTTTAGTGCACCATTGCTTTCCCAACCTCTCTTATTTACACTCACTTTACATTGGGGACAATGTAAGTTCGTTAGTAGGGGGTAGAGTCGTTGTTGGTCTAGCAATGGTATTAATGCTTATTTTGTATCAGAAAAACACTTAGTTTTTTATTTTTTTCGAGCATTATTTAGTTGATTAAAATAAATTGTATAAGGTATATTTTTCATGGATTTGTAGATATAATGATCAATTTGGATGTGTATAACCAACGTGAACCGTAAGTGCATTGTAATTCCAAATATATTTGTGTAACATGAATTCTTTCACGTAAAGCCTTTGATATTGAAGCGGAAAATTTTAAACTGTATCCATTCAGTATCCTAGTGGTTATTCTAGATAATAACAGTAACTTAGTACCTAACTTTTGAACGTGTACTTGTGAATATCGAAGGTTTGAATGTGATAGAAAGGATATAAGTTAAGTTTATGAAAAAAAAAAAAAAAAAGAGAAGAAGAAATGAACTATATGTATGTTGGTTGTAGCTACCAATGATTTGAGTGCAGTAGGGCGTTATCACGAAACGTCCTATATCACTATGTGGTTTAAAAGCTCCCGATTGCTGATGATAGTAGTCCAAATTAGGGTGTTATCACGAAACGTCCTATTGCTGGGAATGAAGGCATATGCTACACATGTGAAATTAAGTTCATCAAAAGAAAAAAAAAAAAATTTAAGCGTGGTTGAAAACTTAGTTATCTTCTGACTATCCCCAGTATAAACTGAATGATATGCTTTAGGGATTATCCTAATATGTACTCGGAAGAACTTTGTGTGGAACTGTTACTGCTTATACCTAGAAAAGTCATTAGGGCTGTCTGAATGGATATTTGTGCGTTTGCTTGAATTATTCAAGAGAGGATAGTGGAAATTGAAAAGGCTTGTCACACACACACTCTGTTATACATTTATATTAAGGTTAAAGCCTGGTTGTAATTCTAATGGTTGTATTATCTAGTTGTTCCTTATATCTTATATCTTCATGAATTTATCTCTTATTCATTTTGTTTTATCGCTTGTTTTGATCGAGGACGACCAAAAGCTAAGTAGGGGGTTGTGATGAGAGATAAATTTATGATCATTATTATGACATTTCGCCCCACTTCTGATACCATTTTGAGCATTTATGTATCAAATCAAGTCATAAATACTAAGTTTTATCAAAATGTATGAGTAGTAATTATTATATAAATTATCGTGTTTTTATTATATTTTTATAAGTTTTTTATAGATTTAATAATCGGACTGTCGTGTTGAAAATTACTATATTTTATAAAGGTTTTATTTACCGCTAGTATGATAGATCTAAAAATATCATAGCTAAAGACGTAATATTAACCTAAAAAGTGTCGATAAAATTCAACGCGGTTTACGAACTTTTGTTGTCGATTTACTCGCGGTTCGTTTCTTTGTGTTCGGGTAAAAAGAGATAATATTTACTTGCGGAGACGGAACTCGAAGAATGAATGACGAAACGAGAGTTATGCCCGACCGAGTGGATTCGGCCAACACCACAAAATAAATATCTTGGATATTTTACGGGAATATTCCAAGATATTCCTGGATATTTATTTGATCACAAAATAAATATCCTTGATATTTAGCTCACCAAACTTGGAGCCCAAGGCCATAAAAATATCCCACGTTACGACACGAGGTATTTTGAAGGATGGAAGAATATGCCACAAGCTTACAAGTTCAACGGGTCGGTTTTCCTACGTGCTTATACCGTAAAATATCTTCAACGAATATGTGACCCAACTTAGAGGCATTTTCAGGGGAAGAGTCCTTGATGAAAGTTTTAGATCTTCAAATAAGCTTTCCAACGCATTTTGAATCACGTCAATCGGAGGTCTACAACTCAAGTTATGATTTTTATACCAAAACTCGGTTCAAACCCAACTTTGGACTCGGTTCGAACCTAAAAATCCTATAAATACACCCCTCAACCCATCACTTTCCTTTGCCCCTCTTGGCCACTCTCTTGGCCAAGCTCTCCCTCTTCCATTTCCCCTCTTCTTCCATCTCCTTTCTTCTCTTTTCTTGTTTTCATTTTGGGCCCATATATATATATATATATGTCGATGTATGTATATATATATATGCATATGTGTATAAATAAATAGAGTAGTATCGTTGTAATGCTTGGATTTATTATCGAGGATTGTTGTCTCGGAAGCCGTTGTTACTTTCACGAGGATTAGGCTCCAATTCAGCAGTTGTAATCGGTAATTTTCTAATGTTATTATGTTTATTATTTCTATCTATTTATATACATATATATATTAGTAGTAGTAATATCTAGCCAAGATATGAATCGAATTAGTTAATCTTTTGGTAAAATGAATGATCGACTCGGTAATCATGATTAAAATCGGTTATAATGAATCTCTTTCTATGTTTGAATTGAAGTAGCTAATTGATTTGAAAGAATTCATAATCTAATTATGAATTGACACCTCGTAGTTAGTTTATGAACTCGTTAATAGAAAGACCGGAGGGTAAAATTGGCCGAGTGAAAACGTGACAACGGAATCCGATTTCCTAAACCGGGGGTAGATTTGTTTCGGGAGAAACAAATTCTTATTGAAATTTATACTCGAGAGATTATCACGTTAAATTCGCCTGTTTAATTGACATCTTTTAAAATTGGCCGTATGACAAAACGGGAGTGACCCATGCTTGAGGATGACATTGGACAGAGGACAAGACATATGACAATTTCATACGCTCGTGTGAGGAGGAGTTGTCTAGCTTAGGAGTATACCGGTTCATATATAATTGACACCTTGAATAAAGGAAGATCTGTCTCATTCAATTCTACTAAAAAGAGATATTGATTCAGTAACATAATTCTTGGCTAGATCTAAAAATATATATAATATTAGTATTTATTTGTTTTATTTACTGTTTTACTAACATCTAACATCTAACAATCTAACTACTAACATAATCTAACCGAGGAAAAGTTAAAAACTGCGACTTAGATCGAGTTAATAATAGCTTCTTGGTGTTTAACCCCACTTAAAAGAATTACCATGTTTTCCCTGTGGATACGATACTCTGACTCACCAGACTAGCACTACAATTTGACCCGGTACACTGCCGGTTAGGATCTGTATAGCCTAGGTAATGTCCGTCAGCTTTCTGGCGCCGTTTCCAAGGTTAGGTTTAGGTCTGTCAGTATTTTGGCGCCGTTGCCGGGGTATAAGGTATATATTTCATGGATTTGAAGATATAATGATCAATTTGGATGTGTATAACCAATGTGAACCGTAAGTGCATTGTAATTCCAAATATATTTGTGTAACATGAATTCCTTCACGTAAGCCTTTGATATTGAAACGAAAATTTTAAACTGTATCCATTCAGTATCCTAGTGGTTATTCTATAGATAATTGCAGTAACTTAATACCTAATTTTTGAACGTGTACTGTGAATATCTGAAGGTTTGAATGTGATAGAAAGGATATAAGTTAAGTTTATGAAAAAAAATAAAAAAAAAATAATAATAAATAAAGATGAACTATCTATATGTTGGTTGTAGCTACCAATGATTTGAGTGCAGTAGGGCGTTATCACGAAACGTCCTATATCACTATGAGGTTTAAAAGCTCCCGACTGCCTGATGATAGTAGTCCAGCTAGGGTGTTATCACGAAACATCCTATTGCTGGGAATGAGGGCATATGCTACAAATGTGAAATTAAGCTCATCGAAAAAAAATAAAAATAAAATTTTTTTTGTTTAAGCATGGTTGAAAACTTAGTTATCTTCTGACTATCCCCAGTATAAACTGAATGATATGCTTTAGGGATTATCCTAATAAGTACACGGGATAACTTTGTGTGGAAATGTTCCTGCCTATACCTAGGAAAATCATTAGGACTGTCTGAATGGATATTTGTACGTTTGCTTGAATTATTCAAGAGAGGATAGTTGAAATTGAAAAGGCTTGACACACACACACTCTGTTATACATTTATATTAAGGTTAAAGCCTGGTTGTAATTCTAATGGTTGTATTATCTGGTTGTCCCTTATATCTTCTATCTTCATGAATTTATCTCTTATTCATTTTGTTTTATCGCTTGTTTTGCTCGAGGACGACCAAAAGCTAAGTAGGGGGTTGTGATGAGAGATAAATTTATGATCATTATTACGACATTTTACCCCAATATTGATAACATTTTGAGCATTATTGTGTCAAATCAAGTCAAAATTACTAAGTTTTATTCAAATGTATAAGTAGTAGTTATTATATAAATTATCGTATTTTTATAAGTTTTTTATTAGTTTTTGTACCGGTTTAGTAACCGGAGTGTCGTGTCGGATTTACGTTTGGTATTTTGGTGGTTCATTGCAGGATTATATATTGACCAAGATTCCACGTAACGACATGTTTTGAAGCCTAAAAGATGGATTTTGAGGGAAAGAAGAAAATGCCACAAGCTTACGAGTTCAACGGATCAAATTATTTTTCCTACGCGCTTCTACCGTAACCTGTTTTCGATGGAAATTTGACCCAAATTAGAGGCATTTTCTGGAGAATAGTTCTTGACGAAAGTTGTAGATATTTAAATGATCTTTCCAACGCATTTTGAATCACGTCAATCGAAGGTGTACAACTCAAGTTATGAATTTTTTTCCGAACAGTGAAATTTCGGGACGAACCGGGAGATTTTTTAGCTCAAATGTTGCATGTTACTTGCAATGATTCCTTGTAACAAACTTCACATGTTACCTACATGACTCACCACCTCCATGTGAAGACTAATGATGACAAATATTCTCCCACATGCTAAAAAAAACTAGATGAACTCTTCCCAAATACAACCTCCCCATATACACCTCCTCAACTACAACCTCCCTCATTCAAACCTTCCCTCAACTTCCCCTATAAATACCTCCCCATCTCCATTCATTTCACTTGCCCCATCTTGGCCACTCTTGGCCAAGATCTCTCTTCTCCACCTCCTCCCCTTTCTTCCATTTCCCTCTTCTTCATGTCCCTTCTTCATCTCTTTTCTCTTTTTATTTTGTTTTCGGGCCCGTATATATACATATGTCTATGTATGTATATATATGTTTTTTTTTATATATATAAATAAAGTAGTAATGTTGTAATGCTTGAGAAAATTATCGAAGAAGTTGCTTTTGAGGAAAGGTTGCTATTTTCAAGAATACAACTTAGATCCGAAGTAAACGGGTAATTTTATTGAGTTTTACTTTTTGTTGTTCTATATTTATATATCTATATGTTTGTTTCTATATATGTGAGAATCGATAAATGCTTAGATCGAAAGGCTAAATTTGGTTGTAATAGAATTTTGTCATCTTGACAAAAGCTATTATGGAAAACTTCCACCGTTTAATCCATGACATTTTGACGAGATCGATATATATATCTATGTATAACTAAAAATATATCTAGCCAAGATATGAATCTGAATTAGTTAATCTTTTGGTAAAATGAATGATCGACTCTGGTAATAATGATTAAAATCGATTATGATGAATCTCTTTCTTTCTGCGCTTAATGAAACGTTAAAATAGAAAGACCGGAGGGTAAAATTGGCCGAGTGAAAACGTGACAACGGAATCCGATTTCCTACCCGGGGGCAGATTTGTCCTAGAAAAACAAATCTTATTAAAATTGTGCTCAAGATCGTATTACGTTAATTTATCTGTTTTAATCGAAATTCGAAACATTGCTCGTATGACAAAACGGGAGTGACCTATGCTTTGGATGACATTGGACTGATGACATTTGACATATGACAATTTCATACGCTCGTGTGAGGAGGAGTTGTCTAGCTTAGGAGTACACCGATTCATATATAATTTACACCTTGAATAAAGGAAGATCTCGTCTCATTTATTTCTACTAAAAGATATTGATTCAAGAACATAATTCTTGGCTAGATCCAAAAATATATATAATATTAGTATTTATTTGTTTTATTTTCTTGTTTTACTAACATCTAACTCTAACATTACTAACTAATCTAACTGATCTAACTATCTAACCCGAGGAAAAGTTAAAAACTCGCGACTTAGATCGAGTTAATAATAGCTTCTTGGTGTTTAACCCCACTTAAAAGAATTACCATGTTTTCCCTGAGGAATACGACCTGACTCACCAGACTAGCACTACAATTTGACCCGGTACACTGCCGGTTAGGATCTGTATAGCCTAGGATAAGTCAACACTCTTCTTATCACATTTCTTTTTTATTTTTCCGTTGGTATCTACCTTCTTTTAGTTACCAATTTTCTTCTTCTATTAAATTCGAGTTATTTTCTATTTTCGATAATAGAAAGTAAACGTGGTCATAACAGCCGAGGATAAGTCAATACATTTCTCAATCTCATTTGTATTTTTATTTTCATTGGTACCTACCTATTTGGTAAGATATCAATTTTTTTATAAAAATACTCGATAAATACCGAGTGGCTTCGGTAATTACCGAGAGAGAGAGAGAGAAAAAAAAAAAACCGAAAAAAAAAAAAAAAAAAAAAATCTCGGTAAATACCGAGTGGAGTCGGTAATTACCGGGAGAGAGAAAAAATAATAATCAATGTGTTTTTTTTTATCGATTTCGTGATCTTTTCTATTCGATATTTTTCACAAAAATCATCAAATCGAGTTATGAAAACGGCCGAAATCAGTAATGAAACACCATCTGATTCAGATTTTATCTATTTCAAGTTATTTTTCTATTTTTCGATAGTTGATGACCAGAAATGGTAAGACCCCAAAACGAAGTCATATCAGTCAGGGAAATCCTGACGGAGAATCATTTTCGAATCGAAATACGAGAATGACTGAAACTAGTGATGAAACACCTGAACGAGGGCTTGATCATGCCCAAGGGAATATTAATAAATAAAATAAAAATAAAAGTAATCAGAATTGGAAGCAGGTTGGAAGGAACCAAGTTTGAAAGGGCCAATTCAAACCAAACCTTATCCAGCTAAACCCAAATTCATCTCGGTTCAACCAGATAAGGCAACACCATATCCAATGCATATTTTGAAGAAAAAGATACAGAATGATGAAACACAGTCATTCGAGGAAGCTTTACCATATTCATCTAATGACAAGGGTAAGGGAGGTATACATTCTATCCCTATTACAAAGATGAAGTTGGATAAAAAGTATGTATGTTTTCTTGACGATTTTAGTAAGGGAGAAGTTTGGGAGTTAATCATGAGAGCGTTATCTTCAACATTTACAATTCATTGAAATATCCATACATTACACTAGAATCTAGTTCTTGTGTAGACACTTTGTGTTCTCTTGTTGTGGATCGTACTAACACGCAGGTAACTGAAGAAGATGACTCCAGTAATAATGTGAAAGCTCGTAAACCCAAAGCTCGAAAATCAAAGGAAAAGTTCAAGAATCGTTTGGATTGGTGGGAATTGTCTAACCTCTCGTTGGAAACCGGTATTGAAGAAGGATGCGGTACGTGAGGATGACCCACCACCGTGCCTTAAAAACCGAAGCACGGTAAAGTCTGGCTATAGACTATAAATGTAGTCAATGACGGGTACTATCCTTCCTTTTTACTCCTTAAGCATTTATTTTTAGTGGATTATGTGCTTAATTGTTACGTGCTTTTGTGAGTAATTGTTAGAAGTATCCCGTTTTGTTTAGTATATTATATTAGTTAATCCTTATCATTTTGGTCGAGCAAACGACGTTAACCAAAAGCGCTACCGGGAGGCAACCCGTAAAAATGTTAAATATAATAATTACTCATACTTTGGATGATACTTTGCCAATACTTCGGATTGATTTTCATTTTGTTTCACCAAGTCTTAGGATGAATGTTTGAATGTCATTATAACGGGAACGATTAGGTGGTTATCCGAAAATCCTGATGAAAAAAAAAAAGAGAAAATTCAAATGCATCATTTCTTATACTTAGGTTGTTAGAACGATTTGAAATAACCTTTGAGGATCTGGGTATAAAAGACTCAGAGTTAATACTTTGTCACATATTTCATATCATGATCTAGTCTGTTTAAATTTCAAAAATAATGTGTGACATGTATTAGTTCAACTACTGTGGAATATTGTGTGTTTTAAATCAATAAAAGTTTATGTGGTGTGTTTATCTACCCTTTTGCATTACACTGTCACACTCCACATACTTTTATTTTATTTGCACACACAACGGTCATAACTTTAACCCACCCACCCACCCTTTAATATCATCCGTGTATTTGTTTTGACTTGTTTTAATGCACCATTGCTTTCCCAACAACTTATTTACACTCACTTTACATTGAGGACAATGTAAGTTATACCTTATACCTCGCCCTAAGATCTAAAACTTTCATCAAGGACTCTTCCCCCGAAAATGCCTCTAAGTTGGGTCGCATATTCGTTGAAGATATTTTACGGTATAAGTACGTAGGAAAACCGACCCGTTGAACTTGTAAGCTTGTGGCATATTCTTCCATCCTTCAAAATACCTCGTGTCGTTACGTGGGATATTTTTATGGCCTTGGGCTCCAAGTTTGGTGAGCAAAATATCGAGGATATTTATTTTGTGATCAAATAAATATCCAAGGAATATCTTGGAATATTCCCGTAAAATATCCAAGGAATATCTTTGGAATATTCCCGTAAAATATCCAAGATATTTATTTTGTGGTGTTGGCCGAATCCACTCGGTCAGGCATAACTCTCGTTTCGTCATTCATTCTTCGCTTCCGTCTCCGCATGAAATCTTATCTTTTTTTACCCGAACACAAAGAAACGAACCGCGAGTAAATCGACAACAAAAGTTCGTAAACCTGCGTTGAATTTTATCGACACTTTTCAGGTTAATATTACAGTCTCTAGTCATGATATTTTTAGATCTATCATACTAGCGGTAAATAAAACCTTTATAAAATATAGTAATTTTCAACACGACAGTCCGATTATTAAATCTATAAAAAAACTTATAAAAATATAATAAAAACACAATAATTTATATAATAATTACTACTCATACATTTTGATAAAACTTAGTATTTATGACTTGATTTGATACATAAATGCTCAAAATGGTATCAGAAGTGGGGCGAAATGTCATAATAATGATCATAAATTTATCTCTCATCAATACCATGTAGAAATCTGGGCCCAAACTCATATAAGAGGAGGGACCTCATCCCAAAACCTAGGTTATGAGGTGAGGGAAGTCCATCTCTTAATATGGTGGGTGATACAATATCAAGTGCCCAATGTGGAGACAACTTTAACACCTCCCTAAATGGAGAGGGTGAGTTAGAGGAATTTTAAGTTTAGATATGCTTGAAGGACATCATTGAGAGTATGGAATATTTATAAGAAGCTTAAAACATTTAAAAATTCGTAAAATGTTTAAAAGTTTACCATTGATCACAACAAAAAAACAAAAAAAACCAAATAAATTACTATTGGAGATTGTCTTATAAGTAGATCAAACTCTCTCTTTTCCTGACATAACTTGCTATCAAAGGGCAGTTACTAGCAAAGAAAATAAATGAAGCATGCCAACAAAAACTAATATTCACAAGAAATACAAACTAAAATATATCAAAATTCTCAATTTTATAGCACTTGCCGTAGATACTGTAAATCATTTAAAAACTCTATTATAGAGATTTCAACAGGAAAAATAACATACTGCGGCAGATACTCTATTTTTTACTGTAAACTACAGATTCTGTAAAATTTCCTTTACATTTACCGCATTCATCCAGTTTCTGTAAATTTTCCTTTATATCTTCCGCATTATATAAAATAAAGAGTCTGATACTTTTCCTCTTAAATAAAGATTCTGTAAACTAGAAAACTTTGTATTTAAAACAGTATAATAGAGTATTCGTTAAGAGTATCTGATGCGCGTGCTCTTATTATGATTGTTAATCTCGTACGTCTTTTATCAGGCTATGTTACTATATTCCAGTTGCACACAAATCTTCTCTATTGTTCACCTCCAAACCTAAGTTGACAGCATATGCTTCTATTTCTTCGAATTTCTGTATTGTTTCACCTTCAATGCTATCCTCTTTTTAACCTATAACATCTGGATGGGTTGTGAATAAGTCGTGCATTTGTATCTATGTATGTCCTAAATAGACTTCCGTACCTACTATTTTTAACCTATAACATTATTTTTAAAGAAACATCTGGATGAGTTGAATAAGTCGTGCATTAGTATCTCTATATGCCCTAAATGGACTTTCGTACCTACTCACCGTACCTACTACCTTTTTAAATTGCTTTAAAATACAACTTCACTCGTTTTACCTCAAAAAGTAATAAAAATGAAATTCGTTAGTTTGCTTTTGTTTTTTGTCTCAATAATGTTTTAATTTTTTTTTCATATATATGTTACGACTTCTTTCTATGTTAAAATATTAGTATGAAAAAGATGCTACTCTCTTTTGACTTAATGTCAACATATCACTTAATACCAATATAACACCACTTGCCAGAAATGATCAGTGTCACAAAGATTGCATTGCAACTGTCGATATCACCTAATGCCAATGTCAACATCACTTTTTTCATCTATAGGTTAACAACTTCTTTCCAATATCAACATCACTTGATGCAAGAAAGGATTAGTGTCACAAAGATTGCAACTGTCGATATCACCTAATATCAACATCACTTTTTTCATCTATAGATTAATGACTTCTTTCCATATTAAAATATTAGTGTCTCTCATTTGCGAGTGTCAACATACCACTAATGCCAATATCAACATCACTGCTAGAAAGGATTAGTGTCACAAAGATTGTAACTGTCGATATCACTTAATGCCAATATCAACATCACTTGAATGCCTTCAAAAAAAAATAAACATCACTTGAATGAAACAGGGCAACTTAAACGGAACCTCTTACCTCAGGCTTTGAATCAACCGCTTTAAACTTACAAGTATATTTTCCATCACCTCCTGAAACAACTAAACTGCGTTTCTTGAATTCAAGAAAAGCGCCTAAACAATCTCAAGAAAAACGCTAAAACAATCTTAAGGGTATGTTAAGAAACACATCATTTCTTTTGTGATATATGGGTGATGAGACCAAAGATGAAAAAAGAATAGACCTCAAAGCCTCCGAGCATGTAATTGAAGTTATACGCAAAGCATGTAAAGTTTGAAGTTATGATTAAAGAAAGCGTTGGAAAAGGAAGAGAATTAGCTGCATCTTCCATAATAAGTGTTGTTTTAGTAATTAAACTGAACAAATACTCTTTACTTTGTTTTAGTGCTGTGAACATGACAAGTATTATAAGAGTGGTTTAATTTTTTTACTTTAATAATAAAAGTTTTTACTTGATTTACTCATTGTCACAGAATCGACCGTGTGAAAATCAAATTTATAACCAACCATTATCCTACACATATCGATTCACCACACCATTTTCACAATGCTAACAGCTCAAAAAGTCAATTTGCAATACGATTACTCATGAATATACACATTGCGAATATAGTACTTCAATTAACAAGAGATTAGCGTATTTATTGGGTGTGCATATATTCAAAAAATCAAAGGACATGCAACTTAATCATTTTATACTCTATTTTAAATATATTAATTATACTTTGTTAATCTACGTGATTCTTCTTTAAGCGACATTTAAAAATCCGGAAGGAGTACCATTTAAAAAATTATTAGAGTTTTAATACTCCACATTTTTTACCGTAAATAATGTAAATGTTGAAGAACATTTAATGAAAATCATCAATTAATGCAAAAAGTAGAAACTTATTTTGGGACATCCCGAAAAGTAAACATGAACACTTAAAATATGACGGAAGGAGTAATTAATTTATTCATTGTTTTATATTATCGTTTATCAAATATATTGCATTAAGATTACTTGTTTCATACTCAACAAAATATGTTTTGCAATTTTAGTAAATAAAAATCATATAGTAAGTTCCTTCTGCTTGACCGGAAATACAGCTATTATATGTACAAAATCAGACTTAACTGCCGTGGAGCGGCTATTTACGCCCTCTACATGCCTACATATGGGTGAATCGAGGACAAATAGCTGGATGAAGTGACGGGTGAAATGATCACTTGCCAGAAAGGATTAGTGTCACAAAGATTGCAACTGTCGATATCATTTAATGCCAATATCAACATCACCTTTTTCATTAACGCTTCTTTCCAATATTAACATCACTTGATGCCAGAAAGGATTAGTGTCACAAAGATTGCAACCGTCGATATCACTTAATGACAATGCCAACATCACTTTTTTCATCTATATGTTAACAACTTCTTTCCAATATCAACATCGCTTGATGCCAGAAAGGATTAGTGTCACAAAGATTACAACTTTCGATATCACTTAATGCCAATGTCAACATCACTTTTTTCATCTATAGGTTAACGACTTCTTTCCAATATTAACGTCACTTGATGCCAGGAAGGATTAGTGTCACAAAGATTGCAACTTTCGATATCACTTAATGCCAATGTCAACATCACTTTTTTTCATCTATAGGCTAACAACTTCTTTCCAATATCAACGTCACTTGATGCCAGAAAGGATTAGTGTCACAAAGATCGCATTAATGTCAATACTTTAAAAATGTTTTATCAAGTATTCTTCCTTTCCCATATGCAGGAAAATGGATTAATGAGCGAAATCAAACATCAAAAAATACTTTATCGAATCAAACATCAATTAGTTAGCTATATTCTTCAGTTCCTATGTTAAAGATGATTTTTAAGTTATGTTTTCTTAATTACACGTATAAAACAATGTTATCATTCTTTAATGGGAGTCCATTTCTGATAAAAGACATGCACTCAGTTTTACCAATTAATTTTGATTTATAGCATGTGTGACACCAATCAAACTATTTGGAGAAACCAATTAAACAATCTGGACACTACAATTAATTTTCATTTAAAGCATGCGTGACACCGATCAAACTATCAACACATTACAAAATTCAGTTACATAAGTTAAGTTTGTTCATTTGCTTAATTACTCCCTCCGTTTTTCTTATCTGTCGTTTAAGGAAGAAACACATAAGTTAAAAAAAAATTTAATGTCTCTGACATGTACCGTAAAATACAAAGTTATCCTTCTATACATAGTATGATACGAGAGTATTAGAAAGACCATCAAGATCTGAATGCGGAATCAAACTATCGTATTTCACTAAGTGAGTGAGTGTACATTACAAAGTAGGAATACAAGTTTATATATATATACTAGTGAAATGGGACTCCGTGCAACGCACGGAGTGCCCATGCTATAAGTTTTAACTTATTTGACGATATTAAATACGAAGAAATGTAGCATGTAACGAACCGCACCCTATCCCAACATTTTTTAACACTCACCTATCCAATCCTACCTCACCATGCCCTACACCACATTATCTTACCACATATTATCTTACCACACTACCCTATATTACGTACTTTATTCAACCTATCAAACTTTACTTAACTTACGCCACATCATCCAACCATACCATCCTACCCTACCATACATCACCGCATTACATCTCATACATCGCCTCACCTACATTAGCACACCCTACCGCACCCTACATCTCTACCTACCTACAAACCTAACCTACCTCCCAACCTACATATTAATTCACTATCCTAGCTAAGCCTATTACACCCTATTTTATCTCATACCACCCTACCTTACCCTACCCACCACCCCATCCTACTCTACCCTACAACTCCCTACCCTACCGTGCCCACCACCCATCTTACTATACCCTACCCTTCCCACCACCCTAACCCAACCCACCTCTCACACCTTTTAGGGTGGCATCAAAACACGTTCATAGAAGAATAATATAAGTGCGTATGAAATGAATATCCGACACATCTTCGACATCTCCCGACATCGTATGGATACTTTTCGACACTACCGAATAATTTTTTTCAATTTCTACTTAAATCAATTTTAACCGAAAAAATGAAGCTATCTTCGACATTATCGCAACAACACGTGTTCTACCCAAAACACGGCACGACACGCTTCGATACACCCCGACGCCATATCCAACGGTTGTCGGTTGATCAAATGAATATTAATTAAAAAATTTTAATTAAAATCTAACACACTATCAACACTCCACGACACAAAATCGACACCTTTCGACACTACTAAACCATTGACCAAAGAAAAAAACCGACACACACAATATATAGAAGTAAAAAACGAAGACGGAAAAAAATAATCAATACGTAGCCCCAAAAAACGATGGCCCTAAAAAAAACCGTATACACACAACGTAAAATATATATACGCAAAATAGGAAAAGAAGACACACACAAACAAACTATAAGTATATCAAATATCACGCGTCGTATCGTATTAGGATAAGATAAAAAAAAAAAAAAAGAAAGAGATCTCGATGGAAAGCAAAATAACGTAATTAAATTGGAATCGGATACATCTTAAGACAACACACATAATAAGATTAAGAATAAATTAAAGCCAATGTGTAGATTAAAAATACAATTGAGTCTCTAAAATGGAACAATTTAACTCAAACCCTTCACCTCAAAAAAAAAAAAAAAAAAAAAAAAAAACAATTTTTTCTTTGGGGTACAGCCCAATGAACAGTAAAATATTTATAATAAAAAAAAAAAAAAAAAAGATTGGGCCTGATTTTTGGGCGATGAACAATAAAATGACGGACCAATCAAAAAAAAACAAGTGTCACAAAACTACACTTTTTCCCTTCTTATTAGTATAGGGAGATATGAGAAAAGACGACAGGGGTGACAAATAGATACTAAATGTGTTGTCATGTCAGAGTGGTTGACTCTCCAAATACCTCGTTTTTCCAACTCAAATTCTTTGAGTTCAAAGGAAAAGTAGAAAATCATTCAAAACTAAGCAAGTCTCCAGAATCACTACACCCCCCCCACCCAGAAATTAAGTTGCAGGAGCGATTTGGTACTTACTTCTTCCAATGTGACTGATGTGTCCATTTCCAAGGATTTATCAAAAAGGCCATATAATTACTGTTTAATTATTCTCTTCAGCTTTCCTAGGCTGAAAAATACACCACATTAAGTATCAATAATTCAAGAACATCACCGTAAATAAAAAAAATATGCTATTAACTAACCAAGCACCATCAAATTATGAGGTAGAAAAAAGCTTTGATATGATGCTCAACTTAGCATGTTTGAATCCCTGAGAAGTGAAATAGAGAAATAAAAAGCAAAAGGGAGTCTTTCGAGACACCACAGTGAGGTTCAATTGCTGGAAAGTCAGACCTCATGCATGAGGTTCGACTATGCAAAGGCTGAATGTCCACATTCAACTTTTGAAATGTCGAACCTCACGCCCCGTATGGTGCCAGGTAGATCCCAATGCAAAACCCCGAATTTCAAAAGCTTTCAAGTCGTATGGTTCCGACATAGAGAACTAATT
This sequence comes from Gentiana straminea, assembly GCA_036785695.1. Classification (NCBI taxonomy): domain Eukaryota; kingdom Viridiplantae; phylum Streptophyta; class Magnoliopsida; order Gentianales; family Gentianaceae; genus Gentiana; species Gentiana straminea. The sequence continues at coordinate 14,382,513 of JAVUPR010000266.1, read as the reverse complement.
AAGCTCACCACATAGTACGATGAAATGTATGAACAAAACAAGAAACCAGTTCATAAAACTAAAAGAAGCCTGCAAAGATAAAAAAGAATAGGCCACTGCTCACCAGCCTCGCGGAACATTTGCTCCGTCTCGAGCATCTGACCCTTGTCAAGAATCATATCCCGGATTGTCTGTACTGACGTGGACGTAGCATCAAACCTTTCCTCAACTCCGTTCACGAAGGTGAAAGTGATTTCAGGTGGGTGGTCGTCGGTACGGCGCTTCACTAAAACCTGGCAAGCCGGGTTCGACTCTTTGGCTTTACGGGCGTTGCATTGGGACAAAAACTCCATACACGCAGCTGTCCTAGGATCCAATACGTTGAATTCGATTCTCCCTTTAGACAAAAACTTCAACATTTTTTGTCGTGATGTTCCCCGATCTTTTTCAACCAATCAAATGGCTGAACAATGGAAAAAAATTTGAAAATTTTGAAGTGCTCACAGTTCTTAATCTTCTATACCAAAAAATTATTCTGTGCGTCGTCTCTGTAACCTTGTCAAGCATAACAAGTGCATCTAAAAGTTGCAACCCACATTTGCTCCCACTCCCTAATTTTATTCTCAATACTAACTCTCTAAACAAAAGAGCAACAAAAATCCACCTCCAAATAAGAACAAATAAGAAAATCTCATAAATTTCATACACAAAACTATCAGCAGAACCACCTGTTTTCATATCGATACAACAAAAATAAATAAGGAAAACAAATCCAAACAAAATAGCAAGAGAAATAACATGAATCAAACTTTGAATTAAATATTAAAATTTCAATACAAATCCATACTTATCTGGATTAGAAGAAACTGCAACTCAGCTCACAGTTGATCAAATTATTCAACACGGCCCAAAAAGGCCTTCCTCCGGTCCTCCCACAAAGCTTAATGAACAAAAGATATTTCATTTTCAGAGTGAAGGATGTCTGTCTGTCTAGGGCAAATGTTGCGATTACGGGGCTGCGCTCTTGATTTTACAGGAGAGATGAAGCTAATATTAGTTGTGGATTGTGTTTAAATGTATCCACTTTGGGAGAAAAGTGTACTAACCACTCTAAATTTTAGTTGAAGTGTATATCAAGAGCCCTTGTTGGAATTGCTCTGATTTCTCAGATGAAGTAAACCTTTTAGAGCTCACAAAATCATGCCATAAAGTTTATCATATCCTTTTATTCAGTTTGTACAAAATAAACTACTATACAAACAGAGCATTCAGTGAACAGTACAACCAATTTTGCATGAAGTAAAATGAATGGCATCAAATGAATGGCGTATTGATTCTATAAGCATTATCCTGCACTGTAGACAAGAACAATTCAGCACGCCTACCAACCCCATCCAATTAGAAGCAAACTCTGGCATTCACATTAATTCTTTAAGCATACATATGATGCTCCAATTTTCTAATTCATGTGGGATTAGTATATATGGCATATTCCAAAGATGGCCACTTTTTCAGTAATAATCCAACTTTGAGATGAATAAAAATTGTCCTTAAAAAAAAAATGAAGAAAAATTGACACTTTACAAACCATAAAAAATATCAATAGGGTAGTTTACCTTGCTGATACTATCTCCGCTGCTGATGTAACGGAGGCAGACGCGATTATGTGTTACCTGTGGCAGCGACGGCTATTCAGCTCTCAGCAAAACACAAATTTTACAGGGCATTTAGTTATTTAAGTTTATCAACCGAAATTGTTGCAACAATAAGCTTATGACATAATTCATGCCATGAATAAGTTTGAACTATACAAACTGGGTGAAAAGCCGTTAATGCCCTTCCCCTTCTTGATTTGGGTGATTTACTTAACACTAAAAATGTAATTAACCATTAACTAAAAATCTGATTAAAGTTTCTTAATCCGACCCCAATATTAAGGCGGGTAAAATAACCAACCCTAATTTACGCGCCAAAATCAGATCAAAAGCCCCTTTCCTATCCTATTTCCCCCTTTGCAAAGCCATTTACTCTACTGTGTCTCTCCCTCAGTGTTCAGTCATTGTCCTCGCCGGAACAGCCCTCTATTTTCTTCTTCTCCGTGAATCATTGTCCGAGCCGAGCTGGGTGGTAATCGAAAGGGTTTCTTGGATTTCTATATCGTTATGTGAATGTAAATTAAGCTAATATCATTGAATTGCATTTAAATGATTGAGTTTGTGGTGTACATGATTTTGGAGATTAGGAAGGTGTGTATGTGGTGTTGAATGATTTAGGCAAATTGAGTTTTATATCCTTCATGGACCAAATCCTAGTTTGTGGTCCATAACCAATAAAAATACTCGCCGTGTTTCGGTGTTTGTAATTAAAGGGACCCTTTATTGGGGAAATAGGAGAATTTATTTTGAGCTAAAGAGACGGAACCACACCGTTTAAATACATAATAAAACTGTGTGGTTCATATTGAATTACACGGTGTTTCCATACAAATGGTGACACCATACAAGTATTTCTTCCGTTATTGGAGACTATATTGTTCCATTTTCGACTCGTAACCCAACTTGAACAAGATTATAAACTCGTTTTCTAAACGAATAAAAATGAGCTTACTTATAAACGTCTCACGAATCTGTTTATATAGATATACAAATGTAGTACAATATAACCATGTTCTAAGAAAATATTTTTTTCTTTTTATTTCATTTATCATATAAATGGCCTTTGGATGAACCACTAAGATGGAAAACGTTTTTCTTACCTTATCGAGTAGTGCTTTCAATGCGGATTAAAGGAAGTAAAACCGAGGAGCATAGGAAACAGGCATGAGAAAACCCCTGTATGGCTTCGTCAATTTCTCGATAAAGAGAAATATACCAACATGAGTAGTTCGAATGTATAGAAAAATAATTTTTTTTATACTTCTGACTATTAGATAGTGTTCATAAATTTCATAATAAATACCTAAAGATTCATAGTGAACTTCGATGGGAGTTTCTCTTGAAGCAATAACGCGTTGATCTAGTCGCCACCTTTTGCCGCCTATAGCCAGAAACTCCAATTTTGAGTGACAAACCATCCTCTTCAGTTGAATCACCCGTCTCATTAATCATGATGTCACATCATCATAAACCCGGGACTGCACACTTCTAACATACTAAACATTTTACTCTACTATGTGTATATATAGTTACCGAGTGCCCGCTGATGCGACCATCACATATGGATAACCCTCAATAGACAATTCATATATGAAGCAAGACATTGTCCGTACGACATCTTCATAATGTCTTATTTTCGAGTACCAATAATTCACTACTGATCAATATCTATGATCATATCAATGATTCATCCGACCGATCAGTTCCAAAATTAGCAATCGAGAGAACCGTCTCTTTACTTATGTAAGAATGAGTGAACTTCATCTTTGTGATTTACATTCTCAGTTATCGATTTCTGAATGATGCCAAGTTGGACATAATTAGGAAAGCTACACAGATCTAACTTTACCGCCACATCAAATATCACGCTTGAAAATGAATGAGTCTATAATAATATCACATATAAGTGTAGCCATTAAGATGTGGAAAAACCAATGGCCCGGATAAGGTGTTCACACTCCAAGTGTTATGGAACACTAATAGTGGTTTGATTATAAGATCTTAGACAACATCCATTTTCAACAAGGACCTAATATTTAAGGAGTACCACAAAAAATTCAGTCACCCCGTACATAACTCTTATGCATCGAGTATTATGGCCGTATGATGAACCCTTAAAGATTTTGTGTAATGTTTATTTAGATAGATAGTAGTAAGGAAATAAAAGATTAACTTTAAACAACACACCAATGTTTTTTCGAACTCCACTTCTAACAACGATCACATCATAAAATTCTTCATTGTTCGGCGCATTATTTTCCTCCATTCGAACTTTCTCTTGATCATTCTCACATGCAAGAATAGCTCTAAAACCTGGCAAAATGTCTCATAAACATCCAACATCAATCTCACACACTTAGGACCTGAAAATCAACAAAAAAAACACTTAACAGAGCATCTCCCGATAAAAATATGTATGAAATAACCACATAAAATATCATCAAATATTGACTTATCAATTTTATTTCATGAGTTTTCTCTACAAGAAAGCCTTGTTCTATACTTAAAAACCCTGACCGGACGTTTGTGAGCAAGAATCTTCCTTAGTTTCGTCACTTGAGATTCTGTGCAAAATATGGTGACAAGATGGCTCATTTGCATACTTGACTTTACGCCCTAATCCATGAATCAATTTTCTCATCATCAAAAGTGCAAAATCTGATGATGTGATGGCTCATCGGCATACTTGACTCTACGTAACATAAACTATAAAAACTTGGGATGAGAGAGAGGGAGAGTGGAGAGAGAGAGGGTGAGAGAGCATAGGGTTCTTCTTTCAGGAGGCATGCAAGGGAGGCAAAGAACGGCGGAATGGGTGCAAGGAATAGATGGTTTGAAGATTTGAAAAAGATATCACATTCCTATTATTTTACTAATTTTCCTGAAGATCTGGAAGAAAAATATCTGAAGATTTGGTAAGGTTTTGGATGTTTTCATAAGTAAACGAAAGAACAGTAAAGGAAAAAAATTTGGCTTTGTAAGGTTTAAGAAGGAAGGCCTTCTCTCAACACTGCACAAGAAGCTTGAAAATGCATGGATTGGGACATTTAAAATCTTTTTAAGATACCAAAGTGAATACCCCATCAAGAAGACATCTGTAGTACCGAAATACAACAATAAGGCAAGAGGTGTCGTCGGAAACGTGAGATCAGATAGAACACCTGGGAAATCTTATGCCGAAGTTACCAGACCTAAGGGTGTTCAAAATCCTGTGAGTAGCATAAAAGAAGGAAGGAAAGCTCTTTCTTCAGTTGAAGAAATTCATGGCGCAGCAAGGATGACCTCCCCAGCTGATTGCCTGTTGGATTTCTACACCAGTGACGTGGAGTCGCAATGGTTAGATAGATGCATTCTAGGTAACTTGAAATCCTTGGAATCGTTGGATTCCATTCAGAAGATCTTAGAAGAAGAAGGGTTTGAAAATTGTCTAATCAAGTCTCTTGGTGGTATGCAAGTGCTGATGGAATGTGAAAGTTCCAGTCACCGTAACAGGCTTCTTCTCAATGGAGGTTCTTGTCTTGGTCTAAAGAAAATTTTCAGAATGATAGAATCATTTGGCTGATATGCAAAGGAGTTCCCTTAAATTTTTGGCACCGGAAAACTTTCCTCTCTATCGGCAGCCACTTTGGAGAGGTTTTGGAGGTGGATCACAATACAGAAGCAAGGTCATCTCTAATGGCAGGAAGAATAAAGAATCCGTACCAGTCTTGGGAATCATATATCTTCAAAACTGCAAATTAGTGTTGATGGGGCTAAGGTTTGGGTTCATGTGGATGAAGAATACCAATTTCCTCTTTCAGCCGATCATCCTTCCGGCTTCTCCTCATCAGGGAGCAGTTCCGGTGATGAGGAATTCGAAGCAGCATCCGACAATTACTCTGAAGGGTCTGTTATCGAAAAGCGTTCAAATTTTGGTTTTCTGAAGGCATTTGATGTTAATTCCTCGTTCGAAGGAATGACGGCTCTGGAAGGCAATAAACCGGTGGAGGTCCCCAAAATAAAATTGTTCCGAATAATGACTTTTTTGCAGACTTGAGAGAAAGTTCTTCTTTTTGTTCGAAATTAAATAATGAAGGCCCAATTTTTGACTCTCAGGATATATCTAAAGTTCCAAATAGTTTTTATGTTAGCCCAGTGAACCAGGCCCACGACCAAGCCCAAGACCTTTTACAAGATAAATCTGATTTTCCAATTATTGGTCCAGTTTGCAGTGATGTTGGCCCTTGTGTTAATGCCCAAGATGCAAATCAAATCCAAAAGCATAATATTCCGGCTGATATATCGAGAGTTGTTGAGCTTGAAGCAGATTTTCAAAAAAAGAAAAAAGATAAGACTTTATCTGATGTCCTTGGCTATGATTGCACGGAATTTCTAAAGGCAAATGATATGGAGTCGAAAAAAAAGCATGGTAAATTGAAGGTTAGAGAAGTGGGAGTTTACCCCATCCAACCGAATTCTGAAGGCAGGGTAACAGGTATTTCAATCTCTGACTCCAATCTCCGCAATATGACGAATTTAGTTAAAAGATGGCTATCACAGCAGGGTGATGACAGGAGTGAATCCGAAAAAACGCATGAATTAGGGAGAATTTTAGGTATAGATTGGAAAGAATTGGAGGAAGAAGGATCGTCTTCTTGATCAGTTTTCTTGGTCTTTTTTGGCTGTGAATCTTAGTGTTTTATGAAGATGCTATCTGCAAATGTTAGAGGTTTGGGTTCGAGCTGTAAAAGGAGGTGGATAAAGGATTTATGCTGTTCTCATCAACTTCCTTTTCTGTCAATTCAAGAAACCAAAATGCTGTCGATTAATCGTAATTGGATAAAATCTTTTTGGAAAGATCCTGTAACGGCCCGCTCCCGACCCCTAGGTCTACTGGGGTCATTCTAGGAGTAGACTGCGATGTTATCGCAAATACTTCACTAAAAACCCCAATGTTTTATTGATCAATAAGTAAGTGTACATTTCTACATTATTGATTTATTAAATAAATTACAACATTTAAGTAGCTAAAAGAAATGCATAGTGATCTTCGTCATCTCGTACCAAAAATATTATCCTTTTAACCAATCTCGTCGGTCACCTTTATTTCTTTTCTCTGGATGCACTACCTGGTTTATTTACACAGAAAAGAAAAACAACACGAACAAACGGACAAGAAAAGAGAGTCGTCGCCAAAGAAAAGGCCAGATGAAATGTGTGAGAGTGTTACATTTAGAAACAACTTTATTATATACAAGTTATACCAATCCTTAAAATCATAAACGGGTTAATATTTCAAATTTAGAAAATTCATGTCAAGTATATACGAATATATATTTAAACGAGAGATTACTTGTCAAAGTTTTGTTCACCCTTTTCAAGTCAAGCAAGTACAGGCAAATCCGTCAATTCCTTAAGTTCCTTTACTAGACATCGATACGGTTCGATACGATAGTACTCGCGCTTATGACTCCCGTTTCACTCACCTTATCCACAACAAGTAATTTTTATAGTGGAGTGCGTCCTTCCGACACCCAATCTCCTGGGGCTTCCGGAGAGTCCACTTGCCTCAGGTCCCACAACCGCGGTCACAGGCCCGACGCGCAGCTAACCCGACCGTGAAACCCTCGGCGGGCCCATCAAGCAAGCAAGCAAGCGGGATCAAGCGGTGCCGCCGAAGCGGGAAAGGTATGAGTACGATATACCATACCGCGCGAAACGGATAGTACGGTACCACGTCACAAAGATGGGACATGCGATGACATTTGCACAATATTCGTTTCATCACGTTAATACGTTTAAAGTGAGAAGATTTCTTGAATCCTTTTTAACAAAATATATATTACATATGTATATATATTGATAATATATTCAATTAAAATACTTAGATAAAAACACACTTTGGATTTTACTAAAATAAGAACTCACCTGGCACCATCACAATTTCTCAAGACTTTCGAGCTCCATATTCCAAGCCTAATAACATAGACTTGCTATTATTGATACGAAAGAACCGAAGATTATAATTTCTACGCCCAAATTCTATAGCCCCCCAAATTTGTTCAAATTTTTAAATATATTCTACCATGGATGGGTCTAGGCATATAGCCTATATACAATTATCGCAGTTAGGTTCGATCTATGTTCATGTTTAAATTATCAATGTTTAGTCGAAAATAAGTATTACCCATTTATAAACCTTAATAAGTAAATAATTACAGCTCAACAAAAAGTTGTATAAACCAACTATATTTTATTATTATGCTATACTTACTTACGTGTCTATATCTATTAAATATTTTTTTTTCGAGAAGTAACATAAATTATACTCCGTAGTAATGAAACCAAAAAAAATCTTCCTTTAATTATATTACACTTGTTTCGGGAAAAAATTTAACAAACCCGTGAATGACATAAAACGAATTCCAAGTCACGGTTCTTTATTAAAAGACCACAGCTAGAAACAACTTTAAGAGTATTCAATTGCAGTATGTGGTCTAGCTATTTTCAATTGCAGTATGTATATATTTCATGACTCTAACTAGAACCAAGTTAATATAATACAAAACAAATAGAATTTTACAACATCATTACTCTAAAATAAGATATTTAATGCACGATTCTGCCTCACAAATACATGAGAAAGAAAAACTTAATTGTTATTTACATACCTTTCAACATCCCCCATCAGTATGAACTTCAAATCCTACTCAGCTCATCTATCTATGCTAATACTCCACCTTTTTATTTTATTTTGTGGGACTCTAACTCACATTCCATGCAAAATGCCAACTACTTACATGGTACTTATATAGTAGTGGAAACGGAAATGATAGTGCGCACACTATACATGTGCGCTTGTATTCATCCGCCACGGATCGGATGATCGCATCGTTGATCGGTGTTAGATCTATATTATAATATAGATCTAACACCGATCAATCTGCAGCATCATCCGATGTGACGGATGTGCGCACACGGCGCATATGTATGCAGTAGCGTTCTAGTGGAAAATCCTTACATTTATTACTGATTCAGGAAAATATTAAACCATACATATTTTAAGGCTAAAACTTGGTAAGACTGAGTCAAAGGACAAGGATTCATGAATTACACCATGAAACAATTCCATAATTTACGCAGAAATTAAGTAAATTAAATGGGCTGAATGACTTAAATGCAAATGTTAAAATGTTGACTCAAATTCATGGTTGTATCTTATGATGGATTTTTAGAAATAATTGCATGAAACCCTCAATAATATTAGGGTAAAATATATTTATATCTTAGACTATTTCATTATTTATAACATTATAGGACATAAGCGGAGCAAATATTCGTGTCATGAAGAATTCTATACATAATATAAATACATTCAGTAAATTAGTGTTTAGAAATAAGAAAAATAGAATAACTCAAATGGAGGAATCTAAAAAATATTAAATATTAGTCAATCGTGTGTATTATTTTCTAAAAAAACTGGGATGTTACAATCCCGATTTCGATTTTTTTTGTAAAGATGCAGCGGTCTGTCAGGTGGGTTGTTATGTGTGTTGGATAAAGAAGTGTTCACGGTTATGGAAAAATTCGAAGGGTCTTGCTTCATTAGTGTCAAAGGGCTGTGGAAAAGTTCTGATGAAATATGTACTTTCATTAATGTTTATGCTCCTCAAAGTGTGGATGCAAAAGGAATGCTGTGGAATGGATTACTAAGCTTTTTACAGGGATTGAATGGATTGGTCTGTTTACATGGAAACTTTAATTCGGTAAGGACATCCTCGGAGAGAAAAGGGTCGATTTTTAATATTAATGATGCTGCGGCTTTCAATGATTTTATAGATAAAACAAAGCTAGTGGATCTTAAAATGGGCCGTAGGAAATACTCGTGGTACAATAAAGCAGGCTCCAAGATGAGTAGGCTTGATAGGGTTCTAGTGTCTGATTGCTTTCTTTCTAATTGGGAAGATGTTTCCTTGGTAGCTCTTGACCGGAAATTGTCGGATCATTGTCCTCTGCTACTTTCCGAAAAAAAAGTTGATTTCGGTCCTTCTCCATTTCGAGTGTTTGATCATTGGTTGGATCACGATGGTTTAGAGGAAGTGGTAAGGAACTGCTGGCAGCAGGAAGTGAGTTCTGCTGCTCCAGGAGTAAAATTGAAGTTGAAGCTAAAACGGCTAAAAGATGTATTGAAAATTTGGGGTAAAAAGGTTTATGGGAACCTAGCTTCGCAAATTAAGCAGGAAGAAATATTGTTGGGTAAGTTGGATGTGAAAGCAGAAGAAAGTGTTCTAAATGAGGAAGATGAGAAACTTAGAGCAAATGCTTCAGAGAAGATTTTCCAGTTAGATGCTACGTTGGAAGAAAATTATCGGCAAAAATCAAGAATAAAGTTGCTAAAGGATGGGGATGCTAATTCAAAATTTTTCCATAGATGCGTTAAAGGAAGGGTAAGGAAAAGTGTGATGCAGGGCTTGTTGATAGATGGTAAATGGTTGGAGGACCCTACAAAAATTAAATATGTTGTTCAAAATTCGTTTAAGGATATTTACAAAGAAAAGGTACGGTCTCGGCCTGCTTTTTCCAGTAATCTTTTCAGTAAAATCTCGCAGGACAGTAATCTTTGGCTAGAAAGGAAAATAACTGAAGAAGAAATTAAGGCAGCAGTGTGGCTGTGTGAAGGTTCTAAAGCTCCTGGGCCAAACGGTTTTAATTTTAATTTTATTAAAAAATTCTGGGGAATCTTAAAGGCGGATTTCTGTGAAGCAATTTTTGAATTTGAAGAATCTGCAAAATTCCAAAAAGGCTGTACTTCTTCGTTCATTGCTTTGTTACCAAAATCTGTTAATCCAGTGGTAATAAAGGATTACAGGCCAATCAGTCTTCTTGGTTGTTTCTATAAGATTGTTGCAAAATTGTTAGCAGAAAGGTTGAGGGAGGTAATTTATTCGGTGATTGGTGAATGTCAATCCGGGTTTGTTAAGGGACGGCAAATTCTGGACAGTGTTCTAATCTTGAATGAAGTACTGGATTACCTTAAGAAGAAAATTTTGGCAAGTTTTATGTTTAAAGTAGACTTTGAGCGTGCGTTTGATTGTGTAAATTGGGCTTATCTAGATAATACTTTGGATAACATGGGCTTTGGTTCAAAATGGAGAAGGTGGATTCATGGTTGTGTTTCTTCGGCTAGAGCTTCGGTTTTAGTGGGTGGTAGTCCTACTAAGGAGTTCAACTTGGAAAAGGGGTTAAGGCAGGGTGATCCCTTATCTCCATATCTATTCCTTATAGCGGTAGAGGGGCTGAATATTCTTATGAAGGAAGCCATCGCCAAAGAGAAGTTTAATGGTGTTCGAATTGGGAATGACCAAATTTTGATTTCTCATTTACAGTATGCTGATGACACGGTTTTCATGGGGGAATGGAGTTTGGAGAATCTGAGGAATCTAAAGAGGATTTTGTCTTGTTTCGAGAAATTATCGGGTTTGAAAATAAACATGGGTAAAAGCTCGTTGACCGGGATAAAGGTGCCAGAAGAGGACATTAATATAGCGGCAGCTTCTCTCAATTGTAAGTCCAGTGCTTTACCATTTAAATACTTGGGATTGTGGGTGGGTCAAAGTTTGAAGAAGAGAAAGGCTTGGGAAGGCATTATACATAAATGCAAAGCGAAACTTGGTGCTTGGAAGTGGGCTACCTTATCGGAAGGTGGTAGATTGGTTCTTTTAAAATCTGTTCTAAGCGCTCTTCCACTTTTCTTTTTCTCCGTCTACAAGCCTCCTGAATGTGTGCTGAACATCTTGGAAAGTGTGAGGTCTTCTTTTTTTTGGGGAGGGGTTGGGGAAAAAAGAAAAATTGCATGGGTTGAGTGGAGCAAATTGCAAGCTCCGAAATCTTTGGGTGGCCTTGGGGTGGGGAGTCTTAGGGTTCAGAATCTGTCTTTGTTATGAAAATGGTGGTGGAGATTTTTCTCAGAAACTGATGCATTATGGAGGAAGGTGATTGTGTCTATCTATGGTGTGGAGGGAGCTTGGGGGGCGGATAGTGATTGGCGGAAAGGAGGGAGGGTTTGGAAGGGGATAATTAATGCTGTCAATTCGGTTAAAAATGTGGGTGTCGATTTGGTGGGGTCGGAGCGGTGGGTGGTGGGTAATGGTAGTAAGGTGAGATTTTGGGAGGATGTTTGGGTGGGAAGTGGAGCGCTGAAAACTGTTTTTCCTAGGCTCTATAGGCTATCTTTGGCCAAAGGAGTTGTTGTAGAAAGTTTGGTGAGGTGGGTAGATGATAGGAGATCTTTCTGTTGGTCGTGGAAAAGGAGGTTGAGGGGTTTTGAGGAGGAGGAAGTAGGTGAGCTAGAGAATTTTATTAACCGTGTTGATGGAAATGCAGGTCTAGCGGACAAATTGAGTTGGAGCCTTAACTCAAATGGCATCTTCTCGGTGGCTCTTTTGCGGGAAAAGCTCAATAGCGAAGTGTTCAAAAATACTTTCTCGGCTAATGAGCAAGTTGTCAAGTGGAACAGTTTGTTACCTTCAAAAGTCAATCTCTTCATGTGGAAAGCAAGTCTTAATAGAATTCCTACAAAACCAAATCTTATCTTTCGTGGAATTGCAATTCAAGACTCTTGGTGTCCGTTATGCTACAAATTCGAAGAAACTGTAAATCATCTTTTATGCGCTTGCGATGTGTCATTATTGATATGGGAGCATGTTAAGTGTTGGTGTAAGATCGTGGGCCTAAACGCTTTCTCGTTTAGGGATATCTGTTTTATGCAAGCAAGGTATGTTGGAATGGGTACGTCGAAATCGGTCTCTTGTCTATGGGAAGCTTTAGTAGGTGTTACGGCTTGGGTAATTTGGCTGTTTAGAAACAAAATCATCTTTCGTGCGCAAGTGTTAAATCTTGAGTTGATATTCAGGGAAGTACAAAGACTTTCATTTTCTTGGCTTTCACACTCTAAGCGTCTCAAGAAATTGGAGTGGGATGAGTAGATGGCGAATCCACTAAGGGCTGCAATCTAGTATTAAGGTATTTTGGAAGTGCGGTGCAAAATCGGATGAACCATGAAGTGCATGTATCTACCGACTTTTTAGATGATCTTTGGAATATCATCTAAAATTTTAAAACGTAAGCCAAAAAAAAAAAAAATACTTGACTCTACGTCCGTAAGCCATGCATGAATCAATTTCCTCATCATCAAAGGATTCCTCCGATCACACACATCATCCACCTGATCCTTTTCATTCAGAAAGTCTGAGATCGGACCCTTCACATCCAAACACTAAGTACGAGACAAAAAAGTCTTATCCATTACTTACAAATGTGCATCTGGCACCAATTCAATATCAACAACAAGCCTTATCTAAATCCGGTCTTTGGTGTCTAATCATCTTATAAACAAGCTTAAATACTAAATATATTTTTAATGCTTTTGTTGTTGCCGAAACATTACAATTGAAGGCATTTTATAGGTAAAACTTGGAACAACCCTCCAAGATAAATCAATTTATAAATGACAGTGTACATTTTTAAGGTCTTGAAATATGGAAATGTGAAAACAAATTAGACCGTTCATCTTATTTAAGGTCCTGGAGAATGAAAATGTGAGACTTCTCCTATTACCAAAGTGATTAAATTCATAAAATAAATAAATAAATAAAACATCAAAAGTTGGTTTATTCTTCAAACTTCCCACAAGACATCCAATTTCATCACACTTTGAAATTAAGAGAGAAATAGAAAAGAGCTCGATTGCATTGCATTGATTGATAATAATGAATATAATTACTACATTCGTCATAAAATATAAGTCATCCTACACTTTTAGATTTGTCTCACGATATAAGTCTTTCAACATTATCAATGCAACATTTATTGCTGATTTCTCTATCATACCCTTAATTTATTATCAATCAAATCATTTTTCTTTACTTCACTATTGCATCAATGATAGTCAAAGGGTATTTTAATAATTTTACCTTCAAATTTATAACATTCAACCACTTCCTTAAACTGTGTGAAAACTCCTAGGATGACTTATATTTTATGACGGATGTAGTAAGATGATAGAGGTCTATTCAAATAGAACTATATCTAAACCAAATAATTTATTCTAACAACTCTATCATAATTTAATCAAACAATATTATTAAACAATCTATAGACTCAATCTTGTCATTATCTCTAACACGCCCCCGTAATCTCATGATAATGCAATGAATATGGTAATTGACTCGTAATAAATTAATCTTGCTTCATTCACATGGTGCATGCAACAACCTTCTCCATATTAATCGGCAACAAACATCAACCTGCTACTGCTTGAATCTGCAATAGATGACTCAAATATTTTTTTAAAGAGTCATAGAAGAAATGATAGAAAGAAAAAATAATTTGGAGGGAATATCATTCTATGATACCCTAAAAAATAGAAGAATTTATAGTTGAATAAAATAAATGGATGTGGTCACCCTTGTGATCAACACATGGTTGACACAAAACTCAATAAAATTTGGAATGGAGTGTTGTACCCTAGTTAAGAAATTTGGAATTGGAGAATTTAATTAACCATGTCGATAAAAATGCAGGTTTAATAGATAAATTGAGATGAAGTCTTTGCTCAAATGACGTCTTCTCGGTGGCCTATTCGCGGAAAAAACTTGAAATTGATTTTTTCAAAAATTCTTTTTCGGCTAATGAGCAGGTTGTCAGGTGGAACAAATTGTTACTTCGAAAGTAAACTTATTCATGTGGAAAGCAAATCTTAAAAAATTCCCACAAAACCGAATCTTATTCATTATGGAATTGCAATTCAAGATTCTTTGTGTTCATTGTGTTACAAATTTGAAGAAACCATTAACCATCTTTCGTTCGCGTGTGATGTGTCACTTTTGATTTGGTCACATCTTCAAAGTTGGTGTAAGATCATTGGCCTAAACGCTTTCTTGTTTAGTGATATATGCTTTTTGCAAGTAGGGAACGATGTAATTGCATTGTCAAAGATGGCTTCTTGTTTATGCATGACAGCTTTAGTGGGAGTCACGGCTTGGGTAATTTGGAATTATAGAAACAAAATCATCTTTCACGCTCAAGTTTTAAACCCGAAGATGATATTCATAGGATTAGGGAGTTAAGAGATTAAGTCTAGGTGAAGACCGACGAGCTATGGGATTTTCTTTTGGTTTGGAAATAAGTTAAACTAATCATTTGGTGCAGTGTTCTGATCTCTATCTTGGAATTTCGATATCTATTTTATAGTGCAGCAGACTTTGTAAATCTGCTGTCATAATGCTGAAATTTAGGAACTTTTTGTAATGGCTGTTCACCAAAAAAAAAAACACATAAATTTTGGGAGATTGGAGATGAATGAATTGGTTCTAGAAAGCTTGCTGGATTGGAGTGGAATTGCAGCCTGTCTTCTGTCTTCTTGCGAGGAAGATTTGTGGCTGATGTGTTGGCTATTGGCGCAAGATCAAGAATGCAATGCATGTAACTTCCTGTGATTTTAGCATTGTTATGGATTGATCAAATTGGGAGTTCCCGGCGGTTATGTCAGATGGTTAGAGGTTTAATTTCGGATGAAGGACATTTTGAACGCTCCTTTTTGGCAAATGTTGGGCTAAAAAAAGGATGATGTTTGTATCTACTAGTTTTTTTGTAACTTGTTTTTAGCATCTTGCTGATAATAAATGAATCTTGGTTGTTCAAAAAAAAAAAAAATTTGGAATTGTGGATTGTAAAAACCCTTAGGGTTGTAAAAACCCTTAGTAAAATTGTGGAATGAATAGTTGTATCTTCTACTAACCCTAATAGACGAAAGGGTCTGGATTGGACAAGCAAATGTTTTCTATGTTGCAATTTAATTACCATTGAATTGAAAAGAAATCGCCATGGCTTGTAGAATCGTTTATGGGATTCGAAAGATGATAATGATATGAGAGTAATTTATTTTGATGGCTAAAAAATCAACTGAAAAAAAAATGATGACAACAAAAAAAAAATCAAAGGACAAACAAAACATGAAAAGGGGAGGGGTGAGGGTTCGTGTAGATTACGGTAACGAACCCCCACCCAAACGAATTTCTTTACTGTTGACCAGGATCTGAAAGACGTTAGTCGAAAAAAGCCCTGCTACCATAATAGAAAATAGAAAAGAAATTTCATTGCATTGTTTGATAATAATGAATATAAATACAATATTTATAATTCAAATTCAAACAATATTATCTAAACAATATATTGACTCAATCTTCTTATTATCTTTAACAGAAATGACTATAACTCAATGTAGGTTATGTTTTAACACCATTTTTTTTTTAACTGAAGTCATAATATATAGGGCTTTCCTACGGTATATGGCTTGCATAGTAATCCATAACCAACGATAACGAAATATATATTTTGTGAAGTTCCTGAAACCCTTATGAACATGATTGGTAACCCGTAACCACCAATGCAATGACCGATCAGGCATCGGCTTAGACCTGACAGCCTTGCCCCAAATCCATGACAGAAGCACTATGTTCCACCTCATTGACCATACGACGATAATCAAGCAAATCCTCATCTATGGTAAAGTTATCATCAAATGAAGCAATTGAATCGGTCTGTGATACATCATGAGACTCAGAAATAACAAAGAGACCAAACTTTTTTCTAATTACCACTTTTTGTCCATTAAGAGACACAATAGCTGTGTTCTCCACGCCCTCTTCAAGTTCAAGCCTCTTTATATTCATATCATGGGTTGTTCGAGAAGGACCCGTACCATCGTTGATATGCAAATTTTCAGTTAAAGAAATATCATCATTCAGAGTTCTAACCTTCTCCTTACCTCGCACTGCATCTTTATCGCGCCTCCAGCACTTGCACCTCCTCTCTGAGGCCTTCTTAGAACCATCTTGTCTTAAATGAACACATTCATCATCATGACCAATAGTTTTTGGCCTACAGTCCTCAATTGGAGGCACCATTTTAAGCATCAAATGAGGATGCTTTTTAAGGCATTCAGATTCTTTATGGCCAATACGATAACAAAAAGGACAGTAAGAAGGCCACACTTCATACCTCAAATGTTGCCAAAATCCAGAATTATCTAAATCACCAATCCAAATCCGTTGAGTTTTTGGTTTCATCAAGTCTAATTCAACGAGAACCCTCGCCACGGATGGCCTACGTAAATCCAGAGTAGATGAATCCACCTTCATAGGCCTACCGATAAGAGATGCCAATTTAAGGACATAAGTCTCATTAAACAAATAAAGAGGGAGATGAGGCATTTCAACCCAAATAAGAGCTAGAGATGCTTCACAATTCGCTCGAAAGTCAATCGTCCACTTAGACAGAACCATTTCATGTTTACCAATGTACCAAATCCGACGATAAAACAGGCGAGTGTAATCTTCCTGGCATCCTGGTCGTAGCAAGACGGTTTTAGCATCAAGCAATCCGACATGACACACAGATTTTAACCCTAAATTAATGATGAACTTACGAACATCATCAACAAGCGGTCTAAACTCTGGAAACCGACCCACAAGAGCATTTCGATACGGTTCGGCTAGGGTTTGGATTTCATCACGAGACAAAAGTAGAGCTGGAGATCCCTTATACGTCGAAAAAGAACCTAAGTCGGACATGGTGACCCTCTACCGCCTTTGCCTTTTGTTATCAGATGTTTTTATGAGTGTAGTATATAGGCGTCTTATTTTCAACGGCTCTTAGTTAGAAAAAAAAGGATGGAATTAAATTGGTACTTAAATCTGGTGCCTGGACCAAAGTGTCTTACCATCTATTTATAGTTTCCATATGTGTTTCTTAAATTCAATTGAGGTATCGTTTTATAGTTTTTTATTGATTACATTTCAGCAAATCTTAAAATCTAGAATAATTAACTGGAAATGTCAACTAACAACAACTTAGTAATTCTTCATCAAACATACAACAATCAACCATTTGTATGATGATGTAAAAGCCAAAGCTACAAATTAAAACTTTGCATATGTTATAATTAAAATAGTTTGTTAGTTTGTTTAGATAATAACAGAAGAATTGAATAAGTATCATCGACAACCTACTTCATAACAAAATTTGTTGTAATTGAAATTGTTTGTTTGTTCTGTATAGATTAAGACAAAGTTCATCTTTAAGAATACAATTCCAATTATGCATGTGTATCGGGGGCGGACCCACATGGGGCCAGGGGTCCATGACCCCACCCAATTTTTGGTTTAAAATTACTAGCATAGGGATACCCGCTCTTGTGTCTTATTATACATCAATAGTTATGATTTATTGAGGTGTATTGCCACTTGACAAACATACATATCTCTATACATAGAGAGAGACATAGACTTGTATTATGAATACATTCATTGGATTTATAATATATGTCACTAATATATATAATTATTATGCAATTTTTCATCCACCATATATATGTCGTCATAATATCACAAGGTAGATTACTATGTTTTCACTTTTCCAATTGAGATGTTTGTGCAGTAGATGTTGTATGTAATAATGAAGAATCATGTGTAGATTTATGAGCCAGTCGATATAATTGTTATTCAAATGCCAGTAACGAAGATATTACTGTATATTTCAAATACAAGGAATCAATCATTTTCACTTGACACACAATATAATTAACTAAGATAAGATAGTGATTTATTTAATGTATACGGTAATCATCGTTCATAAAAATGTTGAAATCCAAAACCTTGACTTGTATAGAGCACTTGAAGTTTGTGACATGTTGCTTTATATTAATCATGTTATTTTTTTTTGAGGGTATTTATTCATGTTAAGTAAGTATGATTTAATCATCAAATTGGAGTAATTGATAATAATTTTATAAGTTAGGGAAAGGGACACTACGAAACCCGTAGTTGTTTAAAACCATAGGAAAAATTAATAGTACCAATCTGTAACAATACAAAACGATATGAAAAATGCATGGTAGTAGAAAATAATCGTAACAGTATAAAATTATCATACAAAATGATTGTAAAATTGTAAAAATGATATAAAAATGACTGTATAAAATAATTGTCTTTTGAAAGCACAAAATAATCATAACAAGATAGCATATACGACAACTAACAATGTAAAATGTAACTAAAAAATTTATCTTTACAATAGATAACGAAAATACAAAATACCTCTAACATGACAATAATAGAAAGAAAAAAACAACAACAACAACAACAATTTTCACGCACGCGGAGAGGAGGATGTAAGAGCATCAGCTATGACCTTAGAGTATCCACTATGGATCTCTTTTTCACACTACGGAAGTAAAAGTGTTTATAAAAAATGGGTTTATATGACACTATGGCTCAAATGACCACACTTTGAATGAATAATTGTGGGAGTGGATGTGCATCTGAACACTTTATTTTCCACACTGCAAGGCACATTGGTCTAGGCAAAAGGCGTCTTTATATTATTAAATTAATATTTCTAAATGTTTCCCACCTCAACTACTGACTCCCATTCGTTTATTTTCCTTCAATTATCTTTTTTTTTATTTTTTTAATATAGCTACATAGGATACTTTGAGGGTGAAAGATAACACCATTGGAGTAAAGTAAATATGATAAAATAAAAAATTAATATAATGTAGCAGCTTTTTGTCACCACCACATCCACACCCCCAACACCTTAGTGGATGCTCTTATTATTCACACTGTGGGATGAATGTGGGATTTCATTTGGGATGTATTATGCTCCTATGGCTCAAAATAAGACAATGTGGGACTCAATAGAGTGGGTGTGAAAGTGGTACTGTCCACGTTTCCTTCCACGTCTACTGCACAAGTTTTTAGATAAATAAAATATTTTTTATTCGTTTGCATAACAAACAAAGACACTCTCTCTCCTTAAAAGTGGGCCCTATGGCTGCTAACACCTTTTTTTCCTCCTACTTTTTCACGGTGAAGAAAGGGCACTGCTACTGGCATTGCACTGTGTGCGCGCATCCACCACGTCGGATGATCTGCATTGCGATTGATCGGTGTTAGATCTATATTATAATATATATCTAACACCGATCAACGGTGCAGATCATCCGATGTGGCCGGATGTGACGTACACGGGTGTGGCACTTATATCATTTCCGATGAAGAAATGAGTCATTGTAAAACATATAATGTTAACAAACAAAAATGGCTGATAAAGTTGTCAGCTTTTTGATTTCCACACACATTTCATACGCAGACCATCGGCAATGTCACAATCGAAGTTGATCTCGTGTAGCGGTCAAAGTTGATCGCCAGATCGAAAATGATTTTGATATCAATTTTTATGTCGTTTGATGAAATGAACTCCAAAAATTAAGGAAAAAAACACAATAGCGTGATCAAATGTAATATAAAAGAAGAGCTTTTTGATAGTGAAATGGCCAGCCCAAACTGAATAGGGTCAATTTGTTACTTAGAAAAAATGTTTAAGGATCACTTTATGAAAAAACAATTGTTTAGGAGGCCTAAATGAAACCATCGAAATAGTATAGGGGTCTCTAATGTCTTTTTGCCCATAATTATACATCGAGTGGTTAAGGGTAAAGCTAAGACATGAAATATTTTACCTTATAAAAAAAAATGCCATTCTTTATAAGGCTGCGACATTATTCTAATATTGAAGGTTTAAATAATTCATATCGAAAAGGGTAAATGAGTACAACAATTACATGTCGCTGCCAACACTCCTTTCTCCTCCTCATATATATATATAGTGATCATCGGCATGAGAGTCTCCTCCTTTCCTTTTTCTGTTTACTACCACTACTATGGTCTCTTTTTAATTAAGCTGCACAATCCATTACTCAGAAGAATCTGAGTCCATACTCCCCATATCTTTTAATCCTCTCGGTTTCTACAATCATTAATACCAAAAACAAAACAAAAAAACAATTTTAGGATTCGAGTTTGAATTGTTGTAATACAAAACACCCACCCTTTCTATCGTACCCATCCCACGCAACCAACCCGATCCACACCATACACTACTCAACGTGCCCTACCCTCACCACACAACATCCTACCTCACCCCTACCCTTATCAATCCTCACCTCTATCCTACCCTGACTCTACCTACACCCGCCCAAAAAACACACATGCCATCATCCCAAACCACCAAGGACGGAACCAGAATTAAGACTCGAGTCGGGTAATGGAGAGTCTTTAGATAGACGGATGGGCTAGATTAATGGCCTAAACCGAACCAATCAAATAGAGATATTTTGGTAGTATTTTTTTCTAGGTGGGCTAGCCCCCTTACATCTATACTATAGGTCCGTCTTTACACCCCACCCTTGATGACACCAACCTAGCCTGCTTCGACCCCCACACCACCTTTACCTACCTACTTTCCCTACCATCTTGCTCTATCATTAGCCCTACACCACCCACAACAATAGGTTGATGGGTAAAGGCAGTGATCGAGTGGGGTCCAGTGTGTTTGTGTTAATGCTATCTATTTTATTCCATTCATTTTTCGTTGACGTTGTAATGAAATTTCATAATGCCCAATTTTCACTACAAATCACCATAAAGGAAAAGAATGACTTATGTCATTACATTTCCTAAATTCAGCAAAAGAAAGGAAAAGAAGAAGGTATAAGAAGTGAAATTTTAAAATACAACCGTTGTATGAAGGTTTTACCAAGTGACATACATTACAACCACTCATTTCTAACCTCTCACACACGATAAAAGTGTATTATGTGAAAGAGAATAAAAATGAGAAGGCTCTAATATATGTCATTTGGTATAACCTTCCTACAACCGTTGCACCATAAAATCTCTCGTATAAGAAAGATTTGTCTTTTTGCGCATGTGTCGCTTATCCAACGTACAGTGCACAGAAATAGTCCCGGGTAAGAATTTCTCAATCTTCAGGAAAATGAAGATAATATATATAAGATGAATAGCAGTGGTTGGTTACCTTTTTGGAAACCTTCTTTTCTCTAACCTCGTAACGTTCTAGAGTCAAGTCGCACAGCCACGAACCTGGACTTACCAGCTGCATTTCCATTTTTTTATTTTCACGTTAAAAAAAAAAAACAGATTGGGTAACAAAAAGGCATACATGTCGATGAGTCGATCAATAAGAAACAATAAGAAACTTCTAACTTATTGAGAGATTGAGGGAAAATGATAAAAAAAAATTATAAATGAATAAATATGACACACTCCTTTTTTTTTAGTTGCAAAAAGGACAAACAATTTCAGACAGACAAAATTACCCCTCCTTTATAGAAGGGACACGCGCATATGCTTATCTTCGGTACTTCCGCTGCTTCAGGACCTTCAGGATTGGTTTTTTTTTTTTTTTTTTTTTTTTTTTTTTTTTCAAACATCCATAACTTTTGATTTACAACTCCGATTATCGAAAATTTTTCACCAAAATTCATATTTTTTTTGCTCTTTAATTTGAGCCCAAATACGATAGTAAATTTTGAAAGCCGAAAAAATATTTGTATTAACTGGAGCGTTTTTCTTATAAACGACCGTAACTTTTGATTTAGAACACCGATCATCAAAATTGTTTCACCAAAGTTCATATTTTTTTTATCTTCATTTTGAGACCTCATTTGATACCTTTTCGACGTATTATTTGAAAGCCGAATTTAATCGCATCATTTACACTAACACAAGTATCAGGCTCATTTAAGGCTTATTTCAAGTGACTACTTCAAGGCACACATATCTGGCTCATATAAGGCTCATTTAAGGCTTAATTCAAGTGACACAATATCATATATGGCTCATATAAGGCATACAATATCACTAGCACTATCATATAAGGCATACAATATCAGTATATATCAGTAAACAGTATCAGTATCTGTAAACAGTATCTGGCTCATTTAAGGCTTAATTCAAGTGACTAATTCAAGGCACACATATCTAGCTCATATAAGGCTCATTTAAAGCTTAACTAATCGAACTAATGTCAAAATGATGTCATCAACTAACTTTCTTCCGTACACTCCAGGTTCCTGACATCACCCTTCCCTTTTAAACATCCTTGTCCTCAAGGATATAGAAAAAATTCCAAACCAACCCCTCAAAAATACCATTTCTCCACAACAACCAAGCATACAAAATCAAACATCCCATTATCCCACATCCCATTGTCTCCCATTATCACTATTGCTAGTATCCTCTTTCCCACCCCCTCAAAACCATCCTTGTCCCCAATGATGTAAACGAAAAGGAAAAGAAGGAAAGAAAAAAAAATTGCACATAGGCCCGGCTCCACACAAATTCTTCAAGATCGTAGCCCTTACTAAAATAACAATATTGTGGCCTCATAAAAATCTTCCTTCGTGGTAGTGAAATGAGCAATAGAACGTCCATACACAGAGAATGTCCACTCAGTGCTCTCATACATCTGAGCCAATGGGGGCACTTCTCAACATTGCTGTGCAGCAAACTTGTAATAGTTAAGCCTGTAGAAAGAAAACCACGACAACACCTAAACCTCCCCCGACTTGTCTGAAAAAAAATCTTGGTTGCATTCTGCAAATCTTTGAATCCTAATGCCACTAGAGAAACAAGGGTATCCTCATGTTGCTCCTTCCAACTATCCAAACCAATATCACTCCTATCATTATCACCATTATCAGTACTCCTATCAGCCATCAGTATAAACTCAAATTTCCCCGTGCTTGAAAAAAACCCTTGAATGTATACAGGTCATCTGAAGTTTACCAAATGGACCCCCAAACTCAAGGATGCCCACATAAGTACATGACAAGTCACCAACTTGATTATGCTGATCAACTTCAATATTATAGATTCCACTCTTTTTCATCATACTTCGGCCTTGCTGCTTCTCACAAATCTCAAAAGCATCATTCCAATTCCAACTTGATTATCCAAACATTTCTGCTTATGTGACTTTCATTTCCCTCCCATGTGAGACCCGCAATGATATGAAGTATAAGAAGTGTAAAAACAGTGGCATTGATGACATCTACAAGGTGTATACATCCAAAAGCCAATATATCAACCAATTCAACATTAAACTTGTCAAACGAAAAATCAAAATCGTTCCGACCTCCACTACTATTGGAAGAATGAGAGACTATATTGTGCTCGAGTGGATCACAACCATTATAGAACCAAAAACTACCACCCGGATCAAATACTATCATTTGCACCTCACCATCATTTCCTTTTGTTTGCTCAAGTGAAAGTTGGTTTGGCATTTTATCGAACAGGTTAAGTCCGGTAAACAGACAATCAGTCTTCATTGAAAATGGCTTAGACATTTCATCAAACACTTGGTAGGCAACTTCCACCATTCCAAGCTTTGATGGATATGTTTGCTCAACATGAATTACAGCCTTTAGAGAAGAGAAATCACCCTCTGCAATCGTAGAAAATGAATAACACTGCCCATAAATTGATTTCGAACCTGTAAAAATTGCCTCGGTTGATTTATCGACCATCTTGGGGGCTGCATTATTTGAATTACCAAATTCTTGCTTAGATGTTGCTTCTGCTTGAGAGTTCAGCCAACTATCGACATCTATATCTTCATCAATCAGCTTATATGTCGTTGTCGCTGTGACGGTCGGTTGGGGCAATTCGTCAAACACCTTGTGGTATGCATTTGGCAAGTCAATTTTTCCAGAGTCAGCTTCTATCCACATTGCAACATCCTCGTTTCTCTGTAAAATTCCATCATAACAACTAATATCCTCTAATCTATGTGGTGCAGGCAGCAGTCCAGCACTTAATGCAACAGCAGGAGCTTCGACGGGTGACAGCTTGTTTGGATTCTTGCAAGTTGGAGGGATATGTTTTGTGAGAGAAGGGGGGTATAATCGTCCGTTGGAATTTATTTGTCCTTAATCCAACTAAAATATTGAAGCTGGATTAGCACTTAATTAAGGGGAAAAAGTGGACTATAAGCTAATTTTTCCTAACTTATACTACTACATAATCCCTCCAGTTTTTTTTCACAGAGAGAATAATCAAATAAATTTAAAAAAATAATTAATATCACCAAAATATAGTATTGGAAATGTATTTTTTTATTTGAGTTTTAAATACTTTGTTTTTTTAGGGGTGTATTTTGTTGGTAAAAGAGTTATTAGTATTGGAAATGTAATTTTTTATTAAATATTAAAATACTTTATTGGTAAGGAGGAAAAAAATAATAAATGAAATGTAAAATGACATATAAATAAAAACATATCAAATTCTGAAATATGACAGATAAAAAAAACGGAGGGAGTAATACGTTTAAAAAGTAAATTCTATTTATAAAATTCATTAGTAAATCATTTGTGTTAATAAACTTAGAAACTTATCACCAACCATTGAAAAAATATCATAGACCCGTAAACCTCTTACCCAAAACCCGCCCCGACAAGATTCGGGATTCGATTTTTCTTTCCGAGCCCATACCCGATAAGCGTCGGGTCCTGACAATCAGGATACCAGAATGTTCGGGATCCCGTCGGGTCGGGAATGAATGTCCTGAACATAGGATCTTAAAAAATATTCATGTTAATATAATAAAAAAAAATGACAACAATTACTTGATCAAAACAATAGTTCAAAAGATGGAGGGCGGAGAAATGAGTTAACGGCGACAGAGTCGACGGCCGGTAGAGGCGGGTGGCTTTTGTGAGGAAGAAAACTCTGAAATATTAGAGAGCAGAAGAGAGGTGCAGAGAAAGTGAGAAACGACGGAAGCAGATAGTGTAGTATGTTTATGTTTTTGATATTTAGGGTTGTGGGTATTTATATCAGAATGAAAAATATTATATATATATATATATATATATTCGGGTCGGGATCGAAAACTCGACGGGGTTGAGTTTTATACCCGATCTCGTTCCCGCATTTTCAGGGTCGGGAAAAATCCAGAAATTTCGAAATCGGGATTTTTCGGGATGGAATTCGGGACGGATCGGGATTATCGAGAAATTTGCCACCCTAACTATTTGTTTCGATTTGACCATTATGTTCAAATATAAAAAAGGCTTTTTAATCTTTTGTATTACATGCACCTTTGACATATATCATTTTATATATAATCTGTATTGTTCATTAGCCAATATTTAGGCTATTATGATTTGGACTATAATGGAGTTTTTGTATCTTGCATAATAGTATATTTGTTTCATATATTGGGGACTACTGTGATTTGGACTATAAGATACTTTTTGCATTCATCACTAAAGTTTCTTTCATTGTGGTCGTGGATATAGGCTAGTTGTCCAAACCACGTAAACTTAGATGTATTCGCCTCGTGTGTATTAATGTCACTTTTTTCTCCAGTTAATGCAAAAAAAATAAAAAAAATTAAAGATAATAATATTTGATGTTTTTGGACTCCGGTCATATGGTATGTTCAATAAATTCTTCAAATACCCAACCAGAACTGCGGTAATAATATATTGTCATTAAATAATTACCCTCCCCTCACCGCTAAATGTTTTTTTTTTTTTCCTTCACTTGAGTTAGTGAAAAAAAAAATCATCAAAAAAAAAGTAGTGAAAAATAGTTATACTAATGATTAATTGAACCCCTAAACAAGCTAAATCAGGAAAATTCACAGGAAAAAAAAAATGAGAGGAAAAAAAACAAAAAAAACAAAAAAAAAAAAACAAAGGGGGCTTACATTGAGGTTGCGTTGAATCAATTTAGCTCTCTTTTTAGGTCTTTGTGGAAGCTTAGAGCCTTTAATAGCTAAGAAATCCTCTTCTTTCTCTTTATTCGTTAAACCAATCTCAAATCTAGGTGGCCACACACCTGTTTTCATCATCCCATCACTTCCAGATGATGACACCGACCCATTATTATTGTAATTATTCTTATTGCTTTGAAGCTGCTGCTGGTGGTTGTCGGTCGCCGGAGACGCCAATCCCCTGCCGCCGCCGTTGGTACTGTTCCCCCTCATACCAATTGAACTACTATCTGAATTTCTTTTTAAAAACAGAAAAAAGAAAACACGATATCAATGTCAGAAAGTGTGTATGAATTATATGGAATTCATCTAAAACACGTTTATTTAACTGTTTTCCATTTCAGCAAAACTGGGGAAAATATAATTTAAAATATTGTCACACACTTTTGCTATATGTCTCCGTCAGTCTAAAAGACAAATTGTAATATATATAATACCACTGCTGAAAGCAATCAAACCCCGCCTGGGTCGTGTGTTATATCTTTTCGTTTCCGAAAAAAAAAAAATAATCTTAATAATTTTAAAATGATTGATGGCAATGTTTACCAAATATCGTGGTCTAACGTGATATATGACAATTGTGACATCAAGAATAAACAAACCGGTAATATGCTATTATCATCACACTTCTCATAAGACGAGCCACACAATACTTTTTCACAACCACGATCAATGGTTTTTAAAAGCGTACAATCATTCTGAGAAGCAACATTTTTCGAAAACAAAAACAAAAAGGTACTTTTACAAAAATACCCTGGCGTGAATTTGCAGATCGATCCTAGAAATGAGAATTTTGAGTATGAAAACTAGAAGATTTTTTTTGGGGGGTGGAGGGTGGGGGGTGGGGGGTGACAGATTATGTTGCATAAAAATCGAAGGTCAGAAATTGAACTGAAAAGGCGTCAAACATGATTGGGGTGTTTGGGTGTATATGTGTGTAATAAAAGAGGGAAAATGGCCCAACAAGAAAGTTAGACAGAAGAAAGTTTGTGGAACGTGGAATGGCTTACAAATGTGGAGGAGGGATCAAAGCCGTCGGATTGCGATTCCTACGCTAAATACAGATGGTTACGTGTCATATATATGATTCATAGCATTGCATCATCAATCATCATTCATCTTTAATAAATTAGATTAGAGAAGAAGAAAAAAAAAGAATGGCAAAAACAAAAATTCCGCCACCGTTTCTTTGTTTTTATATTCGATCATGATCCATCACAACAACTAACAAATAACTATATCCAGCTTCTACCGACATAATTATTATTTACAATTATTTTTTATCATTTTTTATTTATTTTCGACAACACACATATAAGTTCTTCTTTATACTTTCAGCACTGCATTAGAAACGTCATTAGAGTTTTTAAAAATAACATCAATAGACTGACTTTTTCATCAATCATACATTTATAACTATAATATCAGTGCCACAAACATTGATATCGAAAAACGTCAGTACCGGTGACGCGCGTATCGAAAAGTAACGTATGTGTCACTGATTTTTTTTGCACAAAAAATAATCGTGGTGCTTGAAGTGATTTTTTAAATGCCAGAAACAAGTGTGGTGTCAATAGTAAAACCGCGGTGCGAATATACTTGTAGATTTATCTATAGGCACATCTACCTGTCTAAACATCGCAAGGAAGAATTTATTCAAATGTTATTTAAAGATTTTTTTAGACCTCCGATACATGGGAATAAATCACTTCAATTTCTATTTAGTTAAGTAATAGGTGGTCTTAAAGACATGACGTAGAAGCAAAGGACTTGGGTGTCTTAAAAATACACTTGGACCTTAAGCTGAAGTGTGGATTTTCGAACCCCGTAAATGGAAGACTTCTTTCAGTTCTTTAGTATAATAGCAAACCCATGACTCTGAGCCATTAGAATGTCTGATTAACATCTCAATTCATTTTGTGGGACAGGGGAGTGAGGACCTTTTTGTTTAGGGTTTAACCATTTTTTAGTTAAGTAATGGATTTTTTTTCTCTCACGAAAGACGGATTTTTTTAATAATAAACCGGACTGACACCGGAAAGCACAAACACAAAACCAACCCACCGTCAGACACTACTGGAGTACCGTCCGGGCAAACACAAAGAAAAACTACAAACGAACAAACTAAACAACTGACATGTCAAGAACAAGATATCGAAAAGAATGTCTTGACATAAAAAGGTGAAGAAACTCATGGAGCCGATCGCTTCACCCGGAACAAAATAAAACAACAACAGAGCATGAGACTAGCAAACTGAACTATTAACAAGAGAGTGCCATGGCTAACGGGAAACACAACCGGGAGCAACCACCACTGACTGCCACCACCAAAGAATAAGGATATCAGATTAATGAGTAATATTGCATATGTTGTGATAAATGACGTGATAGATGATGGGTAAATGACGATGATGTTGGGCTACATAGTGTGTAGAGGTGGTGGATGTGTGTATAAACGGTCTCTGGATAATAAATTTTTAAAAGTATGTGGGTGTACTTGTTGGTCTTTCCTTCAACCCTATAACAACCATAAGACCGACTTTCGTTCAAAGACTTGCATTTTTCTTGGTTACTCTAGTGATCATGTGGGTTATAAGAGCTTAGCTCTAATGACTAGTCATATTATTCTATCTCGTCATATTGGTTTTTAAGAGACCCAATTCCCTTACTCAACCCTGATGACGATGCCAAGAATTGAACCGACCTACGTGGCACCTCTCCAGTGACTCAACCTTAAGTTTGGGGGTTAGAGGGGCCAGAGGCCCTACTGACCTGATTAGGGCGACTCGGCTACTGATTCCATCCCCTCTAAGTCAACTAAGGCGTAGTACCTTGGGTAGCCGATTAGCTTGAGTCCCGTCCCGACCTCTACAGGTCGGCCAACACTTGTGATCAAACCTGCCCCTGCCCGACCCTATAGGTCGGCCCAAGTCCCTCTCGGATCAAACCTCTTACACGTGCAAGAATCCGAGCTGATCCCAGCTCGGCTATCTTCCCCGACCTCCGTAGTCGGCCCAAACACAAAAGGGTTCAGCCTAGTTCAGCTCGGGCCATCTAAGTCGGCCAGAGTCCATCCTCAACCGTATTTCCCACGTGTGTGATAATCAGATAGATATGAGAAGAATCCCTCGTATTTACTAATCTGATTCTGACAGTCAAAATATACATATAATTATCTCTTAAAATTAAGGAGGTTAATTCGTAATTATCTTTTCCTTAGGGAACACGAAATCCAAGCCCAACAAAGACAAGGCCTACGCCGCCTTATGGCATAAATCTCCTCTATATAAACCATCCCTAAGGAAATACGGAGACTTGATTCCAATATAAGGTTGGATACGTAGGCAGCTTGACTATCATCAAGTGCAGTCTAAAACACCTCAAAACACCCCCTCTTCTTTCATAACATTTGTATTAAAAGAGCATCCTAAGGTTATCATCAAGAGAAAAAACCTTGAAAGTTTACCTTGACGATTTTTGGATCGTCACCTGACTCATAATACTTCTTTGTTAACCTCAGATTTCATATCGTTGTCTATTACATTAATTACATCTACTGAACCTCATATAGCTCCCCACCTCCCTACATTTTGGTCTCACCTTCTTCCCCTCCTACCTAAAAGCACATCACACCTCCACTACTCTTAATGAAGACGAGCCTACTTGTTTTACCACTGCTAGTAAGAGTCAAGTCTGGTGATGATGAATTCTGAATTTAATGCACATATACAAAATAATACTTGGAAACTTGTTCCTCTCAGCCTTCTATAACTATTGGTTGTAAATGGGTCTATCGCACTAAACCTCATGCTAATGGTCGCATTGAACGTTATAAAGCTCGTATTGTTGCCAAAGTTTTCATCAATATAAGGGTCGTGGTTACCATGAAACTTTTAGTCCAGTGGTTAAGCCATTCACCATCCATACGGTTCTAAGTTCTTGCCATTGCCTTACAATGTAAATGGCCCATTCGAGAAATAAACATTCATAATGTCTTTCTCTACAACCTTCACAATGAAAACAATTCTATGACTCAACCACCTTGCTATTTTAATCAGGAACACCCTGAGTATGTTCGCAAATTAAATCGCAGTCTCTAAGGTCTTATGCAGGCGCCACATGTTTGATTTTCATGGATAACACAATTTCTCATCTCTCTCGGCTTCGAGGCGAGCAAATCCGATTCATCCATGTATCTTCATTCTCCACGCATGCAACCAGTGACGGATCCAGAGCCAAAGTTCAGTTGAGTCACCGGTCACAAAATTGTAGTAACCCTAAAAAAAATTTCGGGTATGGCGTGTAATTAGGTCAAAATTTCCGGGTTGAGCGGGTAATTATGTCAAAATTCCCGGGTCGGAACCGGTTTGGGAGGGTGATTAGGTCAAAATTTGATTTTTTTTTACCAAAACAACGTCGTTTCACAATTTATATTTTTTTTATAAATTTGAGTGGGGTCACGTGAATCCACCCTGCATGCAATGGCGTTCTCATTTTCATGCTCATTTACGTTTATGATATCATTGTTACAGGTAGTAACTTGCACGCTATTCGAAACCTCATTCATCAACTTCCCAGGTTCTTCCCGTCAAAGACTCCTTATCATATATATTAGGCATCGAGGTGCAACATGGTTCTACCAGCCTCTTTCTATACCAACATAAATATATCAAGAATTTATTATCAAAAACTGGCTTGTTAGAGACCAAGCCATGCGGTACTCCAATGGAGATGAGATCTTCTGCTCGTTTTGAGTCAAACAAAAAAAAAATCCTCAAAACGACGTCGTTTTGAACCATTCTCATTATCACAACAAACACAGCAAGGGGTGGTATAGCAGGGGATCCCAATTCACTCCAATGGCGGCTTCTACGATTTTGTCTAAATACACGTGCCCTCCTATTGTAATCCCAAACAATACAAAGTCCCAATCGGTGGCCTTCAGTATTTAAGTCATACTCGTTCTGACATTTTTTTTTTTATACATTTTACAGAGTTAATAAGTTTATGCATGATTCTAAAGATATGTATTGGCAACGGTTAAGCGTATATGGGTTATTTTTATTTAATCAGCACATACACCAAATTAATGATTACTCTATAACTTTGATTGGGCATCGAATCCGGATGATCCATGTTCTATTGGTTTTGCATAATACAGATCCAAATCTAATTGTAGTGATACATCCACTAAATCTTTTACTACACATTTTATCACCATTAATATGATGAGCCCACATTAAATAATTATTAATCCCACATATTATTCAATGGCTAGATCACAAAATTGTGATAGATGGACGTATCATTTTCCAATCTAATTAGTACTTAGTAGGTCATGAAATCAAAAGCCCACTAAACTTATTCAAGAAATTTTAAAAAAATTACCTGAGAATCCGATGGGCAGGACAAGCCGGACGCTGCCGGAGATTTATATACCCATTACCGCCGTGGCCATTGACATTGTTTTTACAAGCCGGCTGGTTTGGAACCTTATTAGATTCCAAGCGCACAACCCGCCGATCAACCCTAACCGTCGTTCGCTGGACCGAAATTGAGACCGCCGCCCCGTTTCCTTTAGTACTATTCTTATTGCTTTCTTGATCCTTTAGCTGAACCTTCATATATCGCAACCTCTTCCGATTCCCCCACTGCAACACGGAATCCGGTGATGTAGTTACTGGAGATATGGTGCCGACGGCACCACTTCTTTGCTTAATGGCTGATCTCAAAAGCAATCTCTGATTTGAATTCCTTTCCATTTCTCTACCACCGACCTGTCAATTGCCATCGTAATAAACTCACGTTAAACTTCCGGTAGCTGATGGAAATTCGTTCAAATCTTCATTGAAGAGTCAGAAATTTATGAAGAAGTTACTGAAACTGAGAATTTCATGGAAGATCTAGCATTCCGATCAGAATCTCAGCCGATGATACAGATTCATCAGTGAGTTTCAGATTAAAACGGCGTATAAATTAAGATACGAAATAATAAAGGTAGTGAATCACGAGGCCAGAGCTAGATTGTGGAAAAGAATATTCCGCCGAGATGGAGAAAGCTTCCACCTCTGCAATTCACGTTACCTGAAATAAAAGCTTCAACGCTTGAACGTTTCAATGTCTTCAAATCTGCAGGTAAAATCCCCAAAATTTGATGAGTTCAAACAGAAACAAACATCTGATGACGAACTTGATCCTTCACAAAATGATTCGGATTTCGCACCTTATCAAAATTCATAAACACTGTTCTTTTTCCCACTCGTCAAAAAGATGTCAAAACATAGATTATGTTGGAAATGAAATATTTATGGATCTCTGTGTTCTTCAATCACCTCCTCCTCACACATACGAATCTTTATTGCCTCAACGTGAAATATTTTTGGATCTCCAAATTTGTACCCTGTCAAAGTAGAATAAAAAAAACAAAAGACAAATTAAATCGTTGAGATAAGGAAAACAGACGAAAATCAACTCCATACTACACTGACCTTCAAAGCTCTGCCTCTGAGAATCTAAGAATATGAGCTCAAATCTTCAAAATTAGAGGCGAAAAAGTGACATGAAGAAGACTTTCAGTCAAAAATGAATACTCAGAAACGCATCTGTAAACAAGAACATCATCAATATCCAATGTAGACATACTTGTTGCTGGTCAGAATCTCTGATATTAAGATCGTTGTCCTCCCGAGAAAAATCAAGGTATTTTCACTTAGTCGATTCTGCAATTTGAATTATCCTTTTCCTTATATTATCTGAGAGAAGAAAAAGTGAGCAACAAAAAAAAAAAAAAAAAAAAAAAAAAAAAAAAAAAAAGAGGAAACTTCTTCAAAAAAGATGAAACTGAAACGAAATAACAAAATTATCTTCTACCCTTCGAAGCGGAAAAGTCTTTTTATATGCAACGAATATATTGCTTCAAGCATTTGTTATCATCATATTACCTATTGTTTTTCTTTTTGATTGTATATATATTTAAGGGGGAATGAGGGAGAAGGACAGAAATATTTTATCAATTGAGTAGAAGGACAGTTTTTTGAAACTTTTGTATAAAGGACAAAACTATTTATTCACTGTCGAAATTCACTTGTGTTGGAAATTCACTGTTTAAATTCACTGACGAAATTCACTAATTTTCAAAATTCATCGTCGAAATTCACTAATTTTCGGGATTCACTGTCGAAATTCACTGTTGAAATTCACTGATTTCGGGATTCACCTTAGATTCACCGATTTTCGGGATTCATTTTTGTTTGTCCTTCTCGCTATAAAAATTATGCATTGTCCTTCTCCTTATAAAAAATATGTAGTTGTCCTGTTACTTAAAAATATTTCAGATTGTGTCCTTATCCCTAATTTTCCATATATTATTTAATTCCGAGAATTTTATATTAGTATTTGAGCAGATGCCTAGTTTGTGTTATCTGAATATAAATTTAAAAATACAAATATAAATTGTTACACAATCATACAGACTAACCATCTATGCCTTCAAACCCGTCTCAAGTTCGGGAAGTTTTTTGCTTGGGGACTCTATTTGGAGTGAAGTGAGAGGTAAGTGATCTGAAATACACAATTGAAATCCTAAATATAAACTGTGTGGTTGAGATTACTTACCCTTTCACTTTACTCCATACGAAGTGATCACCTAAAAAAATCTCCTCTCAATTTTTTATTATTATTTTTAGTCGAAACTGGATATTTTCTTAATAAACACTAAAAAATACTATGCAACGGGATATTCAAACTATACAAAAATTGATTTAGTGCATAATAATCTCTCAAATTAACTCCAAGCTACTCTAAGCTCCCTTGCTCATTGGACAATTTCTGAAATGAAAATCATCTTTGGGGGACGTGAACGATCATCTTGGTGGAACTCATAATTGCGCCAGTACCAAAGTCCTTGCACAACCTCTCGAAACAAAAATCTCCAGAAATCAATATTATCGTGCTTATACATGTTAATTTTCAGACAGTTATCCATCCAAGTCGCTGGGTCATCGGGTTGACTAAAAATCATCCAACAACTTCGGTGAATGAGTTGTTTCCACACGGCGTTGGACCAGTGGCAGTCGCGAGTCACATGCAAAGTGGATTCCGGCAGTATGCCACAAGCAAAGCAGATATCGTTATCGCCTATGTGGCGACTCTTTAGAAATCCTGCTGTAGGTAAAGCATCTCGACAGATCAATCAAAGTAGCATATTGCCTCTAAGAGGCCCCTTAATGCCCCTTATTAATTTCCAACAATCATTATTTGCATTAACCGGGAGGTGACTATCATTAGTTAATTCAAAATAGGTTGAGCTCACCGTAAACTTACCCGAAGCAGTAGGCTTCCAAATAACATTACCGTTGTCATCGAAATCAAAAGCCTCTTTGAGGGTGTGTGTGCAGCAAAGCAAATGTGTCTCCATATAGGTGAGCTGTTCGGCTTTAGCTCATCAAGTGTGGAGCCATATTTACGATTTAGGATTTGGCCCCATAATTTGTCGCGGTTGGCTAGCATATGCCAAGAGAGTTAAGCGAGGAAAGCGGTGTACATATCGCGTGCATTCCGGATGCCCAAGCCCCCTTTAGTTTTTGGTTGGCAAATTTGATCCCACGCCACTAGGTGGAGACCCCGTTTATCCGTTTCGTGCCCCCAAAAAAAAGACCGAACAATCTTGTCAAGTTCCTGTGTAATGGTGACGGGGAGTCGGACTGTTTGCATGTGATAATATGGGGTCGTAGATAAAACCGTCTGGGGGGGATAGCTCGGCCCGCCCTAGACAATGTGCTCGCTTTCCAAGGCAGCAGTTTAGCTCGGGTTTTATCCAAAATCCCTTGGAAGTCCTCTTTTTTGACTCGCGTATGGTGCAAGGGGACTCCAAGGTTTTCCGTGTGAGTCATTCCCAAAGTTGTTTCAATGAGGTGGATAGTTTGGGCATCAATATTGGAAGATGTAGCGAATTTAGACTTGGAGGCATTAATTTTTTGACCCGAGAACCCACAGAAAACCGAGAGGATGTGATCAATTTCAACAGCCTGTTCGACCGAAGCCTCCGAGAAAAGAAGAAGATCATCCGCGAAGAAAAGGTGTGATATTTTCGGTCCTCCTCGAGAGACACTGATCGGTTTCCAGTTTCCCTCAATAATAGATTGATTGATGAGGCAGCTTAGAACTTGCATCACTAGCACAAACATGTAGGGAGCCAAGGGGTCGCCTTGTTTTAATCCACGACGTGGTTGAAAGCCTGCGAGAGGGGACCCGTTCCAAAGAATTTCCAAGGAGGTACTCGATAAAGAGTACATAATAAGATCAATAACCGCATCATCGAAACCTACTAGGCGAAGAATATGTTGAAGAAAATCCCAGCTAACTCTATCGTAAGCTTTTTCCAAATCCACTTTAATTACCATTATGCCTCTGGTACCCTGCTTGTGCTTCATGGTGTGGAGAACCTCCTGCGCTACAATAATGTTTTCGGAAGTCTGTCTGCCCGGGATAAATGCACTTTGACTGTTATCCGCAATTTTAGCAATAATTAGCCAGAGGCGATTTGCAATGATTTTAGTGATTATCTTCGCCGTGACGTTTGTCAGAGAAATGGACCGAAGCTGGGAGACCGATTCAGGTGGCTGAACCTTTGGTATTAGTGCAATGAAGGTCCGGTTCATCATGGGGTCAAAAGCCCGATCCTGAAAGGACTTAAACACCCAAGCTGTAATAGATGGGCCAATCACATTCGAGTTTTGTTGATAAAAAAGTGGTTGAAAGCCATCGGGTCCGGAATCTCCCCTCAAGTTCGGCATACATGTGGTCATTGATTTGAAAATTCTCTTAAGACCATGAACATGTCTCAAACTCGTCTTATGCTTGATTGCCGCTCTGGATTGTTAGCCAAAGACACAAACAGAGCTCTGACTTTGGGCTGATGGTTAATCTTGTACATTGACTTAGTCTTCCACATTGGTTTTACATAAGCAACGGCTACATAGCGTCATTTACAACATCATTGAAATCATAGGTCATGTCTACCCTACATCAGAGACGGACCCAATGTGTAATGGGTGGGGGCCAGTGCCCCTACTGAGATCCGAAAATCGACGTATTTTTATAGATAAAAAATGTAAAAACACTATTGATGCCTCCACTCGTCTTTTGAATTTGTTCCGGTGCCCCC
The DNA here is from genome assembly GCA_036785695.1 of Gentiana straminea. Lineage (NCBI taxonomy): Eukaryota > Viridiplantae > Streptophyta > Magnoliopsida > Gentianales > Gentianaceae > Gentiana > Gentiana straminea. The sequence goes on along the minus strand of JAVUPR010000266.1, from coordinate 14,346,027 downwards.
ACTGCGATTTTTTTCTAGGTCCGTCGCTACCTACATGTCTACAATGGGTTTGTTTATGTTCGCTTATACGGGCTAAGGTCCTATGCTGTACTCATTTTCACAGCATTGGTGCTGTGTGTGGTTGGAGAGGGATACAATGGGTATTTCAAGGCAAAACTAAAATATTAAAAAAAAAAAAAAAACATAAGGCAAATTTCCTCATAGCCTGCTGTGAGGACAACAGAGGATCCGGACGCCACTTATACATCATGCTCACAAGTATCACGCCACCAGGGGCGGACCCAACCTTATAGGGGTGGGGTGCATGGACCCCACCTCAATTTCCGGACGAAGTTATTAATATACCCCTCTAGTAATATTAAAGCTGTGTATGTATATTATTTCAGACAATATTTAGTGTAAATATCTATTTAGCTCAATTGGTTAGAAGCTTTATTATTTGGCCTTTGGTCACATGTTCGAATCTTGGCTTTTGAGTTATTTTTCCACCTTTTTTAATCTTGGCTTTTGAGTTATTTTTCCACCTTTTTTTTTATTTGACACCCACTGGAAAAATTTCCTGGGTCCGCCACTAAACACCACTACACTGATTTGTTGTTTATATAAATCTTAGACAACACTTATGAGTTACGACCATATGCACTCTCCTCTTACATACAAAATCATTTCTGAATAACTACTTAATCCTTTTTTTTTTTTTTTTTTTTATTATTATTGAATCAATAACTATTTGATCTTTTACGGCCTTACCCATCTAAAGGGTTAATAGAAATATCATATGATTGCAAGCCTTGTTTTTTAGAGTTAAATAATTTTCTTTCTCTTGCTTTTTTCTCCTCATAATATATTACGTTACTTCCTCAATAATTTCAACTAGAAGTCATTGGCCACCATAAAATATCATTTCATGCAAACACATGAACTGGACAAGCTAGTCCGATCATATTTTTGGGGGCACGACACGGATAAACGGGGACTTCACTTGGTCGCATGGGACCAAATATGCCAACCGAAAAATAAAGGCGGCTTGGGCATTCGGAATGCGCGTGACATGAATACCGATTTTCTAACTAAACTCTCTTGGCAAATGTTGACTGATCGGGACAAGCTTTGGGTCCAAATACTTAACAGAAAATACGGTTCCCCTCTTGATGAACCCAAAGCGAACTGTTCCTTCATATGGAGACACATTACACATATGTTTTGCGGCAAACGCCCTACGAGATGCATTTGATTTTGACATGGATGGCAATGTCTTGTGGAAACCAACGGCGTTGGGCAAATTTACGGTGAGTTCTGCGTATCATGAAGTCCATGGCTACACTCAAAATCCGGAAACTACTGATGCTGCCATTTGGAAATTAATCTGGGCTATTAAGGGGCCACTTAGAGGTAATATGCTACTTTGGTTGATCCATCGAGACGCTCTACCTACTGTAGGCCTCTTAAAAGCGAGGCACATAGGAGAAAATGATGCTTGCCTGCTGTGGCACTCGACCCGAGTCCATGTTGCATTGATGAGTGATTGCCATTGGGCTACAGTTCATCCATCGACATTGCTGGGCGCTTTTTTCCACCGCGAATGAGACACTGGCATGCTTGGAAGACTGCTTAAGTACAAACATGACACTATTGAATTTTGGAGATTCTTATTTCAAGAGATTGTGCAGGGCCTTTGGTATTGGCGCAATCTTGAGTTCCACCAAGGAGACCGAACACGTCCCCCAAAGATGATCTTCATTTTGGAAGCTAGATGACGTGCACGGGAACTTAGACTAGCTTGAAGTTGATTTGTGGTGTTTTTTATACAATAAATTAGCTTTCTGCTTTGTACATTTTTTTGAACATTGTTTGTACAGTTAGTTGAATGTAAATAAAATATCCAGTTTCGACCAAAAAAAAAAAAAAAAAAAGGTAACATCAGCATTTAGAGTAAAAAGATATATATATATAAGGGGGAGTGGTTTAAAAGGACAAAAAAAAAAAAAAAAAAATAGAAATCGAGACAGTAAAAATATAAATTGGATGACATGCGATAAAAAAAAATGAGAAAGTGAACCAAAAAAAAGCATAGTCCATACAAGATACTTAATTAAATACATGCGATAAATATGTAGAGTTAAAAACCAAGTCGACTCATAACTTTCCTCTCGTCGGCTCTGGCTGGCGTTAGACGAGCTTTTCCATCTAACTACTTCTACTTGGGGGTAACTTTCCCATTTTATTTCCTTTTCCATTTTCACTTTCACAATTACCTCTTATTTTATTCATCAGATACAGATTCATATTATTTTTCACTGAGTCCTTAATTTTTTCGACAATGTTATTGGCATCACCCCACAAGTGACATTTCGATAAATTTGCCATCAAACATAGTTTACCTATCTTACCAAATCTGAAGATTATGCCTAGTTTAGTATCTTGGTCAAACCCCCTAGATTGCATTAAAGTTCCATAGACATCATTAAAACTCAGAAAATCGAGACTATTGAATCACTGCTGCTACGATAGCCTCTTACCGCTACAACGGCAAACACCGAATTTTAGACGGTTTGCTACTGTTTGATTTTGGAAACTGCAGGCAATTCTGGTCAGTTTTGATATATGATGTAGCCAAGCTAAAAAAAACAAAACGAAACAAAAAGCCAAAAAAAGAAAAAAAAATATTTCATTGATGCTCTTGGCATTACTTTGAGATCTCAACAAATTCATCCAGGAGCCGTTCAATGATCTTTCTGGACGATACTCTATCGACTTCAAATGCTGTCATCTCCGACTTCAGAGTCGGTATATTCATAGCTTTAAGTGGAAGCTTTTGAGGAGCACATGAGTACATGAACTGAACCAACGTCTTCATATGTTGATGCGTTTCTCCAGAAATCAAAATCTCCCTCTTGAATTTCTTTTCAGAGTCATAATATCCCGAAACAATCACCAACAGCGATAGTTTCTCCTTTCTCTGGAAATCTTTATCTCTGCACCACCTGAAGTGAGCAGCTGCGTGATAGATATCCCGATACAACTCATCCCAATACTCGACACTGTCTGCTTATTATTATTATTATTACCTTTTCTGTTCCATTTCTTGATATCTTTGATCAAAATCTCTTCCACTGTAAGGTCAGAAAGATCATACATTTTGTATTTCAATATCTGGTAAAGGCCGTTGCATCCAAATCGTCCGGCTCCATTAATCAACAGAGTCGATATGTACTTATCTTTAGAACAAGTATTTGGATGTCTTAAGTTACCTGTATCGCATAGAATGCCTGCAAGTAAAAGACGACTGAATCCTTTCCCTGACAATATATTAGGACAAGTGAGTGCAAACTTTTCCGCAATAACTGTACAACACGATGTTGCTTCTTCCGCTTCCATTGTTGTTGTGTTTTCGAGCTTTCTGCAAGTAATTATTTCAATCAAGGCATCTTTCAAGGCCTCTTGTTTGGTTGGAAGCAGAGTTGAATTAACCAAAACTAGTTTCAGACTACCGAATAAGTCGTAATACGGCAAGTCAATTTCATCAACAAACAACAAGGAAGATTCATCAATATGGCATGAATCAAGTAACCATTTGACCTCACCATGAGAGTGCAAGCTCGATCTCTTCGTGTTTATAACAGGGACGGTGCAGTATTCTTTGCTCTGTTGCTTTTCGTTAAGATAGAACGAATACATGATGGTCGACACAATGGATCCTACATCACAAGCGTCGGGACCTAATACGGCCCGCAAGAACCTTCCCGGGACACCGGAATTAACATCATGCTTCCTGTCTTTTAGATATGTATTCAACTTGTGAATGCTTTCACATGATTCAGTGATTTCCACCATTGGAGAATGTCCATTATTATAGAACAAAGCCGCCGACGGAGGAAGTGGAACATTCGAAAGAGCTTGTATATTCATCTTATTCACAGTATAACATCTTTCAACCGGAGGAGGCGGATTTGGTAAAACGTTTTGATCACTTTCGATTAGTACTACTCCATCTTCATCATGTGTAGATTCAATTAAAGCATCCATGAAGTTGGGATTCAAACCAGAGTGAAGCTCAGGCAATAGGGATGAAATTGGTTCCTTAATCCTTAACCATCTACCAGATGCAGAATGGTCAAGATTATTAGGTAGTAAAATTATATCAGAGAGTGAATCTTTGGATGGACTGTGAGTGGGATTTTGATGAAGATGTACATCACCATTGATATGTCTCCGTCTTCTCGAAAGAGTATCTGAAGTTGATCTTAAAATGGTTTTACTAGTGGCCGCATTTTTGTAGGACTGTTCAATATCAACACGTAAGGAGGAAGAAGATCTCATCATGATGATGTTGCTGACAACAAGAAATAGAGTTACATATACATATATATATATATCATTATATTGCCATTGCTTAAAAGAAGAAGCCAAATGCTTAAAATAAAAAGAAAAAAAATTAAAGAAATGGTGGCTGATCGTCTGGTTCCAATGCAAGCTCCGCCATTAGTGATAAAATCAACGTTTGGTTTTTGTTGTATTGCCATTGCTGACACCGTAGACTGATTACCCAAGCGCATTCCTTGCCGTCATCGACAAACTTTCTTCTTTCAATTAAATTCATTTTAAGAACCAAACACACTTGTTTTTTTAAACACCCCAAATCATACTTTTATCTTGGAAAAAAAAATAAAAACCTGTTTTTTTTTTTTTTTTTTTTTTTTTTTTTTTTTGAGGGTTGACCTGGTTTTTTTTTAAGGGAGGATTGTTTTTGCATTTATTTCAAGTAGACAGGACACACTCAAAATATTCTGTGCCGCTTTGAACAACAGGAAAAAGAGCGTATATATATTGAGAGACGATTGTGAGAACTTTGGGCACATAACCAAAGTAAAACCGTCTTAAGAATCAAGTGTTGCACTAACCTCAATGTATAAGTTTTATTGTTCCGTTCTTGTTAATTTACTGGTTCATACATGTTCATACGGTTTATCGGTCTACGCACTTATTGGTACGTAGCCGGCATGCATAACGATTAAAATTTTCTAACACCACCAAAGGAGGATAATAACGAAGGATCCAGCCATTTCATTCATACCGAAGATTATATATATATATAGCCTTTACGTACAAACTACACACGATCTGACATTTACGTTTATCATCATATGTATACATACATGTGTGAATCTATATATATATAAATCATGCATTGAAACCCCTATGGAGAGAGCTCCATGTATTACTTGGAAAGTCAGGACAAGCTAGCCCAGCCGCCTCCGCCATTTCGTCTTTGGTAATGCCAGCATTACACATATTCGCAAGAGAACGCATGTGCTTCATCCCATATTGTGACAACGAACCACAATAGCTCTCGAATGTTCTTACCAGAGACTTGAGGCAATCCCAGTCATCAACGAGGGCCTGTCCAGAAGGACGGACAGTATTAAGCACTTGATCACCACTTCCAATTCCAAATAGAAGTTTCCCAACCATTTCAATACTTGTGTCAACATGCATTCTGTGAGACATTGCTTGTACAATTTGCATTTGAGCTTCTGTTTTCTTAGTTGAGCCTTCAGGAGCCTTACGGAACTGTTTGTAAACAAAAAAAAAAAGGATTATATAGCCTAATAGCCATACAAGACATGCAAAAAACTCGAGATATCAGTGAGCCCGTTATTATTACCTTGTCCCAAAAATGCAAGAGATCAGCATCGCGCTGGTTGACAGCATTGGTACTAGGCGGTTTCACAGGATTGGAACGGGTGAAACTTTCGTTCGATGGATTTGTGCCCATGTAAGTGCTGAGATTATCTGAGCTTATGTTTAAGTCACCATATTGCATAACATGGGAGCCAAAAGAATAATTTCCATTTGCAGTTCTCTCTTTCACCTGCAATTAGAAATACCAAACTCTGATATAATTTTATTTTTTCTTAATCATCTAAAATATTGGTTTCTTTTCGCTTAGCATCTTCCAAAACATAACCTTACCAGCTCATACTGTTGTTTAAGGGTCTCAATCCGCAAATTCTGCACATCACTGTAAATGGCCACACACAAAAAAAAAAGAAGAAAACATTAAAACATCTATGGTCCATCAATGGGATGAGGCAGAATTCAAAACGCGGTTAGTCACTATTCGATAATATAACAGAAATATCACATATGTACATGTATTATAACATTAGTATATGAGTGGTTATTAATTACCAATCCTCCATCCATGCAACGCTATATAAGTCACCTAAGCAGGTGGTGTATTCTTCAGGCGGTCTAGGATCGAAGTCAGGGCAATAAGTTCCCCAGCTACTTTCCTCTGAATTTGAAGCAGTAGTAGCATAAATGTTTAAGCCTTCCGGTAAGAGTCCCTCGAAGATGGTTCCCGACTCACAAGCTTCCAAGTAGAAGACCTAGTTATTCACAGGAAACCTTCAGATCAAACTCAATTTTCAATGGTGCAAACAGATCTAGAAAGGGTATAATAAGGAAGTACCAAGCTTTTATATGTCCCAGACGCGTGTTTCTTTTTCAAAACGTCAACCAAATCATTTGCATAAACATCACAGTCTGACGGCATGCCTGATTTATGACAATTACAATAATTAGTTAGCCCATTAGTCAAGGAATGCATGTATTCTAAAAGTGACACAAAAGAGAGATGTACTAACATAGTGATCCAGGGCCACCGTGATCGGTGTAGTATATAAATATACGGTCATTCGGACCACTTTCTACAACCTTCCCACTTCCGCCTTTAACAGCAGTTTTGTTCCCAAGAATAGCAGCGTAAAAGTTGTTAGCATTAACAGCATCCCCTGTATAATCCTGCTCGATCAAAAAAGCACACGAATTAAGCAAAAGCTAATCAAGCCTTAATCTCAAAGATAATAATAAAACCAGTTTATAAACATAAGAAAGTAGTAACAAACCTTTGGGACACCTTTATACACATCAGTACCATTAGGGCTGTTTATGATAACACCAGGCCTAGGGTTCTCTTCATTGTAAGCAATGTCATCATACATGAAGACAATAATATTTTCATCTTTCAGACCGCCTTTCTTTAGGATTTGATACGCATGACACACATCAGCCTGATATAACAGAAAGGCCAGAAGTTAGTATCATGATCAACGGTGCAGATCATGACACGTTACTCCTCATAAATTTCCACCCATTGGCACCAAAACTCATCATTTACGGTCTTTTTCAAACTTCGTTTTTTTTGCCTTCCATTTTTCTGGTTTCTTAGTATTAGTTGTTATTTATCAATAAATTATATTTCTTTTAGGTACAAGTTGAAGACATTTCCAAAACAATAACTGCAAAATGAGCTAATAAAATTCACCTGGTGCCGGTAGTTCCAATAACCGTTGGATCCAGCAACCAGAACGGCCCATTGTGTTCCAACAGGGTCCTCACCCTCTACGCCGCTATTTAGTGTGCTTTCATTCTTAGCAGCTGCAAGAATCATAAGTGAAACAAAGAGCAAAACTCCAGTGTTAAACCGAATCATTTTTGTCTGTCTTTGATAAATAATGACAATCAATGTGTATATATGTTTATTTCTAATCGATCAGTAGTTTAATGAAAAAACTTACGGGCATTTGATTCGTATTTATAGACATGGAATTGAATGAATGTGATTAAGATCAAAATCAGACGCAAGAACGTTTTGGCATTACTGTGTGACGGATGGATAATCGGATAGTGGGGATTGACGGATTTAGAATTAGCATTGCTAAAAGCCAACTGCTAACATATATATTGGAGTCCCTTTTACAAGAAAACAACAGTTTAAAATATGGCAGGTTTTAAGGCAACAAGAAGATGGTTAAAAAGATGGGGAATGGGCTATTATTAGAAGATCAACCACAAATACATCCATTATTAAGCATTTTCATTGTATTTCTTTCTTATCCTCATTGAAGCAAAGATGTATTTTTCTCCAAATGAAGACACTACATTCCTTACATCCTACCTACCACCAATTTTTCTCTACAAGGATATGAGTTTTTTTCAATTTCTTGACGTTATAACTTTCCCCATTACAGACGTCTTCCAGCTTTTTATGGAGGTCTTTGAGTCTAGCTAGGATTTCTCCAAGTTTTGCTTTCGGCCAGATTCCTAGTTCGTCCTGGCTCAAATATTGTTCGTGTTCATTCCTTCAAGTCATTGGTCATCAGGATCTTTGTCAGATCCATGAAATTATAATAGGGTCTTGGTTTTCAAAGGAATATATATGTGTGTGAATTACCACGACTTCTTGAATGGTATCATTTAAGGGTATTTCCGTCTTTTTGGAATTAGGTTTTCTTTTTCCTAATATTTTAAGGCTAATTTTGCCTTTATTCTCTTCCAACACATCTTAAAACCGATCTAGGCTTATAACCACTTGTAAAAGGTCTCGAGAAATCCTTAGACTTCTCAGATTTCACGTTTTCGAGGGTTTCATTAAAGCCTTGAGCCGCTATCCCGGCCCCTCTCCGGAAAGCCCCCAGATGTGTTGAAGTGGTGGTGAAGTGGTGAAGTGGTGTCATGGTTCTTTTGTAAGCCCAACTAGAGCTTCACTATTGGTGGTCAAGTGGTGTCATGGAAATCCACAAAGCAAACATGCATAGCTCATTTCACAATGGAATCCGAGTTTATTGCATTAGATAAGGCATGAGAAGAAGCAGAATGACTTCGTAATTTCCTAGAGGACATTCCATACTGGACTAAACCTATTGCTCCAATAAGCATACATTGTGATAGTTAGTCTGCTATAAGTCGGGCACAAAACAGTATGTATAATGGTAAGTCTTGACATATACGTTGCAGACATAACACTATTAAACAACTGATCTCTAATGGTGTGATTTCCATCGATTTTGTTAGATCGAAGGAGAATCTTGCGGATCCGCTTACAAAAGGTTTACCAGAGATCAAATGTCAAAATTGACACTCGAAATGGGACTTAAGCCTATTACGACAGAAACTTTGTAATGATAACCCAACTAGGTTGACTAGAGATCCCAAGATCATGGTTCAAAGGGACAACTAAATTCGAAGGTTCAGTGAACACTTAATCATTCTATGAATAAAAGTGTTATATGTTAGTGGTGTATAAGGTTAAGTGAAAACTTTTAATGATTCCTATAACTTGGTTAATTCAAGTGGGTATGGCAGAATACTCTTGATAGGAGATCACCTATGTAAGTGTGAAGTGGGGCCGCTTCTGTGAGAATTCAGAGGCTAGAATTCTCTAACTCACTTTCTGAAACCAGGGGTGATTCATGGCCAAAATGAACACAACCATGAGAACCAAGTATGGTGTTTAGGGAAATATTGTGTGAATACTATTGTCGATTTTACAATAAAGAACAGTTTAAGACATAGTTCACTGAATATCCGAGTAGATCCGGTAGTATTTCACTAAGACAAGTTTAAAGCCAGAAGCTACCTCTCATGATGCAAAATTTTTTTGTCAGAGTACTCTTCAGGGTCCGCATTTACATTAATTTTCATTCATGTGGGGGATTGTTGGAGAAAAAGTGAAATGATTTTTTAATTTTTTAATCATTTTTACAACCACTTTATGAGCCGGTTTCGATTACACTATTGTATAATTTATCAAGAGTTTATGATGACTTTGAAATCTACGTGTGATGTATATTAAGATAGGTCTTTGAATCATTCAATTCGGATATCGGGTGAATGAGAAATTAAGGCTTGAAGTTGGTTAGTTGAACAAGTTGAAGGTTTGGAAGTTGAAGAGTTTAACTTCCTTAATCCCACATTGGGAATTGTGCTAACTTATTCCCAATATCTAAAAGGAGAGAGTTCAGAATGGTTTTAGTTAGACGATGTTCTGCTAAAATTGTCACACGCACGCACGCGCCGCCGTTGCCCGCCCGTTTACCGTTGACCGTTGGGATTGGGCCTGAGGCAATGCTAATTTTTTGGACAAAGTTACATTGGATTTGTCAAATAATTATTCAACATTCTGATAAGTAATTCGAGCTGAGTAGTAATACGAATACGATTCAAGCTGAGTCACTAATACGAATTCGATTCAGTGAGTCTCTTCATCTGCTAACAGCTGCATTATTGTGCTGAGTTATTAGTGGAGTTTCAACTGATTGAGTTTAATTGAGTTAGTGGAGAGCTCCTTCAACTGATGGGCATCAATACACTTCAAAGCTGATGATGTTTTCCTTCCTAAATAAAATGGTCCTCTACAGCAATGGAAAAAAAACAGAGAAAAACCACAACACAACACAATCATTCTACTGCATTTTTTGTTGAAGAGTTTTCTGAAACACCATAAGAGTTCGTTGTTGTTCAGAGTCGAAGTACATCCCTTTTGAACATGTAATTTGTTGTATCATGGGAGACAATTGCACATCCGTGGATACATGCCGGAGCAAATTTGTTTTAAGGACAAAGAGTCTTTCTCGCTTCAGTTTGAAATTATATCCTTATTGTTTGTTTTCATTTCGTTTTTCAATACTGTATTTGTACTCTTTCAGAATAAATAAATAAAAGTGTTCTTTATCTTTTTGCTTCTTTATTTTATTTGCATATGATACAACGCGTATAACATTTTTGTGTGAGTTTAGTTGCATATTGATTAATGCTCCTTCTAAGGCAGTTTGATATCACATTTCCTCCACCTGGTGTTCGTTACTCAGTCTGGATGCTATGGATATCAGCGGTGAGGAACATCATGACATTGTACGTATTTCTTTCTTTCTTTCTAGCATTGGTGTTGCTTTACTGTTATGCTGACATGAATCTGATGTTACTTTTCTGGTTTGGCATTTGGCAACATCTTGCTTTATAGTATTATCTTACTAGTCATTTTTCCTCACCAGCGTTGTTAATTATTTGTGCCTTCCCTCAAAAAAAAAAAAAATTTATTTGTGCAAAATTTTCAGAGACACGACATATTCAAGAAGAGGATTTGATTCAATGGTAATGTGATTTGAAATACGACAAGATGGAATTGGTGCTCCTAAGGTTGGTCAACAATTAAATTTTTAGCTGTGATCAAATTCTTGCATGCCAGAAAATATTTTCTTAAAATTCACACAAGTATAAACTTCAAGCGTTGATTTGTTAATTAAATTATCTTCATTACTCGTTGATGGGTAATCAATATCCAGGGTCGACCATGATGTCATGTAGACTCCTGTCCTAAGGATAATTACACAACCGTCACATAGTGTAACACTTAACAGTGTAAGTGAGTCAGTCTAACGTACGCATTCTCTAATACACGTCCACGTACAGTCCAAGTGTCCCTACACTTCTATAGATGAGATCTATCAATGTCCTTAAAGACAGAAGACATCTAATATGTGCTAGTCTGTTTGCACTATCAATGCCCTGTTTGATAGTACATAAGCCTAGAGAAATTTAAGTATCAAACTTATTAAAGTGATTAGAGATCTCTGAAGAAAATCAGAATACGCAATACGGAAGACAGAAACTCTGGTATTTTATTGAATGATTCATCTGGTTGAATTACACTGATATTTATACTAAAAATAGTCCAAAAGATAAGGACTATTAAAGATAAATACTAACAAAATATAATTTGAATCTATTTAATCTAACAACTTAAAATATTTTATTTCAAATAACTAATTTATCCTTGACAATATCATCTTTATCTCTTCTTTGAAATCCATCATTATCCATGTTGATTTTTATCTCTATTACCCTCCCTCAAACGATGCGGAGTTGGAGGCAATGTTTGCCATCAACAAAGAAAATAATACGACCTTTGACACCCACGGCTCTAGCTCACTGCACTTGGCTCTTTTAGGCTCTCCCTTTTCTTGGCTTTTAACCGTGGCTCTTTCTTTTTTTGTCGAAAAATCGTTCAATTTTTTGATGACGACAAACGTGCTCTTTGATCTGTAACACACATCTGACGGAGGGGTCTATGTTTATTGTCATTGTTGACTTGAATTTGATCTGCATTTTTATAATCACACCAAGGATATAGACACATAATGGATTAAAAATGAAAATAATAATAATGATATGCAAGAGTGTTATTTTGAAATGATAAAAAAAATATAAAATAGATCAAATAATGGACTAAGGATGGAATCATGGAAATTAATCCATCATCCACTTTTATTTGCGAAGAAAAAAAAAAAAAAAAAACTGCACATCTTTATTTTGAAAATAAAATTGAACATAGTGTTTGGTTTATATAGTGGATGAGTGATGATAAAAGAGGTTTCCGATTTTCCGATGCATCAATGATTTGGTGACCAATGGTAGATTTAGCAGTGATTTGGCTGAGAAAAAAGGGATGGATCGGCAACGGATGCATGGAATTGGAAGACACGGTGGTTTAGAAGCGGAAGAAGGATCGGGCGAGGGTTCACCAATGTTAAGGCACTCGAACCCCCGCCCCTGTCTCTGATACCATGAAGAAAATCAGAATACGCAATACGGAAGACAGAAACTCTGGTATTTTATTGAATGATTCATCTGGTTGAATTACACTGATATTTATACTAAAAATAGTCCAAAAGATAAGGACTATTAAAGATAAATACTAACAAAATATAATTTGAATCTATTTAATCTAACAACTTAAAATATTTTATTTCAAATAACTAATTTATCCTTGACAATATCATCTTTATCTCTTCTTTGAAATCCATCATTATCCATGTTGATTTTTATCTCTATTAATCTCATCAACCATAATCGCCTATCATGGTTTCTCTACCCCAGTTTAATACTAAGGACGTTATCATATAACAATTCATAATTGGTTTTTTAAAAGAACAAATATATGACAACAGAAAAGCCATTTAATATATATGTATAATCATAAAGAAATAATAGAAATGATCCGACCCGGTTGGATCCGGTCCAACCCGATTGGGTTTAGAACACTATTTCAACAGACCCATCATTAGGATCGTCTTCCTCCTCCAGCTCCTGATCCTGGGAATTTTCCCCGGATGAACCTCCGTTCGGCTGATCCTGATCTTGCGAGTTTTCGTCAAGGGGGTCTTCTTCTTCCAAACCTTCCCAGTCTTCATCATCTTCGCCCCTCTACCAAGACGGCATTGAGAACAGCTTCTTTTGTTGTGTCATCCAAAGCCGCGAGTTGATCTACCAACTCCTGGTGGGTTGTGTCAAGAGAGACTTGTTCATGCTGCTGGTTCTGGTTGTTGGCATCTAATTCAGTTGCATTGTTGGTGTTGTTGCCGTTGGCGGCTTGTTGTTGTGTGGTTACCATGTTGATCCTTAGAACTTTTCCTGAGATTATCAAATCAGATGACCCTCCTTCTAGTGCCAATTGACGATCCAAAAATCGTCAAGGTAAACTTTAGGGTTATTTCTCCGGATGATAACCTAAGGATGCTCTTTGAATATATAAAACTATTAAAGAAGAGGGGGTGTTTTAGGATGTTTCAGACCGCACTTGATGGTGATCAAGCTGCTTACGTATCCAATGCTGAGATTGGAATCAAGTCTCCGTAGTTCCTTTGGGATTGTTTATATAGAGGGGCTTGTGCCCTAGAGTTAGCGTGTGGCGTGTGGCGTGTTTGTGATGGACATTGATTGGTGTGTTCCCTAAGGAAATGGATTATGATTAGTTAATCTCCTTGATTTTAGGAGATATTATAGTATTCAAATATTTGTATTAAGTGATAAAGATCGGAGCCTTTACGACTCAGGATTCTTTCCATAGTTACCCGTGTATTATACACGTGGGAAATATGATTAAGGATTGACTCCGGCCGACTTAGACGACCAGGGCTAGACTGGTTGAAACCTTTTGTGCTTGAGCCGACCTGAAGAGGAGAGTAGCCGAGCTGGAATCAGCTCGGACACATACAAGTAGAATGGTAGGTCTGAGAGGGACCTAACCCGACCGACAGGATCGGTCATGGGTAGAATAGAGTGCAAGTGTTGGCCGACCTCCAGAGGTCGGGACTGAACCCGGATATATCCACGACTATTGGAAGTTGGTCCTGAGCAGTGGTCGATCTGGAAGGGGATGGGGCGAGTAGCCGGGCTATTCTAGTCCGGCCACTGGAACACCAAGCACTGTTTCTCTCCTTACTTAATGTTGAGCCACTAAAGATGTGCCACCTAGGAAGGTTCAATTCCTGGCATCGTCACTAATCATTTGTTGGTCCGGTGGGCTAGTTCATTGTTGAGCTGAATTTACACACTATCTATTAAAAAAAGAGGTGTAGGGTGGGCTTAGCCCCAAGCCCTTATACTACCTCCTCGTAACAACAAATCTACGTTTTAGGTGCAAGAATCAAGTGTGTGTTCAATCTTCAAAGAGTTAGCGCAATTTAAGATATTTGGATACAACTTTGCAGGGGTGCCCCTGGGGGAGGGCCAAGGGGACCATGGCCCGGAGCCTCCCCCCCCCCCCAAATCTATGAATTTAAGGGCCCCGTGAAATTTTAACTCAACAGTATATATATATATATGTATATATATATATATATATATATATGTAACACCCCACCCTCGGACGGGCCCTTATCCGGGGTGAGTCATTACTTTCCTGTTCTCAGAGGTACAATGAAAATAAATTTAATAAAATATTTCCAAAGGTTCTTTAATTATTCAAAACACCAACGGTAAGCCTCAAAAGTCACTTTTGTTCCCAAAAAAAAGGTTAAAGAATTTGTTTTTGAAAAATGAACAAAATAAATATAAACGTGCATCACATGATGCATTTATTTCAACAAATCCATGAGTCTGAGTACTAACATGACAAAATAAAAATCTTGCCACAAAGCTGAGACGTTGTCTTAACACTGCTGAGGAAGATTTACTGCCGCGGGTGATCGACCCACATATCTATGAACTCTACCAGGTGGGAGGGTAGAGTTCCTAGATACGTGGGTCGATCACCCGCGGCAGTAAATCTTCCTTAGCAGTGTTAAGACAACGTCTCAGCTTGGTGGCAAGATTTTTATTTTGTCATGTTAGTACTCAGACTCATGGATTTGTTGAAATAAATGCATCATGTGATGCCCGTTTATATTTATTTTGTTCATTTTTCAAAAACAAATTCTTTAACCTTTTTTTTTGGGAACAAAAGTGACTTTTGAGGCTTACCTTTGGTGTTTTGAATAATTGAAGAACCTTTGGAAATATTTTATTAAATTTATTTTCATTGTACCTCTGAGAACAGGAAAGTAATGACTCACCCGGATAAGGGCCCGTCCGAGGGTGGGGTGTTACAAAATATATATTGCATTTATAAAAATGAATATTATATTAGTCTAATGGTAAGCAGTTAAGTCTAACTTCACAAGCAACCAGGGTTCGATTCTTTTTAGAGGCAACAATAACATTTTTTTTGGTTAACCCATTTTTTAGAAGGGCCTAAAATAATATATGGCCCCGAGTCTAAATTTGGACAGAGACTCCCCTGCAACTTTGTGTCCTACGGTACACATATATTTTTCCAATCGTATAATGTTAGCACAATTTAAGATATTTGATACCACTTTGTGTCCTTAAAGTATTTCATTTTATATTCTTAAAATAATATGTGTAAGTATGCATTTCTTTAGTTGATATATTGATTTCTTGAAGAGACTTGTCGATTTTCGATAATAAAAAAGTGTAAATTTAAAGAGTCTTTGGCGCTAATAAGGTTCGTCCCAACTATCAAAGCTCAAACCCATAACCAGGTCCCGTTTAGGTATGTGTTATGGCTCGTTTAGATGAATTGAATGCAAGGTAATGAATGCGATTTTATTAGTGTGTTTGACACGCAATATATTGACATTGACAACATTAGATATGAGGTGACAATTGACACAGTCGAAGGCGATGCAAGGTGCCGAAGGGTATGGTGGGGTACTGCTAGGTTGTGTAGTGGCGGTGGGTGTTTTGGTGAGTGGGGTGGTGGGATGATTGATGCAGGTTGGTGGCCGTGAAGTAGATGATGGTGGTGGTGGAGTAGACGATGACAAGTGACAATGAAATGAATCTCGGTTCATTTTCAGAATGGGGCATTTGACTAGTCAGAGTATCCAACCAGAGTCCGGTATATTTATAAGAGCCTATACAAGCATTTTGATGGAGTCAAATGTCACTATCATTTAAACACGATAAAATATGAAATATGTTCTAAACATTTTTTTTTCTAAACATGTTTACACTATCTTCTATATTCTAAATACCTCGTCATTTCGTTACGGTATTTATATTTTATTAGCTGATAAGTATCTATAAACTGAGAGCCCATAAAAACCTTCAAAGAAAATGTCACGTCTAATTCAGAAAAATATTGCTGCGGAGTTACTCGTACTCAACTTGTGAAGGAGTTTGATTCGATTTTTGTTTTTGTTTTTAAGTTTGTTTTTTGGACGAGCTACTCGAATAAATATTGAGTTGAATTCGAGCTTCAAAGCATATTAATCGAGTATCTGATGAGTTAATCGAAATGTATTTAATATTTTTTAATTAATTATGCATACCAAAGTTATTATTGATTAATTTTAAGTAAATCATTATTTTGTTGTCAATTTGAGTTATTTGAAGTATTAAATGAGTCGAGTCAAGTCGAGTATTCAATACATATAAATCGAGTATTGAATGAGTTGAGTTCAATTTTGACTTTTTTACTCTATCGAGTTTGAGCCGAGTTTTGTACCCGAGTTCTTTTTAGTCAAGTTGAGATCAATCCCTAAGTAGTATCGGTTCGATTTTCCTCGATTACACTCACACGGGTAGAGGTTGGTATGGTATGTTTGTCAAACACCGATCCAAAACCAATTCAAACTAGATCTGTGACGCCCCGTTCCGGATACCGAGTACTTATCCGTCAAGAACGCCCGACATGCATATATTAACTTTTAAATCGTCAAAATTAATATATACATAAGCCTCGTAGCAATCAATCAGAGTAAAAGCGGAATTAGTAAAATCTAAAGATTACTCGGAATAGAAAGTCAAACGACAATCAAAGGATCACCAAGTCCCAAAATCTACTTCTAGGAAAACTGAAACGACAAACAACGAAATAAATGTTGTTTACATTATTACATCCTCAAATAAATAGAAAAGATACTAAAAGATGTCTCTCAAAACTGTTTAAATAAAAAGTACATAAAACAAATGTCCATTGTCCTGAGCTTATACGTTAGCTCCGTCATTACCGTCTTTACATTCATACTCAACGTCGTCCTGATAATCACCTTCTCGGGCGGGAACAAAATAAAGAGAAGGGGTAAGTACTTATGTACTTAGTAAAGGGTAGAAGAAACGGCTACATACAATATATAAGAAATATATATCACATATAACAATTAAATTCTACAAACTCTACCACATAGGTTGCATTGAGATCACTCTCACCCTCTACTAGATCACATAGTATAACCTCACGCACATAAGTTTGTTACACCAATATCAAAGGACACTGTGCATGGTGAGAATGCACCGAGACATATTAAGCACCTCTCAAGGGGGCATGGACTTAGGTCTCCATGTGGGAAATTACACGTTGTCCCTTGACACATAACTCAAAAGGGCTATAAGAATCCCATGCTTCGATTTAGAAACGTGCCTTACCAATGATATTGACGTTTTAGCTTTTAGACAACCACATATGTATTTTTGAGTTAAGTTCTAACCACCTGGTTCATTCACGTATAAGGCTCCTTAAGGACTTCTAGTCCTAGACAACTAGTTACGCTACCTAACACATTGTAAAAGAATCATTGACTACTAAGTCAATGTCCCACAAGGCCTAAACAAAGCCTTCTGGTGCTCCCACCTTCTCCCCACAAAGGGTCTCAGTTGTGGTGCAGAACCAAGGCTACCAGAAGTCGATGTTAAACATTGTAAAATAACATGGAATGCCATCAAAGGCATGCAAACCAATCAACATTCATAAAGGATGTAAAAAGGAAAAACTGGGTGAATGCGCACGCATTCCCCTTCAATTCGCACGCATCCGGCGTACTGTCATCCAGGCTTATATTCTGTTCATGCAATGCGCACGCATTGGTCATTCTGGAGCATCCTGTCCAAGTTCTGGAGTACAATGCGCACGCACTCCTTTCAATGCACACGCATTGATCGATCAGGCCCCAGATCTCAAGTTTGTGGTTTGTCAATACGCACGCAGTGATAGACTGAAGCTTGAAATCAGTCTGTTTCAATCCCGCACCTCGTTCCAATCTTTTCCAACCTTATTCCTCCTCAAAACCTGCAATTTTATCAGAATTATACACACGCAAACACCGTTTAAGAACACCCCCTTACCTTTGATCTTTCGAAAACAAAATTTGAAAGCAAAACGAACGAAGCGTTGAAATCCTCAACACCAAAATCTTCTACGATTCACCTACGATAATCAATCACGAGCTACGATTAGACAACCCTATATTCATAAAAACGCAGGCTTTTCCTCAAGAACATAGGAGAATCTAAACTAGGGCTAAAAAGGAATTCTTACCGTTTAACAAACCGTTTGTAGAGAAACGATCCTCTTTCCGTTGTGATCAAAATCTTCTACTGTCGTCTGCACAAAAGCTCAACTGATCAGCCTTGATTTTGGAGATCGTGTTCTTCTTTTTTCAAAGCCGTCGCCCTCTTTTCTCCAAATGCAGAAAACTGAACGTAATGTGATACTGATTAATTAGGGAGTTATTTCCTTTTATACTCCTTAATTAATTTCCATTAATTCTAATCAATTAAAATCCTTTTTAGTTAGATCATCTAGGTATAATATTAAATAGAAAAATAAATATATTTCTCCTTTTACAATTATACTCTTATTGGATTTTCGGGGTTTTACCAAATTACAAGATCATTGGTTTGCATAGTGTTTTTTTTTTTTTTTGAAAGGGGTTTTCATAGTGTTTCAGTTTAGTAATTTGGTTTGAGGCATTGAAAACGTTATAATGCAGTTTACATCTCTGACATAGGGATGCAAACTATTCAAGTCAAATCAAGCGTTAAGCGTGGAGAGTCGAGCAGACTTTGATTTTTATCAATTCGAGTTTGAGCACGAGCTTGATATACCTATCGAACTTCATGTTCAACTGATATCATGAAACACGACTAATATCGAGCTTGCTGTTAAGCATAACACCAAATGGGTGATAATAATGAAGATCCATCAATTTTATTCATACTGAAGATTATATAGCCTTTACAAACTACACATGATCTGTCTTTATCCATTACCACATAAGATATTTACATACAACTGATACATACACAAATATATATATACACATATCATGCACTGAAACCTCTATGAAGAGAGCTCCATGTGTTACTTGGAAGGTTGCGACAAGCTTGCCCGGCTGCCTCCCCCATTTGATCTTTGGTAATGCCAACATTACACATATTCGCAATAGAACGCATGTGTTTTATCCCGTATTGTGACAATGAACCGCAATAGCTCTCGAATGTTTTGACCTGCATATATAACATCATTTGAATACTGTCTAAACTATTCAAAACAGAAATAATATCCGGTGACAAACGTGTCCAAGGAATTAATTACCAGAGACTTGAGGCAGTCCCAGTCATCAACAAGGGGTTGGCCAGAAGGACGGACATTGTTTAGCACTTCACGAACATTTTCGATTCCAAATAGAAGTTTCCCAACCATTTCAATACTACTGTCAACATGCATTCTGTGGGACATTACTTCCACGAATTGCTTTTGAGCTTCATTTTTCCTAGTTGAGCCTTCAAGAGCCTTACGGAACTGTTGCAACAAAAAGCATTGCAGTTTCAAAACTAGCTCTAACCGAGGGACTTCATGGTACAATCATTATAGCAATAGTTGTATCATGTGGATGGATATAACATAACAAACTAACCTCTCTCACATAGTAGGAGTGAATTGTGGTTATCATCTTAATCGTCCGTTAGTTACAACTTACTTAACAATGTTAGCACCAGAAAATTTAGCTAAGTGAAATGGATATGTATTACCTTGACCCAGAAATGCAACAGATCAGCATCACGCTGGTTGACAGCTTTGGTAGGCGGTTTCAGGGAATTGGAATTCAGATCCACAAAGGTGAAATTGTCGTTTGCTGGATCTGTCCCCAAATAAGTGTTAAGATCATCTGTACTTATGTTTTCGTCACCATATTGCATAACGTGGGAGCCATAAGCTGAATTTCCATTTGCAGTTCTCTCTTTCACCTACAAATTAAAAATATTGAAGTTTCATATTTGGGTTTTTTGCCGTAAACATCTGCTATCTTGGCTTCTTCTTATTTTGCCAAAGTTCTAAGAACACCTTACCAGCTGATACTGTTGTTTAAGGGTCTCAGTCCGCAAATTATGCACGTCACTGTGAATGGCCAAAAAAAAAAAATAAATAAATTTTGCATGAATATAGATTGGCTTAAAAAACAAACTGCGGGATGGAACTCAAATCAAATGCACAATGCATGGCACAACCTTAAATGTGCAGCTAATAACATAATTAACGAAAAGCCATTCAAAAACACTAAAGGATATATTGCCTATTAGCATCTAAGTAGAGTTAATAGTTCACGGAATGAGGCAGAATTCAAAGAGTGGTTAGGAACTATTTGGTGAAAAAACAAAATATCACACCCATTCGTGTATAACATAAGTATTTGTGTGGAAATTACCAATCCTCCATCCAGGCAACGCTATATAAATCACCCAAGCAGGTCTCGTATTCTTCAGGAGGGCTAGGAACTTCACCAGGGCAATAAGTTCCCCAGCTACTTTCATCTGCATTTGAAGCAGTAGTAGCATAAATGTTTAAGCCTTCTGGTAGGAGTCCCTCAAAGATGCTTCCGGACTCGCAAGCCTCCAAGTAGAAGACCTAGTTATTCAAATCATTAACAGGAAACCTTCAGATCTCAATTTTCAATTTTTTTGTCAGCATTGTGTTAGCAATGTTGCGTTCAATATAAAAAGGAAGTACCAAGCTTTTATATGTCCCAGACGCATATTTCTTCTTCAAAACGTCAATCAGATCATTTGCATAAAGGTTAGGGCCAGATGGCATCCCTGATTTATGACAAATAGAATAGTTAGTCCACCTGTCACAGACTCACTGCACCGCACAGATTCAGACTTCTAAAAGTTAGAAGTAATATAAAGTGGTGGTTCACATGGAACAAATCTAGCACTGAAAATGTATAAATACGAAGACAAAGTATACGCCACCAGGCCTCTTGCTATAGGAGGCACCCCCCTGACAAATTTTAGTTGTATAAATGCGCATACAAGTTCACAGCTTGGGTTCAGAGAAACGTTTGCAATCTCTTCTGATATGCGGGGAGCTAGGAAATAGGTGTTAGAATCCTTACAATAGGTTCCTAAAAAGAAACAAATAAGAGTAACAAAACCATGAAGTTTTTCAACAAGTGAGATATGTGAGAGTTTTGAAGGATTGTAATGCTTACAACTACTACTGTTGAGCATGCTTATTCTGCTGCAACAGGTCTACGTTTGTCCACGTGTTCACAAGCTCACACGTGAAAGGACGTGTTAGAATATAAATGTAAGAATCCCACTTCTCCTTAACTTAAGCACAAGTTAGAAATTTAACAGGAGGCAAAAGATAATACAAAAAGCCTCCAAAATTAAAAGCTAGATTTCCTACAGTGAAGACAAACTTCATTAAACTAGAAACCATGCTACCACCGAAGTAAACGAAAATAAGAACAAGAATATCTACAAATGACATACATTACAGTTTCATGTGGGTGCCCGATGCAAGTGACTTTTTCAAAATTGGAACATAACTACGTAGATACAGAAGCAACATAAGCAGATGTACTAACCAAGTGCTCCAGGGCCACCGTGATCTGTGTAGTATATAAATATACGGTCATTTGGACCACTATCTACAACCTTCCCACTTCCGCCACTAACGGCAGTTTTGTTCCCAAGAATAGCAGCATAAAAGTTGTTAGAATTAACTGCGTTCCCTGTATAGTCCTGCTCATAAAAGCGTACAAAGCAAAAGCTTAAAACCGTAATCTCAAGATATTTGAAATCAGTTAAACAAAAGAAGGTAACAAACCTTTGGGACACCTTTATATACATCACTACCATTAGGGCTGTTAATGATAACTCCAGGCCTAGGGTTCTCTTCATTGTAAGCAATGTCGTCATACATGAAGACAATAATATTTTCATCTTTCAGACCGCCTTTCTTCAGGATTTGATACGCATGACACACATCAGCCTGATATAACAGAAAGGCCAGAAGTTAGAATCCTATAAAATAAACGTGAAAATTGGAAAATAAAATTCAGAATATTGAACAGGAAGGTCTAAAGTTTAATTAATGAAATCATGGATCCTACAATAATCCTTTAAGGTAAAATAAAGACTATTATCCAAACGGCATCAAATTTCCCTGCATCTAACTTCATTAGTGTCTTTGACAATGAGTATCTTATGTCTTCTCCATACATCTAATTTTTGTTTGAACAATAAAAAATTCCAAGTATGTTGCGTAAGCCAGGATGATTAAGCGCACCCAGGGGCGAACCAGCGGACCTGTTGTTCCCGCAATGGGGTCGGCCACCCTCGTTAACTTTTTGGTTTTATGTTTTCCGATACTAAGTCTGGGTGAAGAAACAATAACCAGATAAAGGACTAAAGGAGTTCGATCCCAGTGAATTTTTTCTATCCACTCCCAATTACATTTGTTTACTATGTATGTATATAGTATTCCCGTGATCAAAGGGTATAAAAGTGTGTTGTGTCACTCATTATTGCACAACCGTCGTGTATTTTCTTCCATGTTGACTTTTTATCACTCCTATGCTTATAACACTCTAGCTAAGCAAAACCAAAATAAAACATGAAAACATCCTCAGCCATTAAATTGTCTCCCTTCAAAGCTAAAACAAACTCAAATCACTCAAATCATATCATTTGATTGTGGCTCAAATTGATGGAAACCTTCCGTCGTTAGATGATTGATTCTACAATACCAGTCAGCCAACCAAAGATGAAGCTACGCCTATTTCCTCTGAAAAATCAACTCCATTAAAATCATAGTAAAACATCCGTTAATTTCTATGAAGCGAACACAAACCTCTTGATACAGCTGGTAATAAATTATATGTACAAAACGATAAACCTGCCACTATTTCCTAGCTTAAGCAACTAACGTCTCAAGAATCCAGAACATGTTTCTATCTCAAAAAAGGAAACAATAAATGAAAACAAAAAAGGACAAGTTAAAAGGAGCTAATTAAATTAAATTCACACCTGGTGCCTGTAATTCCAATAACCGTTGGATCCGGCGATCAGGACGGCCCATCGGGTTCCAACAGAGTCATCGCCCTCGCCGTCGCTACTAACAACCGGGAATTCCGACGGCAACTTTAAGAAACTTTCTTCTTTAGCAGCTGCGAGAATCCAGAGTGAAACTAAGAGCAAAACTGTAGCATCAAATCGACTCATTTTTGTCGTATCCGATAAATAATTAGAATCAATAATTCAAGGACTGGATTTCTTTGCTTTTGATTCATATATTTAAAGAAGTGGAATTTAACTAGCGTGGGACACAAAGTGACGTAAGATCTAAATAGACGCATTACTCTAAATCTTTTGGCTTTGCTGTGAGATGGACGGTGGTGATTGACGGATAAGAAAACTAAAGCTTTGCTTCGCGCCAACTGCCGACCTATCTCGGCCCCACAGAAGACATTTTTCTGAAAAGGAAAGCAGGAGGGTGAATTCTTAATTTATAATAATAAAAATATTTCTGTCAAAAAAAAAAAAGGATAAAATGGTGTATGTCTTTTCACATTTGAAAATAATTTTATTTGATATTTTTAAGTATAAAAGAGATGCTTCTTCTCGTTTCTAATTATATGTGGCAGTTGTTAAAATACTTGTTTTCAACTCACATTTTATTTGTGACAGTTACATTTTCAATTCACATTTTAATATTTTTTCCGTTTTTCAATACTTGTTTTCAACTTTCTAAGTTCATTCAACCAATCAATCTTTTTTATTTATTACACCAGTACACATTTCAAGATTTTTCTTTTTAGAATCTTCATTTTCTTAATCTGTGTGTTGTTACGACATATAAATAGGAATGGAGAGAGTATTTATATTCTTTTATCATTTTTTAAAAATCACCCCTTTATTCATCTAGGTTACTCATTTTGCATTCAAAAGGCAACTTAACAAGGTTGTGAAAAACCCAAACCATCCATGTCAATTTTATTTTCACAAATAGTCATCCGATTTTGTAAAATATGGCTAAATAACAAGAAACGTTGCTGTGATCCTTGTATCTCCGTAAATGGTATAAATGTCTTTTTACGATTTTATGTGTGTCTCAATAATATTAATGAACTATGTTTTAATTAAATAAATAGAGTCAAGATAAATGTTAAAAGATATTTAAGGTATTTTAAATATGCAACTTTTAGTAAAGGCAATGTAACACCCTATATACCCCTTTTAACCCAAAACCCTTTTCATTCACCCATTTCAAAAGAATACTGCGGTTGTATGGTGAGGAAAGGAGGGAAGGAAAAAGAAAAGAAAAGAAAAGAGGGAGGAGAAAGAAGAAAAAGAGAAGGAAATTCTGTCTTTCCGATCAATCCGACAGTCGAAATCACAAACCAATTACACAAAAATGCTTCCTTTGATGAGAGCTTAATTTTGATACAAGTTTCACTCTGATCGGTAAGAGTTTCGAAAACTCATTTTCTAGATCTATAAGTTGTCTTGGTGTTTTTCATATCAGTTTTTGATACTTTAAAAGTTGTAGTAATCATAGAAATCCGTTTTCCGTTTTTGTGTTAGTTTTGAAGTGGTTGCTTAGATGTTTGGAGCCTTGCTGTGGAACTAGATTTTCTTGGGGTGTTCTTGAAGAGCTCTTAGAGTTTTTCGGTGAAATCAAAGGTAAAGGGGTGTTCAACTGAATCTTTAGTTGTTAGTAGCCTTTAAAAATTTGGTCATGACTTGTAGAAATGTTAAATTTGATCGTTATAAAGTGTTAGAAATGTTCTGGATTCAAAGTTTATAGTTTTCACTTCAAAACATGTTTTAGAGTAATTTTATATCACTTCGACTTGAAGAAGAAAAACCCTTTGGGAAACTTGAGGAAAATGTTCACACATCAAAGAGAAGACAAGAAGGGAAATAATGAAGGAGAAATATGATATCCTCCTTAATCATAGAAAGTAGTAGCAAAATAATATTAGTTGCTACTAGTTCTTCCTTTAGATGTTGAGTTCTTATGAAGAAACTGACAGTGGATCACATTCACAACATGATGAGTAGACAATACTGCAGTAGCTTCAGTTAAAACAGCGCGCGGGAGTTTATAGACTCAATTAAGGAAATATATTTACGATATTCGATCATGTTTTATTCCTTGATAACCGTGGAAATTCAATTTACATTTCAAGGTTGTTTGGAAAAATTAATATCGTTACGAAATGATAATATATGATTAATATTTTAGAAAGAGAATATGATATTTGGCTTTACGACCTAAAAAGATGGGCTTTATGTGATAAAGGCAAACCATTGTTGAAAGCTAAAAAGGAGATTAAGTACGATATTAATTTATTTGTAAGAGATTTTAGTGATTTAATTAATTTTATATTATCTCCTAGTATTTTATATTGAAAAATATACAACATATATATGTAATATGTGACATTGACATATATAACATGTCACAAAAAAGAAAATTTAATGTCTACAATGTAATGTGGAAATGACACCTCAAAGTAAATAGTAAAAGATGGTTACTACTCACTACTTTACTGTTGTTGTTGACTTTTGTGATCATGTATTGTTAGTTAGACTATCTTCAACGATAACACTCTACATCACCCTTTAACTACATCATTTTTCGTTCCAGTTATACCTTTTTAATACTTTATAAATCAATCTACTCCAACAAACACCCTTCATATAATCCTCTTAAAAAAAAGGTACTGAAATTAAAAGGGCTAGGAAGAAAAAGGTGGAGAGAGGGAAGAGATTATGTATGCTTTTTGCTACTGTTCATACTAAATACTTACTCCAGATTTCCAGTTGGAACTAGAGGAATTTGAAGTTGAAGTAATGTATCAAGTATCCATTGTAGAGGTTAAGTTAATGAAGTAAACTCTAAAAGAGTTTTGGAGTTGCTTAACAAGTATCTATTGGAGTCAGTCTAATAGTATACTTGGTAGATGTTTGCTCTTCATATTATTGATTGTATTTATGCATTTTTCGACAAATAATTTCGTCAATGAATTTAAACAAATGAATTTCGAACACAAGTGAATTTCGACAGGTGAATAAATAGTTTTTCTTTATGCAAAAAGTTTTCAAAAACTGTCCTTCTACTTAATTGATGAAATATTTCTGTCCTTCTCCCTCATTCCCCCTAATTTGATTATGCGAAAGAAAACTTTAAACTTCACTATGACCCAAGTATGTGGTTTAGTTATCTTTGATGTTTGTTTCTTGAGTAATGCAATATCCTACGAAATTTAATTTTCTCACGAATCCGGCACACGACTTACGTGGATATCCAAGTGGAGAAAAGGAAATAAATAATCACTTATATTTCTATCTCCTTCCATTTTCCATTTTATTTTCTCAATTTATTTCCAACCTCAAGTGAGAACCGAGAACTATTCACCCCCAAACTGTTCTTAATTCCTTTCCTAACTCCATGTATTTTGACTATTAATTGTCCTCAAATGATAAAGTAGTACTATAACTAATGATGCACAACTATAATTATTTACAAATGTATATATTGCTTAGACAACTATTTCTTAAAACAATATATCTCATATAACCTATACAAACTAATTATACCACTTACATTTTCACGTTTATAACTTAAATAAATTGATAATATGTTCTAATGCATAAGTTATAATTAAGAGGTTATACTTTATAGTGTAATTTTTTGACGGAAACAATAACACAGAAATATAACACACGCACACGCACTTATTATCTCACTAGAACTCGAACTCAAAACTTTCATGTGCCGAGGCTTAGCAATGACCACTGGGCCAACGCTTTATAGTTCAACCATATGGACATCTCCAATGGTAGAGGATCCGCCGCCATCCCCCAATTTAGTGTAACACTGATGTCCAATAGTACACCATCTTCAACACATTTTGGTGCAAATTTAAGTTTTCTCCCACACCGAATTTGTTGTTGGGTCGACCCGATACCAAATATTTGTTTAATCTCTTCTTCATTTTTTCTTATTCTTTTCCCTTTCTTTTTAAAACAAAACAGCAAATATCTTTTATTGACAAAAATGCACCATCTTTTTTATTATTTGATGGTATCCATTTTTTATTTATTTTTTTGAATTTTTTGTAAACTTTTTATAAAAAAAAAATGCAATACTCTTTTTTATTTATATATTATTATAGTTTTGTATATAACTTATGAAAATTAGGTAAGAGATGATATTTTTAAGAATATATTTATAGTGAATTTTTATAGGGGTACACCATTTTGATGAAATGAAATGTAAAATATAGTGTAAACGGTTTCAAGATGCTTTAAGTAAAACATATTTAGCGAATTTAAGCTATACGACATACATGCACTTTGATTTAAAAAGCTGTTTATCTATTATTAAATAGTTTTGTCATATAACTTATTGTTGAACTATATCCTATTAATAATGAGTTATACATTTAAAACATATTTTGTATATGTTATAGCATTTAATAATAAAAAATATATTTGTAAGTGGTATAAGATTTTATTTTGTATAGGTTTTATAAGATATATTGTTTTTTTAGGAAAGATATATTGTTTTAAAAAGGAGTTGTATAAGCAATATATTTATATGTAAATAATTATAAGTTATACATCATTAGTTATAGTATATTCTTTGAGGACAATTATTAATATTTAAAATACATGGTGTTAGGAAAGGAAGAACAATTTGGGGTGAATAGTTCTAATTTGAGGTTGAAAAAATAAATTGAAAAAAAGGAAGTAAAAATGGAAGGAGATAGAAATTGATTATTCATTTTTTCTTAACTGCGGCTAGCTGTATCCACTTGGACATCCACGTAAGATTATTTGTAACGCCGTGTTTTTTCATAGGATATGCGTCTAGCTGTATCCACTTGGACATCCACGTAAGTAGTGTGGCGGATTCGTGAGAATTTTTTCGTATGATATTGCATTACTCTTATTTCTTTATTGAGCTTCAGAGCTCATTCCTTGGATTTATTGCTTAGGATACAGAGAACTTCAACCCGAGGCGTTCTCAGAGACTACTCATGAGGCCGGGTGCCAGTGTTAAAAAATGTTGTTTTGTCGATAAAAAATGATGTTTTAGACTCCGGTGATCTTACTGAAATTTTTTTTGGATAAAAAATATAGTTTTAAACTGCGGTGACACCACTGGAATAAATTTCTGGATCCGTCAATGCCGGATGCATGTCACCCCAGCTCCTCCTCTTACCTTCATTGAATCCAATCCTCCTACTACTTATATGAGTATATTCCAATCAGTCCCCATCAGTACGCATGCATTCACTCCATGTTTTCCCAATTTAGTGGGTTTCTCAAAGTACCAATTAAGGAGTCTACACCTACAACATGACATTTCCCAAAACTTCTAGTGACGTGTGTGGTTCGTCACGAAAAAGTTGTGGATATTCTAAGTATTATTCTAAGTATATGCATTTGTCTTCTAAACAATTGGTTTGATTTGTGATGTTGTAACTTAAGCACAAGGATACTACTTTTATGTATTTGTATTAATTTGTAGAACCACCACTATTTCATTATCAATGATGTGGAAATATATCGTAGCAAAACATTAATCTTTCCTATCAACGATGCATGTGTGCAATGAAACCATATGGTATTATAAGAATAACTTGGAAATGAAAGGAAGACCCTGATAAAATTATACATAGAGAGAGAGAGAGTTATTATTTAGAAATAGAGGAAACATATTTACATTGAAAGTGTAAAATTAATATATCTAAGAAAGGATAATGAAATAGCTTGCCACCAATAAAGTTCCATTGCATATATCTTAAACATCTTTATAAAAATCTAATTAATTAAATTAAAATCATGCATTGAAATGGTCCTCTTTATCAAGAGAGCTCCTGCCACATGCTTCACCAGCTGCTTCAGCCATGTCATCAATGGTGATCCCAACATTACACATATTAGCAAAAGACCTCATGTGCTTCATTCCATATTGGGACAATTTACCACATGAACTCTCATATGTTTTTACCTGCATAATTATATATATATATAGATTGTCATTCAATAATTAATAATTCATCTTAATATTCTTTTTTGAAAATATGGTTATATAGATATAATATAATATAATATAATTACCAGGGATTTGAGACATTCCCAGTCATCAACAAGGGGTTGGCCAGCTGGACGGACATTATTTAGCATATCTTCACTTTTCTTGATCCCAAATAATAGTTTACCAACCATTTTAATACTGCTGTCTACATGCATCCTGCTTGATATTGCTTCCACAAATTGCTTTTCAGCTTCTACTCTCTTACTTGAACCTTGAGGAGCCCTCCGAAACTGTTGTAGTATATATAAACGATTACAAATTAATAACAGATATTATATTTTATAGACTCGGACATCAATTTTTTTATTTTATTTTAATATCAGCATCGCGCTTGTCGAGGATATAGTTGCCAATACATAATTTATCCTTTATTATTTTGTATTTTACATTATTAGCTTATAGGCTAAGCTATGTGCTGCCTATATATATCCGTTGTACCTATTCCCATAACTCAATGAAAAATATTTTTGAGCTATTTCACTTTACGATATGGTATCGGAGCTAGGGGCGTTTCTCCTCACGCCAACTCCCTAGTCTCGTTCAAAAAAAAAAAAAAAAAAAAAAAAAAAATACCAAATTTCTTCTTCGTTCAAACGGCCGTGCCCTAGCGGTTGTCTTCTTCCTCCTTACGGCAACCATGGCGGAATCCACAAGTCACCGGCGGCGGAGAATCATCAACCTCCAAATACCCGCCGTTTCAACCATCTTCCTCTATTTCTATTCGAAACTCGGCCGCGCAATTATCACCTATGGCGATCTCAAATCATACCATATCTTAAAGGTCAAGGCGTTTATGGGTATGTGGACGGCACCATCAAGCCGCCGGACGCCCTGATCACCGCTACAGATGGCTCCAAATCTGCAAATCCTGATTATGCAGCGTGGAGCAAGCAAGATAATTTGATCCTCTCTACCCTCACCTCCTCTCTCACTGAAGAAGTTCTGATGCAAGTCTACACGGCCACCTCCTCCGCCGAGTTATGGGCGGCTCTGCAAACTGCCTTCGCCTCCGTTAGCCGTTCCAAGCTTATACAGCTGCGCACTGAATTGGCATCAACCAGAAAACATGATTTATCCGCTTCGGAGTATTATTTCAAAATCAAAAAAATTGCCGACGAACTTGCTCTTGCCGGCCACCCGTTGTCCGATGATGATCTTATTGCATACATATTGGCCGGCCTCCCCTCTGATTATGACTCTCTTGTTACAACCTTGGGCGGCCGTGACACGCTCCATTGCCGAGCTCTACGGTCAACTTCTCACGGTCGAATCCCGCATCCTTCACAACCGCCCCACCCCGCCGTCGTCTCAATCTCCCGGCGGTGCTCCTCAAGCTAATGCGGCCACCTCCTCCGTTCAAACATCACGGCACCCGCCTTCCTCTCGTGGACGCGGCAATAATAATTATCGGGGCCGGGGACGAGGCCGTGGTCGTGGTGGTCGTAGTGGTCAGCCT
Source organism: Gentiana straminea (assembly GCA_036785695.1). Taxonomy (NCBI): domain Eukaryota; kingdom Viridiplantae; phylum Streptophyta; class Magnoliopsida; order Gentianales; family Gentianaceae; genus Gentiana; species Gentiana straminea. Next base: position 14,315,257 of record JAVUPR010000266.1, on the reverse strand, counting down.
CCCAGTGATCCCAATGCCATCTGCCAAATTTGTAACCGTCCCAATCACTCTGCCTCTCACTGCTATTACAGGTACAACACTCCCTATCCCTCCCCATATTATCCCCGCCGGCGCCGCCCTTTCCCTCCACCAACCCGCCCCCCCCCCCCCACCCCATGCTTTATATGCAAACTCGTATTACCCCCCTCCCCCTCTTCCAATTGGATAGGCCGATACAAGGTGCCTCTCATCACCTTACCAATGACCTCGCAAAATCTCAACCTCTCCTATGAACCATACGACGGTCCGGACAAAGTGCATGTTGGTGACGGTACAGTTTACACATATCTCATTTTGGCTCATCTTCATTCCCATCCCCTAGTAGTTCCCACATTCTTAATAATGTATTGGTGTCTCCTGCTCTTACTCGCAATTTACTTTCTGTCTATCAATTCACCAAAGATAACCCTGTTTTCTTTGAATTTCACAAATCTTGTTTTTTTGTGAAGGATTACTCGGGTCGCATCCATCATAAAGGCTTTGTCAAGGATGGTCTTTACCACTTCTCTCCACCTACCACTTCCGTCCATGCTCTCACCGCCTCTTCTGTCTCCACAACAACCTGGCACCAACGTCTTGGACATTGCTCATTTCTGTTTTGCGTTTAGCCTTAGGTCGCTCTTCGTTTCCTTTATTAATAAAGCACCTACTAACGTTTGTGCTCCTTGTCAAATGGCTAAAAGCCATCGAAAACCTCTTTATGTTTCTACTTTTACTTCTACTTGCTCCCTTGGATTTGGTTTATTCGGACGTTTGGGGTCCTTGTTATGAGTCTTCCATTTATGGTTCTCAATACTATGTTAGTTTCGTTGATGATTGCACCAAGTTTATTTGGTTGTATCCTTTAAAAAGAAAATCTGATGTCGAACACACCTTTCGCACCTTCCTAACAATGGTTGAACGCCAATTTAATAAAAAGTTAAAAGCCTTGCAAACTGATTGGGGTGGTGAATACCGCCATCTCACACACTATCTTACCTCTCTCGGCATTATCCATCAAAAATCTTGTCCTCACACCCATGAACAAGCCGGCGCCGTTGAACGGCGTCACCGTCAAATTGTCGAAGTAGGTCTCTCCCTCCTTGCCCAATCCAACCTACCTCTCCCTTACTGGGAAGACGCCTTTGTCACTGCCACATACCTCATCAATCGCTTACCTAGCCGCAGTATCAACAATAAATCCCCCTATGAACTTGTTCATGGCCGCCCCCCCGACTACTCTTTCCTTCGTGTCTTTGGATGTGCTTGTTTCCTTATCTCGCGTCCCTACAATTCTCACAAAATGGATTTTCGTTCTCAACCTTGCATCTTTCTTGGGTATAGCCCCTCTCACCATGGGTATAAGTGTCTGGATCTCTCCTCTGGTCGTGTGTACATCTCTCGTCATGTCGTTTTCGACGAAACTCTTTTTCCTTACACTCCTTCTGGGTCTCTCCCTCAGCCTGACTCCCTCACTGTCCCCTTACCATTGTCTCTTGGTCCGGCCGTCCAACCTCCAGCCGTCGCACCCCAAGCCGCCCCACCCACCTCCCCCCGGCCTTATCCTCCTCCGGCCTTAACTCTCTCTCCTCACCCCAGCCCTGCGGCCCCTCACCCATGTCCCCTTCCGTGGACCCCACTCCCCAAAACCAAGACCATATGATCACCCGCACCAAAACCAACACCCTAAAACCTAAACACTTTGATGGTTTTATCAAGCATCCCTTACCTCGGGCCCTCCTAGCCACCACTGGCAACGCTGATCCTACTTCCTACACGGTTGCGTCTAAGTCCCCTGTTTGGCGTAATGCCATGCGTGAGGAGATCACTGCTTTGCTGCGTAATAATACTTGGGATCTTGTTCCTTTTGATTCTCGTATGAATGTTGTAGGTAACAAGTGGGTCTATCGCACCAAACACCATGCGGATGGACGTGTTGAGCGCCACAAGGCTCGTCTCGTGGCCAAAGGTTATCATCAGTCTCAGGGGTTGGATTTCACTGATACCTTTAGTCCGGTTGTCAAACCGGTCACCATCCGTTTGCTCTTGTCCCTTGCTGTCTCTCGCGGGTGGTCTATTCGACAGGTTGATGTTCAGAATGCCTTTTTACATGGGTTCCTTACCGACCCGGTTTATATGCAGCAGCCGCAGGGTTTTGTACATCCGGATTTCCCTACTCATGTCTGTTCCTTAAAACGCAGCTTATATGGCCTCAAACAAGCTCCCCGGGCTTGGTTTGCCCGCTTTACCGAGGTTCTTCACCAGTTTGGTTTTGTTGGTTCCAAGGCTGATACGTCCTTGTATATTTACTCTCAAAATGGAGCTCATATATATATTCTTATCTATGTTGATGATGTGATTCTCACAGGCTCTTCGGATGCTCTTCTATCCCAGGTTATTACTTATTTGGGCTCTCATTTCCCGGTCAAGGACCTAGGCCCCTTGTCCTATTTCCTTGGCGTTGAGGCATTATCTACACCGGATGGACTTTATTTAACTCAGCGGAAGTATATTCTTCAACTTCTCCAACGTGCTGGCATGGACAAGGCCAAACCTTGTCCCACTCCTATGTCCACTTCTTCACGGTTGCAGGCCTCTGGTTCACCCTTTGCGGACTCCACCCTCTACCGTACCATCGTCGGTGGTCTCCAGTATCTCAGCTTTACCCGCCCGGACATTGCCTTTGCTGTTCACCGCGTGTGTAAGTTCATGCATGCCCCGACCGATGATCACTGGCTTGCGGTTAAACGCATTCTTCGGTATCTCAAGCATACCATTTCCGAGGGGTTGTTCCTTAGCCGCAAGTCCTCTCTCACTTTGTCTGCCTACTCCGACTCTGATTGGGCCGCTGATTCTGATGATCGTCGTAGTATTGGTGCCTACTGTATCTTTTTTGGCTCAAATCTTATCACCGGCGCTCCAAACAAAGATTTGACCGTCTCTCTAAAAGTAGTACGAGGCCGAATACAAAACTCTTTCGAATACGGTCGCGGAAGTTCAATGGCTTGGTAGTCTTCTCACCGAGTTGCATATTTCTTTATCGTCCACTCCGACATTATGGTGTGATAATCTTGGGGCTACATACTTGGCACACAATCCCGTTTTTCATGCACGTACGAAACACATAGAAATCGACTTTCATCACGTCCGTGAACTCGTTGCCTCCAAACGCCTTGCTATCTCCTTCTTGAGCACACAAGATCAACTTGCGGACTTACTTACCAAGCCGCTGGCTCGTCCGCGTTTCGACACCTTAAAGTTCAATCTCCGTGTCCACTCCCTTCCCACGGGATTGCGGGGGCGTGTCGAGGATATAGTTGCCAATACATAATTTATCCTTTATTATTTTGTATTTTACATTATTAGCTTATAGGCTAAGCTATGTGCTGCCTATATATATCCGTTGTACCTATTCCCATAACTCAATGAAAAATATTTTTGAGCTATTTCACTTTACGATAGCGCTGGTGAACAATAGAAATGCAAGAGATCAGCTCGTTAAGTATTAGATATAACTCGAGTCAGCGTAAAAGCTCGATTGTTTTAATTAATTACCTTATGCCAGAAATGCAAGAGATCGGCGTCACGCTGGTGAACAGCAGTACTAGGCTTTTGCAAGGATGGATTGGAATAATCCACATTATTAATATCCATGAAGGTGAAATTGTTGTTGTCAGGATTTATACCCAAGTACATAGAAAGAGCATCTGTCTTGTAGTTCAAGTTACCATATTGCATCACATTTGAGGCATGGTCTGCATTTCCACCTCCATCTCCTGTTCTATTTTTCACCTGCATTTTAATTTATACATACCACAACATTATTGAAGCCTTAAAATTTTAAGGTTCAAAACAACATTATGCATAATAATTTCAGTTTCCTTCTTTGCAACTACCATTAATCTACGAACTTGGAAATTTCCTTAGAAATCTATCTTACCACTTGATACTGTTGATTAAGAGTCTCAGTCTGCAAATTGTGCACATCACTGTAAAATATATAGCCATGCATAAAGGTCAATTAATTACACTTTATAATGATTAGATCGATGGCTAAGATATATATATATATATATATATATATATATATATATATATATATATATATATATATATATATATGCATGGTTCCTTAACAACACTTGATTGCCCTCGATCAGCTCCCGAATTATTTTTTGGACATATAAATATATATGTATAGACCTAGCTAGATATATAATATATATATATATGAAAGGTGGTGAAGGTAATTAAGTACCAGTCTTCCAACCAAGAGATGCTATATAAATCACCCAAACAGGTATCATATTGATGAGGAGGGGGATGGAGGGTATCCCCAGGGCAATATGTTCCCCAGCTGTTTTCTGTTGCATTTGCAGCTGTGGTTGCATATATGTTTAATCCTTTTCCCAATAGCCCTTCAAATATACTTCCTGACTCACATGATTCCAAGTAAATCACCTGCCATTAATTAAACCACAGGAATTTATATATTAAGCTTCAAATCAAATCAAGACGTGTACATATATGCAATTATTAATCTTTTATTAATGAGTTTACATTAATTAATAATATATAATGAAAATTACCAAGCTTTTATATGTCCCAGAAGCGTTTTTCTTTTTCAGAACGTCATTCAAATCTTTTGCATATAGGAAAGGACCTGTTGGCATTCCTGACAATATTCATAAAAGGATAAACAAAATAATTAATTAATTAGTCAATTAAAATCATGTAATTAACCCTCGATCATATCTCAAAACTCCTATAGTATATATACTGAAGGATGCTTTTTAATTATACATAAAAATCAGAAACTAATATATATATAGCATTACATAGTAGTATGCATGCAAGCATTCTTCCTTCCGGTAGTGTGATACGAATCAGATACACACATACACGCCTAGAAGTGAAATCAGGAACGCCTACTTTTAATTTTAAAGAGAGGGTTCGAAAACATAGTTATTCAGATTCAGACGGAGAAATGCACTGGAGTACCGATGTGTATCATGCATCTGAATTTACATATGGGAATGTGCATCTATTACCAAAAACAAGTCATTTATGGGTATTATTAGGAGGTCCGTGTTGATTTTACTTTCTCTGCACACCATAATATTTAGCTTTCCAATCGTAGGCCGAAGAGACACTCCTCAAGAAAGGGCATCAGTTCGCAAGGGTATGTATCATGATAAGTGCAGAATCCGGATTAGTGGATTCGGTGAAGATACTGCGGGAGAATGGAAAAGAAAGAGTTACTTTCGTGCGGGTCGGAACTTACCCGACAAGGAATTTCGCTACCTTAGGACCGTTATAGTTACGGCCGCCGTTCACCGGGGCTTCGGTCGCCGGCTCCCCGTCATCGGGTCACCAACTTCCTTGACCTTCCGGCACGCGGGCGGCGTCGGCCCCCATACATGGTCTTACGACTTTGCGGAGACTGTGTTTTTGGTAAACAGTCGCCCGGGCCTGGTCACTGCGACCCCCTTTGTGAGGAGGCACCCCTTCTCCCGAAGTTACGGGGCTATTTTGCACTACTTTCTTTGATTTGGTGCAGTCATTTGATTTAATAATAAAAAGAGAAATGTCTAGAAAAGAATAGAATGACTTGGGTATTCTTGTGGTAGGACCCGTCCCCGGCCAGAAATATACCGAAATAGTCTTTCCTATTCTTGCCCCTGACCCGACTAATAAGAAAGATGTTCACTTCTTAAAATATCTATTTATTGTTATTGTGAACGGTAGAATCCTTACACATAGTATGCCCCGCTTGCGTATTTTTTGGTTTAGGCTCCGTAAATCTTCCTCAGCCAGGCAATAGCAGAGCAAGTACAAGTATTAGTAGCATATGTATAATTATCCGATGAAGTATCATATGATCACCCTTCCCCATTATTAACACAGTTTCAACCTCAACTAAGAAAAAAACCACTCCAAAAAAAAAATAGAGGATTCTATTACTTATTAAGCCCTTCGCTGCACCCCTTCCAGATCCCTGGTAAGCCCAACACTATCGTTTAGGTTTTGAAAATTGAGTAAATACTAAAATTGTCGAGATTTAGTATTTCTATTTGATCCTTACGGTTTTGTTATGCATCACTTGGTCCATATATATTCTTAATATCTACGTATATGCCTTCCGTACCTTTCTTTTTTTTTTTTTGTTCATACCAAGAAATGCAATGATTGTATAGTTTGCAGGAAATTGATTTAGTCACAACAAATGTGCATAAAAAGTGTGTAGAGAAAATGATCTAGGGCAATGTTAATGGCACCATACCAAATATCTCGGGCACCACACATGTGCAAAATTCGACTTTTTAGAGGCCGAAATGTGTTATTTCAACTCCCGAAAAGTCGAAATGTGTTATTTCGACATCTAAAAAATCGAATTTTGCACAGGTGTGTTGCCCTAGTATATTGGGTGTTGTGCCATTAACATTGCCCAATGATCTAATGGTGGAAATGTTTTGCCTTTTGGGTTTTATAATTTTTATGGAGTAAATGTAAGGATGAGATCATTTTCCGTGTCAATTTCTGTGTACCATTTCTGTGGATCTATCACTCTCCATAGTTTGCATCCATATATTTATACTCAATGGCGGAGCCCGAATTTTGATCTGGGGTGGGCGAATGGACAATAAATTCGTCGGGTGGCAGGTTGGATTAAGAATATTTTATAAATCAAACTGTACTATATAGATTTTAGGGAGAATTATTCTAAAAGACAAAAACATTTGTGAAATTAACATTAAGGATATGCATATTATTTTAGTAAAAAGAACAATTTTTAGATGTTAAGTAACAAAATACCCCGTAAATGAATTTTAAAAAAAAAAAAAACCTGCACAAACTAGTTCTACCCACTATGAGCCCCACTAAAAGAGAGGAGTATTTTTTTTTTTTTTTTTTATGTTTTTGACCGAAGAGGAACGACATATATATATATATATATCTCACAATTTTTTTACTCGACAATTAGTAGTGACGATCGACAGTAGTGGCAATAATTAGTGTCAGACAATGTGTTATTATTAATTGTCACACCGATTCATCGAAATTAAATAATTACTTTCATTTAATTTGTCGATACCAATTAACACTACGACAGCAGTGACAATAACCAGTGTAAGCCAATGTGTCACGACTAAATATTACATCGATTTAGAGATAATACACAACTAGTGTCTTTTAATTTGTCACTACCATGACACTACGACAATAGTGACAATAAACAGTGTGAGACAATGTGTCACTGGTAACCGTCACATCGATTCATAGATATTACAAAACTAGTGTCATTTAATTTGCCACTACCAATTATCACTATGACAATTAGTAGCGACACATTATCTGACATTGATTATTGTCACTCTTGTCACAGTGAAAATTAATAGTGTTAAAGTGAATGAAAAGTATCAAAAAAATATCAAAATCGAGGATGATAATTAAAAACGTACATTAAAATATACGTTTCATCAAAAAAAAATTAAGTAAGACATATATATATATATATATATATATATATATATATATATATATATATATATATATATATATATATATATATATGAGTGGAAAGATGGTCCCTCAAAAAAAAGTGGAAACGTGGGGTGGGAATGTTCTTTTTTTATTTTTATTTTTATTTTTAACTTTTTTTTACCAAGAATTGCAACGGATGCTCTTAGAAGAAAAAAAAATTGCAATTAGCACATATATTTGTCTTTTTTTACTAAAAAGAATGTGTATGTCCTTAATTCTAATTTCATAAATGTTTTTGTCCTTTTTCATAATTTTCCTTATAATGTAAATTTTTTTTTTTTATGGGATGAGGCCCTTTTGTCCATATAGAGGATACACGCTTGCTCAAGTATACGTACACATGTATCGTTGGATACGCATATATATATACTAACCTAAAACTCCGGGGCCGCCATGATCGGTGTAGTAAATAAAAATACGGTCGTTTGGACCACTGTCTAAAACCTTGCCACTTCCTCCTTTGACAGCAGTTTTGTTCCCAAGAATAACAGCCAAAAAGTTGTCTACATTAACAGCCTCCCCAGTATAATCCTGATCATAATTAATTATAATAAATAAGATTACATGCACTATCATATATAAATCTTAATCAAAACAAGTTGACAAGTTGTAAAGAAAGAATTATAAAAAGAAATCATATTAAGTAAGAAACAAACCTTGGGAACACCTTTATAGACATCAGTACCATTTGGGCTGTTGATAATGACACCAGGTCTTGGGTTCTCTTTATTTTTAGCAATGTCATCATACATGAACACTATTATATTTTCATCTTTTAAGCCACCTTTCTTCAGTATTTGATAGGCATGACACATATCAGCCTGCAGTTGTGGTAATTATTATTGCATATATACAAATTAAACCTGTCAAATACTATATATATTTTTTCCTTGGCTAAAAATCTATATACTATGTCACGAACAGTGTCGATCGGACCTAAAAAAAATTCAAAGATTGACTGGTATATTTGTAGTGTTTTGAATATTTTTTTACCAATGAAACTATATTGTTTTTCGGATCGCATTGAGGCAATGCAATTGGGTCCGCCATGTTTACAAATGAATAAACTTTCTACGTGCATATCAAACTCATGATACTTACAAATATTGTTAATTAGCGACTTATCAAAGGACTAATCATTCCTCTAGCAAGCTTGATGTGACATTATATCTATAATATTATAGGATATCAAATAATTATCCCTTTAAGCAATATATTATGATTTTTCTTTTTCATGTATCCTGTTAGGGAGAACTTTTGGTGTTCTTTTTTTCATTTTTTTTAAGGGGGAAAACTTTTTGTTAACCGTCGTATATTAAAAAATTTATACTCCTTTTGTGTCCCAAAATATAAGTCATCCGAACTAGTTTTTTTATTTTGTTCTGTAATATAAGTCATTCACAATACCAAAAAATCATTGATTAATACTTTTCTTGATCTGTGTGAAAACTCTAGGGGACGGAGGGAGTATTAGATAAGATGAATTTCGTCAAAGTACAATGCTACTCACAACGTTCTTATTTAACTGTCGTTACTTCAAAAAAACACATATTAAGAAGAGTAGTTAATTCTTTGACTTAACATCAAAATGACAATAACACCCCATTAATATAATTAATACAATTTGTTTTCAATCTCCCACCCCTTAATTCAAAAAATACAATAAACTATGTTTTGAAAATCTATTGACGTATATATAGAAATGAATTTTTATTTTTAACAACTACGACAGATAAATAGGAACAGAAGGATTAATATTTAAAACGTTGAACGAAAATCGAAATGGTGAGTTATATAGACTATAACTTGATATGGAGACCAGGGTTCGAACCCTGTTGGAGGCGGAAAAAAAAAAGTCGAAATGGTGGCCAGCTATGTTTCTTAAAATTTTCCTGGTACATCCCATCAATTTAAGCTAACTTGATACAGATGATAATTCAACAAGGTATGTTATAACTCGATCCATCACTATGACTTTATAGGTATCAATTTAAGCTAACTTGATACGGATGATAATTCAACAAGGTATGTTATAACTCGATCCATCACTATGACTTTATCGGTGAACAATTAACACTTCATATACACCACAGTTGAAATTGACATTGTAAAAATCGATTTTATAGCGAAAAATCGATCTTCCGAAAGTCATCGATTTTATTGGCAATAGAATCGACTCTCCAGGAGGAAGTCAATTATTGACAATAGAATCGACTTCAACAAAAAAAAAAAAAAATTCTCTTAAAATGATATGGTTGATATCGAATAGCGCCCAAAATGAATGCCGCTATAAGAGTTGGAAACAAAAACCCGGCATGGTTTCTGATCTCATCATTTGAGGGGGCAAACTCGTCACTTCATTTCAGTATTAGCTTCTTTTTCTTTTTGGCGGGAAGGAGATATTCACCAGCAAAATCATTTGGAAATTATAGAGAAAAAAAATCCATTTGGGAAGGTGATAAACATTTTGTGCGCTATATATGACGAGAGGATTATAGGTCGCCGAATTCCAAATAAAATTCAGGTTTTACTTTCCTCATCCTTAATTTTCATTTTCCATTCAAAATTATAGATAGAAAAATTCACCTGATGACGGTAATTCTCGTAACCGTTTGATCCGGCGATCAAGACGGCCCATTTGGTTCCTGCAGGGTCGCCGCCGCGGTGACTTTCCTCCGACGATGAATCCAAAAATTCAGGTAGATTGGTCGGCGGTTTTTCCCTAGCAGCAACTGCGAGGACGACTGAGAGTGACAAGAATATCAAAACTCTGTAAGTGAATCCTATCATCATGTTTTTATTGTCCGTTTTTTTTAAATTTTTTTTTTTAAGAGAATAATCTATAGCTAACTATGGTTTTTTTTTTTTTTTTTTTTTTTTTTGCAAGATAGCTAGCTATGGTTACATGCAGTTTGGGTGGACTTATCTTGTTATTTATAAAAAACGGAATGTACTAAACACCAACTTTGGAGTCACGTATGAGTGTATGTGTTTTCAAATAAATTCTTTTTTGGATTATCGTTTATCAGGACCATTTGAATACTGCATCCGTCCCAAATTAGAAGTCGTTTTGGTTTTGGGCACACAGACAAGGCCGGCCCTATAGTGAGGCGAGAGAAACCGCGGTCTTAAGCCAAACAGTGCGGGAAGGTCCAACGATACATGTTTCGCTAAAAAAAAAAATCGTGTAGATTATATCCGATCTAACATTATATAATATATTAGTTTTTTTTGTTAAAGCCCCAATTTTTTTACTCCCTTTATGAACTGATGCATGTATTGGTTTAGGTCGAATCCGTTTCGTTGCGATAACATTATTTCGTTCGGCAACTCGTATGCAAGATATTACAAAAAAATATTTATGAAAAAAATATCTAACAAAAGGTCCCAATAAAAAAATTTACTTGGCCCAAAAGACTACTTTGTAGATATGTTTTGAGACTATCAATAAATTGAATTTTGTATTTACGGATGTTAAAACGCGATAAGTATGTTTTTTTTTTAAAAAACAACTTCAACTAAAATACGCAATTCGGAGACTTGGCCTTAAGCCCAATATATGTCAGGGCCGGCCCAGCCCACAGATTAAGGAACACAATAAATAATCAATTTTTTTAATACTTTTAGACTAAAATACCATTTCTGGTGGATTTATAAAATAAATTCGAAATTGAATAGTGACAGCCATGAGAAGAATTATGGTGGAGGAGTGATTTGAGAGGTATACCAAGTGGAGGGGTGTGATTAATTCTCACACACACTCTCACACATAGTAGATGTGTGTATGTGTGACATTGATTGATCACTTCCTTACACTTGGTATACCTCTAAAATAACTCTCTCATCGTAACTCTTCTCGACAGCCACTAGGGTAGATTGGGAACAATAGCATTAATGATTGCATTGGAAAATGAGAACGACTTATATTATTGGACGGTAGAAAAGAGACATAACGACTTATAATCAAGGACGGAGGTAGTAATATAAATTAGACATTAGGACTAAATAATACTCTCCGTTTTTTTTTAACTGTTATATTTGATGTCCAGGTTTATCCAAAAAATGACTAACCTTAAGTTAAAAAGTGACCATGTTCATCAAAAAAATTATATCAAATGTGACAGTTAAAAAAAAAAAAACGAAGGGAGTATATAATTAGTTAACCTTTCAACAACACCTCTCCTCAAAAAAAAAAAAAAAAAAAAAAAAAATACCCTATTTATTATAACCGTGGATTGATCAATAAAAATAGGAAGCATAGACTATAGTTGAGGTTGGTCTTACCCTTCTAGCCCATCATCGATGCCCCTTTCTTTCTGGTGGCCTAGTTTTCAGAATGCCACTTATATCATTGATAGACTGTCCACACCTGTCCTGGAAAACAAGTCTCCATTTGAGTGTTTGTACCAAAGAAATCATGATCTCAGCCTGATCAAGGTGTTTGGCAGCAGTTGCATTCCTTACTTAAGGCCCGTTCAGAAACAAAAGTTCCAATTCCACACTAAGAAATGTATCTTCTTAGGGGTAATACCTGATCATAAGGGTTATCTATGCCTAGATTCTACTGGCAGGGTGTATGTGTCCAAGGATGTTATTTTTAATGAGCAGGAATTCCCTTATCAGAGTCTGTTCTCCCAAAATCCTTCTGCCACTTTCAAGGGTCAGTCTCCCACATATTCCATTGAAGTTCCTATACCTGATGACAATGCAGCCGGTACATCCACAGGGACAGATCACTCTGAGAAGAATGGTACAACACCTAGACTTCATATCACCAATAATAGTACCACATTTCACCAACACATAATTATGATTCACCACACTCCAGCCCTTCTCCTAGACCTACACCCAACACTTCTAGTGCACCCAGAGTCATAACAAACAGCCCTGAACCATCACTATCCTCATCCACTTCTACACAGCACTCACCAAAACCAGAACCTAAAGTCCCTCTACATCAACCTGATCCCAATACCAACCTGCCCCCATGCAAACTAGAAGCAAAAGTGGTATTAGAAAACCCAAAACCTATTCATACTTGATGTGAAAGACTCCATATTATGTCCAACTGAACCAGTGACGGTGTCAGATGCCATCAGCCAGCCTCAATGGCATCAAGCTATAAATGAGGAATATGCAGCTTTGATTAAGAACCACACATGGGACTTGGGGCCTGCTAAACCAAATCAGCACCTCATTGGAAACAAATGAATATTCAAACTAAAGCTCAAGCCAGATGGTTCAATTTTAAAACACAAGGCAAGACATGTGGCTAAGGGATTTCTACAGACTCTAGGTGTGGATTATGAAGAAACCTTCAGTCCAGTGGTGAAGGCATCAACTATAAGAGTTGTCATAGCTGCTGATGTGACCCTAAACTGGCCTATTAACCAAATTGATATCAATAATGCATTCCTGAATGGCACACTCTATGAAATTGTGTTTATGCCCCAACCTGAGGGTTTGAAGAACTGAGAAAACAACTTATCACTTGGGGGTTTACTCAAGCCAAATCTGACACGTCCTTGTTTGTCTATAAGTCTCAGAATCATGTACTTCTTGATATATGTTGATGATATTTTAATTACAAGGAACAAATCTCAACTGATCAAACAAATCATTTCTAAGTTAAATTCTAGGTTTGCCTTAAAGGATCTGGGGCCACAAAGGGATGCTAGTGGTTTGTATCTGAATCAGCAATTGTATGCAACACAATTGATAAAGAAACTGCACATGGATCATCTCAAACCTTTGTCCACTCCTATGGCTACTGGCATTGACCTAAACTTTGAAAACGCAGAACCTATGGACAACCCATCCATCTACAGAAGTATTCTTGGTGCTTTGCGGTATCTTACCTATACCAGGCCAGATCTTTCATATGCTGTAAACCAACCCAGTCAATTTATGCATAGTCCTAGAGTGATACACTGGCAGTCCTTGAAGAGGATGTTAAGGTATGTTAAAGGTACACTGCATTATGGACTACATTTTCAGCCAAGTACAGCTCTACACATTACTGGGTATAGTGATGCAGATTGGGGGTGTAATTCCAAGGACATAAAGTCTGTAGCAGGCTATTGTGTCTACTTGGGACAATCCTTGGTTTCCTGGAGCTCTAAAAGGCAACATGTGGTATCCAGATCAAGCACATAATCAGAATACCGGGCACTTGCTAATCTTGCTGCTGATATTCAATAGCTTAAGTCTGTTTTGACTGAACAGCATTTACCTATTTCTGCAGTTCCAACACCCTGGTGTGACAATATCAGTGCCAATCACCTTGCATACAATCCTATGTTTCACTCTAGAACAAAGCACATAGAGATTGATGTGCATTTTGTCCGAGATCAAGTTTTGCAACACAAGCTTCAAGTGAAGTATGTTCCTTCCTGTGACTAGGTTGCTGACTGTATGACAAAACCTTTGAGCAGCTCTGTTTTTCACCAGAATCGAGGCAAATTCACTGTGGTTGATACCACCTTTCGTTTGAGGGGGGAAGTTAAATAATATAGTAGTGTTGTGTATTTGTTTGTAAGGGTATTTCAGTAAATCTATAGTAAGCTGAGGTGTCCAAAGTAGATAAGATCTAGCATTGGTTTATGTGCAAGGTTGTTAGATATTATTCTATATATGTACCCCTCTCTTGCAATGTTGCAATTAATGAGAATCCACTTTGTCTGAGTAAAATCCTTTTTCCAACTCGGTTTTACCCAAGTCTCTTTAATTTCCGTTTGCTTAACTCGATACGACGACGTAAAGGCTTACGCATGATATTAAATTTATAATGTAATGCGTGCCGAACGTTTCCGGTTAAAAACTCGGTACTCGGGAACGGAATGTTACATTACATATATGTTAATATGTTATTAATTAATGCGGCTTATCAATGTTGTTTATCATCGTAAATAGGAAGTACTATTTAATTGTGCATGTTTGGTACCACTATTTTGTCATTCTGTGGTTTTTTTCCCTCCGTATACAAAAACGACATCGTTTCTTATCATTCCTATTTGAGCAGCTACCATTGATACGTGGCTGCTGGTAGCCACTGTACTAGGCTTCCCAGGTGCCATGTCTTTGAACATGTGCTGGCCTGTGGTGTCCCCGCCGCTTTGTTCCTCCAATCGTTTCTTGCTCAGTGTTCTCCATTGCTGTTACGGTGACAGGTATGCAATGCCTCCGTCTTCACATACTTCAATTGATTTTTAGAACCCCATTGCAAGTTTATCTAAGAGAACATGTTTTTCATGTGCTTTTTCTTCTTCTACTCTGTGGTTTTGGATGATCCGTTAATTGTTATCCCTGTGTGTAAAATAATTTGTGCGTGCATCTGCTATGTTTGTGGGCTGAGAAAGAGAAGAAGGGGCCGGATTGGGAAACTAAAGCTCAATCCATCCATCTGATCCGGAATTCAGGAATTTTATTGTGATGCATCCATCCGAGTTTCAGGTTTGTCTATGTGCTGTTGTAATAATTTCTACGGAATTCCTAATTCGTCTGAATTATTATATTAAATTCCTTGCTCTTGTGGTTTCTCATTCTCCTGGTGTTGTAGTTTCTCCTGGTGATTGTCATCGATAATTTTCTCAGGGGAAAGAAATTTTCTTCGTGAGTAAAAGAAAAAATTTCACTGGAATCAATGGCTCCTCCGTGGCGTCTGAAGGACCGATGTCTGTGATGATCCTTCCACCTCACCATTGCTTCTGTTGTGATATACTCCAGTTCGCCGGATTTTGGAATTTAATTTCAATCCATCCATCCTAGATTCATGTTAGACTCTATTGTACTAAATTTTGCACAATTCCTACTTCGTCTCAATTAGATTAAATTCCTCCTTGTAGTTTCTTACTCTCCTGCTGCTGTGGTTTGGTTTTTTCCATCTCCACCGATTCTAAGCGAATAATTTGTGAAGGGAAAGAAATCTTCTTGGTAGGTAAAAATAAATAGGCTCTGCTAACAAACAATAGTATACATATTGGTTTTTTTATTTCTCGTTTCTGGATTATTTTGTCAGGTCTGCCAAATCTTGTTATTCTTCTTCCATTTTAATCTCCCTGCTTTCGTTTCCTGGTGTACTGTGTACATTCTATTCTTCTTTTGTCTCTGATAAAAGGTTGCAGTTTATGTTGTATGGAATGAGTACGACTACAAATTAAGCTAAATTTATGCTGACGGTGGCATGTACTAGGTTCGTGCATTCTGTCAATACAGTTTGTATGGATTTCAAAACTGATATGCCTAGATTTTGCTCTTAGCCAGTTTGCTTTTTTATATACTGATAGAACAAAGTTTCTTAGAACATTTATTCATGTGCATGTTTGTACCATTTTGGTTTTACTGAACTCTGTTAATAACTTCTCTTTGTTAGATTTCTCATGTCTATGACACTCAAAAGAATCAAATAAATTAGAGCTAAATTAAATTGCTACTTTTGGTGGTGAGAAATTGCAAGAGCTGAATGTGATGTGATATCTTGAAGGTTTGAAGGTGAACATGACTGGTGGATTAGTTTATTTAATTTTTCCTTTTCTTAGAGTATCAGTACACTATGATTAACATGCCTACACTACCAATTAATAATCCTTTCATAATGAAATCTTCCACTGACGTGAATGACCAAATGTCCATCATTGACAATTATTTTGCTTTTGAAACCATTTACATCATTTGATGTGACCCTTCTTGGTTTATGGCTTGAGCTTGGTGTGTTATCATGTTCCTCTACATGTATGTGTTTGACATTTATAAAGAATGAATTCAGGAAATAAAGATGACTTGCAGTCTTTTGACAAGTTGATCACTGCTTGTAATAGATTTTTTCGGACCATTGTTACTGGCTTTTATAGCCATTTCGAATGAAGATCAAACAAAATCTCATTGGATCATGTAGAGTCTCTTTTTTGTTGTTGGAAGAATATAGTGCCTCTTCCTAAGTCCATGTTTTTCCTTATCATTTTGGTGTAGGAAACAATCAAATCAAGTCCGGTTTAAACATATGGTGTTGATCCTGAATATTGTTTGGCTAAGTGCATATATGTACTGCTAAAAATGGAATGCATGCTCTATCTTGTAGTATCCATTAGCCTTTAAATGTGTGAAAATTCGTTTGACTCATGTTGTGCTTTCCCATTGGGTTTAAAAACAGGTGCAAACGTGTGTTTGATATAGGGGTGTAATCGAGCCGAGTCGAGTCGATACTCTCTAGGGCTCGAGCTCGACTCGACTAAAAAAGTTCGGGCTCGAAACTCGGCTCGAGCTCGATCGAGCCATAAAAAATCAAGATCGAACTCGAGTCGCTAAGTACTCAATAAAGCTCGACTCGACTCGTAAGCTAGATTATTATCCTAGAATTCATTTAATTTTTAACGAAATATGATAAATTCAAGCTCGGCTCGTCTAATACTCGTCTCGAATAATATTTTTTTAATAATAAAAAATAATATTTATAATAAATTTAATAAATTAAATTAATTAAATAATTATTTAATCAAGCTCGATTAAGCTCGCGAGCTACTTGATTACTATATTTTAAAACTCGAGCTCGGCTCGGTTAATTATTCGAGTAGCTCGACTCGAGCTCGAACTCGAAAAAAATCGAATCGAGTCGATCTCTCTTGCGAGTCGAGTGCGAGTAACTCACGAGTAGCCCAGCTCATTTACAGCCCTAGTTTGATACCATGAAGATGTATTCAAGATTTATTTAGTAGTAGTTGTAGTCAGTTTTTTCCCTTTGTTGGCCTCATTATGCTTGAATGAATATATTTGTTTCTGATAGTAAGTTTTGTTTATTCTAACATTTTTTTATGCGAAAGAAGTTTTCTTACCATTGTCAATGGGTGGGAACGCCTCTTTCAGCTGGCTACAATAGGTTTGCCTGCAGAGGAGAATCCACTTGGGCTTGTTATTGGTGGGATCATGTAAGCTACTTCTTTCTATCGATTCTAGCTTTCCTTTATGTCTTGGCATATAGTTTCTCTTGGCCATGTTATTTGACTGTAAAAGTTTTTGGGCTGGTGGATGTGTGGGTTATGATGTCCTCTTTAGATTATAAAAATTCTAAATACACGTGTTGCCTTCTTTCGGGGTCCGTCTTGAAAATACGTCTAAAAAATCTATCCAAAAGAAGTACACAGACAAAGTGACAAGGTACTCAATCCAGCAGCTGCACTTGAAACCCACAGAAACAGAGAGCATTACAGGCGAACAAGACATGGATGGGAAAAGCGAAAGAGCAGAAAACGAAGGGAAATACATTGGCATGTCTTTAGTTAAGTCATTCAACCTTAGAGTACATACCACGGGTCACCATAATATCAACTTTTCACACACAAGTACACTCTACCGGCCATATATGATGTGCACGTTGTACCACAGTTTGTATTGGTTCGTTAAATAGAATATGTAACACGTGCGAAAGCTTACGGGCTTTGCACTACCCTACGGCAACCAGACAGTAAGGCACTATTATCCTTTTCCATTTCAACATCACTATGCATGCCTTGCAGAAATAGAAGCACAACAGAATCCAGATGAGCAAGGCAAAGCTGCAACTGACACAGAAGTAGGGGAGAACAAGATCAAATCCAAAGCACCCTTGGACCAAGGCACAGAAGAAACAACTGCATGCACTTCGTCAAACAGCCCATTGAAGAAACTGAATTCAAACAAAAAAAATTCGACACATTACATCATAAATGAATCGGCCGAAACTATAAATTGATAAAAATATAAAATAAAGGCCTATCGTGCATCGTACGGTACGCCTTTCTAGTCTCTTATATATTGTTGGACTCTGTAGGTATTTTTAATAACATTTCCCATAAAGAACTCACAAATTGTTTTTTTAGTGTGAGTCGATCCATGCACATAATTCAGTCGCCATATATAAACATGCATGTAATACCACCATTTTATCAACTAAAACTATTGGACCAAGAAACTTTCTTTAAGTATACAATTAAACATCATATATATATATATATATATTTTTTTTTATATATTTTTTTTTCGGAAGACGAAAGACCTAATTAATCTAGTGGGGAGAATCGAACCCGGGACCTTCCACTGGAGGCCCGGGTAAACCTTAGTGGAAACCACTAGGGTAATGGGCCTTGCCCCATCATGCATATATATAATTAGAATGCGTAAATAAATGTGACAATAACAATTTTTTGATAGTGATTCTAAAAATTCTAGCCAAAAATATTGTGTGTGAATAGAATCCATTCTTAGCCAAAAGCAAAGAACAAAATAGCAATTGATACGGCACGTAGTACATTATAAGATGATTAATTACCTAAATTATCATTAAGTCCATTTGTACTTACTTAATGTAACTATCACCCTACGTATGACATGAGTTATTACTATCTATGTATATAAAGTGGCGTTTCCATTACGTAAAATTATAAAGACTTTAAAAAAAGCATGCAATCATCAGTGGTGGCCGCAGGAATTGTGTGACACAGATCAAGAATCCGGTAATGATACATCGTATTACAAGTTTCTAATACATTATATAAAAAATATATGTGTAATTATAGATCAAAAGTTAACATTTTAAAATTTTAACAGGTCAGTTAGTAGATATTAACATATAAAATTTTTAAAGGTTAAGGGTTCTAAATGACATGTTTTAATCTAAAATGGTTGAGAAGGACAAATATGTAGTAACACTGTAACATATGTAGTGATTGTCCTTCTCAACCATTTAAATTTAAAACATGTCCTTATGGACTCTGACCCTAAATTTTAAATAATGTAAAAAATACAATGAATAATTTTATTTTATTTTTGGATATAGGTCAAGTGACCCAAATGGTCATATATGCCGCCGCCCCTGGCAATCATGCACTGATAAACTGATTTAACAACATTACTAAATATCAAATCGTTGGTGTGAAGTTATTGTGTGGTGAGGGAATTTGAACTGATGTGACGAGTGAAACGATCAGAACCACATAATTTAAATACAGAATGAAAGTGTGTGGTGTGTGGTGTACCACACGTGCTATCCGCACGTAGGTACACACCACACAAAAACCTCCCATCGTTTGTGTCAATTCCTCGTTGGTGTCAATTCCTTAATTATTGTTGGTAACATTATATAGTGGTGATCTGATGTCATCCCTTTATAATAATGATCTAATATTACATATTGAAATTTAAAATAGTGATTGATGTAACGATTTATAACAATCTTCTTGTCACACTACATAATTTTATGCAAAGACTGATTGCCTCAATAATTTTCCACTTTTTGTTGCTTTCGGTGTGATTGAGTTAAGGGGTTTGTGAGCAGTCGGGGTTTGATTCGGTTTTTGATCGACTAGTTTTGTTCGACTGGATTTGATCAACACAAATACCATTCGATTACGAATTGAGTCCTCGAATACTATTTGAATACTAATTTAGTCAATCCTGAACATAAAACCATGCTTGACTTGTTAGCTCGTGAACATGCTCAAAGTTTGAAATACATGTAAAACTTATGTATGCATTTGATTAATATTTATTAAAGTCTCCGGTATCCATAACCAACTGGTCCGACTAATCCGGAGTTCGGCCTTACTCATGGGTAAGGTCTGACCAAGAGTTCTTTGTTTTATTACGGTATATGTTTTAATTCTATTATTTGTTTGTTACATTTAATATTTTAGATTTTTAGTACCAAGTTCATACTTAAATTTAAATTAGTCTAATCGATTTGATAATTTTTTTTATTGTCTTCAGAAGTGTCACCGAAAACTTTCGGTGAATAGAGCAAAACACCCCGATAAATGATTGAAGGTTGTGACTTGTCGCACATATTTCGTTTTCGCGTTTGTTAGTTATGTTGTCTATTTTTTATTTTTTATTTTGCAATTTTCACATTTTCCTCACTTTATCGCCAGTTAGGATTGAAAAACCGCTATTGTACATCACGCTCATAAAGATTTCACGTTCATTCATCGCCTCAACTTTATCACTCATTTAATCCTAACATTTTTACTGTTAAAGTAAAAAAATAATCATCTCATTTAATTCCTCCCATTTTTCCCTTAAATTAAACCCTCAATTGCCTCCAAGCCGTCGTATATTTCTCTTGAAAAGTTCACTCCAAACAAATTCTCCTATTATTTCGTGAAATCTTTACAAACGTGATATTCAAACACGACTTTCAGTCCTAATTGACGATTATATGAAAGTTGCAAACTTTTAGTGTCATATCTTCCAAAACCAAGTTGTGTACCGTCCGGTTTGCAACGCCTACCACATCTGCCTTTACCATATTTACTATATTTCGTACGTTTCGGATATAGCACGTCCCTCCCTTTTTTTCCTATAAGAAATCCACACCTTAACATCTGATATTCTGTAACGGGTATATACTTTTACATGAGGATAATCTATTTTCTGGTAAAAAAAGATTAGACGACATAAATGGCAAAAATATCAAAATAAAATATGAATATACGCATCACAATTTTGACTCAAAGATTGGAATGTTATGCATTTTTCACTCCGAAAAGTTTCTTTCTCTCAGCAGCGCGGCCCCACTAGAATATACTTTTTTTTTTCCGAAATACGAAAGCTTTATTGAAATCGGATAACCCGAACTTACAACGCGGTAAAACCCGCACTACAACGCGGCCAAAAACCCGCACTACAACACGGCCTAGCCGCACACTAAGCAACCTACAATACAACAAGGCCGAGTAATAGGTCGAAATCGAGGGTGCTGAAATATGGACTACGCACCATTATCCTTTTTAATTCAAAGTGATAACAATAGTTTTTCTCAAAAAATAAAAAAAATTATATCATCGTATAAGAGTGCTTGCATCAGTGTTTTTTAACAGATTCTCTATTTTACAAACTCAAATACCATTTGTTTTTCTATTTTACAAAATCTCTATAAAGTGTCAATTGCATCAGTATCTCTATTTACAGATTCTCTACCCAGGACAAACTGCATCAGAATCTCTATCTACAGATTCTCTATTAATTTTCTCAATTATTATCATTAAGTTGGTGGAATATCTAAAGTAACGTGGATACAAATCAGAAAATGAAAGTTTGAGAAAAGTAGTAAAAAAAATCCATTAAAAATTTAAAAGCCGTGATAATCACCAAAGAAGCAAGATCAAGTAAGCATCATTCAACAACATACAAAAAGCTATAGATCTTTCATTTAAAGATGGCTTATATTCTTGTAATCCAAAAGCCACAGAACAACAAGCATTAAGAGGTTTAATAACCATCAGGATAATATTATGCTTAGGAGAACAAACATCAAAGCAACAAAAGTACAAAGCGAACTAGAAAAGATAACATTTGAAAGAAAAATGGTTCCAAGGTTACATTTACACAAGTGACCATGCAAGCTAAGTAAAAATATCCCAAAAGTAAATCGGATGAAACTAAAGAGTTACATGACATGCAGACATGGTTCATCAAATACATTTTTTGAGATATGGTATCTGGATATTTATCTTTCTCAACAAGGTTCTTTGTCTAAATCCTTTTGATCTACTGTTTCGTCAATCAGTAATCACAACAAAGCATAACCTAAATTCAATCACCAAAAATCCTCTACAATGCCCAGCTCCTTAACATCATTACCACCACGAGAAGACGACACAGGAAAATCTTGCAAGTACACGAAAAGTTTAAGCTTTCTAGAAGTAACAAAGAGATTGTTTGACTGTAACGCCCCGCTCCCGAATACCGATCCCTTATCCGGAAGAGAACGTTCGGCGCGTATAGCATTAAATAAATCTAATATTATACATAAGTTTCTATGTCGTCGTATCAAATAAAAGTTAACGGAAGCTAAAAAGACTCGGGTAAAAACATACTGCTACTAAGAATAGATACAACCATTCTAAAGATAGAAAGAGTAGCTTACAACAAAAAAAACGTCATACGAAAGAAGGTACAACAACTATCTTATCAAGCTAAAACAAGTTACAACATACTCTATGAAAAATACGAGATACATTATACATCTAGATAGCAACTTGGTAAAACTCCATAGCAAGCATAGCCAACGTCCTCCTCATAAACGTCATGATCCGTCTCAACCCGTTCGTCTTCTCACCCCAAAGCACAAACAAACATGCAAAGGGGTAAGTACATAGGTACTTAGCAAGGGTGAGAAGCTAATGAATAAACATGCGTTACAACGAAAAGGTTTACATTATTATTATTAAGTTATCTTTATGAGACCGACTCAATCTATTGTTTACTTCATGTCCATCAACATGTCATGACTATACGTTTCTATCCTAACTTATCTTGCATACGTCAGCACTCAAGGGCACTACGCGAGGTGACTCTCCACCACGAGAT
Source organism: Gentiana straminea (assembly GCA_036785695.1). Classification (NCBI taxonomy): domain Eukaryota; kingdom Viridiplantae; phylum Streptophyta; class Magnoliopsida; order Gentianales; family Gentianaceae; genus Gentiana; species Gentiana straminea. The sequence goes on along the minus strand of JAVUPR010000266.1, from coordinate 14,292,358 downwards.
GGTCGCCAACCAACAGTGGCTTGCACTGTTAGTCCCGGGTTTCCCCGGTATTCATACACGTCCGGTGAAGTTCCCCTGTCATTTGACCTCTAGTAGGTCATAGAGTTATCCACCTGTCCGGACGAGTCACATAGCTGATGTGCACACGTGCCTATCCAAAAGTAATATGACGTTTTATCTTGTTACTATGCAAGTATGTTCTTATTATTTGTTGTTAACTAGCCACCTAAGTGTTTTCAAGTAAGCTCCCTCACACCTACTACTCTCTTTCCTAGACCACTAGACATGGACAAGACCTAACAATTACACAGACATTGGTGAATTCTAATTCACCAAAGCACAAGCCTATCATGCCCTTCCGATGGTCCCGAACTTCAACTCTTTGGAAGAGTAAATCCGGTGCCGGAACTAAACGCATCAAAACTCAATCAAGGCTTGTTCATTTTCATTTAATGTTATTAAATCAAGAAACAACATTTAACTCTCATCTTGTAGCTTAAAACCACATTTTTTCCAAAACTGGGCTGAATGCGTGCGCATTCCACCTGCTGAAAGTAAAACAATCCATCATGTATCAGCAATGCATGCGCATTGCTAATCAATGCGTGTGCATTGCACCTGCTAGGAACAAAAGAGACCATCCTGAAACAGCAATGCGTGCGTATTCCTCCTGCAACTCCCCAAAACATGCTTTTCTACTCTTCAACGAATTCCACTCCAACCAAACACATTTAGCATAAAAAAATACTCAGTAAACAACAGTGAAACATGTCTAAACATACTATAACATAACATAGCATAGAACAACACCGTAATATGAATTCTTGCTACCAAACAACACTAAGACTCAACCTAAACATGGTAAAACCATAATTATTCATTAGGAAGAGCCTCTTACCTCTATTGCAAGCAAAACCAACCCAAAATCTTCAAGATACTGCTGATCTTCTAAGCCTTCAACTCAAAACCTAATTTATCAACAGGTAACCCTAAAAACCCTATCTTTCTTGTAAAACCCGAAATGAAAAAGTGCGTGAAACTGAAGATTACTTGGATTACTTTCCGTGAAACTATTTTTAGAACAATCTACACTCCAAGACGATCGTTTTGACTACTCATGGCTGTGAAACAGAGCTACGGATTGAAATATATGAATTTTTGAAGAATCGAACCCGACGAAAATAAAAAACTAGGACTAAATTGAAAACTTACGAAATTGAGAATAGTTGGTGTGGAAACGTTCGTCTTGGTGAGACAATGATTTCCGTCTTCTGCGGTCTGCCCAAATTCATGACGGATTAATCGCACGATAGAAGATTCTCTTCCTTCGCTTCTAGCCAACTCTGCGTCTGGTTTTTCTTCATGGAGTGCCGTTCCACTCTTTTTTTTCCCAGAATATGCGTTGTGTGTGTATTATGAGAAATTAGGGAATTATTTTCTTTAAATAGATATTAATTAAAATCCTTTTAATTAAATAACTAAATCCCTTTATTCCTTAAGTAAATTTGCAAGACATTAATTAAATGTTCTTAATTAAATAAAAATAGGCTAAATAATAATTAGGTCGTAGCCCACGTACCCAATTACTATTTTACCCTTTTCTGGAAATTCGGGATGTTACATTGACCGATTCACGACTCTAGAAATTAAAGGGAGTTGCAAACGCTATTACTTTAAAGAACTCAAGTGTGCAACATGTAATTTTAGCACTGATATGTTGATTGGAGAAGGTGGACATAGTAAGGTTTATCGAGCCGATTTCGCCGATCTGCTGCAGTGAAAGTACTCAATGTTTCACAAACATTCGAAGATGATCTGTTCCAGGAAGTGGAAATACTGAATGGTTTGAAACATGAAAATAGTTCAGCTTCTTGGCTTTTGTTACTGCATGAACATACAAGCTGTTGTATACAATTTGTTGAAGGAGTTTTTGAAGCATAAACTCAAACAGCTTAAGTGGTGTGAAAGGATGTGACTTGCTATTGGTGTGGCAAAGGCTTAACAAACAAGAAAACAAAATGGGAACCTTTGCTAGTGTTGGAGGTGCCATGATCATAATAACATTAGTAACTTTGGCCAATTCTTATGCTGCCATGTATAAAGAATGGTTCGACCCATTAACATCAAAGCAATTAAATAGATTTACAGCAGTTTGTCAAGGGCATTATATTGACTACAACTCCCAATTTAAGGTACACCAGAGTAGATAAAGCAGATATATCAATTTTTGCATTAAATTGAAAATTTATGGAACAAGTTTAGCAAGTTACCCAAATGTTGAAATCTTCAACTATCCAATTCGCGTCCTATAAGAACTGGTAAATAGTGAATCACTAGAATATGCTCCGTCTAGCATAATTCTTCAGTAAGGCATAACACATAAATTTAAAGCCTTGCCTTGTGATCTCACTCTAGGAACAGTGAGGGTCATCATGGTGTTTATCGTAATATGCAGATTGTTGGGTAGAGAGCCTTCCATGCCGGTGTTATTTAATTTTTATTCCTTCTCCAGATGGGCGGCAGACGGGCAGTTGGCCCCCCGAAAACTTAAGTGTCATTTGTTGTTCGATCTTCCCGATCGAGCGAACTCGTGGAATGCCCGATGCATGCGGGTCGAGTCGTCGGTAGGTTGGCCTTTTCCTCATTATGAGGCCAACAAAACCAAAAATGCTGAGGATGTCGTGGTGGGTAAACCCGATGAGAGCGAGGTGAAGTTTATCCAGGAGATCTATGAACTTTTGGGATTTGATGCCAAGTGGGGCATTCAAAAGCGGACTTTCAGCCGGCGCCGTCTCTTAAACATTTCTGAGGGGTACTGTCGGGCTGCCGGGATATCAGGATCAGATATTGATGATCCTATAGTTAATGTGGTACCCGTTGATTGTGATCCGGCTTAGATTGGTGATTGCCATATTAATAGATGCCTCCCCTCCGTTTGTGGGACTTGTCAAGGGGGTCCTAGCCGTAGACCTCCGAGTAATTCTTTGCGTTTATTTTGCTTTTCGTATTTCATTAGCTTCCCGTTTTCATACTTGTGAATTTTGAACTTATCTGTCCTCAACTTTTTGCAGGGATGACTAATCCGACCAAGGCGAGGAACGACGCTATCGCAAAAAAGAGAGCCGCGGCCATAGCTAGAGAAAAAGAGCTTAGGGCCCTTCAGAAGACTGCACTGCCAGCTGTCGACGAAGAAATTGATACCGGCGAGGGCAATCCGGAGGCGCAAGCTCAGTCCTCAGTTCCCCGGGTTCGTGAGAAGGGCATAGTAAATCGGATCTTCAGCCGCCGAGAAGCGGGCTCGTGAATCTGTTGTTGAGAAGCCGGTGTGATGAAGAAAGGTAGGGAGACCGCTGGCGTCTCGGGGACTATTAATTTGGACAACCCCGAGAAACTTCACGTATCTGAAACATTACCATTGGGACGATCCCTACCTATACAAATTGTGCCCTGATGCCATTCTTAGGAGATGCGTCCATGATAATGAGATTCCAAGTATTTTGCACATGTGTCATGCTAGAGAAGCTGGAGGTCATTATGGGCCAGACAAGACAGCATCAAAGGTACTGCAGGTGTGGATTCTACTGGCCAACAATTCATAAATCTGCTTACGAGTTTACAAGATCCTGTCATTCCTGTCAAATGACAGGGAATATTTCTAAGCGGAACTAGATGCCACTGCAGAGTTTACTCGATGTTTGAGGAATTGATTTTGTTGGGCCATTTACATCGTCAGAATCAAATCGTTACATCCTGGTAGCAGTCAATTATGTTTTCAAATGGGTGGAAGCAGTAGCTTCACCTACTAATGATGCCAAGGTTGTCTTGAGATTTCTTAAGAAAAATATTTTGACGAGGTTTGGTGTGCCTAGAGCCATAATTAGTGACGGAGGGAGTCATTTCTGTAATAGGTTGTTTGAGAAGTTGATGATGAGATATGGGGTTAGACATAAGATTGCAGCGGCATATCACCCCCAGACGAGTGGACAAGTAGAAGTCACGAATCGAGAGATTAAGATGATCTTAGAGAAGACTGTGAATCCCACAAGGAAGGATTGGTCTTTGAAATTAGATGACGCTCTTTGGGTGTACAGAACAGCTTATAGGACCACGATTGGGATGTCACCATATATGATAGTGTTTGGAAAAGCACGTCATTTACCGGTAGAACTCGAGCACCGAGCCCTATGGGCTATGAGGTTTCTAAACATGGATGAGGATTTAGCCGGTGAAAAAAGAATGCTAGAGTTGAGTATATTGGAAGAGTTTAGACTTCAAGCATATGAGAATGCAAGGATTTATAAGGAAAGAACAAAACGCCTGCATGATAAGAAGATTCTGAACCGCACATTTCAAGTTGGAGATAAAGTGCTGGTGTACAACTCGCGTCTTCGTCTTTTTCCTGGGAAGCTGAAGTCTAGATTGATGTGATTCCGGTTGGAACCAGATCTGATGTTTTGCCCAGGAAGTAACTAAGGGGAACAATGACGAGCCAATGATCCTAGACCTAGTAATCCAACTAAATCGTAGGGCAGAGAACGCCCAACAAATGCTCACAATCTTTGGTAAATCCTCAAAGGGTTGAACTTTCTACGACAAAGAAAATTCTCACTCGCAAGTGATTTTCAAGCCTTATGACTTGGTTGAGTAAAACTCAATAATTTGATTTCTCATAAAATAATTGTCTGTCTAATAAAAAGATAGTGTTTGCCTTATATAGGCTTACAACCAAAAGAACTAGAAGCTAAAAAGCAATGTGGGATAAATGCCCACTATGAAAAATGCGCCTATCTCCTATTAGCCGAAACGAAATGTTCATTATTGGCTAATAAAAGAATAAATAAATAAAGTGCTAAAAATTCAATATAAAATAAAACCAATTCCTAATTAATTAAATAATGTTCATAAATAACACGAACGGCGGTATCCTCCGAGCATGAACCGATCACATCATTAATGATGTGATGATACGGTTCGGAGGATACCGTTCGTTCGTTATTTATGAACATTATTTAATTAATTAGGAATTGGTTTTATTTTATATTGAATTTTTAGCACTTTATTTATTTATTCTTTTATTAGCCTTAATGATGTGATCTGGTTCATGCTCGGAGGATACCGTCGTTCGTGTTATTTATGAACATTATTTAACTAATTAGGAATTGGTTTTATTTTATATTGAATTTTTAGCACTTTATTTATTTATTCTTTTATTAGCCAATATGAACATTTCGTTTAAGCCATAGGAGATAGGCGCATTTTTCATAGTGGCATTTATCCCACATTGCTTTTTAGCTTCTAGTTCTTTTGGTTGTAAGCCTATATAAGGCAAACACTATCTTTTTATTAGACAGACAATTATTTTATGAGAAATCAAATTATTGAGTTTTACTCAACCAAGTCATAAGGCTTGAAAATCACATGCGAGTGAGAATTTTCTTTGTCGTAGAAAGTTCAACCCTTTGAGGATTTACCAGCATTGTGAGCATTTGTTGGGCGTTCTCTGCCTACGATTTAGTTGGATTACTAGGTCTAGGATCATTGGCTTGTCATTGTTCCCCTTAATTACTTCCTGGGCAAAACATCAGATCTGGTTCCAACCGGAATCACATCAGTTGGTATCAGAGAGCTCAGCGACTTCGGTGAGCAAATATCCCTTTTAATTTCTGTTTTCCTTTTCCGAAAAATCTCCAAATTGTTCTTGATTCATTACTGTTCATCAAAAAAAAAAAAAAATTTGCTGCGTTGCTCTTCTTCTTGCTTTAAAAAAAAAAAAAAAAAAAAAAAAAAAAAAACATTGATACCTGTTCTTATTTTCTCACTTGTATCGTCCTTTATCATCATCAATTCTGGGATTTTATTCTTTAAAAAAAAAAAAAAGATCGGCTATATTCTTGCTTCACGTTGAACCTATACTTGATCCTTATTGATTGATCTCTCTTATATATTAATTAATTGCCCAGCCCATATTTTGTTCTTGCCGTGTAAAACACAGGAAGAGTTTTGACCTAATTTGTTCTTTGAGTGTTTTATTTTTATTTATTTCCAGCAAGAGTTCGGTCAACCAAAAAAAAAAAAAAAAAAAAAAAAGAGAGAAAGTGCCACATTTTGGACGAAAATATCACACCCAGGTGTGAAAATTTTTCACACCCGAGAAATATTGCAATCACCTAATTTCATTACTTTTTCCGTGTCTTTTGCTCCTCACCTTTCTTACTCACATTAGCAGCTCTTCACACACCATCCCACTCATTTCTAGACCTTTTCTCGGTCTGAACACCTAGTGTCCCTCTAGAGAGTCGGTTTTGATTGCTGTTTACTTTCGCTTGCTCTTCTGGTTCGTTGACAAGGGTACTTTATACGACTTAGAAAGAGGGGTGTGTAAACACGAGAGTTGTGAGGTAATTATGGGGTTGCCATCATTTAGTGGTGCACCTGATGGTGATGCATATTTTTACTGGGAAGCTAAGAGTTAGAGCACTATTTTGCACGCTATAACTATTCAGATGCGGATAAGTGCTACTTTGCACCACTTCTGTTCACAGGGAAGGCTTCGCGATGGTGGACAGAATTAAAATTTTTGAGTCATATACATAAAGTACCAAAGATTAGTACGCGGAATGCTATGAAAAGAGAATTGCAACAGCAATTTGTGCCCCCTCGTTACTTGGCTAGAGTGATGCTTCAAAAAGAGGAGGATGCGAGGATAGAGGAAGAAAGACTCCGGATACTAGGGATACTCGCTAAGTGGAAGAAGCAATCTGAGCAGAGTAAGCAAGACACGGAACGGTTTAAGAAGAAAAGTGAACTGTTTTGGGCTAAATCTCCACGAAAATGTAAAGAATTGAAAGATGCCATGAGCACACGCCATGAGGACACTATTGCAACCGTTGAGGTGGAGAAAATTCTTGATGAGAGGCTGCCTCGTCCTATTGTGGATGAGGTTATTAACAAGGTGGAGGCATTGGTTGACGTTCATCGGGTTGAGAGTGTTGAGGCATCTGAGTTTATAGTTGATGATGATGATGCTTCCGTGGTTGAGATGGCTGTTGCGGATGCGGGGACACGGTGGCCACCGTTGAACCACCATTGTATTGTGTTACCCCAAAGATTTTCTTTGCGGTACGTCATTATCCCCCACTTGCGGGTACCACGGGGTTATTGGATACACCCAATGCCGCCCATATATTGCATTTGGATGTTCTTGAAATTGTTGCATGTGGCGGAGAGCCGAAGCAAGCATTTGATGATCCATATTTGGCGCATGCTGATGTCTCTCATGATTTGCATTTATATGATCATCTTGCTCCATACCATGGCTTCATTCGCCATTCTATCCAAACACGAACCCGTTGGGCCGTTCCTTTAGTGAAGTATCGTGCGACCGCTCAACATGCTATTGATTTACAGCTGTTTGTTCGCTTTATCTTTGATCCCGGCATACCATTGGAGTTTATTTTTGTTTCTCGTGATGTTGTGCGTGATGAAGGTCTGTTCTATGACATCCTGTTGATTCGAGGACGAATCCTTTCGAACCGGGAGGGAATGATATGATCTGGTTCATGCTCGGAGGATACCGTCGTTCGTGTTATTTCTGAACATTATTTATTTAATTAGGAATCGGTTTTATTTTATATTGAATTTTTAGCACTTTATTTATTTATTCTTTGATTAGCCAATAGGAACATTTCGTTTCTGGCCAATAGGAGATAGGCGCATTTTTCATAGTGGGCATTTATCCCACATTGCTTTTTAGCTTCTAGTTCTTTTGGTTGTAAGCCTATATAAGGCAAACACTATCTTTTTATTAGACAGACAATTATTTTATGAGAAATCAAATTATTGAGTTTTACTCAACCAAGTCATAAGGCTTGAAAATCACTTGCGAGTGAGAATTTTCTTTGCCGTAGAAAGTTCAACCCTTTGAGGATTTACCAGCATTGTGAGCATTTGTTGGGCATTCTCTGCCTACGATTTAGTTGGATTACTAGGTCTAGGATCATTGGCTCGTCATTGTTCCCCTTAGTTACTTCCTGGGCAAAACATCAGATCTGGTTCCAACCGGAATCACATCATAGATGGTATGGACCACGAATGTCTTCAATTCAGGTGCATGTGAATTTAGACATGAATACTCTGGGCAAACTTTCACAGTTAACGGCCACAAGCTGAAACATTACCTAGAGCACACATATAACCCTGAATTGGAAGTCTTTACGTTAGAGGAGCCGGAATACGAATGAAGGAGCCATATTAGTACAGTCGAGCTGGCGACTATAAACTCAGAACTACTTCCAAAACCTTTAATTTTTGCTTTTGTTTATTTTATTTAGAATCAATAAAGCAGCATGACAATCGCAAGGTTTTTTTCATCACATATATCTTCAGTTACCAGGCTAGAGATATATGTGGTTTTTTCCTTCACGATTCTCATGTGATACCCTCGTAAAAATTTTCGCGTCTTGCTTAGGCCGATAAAAGAATAAAGTGGCTTAAACTATTTTGGCGCATTCCTCTGGTATGCACAATTACCGCCATCTTATTTTCTTATTGCCCTTCGCATGTTACTCACAGTTTTTGGAAGAATTTTTGAAAGCAGATAACAACTTGGAAGAGGAATAACCTAAGAGATAATGTTTCCGCTCCAGGATTCGTTTGAATTAGCCAACATTTCAAGAGCTAAGTACTTTGCTTTTCTTTATTATTAGTTATTGGGGACAATGTCTATGACAAGTGGGGGGTAGGCGTCTTAGCTGGGTAGTCGAAAAAGGGAATATTTTTGAAATTCTTAACACTGTTTTTAGCTTGCTTTTTGCACGTTTTCGAGTAAGGAATCGGTAGAAAAGGAGCCCAAGTTCAATTTTAAGTGAACTATGGCATATTCAATTTAATATGAAAGAATGAGCATATGTTATGTTGCATGAAGTAGTAACTTATTAATTATTATTCTATCATTGCATTCAGTATTTGAGCATATAATCTGAGTGAGAAGTGTTTAAGATTAGATGATGAATTGTTTTAACCGGAAATCATTATTTGTATGTCTATATACTTCAACAAATTGTTGTAAGACAAGGGAAGCAACTTGGATGACGAAAGGTAACCGGGACAAACGGACTTGTGAGAGAAAGAGAAAAAAAAGTGAGGAAATCTGCCAGAAAAAAATGAAAAGAAAAGAAAAGAAAAGAAATAAAAATAAAAATATATGCAATAAAGGCAGTGAGGAAGCGAACTCGTGTAAAAAGGGCACGACCCTCACATAAAAGAAACAAACGAGGACTTAAGAGCGATGCTCAGTCCCCGAGTCCGCCCTAACCAATTACGGTACCATGTTGTGTAACCAAGTTTGAAAGCAAGATGAGCGAGTGTATGCGCAAGCAAGTTAAGATTGTGTGGTTAATACAACTTGATTCTCCTCACGAACGCACTATCATGACTGATTCATCACACGACACATTGATGCGTGGTAAGTAGTGATTAATGGGGAGCTTATGGAGTGTGGCTTGATCTATGTTTCTGCCGGAAATCTTTATTGAATATGTGGTAGTTGATGGGGATTGTTCTTGGAGGTACATTCCGCCTTGATACTCTGCTCGCGGACGCGCAGAAGGCTAGTGGGGGGTAGCTAATGACGGTTAAAATAGTCTATCTTACGGCATCAATATTCTATCCATTATGAGCTAAAAATAGTTGTTTCGACCTATAAATATGAACCATTTGAGTTGAATATCATATGTCGGGTTCATGAGTCGATAAATCTACACTTAGCGTTTATTTTCCCTGTTTCGATATTATTTCGTGCATTATTTGATGATTTTCAGCATAAGAAATATTGGGCTGAGCATGATGGACGAATCTGGAGTGGACTGAACGAAAAGAATGGGCTTAGGGTATTCCAGAAGCATCCAAGATTGAGTGAAAAAGATGAAATTACCCCCGGTAACCCGGGAGGCTGTGCCGACTTACCGAGGGTCCAGAATCTTCCGAAACGCGTTTTCTTGGACTAGGGGTCGAACTAGATGTTCCTAAGTCGGTTTAGATAGCTATAAATAAGAGGCTTCACCTCAGAACAAAAGTGTACAATTTTCAAGACAAATATTATCCAATAAAAGTTCTTAGTTCTTTATCTTATTTATTTTATGAGTTCCGGGCGGAGAGACGACGGAGTCGCCGCCTAGGGAGAGATCCGAAGGAGATCTACGCTCGTCTTCGAGGGTATGATTTTCTGAGATGTAGATCTATCGTCGTTCTATTCTAATAGTATGTTTTAATTGTTTTTAGTTTAATTATGTAGTAGTTAGTTTATTTTGCCCCATGTGTTATAGATCTGATTCGTTGGTGAAGAAATCATGAAGTAGTAGTTGCGTTCTTCAGATCTGCGACGGTCTATATCGCTAGATATGGATACTTAGTAAATTACTAATTCATGATAATCGGCGCAGTTACGTTGATCATAGATTTAATTTACATGTTTTTAGCCTGATCAACTATTTGAATATTATCGTAAATTAACATGAAGGACTGTTAGTGAAGTGTTAATTAGGACAATATCTTGATGGACCCTAGGAACGTATTGGTCAATGTCGACAACTGTCTAGGCTGGTTTGCGGTATGAGTTAGCGCTCAATATCGACAGCTCTAGTTCTTTATGCGTATGGGCTATAACGGACCAATTAATGAGGGCAGCTTGCATATAGATTATCTACTGCCATTGTCGGAGTAGATAGGGTTGGGAGTTGTACCCATAGCTGAACAATGAATAAATTCATCAATGGGGAGGACTGTTACATGTGTGGGTGGAATAACTAATTACTCATAATTGAACTAATACATTAAAAAATCTAGTTTGCTTCGTTGAACTTGCATAATCTTGCTAGTTGATTGTTGCCAATTTTACTATTGTCTATATTATAGTTGGTCGTAGACCGTTATCGTGACAAGCTCAATCTTGATAATTAGACGTTCTTATGAGTCTCTGTGGGATCGACCTTGATTTGCCAGTACTCTACTACGATAGAACTAGTCCTATTGCTAGTAAGTGCTTTGCACGCGATCACCAATCGCCCATATGCCTAAGCCCTTGCATGTGAACATGTTTCTCATTCTTTGCTTGTGACAATGCCTTGGTTAACGGATCAGCTATGTTATCATCCATGTAGACTTTCTCTATCTTTACATCTCATCTATCTACTATCTCTCTAATCAAGTGATAGCGCCGTATCACATATTTGGATTTCTGATGAGACCTTGGTTCCTTTGACTGAGATATCGCCATATTGTTATCGCAGTACAGTGGCACTGGACCTTCAATAGAGGGAACCACACAAAGTTCAGTAATGGACTTCTTCATCCAAGCAGCTTCCTTTGCCGCCTCCGAGGCTGTTATGTATTTGGCTTCCGTTGTAGAGTCTGTAGTAGTCTCCTGCTTGGAACTCTTCCAGCTCACTGCTCCGCCGTTAAGCGTGAAAACAAATCCAGACTATGACTTAAAGTCATCCTTGTCAGTTTGGAAACTGGCATCTGTGTAACCTCGTAATACTAAATCATCATTCCCGAAAACCAGGAACATATCTCTAGTACATCTCATGTACTTGAGGATATTCTTGACTGCAACTGTGACCATCACCAGGGTTGGACTGGTACCTACTAGTCGTACTAAGAGGTTACGAGACATCTGGTCTAGTGCACAACATGGCATACATGATAGACCCGATTGCCGAAGCATAAGGGATCTTACTCATTTGTACCCTTTCCTCCTCTGTCTTAGGACTCATTCCCTTCGACCGGTAGACCCCACGTGACATGGGCAGCAATCCTTTCTTGGACTGCTCCATGCTGAATCTCTTCAGCATCTTGTCTATATAGGTAGATTGCGACAGACCAAGCAACCTTTTAGATCAATTTCTATAGATCTTGATTCCTAGAATATAGGCTGCTTCACCCAAGTCCTTCATTGAGAAGTTCTTGGATAACCAAGCTTTGACTGAATGTAACATAGGCACATCATTCCCTATGAGCAATATGTCGTCTACATAAAGCACTAAGAACACGATGGCACTCCCACTAACCTTCTTGTAAACACAGGGCTCATCTTCATTCTTGATGAAATCGAACTGTTTGATTATCTCATCAAAGCAAAGATTCCAACTCCAAGAAGCTTGCTTTAATCCATAAATGGATCTTTGCAGTTTACACACCATCCTGGCGTCATTGGTTGTGAAACCCTCAGGCTGTGTCATATACACTTCCTCAGACAGGTTCCCGTTAAGGAAAGCTGTTTTCACATCCATCTTCCAGATTTTGTAATCATGGTATGCTACAATAGCGAGCAAAATTCTAATAGATTTTAACATGGCAACCGGTGAAAAGGTTTCGTCATAGTCGACTCCTTGTCTTTGCTTATAGCCTTTTGCCACTAACCTAGCCTCGTAGGTAGACACGTTGCCGTCCATGTCGGTCTTTCTCTTAAGGACCCATTTTCACCCTATAGGAACTATTCCTTTAGGTGGATCAACTAAGTTCCAAACTTGGTTGTCTTTCATGGATTCCATTTCAGAATTCATGGGCTCTAGCCATTTCTCTTTGTCGTGCATTAATAGCACTTCCTCATAAGTTCTAGGGTCCTCATCTTCCATGAGATACACGCCAGTGTACCTTTCGGGTTCACGGCGTTTCCTGGTGGATCTTCGAGGCGCTACCGTGTCCATGGTAGGGGTTGGCATCACATTTGTATGTGGTGTCTCCTCTACTTCCATCAACTGACTGTTATCCGTAAGTGGTTCTTGAATTTCTTCAAGATCAATCTTACTCCCACTGACCCTATCCAGAATGAACTCTTTCTCGAGAAAATGGCCAGTCCTGGCAATAAACACCTTTTGTTCCTCAGGATGGTAAAATTGGCATCCTCTAGTTTCTCTAGGATAGCCCACAAACAGACATTTGTCGGATCTGGCCTCTAATTTGTCAGGCATCATCCGCTTCACGTAAGTCGGACAACCCCAAGGTTTAAGATATGCCAGATTCGGTTTCTTCTTAGCCCATACCTCGTATGGTGTAGAATCAACCGTCTTTGATGGAACTCGGTTCAGTGTATAGGATGCGGTTTCTAGAGCATACCCCCAAAATGATTTTGGGAGAACTGCGTAGCTCATCATGGATCTAATGACGGTCAAATTATACCCGTAAAAGTCATCAACGTTATCCTTAAATCGAGTTTAATAATATATATTTTATATTAAATCACATGTTTATAATGTTTATTTAATGTTATGTGATTTATAGAATATAATTTGGTATTTATCTATTTTTATTATTAAAATATGATTTACTGTGTGATAATTATTGATTTTACAGATTACGGTAAATCGGGAGGATATCTACCGACATAAGGAAGTAAATCTCAAGATAAATCGGAGCAGAATCGGATCGTATTAAAGATAAACATCAAATCAGCACGAGGAGTGGAGTAACAAACAAGAAAAGCCAGCGAGCCAATCAGAGGCTGGGGGACTCGCTGGGCGAAATCGAGCGGATCGGCTCGGAGTTATCTCGACGCGTTTTAGACTCCATTAGGGTTTAGGAAATACAATTTTAAGTCGGTTTCTACAGCTTATAAATACATTGTTTCATAGCAAAACATCAGACAACACAATATAATTTTAATACAACTTTTCATAGCACAAATCCTCAGTTTTTCAGAGCAGTTTTTATACAAGTCAGCAGCAATTATGTAAGTTGCTTGTATTAATTTGTTATTTGTTCTTTGTAATTAAGTCCCCCCAATTATTGTTTATCGTTTGAGGTTGTTCGTTCTTCACCGAACGATGTAGATCTAAGGCTACGATATGAGGCAGTGGGGATTCCTTGTTTATAAGGATCCACATGCCCAGATCTGTTATCCGGTGATCTATAGATGACTTTGGTATGATCGACAATCGTGTTTTTAGTAGATCTATATAATTGCTTTATGAATCTCTATTTTATCCGTTACGTATATAGAAACGCTAAGATTTAGGTTTTCGCCGCGTCTCTAGCCACGTCTTTATGGTGTGATTGTCCACCTAAAATTTCTTGTCTTAGTAGGTATGGCTACGGCTACGTTGCTCGTCTGTTTTAATTAAAACGTGTAGTTAGGAAATACCAATATAGTACTCCTAGGTCGGCTCATGAATTGATCTTCCGGGACTTTCAGCCAGATCTAAATCTGTGTTGTATTTGGGAATTACGTGCACCTAATTATACGTAAATCGTAGATTAATATGATACCTACAAAGTTAGTGTTAATGGGATGGAGACTGATGCGATCACTTAGGAAGTACGCCTAACCACAGGAATGTTGCCTAGGTGAGGAATACGGTCAATATCAGCATCCCTAGTATTGTAAGCGTGCAAGTTATATGAGATGGAGACCCAAAAGGTGAAGTCACGTAATGTAGCACAGTGATCTAGTGTCCTACCCAGAACTAAGTCAAGTTTAGAGGATGACTCCCGTAGCCAATATAAAAGAAATACGAATCAGATTAATAGTTATTGAGTCTAGTTTAATTATATAGAATCTCTAGATCCAAACGACAACACAATGATTGGGAGGTTAATTACGTTGTCTTTGTTTGTGTTGTGTCGAGTCAGTTTTTACCTTACCTAGTCTTTTGTTGGTCTTAGACCGCCTCTGTGTGCTTGACATGATTAATTGATTGTTTATATATAAATGATTCACAATTGGTTCCCTGTGGGATCGACCTTGATTCGCTATAGCTATACTACGATGGACCTAGTCCTCTTGCTAGTATTGGTTTATGGAGATCGAGTATTTTATTATCACTTCATTGATCACGTCAATCAGGATCGCACCATGTCTAACAAGGTACGGTTCCTCCTCTCAGACACGCCATTCATCTGAGGCGTACTTGGAGGGGTCCATTCAGGTACAATCCCATTCTCCTTTAAATAACTTTGAAACTCTCCATCTAGGTATTTGATGAGCGACAAATTGTCAATCATTATTATGACATTTTACCCTAATAATGATAACACTTTGAGCATTATTGTACCAATTTAAGTCATTAATTCATAAGTTTTATCCAAATGTGTAAGTAGTAATTATTATATAAATTATCGTATTTTTATAAGTTTTTATAAGTTTTGTACCGGTTTAGTAACCGGAGTGTCGTGTCGGATTTACGTTTGGTGTTTTGGTGGTTCATTGCAGGATTATACATTGACCAAGATTCCACGTAACGACATGTTTTGAGCACTAAAAGATGGATTTTTAGGGAAAGAAGAAGATGCCACAAACTTACGAGTTTAAAGGGTCGATTTTCCTACGTACTTATACCGTAAAATATCTTCGACAGATATTTGACCCAACTTAGAGGCATTTTCTGGGGAAGAGTTCTTCATAAAATTTGTAGATATTCAAATGATCTTTCCAACGCATTTTGAATCACGTCAATCGGAGGTCTACAACTCAAGATATGAATTTTTCAAGTTTCAGCTCAAAACTGGATGTTTTTTACAGTCCCGGATCGATCCGGCATTTTCCCGGATCGATCCGGCTTAACTGAAAATCGACATAATGATGATTTTGCACCTGGTTTTGCAGAGGATAAGCCTGGGATAATATTTTTTATTGTTCCCGGATCGATCCGGCCCTTTCCCGGATCGATCCGGCCTGTCCAATTTTATCTATAAATACCTCCCCAAACTCATCACAATCCTTTGCCCCCCTCTTCTCATCTCCTTCTCATTTCCTCCATTTCCCTTCTTCTTCCACCTCCCTTCTCTTCTTCCATATATCTCCATCCTCTCTTCTCTTCCATCTTCTCTTCTATCTTTTCTTTTTTCTTTTGGGCCCATATATATATATATGTATATATGTTTATATATATATATAAATAAAGTAGTTATAGTATCGTTGTAATGGTGGAATAATTATCGAAGATTGTTTATTTCGAAGCTTTGTTATGCTCTATCCGGTGGAAACAACCCCGATTCAACAGTTGTAATCAGTAATATATTCTAATGTTATTATGTTTATTATTTCTATCTATTTATATATATATATATATATATATATATATATATATATATATATATATATATATATAGTATTAGTAATATTAGCCAAAATATGTAATTGAACTATTTTAATCTTTTTGGTAAAATGGATGATTGACTATGTTAAAAATGATTAAAATTGAATATGATGAATCTTTTTCTACTTGAGCTTAATGAAACGTTAATATTGACATAGCTAATCAATATAAACAGAACCGTAACCTAATGACGAACTAAACGGTGAAGTTAGGATATGAGGAAAAAAAGGTAGAAAAACCGGAGGGTAAAAATGGCCGAGTGAAAACGTGACAACGGAATCCTATTTTCTACCCGGGGGCAGATTTGTTTTGTGAGAAACAAATCTTATTAAAATTGTGCTCAATATCTTATTACGTTAATTTACCTGTTCTGATCGAGATCCTTGACATTGACCGCATGACAAAACGGAGTACCCAATCTCTTGGATGACATTGGACAGTTGATGAGACATATGACGAGCTTTCGTACGCTCGTGTGAGAGGGAACCGTTGAGCCGAGGAGTGCACCGTTTCACATAAATTACACCTTGAAAAAGGAAGATCCGTCTCATATATTAACTAAAAAGGGATCATGGTTCAATAACATTATCTTGGCTAGTTTCTATATTATATATATTTATATATATATATATATATATATATATTGTATAAGTATTTATTTATATATCACGTATATTGTATAAGTATTTATTTACTGTTTTACTAACATCTAACTCTAACAATCTAACCCTATAAAAGGTAAAAACTGCGACTTAGATCGAGTTAATAATAGCTTCTTGGTGTTTAACCACACTCTGAATTACCACACGTTTCCCTAAGGATTCGACACCTGACTCACCATACTAGCACTACAATTTGACCCGGTACACTGCCGGTAAGGATTGTATAGCCTAGAAATAGTCCGTCAGTATTCTCCACCTTGATCGGATCGAAGTGTTTTGATTTCTTTACCTAGTTGTTTCTCCACTTCAATTCTGAATTCCTTGAATTTTTCAAAGGCCTCAGTGTTGGAAATAAAATTTATGTTTTGATGATTATTCACTCAGTAATTATTTTAACCCCATTGATGAAGTGCTGAAGGTAGCTGTTATAGTGAAAAGCTAAAAGATGTCTAGAATTGAATGTATAGGTTTTACTAGAGTCTGATATTTGTATATGTTACATCAGACAAGCACTGTAATAGATAGAAGTGTCGTAAAACTGAAAACTGGAAATCATCTAAGAAACTGGAAAGACAAGTCATCTAAACTGAAACTGACTCAGACTACACCAAGACAGAACTGACGAAGGTAAGTTCACTGAGGGAACAGACTCAGTTGGCTTATTTAGAAGACAGAAGAACTGAGGGACACAGACTCAGTTATAGAAGATTGAAGAACTGAGGACTCAGACTCAGTTATGAAAGTCGAGACTGTAAAGTTAGAATTCATGCAAGTTTATGGTGACCTGAACTGACTTTATAGATCTTGTATGAAGACCTAAGAGTCATAATGACAATGAACTCTTAGATGATATATGCTTATGGTGTACTCTGGTTAAGTCAATTATAATCAGATGAAAATCTGGAGTACTGACATTTGAAGAAGAGTAAAATCTCAGTTAATGCTCCAAGTCAGTCAAGAAACTAACAACTGACAAACTCAGTATAAAACTGATAAGGAAACTCAGTTTTATAAGTCAGTCATCCAACAAACTGATAGTACAGTCGAACGTTGTAAAGGAAGCAATTATATTGGATGAAATACTGACAAGTCAAAACGGTCACCAAATATACCCGTTACAAGATAGACGTTGATACAATTTGAATTCAAGCAAGATGAACGTTGGACCTTACACTATAAATAGAGGACTTTGCACCAAGGATCAGACACCGAAAAATACGAACGAATTAACAAGATTACAAGCATTTTTTTGCAAAAGTCTCGTTCATTCGAATTGCTATTATCTCTGCGCTAACAAGATCAATCAAGAATTTCTTCAAGTGTTCAAGCTACACAGAACTTATCTAGAATCAGACACTTTGAAGAACCACAAACAAGAATCAATTTATTGATTCTCAGCCCTACTTTGATTCTTAATCAAAGGTCAAGACTGTGAAGCAATCCGGTGAAGGATTTGCCAAGGACAGTTGTATCAGTAGTCGGGTAGACTGTGTTTGTGGTGGTAGCTGGTGAAGAGGCATACATAACCCTTCAAGGACCAGTGGCTCAAGCATTTGAAGAGCAACAATCCAACATGTTCTTTGATTGTTTAGATAGTGAAGCTAGGATTAGCCAATGACTATTGTTTAGGACTTTTTGTAACAGCTCACCTCAAGAAGTTCTAGTGGAATTTTCCTCCTACACCACAGGGGAAGAGAGGATTGACAGGATTACACCATCTGGAACCTCTATAACTCTTGTTTCATTTACTTTACGCATTTACATTCTGTTATTTATTATTACATCATTTATTATTGTTTACACAACATACTAAGAACTGATTGTTACACAAACTCACAACTCACAAATTGACATTCATCATAATTCAGTTTTACACACTCAGCTTTCACATAGAATAACAAGATCAATAAAGGCTAGAATTATATCCGCTGCCGGTTGACTCAGTTTTGCATAAGTCAGTTTGACTTAGACTCAATTTTGACAGCTTAACTCCACACAAGTTTTAACTGAACCTTAAAAGTCTCCAGTTTTTAGGGACAAGTTTACTCATTAGATCAAACATAAGACGAATGGAGATAATAAGAGGAATTATGGTGAAACGAGTATTTTTGAGTTATATCAAGTGGAGGGCCGTGATTAATCCAACTCACACCTACACACTCCTAGTGTGTGTGAGAGAGTGAATAAAAAATAATCGTGACCCTCCACTTGGCATAATCCTAAAATAACCGTTGCACCATATTTTTCTTAGATAAAGGATCCATATTAGTAATATTCTTCATCATTTGGGACGGGAACATGAGACCTAACAATAAAAAAATTCTCATAGATAAACCCGGCAAGCCCACCTCCGATAAGCGGCCCGACCCAGTACACCCAATGATCTGTCCAAACTCCGGAAACCAAAGCCGGCCCAAATGATCTTGCAGGGTTCATTGAAGCTCCTGAGTAAGGTCCAGCAGCCATGATGTTAGCACCAACAACAAGTCCAGTAAGAAGTGGGCCGAGCCCACCAAGATTACCCTTCTTAGGATCCACAATGGTAGCATAGACAGTGAACAAGAGGGAAAATGTCAAAACAATCTCCATTATTATGCCTTGCCCATAATCTATCCCACTGGCAAGTGTATGAACAGGGGTTGTCTGCGAAATAAATAATAATAATAATAAAAACAACCTCACTTATGTAATTATTTTTCTCCAAAAATGTAGTGATTATGAAATTAAATTTATGAGGTCCTAGGTTAGACTCTCACCCGGTACTATGTGAGTTATATATGTCCACTCAGGAGCGGACGCAGGATACAGGTTGAGAGGAGGCGATAATTTTTAAAAAAAAAGAAAAAATGTATAGTAAGTTATGAAATAATATCATTGATGGATTATCTATTATTCTGATTGATTTAAGTAGATTTGTGATTAATTCAGATTATTGTGTTCACATTGTAATCTCTACTATAAATACCCCTTATATCATTGGAATAATACACAAAGAATTTTCCCTTCTTCTATACTTGCATTTCCTCTCGTTCTTCCTCCATTATCTTCTTAGTTTTATAACACGTTATCAAGACGAGTCTCTACCCAATTCATGATGTCGTGTTTCCAAAATCATGATTCTTAAGGAATAATGTATTCTTAAGTTTTCGTTACCTTTGAATGGTTGAATTTGTGAACTATGTTTTTTTTATATATAATTTTCATGTCTGTAGTGATTTTAGATGATAACATGTAGTATTAAATTGATCTCCATCTATTTTGATTCAACTTTAGTAGTACTGCATATTGTCGTTGAAATTTATTTCCGATTTAATTTCTTCGTAATTGCTTTATGATTCTCTCAAATTAGTATTTTGATTGTATTAGATTTCTTGGTGATCGAATCGTCGATGTCAATGTTGCTAATCTAAAACACGTGAAAAGCAAATTACATTTAGGTTTTTGGTGAAAAAAATAATAATATTAATGCATATGTTTTTCTTATATTTGTTATGTGAAATATGTGAAATTTAGTTGCGATAGCAACGTTTTACAAATTAAGATTTACCTTATTTTATTATGTGATAATTGTTAAATTTATCAGTTTTTAGATCATGGAATATAAAAGTCATTAACTAACTACTATTTTTGTATTTTCTGTTTGAACGAGGAAATCCGATTTATTCTCGACCATCACAACCTTAATAACAATGTTCATCAAGGCTTCAGCGTGGGATGGATTGTATTACTGTCTTTATATGGTGACCAAGAGGATGGTGTATCGAGAAAAAAAAAACCAATTAATCTGGGATGAAATCTTCCAATGTTACACCAAGGTAAAGTATTGAGGTAAAATTTTATTTGTTTAATTTATTTTATAATGGATCAAATCTCAATGATATTATAATATACATCTATCAATTCAATGACGGCTAAGTATTTAACGCAATAGCGTTTTGTCTTTTTGACAATGTTGAAAATATACATATATGATTATTTGGAGATCATCAATATATTGAACGAGCATATAATGGACATGAAGTCCATTCGAAAATATCAAAGCTCGTAAAAGTGAGTATGAAATTCACATAAACGAACATGTCAAAGAGTGACGAAGTGCATATGAAATTCACATAAATAAATGTCACACATGTCGAATACTCACGTTGACATGTAATTTTAAAAAAAAAAAATGAACCGTGGATCCGTATGAATTATGGATCCATATGAATCATGGAACAATAACGGTGAAAGATCCGTATAAATTATGGATCCGTATAAATTGTGGAACCTTGAGTATTTAACGGTCCGTATGAATTCTGAAACCATCTGAAAGTTTCGAGATCTATATTACTGAAACCACCTGAAAGGTTCGAGATCCGTATTAATTATAGAACAATTTGAAAGAGGTTCGACCACTCGAGAATATAATCAAATCATTTTTATTAAATCACATTTGAAATTATGTGATGAAATCGAGGGAAGATATATTCTGGTCTTATCATATGTCCTGCCCTATCAACTGGTGCAGTCCATTCTGAAATGAATGCGACACAATGTTCCAGGTTGTTGGCGTGGTTGCTATACAGACCGTGGTTTTCCGAATGGAACCAATTAATTTCTCTCGAACCTAATATGACACCGGAGGAAATTTCTACGATGAGTTTTATTTATTTATACTACTTTCCGTTTATACTCTCTATTATTGTCTTATTCATTATGATATTTCCCCGATCATATTTCTTATTTATAGTGAGAGAATTCCCGTAATTTTGTTTTAAGACAATGGCATAAGACGTTAATTTGAATGTGTTGACCGGTTTATGTTGACAAGGACATGCCGTATAGTTGCGGAGCTATCGTCCGTCCTCGATAAGAGGAAAATTGATTCAAAATATGCGAAACAAATTTCCAATCATTGTCCGAATAAATGAGCCCATCGGTGACTCACATGAATCGGTGGTATTAAGCTTATTCTCGCATCTTATAAAAATAAAATAATAATAAGGGGGGCGTAAGATTGATTAACATGAGTATTTCTTTAACAAATATGTATGTTTCCTCGTTTTTTAGTGGATGATTTCTCGCTCCATTTTAGTAAATGTAGATATATTTAGCTCGAATACTCATTGTCCGGTTAGCGAATTTGTTAATCTATACATTTTGCTAATAGCCATGTGAAGGTTTACAATATGTTAAATTTGCATCACTTTTCTTCAAACTCGAATAACGATATAGTTTTGATTAATATCCGGTATTAATATGAATGTGCATGTATGACTGGACTATATATTGGTCATTTATTTTGTAATCAATATCATTATTTCTTCAATCATATGTAGGTTGTTATTCATTTATACTATGCCTTGTGATAATTATGATTTTGTGGAACAAATTATTGATCGAAAAAGAAAAATGGAAGCCATAAAAATGATATTCATTGATGAAGATGGTAATGGCAATATTTGTCTCATCGATAGTGCGAAAACGCATGTTATATTGCGAAATAAAGAGAATATCTTAGAAGAAAATATGGTAGAAACGTTGAATGTAAAACGTGCAAGTGCTATATGAATACAATGCCTCGAAAGAGCCATTGATACAAAATCGTTTGAATTAAAGTACTCTGATCTCCCGTGTCTCGAAGAAATTTTATCGAGTATTGGATATATTTGTGAAAATGGATATCATATTGAGACAGAGAAACTTGTTATAAATGACAAGACTTGTATATTCCTAGAAAGAGTGTGACCAATATTATATGCATAATTAATTTATGCAATGATATATGTGTCGATTATATAAGATGCATCATGTTATACAAGTACAAGTCCATTCAATGATGTGGATGCGACCACACTAAAACCTAAGATGCATCAATCCGTTCCACGAAGCGAACGTGACAAAATAATATTATTCGGGAGATATCGCTTGTTGTGGTCGTATCAAAATGAGACAATGGATGAATCGATATTGAAATATCAATCTCCGTAAGTGATTATTTAAATCCCTTCGATTGAAAACATGAAAAATGTTTGTTGATACCCGCATAAGAGGATTTAATATTGAAAAATTGAATCCTTCACGGGTTATTGCAAATTTTCTATATATCGATTGTGAAAATTAAAAATGTTGTCCGAGAATACGGGAAGGAATGTCCATTAGTAATTATATCTCATGACAAACATTGACATATATGAACCATGAGTTCATATATTATTCATTGACATAAAACCCACAAAGGGTAGATTTTATGCACATTTTGCATAAATCGAATATTTTCCGAGAAAATGGAGAATATGAACCAAAAGTTCGTTGTCTCACTCTAGTGATTTCTCGACATATGACGTGAAAAATAATTTGAACGATTCTTGAAGAATCTAAAATCACATAGTGATATATTAAACGCATGAAGCGCAAGAGAGATATTGCTTTCAAAAATCTCATAGAATGAGATATTTAATTGAAACCACTATGTTTTATATGTGTAAATCGCATGAAGCGAATAAAAGAGCATCAATGTATAGCTCGGTGCAACATGTTCGATGAAGATCGATTCTCGGCATTAGGGGAGATAAAGAAAATCTCATGTTAGAATAAAAGAATGCCGAGAAATTTTAACAAGATAAACGATCTTCCACGCATCGCTTTAACCGAATGCGAAAATAATCTTACTTGTAGTATTTAACAAGTAATATGCCGTATGCCTATATTGAAATTAAATGAGTGATTATTTATAAATGCACCAACAAGTATGATTAAAGATATTTCTCTACGCCGTAAGCGTAGAAGACCGATCGGTGTTAAAGATAAAAATCCGCGGAAGAATGATCAATTTATTATTGATATTCGGTCACTCATGAAAACTCTTAAAGAGATTCGTCGAAAGACGAAAACCCCGAATAAATTAGCACGTGCATCAAATGATTAAATATTGGGGTTGCGGAACAATCAATCCATACATTGATAAGGAATTGGTTTATACTAATATTGAATTAGCAATGAATTTTATGGGAGAAATTTATAATAAAATATCATAGTCGTCGACGACATATTTGCCTCTTTAATTGCTATTATTATATCTCGGATCCAAAGACTAAGTCATTCGCAGAGTGCCATAAACACTCGACTAGGTAAAAATGAAATAAGCAATTGAGGTTGAGTTTGAATTGGAAATATTTGTTTGTTAATGATCAAATATATTCTCCCATTATAGATAATATAATGTTCCGCTAACTAATATATCCGCGAATAACTTTATGTCATGACGGTATATTTACGGGTCGTTAGACATTAATATTGATATGAAAATCCTTGGTGGATTTCAGAAATGAATTAATATGACAATCGCAACATGCATATGGTTAAGGTCGTTATCATTCATGTTGAATGTAGTATGACCAATTGAGTAGATTCCTATTGAGAAAGGAATATGTAAGTAATGCATGGTTAATGTCATAAATTTTAAGGAATTACGATGCATGATAGTGGAAATATATGCATGCAAATTTCTATTATATTACTTCCCCCATTATTTAGCTGATTACAGTGTTGATTGTGTTGCATGTGTTGCACAAGTTAGTAGTGGGAATGACGCTTATTAGCCCCTACATTCGACTATCCAATAAACTCTAAAGAGAGTGATATGCAAAAGTACGCTCAAGTGACAATCTCATAGATTTGTTCACTAAGATTATTCCTACATCGGTTTTGGATAATAGTGTTTATAATAATGGAATGTGTACATTTGAAAGATTGTTGTCGTCAGGAAGAGCGACAACTTCAAAACTTTTGTGTGGATTTGGTCTTAAAACCAATGATTGTACTTTTTTTCCCTTTAACCAAGTTTTTCCCAAAGGGTTTTCTTAGTTAAAGGTTTTTAATGAGACATCAAGTGCAACACATAAACGCATATGACATGAACTATTTACCTTGTCTAGTTTTTTTCCCACCGGGTTTTTCTAGCAAAGTTAATAGTACATGACATATACGTTATGCAACTACGATCGAGACAATTAATTGAGACATTGTCTAGATGAGAATGGAAATTATTTAATTGCATGAAGACAATGCATCTTGCGTATCTCTCAAGTGAGGCTATATTAATGGAGATTAACAAAACATATTTCACCCAAGTTATTCTTTACTCATGATTTGCAAAAGAATGAGGAGATTGATGTGCAACGATCCGGTCAACCGATAATTATTTATCAAGACAAATAAATGTCGACGCAACATTTGAAAGACCATTGAAGAGCATTGGGATGCAAAGCAATTGAAATATCGAAATTGACGCTTGGTTCGGGGGGAGTAAATCAACCGGATAAATATGTACTCTTTTTCCTTAACTAAGATTTTTTTCCCACTCGGGTTTGGTTTTAATGAGCGCATATCATATCTCGTTGTATGTTTAAATAATAGATATCCAAGGGGAGTGTTATGAAATAATATCATTGATGGATTATCTATTATTCGATTGATTTAAGTAGATTTGTGATTAATTCAGATTATTATGTTCACATTGTAATCTCTACTATAAATACCCCCTTATATCATTGGAATAATACACAAGCAATTTTCCCTTCTTCTATACTTGCATTTCCTCTTGTTCTTCCTCCATTATCTTCTTAGTTTTATAACAATAGTAATGTTTTTCTTTCCCTTTAGATCCAAAATAAGCACTATTGTATCTCTAAAAAAAATACGACTATATATTTTACGTTATATAATAGAAATGAAACATTAATACATATATAATACAATTTGAACACAATTACCCTTCAATTCCTGCCAATAAGGATTTATAACACAACAAACAATTTGTTGATAAAAACAAACATTTCAAAAGTTATTAATATTAAGTTATATGTATTACTTTGGTAATAAATATGTATTTTTACTTACAAGATAAAAGTTTTATATCAAATTATCCGATTGTTAAAAGTAATAGTGGCGAATATATAAATTTTACCAGGTGAAAATAATACAATATAGTAGTGTTTTCTCCGAATGCGAATGGCGAGTGCCCCTCAGTCCGCCCCTGTGTCTACTTTATACAGTAATTTCGTTTCAGTAAAAAAAAAAAGAAACTTGAAGAACTATGTCTAAAAAGTAAATGTTTGGAAAAAAATATGTTTCGACGAATGAGTCGCGAATTGGTCCAGCGTGCCTGCCTCGTGCGGCGTGCGTACGGCCCTCGTGTGTTGGAAGCAGACATATTTTTCAAATATTTAATTTTCAGAAATATTTTTCAAAAAAATTTCTTTTCGGATGTATTTTTTCAAGTTTCCTAAAAAAAAAATTATACGACTCACCAGTCCTCCGGTGAGGTAAGTGAGCAAAACACATGCAGCAGCAGAAGCAAGCAATTGGTCTATCCAATAAAGAATCGATCGGACGACAGTGATATGACCGCCGACGCATAGGCCAAGGGTCACCGCCGGGTTAAGATGGCCACCGGAAATCCGGAAACCTGCTGATATCATCACCGCCACCACCAATGCATGAGCCAACGCCACGAAAAACAGGCCCGTCAACGCACTTCCGGCCAACTTATCTGTAAAAAAACGAATTTTATTTCAGTAATAAAGCAAGAGTGTTAATTAATACCGTGCCGGATCAACAACAAGTAGGAGACTAACGGTGAAAGTCGTCACACGTACCTGCAGTCATGGCAGATCCAACGCCGGCGAAGACGAAAAGGAAAGTACAGATGAACTCAACGACGAGAGCCTGGAGGCAGTTGGCCTGAAAAGCCTCCCCTAAAGTACCTATTGCAATCTTTGCCATACTTCCAACTCCGGCAGCTAGCTAGAGCCTAATTATGTAGAGAATTAATGCTGGATATACCGGACGGAGTATATGATTTATTAGCCTTCTTGCCGGGGACTTTCTTCGGGGTTACAATTGCTTTTAATTTATAGAGACACAAATAGAAGAAGAAATTTTGTGTATAACCCTTATTAATAGAAAAATGTTTATGCCGCAATCAAAACATGTAAGACATTGATGATGCTGTTATTTAAAATGTGAGTAACGTATGTGTCATTGTCACAAAAACTGTATTGGAGTCCAATGAAAGAGATGAAGAAGATTGGCAATAAAAAAAAGATAGGATTGACTGGAAAGCACATGAGTAGACAAACACCAACATGTAGGAGCTGACACATCCAATTGTCCTCATTCCCCTCACGATTTCCATCATCAACATAATAATGGAGCGAGTGTTGAATTAATTAAAACAATTTTGATCCATAAATGAGACCTATACCATATGGCTCCTTCACTTTTACAGGTGTCAGGTACAGGGGCGGACGCAGGATTTCGGGTAAGGGGGGCAATAAAATTTTTCAAGGCAAAAAAAATAATTTAAGGGGGGGCAAACTATATGTATTGTATAAATTTTAGTGTATTTTTTTCGGAATAAGGGCGGTTCCACTTCTATTGTATGTAGGTCCGCCACTGGTTAGGTATGCAGTGATAGTGATAGTGTCGTAACAAAATATATATTGATTATGATCGATTTGGAGCATATTAATTTATATGAGTCTCAAAAAAATCAATTGCGTAAAATATATTGTACTACTTTGTTGTGCTTATTTTGTTGTGCAATATATAAACATTTCTCACTAGGAATAGTCTTCGTTAAAATGAGTGCACAATTGCATTGTCACAACATTCACATCATCTAATAGACAAATATAAAAGTTATTGTATTGCATTAATTTAACTGAATTGAGATAATACAAATATATAGGGTTCTGTGACTTATTCAATAAGTCACTACACTAATAATATTTAAGGTAAATATTATAATAATAATATTATCCTAACACGCCTCAACAATCTTATGGGAATGCAATGAACATGAATATTGACTCAAGGATGTCGGCAACAGGCTTTTCCGAATCAAACGGCAACAACGGCTTCAC
Source organism: Gentiana straminea (assembly GCA_036785695.1). Taxonomy (NCBI): domain Eukaryota; kingdom Viridiplantae; phylum Streptophyta; class Magnoliopsida; order Gentianales; family Gentianaceae; genus Gentiana; species Gentiana straminea. The sequence continues at coordinate 14,264,695 of JAVUPR010000266.1, read as the reverse complement.
AACACGATACTGCTTTGCTGGAACATGCAAGTGGTGACTCAAAAAACTTGAAAGAGGCAATGATGATATCTACTATAATAATAATAATAATAATAATAATAATAATATCCTAACATCATCAATATCGAGTCAGGATCCTCTCAAGTGAGATGGTCAAATACACTCTCAAGTATTATTGATCTAACCATAAACTCACAATGAAAAGATAGTTTAGTTGTTTTTTTTTTATTTTTTAACAACGTCGTTTTGCTAAAAAAAACTTAAAACAATAGCATTTGACCCTCTCACTTTAGAGGATTTTTTATCACCAATATCAGCGTCTAGAAAACCGAGTTTCTACTTAAAAGACTTAAATATCAACATTTATATACATATTTTTTTCATCTCATCAGTGCTTTGGAGTGACATTTACACATCATATATAACAAGTGTTATTGACAACCCAAAATTCAGAGTCACATGAATGATGTAAAGTTAATATTATATCAAATGGTCCAATGTGTAAATAGTTGTTTATACATATTTTACTGTCGAGAGAACTTGACCATTTACGGAATTGAACCCCAAAACCCAACTTTAAGGTAATGTAAAGTCAGCCAGAAGAAAAAAATGCTTAGTTTCTAGTCGTTAGTTCTGATACTGCTAATATCAATAAAACCTCTTTTGTAATCCACAATTGTCATTATAACATCCATTTTCTTTTACCATTAAGTTATGCGGGTAACATTTACCCGTCATATTTGTTTTATAGGCTTATGTGCAGGGGCGGCGCCACTACGCCCCATTTAGGTCAAGTGAGCCCTAAAAAATATCTGTAATCTCTTATACTATTTAAAAATTTAATACCTAATATCTACTAATTGATCCAGTAAATATTTTAAATATTGACCTAATTATATTTGTATCTAAATGAATACTGATATTGCGTGGAATACCAGATTTGCGGTAACAGTGATATATCGAGAATATAAGGCTATATATGTGTGATCTCTCCGGGGAGAAACTGTATTTTTATCAAGAACAAGGCAGTCGGTCCAAAGCTTATGAAAGAGAACACAAGTGAGTCAACAAATTGACAGATTAGCTCTGTGTATATTCGTTCTTTTTCTTTCTATTACATTGTGATCCCATATATATAGGCATGTACTAAGTCGGTCGAGACTGTTCACGACAAGACAATTAAAAGGTTATAATTATAGATAATCATATAAACAAATATAAGTTGACCGGCCAGCTGTCTGGATAAACATGACGGACAACGGACTCATTTGTAGGTCGGACTCATATCTTCCTTCGTCTTGATGCCAGCCTGATAATATAGGTATTAACCTAATTATATTTGCATTTTTTAAATGAATACTGATATTGCGTGGAATACCATATTTGCGGTAACAGTGATATGTCGAGAATATAAGGCTATATATGTGTGATCTCTCCGGGGAGAAACTGTATTTTTATCAAGAACAAGGCAGTCGGTCCAAAGCTTATGAAAGAGAACACAAGTGAGTCGACAAATTGACAGATTAGCTCTGTTTATATTCGTTCTTTTTCTTTCTATTACATTGTGATCCCATATATATAGGCATGAAATAGGCCCAATCTAGATGAGCATGGCCCCAATCCAGTTCGGGTATATCAAATACTAATAAACTTGTATTACGATGTACCGTTGGCGAAATACACTATGAAAGTTTTGGAGCCTGACGATACGGGATTTCACCCCTCCACGTGGAATTATCTAGTTGGTCCAGCTGGCATATGGAAAAGTCTAAGTTTATTATCTACATCGAGTCGAATACGAGACGAGCCAATGAAGTCCGCAGCAACCAGCAGTTTCTGCAAGTGTCCCACCTTGAACACCCATGTCGGTGTTATACGAGTCGATATCAGTGTTCCGGCCCAGTTTCCTGGGCCCGCCATCCAGAGGGTTACTTGGACAAGGGGCAAGGCCCAGTAAAGGTTATTTATGTCAATAGACCAAACCGCCTTATGTCTGAGGGCAGAAGAAGGACATGTGCCTATAAATATACAACTCCATGAACTACGTAAGGCTTGATTCCTGGACATTACACAAGATACGTAGGCAATCCAAGATACATTCTTGGACTCAGCCATAAAACACCAAAAACACCATCTTTACTACATTTCTAGCCATTCGATCCCTTCACAGCTCATCCTTAGATTACACGTGGCCCTGTTAATCCAGTGGAGCATTATTTAGCATCATCAGAGCCTAAGGAAGATGAAGTGGTTTTGACCATTGAGGACTTTCATCAAACACTTGCATACAAAAGTAGTTAAGATAGTTGAAAAATAGTTAGAGCTGAATGTGCATTCTTAACCTTTAAATACTACAATTAGGATTGTAATTAGCCAGCTAGTCAATATAATTGATGTTATGTTTCATCAATTTGGAAGAATTCTCGGTGGAAGATTTTCCCGCCTTTTTACAATTTCATATTTGTTCGAGTGTTCTTCATAGAATTCATCTTTTGCAATTTACTTCAGCAACATTCGATTCATTTGATTTTCAACATGGTAAAGGCATGTACTTTTTTGAGAATGTGTTGTATTTGACACTGCAAGAGAAATTTAATTGGTTGGATCTCCAAGATAGATCTGGCAAAGGTGATGCCTATAGGTTGTCTAATTTTGAAAAAAAGATTGAAAAGTGAAACAATGATCCCTTTCAGTCATGGACTATTTTACCAAATTGAAAACACTTTGGGATCAATATCTTATTCTAAGGCCTATCCTTATTTGTACTTGTCCTGCTTTGAAAATTATCATGGAGTATTATGCCAATGCATAGACTACAAGATTTGTGAAAAGGTTAAATGGAAATTCAGCAATGTTAAGTCCCAACTTCTGATGACATATCCCTTTCCTGATGTCAAGATTGCTTTTGTCGTGGCTTTGAATCATGAAGAACAACTTAATTACAATAGTGCAAACACATATTCTCTAATATTGGCCTTAGGGGCTAAAGATAATGTCAGAGTTGACGATTGTAAAAATGCCATGGTCAATTCAAAATTTCCCAATCAAATAAGAGGTCAAGGAAGATGTTCTGGTTCTGGTAATTAAGGGCTTTCAAGGGAACTCAAAGAGGCCCCACTGCACTTTATGTGGCAAAGACGGCCTTACAGTTGACAAGTGATGCAAGAAGTTGGGTTTTCCACCAAATTTCTGTGAATATGGCAAAGGTGCAGGCCCGGTGGCTAACAGTATGGCTCATGATTAAGATTCAGATGATCCAAAATCCTGCAATTCTCATTCTGAACAACAAAGTCAGGGTTCCATCTCATAAACAATATGGAAAATTAGGGATAAGGACACAATCTGAAATATTTTTAAGTAACAGGACAGCTACATATTTTTTATAGGGAGAAGGACAACTGCATAATTTTTATAGCGAGAAGGACAAACAGTGAATCCCGAAAATCAGTGAATCTCCCCAGTGAATCCCGAAATTAGTGAATTTCGACAGTGAATCCCGAAAATTAGTGAATTTCGACGATGAATTTTGAAAATTAGTGAATTTCGAAAGTTAATTTCGTCAGTGAATTTAAACAGTGAATTTCGAACACAAGTGAATTTCGACAGTGAATAAATAGTTTTGTCCTTTATGCAAAAGTTTCAAAAAACTGTCCTTCTACTCAATTGATGAAATATTTCTGTCCTTCTCCCTCATTCCCCCTAAACAATATGAACGCCATTGTCTTTGATTCAAAATCTATAGTATTAATAGTCAATTAATATGTCCGGAAAAAATGAAAAATAAGTGAGTTTAATCGAATACCGTGCAAAACGAACATGCATCAATAGGAGAAGAGAGACGCACAAGCAAAATGAATTGTTTACTTATATATATTGACGTATACATAATTTTAAGTATTTATATATGATTACAAATTTACAATCAAAAACGTAAATCATTTGACACATGTGGCTAAATCGGTTGAATCTGGCTTGGAGGGTACATAGAAAACTGGGGCAATGCGTGCGCATTACTCTGGAATGCATACGCATTGAACCTGCTGCACTTATTCTAAGCAATCCTGTATCAGGAATGCGTGCGTATTGCTAGCCAATGCGTACGCATCCTACGCAGAAAAAGCCCTAAAACCTGTTCTTCAACCCTTAACGATCTCTACTCGAATCTAAACATCTTGCACATGAATTATAGCAGAAAAACAGTAGAAAAACATGTCTTTTAAGATCCGGAACAAAACTTAATCCTTAAACATCATTTAAGCTTAAAACTTGATACAATATGCATCCAAAACATGATCTATTCTACTCTAAACCACAATTAGATTGTAGGAAGAGCTTCTTACCTTTAGCAAGCTTATTCCAACAACAAAAACTCAGAAAAACAGCAGCTAAAACCAATCTTTCTCTTATCAAAGCTTCAACTTTCTGCAATCAAAACGTTGTCTTCTTCACAACGATATCGGCGCTCCATTCTAATCTGAAAACCGTTGAGAATCGACTTAGCAATTGATGAAAAATCCCTCAGCCCTAATTTCTTGCCCACACACGCAGAGCACAATTTAGGAGGTGGAGAAATCTGATTTCTGTTAGGTTATAAGAATTGTGGGGATTTATTTTCCTTAAATAATTAATCCCAAAAAAATGATAAAGATCTTATTATCTTCCTTTATCATAAAAAATCAGATTTATCAAATCAAAAAAAAAAAAGATAAAGATCTTATTATCTTCCTTTATCATAAAAATCGATTTATCAAATCAAAAATATTATCTTCCTTTATACATAAAAATATATATATATATATATATATATATATATATATATATATATATATATATATATATATATATAATTTAACAAATACTTAAACTCCGAATAAAAGGAACCGAACTCAATATTTCGTTTTCACAAAATGACACGTCTGCCCTTTCCCGAAAATCGGAATATTACACTTTGTATTTATTTTATATCACCTGGTCATTGGACTGCATATTAGTTTTGTTTGTTTCGCTGAATCTAACTAGTATATCAGCCTGCATTTCTTTTGGTTCATTCATTTACAATTTATTTGATCACATTAAAGATACTTTTGCATAATATTAGGGGTGTGCTCGATCTAAGTTAAGTCGATACTCTCTAGGGCTCAAGCTCGACTCGGCTAAAAGTTTGGGCTCGATCGAGCCATAAAAAGGCAAGATCGAACTCGACTTGCTAAATGCTCAATATAGCTCGGCTCGGCTCGTAAAATATTGGTGTCAATAAGTGTCACTACATAATGTGTCACTTCATAAAATGAGATGTTAGAATAAGGACGGAAAAATATGAATAGGGGTGAAAGAATTATGTTGATCGTAGTTTTATATTAAAAGATATAGCCGTTTGAAGTCGATTTTATGAAGAAAAGAAATCGATTTTCTGAAATTAAATCGGAAAAATATCAAATGTCGTCGCGGTGTTGCTTCATCAAATGTCACTGCATCGTGGTGGTTATTGCATCCCGATGGTGACTGCAACGTGGTGGTTAATGCATCGCGGTAGTCATTGCATCGCGGTGGTCATTGCATCGCAATGATAAATGCATCGCGATGGTCACTACATCGGAGATGGTCACTGTGTCGCAGTGGTCAATGAATCGCGGTGGTGAATGCATTGGGATGGTCAATGCATCGCGGTGTCACTTCATCGACGCGTCTCTGCATCGGGGGTGGTCACTGCATCGCGGTGTCTCTCCATCGGGTGTGGTCATTACATCACGGTGTCTCTGCATCGAGGGTGGTCACTGCATCGGGGGTGGTCACTGCATCGCGGTGTCTCTGTATTGAGGGCGACCACTGCATTGCGGTGGTCAATGGATCTGGGGTGGTCAATGCATCGCGGTGTCACTGCATCAAGGCATCTCTGCATCGGGGGTGTCACTGCATCGCCGTGGTCAATGCATCGAGATGGTCACCGAAAAAAAAAACTTTTTACGTCCAGGAAAAAAAAAGCCTCTAGAAAAAAAACATTAAAAAAACAAAAAACAAAAAAACAAAAAATTAGAGGTAGTTGGTCTATGTACTAATTTTGTGTCCTTATAACCAAAGGGGGAGTGGTAATAAAGGACAAAAAAAGGTGAAAAATAGAATTAAGGACAGTGGAAAAAAAATCATGTGTTAAAAGACAATTACACTGTTTGTTACTCAAAATACACTGTTGGTTGTATTGTCTTTACAGTGGAATCCACTATTCCACTGTTTGGTTTGTCATTTTCACCAATAAAAAATTCCACCGTCATTTTTACACAATTTTCACTTTTATTTTGTCCTTTTTAACAATAAAGCCATAACCAAATAAGATTTAAGTGTTATTTACCTAATTAAGTCTAATATGTGTCATTTTGGATAATTGCCCAATTTTTTATTATCTATTATATATCATTGTCTCCGAATTGACACTTATGCTTTCTTTTTACTACATCCGGCCCAAAATATAAGTCATTCTAGAATTTTTCTTGATTAAGAAAGTAGTTAAATGTAATTAATGTATGGGTAAAATATCTAATACACCCCTTGACTGTCATACATGCAAACTTATGGAGTAAATAAAAGTGGTTAGATTGATATAAATTAGAGGTAAGATAATGAAAAATATTCATTAATACTCTTTTGGTATTGTCAATGACTTATATTATGGGACCAAAGTAAAAAAAATAAGATGACTTATATTTTGGACCGGATGTAGTACAAATTTCACTATTAACCATGAATAGGCTGAATAGCTAACCTGAAGATCAAATATCAACCTTTACTTATTAAAATTAAAAATAAAAACCCTTACTTATTATAGAAATATATTAAAAATATATAGTTATGACTGACAAACCAGTAATTTTATGGTTGTCCAGATACACCATGTCATATTTTAAAAGAGGGATAAATTTGAAAATAAGTGGAATATATATTTTAAAAATCACTTTCATTTAATTTTTTATTAATCCTGAATCAACAAATCATACTGGGCCAGACAAATTTCCGGAAAAAAAAATAAAAAATGTTGGTAGTAGGATTTGAACTTACAACCTAGAATTATGGAGACTTAAAAGAGTTTGTTCTTAAACCACTAGGATATAAGGTCTTTTGTTCAAGAAAAAGACACATAACATACTAATATTAACACTACTACTACAATAATAAAAATTTGGGGGGAGGGGGGGGGGGGGGGGGGGGGGGGGGGGGGCTTGGGGCCATGTGTGGGGGGCTTTGTGGCCACCAGGGGTTTGTGAGTCCAATTCGTCCTAAGAGTATCTCCAACAGTCGGTTCATGATTTTTTTTAAAGCTTTGTGTAAAGATTCATACCGTTGGATTGCTGCTGACTCACCAAAGCTTTTTAGAAAAGCTTCTTCTGCGTAAACCGCTCCATGATATGCCAGCTGGGACCCTTAATGTGTCAAACGCAGTCTGCTTGTTTTTTTTTTTCCCTTTTTTTTTCATGTTTTGATAAGTATATTTTGTTTGATCCTCGTTAAACATAATAATTTTTTCTTGACAATGAACATATTTTTAACGCATATTAAACACAATTTTGTTCTATTTATTTTTAAAAGAATTTTGTTCATGTTATAATAAAATATTTATAAAGCGGGTCCATGTTATAAAGTTAAAAAATGTTTTTATAAAGTTGTAAAGGTTTATATAAAGATTTATTACATGATGATGTGTCAGTGTAAAAAGGTTTATGATTGTAAAAAAAATGTTTATAGAGAAAATATTTATAAGTTGGATGACACATTAATAAAAGGTTTATGACCGATACTCTAAGGAAGTGAGATATCAAATTTGCTGACTATGTTTCTCAAAAACACTCAAGTACAAAATTTGCATAGGGAAGCATCAAGCATGAAGTAATTTAGACAACACAAATCCCTCTTCAATGGAAGGCTCTACTGATGAAGAAAATCGAATTACTGAGCCTTTACTTGCTGAAGATTCAAGGAAAGGAGGCATTAGGGCCATACCCACCATTTTAGGTACTTTGCTTTTCATTTCTTTTGTATATTCGCAATGAATCTTAAATTTCAGTTTAGACGTTGAATTACCGCCAGTGTGTTGAATTCAATTGTGTTTAATATGTAAATTAGCTAGCTACTTAACATATTAAGCTCAGCTTAAGCTTTTGGTTAGATGTAATTAATTTAACATGGTATTAGATGAGCAAGAATTAGGTCATAGGCAAATTTTTATGTCAACATTCCATATTGTTTGAGTGCTGGACCTCTTCTTGTGCCTTTTCTATATATATATATATACCTTTGTTAGTATGCCCTATCTTGTTGGCCCAAGCTATTTGTTATAAGCTCATGGACGTGTTGAAGTCATTTGTGTTTAATACGTCAATTATTTACCTGCCTTTGACAGAGATGGTAATTTGAACACATTGAGCTTATGGATTATGTTGGTTATGTGTACTATCTATGCAAGAAAAAGATGAATGTGGAGAAATGTTGATTTGCCCCTTTTTTCTTGCTTCTCAAAACATGGGATCTTGGTTTTTTTTGGGTGTTGATCATGGAGCAAATTGTTCCCTTAGTTAAGCTAATTGTTTGTGTTAACAGTCAAAGTGTAATTTTCATAAGGATCCTGTTTACGGTCACAAGATGTTATCCACTGCTGATTTTGCTTCTTAGAAAAAAGAACATTTCTTTTTTAAAGGAGATGTGTGAATTGACAATGGCTATTTTGTTAGGGCTTGAGACAATTGAGCAAGTGACAAGTTATGGGCTACCCCCTAATATGATATTGTACTTGACGAAAGATTACCATATGGAAGTGATTGCTGGAAATACCATTCTCTACTTATGGGGAGCTGCCAGTGGTATCATGCCTGTTCTTGGGGCATTTATTGCAGATTCGTATCTTGGCCGCTTTCAAATGATTGGATTCGGATCTATGTTTAGCATTTTGGTGAGTTTACATCCAATTGTTTCATTTTTTTTCTTGTGTATATCCTGCATTGACTGCCTTAAGATAAAATTGGGTTGTTAGGAGGTATTATATATGGTCACGCCTGCAGTTGTTTTGATGTACTATACAGGGACTTATTGTGTTATGGCTAACGGCTGTCATCCCTCAAGCAAGGCCACCTTCATGTAAAGATTCTGATAGTAATTGTATGATCCCTGCTTCGAATTTCCAATTATTTGTCCTGTGTTTGTCTTTTGGACTTATATCCATTGGAACTGGAGGCATCAGATCTTCTGCTCTAGCCTTTGGGGCTGATCAGTTAAAAACCAAAGACGGACAGAGAAATTCAAGCGTGCTGGAACGCTATTTTACACTGTATTATGGTTTGTCCGCCCTTGCGATTTTCATTGCTTTAAGTGGGATAGTTTATGTTCAAGACCAGATGGGGTGGAACATTGGCTTTGGGATACCGGCTGTGCTGATGTTTTTCGGGATTCTTGTATTTTTCATGGCTTCTCCGTTGTATATTAAGCTGAAAGTGAAGTCTAACTTACTTGCTGGATTGCTTCAAGTGGTTGTGGCCTCTTACAGAAAAAGACACGTAAAACTATCGCCCGAGGACTCGACTGTTGTATATCATCACAATAAGGGCTCTGTTTTGATCCATCCTAGTGAAAGTTTAAGGTAAGTGTACTTCTCTTCTCGTATTTATTTTCTATTATTGTCATTAAGGGCTAAAACTCGGATTTCGTTCCCTGACACAACCATTTTACCTTTTATTAGATGCTTGAATAAAGCTTGTGTGATAGTAAATCAAGAACAAGAACTGACACCAGAAGAAACAGCTAAAGATCCATGGAGTCTATGTACAGTAAGTCAAGTTGAAGAACTCAAAATGCTTATCCGAATAATCCCGTTGTGGTCTACCGGAATGCTGATGTTCTCATGCATAAGTCCTTCATCAATCACTGTCCTACAAGCAAAAACAATGAACAGAAAATTCTGGAATTTCGAAATTCCTGCTGGTTCGTTTTCAACGTTCACCATCATCGGTATTATTCTATGGGTTGTTCTATATAAACGCGTGATCCTTCCTATTGCAACAAGGATTACGGGTAAGCCTGCAGATATCTCTACAAAAAACAGAATGGGGTTGGCAGTATGCGCGTCGTTTTTAGCACAAGCAGTGGCAGCAACCGTAGAGACCGTGCGTAGGAAACGTGCCATCGAAGAAGGGTATTTAGATAAACCAGATGCAGTGATAAACATGTCTGCTGCATGGCTAATACCACAAGCATTTTTGATTGGGATTGCAGAGGCTTTTAGTGTGATTGCACAAAACCAATTCTACTATTCCGAGTTTCCAAGAAGCATGTCGAGTATAGCTTCATCGATATATCTACTCGGGATTTCGATCTCTAATTTAGTTGCGAGTTTGATACAGAATTCGATTGATGAGATTACAAAGAAAGGAGGAAAAGAGAGCTGGATTTCGAGTAATATCAATAAAGGTCATTATGATTATTACTATTGGATTCTTGCTGGTATTGCTTTGGTTAATGTTTTTTACTTTGTGGTTTGCATCAAGGCTTATGGTGCTACTAAAGAAGAAAGAAAAGATGCTACTCATGATTATGATGATGGAGAACAATAGCAACTTTCATTTCTTACATGTATAAATATTATTTGACCAATTTTATAATACAAACCCATTGTAGAAAGATTGCACCAAGTAGCATATATTACAACTTTTCATTTCTAAACCTATCACGTATGATAAAAATGTATTATGTGAAAGAAAATAAAAACGAAAAACGCTAATGTGTTGCAACCGTTGCACCAACAAAAATTTCGATAAATGATTGTGGAGGGATGTTGATGCATCATGCATATTACCTCTTTTTGTCACATTGTCTTTTTCATTTGTTTAATATTGTCCATACTTATTTATTAGCGTAAAAAAAATTTTATGCTTCTTTCTGGGTGTAAGGCTTGGGATCATTCCTCCCAGGTAACTTTGGTATGTGCCACCTGTACCAATGAGAATTTCCCTCATCGCCATTCTTCCCGAATTAGTTTAAGAATCATTTTACAGTATACATTGTTTAATCATAACCTCTTTCTGGAAATTTTAATTTGGAAAAATCCATGACTGGAAAGTAAATTACTACTCACAAAACAAAACAATGTAATATTAAATAATTCATTTGGTTTCCATTTTTTTACATTAAACATTGTAATATTATAAGGCCCTCTTAAAAATAATGCAACAATTTTTCTTGAAATGTTAAGAAGTTATTCATTTATGATGTTTTTTAAACTGTGTAAAAGCTAAGAAGCCTTATAATATTAGAGGGGAAAAAATATAAAGAATAAAGTTATATATATACACACGGACCCCGATCCCTGCCGGTACACGATGCACAGCTCGCACGACTGTGCATCAAAACGACACCGTATCGATCCGAAACGACACCGTTTGGTTCCGACCTAAAAAAAAATACATAATCAAAACGGCGTCGTTTCGACCCGAAACGACACCGTTTCGGGTGTACAGCTCGGTACAGCTGGAGGCTGTACCGTCGGGGATCTTTTCCCATATACACACACATACACCCTCTTTTTCTTTCCCTTTCCCTACAAGCAATACATAAGATCAATATCTCTTCCTTGTTCTTGATAATAAAAAAAAATACTTTCGTTCTCTTTCTCTACAAAGCAGTGAGGTGTTTTTTGTAAAATAAATAATGTGTAAATTTGTTATTAGCCGATTCATGCATCAATGGCTAGAGAAAACCTTGAGGTGGCATTTCAAATTGTGGAGCATTACACCGATTCAAAAATCTTAATTACAAAAATTAAAAATTGGTGCTCAGTCAGACCCTCATCAACTAGGAGAGACCCAGGTTTATATATATATATATATTTTTTATTTTTTTTTGAGTGTCCTGCATTGACACCGCTCCCATAAGGATCAATTGTTCAAAAACTCGAATTTATGCTTTACAACCCGACTTTGTATGAGTCAAATGTTTCACCGTGTGATGTCATAATACATGTTGGGTGGCTCTCGGTATATTATAAGCCAGGAGGTTTCAAAAGCGGCACTGCACCTAAAATACCCTCGATATCTACAGGAAGGTTGAGGGCCTGCTTCACGATTTCAGGTGTATTTGTGGAGCCTCTCCAGGTGTTAAACCATGGTCCTCCACCTACTTCTGCAGCTGCCATATTGCTAGTCACATCCAGAATCGCCTAATTTTTTTCCCATGAACAATGTCACATGCTTATTCTTTAATCATATATATAATAATATACTAAAAGGGACATGAAAAGAACAGGTGGATGAAACTCACATCTCCTTTATTGGTGCCATCGGATTTTCGTTCCCATAACCGCAGTCTTAAATCTGCATAGCAAGTATCTTTGCAAACCGGAGCAAGGCCGGATTCCACGGTGGGAGCACGCAAAGTCGTCCCATGTTCTTTAGTCGTTGCCTCCAATTCAACCTGCATACATTATTTATGTTAATGTTTTCCATCCTTAAGAAAAAAATAAAACAGAGTACAGAAAATCAGGCATTATTACAGATACTGAAAAAAAAAATGTAAAATAGATTATCCGAATCCATTAAAAATAGTGGGATAGATCACCCGCCTTATGCGTGGCGTTCTCTGCAGAAATATGCCAATGACCCCATTCAGCTATCTCCCATTTAACAACTCCAACCCAAGGCGCGAATTCGTAAAACACTCCACCATAGTGTATCACCACCTACATTGATATTTTAACCATTCAAATCTCAATCAGATATTCAACCAATTATAAAAGTTCGTTTTACATTATTACTAGAGAAAGGAAAGAACTGGCCAGAAAGATCAAAAGACAGCCCTCTTGCTTTCATTTTCTTGATCATAGTCATCCGATACGCAACGGATATGGAAAATATAAAAAGGAATGAGATTAATTGACAACAAGAAAGAATTTACCAGAGCTGCATTTTCGAAGTAATCACTAAGTCCGGGAAGTTGCCTCAATCCGCCACCAGCTGTCAGTGCCACTTCTCCGTTTGCACCTTCAAATATGTTACACTGAACCTGCAGTATTACACCAACATAATGAATCTCGGAGAATTCTAAAACAGTCAAATTAGTTGTGACATTTCGTTCCCAACGAAATGAACAGATGATCAAAAACACAGAACAACATCTGGTATAACTAGGAATATTTTACCAGACCAGTCCATATATATATATATATATATATATATATATATATATATATATATATATATATATATCTTGTATAGACACGCATCATGTCATGATATATATGTGTGGAAGTGTGTGTGTGTGAGAGAGAGAGAGAGAGAGAGAGAGAGAATATAACAAGACTGAGTAATTTAGACTGTCTAAGACTATCACACGCCACAGGTGTGTACTTGCCATCACATGGACAAGACTAGGCATCTTGTAGCAGCCTAGCAACAGTATTAATATTGTTTTTTTTATTTTTAATATGCAATGAGGCCGATCTCATAACCTTGTGCTCTAATACCATGATGAATTACTATCGCATCCAAAAGCTTAACATGTAACGAGAACAGTAATTTATACATTTATGTGTTATAAGATACACATACACAAACAGATATATAGATGCATACATACAACATACATATATGCACATATTTACATACACCTATGGGCATATATGTCATGTATATGCGTACGCATGTGTCTATTGAGAAATTAAGAGAAGAGGGAGAGCAATATACACACCCAAAACCATTTTCGTGGGAAGCCATTCCCCCAATTTTTTTCAGAATATGAAGGAGCATTTTCAAACTCAAACCTTTCTCCATCCCATTCTATCCAACCTGCAACACATTTCATCAAATGAAGATCAAGAAAATGAAGAACATATGGTAATCCACATTACCTTCCATGTGGTCAACCGGTAACTTGCAAGTAAAAGGAAAAGGAAAACAAAGTACGCGCAGAACAAACCTGTTGAGAGGCCATGTGCCATGCATATTTGCCAATGGGGTTCAAATACAGGGAAAGCAGCAAGCCATCCTGCTGTAGACTTTTGCCTCTCACGGGAGTTTCCCCATCCATAAACGGGTGTCGTACTATACTCCCAACGTGCAGTCTTTACTGTCTGTGCATAATCCGTCCTGTTACACTTCATAATATCAAAACAAGAAAGTAGTAGATAAACTGATGCGAACCAGAAATCATGAGATAAATATTACAATTGTCCAGACACAATATTACCTAGCATATATGAATATAAATCAGGAGCGTTATTATTATAGCAAAATGAGTTAGACAGATATTACAATTTATCAGATAAAAAAACACGTCAAGGAGAAGAGGAAAGATATAGATGTGCACACAAACATAAGGAAAAAAAACAATGAATGAGTCTGAAAACTAAAACAATACAAACCGCTGAGAGATGTCTAGAAAACGGAATTAACAGAAGTGTCTACCAGGATTCCAGCATAAAATTTAACCAGAACAGACATTTATAAATAAAAAACAATGAATCACCTTCCATTGTCACAAATAAATCCTTGATGCCAGACCGGGGTTACTTGGAAGCCTTCCAAAACTCTCTTGTTGAACTCCTGTACAAGCTACCAGTCAGAGAGTATATATATAATCTCATAAATAAATATAAGAGGATTGGATAGTTTATAGCTTGCCTCAACTTTCAAGATGAAAAAGAACAGCTGAAACTGTAAATAAATAAATGTTCACATGCTACAAGCAAATAATTGATCAAGATAAACTTTCTAATTATCAGAGGCTCGTGTATCTCCAAGGTCTTAAAAGTTGAGCCATCATCAAAACATAAGTGTCGTATAAACTTTAGGATGCATTATAACAGCTGTACGAACTGATCTTATATATATATAATCGTTAACTAGTGTTCAACCAAAACTGCTCATAGCTGATCCCAATTATCGGAGCATACATGAGACCACAATAACAGAGTAATCAAAAGCACGTTTGATCCAAAAACATCAGTCAATCTAAATGTAAAACTATCAAATAAAATGAATTTATAAATTATTATGGCATTTTAATTCTAATGGTATATATTCCGTCAAATCTGTGTACATTCTATAGTATGAATATAGCAAATTCAATCCGGTTTAAACTTTAAACCGTAACTTAATATAAGCTTCTGTTGCAGCAAAACATAACATACATCGCCTTCTTGAAACCACACACAGAAGAAATCATAAAAAAATGGATTACTGATATCACCAGGGATAAAAATGAAGAAGAGACAGAGCTTTGCCACCTGGGGCTCAACTTCATTCCTTGGAGGCTTCGTCCCTTTTTGGCCAACAAACGAATTCCCAAGCTTCAGCTCATCTCTACCTATTTACAGACAGACCATCAATTAGACGGTGGATAAAGCATTTGAAAAAAGTACTGAAGCAGTATGATACAGTAAAGAGAAAGAAAATCAATACTACAGATTCTACAAAAGAGCTTCGGAATGACAAAGTTGAAGTAGCATACTTCCCCAGAAGTTGTGAGATTCTTCGGTGTACTGGCAAATATACTTGTCATCAGCTCCCAAAATTTGAGCCCCAACACCAGTGAACCGAGTACCATACTGAAGCTCCTCAATAGTACTCAATTTCTTAGTAAATGCAGGATTTTCTATTGAGTACATAAAGCAGAAGCTCTGCCGACATTCTGGAATGGCAACCTTGAAATACCATCCTTCAAAGAATCTCCGCATTGTCCCATCAAAATGATATCTGAATCAATAATGGAAAAAAAAAATCAAAATCAAGAAAACAGAAACAAACCAGAAACATCCAATCACCAAAACTATCTAGTCCAATACAGAAGATTACATTAAAAAAGCACTGGTAAAAATAAAACTAATCTCAAATGGCAAATTTTAGCATGGTCAATGACCACCGTACTCAACATTTGGGGTAGCCAATTGAAAGCTCACACTTAACAAATACTTGCATTCGTGTTTTGACAAGTATCTATGAGCGTGGTCATTGACCATTGTAAAATTAGTGATCTCAAATAAGCAATTGCTTCAAGTAAAAGTCGATTCTTTAAAACCATGTAATGGCATTGAAATTTCCATTTCCATTTCCATTTCCAATATGAATTTACAATTTGCTTAAATTTCAACGGTTAATAAAATTGAGCATTCATCCAAACAGAGGACCATGTAAAACTAATTAGTCTGGCACGTCATATGCATTCCGTGATCAATACAACACCTTACGAACCGTTATAGCATGCATTTGACGTCAACATCATTCAATCAATGGCACTTTTTCTATGTTCAAAGTTCATTTTTCTTAACCTTCAACTAAATTCAAAGCTAATATTAAAAAAATTACCCGCTGTGAGGCGTTCGAGTAGGACGATTGGGCGGAGTAGGTGCATAGATAGGATTAATAGCTTTTTTAATCTCAAAATCTTGACTCACTTCAGCACTACCGGTTTCTGATGATGCTTTGACTGATAAACCAAGACAGCTGCACTTCAACAACTTCAGCTGCTGCGATTTGAGTTGGGTTATACAGTCGGATTTAGAATTGGGGAAAAAGAACGTATGTAAAGTGATTGAACTTTCAGGACGAGTTGTCGGCAACATTCTACTGAGTTGGTACGGAGTCTCCATCAGAATCTTGAAGAAAAATAACTGGATTTTGTACTCAGAGCAAAGGGGAATAGGTGGAAAATGGCGGAGAAAACAAGTGGCGGACAGAGAGTGAAGTGAAGTTGAGAGGAGACTATTTGTGACATTAATTTTTTTTATATAGTATATTTCGATAATTTTTATGGTATAATCATCTTTGGCGTGGCGTGAGTGTCAAGTGATCTTTTAAGTGACATTGTCTTTAAACATTTTTCGCAAAACGACGTATTTTTATATAAAAAAATAGATATTTATTTATAAGGACTAGTTTAAATAATTAATAGACATTTAAAACATCTTTAAATCTTATTTCTCCGCCTCAAAATGTTTGGGACATTTTTTTTAGCGCTTACTTTAAAAGTCCTAATTAATCTTTGGAATTTCGTTAATCATGTAATATTATTAGGGTTATGATAAAGTGAAACTTAAAATTTGTTTATAAAAACACATTTCATTTATTTTTCCCAAATTACCCATTTGGCTATCCGTTCAACAAAGAATCTGCACCTCAATCTGAAATTGCTCATCCTCCACCTAAAACTGCTCCCTCCTCCGCCTCTTGTAGCACCGCCGCCGCCGCCGCCGCCGTGAAGATTTTGAAGCTCCGACAGTGTCTTGCTAAGCTCCGACAGTCTCAAACTTCCATTTAATGAAAGCATTACAGCAATATCGGCACTGTTCTTCTTCGTGGGCTTCGGACTTTGTTGTTCGAACCATGGCTTCGGCCAAGGTTATGAGCTTCAAGCTCAATGGTAATCAGAAGGTCATTTTCTCCATTGAAGGGTAAACAATCTGTGTCTGATAATGATGATGGGATGATGATGAAGATGAGGTTCAGTGGGCTGAAACACCGTCCAATTGCCCAGGGGACGCCAATTCTTGCCTAAAGATTCAGTTTGTTTTGTTTACTTTTGCTATTCTTTGAAGTTATTTTCTCGATGTCCATATATTCAATTTGTGTTTGTAACATCCCGACTTTTCAGAAAAGGGCAAAAGAGTCTTTTAACAAAGATTTAGAATTTTGTTTTATTTAATTAAAGGATTTAAGCCTTTGTTTTAAAAGAATAATAATAATAATAATAATAATAAAAAGGAAATAAAAGAATTGGTTAAGTTATCAGATTTGTGAAACAGAAGAAAGTAATTCCGCGGGTGTAGATCTACTTGTTGTTAATAGATCGGTAAGAGTATTTTGGGTCGATTCTCGGGTATGTTGGACTCGAATTTTCTGCTTGTGAATTCATGAAACGGATCATGAATTCATGTTCTCGGATTTTGTTTCGTAGTTCTTTGTTTAGAAGCTTTGATCATCAATTAATTCATGTTAATTGTGATCTTTTAGATCTTGTTTGAGGCCTGTTTTTAGGTCTTTGCGAGTTTATCTTTGGTTTGTGGCTTCAATCAAGTAAGCGGGCTCTTCCAATGTTTAATTAAGTTTATGATGTTTAAGGTTGAGTGTTTGTGGTGTTTTAAATGCTAGATATCATGTCTACTTGTTGTTAGATGAATATGTGATGTTTAGTTGTGTAAAAGTTGTACTTTTCTCGCTATTTTGATGAGTATATGGTTGAAGAACATGTTTGGTTTGGGTTAGAAATCGTAAAGTGCGAAATTGCAAGTTTTAGGTTTTTCCGATGCACAAGAGTATGCTTGACCGGGGCAAGCGCACTCGCTACCGGCCGAATGAAAAACGAGCACAAGCGCACGCTTGCTCAATGCAAGTGTACACCGCTCAAGGCAAGCAAAGTACGCTCGCTCGAGGCAAGCGTACACCCGTGCTTGCTTTTGAATGAAAAATAGAATGCTATTAGTTACCCAAGCGCACGCTTGACCAGGGCAAGCGCACTCTTGACCCAACTTCTCATGAAAATATGTCTTTTAATACTATACTTGGTTTAGGAACACTCTAATGGATCTAATAACGTTAAATGAACTTGAACAAGCCCGATTAAGCTTCGATGCGTTTAGTTCCGGCACCGAATGTAATCTTCAAGGGAGTTGAAGTTCGGGACCGTCGGAAGAGTATGATTGGCTTGTGCTTTGATGAATTAGAATTCATCAATGTACCGTGTATGTGCTTGGCCTTGTCCGTGTCTACAGTGGTCCGGGAAGAGAGTAGTAGAGGTGAGGAGCTTACTTGAAAATACTTAGGTGGCTAGTTAACTACTAATAATAAACGTACGTGTGTAGTTAAAAGACTAATCATCGTAACATTCTTGGTAAGGCACCTAGCTATATCGCGATGTGTGGGCGGTCGGATAAAGTGAATAACTCCGCCGGCCTATAAACGGCTAAATGGCGGTGGGACTTCGCCGAACGTGTACACTATCGGGTCTTAACCCGTGGCTATCGGTGTGATCCACGATAGGTTGCAAACGATACCTCGTGGTGGGTAGCACCATGCGTTGTGCCCTTGAGTGCCGATGTGACAAAGATAAGTTAAGTTAGAAACGTTTAGTCACGACATGTTGATGAGCATAAAGTGAACCCTGAGAATTGAGTCGGTCTCATAAAGATAATTTAATAATAATTAATGAACCTTTCGTTGTAAGACTTAATTATTCATTACCTTCTTCCTCTTCCTAAGTACTTTGTACTTACCTCAATTGCATATGTTGTTTTGTGTGCTTTTGGGGTGAGAAGACGAACAGGTCAGCCTTGAGATCGTTGAGGAGTTCGATGATGATTTGATGGCATTGGTGCTATGATGATGCTTACTTTTACTTTTTTATTAAGGTTGTACTAGAATGTGTTGTAGATTTCTTTAATAATTTGTTGTACCTTCTGTTAAGACTTTTGTAAGTCAAGTTTGTACTTTCTGAACATCGTACGTTGTAACCTTTGGAGAATCGTTGTTGTAATCTATACAATTCAGCTATAGTCGGTTGGTATTCTATTCTAGTAGCATTTATGAGTTTTTTTACCCGAGCCTTTTGGGCTTCCGTTGCTTTAATTTTGATACGACGACGTAGAGGCTGGCGTATAATATTGGATTTATTTAATGTTATACGCGCCGAACGTTCTCTTCCGGATAAGGGCTCGGTATCCGGGAGCGGGGCGTTACAGTTGGTATCAGAGAGAAGCGTTCCTTGCTTTTCTAGGCTTCCCTTTCCTAAGATGAGATCTCTTTAGACCTCTTAGAACCGTTCTGATCCCTTCTTGATCTTTCAGAGTGGCAGGAATCCGTAGAAGTTTCCTTGCTAACCTAAGTTTCAGTTTTTAAGATAAGGTATCTTAGATCTCTTAGAATCTTTCCGACCTTCCTTAATCTTGGTAGTAAATCCTCGTAAATCTAAGAATTCTTAGACCGTGGTCAAGTTGCACTTGGACCAAGTGAAGAGTCTTCTTAGGCGAAGATTAGGTTGAGTTCTAAGCTCACATCTTTAATGTGATGCCCTCATGTTTGTTCTTTCTCAGATCCTTAATAGAATCCTATCTTCTTTTGGAGCTTTCGGACTTTTCTCGCTTTACTCCTTCCTTGGAGGATTTAAAGTTTTCTTATTGCGACATTTTGATTTAATCATTTCTTTGATTTTATAATTTGGTGTGATGCAAGGCGAGTAAACGATTTTGTTCACGTTTCTATATGTCCGTAATATCATTTCGATGTTTCAAAAAATTCTGTAAATTTTCAGCCATTTAGAAAATTGCCTTTTCTACAATTTCTCTTTTGACATCAACTTAGTTTTCAATATGGATTGTTCATAAATTGCTTAACAAGGGGGAATACCCTGTTCAGAAAATTCTGCAGCGGTACTCATACTTATGAATCTGTTTTGAATAATCTAAGCACCCCCAAATGACTTGAATTTTTGATATGTTGTAGAAAACTTTCTGATCTGCAATTTTTGTTTTGGAGTCAAGTGCAAATTCTTTCTGGTTTGAGCACAATCTGCAACACAATGCAGATTATAAATTTCTGAAAAATTTTGACAGCTAGCGAGCGATCGACGAAAATAATTATTTTAACCAACTTATGCCTTTCCAAAATTTTTGAATTTTGAGTAGCATTTGTAAAACTTGTATATCTACAACTTTTCTTTATACGCCATGTCCAAAATCAGTTTGGTTTGTTCTGTGCAAGTCAATCATTTCATGGTTGAGGTATGTACCTAAACTTTTAAAACCATTTAAGTACTTGTTCATAAAAGGCTAGACAACATTCTTTCACCTTGGAAGTTTAGGTGTGGGGTTATAGGTGTTGGGAAGGCTTTGAAGAATAAGACTTTTAACTTAGTGGTTATCCGTAATAAGAAGTTTAGTAGGTAGATATTGAGTGTTGTAGACTTAATACCCTTGTGTGACAAGAAACAATTACATGGTGACTATCAAATCCCACGTTTTCTTTGACGAAGTGCTCTTTTATAATCATGTGGTTTCCTACTCAGTTACCCCGATTTCAAATGTTTTCCCATTTACACTATTTGTAACCCATGTTCTAGATAAACCACCCAATTGAAATTTTTTTGAAACTCGGTAAATGTTCTCTCATTGCAAGGTTTTGTTTTCCAAGTGTATACATACTTTGATGTGTCTTATTTTTTATTTTTTATGAAGACGTTTTATCATGTCAAATGCTTGATTTAAGGAAACAAGTTTCTCATCCTTCGAACTATTTGAACTGGCAACTGCATATCCTTTCATTGCATCATGTTTAGCAAATTCGGGTCAATACACTTTTGCATCCTAGTGATTACCTTCAATGCATCCCCTACACGATGTTTTAGTGCAGAAAACTTTTTGTTTCAAGACTCAACTCTTTTGTTAGAGTTTTATACCACTTTGAAAACCGGTTGAATGATCAAACTTTCTCAAAACACCCATTTTAATTACATATCTTTTTGCCTTCTGGTAAGAATATGTGAACAACCATTTCTTACCCAAGTGTCCTTTAGCTTGCAACTTATTTTGTTAAGAGTATTCCATGACAAAACTTTGCCAGAACTGTTAAGTTGTTCTGTCTTATTTTAAACCTCCCTTCTTCAAGTTGGAAGAAATGGCTTTCTGATTTTTTTTAAACAAAGGGCTGTCCTCATTCCTTTGAACATTTGCACCCTTGATATAACACTTTTAACAATTTCACAATAGTCCTTCTTGAGTTAGTCTTTGAACGACACGAAAACATGAATTATTTGAAACTCTTGTGTTCTCTTTACTCAGTCGTCACTTATGATTTCTTCACGAAGCACTTCTTCAATTTACCTTTACCATTGAACCTTTGGAGAAGATATTCCCAGTTTTCAAAAAAAAAAAAAAAAAAAAAATGTTGTTGAAAGAAATAGAAAATGCATCATCTGAGTTCATTTACTTTCTTTTCCACGTTATCAGTCATGACCACTTCGCAACATTTCTCCAATTCACTTGGATTTTCATCATGAAACCTTTCAAGAGAATATTACTCGTCTTCCAAAAAAAAAAAAATTGTTATCATATATATTTATGTACATATTTGAATAAGATTTGAAACATCTTCTAATTTCAGACCTATTTTGTTAAATCCTTTAATGGCTAAGTAAGAAAATTTTATTTTTGCATTCAATCATACCAGTTACTTCAAGAGAAATGAAAATATTTTCAATATGGGTTGTATAGAATAATCTTTTGGTTGCAACAAATGTCCCAGTCAAAGAACTTTTGTTTTATTGATTTTATTACAAGTAGCCTCATCTTGGTAAATCTTACATATCATCCATTTTGGGTTACCTAAACAAATTTTGTACTATATGCATGTGAACCAAATTCAAACCATCTTTCATTTTTTTTTAGTTACATGTCTCAAGATTTCCTATTGCTATCTTCTTTAGTAGTTTCAGTTCCCAAGAAATTTTTACAACCATTCTTACCTTTCTTCTGGAATCAAGGTGAGAATAAGTTTAAACATTTGTTTCTTGTATGTGTTTTACATAAAGAAAAAAAAATCTTTTACAACTCCAGTCTTCTGTTGAACTATAAAATTATGGTTGCTGATAAACTCACTGTCAAAAGTTGTTTCTCGTCTATAGAAAAGCCTTATAAGTTTGGTAGAAGATGTTCATATGGTTTCCTTTTTGAAGACTAGTAGAGATTGAAGTATGTCTGTGGTTTGGGTGTGCTATAGATGGGTTAGTGCTGGAATTGCTAACGAGGCGGAGTTGAAGTTCCTTAAGTTTATAGCTAGTTTCTTGAAGGTAAGACGGATGTATAAGTCAAAGTAACCCTCATATAAGTACGGAAACAGCTGTAAGGGTGACAAATGGACAAAGAACCTAGAAGAATACTACTTGTTGATTAATGGAGTGACTTATGACTTTTGGGACAAAGTGTTATAGGAGGAGCTAAGAAGTTATGATAGTAGAGTTGAGTATAAGGTAGATGAAAGGTGTGAATAAGCTAGAGTAGTGCTTGGTTTGAAGTACAAGATCAGTTGTGCTGGACGTATTGAAGCCTTGATGTTGAAAATACTAAGGTTCAAATCGAGTTGGAGATAACGTTTTGTTTGATGGTGAACTAGAAGGTAGGCAAGCCGGTACACTAAGATGAGAGTGGAGTTGTGTACGGCAAGTTTCGAGGGCGAAACTTCTTTAAGGGGGGAAGAATGTAACATCCCGACTTTTCAGAAAAGGGCAAAAGAGTCTTTTAACAAAGATTTAGAATTTTGTTTTATTTAATTAAAGGATTTAAGCCTTTGTTTTAAAAGAATAATAATAATAATAACAATAATAATAATAATAAAAAGGAAATAAAAGAATTGGTTAATGGGAGGTTTATTTTGGGAAATAAAACTCCCCATTAACTAGTAGAAGTTATCAGATTTGTGAAACAGAAGAAAGTAATTCCGCGGGTGTAGATCTACTTGTTGTTAATAGATCGGTAAGAGTATTGTTGCTCTGAAAATTTGAGAAGAGAAAACAGAAAATAATTGGATACTTTTGGGCATATCTCCGCGACCGTTAATCCGTTTTGAAATCCGAAAGTACCGTTGGAATCGTGAGAAGACGAGGATCGTTTTGATACCAGAATTTGGGTCTGATTCTCAGGTATGTTGGACTCGAATTTTCTGCTGTGAATTCATGAAACGGATCATGAATTCATGTTCTCGGATTTTGTTTCGTAGTTCTTTGTTTAGAAGCTTTGATCATCAATTAATTCATGTTAATTGTGATCTTTTAGATCTTGTTTGAGGCCTGTTTAGGTGCTGCGAGTTTATCTTTGGTTTGTGGCTTCAATCAAGTAAGGGGCTCTTCCTAATGTTTAATTAAGTTTATGATGTTTAAGGTTGAGTGTTTGTGGTGTTTTAAATGCTAGATATCATGTCTACTTGTTGTTAGATGAATATGTGATGTTTAGTTGTGTAAAAGTTGTACTTTTACTGCTATTTTGATGAGTATATGGTTGAAGAACATGTTTGGTTTGGGTTAGAAATCGTAAAGTGCAGAAATTGCAAGTTTTAGGTTTTTCTGATGCACAAGAGTATGCTTGACCAGGGCAAGCGCACTCCTGCGCTGGCTGAATGAAAAACAGAGCACAAGCGCACGCTTGCTCAATGCAAGTGTACACCTGCTCAAGGCAAGAGTACGCCTGCTCAAGGCAAGCGTACACCTGTGCTTTCTGAATGAAAAATAGAATGCTATTAGTTACCCAAGCGCACGCTTGACCAGAACAAGCGCACTCTTGACCCAACTTCTCATGAAAATATGTCTTTTAATACTATACTTGGTTTAGGAACACTCTAATGGATCTAATAACGTTAAATGAACTTGAACAAGCCCTGATTAAGCTTCTGATGCGTTTAGTTCCGGCACCGAATGTAATCTTCAAGGGAGTTGAAGTTCGGGACCGTCGGAAGAGTATGATTGGCTTGTGTTTTGATGAATTAGAATTCATCAATGTACGTGTATGTCTAGCCTTGTCCGTGTCTAGTGGTCCGGAAAGAGAGAGAGTAGTAGAGGTGAGGGAGCTTACTTGAAAATACTTAGGTGGCTAGTTAACTACTAATAATAAACGTACGTGTGTAGTTAAAAGACTAATCATCGTAACATTCTTGGTAAGGCACCTAGCTATATCGCGATGTGTGGGCGGTCGGATAAAGTGAATAACTCTGTTGCTGGCCTATAAACGGCTAAATGGCGGAGGGACTTCGCCGAACGTGTACACTATCGGGTCTTAACCCGTGGCTATCGGTGTGATCCACTGATAGGTTGCAAACGATACCTCGTGGTGGGTAGCACCATGCGTTGTGCCCTTGAGTGCCGATGTGACAATGATAAGTTAAGTTAGAAACGTTTAGTCACGACATGTTGATGAGCATGAAGTGAACCACTAGAATTGAGTCGGTCTCATAAAGATAATTTAATAATAATTAATGAACCTTTCGTTGTAAGACTTAATTATTCATTACCTTCTTCCTCTTCCTAAGTACTTTGTACTTACCTCAATTGCATATGTTGTTTTGTGTGCTTTTGGGGTGAGAAGACGAACAGGTCAGCCTTGAGATCGTTGAGGAGTTCGATGATGATTTGATGGCGTTGGTGCTATGATGATGCTTACTTTTACTTTTTTATTAAGGTTGTACTAGAATGTGTTGTAGATTTCTTTAATAATTTGTTGTACCTTCTGTTAAGACTTTTGTAAGTCAAGTTTGTACTTTCGAACATCGTACGTTGTAACCTTTGGAGAATCGTTGTTGTAATCTATACAATTCGGCTATAGTCGGTTGGGTGTTTCTATAATAAACTTGTGATTTTTGTGGCTCTGTGTTGTTGGCAGGGGAGAAGGGAAGGGTAGTCAGACTTGTACTGGGAATGCAGCAACACATAGGTGGGGGATATCTTTTTGGGCATGATCAACTCTTTTTAAATTTTTTAGGGCATGATCAACTCTTTTTAAATTTTTTAGATTTTTAGATTCTATTTAGAATCAAGAATTATTCTGTATGAAATTGAGATATGTTCCTTCCTCTCAACAACAACACAGGAAATGGTGCTTCTCACAAATGAAATTTCTTCTTTTTTTCCTTACCCCCAAGATGTAGAAGCAGGTTTTTTACTTTATTTATCAAAGAAAGTTGCAATGACTTATGTTCTAAGTTTCAGTATGATTTATTTAAAGAACTTAAAGAAACTCACAGATAGCAAAAGAGAAGTCTGTTTTTGTTGATTTTTTCAGAAGTTCATGATACAACTATTTAAGCTGAAAACACAGCTTATCTGTATCATTTTGAAACACAAATTTAAACTACTTAAAACTTCTTTATATCTTTATCTTTCTTTCTTTCTTTTTCTTTTTTTACTCAAAAATTTTAATCAGAGAATTTTGAAAGATTTGAATAATTATTCTCATGTTTTTTAACATCCAAAATTTACGATCATTTGATGTCACTGCATATACAATTTAATACACAAATTCGGTAACTTTGTAAAATAAGTGTAATGTCATTCACAATAGGGGTGTAACAGAGCCGAGTCGAGTGGAGTCGAGTGGTCACTGCATCAGGGATGGGCACTGCATCGGGGATGGGCACTGCATCGGGGTGGTCAATGCATCGCAGTCTCTGCTGATGTGTCTACAAATTTGATTAATTCAGTTGTTAACAAGGTTCCTGATTCTGTTGCTGTTGTCTTCAATGTTGATGATGGGTTTGACATGAAGAATGGAAAGTTTAGAGAACTACCTGAAGCACTCCTTAGTGATGCAAATGATGCTTTGTATAGCTCCTTACCTGCTGGATAACTTTTATGAATTTTTTTCATGAATATTTCTTTTGTTTTCTGCATTTTTTGCCTAATGTTGTTAGGGTATTGTTATTGTTTTGCTGAATGTTGGTGGTTATTTGAATCATTTGTTGGCTTCATGTACCTTGGGATTGACATAGGCATTTTAGAGGATTTTGGATACCCTTGTGGTGTCTTTCAGATGTGTATGCTGGGTCTTTTATCAGTTATGTGCATTGCACTGTAGATAAAATATTGATGTCACTACATATTTGATTGCCGATGTCACTGCATAAAATGTTAATGTCACTGCATATTTGATTGCCGATGTCACTGCATAAATGTTGATGTCGCTGCATATTTTATTGCCGATGTCACTGCATAAATTGTTGATGAAACGCATACTTGATTGGCGATGTCACTGCATAAAACTGCATAAATTGTTGATGAAACACATATATGATTGCCGATGTCACTACATAAAATGTTGATATCACTGCATATATGATTGCCGATGTCATTGCATAAAATATTGATATCACGGGTCTCTTTTGCTTAAAAGGTGCCTGAGTTTTTTTATTTTAGTATGGATACCAACTCTAAGGTTTCTATTTAGATTCAATTGCCCAATCTTCATCGCAGTGTCTCTGCATCGCGGTGTCACTTCATCGCGGTGTCTCTGCATTGGGGGTGGTCACTGCATCGGGGAGGCCACTGTATCGCTGTGGTCAATAGATTGAAGGTGGTCAATGCATCGCGATGGTCACTGCATTGAAGGTGTCTCTGCATTGCGGCATCTCTGCATCACGGCGTCTCTATATCGGGGGTGGTCACTACATCGTGGTGTCTCTGCATTAGGGGTGGTCATTGCATCTCGGTGTGTCTCTGCATCGGGGGTGGTCACTGCATCGTGGTGTCTCTGCATCGGGGTGGCCATTATATCGCGGTGGTCAATGATTGATGGTGGTAAATACATCGCGATGGTCACTGCATTGGAGGTGTCTCTACATCGAGGTGTCTCTACATCGCAGCGTCTCTGTATCAGGGGTGGTCACTCGCGGTCGTGGTGTCTCTACATCGCGGTGGTCACTGCATCGCGGTGTGTCTCTACATCGGAGGTGGTCACTGCATCAGGGGTGTGTCTCTGCATCGGGGGTGCTCACTGCATTGCGGTGGTCAATGGATCGGGATGGTAAATGCATCGCAGTGTCACTTCATCGAGGCGTCTCTGCATCGGGTGTGGTCACTGCATCGCGGTGGTCAACGGATCTGGGGTAGTCAATGATCATAGGGGTCTCTGCATTACGGTGTCACTTCATTGCGGTGTCTCTACATCGTCAAATGTCATAACATCACGATGTCTCTGCATCAGGGGTGGTCACTGCATCGCGGTGTCACTTCATCGCGGTGTCACTTCATCGCGGTGTCTCTGCATTGCGGTGTCACTTCATCGTGGTGTCTTTTCAATGCGGTGTCATTTTATCACGGTGTCTCTGCATCGTCAAATGTCATAACATCACGGTGTCGCTGCATCGCCGCGTCTCTGCAATACGGTGTCAATGCGTCGTGGTGTCTCTACATCAGGGGTGGTCACTGCATCGCGGTGTCACTGCATCGGGGTGGTCAATGCATTACGGTGGTCGATGCATCGCGGTGGTCAAGACATTGGGTTGATCATTGCATCGCGGTGGTCAATGCATTGGGTTGGTCACCTTATCGCGGTGGTGAATGC
This sequence comes from Gentiana straminea, assembly GCA_036785695.1. Taxonomy (NCBI): domain Eukaryota; kingdom Viridiplantae; phylum Streptophyta; class Magnoliopsida; order Gentianales; family Gentianaceae; genus Gentiana; species Gentiana straminea. The sequence goes on along the minus strand of JAVUPR010000266.1, from coordinate 14,236,641 downwards.
AATGTCTCTGCATCGCGGCGTCTCTGCATTGTGGTGTCTTTACCTCGGAGGTGGTCACTGCATAGCGGTGTCTCTGCATCGGGGGTGGTCACTGCATCACGGTGTCTCTGCATCGGGGTTGTTAGAGCATCGCGGTGTCACTTCATCGAGGTGTCTTTGCATCGCGGTGGTCAGTGCATCGCGGTGGTTAATGTATCATGGTGGTCAATAAAAAAAAAAAAAAAAATTTTCACAGCCCAGAAGAACAAAAAAAAATAAAAATAAAAATACCACACTTTCAAGTTACAACCTCAAGAAGAAGGGAAAAAAAAAAAAAAAAAAAAAAAAGCAGCAGTTTGTGTTTCAAATACAAAAAAATAATAAAAAAACAGCAACAGCGTGTGTTTCTATATAATAAATAAAATTTAAAAAAAAAGAAAAAAACAACAACAACAACAACACATTCAGGTAGTACGTCTGTTCTCCCTTTTTTTATTATTTTTTTTTCTTCTTTAAGGGTATTTGAGTCTATCTATCTAATTTGTGTCCTTATAATCAAATAAGATTTCTTAATGTCATATTTGCCTAATTAAGTCTATTTTGTGTCCTTTTGGACCTTTGCCCCTAAAAAATAAAATCTATGGCTGATCATATTCACGTTGTGAGTGTGTGGTTAGATCGTTAGACACTTGAGAGAGCACTTTACCCTCACACTTGACAGGATATTTACTCCTTCCGATAGCTATATTGTAATATCTTACATTAGAGAAGTGACAATAGCGTTACTGAGCTATAAGTTTCAGACATAATGATTAGTAAAATTTGGGTTAACCATTTTGGATCAAACAATGACGATGTGTTTAAATAGTTATTTGATTCATTATGTCTTTGGTAATCTTGTCAGGTTGTACACTCGTAGTGTAACTTCCTTGTCCCGGTACAAATTCATTATCCGGAAAAAAAAGAACGTTCGGCACGTGACATTTAAGGAAAACTTTATATTCTACGTAAGCCTCGTATCATATAAGAAAGTGTGGAAGAAATGAAACAAGCAATTGGCTCGAAAACCGTTACTTAAGACTTTCATTAACAAACTCAATCGATTACAACCACTGTCAACTAAAACATAAATAACTACTAGCATTTATTACAACTCAATAATGTGTTGAGCTTTCCTTGTATAGTTGCATTATACTATGATGCACCCAAAAACATTTCCTTTACAAGATTCAAAGGTTTTTTTTTTCTTTTTCCGAGGGATACAAGATTCAAAGTTGATATTAAACTTTTCCTTTACAAGATTCATATTGAATCATTGATAGACTCTTTTCAACCTTGACAAATAAACCCTCGTCTTTTTGTGAGAATAAACTAGCTGCCTCACTTTCTTAGGAAAGAAAAAATATAATTTTTTTTCTTTTTTTAAAGGAGAAGAAATGCTAACAAGGTATTAAATCGATGGTAATGACTGTGGCTCTTAAGAGCATATACAATGAACCTTTTCTTCACAATAGGAAAAACACTTTATGTAAGAAGTGATAATGTCACTTTTTTTTTAAGAGTTGCAATGATACATATAATGCTGACGTGGAGAAAGTGGATGGCATTTGAAATGGGACTCTCTCGCATTTTAAGTCACATCGGCACTTCAAAATTTGAGAGTTGCAATATTATTTTTGTGTTTTTCCTTTTGTAAAGTTGTACAAGGGTCGTTCTACTGTAGGGACTCCCTAGGAAGGGCCTACGTGGCAGGATCTGAACCACACAGTTTCCTGAGGTGGAATACACAGTGCCCTGTGTGTGGAAATTGTGTGGTCTAAGTGCTGTCACGTAGACAGTTTCCTAGAAGGGAGTCCCAAGGATAGAATTTTCCGTTCTACAAATATAAAGACTAATGTGAAATCATTGGGGATGGGATTGTGGATGTAATGACATGTAGATGCACACCTAGGATTTTTTTATTCTTTTTATGCATAATGCCAATGGGAAAAGGTGTGTCCATTGTGATTGCTCTTAACTCGAGGTTTCAAATTTAAGTCGAGGCAGACCAGCATGGTAGGGGTGGGGTGCATGTACTCCACTAAAATTTCCGGACGAAGTTACTAATATACCCCTCTAATAATATTAAAACTGTGTATGTATATTATTTCAGACAATTTCTAGTGTAATTATCCATTTAGTTCAATTTGTTAGAAGCCTAAATACATATTTAAAGGTCATAGATTTGAAACTTGACTCTTACATTTTTTTCAACTTATTTTTTTGAATTCGGCCCCCTTGGAAAATTTTCTTGGGTCCGCAACTGATTCAAGTCTCAAAAAAGACAAAAAAATATACGTATGTATATTCCGTATCCGGTGAAAAAATTGGTTATTCAAGATGCATAGATAATTTCCAGTAATAGAGTATGAGCAAAGACATCGTACAAATCTATTCGTTAAGGTTACACAACGTTCTTTTTAAATGGACATGAGATATATATCATGTACAACCGGCACATGAGCGGTCCAGTCTAGTGTACTAATTGTAATAAGCTTTATTTTAGGTCCATTGCGATGTAAAACCGCCTCAAACCTTTGCGAACCATCTAAGTGTCCAACCTCAAAAAAATGTTGTTTGGTGAATTTGCGAAACATCTAAGTATCCAACCCAAAAAATTGTAAGTAGGGATGACAATAGACACGGGTGGGTTTCGGGTTTGACTATATCCATACCCTACATGTTGGGACAAATTACACCACTCTTAAATGATAATGAAACAAAATGACACATTTACTACCACCAAATTGGTTTTAGTACAACGGTAAGCGCTTGATCTTAACATGGTATCAGTGCTAGAGGTCATGAGATCGAACCTTGGTTGAAACATTATTTATAATAAAAAAAATTGTGCAAGTGTTGGGAGAGATTACCACACACTCTTGAAGTAAAAATATAAACAAGTACAAGATTTATGAAGTAAAAATATAAACAATCATAAAAAATAAAAAATAGATACAAATAAATTCTCGTCTTTGTGCAGTTCGGTAGGGTTGGCTAACAAGAAGAATTAGAAAGAGAAAAGTAGACAACAATAACTTAGATATTGATATATTTGTAAAATACTAAAGATTGAAACACAAGTCTTAGATCTTAATTGCATTAATATTTATTTAGTTTTTTCTAAATGACATGTTTTTTTCCTTGTAAAAAGACAGCCGGTATGGACAGGACGATTTTTGGTAAATACAGGGCAAATGTGTCGCTAAATATCTTTTTAGCGACACATTTACATTTTTTAGCGACACATTGCCCTGTATTTACGAAAAATCGCCCTGTCCATACTGTGAGCCTTGTAAAAAAAGGTGACATTTCAATTTTTTGTTAGATTATTAATTATTATATATAATTAAATATAAAAAATACGTTATATAGCGGATCAGGTAAGTATTATAACGGATAGAGAGTATATATCCGTACATTATCCTACCCTCTCCTCGACGGGTTTTGAAAAATAAAAAACATACCTATCCTACCCTAAGATATCCACCGGGTAAAACCGTAAGCTTTATTTTAGGACCATTGCGATGTAAAACCGTCTCAAACATTTGAGAAATACGTGCATCTAAGTATCCAACCAAAAAAAAAAAAAAAAAAAAAAAAAGTTGTTTGGCGAAATGGCGAAGTCGTTCAAAGCCCTTCGGGGAGGAAGGAAAAAAAAGAGGACTAATCAAATGGGAGTGTCCGATGACCGGTAAGTGTGCAGTATAAGTTCTGGCTATACTTTTCAAACGGCATGTAGCTTTCATAGCAATGTATGTAGATATTATTTGGAGAATCCGAGACGATTACATACTATATATCAACGATAATGCTACAACCCCTGATTTTCCTCACAAAAACATCACCGAAAAATGATCCTAACCTTGTATCAACTTTATGACAGGACTATAAAAAAGAAAAATTGATGGTAATGATCTGATTTTCGGTAGCATTTCGGGAATTCCTGTCGGTGGATGTAGCACCATCGATATATCAAAGTTGAAGCACTGCGATTTTGGTAAATACAAATGATACAACAAAACAACTGCCCTTTTGTTTTGTTTTTTATTTTCAGTTTTTAAATATAAAAAAAAAAGCTAATTAAAAAGAGCAACTATATATGAATTTGGACTTGTAGTAATTCCATATCTATATATAATATAGCTTCAGATACAGCAGCACTCCTCGCAAATGAAGCAACAGCACAGAGTTGCCAAGCTGCAAATTAACACATCATATATATATTAGATTAGAATTTTCCCTTTTTCTAGGGAAAGATTAAAACTAGAGCAAATAGGAAAGAAAAAAGGAAAAGAAAAAAAAAAAAAAAAAAAAAAAAAGAAAATGGCACTCATAGGACCTGATCACCTTCAATGCACTTAAAGTTAAAACACACAAAACAACGTCGTTTGGTGACGTCTTTGTGTGTTAGAACACTTGAAGGTCAAATGCATTGGAGATGATCTTTTTCGAAGGGCAACTTTGGACAAGTACCAGGCCCTGAGCAAAGAAGAACAGTGAGGGCCGTCCTGATCATAACCATAACGCTGATGGCCAATATGTTGTGGAGGTCCGTAATTATTATAATCCCCTCCTCCTCCTCCTCCTCCTTGGTTATAGTAGCCTTGATAGCTTTGCGGTTGAGGCGGAGGAGGTGGTCCAGGTGGGTATCCTTCATTCATATACCCTGATCCTGGTGGCGGTGGCACCGCTCCCGGCGGACCCGGAAAACCTGCTTATTATTACAAACCAATAACATATTACTACTAATTTTATCATTTCTTCATAATAATACATTTGAAATTAAAGCTCGGAGAAAGAAATTAAAATTGGTAATTAATCAGTTGGGGTTTACCAGGAGGTTGAGAAGGAAGATCATAAGGTCCTTGATGAGTGTGCTGGTATATTCCTGCCATTATTATTCAATTTGGCGTTTCAATACTCTACTCTCGCCCAACAAGATGAAGCAAAAGCTCTGTAGTGTTTTTGTTTTCTCTTTCAGGAAAAGGAAAAGGAAAAGAAAAGAAAAGTCAAGGGAAAGAAAAATAGGCAGAATTGAAAAGCCGTGATCGGATAGGAATACACCTAAGTGACCGCGTGGCATTCTTGGAGTGCTGCATCTGTCCCGGACTACGTACGAATTGTGTCTTGAGCGTTATCGAGAAGTTTTCGGTGTTTGCCAGCAGGGGAGGGAGGGGAAGTTATTGTGTGGTGTCCCTCCACGATACGGAGACATCGTATTCCAGCTCTCACATCATACAGTTTTATTCTGTATTTAAACTGTATGCTTCTGATCGTATTACCTCTCATTTCACCTTTAAATTCCCTCACCACACAATAACTTTCCGCATGAGAAGATTGTTTTTTTTTTTTTTGGGTATCAGTGAAGTGACCATTTATATGAACCAGATACAAACTGTGTGGTCACTTGATCTCATATGCAGATACCATTTAAAAAATTTCCGTTTGCGGGGGAAGGTTTTCGTCTAAACCTTTGTATGCGGAAAAAAACCGTGTGACACGATATATACTAGGACTGAGAAAAAAAACTCAATAAACACGAACCAAACCAAAACACAAACTAAACCAACCCGAAATAACGCAACTCAGTTGAATCAAAAAAAATTGGGTTTGTTTTTTACCCAACCCGAATTCTATTGGGTTGATTTGAGGTTTTTAATTTTTTTTCCTTTAGTTCGACTCAACCCGACCCGAAAAACATTACAATAGGTTATTTTATTGATAGCCATTGAAAATGCTTATTCAGGGCGCCCCTGGGGGGCCAAGGGGGCCATGGCCCGGCGCCCCCGAAAATCAATAAATTTAAGGGTCCCACGAAATTTCGACCTAATATTATATATATATTGTATTTATATGAACAATGAATATATTACTTTAATGGTTAGCACTCTAGTATACTAGACACAAGACTTAGTTTCGAATCTTGCAAGCTACAATAATTTTTGTTTTTTTAAACTAGGACTAGGAACCAAATAAGTAGGTTTTTTTCCTTCCAAACCCACGACTATCACACGCAGCTTTTTTGTTTTATTTTTTATATATGTTTTGGTTACTGTTTTTTTTCGAAAGGCGAGGGCCTAAATTTTTTTTTTGGCCCCGAGCCTAAATTTGGACAGGGACGCCTCTGTGGTTATTGTTATTCATTTTCAATCAACATTTATTTGTGTGGTATGATAATTGAAAATGAAGAAACATATATTAGACTGTCAAAATCAATCAACTCATTGATTGCAGAATCAGACTAAAATGTCTAATTGATGAGTATAATATTTTTTTTGAATGAATCATGGATCATTTCTTTAACATTTAAATTTGAATGTATGATTTTGTTAATGTTTAACCATTGTTCTTTGTTACTATCTCTATACGTTGTTTATTGGACTCGTAATATGATGTCCACAAAAATTTATTGTCTTTAAATATTGTTCTATATTGTTTATAATTTAAATTTCGATGGATTTTATAACATGAAAGCTTGATTATAAATATATTGCTTATGGGTTAAAACTCAACCCAACCCAACCCGAACCATTTTCTAATAATTTTGTTTGGTTTGAGATAGTATTTTCTTAAACCAACCCGACTAATATTATGTAAAAACCCAACCCAAACGAACTCAATCTGATCCAAACTCAACCAATATACCTTTTATTTTGAAACTGAATTTAAACACTGTTGTCCAAATTTATTTAGTTGTCAAATATCCACAAATAAAGACACAATGCAAACCTCTCATTTGGGAGGTACTCTGTTCATTTCTAATTAACATGGTAAAAAGAATATTTTTTTAATCCCCTTGATTTTGTTTCGTTCTCAAAATATTATTCCAACTAACCGACTCAAAAACTATGAAAATACATAATATATACATTCAGGTCACTGTAGACACTCATATTTCAAGTCAGGTCTGTTCAGGCCTAACATTTTTTTTAAAGTTGCCCGTGTCTATTTCCACGGGACCGTGTAAAATTCCACCAGATGGCGTGGAATTTTATAAAGGCCACGTGGAAGTTCAAGTGATGGCAAAAATTTCAATTCCACGTAACCTGGGGGAAATTTTAATTAGGGCCACGTGGAATGTGAAACGCAACGTGGAATAAGGAAATTGAATTAATAAATGCTCCAACTGTCGTTTATTCCTACATTTTAGGCAATACCATCATCTTCTTCACCCAAAATCATCAATCTTTTTCACTCGAATTTATCTTCACAAAACTTTCAGACAAAAATTATCAATCTACGGGATATCAATCTACACCGGTCTTACTCCTTTAAACAAATGGGTAAGCATTTCGTATAGCACTTTTGTTTGATTTATTTTAAAATTTGTATTTGTTTTAATTTGATGATATGTTCACAAAACTTTCAGACAAAAATTATCAATCTACGGGATATCAATCTACACCGGTCTTACTCCTTTAAACAAATGGGTAAGCAATTGTATAGCACTTTTGTTTGATTTATTTTAAAAATTGTATTTGTTTTAATTTGATGATATGTTTGAGGTAAATAACCTTATAAAGATATAAATTTTCGATTTTTCGTATGGTGAAAAGGTAAAAAGCTTATAATTTTAGGGTAGTGAAAGGATAAAATTTTGATTATTACGATATTGAAATGATTAATTATAATGAGATCGTTCGATAATAAAATTGTCATTCGTTGTAGAAATTTTGATATTGTATTTATTTTGATTATTTGATAGTTTAGAAATTATTTAGAATGAAATGCATTAGTGTAATTATAGTGGCAAGGTTAATATTAGAAATGATAATGTATAAGTTTTGATATTGTACATATTTCGATTATATGATATTGTATGTATGTTATAAGTTGTTTCAAAATTTAGTAGTATAAATTCCTTTCATGTTCCATGCCTTAGTTCATTTTGAAATGATTATTTGTTAAGGACAATCACAATGAAAATGCCCTAATTTAATAATAAAAAAATTGAATTTAAAAACGAGAAACAAACAACAAAAAAATGTTGTTTGAAATTTCCAAAACAACAGAATTTTGACGTATTCTATGGTACGCCTCGACCTGATGAGGTTCTTAGAAATGCATGCATCCCTAGGGTGTTTTCGAATCCTTCTGATCCGCCGTGTCATGCCTAATCTCCGTGCTTTGTATTGAGGCTCCCGTAGGTAGCTCGTAGAATTTTCATTAGGTCTGCTCAATAGAGCATCTTTTCCGTTCTCAGTAGCTTGGTAAAGCCTCCGCCGGAAGTGAGGCATCCATTAGATCGAAAGTATAAGATCTGTTCTGTTGGCTATGTCCAGCATCTGATCTCCCTCGTCATCAACAAATATTCTATGACGCTGGTGAAAACAATCTTCTCTTCTATTTCCCCCCATCTACTGTTACAACATAACACAACACAATGAAACTTGAATTTTTTTGACCTAACCTAACCTAACCTAACCTAACCTATCCTAACCTAACTGTGTGTGTGTGTGCGTATGTATATATGCTAAGAATATTTATTTATTTTAAAGATTATTGATGTGTTTTTTGATGTCTAGCTATATGCACTTATATACAAGTAAATATATGTGTATATAAACGAGAAACCAATATTCACACACATATATACTACTAGGATATATAAGTGTATATATATATTGTTTCTCATTTATATAAACATAAATTTATATATAAACACACACAGACAATATATATATATATATAGACACACACACACACACATATATATATATATATATTTATATATATGTATATATTCCAATCAAGAATAATTTTACATTAATATTTAGTCAATCCAACAATATTTGGAAAAAAAAACCTAATCGTGTGGATAAATGATTGTTTTTTACAGATAACAACACGGTGTCCGTAAAGTTTTTATTTGGCGGAGAGTGGTAATACCATGAAGATAGCGACAAATGGTCTTATAAGAAAGGAAAATTGTATTTGGTTCGTGTGAAAACCGAAACGACATTGGATGAAGTGAAGGTCAAAGTTTGTAAGAAAGTAGGAATTGATGACTCAAACAACACATTGATCATGAAACTAATGTACGTAGATTATGACCAACCGATTGATGTTTTGGACGATGATACATGGCTAGGCTACATTGATGATATTTTGAGAAAAGAAGCTATGAAACTATGCGTTAACGCTGAACCGGTTATGCACGATCACGATACGGAAGATGAGAACGAATTTGACTTAAATGAGCAACTACATGAAGAAAATGATAGAGGCATTGAGGATTTTACATCCGAGTTGGACTGTAATCGAAAATCTCGAAAGCATGTTGTACCTAACACATCAGCCTTATCCCCTCATGAAACTGCCATCCGACCGAATATAACTTCAGCTGAACAAGTCATTGGCATCACAAGTGAACCTGACTACGATTGGGGAATAATTGCGAATATGATTCGTCAGCCAATTCACACACCTCTGCCTAATTTTAGCCAGACAACGCACACACCGTACATCCAACAACAGTTAGACGGGACAAGTCATAATGTCAACATAAATGGAACAAGCCAGCAGTTTGACCGTCCGCCTCTTATTATGCCAACACCGATGCAAGCGGGTCCCAATATCGGTGGATCGTTTACGAGTTTTCTTAGAGCACCTTTCGAGCAGAACATTCTTATGCCAACACCGATGCAAGCGGGTCCCAATATCGGTGGATCGTTTACGAGTTTTTTGAGAGGGCCTTTCGAACAGGGTAGGTCAACAATGATGCAACCGGGTCCCAATATTGGTGGATCGTTTACGAGTTTTATGAGAGCACCATTAGAACAGAACCCTGATATTGGTCCTAGATTTAGTATGGCAAGTATTAATCGTTGGAATAGAGGTGTTCATTTCGGTTCAGACATTCCGGATTCGGAAATTCCTCCATGTCCACGGGTTGGGGCGTTTCAGACTGAAGATTCTGGATTATTGTATATTGGTAAAAAGTTCAGGGACAAGGATGATATGCAGATGAAAATGAGTTACCATGCATTGAAAAATAATTACATGTGGAAACCTATGCGGTCCGACAAGGGGAAGTTAAAACTACGATGCTTTACTTCAGAGAAATGCGAATGGAAAGTTGTGGGTAGAAAGGTGTTTGATTGCAATAACTTCGAGATAACCGAGTACAATGAAACTCACACTTGTGGATTGGAGCGAATAAGCGCCGATCATAGGCAAGCCGGACCCGGAACTATAGGTCATCTCGTTAGAGAGAACCTCATAAAACTCGGCAGTCAGTTCACGACAAAACATTTAATTGTGGAGGTCAAAAGAGTATTCAACATAGACCTTGATTATCAGCATGCATATCATTGTAGGCAGAAAGCGTTGGAATTAATCGGAGGAAGCGTAACACTATCGTATTCTAAATTACCCGCCTACTTTTACATGTTGAAGAGTGAAAATCCTGAAACTGTCACAGACATAGAGACTGACCATGTTACTGGCAGGTTCAAGTACTGTTTCATGGCTTTGAAAGCTAGTATTGACGGGTTTAAGTACTGTCGACCTGTCTTAGTCGTGGACGGTACTCATCTAAAAACAAAATGCGAGGGGACATTGTTAGTAGCTATCGGTGTAGACGCAGGTGATAAACTCTTTCCGGTAGCGTTTGCCGTGACCGACGGAGAGAGCAGGGATGCGTGGATGTATTTCATTCTTCAAGTGAAGGGGGTAATCAGGGAACGTGAAGACATGGTGTTCGTAACAGACAGAGGGGCTGGCATCATTGGTGCTATTAGAGATGTATTTCCAAACGCTCACCATGGTTTTTGCTACCACCACCTTGTCATGAACCTCAATAAAAAATTCGGAAGCACATGATACTGTCCATACACTTTCTGGGAAGCCGCATATACTTTTTCAAAAACGCGATTCGCAATAATGTTTCAGCAGTTAAAAGAGCAGGATAAAGATCCAAACAATAGAGTGTCTAGTTATTTGGAGGCTATAGGATTTAGTTACTGGGCACGATCGCATTTTCCAGGGACACGTTATGCAATAATGACAAGCAACTATGCTGAAAGTTTTAACAACGTGATCAGGGATGCGCGTAAGTTGAGTATCGTGAATTTGTTAGACTACATAAGGGCAACGTTGCAGAAATGGCATTGCGAGAGGAGAGAACATGCATTGGCATGTCGCTCCGTGTTAGCCCCTGAAGCCGAAAAATTCTTGACTGAAGTATCGCATGCCCGAAGAACCTTCACACTAAAGGCGATCGACCGGGACCAATTCCAAGTGGGGGACGCTGATACTAGCGCAAAGGTAAATATGGCTGATTGGAAGTGTTACTATGGAGAGTTTCAGGGGCTCAAGATGCCTTGTGTACATGCTTGTGCCGCTATAAGTGAGCGTTGTGAGAGTCCGTATGATTATTGTTGTCACTACTACAAAGCTCAATGTTTCCAGCGTATTTATGAAGGACGTGTATACCCTGTTCCAGTCGAGGATGATTGGATTGTTCCCACTTCAATTAGAAACCAGCGCATTCCGCCGCCTAAACCTAGACTGAGCGAAGGAGGGGAAACACAAACAACGGTTGCGAGGCGGGGCCGACCCAGGATCCTCAGGATTGCTTCTCAAGATGAACCTCCTGGCGGTAGGACCAGCAGGTTGCCTAATGAGAGGACAGTCCCAGGCTCTGGTAGGCGTTGCTCGTTGTGTGGATACACCGGACACAAAAGGCCTAAATGTCCGTTTCATACAGTTGTTGTTCCTAATTGATACAGTCATTTTGTTCCTTTTTTCATGTTTTTTAGTATTATCTCAAGTCGCAAAATTTTTTATACATGTTTTGTATCTTTTTGGGGATATTGATATTAGCGTGATCGTGACTATCTTATATGTTTTGTATCTTTCTATTATAATAGCAAATGGGTATTGTAGTTCAAACGAGTGATAACAGGGCTTACAAACATAAAAACAAAGAGTAATGATACATTGAGATAACAATAAAATGATGCTTAAATAAAATAAGGGTGATCATGAAATACGATAGGATGACTCCTAAATAAATGATCTTCAATATTTAGTAATCACCACATTAAACACGACGTGATTTTCTATAGGTTGATCAATGACTTCAAATCTGCATTCATCTCCCGCATTTATGTCATTGTCCGTAATGAAATCATTCAACCCGCTTAAACGAACTTTTTGATTTACCATATAGACAATTCTAGCAGGCCATGATTCCCCTGTGGCAATCCGCAGTTCCACGGTCTTGTTTCGCAACATGTCGTTTGTTCTAGAAAATGCCTTTGGAATATGTTACAAATCACAAACAAATTTAAATATTGTTTCAAAATGGGGAAAAAAGATCAAACAAGAAAACAACTAAAAATACTTTAAAAATCTCAGCACATAATAACAACCATGTGAAAATACCCAGTTTGGCAGCGTCGTCTGAAAATGGGGAGTTTGGTTACTTGCACCTGCATCATCATCTGCATCATCTTCTTCAGTCTCGGATTCAGAAAAAGTCTTCTCACAATAGGTGTGATCCATCACAATAGTGTTGAAAGTGAAACCCCCCCTGTGTTCAAACACTATAAACTCCCTCTCATTCAAGTAATGAGCCGCCACATACTCCTCCCAACCTTCGCCAAAGAAACGAAGAATTCCATTGTCTGTGGCTCCAACCCTCACTTCCCATGTCCCTAATCGGCTTTTGAGAACGGCCCTATCTAGGTTCTTTAGCTTGTCGTTCAACCTATTAACGTATGCTGGAGGTAGTGTCTACTCGCAAAAAGAAACATTTCAATGGTTGTTTAATCATAATACATGTGATATAAATGTAAGTTAATTAATAATGACATACCAAACTTGTTGCGAAACCGCCATCAAGAACTTTAAAGAAACGATCATTATCCATTTGCTTCAGTGTAGATTATAAATTGAAAGGTGAAGAAGTGGTTAGTTTAAATTGACTACTTGAATGATGAAGAAAATTCATAAGAACTTATAAGAGTTTGAAGAATGAGAGAAATGGCTCGTACTTATACAACAACAATAATTGCCATCAATGGTTAGTTCGTGCTAAATTCACACGGGATCGCTGAAAATTCACACGGGATCGTTGGAATTCACACGAGTCTTAGCTCACACTTTACCTTCTCAATCAATGCTAGTTTTGACTTGTCATTGATGTCATTTTGATGTCGTACGTCATAGGTGTCATTAGGGTGCAGAGTCACTATTGTCATTGATACAGTGACGCGTCTTTTCACGGGGGTCATCAATGGTTAGTTCGTGCTAAATTCACACGGGATCGTTGAAAATTCACACGGGATCGTTGGAATTCACACGAGTCTTAGCTCACACTTTACCTTCTCAATCAATGCTAGTTTTGACTTGTCATTGATGTCATTTCGATGTCGTACGTCATAGGTGTCATTAGGGTGCAGAGTCACTATTGTCATTGATACAGTGACGCGTCTTTTCACGTGGGTCATCAATGGTTAGTTCGTGCTAAATTCGCACGGGATCGTTGAAAATTCACACGGGATCGTTGGAATTCACACGAGTCTTAGCTCACACTTTACCTTCTCAATCAATGCTAGTTTTGACTTGTCATTGATGTCATATCGATGTCGTACGTCATAGGTGTCATTAGGGTGCAGAGTCACTATTGTCATTGATACAGTGACGCATCTTTTCACGTGGGTCATCAATGGTTAGTTCGTGCTAAATTCGCACGGCATCGTTCAAAATTCACACGGGATCGTTGGAATTCACACGAGTCTTAGCTCACACCGACCCTCTCAATTCACTTGTTAACTCTATATATACCATGACCTATTAAACTACCTCTGCATAACCTCCTACTTTACATCGCCTTAATCACAATGTCTGAACCGCTTTCCCCTCATCGGGAATGGCATGAACCGAATTCCCCCGACTATGAGGATCCTCCATTCAATCCGCATGCACCTGTGTTTGTTAATGACCGTAGGAGGAGGATGGGTGATATTAGTCACTATTACGACGTTCAGACACTGAGGTTGAGGTTTAGAACAGACGAAGAGCGTCATTCTTGGATTTGGATGTTTCAAGATAGAGCTATTATCGGAGAGAAGAAAATTGAATGGGAGAGTTGACCGCCTCCTTCCGTAGTGCTAAACTAGTCCTTAACCGACAGTGTATCGGGTCAAACTGTAGTGCTAGTGTGGTGAGTCAGAGTGTCGAATCCTCAGGGAACTTGGTAATTCTTCTAAGTGTGGTTAAACACCAAAGAGCTGTTATTAACTCGATCTAAACCGCAATTTTATAATACGGATCACTACTATTCTAGTCAACATAAAATAAATGCGTAATTTAAAAGTTATTCTAATATAATATATATAGATATATAAATATATATAGATGTACATAGATTGCAAAGTATATATATAGATATAAATATATAGATACCAATATATTTTATAGAACTAGCCAAAGTTTATATAATTGAATTATACGATCTTTTCAGTAGACGGAATGTGCTCGATCTTTCCTTTTATTTTAGGTCCAATTGAGTAAATGAAACGGTGCACTCCTGAGGTTAACAATTCCTCCTCACACGAGCGTATGAAATTGTCATATATCATTGTCATCGCTTCAATCTCCACAACGCCCCATGCTAATCTCGGTTAGTATGAACAGTACCGAGTACAAATCTACCCCGGATAAAAGAGGTTATTCCGTTTGTCGGACGGCCGATGTTATTCAAAAGGCTCGGTTGTCGGGCGGATCAATTTAACTTTCCGGTGTTAATTTTAATTAAACTCGTTGATTTTAACATTATTACGATCTCGAGCACAATTTTAATAAGATTAATCTTTCCCAAGACAAATCGCCCCCGGATAGGAAATATGATTCCGTAGTCACGCTTTCGCACGGCCAATTTTACCCTCCGGTTTTTCTATCTTTTATCTCATATCCTAACTTCTCCGGTCGGTTCATCGTTAGGTTATATGTTGCGATTCATCTTGGTTAATTACGTCGGTCCGAATATTATCAATACGTTACGTAATAGAAAAAGATTCAATTAACTCAATTTTAGTCAATTTTACTTAGACGATTCCTTTACCGAAAAGATCGAAATAAAATGATTACATAACTTTGGCTAGTTATTAGAGTTAGCCTAAAAACATTATAACAACGAAAAAAATAAAAACAAACATAAATACTTAAGAAAAGTTACCCGATTACAAATCTTTGAATCGAGTTGTACTCTTCCGGACATTACAACGACTTCAACAACACTGAACTTCTGATAATTTCCCGAGCATTACAATGATACTACGAGATTATTATTTTTGGCGTAAGGCCTATTTACAAACTACAAAATAAAAAGAAAATAAAGAGGAGAAGATATATATATATATATATATATATATATATATATATACTAAGTAACCAACCCGTGCATAATGCACGGGACAAATGAATTTTTAGAAGAAAATATTGAGGGCATTGAAACTTCTATTTTTATAAAAAGAAAGAGAAAGAGGGAATCTATCAAGAAACTTCGCTCGGACACAAATTACTTCTAAAATAAACTTCATAATCTTGAATAAAATTTGCGCATATCTGTACTATGCACGGGAATTCAAAGAGCTTGATTACATGTAAATGTAAAGATTTCATACAGCCAAAAACCTTAAAGCTTGATTACATGTAAATGCAAAGATTTTATAGAGCCAAACACCTTAAAATCTGAAGGTATATATACAAACAAACGTGTATACAATAGTTGATTAGTTGAAAGGCTAAGAAACTCTTTGACTTGAAAAACTGCGCAAAAGAACAAATTATATTTTAAAGGAAAAAAAACATCTACACAATAGAAATTTCATGTGTATTCATAATCACTTCACACATTCCTTTACATCTTCCGTTCTCGCCTTCTTAAAGATAATTAGTTGGGTTGGACCCTTGGTATCATCATCACCATCATCACCAAGAAGATCAAAATGGATTAATTGTTGCCGCCTAAAATATCTAAAGCCCCAAAATTCATGAAGTCATCGGAAAATTGTAATAAAATAAAAAGGAAAAAAAACACACACACACAACATCGGTGACTATGAAATTAAAGAAAGCATTTGGAAATGCAATACAAACTTACTATTGTATTAAAAATGTTGATCAAACTGAGATAAATGTTTAGAAGTTGTGTAATTTGCTCTAATACTACTTTTTTTTGGGTAAAACGTTTATGCAAACAAAGTACCTGCTCACAACTAAGCTGACGGTAAGATGAAAATCCAATTTGTGCTCACTACATGGCCGTGTAACCATGAGATTTTCCTGCTAAGTGCTATAGTCATTGAATCTGAAAAATCATGATTGCAAGAAACCAACATCTATGTTTTATATCACAATGACATATAAAATGTTTTTACTAAGTCACTTACAAACAACATTGTATTGTAAGCCGTGAATGATTATGACAAAGAAACTAAAATTACAAACTAAAAGGTCTTAACAAAACATTAAACCTACACAGATACAACGTTACTTTTGCAATGGACGCGTCCACTCAACCAAATAAATATACCAAATTTAAGAGCCACCCTCTCCCGAATACTCGTTGAAGGATATTTTCACATGATACATCATATAACATAACAAAATTTCTAATCGGTGCTTATGCATACGGTAAAATTACATGTGTTAACGTAAAATGGAAGGCAACCCATAACTAAATAAATAGAAAAAATAAATAAATTAAACATGAAACTTTCTTACCTTGTTCTTTTCATCCCATGTCATTTAACCTGCATCAACACAATAAAACATTCAAACCACAATATACGCAAACTACAAAATCAGCAAAACCCATAACCCAAAACTGCATAAATAAAATAAATGAATAAACACTTAGGCACCCATAACACGAAATTGCATAAGAAAGAAACGAAGCACCTCGTGTTTTCTTCAGCTTTCGAACAGAACTCACGATTACGATGAGTGAAACTTCAAAAAGCAGACATATCTTCAATTGATTTAATTCCTAAAACTGACATAAACCATGGCTAAGACAAATCACAAATATTTGACAGCCACCATATAACACGAAATTGCATAAGAAAAAAAACAAAGCACGTCATGTTTTCTTCAGCAATTATGAACAAAACTCACAATTACGATGGGAGAAACTTGAAAAGGCGCCATACCTTCAATTGATTTAATCCTAAAACTGACATAAACAATGGCTACGCCAAACTGCAAATATTTGACGGGTGGGTAGAAATTCGGAATTGAAGGAGAAAATGGTGCATGATGCCACATTACCTATGTCAACCCCGTTATCTTCATCGGTGTATATTAAATGGTGCATGAAGATCTTCAGAATCAATCTTGAATGTAGCTGGAGTTTAATCATTAGAATAAGAAGACATTGTTGTTTTAGACAATTTCATTGCATGCAACTCCTGCTAAATCATAGACAAAGGCATACCAGTGACTCAAAGGAATCCTATATTGTTTTAATGAGAGAAAATGATGTTGAATCGGTAGACAACATGTTCAATTTTCCATCAACTATGTTGATGGAGAGGTAATGATAATTGAAATGAATCCTCAAGTGTCCTCCTAGTAATGAATCGACTATAATTTATGTTTTAAAAAAGTTTATGAAATTGGGAATTAAACATTAACCAACATACTTCAAGTTTCCTCCTAGTAAAAAACATACTCAAAGTTTCAATGCCAATTACATACCCTATGATTAAGATAGATAAAAAATCAAAAAAATGCATCAATGCACCCCTAAGCAGATCTTTCATCCAAACACCATTAGGCAACTTAGACTTGCATGCATTTATCATGTTTCAGTGGCTTTCATCCAAACACCATTAGGCAACTTAGACTTGCATGCATTTATCATGTTTCAGTGGTTGCAAACTGGACAATAATTAGGAGAATGAAAAGAGACCAAGCAGTACAAATACTGCATTGTCAAAAGATGAAAGAAAAATGATACAACCACAATCAAATTACACAACAATTTGACACATCATTGATCTAAACCATTGATTATTGTGGGAGCTATATTGATTGATATGATCTTGATCTCATAATAATCAATGATGAAGATGAATGTTGTGTCATACTGTTGTGTATTTTCATTGTGCATGTATCACTCCTAAAAAAAAGCACATTCAAGAGAAGTGTAGTATCTTTTAGGGGGAGGAACCTTAGCTCGAGGCTTTCAAAATGACTATGGTGTTTGGTACCTTTGAATTGGTTTTCCCGACACACTTGCTGATGGAACCCGCACATTATACGGAGCAAGACCTATAATTATGGCGAATGAATGCATGCTAGGATAATAATGTCAAGAAATAAAATAAAATTGCGTGACCGGAAGTGGGTGGAATATGTCATATAACATTGCTTGAACACATGTGGAAATACA
Organism: Gentiana straminea; assembly: GCA_036785695.1. NCBI lineage: Eukaryota > Viridiplantae > Streptophyta > Magnoliopsida > Gentianales > Gentianaceae > Gentiana > Gentiana straminea. The sequence goes on along the minus strand of JAVUPR010000266.1, from coordinate 14,218,211 downwards.
TTAATACTAAGCAAAGCATGCTGAACATTGAATCACAACCTAAGCAAAATCACAACTTTGACGCCTACTCACATTTCTTTTAGTATTATGCTTATTAGAATACAAAGCATTTCAAACATTTGTATGTGAATTTTCTCCCCATCCCAAGAAAAAAAAATCCGAATTTCGAAACTGTGAAAGTGCTCTTAACACAAACATTTGTATCACTGTGAAAGTGCTCTTAACACAAACATTTGGATTATCCAGGAAGAAAGGAAAATAAGATAATTTTCTCCATCAATCTTTCATACCGCTTATATGCAATAAAATTTTAATAGCAATCCCAACTTCAACACAAAAGTCATTTTTATAACAAAGAATAAATACCCAAGCACAACAAATCCTACATTCGGCCAACAAAGTTAAGAAACAAAATGAATTGCATACCTTGTCAAGATGAAAAACGCGTCTAAAATCATTCTGGATAGCTTGAAAGATGGAGAAATCAGTTAATGAGATCATTTTATATGTGATTATGACAAAATTCAAGAGTCTTCTTGGACCCATTTGTCCCTTTCCATTTAAAGCACCAAGACTACAATAGTATTCGGGTACCTGCAGACAGAAACTTTGAAATAGCACAATCCACATGAAAGGTTACATCCATATAAAACATAACTAATTTATATGAAAAAATTCGATCGGTTAATGAACCGACAAATACCTCAAGATGTTTGATGAAGCCAAATCAAGCGTAGAAGAAAAAAAATCGAGCTTTCAACGCTGTTTATGTAAATCTGAAGAAATCACAGAGCATTGTTCTCGAATGGCTGGATTTCATTCTTCGCTACCGACCCCAAACACAAAAACACCAAATTTAAGTAATTAGAGAGCCTAAAGAAAAGGATCAGATTTCACATTTCCGTGTACGTTCTCGACAGTGCTGCTGCAGGATCAGATTTTAAACCTTGTACACAAAATGAAGAGTCTTTGTGGTTTTTCTGTGACAACAAAATTCAGTACAAAATGAAATGATATCATTTCAATCCTAATCATGATGTATAATAGACACCAGAAAAAAGAAAAAGAAAGATTTTACCACTGATGATGATAAATTGGCAAATAACTAACGAATTCAATAAAGGAATATAACAGCCAAATGTGAGGATGAACAACCAAATTCAATAAACATTCAGAAAAAACGCAAGGATGGCGATTATGAAGAGCATCGATTTCCATGAACACCACCATAGGAATAGACATGAGGAAAGAAAGAATCGATCAAAAGCAGTTGAAATTTTACCCGGATGAGATGAGAATATCAATAAAAAGTTTCTCTTAATATTGTAAGGAACGTCCATTTATATTGATGACTTTTCTCCTCTCCTCTCCTCTCCTCCACTGCCATAGTGAATCAACCCGAATGTGAAATTCAATTTTCTCAGAAAGAATAGACAATCATAATAGAAAAATGCATCATAAGATGTTGAATTGTGAACCTCAGGTGATGAAAATTATCCTTGAAACATTGGCATCATTTACAAAACTGCAAACCTTCCTGTGAAGAAAATTAGACTTGTGCGGCAAAACAAACTAACACAACTTGATCTTCATGTAGAATATTAATCCTCCATGAAAGATTCACAATTACAAACCATTTTGGTCATATTCTATCACTGCTCTGTGTATGAAAGGTTCCATTTTTGCAGATGCTTGTCGACCGAAATCGAAAATCTGTCATTAAACAAAATCAGGCCCTTTAAAAAAACCAAGAAACAAAATTATGGATTTGTAGCATCTTGCAGAGCATCCTATTTATTTTTTAATTTTTAGAGAGATTCAAACCATACCTTATGAACGGTGTGAGAGCGAGCATTCTTTCATTCCCTCCGTTGAGTTTGCTTTGCACTGATTTATAGTGGAAAACCGATTCCTCTTCCGATTTTGGCAGATGAAGATCGAACATAGTTTGATACTTTTTTAAACATAATTGATACTTATCAAAAAAAAAAAAAAAAAACACAACCAAGAAACAAAATTATGGAAAACCCTGTTTCGTTTTTGACTGTGTTTCTTCCATGATTCTGGGGATTTACTGCGTTTTACCTCTATCAATTTTTTTGGTTCAATAGCAGGTAATCCATTCCATGATTCTAGGGATTTACCGTGTTTTCTTCTATCAAATTTATTTATTTATTTTTGCGTGTTTTGGGTATAAGCCGGGTCAAATGGAGGTTTGGAGCGGGTCAATCGGGTAAACGGGCTAAATTGCTTCATCTATATATTATTTATAGATATATAGTGTATATATATTGGTACATTCGTCTCTGTTTGCAAATGAGCTCCTTTTATAGACAAAGGTTCTTGGGCCGGACCGGTCCGAGATCAAGCCGGATCCGTCCGGACTAATGATTACTTCCACCTCCTGATTGCAATCAGCATGTGCGGTTATATATAATTATAATTATATATAATTATTAAACTTCTAAAATTCATATCTCGAGTTTTGGACCTCTAAAAATCATGATTCAAGCGGCATCGGAAAGCTCTCGGGAAAATCTACAACTTTCATGAAGAACTCTTCTTCAGATAACGTCGTTTTGATGAGCCATTCATTTGTCGAAGACATTTCTCGATTACCACTTAACCAAATTGATTGGCCACTTGACCACTTAAGCTATTCAATTAACCATTTAAGCTCGTGGCACTCTCTAAATCATTCCAGAGATATGATTAAACTTCAATATGTCGATTCTCGGGGTCTCGGTTTATAAATTTGCAATAAAATACCACAAATACCCACGTAAATCTGACACGACACTCCGATTTACTAAAATCTGTACAAAATTACAACTTTTTACTATTATTACTACTAACTATTCTAAATTATAAAGATTAACATTTCATACTATTTATACCATAATTTCATATATTTTATATAGAATTCGTTGATAAAACATAATAATATAACGTATATTTAATCATATAAAAGTAGTATATCAACTACTCCCCACTTAAATTTTGATCGTCTCGAGCAAAAATAAGCGGTAATAAAAGATAATATAATTGATCGATTATAATTTTTAATGTAATTTATATTGTCAATATTATAAATATATTACTTATCTTAATTTAAAATCTTAAGAAGAAAAGAATATATAACTTTAAACATTAAATATTATTCGATGAAATTGTACATGTAACACTTAATAAGTATAAATAAAATATCAGAATTATTTTTAATCGCAACTATTATGAAATTCTGGAATCAGAAACTCGGTCAGGTAGTCGACAAAAATGGCTTATAGAGTTTAGGTTCAAGATGTTGGTTAATCGGAAAAAGGGAAATCAAAAAGAGAAAGAGGCAAGTCGTACGTACCTACATCTTCATATTCTTGATAAAAAATAATCATCGATTAATAACATTTTTTTTTTCAAATTTTCTCTCTTTTTTTTTTTTTATAAGATTAAGATTAAGATTAAGATTAAGAACTAAAAGCGTGAGTGTGTGTAGAAAATCAAACTTACAAGCATTGCTTCATCAAGATTGATCGGAGTACTACTCTTTCGATCGAAAATTACAAGTCCGGTTTCCTTAAACTTGTAATCATTCGTGAGATCTTATGATTCAACTTTTTCTGTTTTCATTCTGTGCCTTCATTCCCAGCAGTAGGACATTTCTAGATAATACCCTAGCTGGACTACTATCATTAGGCAATCGGGAGCTTTCGACCTCATAGTGATATAGAATATTTCGTGATAATACCCTACTCACTCCAATCATTGGTAGCTACAACCGATATGTTCTTTTTATTTTTAAGTTGTTAATCACAGATAAGGAAGATACCTGATATTTGATTAATTCTGTGTAAATATGGTGCTTCGTTCTTAATATAGAATATTAATATATCCGAGCTTATTACCAAAATCGACTATCTTGCAAGTGTCATGAGGTAAGATCGAATATACTAATACTTATCTAATTTTTCCAATCTCAGCATATACCAAAACTTAGCTTTTATGTCTTCATCTCTTTTTATAAGTACGTACAAAACTTGCAGTATTTTCAAGGAAATGTAGACCAAAATTAGCTAAAGCTTGGTTATTTAATCACAATTGACAATTTCGAGTGAGGTCTTGATCACTCTAATCAAGGCTGAGGTAAGAACAAAAATTGGAAATTTAGGTAGGCTATTTGGCTATAGTTATATTTTTGTGGTGCCAAAAATCAACATCCTTAGTCCAATTCCAAACTCATAATTCATATTGAAAATGATTCTAAAAATTTTACTTATAAATATCAACATACTTATATAATTTCATGAAAACAATATCTAATATTAATTACTCAATTATATAAACTTAAAATCTTATTAAAATCTAAATTAGACATAAAATATGATTATAATATATCTAATATACTTTACTTAATTAAAAACTTATTCTTCCAAATTATATCATTTCTTATTCATTTTTATATATTAACTACTAAAAAATTGAAAATAAGTAATAAAATTTTTGATAATTTTATAATTTATAACTATTTTCGAAAATTTTAATGAATTTTCTAACCTAACTCTTACTCCCCACTTACGAAGTGGCATCGTCCCGATGTTCAATGAGTAATAAGGAAGTAGGTTGGAAAATAAAATTAAAATTATCTATTATCGTTATTATTCCAATTTTAATTTTAGCGTATACTAATTATATAACAAACAAACCTAAAAAAAACTGAGACATATATATATTAAACAAGATAGATTATTACAAACTTAAAAGAACATAAACTTAACTAACTAGAAAAAAAAACTTCAAACTTAACTTAATTTAATTTATTAAAACTTAAACATCCTAAACAAACCACCAACAAACTATCTAGATCGTAGACGAACAACCCGGTGTATCAACCGGCAACAATCCAACTTGACTACCTCTAGACGGAAAAATCTCATCCGTCTCCAGCTCTCCCACTCCACTCATCTGAGTACACAGGCGCGATATCATCCATGAATTAGACATAGGTTTGCCCCTACTGCCTCTTGTGATAGCAAACTCCAACACAGTCCTTTGAATCAGAATTCCCCAATCGACAAATACACCAACTGTCAAAGCATACAGCAGAAGCATTTCATTATCACTAAGGCTCCCGAAATCCCAAGTAGGATACACCCTAGAATTAATGAAATGTTTCCACGCCTTTAGATGTGGAAGTAAAGCTCTTGTTGATATATCGTGATTTGTGTCGAAAAGAGGGAATAGACATTGGAAAGACTCGTGGATTTTGTTCAAATGATTGTGTGGATTTTGTAAGCCCCAAGTTATCTCAAAATGCTGCATTGAAACCGGTGGAATTGCAAAAATTTGGTTGATAATAGAAGAAGAGAAGGGAACAGCCACTCCTCTTACCGTAACAATTTGAGTGATATCGACCATAGATGTCGTCATAAGTGCAGAATAAAATTCTCGAACTATCGAGACATTTATCCTACCTCTCGGTGTACTGACAAATTTTTTCCAACCAAAACTTCGAATAATAGTTTTTCCACATTGATCAATCTTATCGACATTTAAACCTTTCTCTAACTAAATTGGAGAATTCGCAAAATGATGGTGTAAAATGATATTCTCATTGGAAGCTTGAGATTCCGGAAGATCCGGGGTGTGAGGCTCGTAAGAATTAACCGACGGTGAGGAGTGGTTCGACATTTAAAATTAGATGAAAATTTTAAAACAGAGTTGAAAGTAAAAGGAAAGATAGTGAATGATAATGTTTACTCATGCCCTTACCTCTTTTAATTGATGTAAAAGTTTACATACGTGGATGCATTAGACGGACTCTAAAAATGACTCACCCCTTTCCCTTCACGGCTCGGGCCGAGTCTAGGCCGGACCGGTCCGGCCTCATCCTGCTTTTACTGAGGACAGAGGTAAAAGTCAAGTTGTATTTTGGTTTTTTACTTCACATGCTGAACATTGCATACCTTTTAAACAGATTCATCTATCTCGATAAAATGTCACATTATATTTTTGTAAAATGACGTAGTAATAATACAAAAATTATTTTTGGTTTTTTTTATAGTTTTTATAAAAACTAAAATGATTTAGAATACAAACCAAATTTTGATAAGACGACTATAAAATCAAAATAAACGAAAATGAAAACAAACCAATATCTAAATGACAAATGTCGAATAAAATGAAATGTGCAGTAAAAATGTTTAATCAAACATAGTTATTAAATTCAATCTTCTTCGTAGTCTTCCTCTGGATCGACTTGAAAGCTTGAACTCGGAAACGACTGAGAAGCTGGTGGCTGAACTGAAGTCGTGGTCCTGACTGAACTATCAAGACCCATCGAACTCATGCCAATCGTGACATGTGCAAACTCAGTGAATCCTCCCCAACTAGACATCGCTAGTCTCTGAACATCTGTCGAAAATACACATGTTTCACTAGATTGGCTTCCAAAAGGATATGACGATGGATGAAAGCTCGAAGGTGGTGGAATAGGTGTTACCCAATCTGGTAAGGTATAAGGATTTGACTGACAAGGTGGATATGCAGGATCATCAAAAGTAGGATTACGAAGTAACTGCTCGTTCCTTCTTAAACCTCTACGAATATCATCACACCACTGCCTATTACTCTCAGCATATAAAGCCATGTTGGCTTGACCACGTGCAACATCTGTCACTAAAGACTGAAACATATCATATGTGATATTGTTGGAGAAAGGAGTGTGTTGAGGCTGACTAGAAAAAGAGGGAAAAGAAGAAGATGTGAAAACTGGTGGAGCTGGTTGAGTTTGACGTCTTCTAAGCAAAGAGCGTATACTACCATCCGGAAGACTAGTCAAACTTGGTCCAATCAGATTTCCATCAGCCAGAGATAACTTGTCATTAGGCAGGACTGGTACTCCCACCCTACGACATAAATCTGAGATAAAACAAGGGAAGTATAGATGACTCCCTGGTCTGGCGATGACAATACTCTCAAAAATTCTTTTAACCATGACCTTTCCAACATCCACTCTAACATCGTTTACCATCGCCCAAGCGATACAAACATCTTCCTTTCCAAAAGAAGTATGTTTACGAGAAGGATAGATATTATGGCTAATAAATCTTTTAATTGCCCTCAATCCTCTAAAACAATTCCCGTAATTAAACCGATTTTCAACCCACACAGCGGTTGGATCAAAAGCATTCTGAGCTCTCAGGGCAGTCTGCTCAAAACTTGCAGGATCATCTAGATTATAAACTACCCTGTAATCCTCCTCATCAGGAAAAACTTCAACTCCTAGGATTGCATTTATAACTTCAGGGTTAAAAGGAATATTTCTGGCTCTTAAGGGTACAGTTTGCGACTGAGTAAGCTGCTCCTGTGAAAGTGTAGATAAAACTGAATAAAACTCAGCTTCTAGAGTCGTGTTAATCTCCCCTTCCCTTCTGGCTGTTAAATCTAACCACTGACGTTTTCTAAAGATATCCTTAACTTCATCACCTAAGTCATCCAAGTCTAATCCTTTTTCAACCAACACATCACATTTACTATAAATTTTATCATACGCTTTCTTAGCCTCAGGTGATGCTGTTTTCTCAAAGCTTACGGCTTCTTCTTCAGATGACAAAATTATAGTGCCTACGACAGGAGTTGATATGGGAATGTTTGATTTTCGCTTTTTAGAGCTTCTAGTACTCGACTCAGTCATTCTACGATATTGGTAATGCCAATCAATAACAAAAACAACAACAAAAGCAACAACAAAAACAACAAAAATAAAAAATGTCACAACACACTCAAAAATCAAAACAGTTGAAATTAATCTAAAAAATTATAAAAAAATACGAAATTGATAACTAAATAAACTAAATTATACCTTAATATGAAGAAAACGTTGAAAAGTCGGCCGGAAAAGTTGAAAAAGTCGCCGGAATGAAATGTAGCTTGTTTTTGCTCCCTTTTGATTTTTTTTTTTTATTTTTGTGTAGAAGAGAAGAGATGAAAAGAGGAAGAAATCAAGTAGTGGTAGTGTGAGAGGTGAATTTTTGTGGAAGAATAGATAAAAATTTTCGAGTGGTGGGGTTTTGGGGGTGGGGTGCGGCTGTTGAAGAAAATTAGGAAAGAAGAAGAAGAAAAAGAAGGTCCCCGTCTTTTTTTATGTTTTTAGACCCCGGACCGGTCCGGGTTCAGGGCCGGATCGGTCCGTGCCCAATTTTTTCAATTTTTCCGATTTTCTTATTTTTATGATTTTTTTGATTAAAACTTATAAAATTCTTATAAAACTTGATTAAAAAACTTTTAAAAATAAAATTTGAAGGAAATTTTATAATTTTATAACAATTTCTAAAAATTTAATAAAATTTTTTATAACACTTAATAAAAAGGCTTATAAAAATTTAATAAATTTTTATTAACTCTTATAAAACATCTAAATAAAAACTAAAAAAAAACTTTTATAAAACTTTTATAAAACTCCTCAAATTTTATAAAGATCCAATTTTATAAAATTTTTAAAAGTTATGCGAAAATTTTATAAGATATAAGAAAAGACTCGAAATTTAAGGGATTCCTGATTCTTCGATTTCTAAATCTTCCAGAGTTCTGATATAACGCTCGATCAACCTAACTCCTAAAAACGAAGCATTTGAATTATCTCTCGGAATTCCATCGGGATTTTCGGATAACCACCTAATCGTTCCCTTCCTAACAATATTCAAACACTCATCCTGGGATTTGGTTGTGTTTTTCCCACAGCGTCCAACATGTTCACTTTTTCCACAGATTCTGCATCTCAATAGAAACTTTGCCCTTCTTTTTATCGCACTTCTTGATGTTCCATTACATACTTCTCTCAATCTGATCTCTCTCAACAATTTCTTGTTTTGTTCAAAAACTAAAGCTTCTATTTTAAACGCGACATCTTTATCTAGGCCTAATTTCAAAAGTAAAATAAAAACTCCTATTCTATCTAAAAAAGGCATCCAGTTCTTTTACGTCTATCCGGTAAAAGACGAAAAGAGTTTAAACATAATTAAATACACAGAAAAGTAAAGATAGATAGCACCTGGTATTCGGCTGATTCCAGTTTTTCTGCTTTTTGGTTCTTTTGTTTTTCTCTGCTTTTTCAATTTGTCGGGGGATCAATCAGTAGCATTATTTCTTCTTTCAGTGTGATTCATTCTCCCTCCACAAATAACTTTACTCTGTGGCCATTGGCTATAAAAGTTGTATTTCCATCAGTTAGTTCAACAGCTCTAGTTTTGTAAACCCTTGTTACTTTAAATGGACCTGTCCATCTCGACTTAAGCTTACCTGGAAACAACTTTAAACGTGAATTGTACAAAAGCACTCGATCACTTACATGGAACTCACGCTTAAAGATTCTCTTATCATGGAAAGATTTCGTGCGTTCCTTGTAGATTCGAGCGTTTTCATAAGAATCGAGACGAAATTCTTCTAGTTCTGTTAATTGAAGCAATCTATGATCACCGACAACCTTAGGATCGAAATTCGAAATCTAATAGCCCGAAGGCTCGGTGTTCTAACTCAACCGGGAGATGACAAGACTTACAAAGACTAGCTTATAGGGAGAACAACCAATTGGTGTCTTAAAAGCTGTTCTGTACGCCCATAATGCATCATCTAATTTAACTGTCCAGTTTTTACGATTTGAATCAACTGTTTTTTCCACGATTCTTTTAATTTCTCTATTCAACACCTCTACCTGTCCACTAGTTTGCGGGTGATAGGGCGTTCCTAACTTATGCGTTACACCATATTTTTCAACTATCTTAGTAAATGGTCTATTACAAAAGTGTGACCTTCTATCACTAATGATTGCCCTTGGAATGCCATATCTTGTAAATATATTCTTTTTAAGGAATCGTATGACAACCTTGGTATCATTAGTGGGAAGAGCTTCAGCTTCTACCCATTTCGAGACATAATCTACCATTACAAGAATAAATCTTTTTCCAAAAGATATAGGGAAAGGTCCCATGAAATCTATACCCCAAACATCAAATAACTCACATTCTAAAATAGGTTGCATAGGCATTTCATGTTTTTTAGATACATTTCCCCATTTTTGACACGATTCACAAGATTTAACATACTTATAAGCATCTCTATATAGTGTAGGCCAATAAAAACCACATTGTAAAACTTTAAAAGCAGTTTTCCAACCTCCATGATGACCTCCTGCCTCATGATCATGACAAAACGACAAAACACTTAAAATTTCATTATCAGGCACACATTTTCTTATTATCCCATCTGAACATTTACGGAAAAGGTCTGGTTCCTCCCAGTAATAAAATTTTAAGTCATAAAAGAACTTCTTTTTCTGTTGCCAAGTCCAATAAGACGGAATATAATCACAGGTTAAGTAATTAATGATATCTCCAAACCAAGGTGACATTTCCTTAGAAGGAATTCTATTTTTTAATAACTGCATGGTTGAAGGAGTATCTATTCTAAATAGTTGTTCATCAGGAAATGAATCTTTAATTTCAATTCCTATTTCTTCATCATTTTCCATTCTACTTAGATGATCTGCTACTACATTCTCACTTCCTTTTTTATCTTTAATTTCTATATCAAATTCTTGAAGTAAGAGAATCCATCTAAGAAGACGAGGTTTAGCATCTTTCTTACTCAGTAAATACTTCAGGGCTGAATGGTCTGTAAAAATTATGACCTTAGAACCAACAATATATGATCGAAACTTATCTAAGGCAAAAATCACAGCCAACAATTCTTTTTCTGTAGTTGCATAATTAAGTTGAGCTGCGTTTAATGTGTGAGATGCATAGTAAATAGCTTTGAGAATTTTGTTATATCTTTGACCTAGAACAGCTCCTACAGCTAAATCACTCGCATCACACATAATCTCAAACGGCAAACTCCAATCTGGTGCTACTAACACTGGTGCAGTAGTCAACCTCGCTTTTAAGGTCTGAAAAGCTTCCATACATTTACTATCAAAGTTAAAAGGTACTTCCTTTTCAAGTAAATGACTTAGAGGCTTTGCTATTTTTGAAAAATCGGCAATGAATCTTCTATAAAAACCTGCATGTCCGAGAAATCCTCTTAGAGTTCTTAAATTAACGGGTGGAGGTAATTTTTCAATTACTTCGACTTTAGCTTTATCAACTTCAATACCTTCTTCAGAGATTCTGTGACCTAAAACAATCCCTTCTGATACCATTAAGTGACATTTTTCCCGCTTTAGTACTAAATTGGTATCTTCACGAGCGTTGTAACACTCGTTCTAAGTGTAACACACAAACTTCAAATGAATCTCCGTAAACACTAAAGTCATCCATAAAAATTTCTAAGAATTTCTCAACCATATCAGCAAATATAGCTATCATACATCTTTGAAACGTAGCTGGTGCATTACATAAACCAAACGACATTCTTTTATAAGCAAAAGTTCCATAAGGACAAGTGAAAGTAGTTTTTTCTCTATCTCCTGCTGCAATGAATATCTGTAAATATCCTGAATAACCATCTAAGAAACAGTAATACTTATGTCCACTTAAACGTTCCAACATCCGAACTATGAATGGAAGTGGATGATGATCTTTCTTAGTATGATCATTTAGTTTTCTAAAATCAATGCACATTCGATAACCTGTAATCTCTCTAGTCGGAATCCATTCATTCTTTTCATTCTCTTTCACTGTGAAACCTCCTTTCTTTGGTACAACTTGAGTTGGACTAACCCATTCACTATCTGATATGGGAAAGATTATCCCCATTTCTAATAGCTTAATGACTTCTTTCTTAACAATTAACTGCAAATTCGGGTTGAGGCGGCGTTGCGGTTGAATACAAAGGTTAGCATCTTCCTTCAGAATTATCTTATGAACGCAAATCTCAGGGCTAATACCTCGAATATCGGCAACTGTCCATCCAAAAGCTTTCTTATGCTTTCTCAACATTCTAAGTAATTGATCTTCTTGTTGCTCAGTTAAAGATGATGAAATAATAACTGGTAATAGATTATTAGTTTCAAGAAAAGCATACTTCAGATTTAAAGGTAACGGTTTCAATTCCAGATTCTTAGGTGGATCTTCCAGTGATGGTTTAAGAACTGGTCCTTCTAGTTCTAATTCCAAATACTTATGCCAAGATGGTTTAAAAGTAAAACTTCCTTTATCTAGAGAAAGAATTATCTCTTTCATTTCGGTATCTTTCTCATCTTCCTTATAGATAGACAAAGTTAAGCATTCTTCTAATCTGTCTTCAAAAGTTAGTAACTTATTATCATAGACAGAATGAATATCTTCTATAAAAGAACATGATTCTGGTGATTTGTATGGATGATTCATAGCTTTGAAAATATTGAAAGAAACTTCCTCTTCATTGACTCTCAGAATTAATTCTCCTTTCTGGACATCTATTAAAGTTCTTCATGTAGCTAGAAATGGTCGACCTAAGATAAGTGGCGCTGAATATCCTTCTTCCATTTCCATAACTACAAAATCTACTGGAAAATAGAACTTGTCTACTTTAACCAATACGTCTTCAATAATTCCTTTAGGGTATTTAATCGATCTATCTGCCATTTGCAGAGTCATTTCAGTTTTTGAAATATTTCCTATGCCTAGCTTCTTATAATCCTCATAAGACATGAGATTTATACTAGCTCCAAGATCACATAAGACCTTCTTAAACGTAAATCCTCCAATTTCACATGGAATGGTAAAACTTCCAGGGATCTTTCGCTTAGGTGGTAACTTATCTTTGCAAGACTCGAACATTCTTCATTTAGGCATATATTCTCATATTCTTCTAATTTTTTCTTGTTTGACGAATATCTTTCGAAACTTTCCATAAGCAGCATACTAATCGAGCTTCGATAACGGGGATATTAACATGAATATGACGAAAAGTATCAAGGAAACGAGCATACTTCTGATCAGTTTTAATCTTTTTAATTTGATCTTTAGGTGGGTAAGGTAAAGATTCCAAATCTACAACCTTTGATCCCAAAGTCATTTTCTCTTTTCCTTTCTCCTTAAACCTTTGAGTATTACTTGATCGCCAAGTATCTTGAATTTTTTCTTTTAAAACATTCCCCGAATCAATCTCTACTTCAGATTCCTTCAGTTCTTCCTGTTTTTCATCCTTATTTTCATTATCCTCTACTCTAACATGTTCCTTGAATAAATTCCTTAAATCTTTATCCATGGGATCTTTCAAAATCCTAGGGATTTTTACCCATTTTTCACCTTCATTCTCAGGTTCCAAACTTCTATTCCTTTTCAAGAAATTCTCTATAATTTCTTCTTCCTCTTCAGTGAATTCAATTTCATCTTTAGTTTCATCATTTTTTTCATCCAAATCATTTTCTACCTCATTATTCCCGAAGTTTTCTACTCCATTACTACCACAGAGTTTTCTACTTCTCGTAACTACAACATTTACCTCTCTTGGGTTTCTTTCAGTATTGCTTGGTAATCCTCCAGGTGGTCTACTGTTGTTACGTTCACCTTCCCTACTCAAATGATCTTCCATATTCCTCAATGAGGCTTCTATAGTTCTCATTATGGTGTCATGTCCACTCATAGATGTTTTCATTGTACTCATATCTTTAGTGACTGTACCAATAGAAGTCATCATTGTTTCCATATTCTTAGCTTGAGTAGATACTACACCCATCATATTTTCCATTAGTTTTTCCCATTTTTCAACTCCTTCGCAGTTGAGTTGAACTTTGAGTTACTGGTATACTTTGAGTGGTATGTTGAGGATAGGATCTAGGTAATGATTGTAAATTCTGATTAGATGTGTTTTCTTGATAAACTTGATTATTAGACGAATTCCTATATGGGACTGGATATGGCGGTTGTCCTTGCTTACTAGGGTTTTCAGACCATCGATAAGTAGGGTGATCTCTTCTAATAGCATTAAACGAGTTTGAATTGATGACGGTCAAATTATACCCGTAAAAGTCATCAACGTTGACCTTAAATCGAGATTAATAATATGTATTTTATATTAAATCACATGTTTATATGGATTATTTAATGTTTTGTGATTTATAAAATATAATTTGGTATTTATCCATTTATAAGATATAATTTGGTGTTTATCCGTTTTTATTATATAAATCGGTATTTATCCGTTTTTATTATATTTATCCGTTTTATTTAAATATGATTTATTTTGGGATAAATATCTATTTTGCGAGATTTGGATAATTACGGAGGATAAATACAAATGGAAGAATTAAATCTCAAGATAAATCAAAGGAAATTCAAGATAAATATCGGATTAGCACGAAAAGATCGGATAAGCATGACAAAAGACCCCAAGATGGCGCCAACATGAGGACGCATTTTTGGGGGGGCGCACCTTATTTTTTATTGAGATCGGCCGAGAGTTATCTCTTATTTGTTTTGACATTTTGATGTATATCTCTTAATTAGCTTGAACCCCTATAAATAAAGGCATACAATACACGCCTTTAGCACACTTCTTTACACAATACATTTTTTACACTTCTCGGTTTATAATAAAATCTTCGGTTTTTCTTAGAGCGCTTTTATGCAAGATCTACGCAATAATGTAAGTTCTTGTATTTATTTGTTCTTTGTTCTTTGTAATTAAGCCCCCAATTATTGTTTATCGTTTGAGGTTGTTCGTTCTTCACCGGACGATGTAGATCTAAGGATACGATATGAGGCGGTGGGGATTCCTTGTCTATAAGGATCCAAACGCCCGGATCCGTTATCCGGTGACCTATAGATGACTTCGGTATGATCGGCAACCGTGTTTTTAGTAGATCTATATAATTGCTTTATGAGTCTCTATTTTATCCGTTACGTATGTAGAAACGCTAAGATTTAGGTTTTCGCCGCGTCAATCTAGCCAAGTCTTTATGGTGTGATTGTCCACCTAGAATTTCTTATCTTAGTAGGTATGGCTACGACTACGTCGGGTTCTCTCGCTTTGTAATTTAAACGAGTAATTAAACTTGATCAACTTAATTATTTGTCATCGTAATTTAACATGAGACCTAAAAAGTGATTGTTATTTAGGACGAGAGATTGAATCGGTGTCTAAGAAGTACGCCTAATCATAGGAATGTTGCTTAGATGAGGTTACGGTTTATACCGGCATCCCTAGTTTCGTAAATGTGTCAGAAGTTATATGAGATGGAGACTAAAAATGTGAAGTCACGTAATGGAGACACGATGATCTAGATGGCCTAACCGGAGCTAGATCTATTTTAGGGGATGACTCCCGTAGTCGATATAAAAGAAATACGAATCGGATTTATAGTTGTCGAGTATCGCTTAATTATATAGAATCTCTGAGAGCCAAACGATAACATAATAATTGGGGAGGTTAATTACGTTGTTTATGTGTTGTGTCGGGTCGTGTCCTTTACTTTTTCTTGTACTTCGTTGGTCGTAGACCGCCTTTGTGTCCTTGATATGAATAATTAATTGTTTGTATATAAAATGATCCACAATTTGGTTCCCCGTGGGATCGACCTTGATTCGCTATAGCTATACTACGATGGACCTAGTCCTCTTGCTAGTATTGGTTTATGGTGGTCAAGTACTTTTAATTATTACTTGATCTACGTGCATCAAGTTTTTGGCGCCGTTGCCGGGGAACCAACGGTCAATTTTATATATCAATAATTTTTTTATTCATGTTAAGTTTTATGTTTTAGAGTCTATTTTTTTTTTTTTTGAGTCCTACGGTTATCTCGCTCGCTCTTCCGTTATTCCGCTGCGGAACACTTGTTTCGCTTCCGTAACCTCTCAGACTTTCCGTTTTACGGAATTTCGCGTGTCTGTTTATCTCCGTATGTTTAATCCGTAGGTCGATAGCGACATGGGAAACCATGTTAAAATCGATCTACGGTCCGTTTTGTTCTTTTTCTCGTTTGTAGAAACCGGGGAAATAATAATCCGAGTCGGTAATTTTTCGTGGGCGCCGAAAAATAACCCGGCAACATGTGGAGCTACGAATCTACGATGGGAAAAACGATGGAAGAAATACCTTTAAAGCACCAAATGGCTCCGAAAAATTTTAAGGTTCGAATTATTCGTGGTATAATGTTGAAGGCAAGGTACTATTTTTTTGAACATAAGTTAGTCTTTACATGAACCCGAGTATGAATCTTAGCCCGGAGTTGGTTTGTAAGATTAATTTTATTAGTGTTGAAGGTTACGCCCCAAATCTGTCTCATCTAGAGGGTGTAGAGAAACATGTAGTTGTTGAATGGAAGCGATGAACAAAGAGTTCCTCGTAGTTCCGTCAAAATTTCATTGTCCTATGCATGAGATTGCTTCTAGTGGCCACGGGAGCAACAATTTGTGTAGTTAAGCATTCACAATCTAAAGAAGACGTTGAGTTTTGAGAGAGCATAATGACGCAAAGACATTATAGAGGATGTTATTAAAATAAGTCCCTAGGACTAAATCTCCTAAGAATTCACTAATTCCTAAAACGTGAGCCGAGGTAAGAGCTTTGTATAAATGGTATGGATAAATGTCGTTTCCTAGGTCTCACAACCAAGGGAAGGATATTAATCCACAAAAGCGACGAGCCCACCTCATATAGTGCTCAAGGGGTCAACATCTAGCGAACCAAGAAGGATAACCGACAAGGATAACTTTTGGAAAGTCGAGTGAGGACTTTAAACTCGTAACTACTTCTTTAAAACCCTTAGGATTTTAGGTTTTGTTTTCTTTGAGTCAAATAAGAGTAACGTGACATATGTTGAGGTTTTTTATTTTGCCGTGTTCCGATGGCCATTAGGCTAAGGATGTGCAAAACTTTTTTACTCAATATAGGCCACGTGAAATAGAGTTTCTTAGGAGAGTCGAGAAATTGCTAAAGAAAAGGAAATTTAGCAATCAACCTTAAGATGGAAGCATTAAGAGAGCTTGAGAATTACTGAAAATGTAACAGAGAATGATTGGTGCGAACAAGAACAAGTGTTGGTCAATTCCCAAAACTTTTTAGAATGGCGATCTTAGTGAAAATCCAAAGTTGTGTGCAATTCGTTACGCAACTACCCTTATCCTTTCCTTTGTACATTTTTCACCCTTCAACCTTTCTATTCTCTCACCAATCCGCCCCACGTTCACATTTCTAACCATTCTTTCATCCCCTCTCTTTCTTTCCATCTATTTCACTCTCCCACCCTTTGTCTTTTCTCACCATCCCTATGCATATCTTTTTCTAAACCCAACACACTCTAAACCTCCATTTTGTTTACAAAATACCTTTGTGTTGCGGAATTAGAAATATTGCTAAGTTTTAATGATTATCTCTAATCATTTTGGTTTTCATGATCCTAGGCGGGGTACGTGTAGCTCGACCCTAGCCGCATTTTAAAAGTTTTTGGTTCGATCAAAATGCAACTTATCTTTCTACCGGAAGTTTTAAATTTCACACTTTTACGCCTATTCCGGCATTTCGAGATGATAAGTTTTGTTCTAAGCAATCACACCAATCCGACCTTGTTGATGACGGTTAGGACTTTTACGTGATACATCGGGTTATTAGTAATTTCGAGGAGAAGCTACATCTCCCTAAGTTGTTGATATCCAATCCAAACGTGAAGCGTCTGCGCCGAGTTTCTGATCCTATCTTTTACCAATAGGTCACATTGAATCTGTTATACCTTACCGAGTGTCTCTTTTCCGCTGGATTAAACACCTTATCAATCCAGTCAACCTCGTGTTCTCCCACATGGGGTAATGCTTTTTTATCTTTGTCTTCTCCACCCGGTTTTAAGAATATTTTTGTAATGGAGGATTTCGATGAAGACTATACTCTTTTGTTGATTGTTTATATTTCTTTCTATTTAGTATTTTTTTCTTTTTGCGTCTGAACGAGTAGTTTTAACTCTTTGGTTTTCCTTGTCATTGGTTGTATGGAATAAAGTGGCTTAATTTGTTTTTGGATATTTTATATCTAATTACTGCCACATTATTTTATATCTTCCACTGACATGTTATTAACGGTTTCGTGGAGTTTCTGTTTGGTTTGCTTGAACAGGTTTCACTTGCTTCTCCACGACGTGCTTCGATTACTCCGATGTTCTGCATTTACTTGAGAGCCGTTTCCGAGCTAAGTCTTTTTCTTAAATTCTCATTTTTATTTGTCATTGGGGACAATGCCAAGTTTAAGTGGGGGTAGGAGACTTAGCCATGATGCTATAATTGAAAATTGAATGAAACGGTGAAAAAAAAATTGAAAAACATTGAATAAATAAATGCATATTATTTATCTCGTACCCTTAGAATTGTGAGTTCCTAGCTAAGAATTGATAGGGAAGGAACCAAGTTGCATGAGTACGTGATCATTTTATACTTATGTGAATGTAAATTTAAAGATATTCATGCCAATTGTTGCAAGTAGTTATTTATTATTCGATTACTCAATCTTAGAATCGAGTTTACCGCGCAAATTATAATAACGAAGAATTGTGTGTACATTGCGTAGATGATTGGTTATGTAGACTTAGTGTCGATATTTATCTCTGCGATGTATTCCTATCTTCTAGCCATCAAAGCGGAGTAATAAGCTTGAGAATTATCTGTGTTTTGACAAAGCGTTAAACAACGGGCTTGTAGTAACATTACCAAAGTAGCCCCGCGCTTGTGGTAATATTCAATGCTATGCATGATCTAAGATAGGGGGATACTCTAAAAATTTTCTTCCTTGAGATTGATAGTATTTGAAAAATATGAAGATATGAGAAGAATATTCAACTCTTTAAGAGGCTTTGAGTAGTACTCGGTCTCCAAGTCCAAAAACCCTATAGATACGCTCTTGCTTATTGTTCTAGTGCTTTACCATTGCGAGGCTTAAGAAGTGGGAATGCTGATGTTGGTAGGTTGAGATTACGAAGTTAGCATAAACTTTAATCTTGCCAAGAATAGATAAAATCAAATGCACATGCACACATCACTTCGATTCACGAGAGAGTAGTGAATAATGGATATCTTATGAGCATGGTGGTATGAGTTGACTCGAGCTTCTCGCGTAAGTATGATTTGACCATGACAATTGTTTTCTTGGGGAATGACTTATTGATGCTTTGTTCGGGACGATCAAAGTCTAAGTGGGGGTAGTTGATGACGGTCAAATTATACCCGTAAAAGTCATCAACGTTGACCTTAAATCGAGATTAATAATATGTATTTTATATTAAATCACATGTTTATATGGATTATTTAATGTTTTGTGATTTATAAAATATAATTTGGTATTTATCCATTTATAAGATATAATTTGGTGTTTATCCGTTTTTATTATATAAATCGGTATTTATCCGTTTTTATTATATTTATCCGTTTTATTTAAATATGATTTATTTTGGGATAAATATCTATTTTGCAGATTTGGATAATTACGGAGGATAAATACAAATGGAAGAATTAAATCTCAAGATAAATCAAAGGAAATTCAAGATAAATATCGGATTAGCACGAAAAGATCGGATAAGCATGACAAAAGACCCCAAGATGGCGCCAACATGGAGGACGCATTTTAGGGGGGCGCATCTTGTTTTTTATGAGATCGGCCGGGAGTTATCTCTTATTTGTTTTGACATTTTGATGTATATCTCTTAATTAGCTTGAACCCCTATAAATAAAGGCATACAATACACGCCTTTACACACTTCTTTACACAATACATTTTTTACACTTCTCAGTTTATAATAAAATCTTCAGTTTTTCTTAGAGCAGTTTTTATGCAAGATCTACAATAATGTAAGTTCTTGTATTTATTTGTTCTTTGTTCTTTGTAATTAAGCCCCCAATTATTGTTTATCGTTTGAGGTTGTTCGTTCTTCACCGGACGATGTAGATCTAAGGATACGATATGAGGCAGTGGGGATTCCTTGTCTATAAGGATCCAAACGCCCGGATCCGTTATCCGGTGACCTATAGATGACTTCGGTATGATCGGCAACCGTGTTTTTAGTAGATCTATATAATTGCTTTATGAGTCTCTATTTTATCCGTTACGTATGTAGAAACGCTAAGATTTAGGTTTTCGCCGCGTCAATCTAGCCAAGTCTTTATGGTGTGATTGTCCACCTAGAATTTCTTATCTTAGTAGGTATGGCTACGACTACGTCGGGTTCTCTCGCTTTGTAATTTAAACGAGTAATTAAACTTGATCAACTTAATTATTTGTCATCGTAATTTAACATGAGACCTAAAAAGTGATTGTTATTTAGGACGAGAGATTGAATCGGTGTCTAAGAAGTACGCCTAATCATAGGAATGTTGCTTAGATGAGGTTACGGTTTATACCGGCATCCCTAGTTTCGTAAATGTGTCAGAAGTTATATGAGATGGAGACTAAAAATGTGAAGTCACGTAATGGAGACACGATGATCTAGATGGCCTAACCGGAGCTAGATCTATTTTAGGGGATGACTCCCGTAGTCGATATAAAAGAAATACGAATCGGATTTATAGTTGTCGAGTATCGCTTAATTATATAGAATCTCTGTAGCCAAACGATAACATAATAATTGGGGAGGTTAATTACGTTGTTTATGTGTTGTGTCGGGTCGTGTCCTTTACTTTTTCTTGTACTTCGTTGGTCGTAGACCGCCTTTGTGTCCTTGATATGAATAATTAATTGTTTGTATATAAAATGATCCACAATTTGGTTCCCTGTGGGATCGACCTTGATTCGCTATAGCTATACTACGATGGACCTAGTCCTCTTGCTAGTATTGGTTTATGGTGGTCAAGTACTTTTAATTATTACTTGATCTACGTGCATCATGAATATGCATTGTTCAAATTCCTATGCTTCTGAAGAAAACTCACCTCCTCTCTTGAATATCCTGTTGGTTCTTCAATCCCTAATGGCATATTTTCCTGATTTGAGTATTCAGTTGGTGTACTATTTTCTGAACTTTGGTTTTTTTTCGATTGTAGGCCATCAAATTTCCTACTCAAATTTTCTAAATGTGCTAGAACTTCCGTATTAGATGTACATTCTCCTGCAAAAGCTACTTTTCTGGTGCTAGAACCGGTTTCCCACATTCTGTTATTTTTGGAAATCTTTTCTATAGCATCGTAAACTATTTGAGCTTCACTCATCATTAAAGAACCACCACATGCATGATCTACATCCGCACGTGAATCTTTTCTTAATTTACGACGAGAAAAGTTGAATTTGCATATCTAAGGAATAACCATGGTCGGGACGGTCTTAACGCTTTTTTTAAATCTTTCTCAGGCATTCCCAAGCGTTTCTTTAGATCCTTGTCTAAAGTTAGCAACCTCGACTTTTAATTCCAAATTTCGTCCAGGAGTGAAATATTGTTTTAGAAATTCAGTTTGAATCTCCTCCCAACTAGTAAGTGAATGATGTGGAAGAGACATAAACCAATCTCGTGCTCGTCCTTTTAAAGAAAAAGGAAACATAGTCTTCCTCGCTAATTCCTTATGAGCACCTTGACTTTTGGCTGTATTGCACAGTTCTTCAAAAAGATAGAGATGATGATGGGGATCTTCATCATCCTCTCCTAGGAATTGGGCTCTTGCGAAAATTAAACCAAAAAGATGAGATTCAATCTCGAAATTATTCGCTCCTTCATTTGGTAAAAGTATGGGATTATTCGTCTGGTTTCTTCTTATGGTTTGATCACAGATAGGTCTCGGGTTTGGTGGGTTATTACGATTATTCTGGTTCCGATTCTGATTATTTCTATTATTATTATTATTAGGGTTAACAGGGTTCTGTCCATGCCCCAGAGCATGATCTAGCCTCTGTTCATTTGTTTCATCACTAGTTTCAGCCATTCTCGTATTTCTGTTTGAAGATGATTCTTGGTCAGGATTTCCCTGACTAGTATGACCACGTTTACTCTCTACTCTTAACTTGCCTTTCGTAAGTGTTTATGTCAGGCTTATAAGGAGTGAGTGGGGCCTTACCACTTCTGTTCATCAACTAATGAAAATAGAAAATAACTAGAAATTGATAGCAGTAAAAATTGGTAATTTACCTATAAGGTAGGTACCAACGAAAAATAAAATAGAAATAAGATAAGAAAAGTGTTGACTTATTCTCGAGAATTTTGAGCTAATACAAGTAGTAACCATAGACACAAAAAAAAGAAATTAGCGACGTTCCCCGGCAACGGCGCCAGAAATCTGACCGCCTCCTTCCGTAGTGCTAAACTAGTCCTTAACCGATAGTGTATCGGGTCAAACTGTAGTGCTAGTGTGGTGAGTCAGAGTGTCGAATCCTCAGGGAACTTGGTAATTCTTCTAAGTGTGGTTAAACACCAAAGAGCTGTTATTAACTCGATCTAAACCGCAATTTTATAATACGGATCACTACTATTCTAGTCAACATAAAATAAATGCGTAATTTAAAAGTTATTCTAATATAATATATATAGATATATAAATATATATAGATGTACATAGATTGCAAAGTATATATATAGATATAAATATATAGATACCAATATATTTTATAGAACTAGCCAAAGTTTATATAATTGAATTATACGATCTTTTCGGAGACGGAATGTGCTCGATCTTTCCTTTTATTTTAGGTCCAATTGAGTAAATGAAACGGTGCACTCCGAGGTTAACAATTCCTCCTCACACGAGCGTATGAAATTGTCATATGTCATTGTCATCGGTTCAATCTCCACAACGCCCCATGCTAATCTCAGTTAGTCTGAACAGTACCGAGTACAAATCTACCCCGGATAAAAGAGGTTATTCCGTTTGTCAGACGGCCGATGTTATTCAAAAGGCTCCGGTTGTCAGGCGGATCAATTTAACTTTCCGGTGTTAGTTTTAATTAAACTGTTGATTTTAACATTATTACGATCTCGAGCACAATTTTAATAAGATTAATCTTTCCCAAGACAAATCGCCCCCCCGGGTAGGAAATATGATTCCGTAGTCACGCTTTCGCACGGCCAATTTTACCCTCCGGTTTTTCTATCTTTTATCTCATATCCTAACTTCTCTGGTCAGTTCATCGTTAGGTTATATGTTGCGATTCATCTTGGTTAATTACGTCAGTCCGAATATTATCAATACGTTACAGAATAGAAAAAGATTCAATTAACTCAATTTTAGTCAATTTTACTTAGACAGCATTCCTTTACCGAAAAGATCGAAATAAAATGATTACATAACTTTGGCTAGTTATTAGAGTTAGCCTAAAAACATTATAACAACGAAAAAAATAAAAACAAACATAAATACTTAAGAAAAGTTACCCGATTACAAATGTTGAATCAGAGTTGTACTCTTCCGGACATTACAACGACTTCAACAACACTGAACTTCTGATAATTTCCCGAGCATTACAACGATACTACGAGATTATTATTTTTGGCGTAAGGCCTATTTACAAACTACAAAATAAAAAGAAAATAAAGAGGAGAAGATATATATATATATATATATAGTGTATATATATTGGTACATTCGTCTCTGTTTGCAAATGAGCTCCTTTTATAGACAAAGGTTCTTGGGCCGGACCGGTCCGAGATCAAGCCGGATCGGTCCGGACTAATGATTACTTCCACCTCCTGATTGCAATCAGCATGTGCGGTGATATATAATTATAATTATATATAATTATTAAACTTCTAAAATTCATATCTCGAGTTCTGGACCTCCAAAAATCATGATTCAAGCGGCATCGGAAAGCTCTCGGGAAAATCTACAACTTTCGTGAAGAACTCTTCTTCAGATAACGTCGTTTTGATGATCCATTCGTTTGTCGAAGACATTTCTCGATTACCACTTAACAAAATTGATTGGCCACTTGACCACTTAAGCTATTCAATTAACCATTTAAACTCGTGGCACTCTCTAAATCATTCCAGAGATATGATTAAACTTCAATATGTCGATTCTCGGGGTCTCGGTTTATAAATCTGCAATAAAATACCACAAATACCCACGTAAATCTGACACGACACTCCGATTTACTAAAATCGGTACAAAATTACAAATTTTTACTATTATTACTACTAACTATTCTAAATTATAAAGATTAACATTTCATACTATTTATACCATAATTTCATATATTTTATATAGAATTCGTTGATAAAACATAATAATATAACGTATATTTAATCATATAAAAGTAGTATATCAAGAGTCTACCTACCAAGATGAAGCGTCTCCTACGCAGACTTTCGTTGGAGGGCCTCGCAAATAGTCCCGCATCGACAGCGACTATGAATAGATCAATTGTTCGTGAATTCTATGCAGTTTTCAGGTCAAACGTAGCCTGTGGAGTACAGGCCCATAGCATCAGGGGTCATCAATGTACGTGGAGTAGATGTTTCCTTGGAGGTGGACTGGATCAATAACTACTATGGTGTAAGTGGAGTTGAAGCATCCAATGATTTCTTCAACGGTGCTTCCAACGTTCGTGCATTGCAACGTATAATTGCTCGATGTCAATTGCCTACCGAATGGGAGCGTGTTATGATCCAATGGTTTGCCAATAGCCTATATGGTACTACACACACACTTGAACCCCCATTTGATTTGTACATTTTGGTGTACGCATTTCTCTATTACGAAGTTGACGTTGGACGTTACATCATTAGTAGGATTTGTGACATATCGCTTGGCAGTAGTGGTGATGGTTATATCTACTTTCCTTTTCTTATCACGGCGTCGCAAGAGATTTTAACGTACCGGAGGATGACACGGATGACATTTCTTCGGAAACCTCCACTGTCATCTATAGTGACCACCCTTGGTTTGTTTAACTTTTCTATCGTATTTATTGTTTGCTTTTAATGCTTGCTTTGACTAGTAATTGATGTCCTATCGATGTCGTATTGTAAGCTCCATAGACTTCAGACTGAAACGGAGTTAAGACATCGAGTTATGTTCCATTATTTCTTGTTTTATCTACTCGCAATTGTAATGGATGATCTTCGACCATCACATGAGGGGACTATCATGTTGTTTCTATAAAAGTGTTTTGACGACAGATTTAATAAAAGCGTCTTTTCACGTGAGTCATCAATGGTTAGTTCGTGCTAAATTCGCACGGCATCGTTAAAAAATCACACGGGATCGTTGGAATTCACACGAGTCTTAGCTCACACTTACCTTCTCAATCAATGCTAGTTTTGACTTGTCATTGATGTCATATCGATGTCGTACGTCATAGGTGTCATTAGGGTGCAGAGTCACTATTGTTATTGATACAGTGACGCGTCTTTTCACGTGGGTCATCAATGGTTAGTTCGTGCTAAATTCGCACGGCATCGTTCAAAATTCACACGGGATCGTTGGAATTCACACGAGTCTAAGCTCACACTTTACCTTCTCAATCAATGCTAGTTTTGACTTGTCATTGATGTCATTTCGATGTCGTACGTCATAGACCCTCTCAATCAATGCTTTTTTTGAAAAAAAAATCTATATATTAACCATTCCTTTTACCAAAGCATTTCTACAAATTTTCCAATACACAGATACAATATAAAAATTTCTACAACGTCATTATTTGTACAACATCAAGATTTCTACAAATTTTCCAATCATATAATCAAAATAATTACAATATCAAAATTTCTACAACGTCATTATTTGTACTACATCAACATTTATACAAATTTTCCAATACAAATTTTCCAATCAAAATAATTACAATATCAAAATTCTTACAACGTCAAGATTTCTACAACATCAACATTTCTACAAATTTCCTGATCGGCTAAAACTCGGTATCCAATCTTACCGGCAGTGTACCGGGTCTAATTGTAGTGTAGTCTGGTGAATCAAGTGTCGAATCCTCAGGGAAAAGAAAATGTAATTTAAAATGTGGCTAAACACCAATTAGCTATTATTATCTTGATCTAAGTCGCAATTCTTTTTAATTAGAGCTATTCAAATGATAAATAAGTAAATATTTATATATATATCAATATAATAGATAATTAAGAATAACTAACCAAGACAATGTTATTGAATTATGCTCTCTTTTAGTTTAATGGATGTGATCAAACTTCTTATTTTAAAGTGTTATTGATTATGTGAAACGGTATACTCCTCGCCTAACAAATTCCCTCATACGAGTGCACGAATTCGTTCTATGCCTCCTCCTTGGTAAAACCGTAATTAAACCTAATGATTTGACATGATAATCTCTCGAGTATAAATATTCTCGTCCCCGGATAAGAAAGAGGGTTCCGTTTGTCGACGGCCAATTTTACCTTCCGGTCTTTCTACCCTTTTCTCATACCCTAACGTCTCGGTCAGTTCATGATTAGGTTATGGTTCTGTCCATACTGGTTAATTACATCAATACAGACTATCAATTAGTTCAAGTAGAAAGAGATTCATCATATTCAATTTTTAATCATATTTTAACTTAGTCATCATTCATTTCCCTAAAAGAGAAACATATTTCAATTACACGTCTTGGCTAGTTGTATAGTTAGCATACATACATTATTACTAGTAGAGAAAATTGTATATAAAAAAAAACAAACATAATAACACCAGAATATTACCGATTACAATTGTTGAAATGAGGCTTCGTCCTCTGCATGGCACAACAGTGATAAATTCAACAATCTTCAATAATTATTCTAACTATTACAACAATACTACTACTTTTTTTATGGCGTAATACCCTCGAAATAATATTTACGAGAGAGTAGATAAGAAAATATAATGACGAGAGATATATATATCGCCTCTATCTCCTCCTCTTTCACCTCATAAATGAGGTTTTTTTGTATCTATTAGATTTTTATATGTTATTTTACTATCTTTTAATATTTTTAGATAAAATTAATCAATAATATATATAAAATGTGATAATATTTTGTTATAAATTTAACATATATCATTTCCCAATATACATAATTCGAAATGTCCAATATCTTATAACCATAATTTCTACAATATCAAAAATTGTACAATATCATTACTACAATTTCCAATATCTTATAATCATAATTTCTACAATATCAAAAATACTACAATATCAAAAATTTTACAATATCATTACTACAAAATTTATAAAATTAAATCACAATTTCAATTTTTTTTGGGTCAATACATAAACATACTATATCACAATTTCGAAACAAAAATTTCAATAACATTATTATATCACAATATCGATAACATTACAATATCACAATTTGAAATAAAAAGTTGCAGTTCATTAAAATTTGGGGGCAAATTCATCAAAATTAAACCTAATAAACTGTAAATAACTTACTAGAGGATATTCTTCTAAATTAATAACGGCCATTGTTGTATGAAGCTTCAATCCACTCCCGGTTCCAATTCCACGCAATGTAAACTAACCCGTGTCAAACACCTTCTTGCCCGTGAGAGGTAATTCCTTCCACGTGAAATTAATCAACAGATGTGGGGATAGGGATGTGGGGCTGTGCGAAATTTTTCTTTTGGTGTGTGGGGGCGATTTTTTTCCAGATAAAAAGTGAGGAAGAAGAAGATAAAGTGCCTTGTATATGTTTTAGTATTTCCACGGGCCCGTGGATATTTTCCACGTTGCGTTTCACATTCCACGTGGCCCTAATTAAAATTTCCCCCAGGTCACGTGGAAATTCAATTTTTGGCACCATTTGAATTTCCACGTGAACCATTCGAATTCCACGCCATCTGGTGAAAAATTTCCACGGTCCCGTGGAAATAGGCACGGGCAACATAAAAAAAATGTCAGGCCTGAACAGACCTGACTTGAAATATGGGTGTCTACAGTGACCTGAATGTATATTTTCTCTAATATATTTGGGCTCAGACCGTTTGACAATGATCGAAAATATTATTAAAAACATCGAGTCAGGAAGACTGCGTGAGATTATGATCGATGATGATAAAGAAGGAATTGTTTCCGCGCATTTACTAGTAAAGAAGGTTTGAATTTAGTTGGGTGTGTCGAAGGAGGTTCATCCTCCTCCCATGTAATTATGTTTTGTGCCGCTGAACGCGCTTAATAAAATGACTTTTACCTTAATAATAATAATAAATAAATAATGGAGGAGAAGAAGGGTTTTCTGATCTGATCTCAAACCTACCATTAAAACTCATTACGATTTATGTTATACCCAAAGTATTACAATGCGAAAATAAAAATAAAGAACAGAAAAGATGAAGAACAATTTATTATATTCTGGAACGACAACAAACAACAAAAATGTAACCGGGACGAGCTAATCTCTGTCCTTAAGACAATTATGCTCCGGCAGTACCCATGGTTTAGCACTTGTCTCCCAGGATAACCCAATTACCTGTTCAGAATTGAGGTACTTCAGCATCTGAACTCAACGAACTCTTGGTGCTTCAGAATCTCTTCAACTAAAAATGCAAGTGTTTAAGTGATTTGTGTTGTCTTTCAATACCATTCCCATTGCAAGAGAGGACCCTATATATAGGAGGAAGGAGCAGCCTTGAAGTGTGTGAATTGATGGTCACTAAACCATCAGGTTGAAACTGCTCTTGTATTAAAGCCATATGAGCTGAATCGAACTCGAACTCGAACTGAACCTGACTCTGACTCATACTCTCAGCTCGAATCTGATTTATTGGACTTGGATAATATCCAGATAAACTTTGTCCGAAAAATATAATACTGCCTCAGGCCCAGAAGGCCCATTCCCCAAAGCCCAAGCCCAAGACCAAAGTCAATGGTCACGGACACGGGCGGGCGGCGGCGGCGCGCGCGCGCTTGTGGCATTTTTTAGTAAACACTCAGCCCACTAAAACCACTCCGAGTTCTCTCCATTTCTAAGAGATTATACCAACAACAAAACTTCCACCACTTAAATATTGAGGAAATGTTGGCACATTTCCCAATGTGGGATTAAGAAGTTTGTCTTTTCAACTTCCTTTTCACACCTTTTCAACTACCCACTTTAAGCCTTAATTTCTCATTCACCCGACATCCGAATTGAATGATTCAAAACCTTATTTTCAACTACGTCTTACGTAATTTCCAAAGTCATCACTAACTCTTGATAATATATAAAAGAGTTATACCGAAATCGACTCTCAAAGTGGTTTCAATAAATGATTAAAAAATCATTTTAAAATGTTATAAAACATTTTTTCCTTATATCCTCATATATCTCCAACATTTTATACATTTTCTACGAAGAACAATAATTCATAATGCTTTACCATCTGGAAGCATAAGCAGTGGCATATGTAAAATTTGTAATGAGATGGTCGAATCCACATGGCACTGTCATTTTGAATGTCATATCAAAAGGCTATTTGGAAGACGTATCGTGAAGGTAGTTACTGGAGTCGAATTCGAGTATCTTCATTTTATGAATTTATGGATATTCTTTTGGCGAAGGAAGATGATTTAGGTCAAGCAAAAATCGTCTGCATGTTCTGGCACATTTGGAAGGCTAGATGCGCCTGGCTATATGATAACAAACCAGTTAGCATCTCTTCCCTTATACATACAGCAGAGACAGAGGCATCAGAATACATCAATGCAACCACCGCTAACAGGCACCCGACGGTGCGACATGAAACAAAATGGCAACCTCCCATATGGGAACAATTAAAATAAATGTTGATGCGGTTGTTAGTGACCACTCAATTGCTGTAGGTGTTCTTGCACGAGATCATAATGGGAAAATTATACATTCATTTTCAAAGAAGCTTGAGGGAGGGTATGAGACAAGCATAGCAGAGGTTCTACCTATGTACCATGCAATTTTCCAAGCTATTTGTTGAGGTTACTTTAATGTCATTTTTGAAGGTGATTCACTCACGGTCATAAACAATCTTTCGTCAAAGGCTGAAGACCTCTCATACCTTGGAAGCATTATTGTAGACTGTCGTATTTTCTTAAGTGGCTTCACTCTAGTACATTTTTCTTTTGTAAAGAGAGAGGGAAATCATCATGCCCATCTTCTAGCTAAGGCGGGCTTAAATCTTGTTGGTAGTATGGCTTGGGGTACGACCCCTCCCCTCAATGTACTTCTTGCTACTATGGTTGATAACGAATAAAATGTTGTGTTGGTTTCTCAAAAAAAAAAATCACATAAAAGGGGACTGCGTGGGATTTATTTTTTATTTTTATAATGTACTCCGTCCCAAAATATAAGTCCATTTATTTTTTGATTTTGTCATATAATATAAGTCAATTTACAAAATCAATAAAGCATTTATTATATTTTTCTCTTTTTATCACTCATTTATTATATACTCACACATTTTTCATTACTTGTATTAATAGCAGTCAAATATTATTTTAGACCTTCTTTCCATCAAAATTAACGATACACAACTAAATTACGGATGATCTGTCTGTCTTCAGTTGCTTAGCGTGTGACTGTCTTGCACTTTCGTCAGCCTTTGTTTCTACTTCCTTTACATTTGCCAAGCGCACTTGCAATATTCCGGCGTATTTATTGGCTAAACACGGGTTAGATCGTATTGTTTGAGAACAACCCCTCCTCATGAAGTAATTGCCGTTATTGTAGACTTGACTTAATAAAAATGTTTATTTTCTTCAACAACAAAAAAAAAACTAAATTAACCCACTTTCTCAATCTGTACGAAAAATTCTAAACGAATTTATATTTTGAGACGAATTTTATATCGTGACATGCGCTTTGGGGATAAATATGCCAGCTCTATGGATTAATTTATGAACTAGTAGTAGATATTAATGGAGACAGTTGACTCAGATCTATCATTGTTTTGACGCTAATATTACAATGTACTATGCAATAATCAAACAAGAAAGAAAAGAAAAAACACTTTTAATTTTTCGAAAGACTGCTAGCTGTTTTTAACTATTGATCCAACAATTCGTATAACCTGGGAGAGTTGCCTTATCAATCATATCTAAAATATGAACAATTGTATTTATGTAGGCTAGCACTATTGTAAGAGCAATTATGCTCCTGTCAGAACACATTTTCGGAACTATCCTTTTAAAAGAAAGAGAAAGTTTAACATCATAATGGTTTGTTGACCAAAAAAAGGGTAAAATTGTCTCATTGCTCTGGTATTAATGGATTCGCTTTGGCAATAGCACTCCCCATTTATGTAAATCAACAGATATTACGATTACATGAATGCAAAAATGAAAATGAAAGACCCGAGGTGAGTGAACAATCAATTCTTAAGATAAATTGCTTTGATATATTGTCTACGGTACTAGCAATTGCCTTCATGACACAATAGTTTATACGTTCAATTAATGTGGCGACACTTCAAACTTTAAACAACGACAAACTCTACGGTGTTCATATCGTTTCAACAAAGGCAGAAAACTACTACTAAATGAAATGCTAAATTTGTATGTAATACTTGCTAAATCCGTGTCTTGAATTTCCGGTTATTGAAGAATTCATAGGAAACCAAACTTGGAGTCCCAGATTTTCTACATATAGTATAATTGAAATCTGGGAAAAATATCGTCCTCAAAACTTAGGTTGTGAGGTGATGGAAGTCTAACTTTTAATATGACGGGTGAAACAATCACAAGTATCTAATGTGTGCACTTTAACAGTAAGTTCTTGATAGATTGTAATAAGGCTTATCCGAAATTAATCCCGAAGTAGACCATTTTTTTAACTAATTAATAAACGTCAGTAGGCTTCCGGCCCTAATATCGCTACACCATATTTAAAGAAGACATCAATTATACACCTTCGACATTTATATATTTTTTGTGATATGTGTATATTAAATTTGATAGTTATTGAAGACCACCATGCCTTAAATCACTCAAAAGGGATAAAGGAAAATAGTAAAAAATAGTTTTGGAAACATTCTCATCCAAAAATAAATAAATTATGTCACCTCGTTACTATATCATATCGGCTCTTATTAAAAACCGTGCCTAGGAATCTAGAAGCCTTATCCATGAATTGGACAGTTTGCCTCTATTTTTATTTTCAGATCCACCGAATAATAAAATTTGTCCAATATTGTTATATGCAGGGGCGTGTAAAGGCACATTTATTTTTATTTTTGGCACTATATTACTCTTGGCATTATAAAATATTATTTCGGCAGCCGGTGATTTTTTATAAAGAGAACGTTGGCAGTGCCGGCCCAATAAGGAAGTGGAGGAAGCGTTGGCTTAAGGCCCCAACTATCCCAGGGGCCCGAAAATACGTGTCTTACAAACAAACGATAATTAATAATGATAATTAATAAATATTCAAATATTTTTCAGTTATTTATTGTAGTCTAGTTGGTAAGGATATTGACTCTTACTTAAAAGACTTGAGTTTGAATCCTGGCAACATCATATTTTTTTTTTTTTTTCTGACTCCTTTAAACCACTTTGGGCTTTTTTTGTTTCTAATATTTCAGTAAATTTATTGACTAATTTAAACCACTTTGATCATTTTGAACACCGACATATTATCACTATATATATATATGTGTGTGGTTTATATTGGCACGACATAATTACTACCCACACCGTTTTCTTATTTTATTTATATTATTTCAGCCAATTTTTGACTGCTTTAAATATCTTTTGGGTCTTTTGAACCTTGATATATTAGCACTTGTTGGAGAAAATAGAGGAAAAATGATTTAATCGATTTTATTGATTTTTAATCATTTTTTACAACTACTTTTAAAAAAGCGAGTTCGATAAGACTTTTATTAAAGTTATCGAGACTTTATTAAAATAATTGGAAACTACGTGCTACGTTGTTGACAATAGGATTTTAAATCATTCAATTCGGAGTACGGGTGAATAAGATATTAACGCTTTAAGTGTTGTGAGATTTGGGTAGTAAAGTAGTATAAAACTTTATCCCACATTGGAACATGAGTGTTCCAATGTCAAGTATTTATATGATGATAGTTGATGATTGGTATAAGCTCCTAGAGAAAGGGAGAGAGTTCAGAATGGTTTTGGACAGACGATGTTCTGCTAAAATTGCAACACGCGCGCGCGCCGCCGCCTGCCCGTGCCCGTGCCCGTAGACCGTTAGGCTTGGGCTTGGGCTTGGGGAATTGGGCCTTCGTGGCCCAAGGGCCTTGGGCTGGGCAAGTATTATCTTTTTGAACTCCAGAAATTTCGGCTGAGTGAAGCTGAAATTCGGCTAAAGGCCGCTCCAGAAATATCGGCTGAGTGAAGCTGAAATTCGGTCAAGGGCCGGCGGCTGAGTGAAGCTGAAATTCGGCCAAGTGCCAGCGGCAGAGTGAAGCTGAAATTCAGCCGAGTGAAATAAGTCACTAAATGATGACTGGGTGAATAAATAAGAAACTGTCATCATTAATATTGATATTAAAGTTGAAGTAGTGGGAGTTATGCAATAATGAAATTTATTGTTGAGACTCTTCCACTGCTTGTTTAGTCTCTATATAAACAAGCCTCCACAAGTTGGAAAAAAATACAAGTGATACACTAGAAACAACACAAGATAGAATTCAAGCATACATTTCATTGCATAAAATTTTCTTGTGCATTCATAGTGAAGAGATTTTGGGCATTGTCAGAGTTTGACGTAGTTCAGAAATTGAAGTACCTCTTTTTTGAACAGGTAACTGAGTTATCCTGAGAGACAATTGCAACAACCGTGGGTACAAGCCGGTGCAAATTTGTCTTAAGGACAGAGTGCAACTCGTCTCAGTTTGCTTATCCTTTTATATTTTTATGTTACATATTTGTAATTATATTTATATATTGAATTGGAAATAAAATTGTCTTTATTTTCTGAATATTTATTTTATTCGCATACGGGTATAACGGCACCATCCGAGAACCCTCCAATATATATATATATGTATATATATATATATATATATATATATATATATATATATATATATATATATATATATATATATATATATATATATATACGGTTTAGTTATACGGTTTCTATTGGCACCACATAACTACTACCGACACCCCTTTCCCGCCCCTTTAAACCACTTTTGGGCCTTTTCAAACCTGATATATTAGCATCCTCCGAGATATATATATATATATATATATATATATATATATATATATATATATATTTCTATCCGCACCACATAATTACTACTCACAATGTTTTTTTATTTTGTTTTTATTATTCCAGCTCAATTCATTAACTCATTTAAACATCTATTTTGTTTTTAGGGGGAAGGGGCTACAAGGACAAAAAAATGATAAATGGGTCCAGAAGGACAAAATTCAAAATCAGAGATTAGTAAGGACAAATTGCTAATATAGTGACAAAAATGCCCCTTTATAATTTTAATAGTAACGATCGAACAGTAGTAACAACCCATAAAATATCGTAAACTCCAATGAAAAAATAGTAACAACCTAAAAACAAGTAGTAACAGCCCATAAAATATCGTAGCATCCAATGGAAAGTAGTAACAGCCTAAAAACAAGTAGTAACAGCCCGTAAAATATAGTAACGGCCAATAAACAAGTCGTAACAGTCCGTAAAAATGTCGTAACATCCTAAAAATAAGTAGTAACAGACTAAAAATAAATAGTAACAGCCCCGTAAAATGTAGTAACGAGTAATAAACAAGTAGTAACAGCCCATAAAATAGATAAAGTATATCAAAAAAATAGTAACGTTACAAAATTAATAGTAACAACCCTAAACCCTAAACTTTTTCAAAAAAATAAAAAAATAAACAGTCTGCTTCGCCGGCGTTCAATTCCGATCATTCAGCTCCGGCGGCACAACCGTCACCCCTCTTTCTCCTCCCCAACCCCTGCTTCTCCTCCCCAAATCGTTCAAAAATTCAGTGCTTCGATTCAAAAATTGCAAATTCAGAGCTTCGATTTATCACTACAAAAATGTGATATTAACAGGGAATTAAATCAGTAATTTACATAGAATAAAACCCAGAAATTGACCAATGATTCAATCAATTCAATCGATTCGAATTCACCAATGATTCTTCATCAATTCACCTATTGTTTTTATTATTCCACCAATTCATTAACTCATTTAAACATCTTTTAGGTGCTTTTGAACTCGATATATTAAGCACCCTCCAATATATATATATATATATATATATATATATATATATATATATATATATATATATATATATATATATATATATATGCGGTTTATCGGCACCACATAATATTTACCGACACCCTTTTTTGTTCATTTACTTCTAGCAGCATATATGTATTTCTTTTTTTACTTTCGGCACCACACTAGGAACACGAGTGCCACTGACGTTCCTTTTTGATAATAACGTCATTGGACTGTCGTTTTTCACCAATGATACATTTATTTATTTATTTGGTTGGAAATAGACACAGAAGAAAAAAAATAAAAATAAAAAAATATATATATATATAGAAAAAAATAAACTTCGAACTAAATGACCTAAATATTCTACAAAAAGAGATGTTTAATTTTACTACTTTGTAGGTATGTTTTGAGGCTATCAATGAATTGAATTTTGTATCTACGAATGTTAAAAGCGCGATATTGAAGTAATATTTTGTGAAAATGTTTTTAAATATATATATATATATATATATATATATATATATAAAAACTTCGAACTAAGAGGCTAATTCTACGTCTTCGCCGAAGGCCCAAAATTTCTAGGACCGGCCCTAACGTCGGTGTCACCGCGTGGTGTTCTTGTTGAACACCAACGCCGGTGACACTGGCGTTGGTGTTGAACAAGGAACACCAGTGACGCCGACGTTTCCTTTATTAAAGTGTTAAAATTTAGAAACGTCAGTCCACGACTTTCCACTGGTGTTCCTTGTTGAACACCAACTTCATTGAAGTTGGTGTTCAACAAGGAACACCAGTGGCACCGACGTTTTTTCATCCGAAAAAATAATAAAAAAATAGGTGCCGGAAGTAAAACCCGGGGTGCCTTTAGAACCCCCATATATATATATATATAAGAATAATAATGTGTTAAATTAGAAAAATTAGTTAATATTTATGACTTTAATATCAAAACGATAATAACACATTTGAAATATAATTAATGCAATAATATTTTCACTCAATCATCTCTTAATAAACAATGGTATATTTAGAAAGACACAATAAATAGTCGGTTGGAAATGTAATTGCGACAATTAAAAGTAAAGACTCCCTCCGTCCCAATATGTTTGGGACATATTCTTTTTATAAATGTCCCAAAATAAGTCTCATTACTAATGTTCAGACTTAAAGTTGCTTATTAAATGTCTAAAATGCCCACATATCAACATATATTGAAAAATACAAGGACAATATAAAAGGGATATAATTATAAATTAGTCATATTTTTAATGACTAGACAATGTAATAAATGATGTTTTTTTAAATTTCATGAGTTCCACAATGTCCCAAACAAATTGGGGCGGAAGGAGTATATTTTTTGACAGCTACGACGGTTACATAATAGGAATAGAGCTGGTGGAGCCTGTGTTAGGCTACAAGCTAAGCGGTATAATGTAAAAAGTGTTTTCTCAAAGTCTCCGGTATCCGAGATCAATTAGCCTTAACTAATCAAGTGATGAGTACAATTATATTTCCGAATTAAAGTCAAAGTAAAAATAATGATATATTCACAGTAAAACTGACTTAGCAAAATCAATGATATAAAATGTATATGGTACCGTATATTTTATTATGGATAATAGTATTTTTTTTTATTATTTCTATAATAATAAAGTGTAGTGATTCATTAATAAATGTTACCATCACGCCAGTTCATGTTGCCCATAGAGTTTTATTTATAGCGTGCTCAATTCTATGTGCTTGCACCGTAAGCTATGTTGCACGGACACGGACACGGACACGCCGCACGACACGACACGCGCGCGACGCCCGCTAATTCTAAAATTTAAGGACCCGACACGCCCCGACACGTTACATATAATATATATATACACACATATATATGTATATACACACATATATACATCTATATATACATATATATAAGATATGTAATACTTAAACTCTATCAATATCTAAAATAGATATTTGTTATCATACGGTGTCAAAAGTAAAAAGAAAATTATGATTTGACTTTCAAAATATTACAAATTAAGTGTAAAAAAACGATTGTCTATAACAAAAAAACATATAAACATAATACAAAGTAATCGAAATAGTAATTGTATATTTTCGGGTTTCATCAAAAAAAACATTGAAAAAATTGTGTTCAGAGGTGTCGGGAGGTGTCGGCGCCGTGTCGGAGGTGTGTCGACGACGTGTCGGAGGTGTGTCGGATATTAAAATTTTAAATAATATTAATTTAATCGGCCGACACGTATCATAGACCGTAAGTGAAGAAAAGGAAAAAAGGAAAAAGAAAGAAAAAAAGGAAAAAGGAAACAAAAAAATTCGAACAGTTTTTACGGGAAAAAAAAAGGCACATACAATCATGCATCCAGACTTAACAACTTCTTCACTTAACTCCTCCACCGATCGGCGATTTCGTGTTCTGGCTAATCACTTCACCGAAGGATCATTGATGGATTCGACCACAGCCACGGTCTACGCTTCTCCGACGGCGGCGTCTGCAGGTGGTGTTGGTTCGGTTTTCTCGAATGTTGTTCAGGCTCCTGAAGATCCAATTCTCGGCGTATATCCCTCTTTCTCTCTCTCTCTTAAATATCTTTTCTAACATTGAAGAAAAACCTAGAATTGGCGTGGGAAATATATTTTTTGGTTTGTTTGAGAAAAGCATAGGTGGTAAATAACAATTAACAAGTGAAAAGACTTTGAGTTCGATGTGTAGTTTGTCTGATGCAAGTGAAATTGTTCAATTTTATCATAGAGTGATCTCGATGGGTTGATGTTTTTAGAAATGGTAATTTAGTGTGGATTAGAGCTTGAACATTGAAAAAAGTAAGCAAAAACGAGCTATCTGAAGGTATATGATGAGTATTACGGAAGATTAAGTATGCTAATTGAAAAAGTATGTTCAATTTTTTGTTGTCTCTAAGAAATACTTTGTAGCAGTTTGGATGAGGTACTGTAATCCAATTAAAATGATTATTCTTTTGCTTGTGTTCTGCAGTTTGTTTTTGTGAACAATTGTTAGTGCTTCAATAACCACTTGGTACAACATTCGTACAACGGTTGTATTATAAAATTTGTCATATAATAGACTTGGATTCCTTTTTGATACTGATCTTACATTCTCTGGTATTTTGATCTATTAATGTTTCTGGAGAGTCTCGATAAATCAAGAATGCATCCGGTGATAAGCGTGTACCTTGATCTTATAAATGTTTTTGGAGGAAAGGAAGAAATTCTAACTGCGACTTGTGTTGGCCTTTTATAAACACATTTCAGCACTTTCATCCCTGAATTATATCTTTAAATGGTGACAAAAATGAATGAATCGTGTAGTGACAGTGGTGACGATGTTTTTTTAATGCTTAATTGCATACTTGCATAATATTGGGTATTATGCACTGTCTTTGGTTTGATTCTTATTTTTGTACCAGTTATCTTTCTGTGTTTATGCCTAATAATGGAAACATATAACTTTAGTTATATTTCCATCTTGTCTTTAGTATGATTCTGTTGTAATTCCTTTTTTTGTTCTTTTCTTTTGTCTTCTCCTAATAGGTGACTGTTGCATACAACAAAGACACCAGCCCACTGAAGCTGAACTTGGGTGTTGGAGCTTACCGAACGGAGGTGAATTTTTCGATTTAGTGAAATTTTACTGGAGCTATTTTGTGAGGATTTCAAAAGGTGGCTAGTGAAATTTTACTAGAGATATATGGGCCTGATCTTACTTTCCTTTCAAAAATCCACCTTTTACATCTTTTTGCTGTGCTAAATTTTTTCTAGAAAATGTTTATCCTCGTTGCTACATGAAGTAGATGGCCTTGAGTCAAGTCTGAATATTTGCATTCATACTGATTCTTATGCTTGTTCATTGTCTAATTCGTCACCTTTCACAGGAGGGAAAACCACTTGTTTTGAATGTCGTAAGGAAGGCAGAGCAACATCTAGTTAATGACAGGTAAGGTATCTTTTTTTTATAAGTAGGTCAAACCAAAACATCTATTTATGCAAAATCTTTAACATAATTTCTAATTAATTGCAGCTCCCGTGTGAAGGAATACCTCCCAATTGTTGGGTTGGCAGACTTCAATAAACTGAGTGCTAAGCTCATACTTGGGGATGATAGGTAATTTTGCATGATCAAACAGTGATGGCTCTATAGCTGGAGCCTTTATATGTTAGTTGTTTGGGTTTTCTCTGGCATGGGATATGTTTGGATCTTTGTCAACTGAACTAGAAACTGGAAAGTCGCAAGCCCTTTTTCATTTTTATTACTATCTTATGTCATTTTTGCCTGGTAAACAATGAAAATCTTATAAATTGCTTGTTTCAATTGAATGTTACAATTAGGTCATTACCCTACGTGCAAGTTGTCAATTGAACTGATAGTCGTTTGGTATGTATTGAATTTTGTACCAGGAAGAAGTTTGCGAGTTTATTTTCATTCTTAGTAATTCCAAACCTTTTTCCTCAAAAAGATACAAATAAAACTAAAAGTAATTCTAAACCTTTTATACGTATTTATATGTATGCATGGTAAATCAGAATTGCTGTTCATTCAATTTGTTTATGTTGAAGAGTCTGAGCTTTATATCCTTTTTGTTGAATTTGTATAGCATAATACTTTTTCAAATATGATCTAATCAATCAGTGTATAGCTGCAATTTGATTTTTCTGTGTTGGCTGTGACGATCATTTATGGATCAGTGGATGTTTTGCATCTTTGTTTTAGATCAGTGTTGTATGAACATTTACTCCTTTAGGCTTGAAAGTTGACTACTGCCACATGCTCAATCTCAGCTTTAAGTCTATAACCAAATGAGGGTTTCTTCTCGCACACATATCGTTACCAGGCCAGCTGCCCATGTCTTTTTATCTGATTATTCATTGCTTGAATGTAGCCCTGCAATTCAGAAAATAGGGTCACTACCGTCCAATGCTTATCCGGAACTGGCTCACTGAGGGTAGGAGGCGAGTTTTTGGCTAGACATTACCATGAAGTGAGTGTTTTTTGTGTCCTTTTTCCAGCAGGAGGAATGTGCTGCATATTTACCCCTTCTAGTTGCTTCTTACTTACAAAGCTTGGTGATTGATGCAGAGAACTATATATTTACCCAAGCCAACATGGGGTAACCACATAAAAGTTTTCAATTTGGCTGGTTTAACCGTAAAGAATTACAGCTACTATGATCCATCAACCCGTGGACTCAACTTCCAAGGTTATTTGAGTTTATAATTCTTATGTCTGAATTTTTTATGTGTCTGATCGCACATGACCAACACTCCCATTATCTACATTTGGTTGTTTCTTTTCACCTGAAAAGTTGTTTTACATGACTCTCATAACCAAAAGAGAATTGTTCACTGCCGTTGGTTTACAACCGTTAGATCATATTGATTAGGTTAGGTCATTCATTGCAAGCATGATGTAATGGTTATTAGGATGGCGGTATATTGTGCTGTTACAGCAATTTAGATTTTTTTTTCTAAAGCTTACATTGCTAATAACTGATATAAGTTTCTTTGCGTGATTTCTTCAATATTAATGAAGTGAATATGCAAAGTGTTTATGTTTTCATTACGAATCTTACAACATTTTAAACTCTAAAATAGCCAGCGATACTTTTTTCGCCTCAAATCGTGAAAATCGTAGCTTGTAAACTGCAGTTGCCCTTCTTTTCTTCATACATGTATTGTAGAAAGATAGATTTGAGCGACTAGTGTCTTGGTTTTCTTGTTACTCATGATCTGGAACTGAGTATTGATAAAAGAAGAATGTAGTTCTGATCTTAGTTAAGAACTAAAAATATTATCCTCGTCTCTTTAGTATGTGGAGTGGGTACAAGCATGTTTCCGTGTCTATATGATTGCTTTATTTGTCTTTACGAGCCTTGATTCAGTTTTGTTATTTAAATAGGTTTATTGGAAGACCTTGGATCCGCACCGCCAGGAGCAATTATTCTTCTGCATGCATGTGCTCATAATCCTACCGGGGTGGATCCAACTCCTCAGCAGTGGGAGCAAATTAGGCAATTAATGAGATCGAGATCACTGTTGCCTTTCTTTGATAGCGCTTATCAGGTGGGTGGTTATGTTTTCCTTTATGTGGTAGAAGTTTGTATTGAGCCTTTCTTTGATAGCGCTTATCAGGTGGGTGGTTATGTTTTCCTTTATGTGGTAGAAGTTTGTATTGAAAAACGGATTATTTCATGAAGCTAAATTGGCTTAACTCTCATTTTTGCATCTTAGGGTTTTGCTAGTGGAAGCCTAGATCAAGATGCACAACCTGTGCGTATGTTTGTCGCAGATGGTGGTGAGTGTCTAATAGCGCAGAGTTATGCAAAGAATATGGGCCTTTATGGAGAACGTGTTGGTGCCCTAAGCATTGTAAGTTAGAAATGATGTTATCTATATTTGGTTTCTTCTCCTAGTTGCTTTTCAAAAGATAGAAAGAGTTGGGTTCAAGGTGATTTTTACTGCGCAGTGTCTCAATGATGAGATTTACTATCATTTAATCAGAACACGACAAGTGCTGTCAAACACAAGGGAAACAAGCCCTTAAACAATTCAAACCGCAAAGCGCGCAAAAAATCAAGGCATATGTTGTGCTTTGATTGGATGATAATGGATCTTTTCACTGCAGACACTCTGCAGTAGAATTTCGTAGGGATTGCAGTCAGCATTTCCCCATCTTGGAATGACCTCTGATTGCCGTCTTGTTGATTTGGATTGCATATGAAATTATGGCGGCTGTCTTATTTTGTTCATCTACGTGCTGTGTCATCTACGTGTCTCAAATCTCATTCAACATCGACAGGTCTGCAAGGCATCTGACGTGGCAAGTAGGGTTGAGAGCCAATTGAAGCTGGTCATCAGGCCTATGTATTCAAATCCACCCATTCACGGGGCATCAATTGTTGCAACGATCCTTAAAGACAGGTAGAATGTTTGATTCCTATTGTCCTGTATTTTCCTAAATCTGTGCCTGTATATTCTGTACCTGCGTATCCACACGTGTATCTGTACCTGTGCAATCTAGAGTACCGTTGTATGATTCTTTCTTTCAAACGACGGGCACAGATAATTCCGGAAGTTACTTTTACACTGAATTATGCCAATGCACGATATAAGTTAACAAGACTGCTAAAATTGCATAGATGACATGTTTTCTTCTAACCACCAACTATTGTCAGTGTCAAACAGTTAGATGTTTAAATTTGGTTTTCATGTCTGTGTGTGGATGCAGTAATTTGTATCAGGAGTGGACAGTTGAGCTGAAAGCAATGGCAGATCGCATTATCACCATGCGCCAGAAACTATTTGATGCTTTACGTGAAAAAGGTAAATAACTTCTTTTTTTTTAGTATTTTATCTTATTTTTGGTCACATGTGCACATGTTATAATCAGTTATGTCTGGGCTATACATACTGGCATGTTTCGCACTACATCCTGTAGAGCTTTGCAGAACTTTTGTGGCGTCATCCAAACCGACTTGAGATGCAAATTTAATTTAATAGCTGTAGTTCTATCTCATTTTCTAATAACATCTTTGGTATATTTAACAATATGCAAATTGGGACTAGAGTCGCATCATTCAGCACATCTGCATGGTTTCCGATGGGTGGAATTGAATGTTAATTAGTACTTGGTGTTCATGGCAGGTACGCCTGGGGACTGGAGTCACATCATCAAGCAAATTGGGATGTTCACATTTACTGGGCTCAACTCTGAGCAAGTGGCCTTCATGACTAAGGAATACCACATCTACATGACTTCTGATGGGTAATAATAACTTTGATCTCGTAATTGCAATATTTTCATTATATGTTACTCCATTCTGTCCCTTTTCTCATGACAAGTTTGACACGCTAGCATAAATGCAAAATCCTCTAGTACTTCATGTTATATGATACAACATAGTTTCTATAGTTTTATGTTCCCTTTTCTACCGTTAATGTCATTTTTGTCAAAGTACCCAATTTCTTGACTCGGATGGTTAGTGGTACGAGAATGCCTTTGGGTTAAAGGGTTTGATTCCTCCTGGGAGGGTCAGATGCCAGACTTTCTAGGTGGCTTTAACGTGTTATAGAGTTCCAGGGTAGATAGATCGAACCCTTGGGTAAGAGCCAAAGCGTACAAGCACTCAGAGTGTGGTCCAAATGTCTGGGAGTCCTCAGGACCTACTTCCCTAAAAAAGTGCTAATTTGTCCCATATCCTATGTTGAGAATTTGCTTAAAAACTCTTCATTCCAAGCCTTCCCTGGGGTCTCCCTTAGTGTCCTTTCTTGTCTTTTAACAATTGTGCTATTGATTATGCAGACGAATCAGCATGGCAGGGCTTAGCTCAAGGACAGTGCCTCACCTTGCGGATGCTATACACGCTGCAGTCACACGAGCTGCCTGATCCTGATCCTGACCCAGTAGCAAAATTAAGAGAAGGAATAAGGAACGCGTTGGAACCCTTTTGGAATGAGTTGTCTATTCGGCTTCATTATGATGGTTCTAGTAATCGTCGTTATTGCAATAAGAAACTCCCCATATTTCTGTTTTTGTTAAATGTCTTCACTTTTAAATTTATTGTGAATTTTTCTATGGCATGGTTACTGCTGTTAGATTTGGCATGGATTATTTTGGAACTATCTCACTCATATGCTTTTTGCCATTCCATTCTAAGACCAGGTTTTGTTAACTTGTTTTTTATTAGTACTTTATAATTTTGCATTAATGCTAGTCAACTGCAATTTTAGACTTTTTTACTTCAAATTTGGCATTTCTTACACTGCCTAAAAACTCAAAAAAATAAAATAATAAAAAATAGTAATGATACAACCGAAAACAATACACACAACATTAATCTAAACTTTTGATTAATGTGTGATCTAGATCAATCAATATAGTTCAAACATTAATCGATGGTGTAGATTAATGTTGTGTCAATTGGTTGTGGTCGTATCATTTCTCAATAACATTATAGTTCGGGAGAGTAGTTAAAGTGACATCATTCTTATTCTTTTTCTGATGTGATAGAAATAGAAATACATGTGATTGTGTCCCCTATGATCTGGAAATAATGATGTAATAGAAATAAATGTGGATGTGTTGTATATAATAGAAATAAACGTGAATGTGGTGTGTGTGTATATATATAAAAGAATGATGCAATGGCGGACCCAGAAATTTCTTCAGCGGAATAAAATGAGAAACTCAACTGCTGGGTTTAAAATAGCTAAAAAAAAGTAAACTCTTGGAGATATTTTGAAAATTGATTTTCAAATTCTATCCCAGAAATTTCTTCAGCGGAATAAAAAGAGAAACTCAATTGCCGGGTTTCAAACTCGAACTAGCCACCTTAAGGTTAGTAATAAACTTTGTAACCAATTGAACTAAACAGGCAATTACAGTAGAATTTGTCTTCAGTAATATACATACACATTTTTTAATATTATTAGAAAGGTATATTAGTCGATTTACGCGGAAATTTGATGTGGGTCCGTCCATGGGCCCCACCCTTGTCTGTGGAGGTCCGCCTCTGGGATGATGTGGTCTAGGCTGTACGTATTGAATGCTATTGTATGTCGCCTTCTCCTGCGAGAGCTTTTGAATGGTAGTGGTCGTTTATTTATTTTGAATGGTAGTGGCCCTTAACCAGGAAGTTTCGGATTCAGGTCCTGATGGGACAAAAAAGTGTGTAAAATAAAATTTAAAAAAAAAAAAAGAAAGTATTGCACATCAAAACCACTAATAAAAAGACAAGTATTTTTTTAAGTAAAAAAAAAAGGACAAGTATTAATTTATTTTTATTTTTTTGA
This sequence comes from Gentiana straminea, assembly GCA_036785695.1. NCBI lineage: Eukaryota > Viridiplantae > Streptophyta > Magnoliopsida > Gentianales > Gentianaceae > Gentiana > Gentiana straminea. The sequence goes on along the minus strand of JAVUPR010000266.1, from coordinate 14,173,405 downwards.
GGGGGACAAGTATCTGAAATGCATAAATTATTAAGCCAGACCACTATTATAAATGGAATACAAATATTTCAACCTAAACCCGCTATAAAAATAGTATATGGGAAACTTCATTTTACAGAGTTTATATTTAGTTTCCCTCACAAACATTACATTAAGTCATTAATTGCATTGTGCAGCGAAAAAAATGATTATTTTATATTTTTATTTATTTATAAAAAAAAACAGATAAGTATTACTCATAAGTCCATCCAATCGATGAAAGTACATACTGTAGTTGTAAAAACTGCCAGGAAAGCTTTATGAATAAATAGTACACCAATAACAACAAAACAAAACAGTACAAATCAATATTTTCCAGTTTTTCATAATTAATAATATAGAATTCTACATCTATGATATGCATGTACCACACTCACTCACAATCTGAAAAGAGAGGGGAACAACAAGAACAGAAATATGCTAATTTCAAAAGGAAAATGCTTAAGCATTTGATCTAACTTAATTTAACCACCCCTTGTAGGGTCAAGGAATCTTATAATACTCTATAATAACACCAAATAATTGCAAGTTTTATAACAACATCAAGCTTCATACTTGCAGAGGTTCTCGAAGCCCATGTATTCATGCCGCTTAATCCTTCCAATCATGTTCACAATGCCTACGCCGCCTATTCAAAAACCAAAATCAAGAAAATGTTGTTACTTTCAAATTTAAAAAAATGCAGGCATTAGCGCACACACGAGAGAACGAATCGTGTTGAATTAAATCGATCCTGCAAGAAAGAAAAAAGAGGTTACCTAGTGATATTGCACTGACAAAGATTGTGAATGCCAGAATGAATATAATCAGAGACGCCCGTCCCAGTATGTTGATCAGCCTTCTCACAATATGTTGTCCAATAACAGCAGCAATGGTTGCAACAACAACAAAGTATAGGGCTGTAATTTGTTCAAACAAAATTTCGAATTTAGTGTCGTCAAAACTTCTCCAAAAAATATATACATATATATATATTTCTTCCTTAGTTTATGACACACAGGATTTTAGAAGGAAATGATTTACCGTATGGAACTGGAAAACGGTTTAGAAAGTAATACTCAACAACCGACATCGACGATGAGAACATCATTGCAAAGGTAGCAGTTGCACTAGATACCTGCATTGACATTCAAATATATTTCCATGAGAATAATAATAGGTTGCAAATAAAGAACACAAATGTCAATAGGTTCACTTTTTACTATAATAAATTAGGACAGTGCATTTTAAATGTAGAATACAGATATGCATAGATGATGTGTCATTCTTTCTTTTTATAAACTGCTATATATGCATATCAGACGGAAATAGCAACGCACCTGAGGAGGAACCCCAAGCTCAAGAAACAATGGACCCATAATAAATCCACCACCAAGACCAAGCAGCCCACCAACCACACCTGCTAATACTCCAAAGAAGCAGTATGTAAGCAGTTGATGAACTTTCAAGTTGGCACCGGCATCTCCTTTAGATGCGATTTTTCTCCAACCCTTGTACAGCCCAATGGCCTCGAATAACGACACTCCAAAAGAGACGGGAATCTGCAAAACAGGTTCAATATAAGGTTTTTTCCTCAACAAAAGAACGGAACGAGTTGTTTATACTAGTTTTGTAGAAGAATATGCACCGTACCTGAAGCAAATTGACCACCCAGTATAATGTTGAACAGGTAGTGGTGTAGGTCTGTTTCCAACACAAAAATCATGAATTGTTTACAAAATGTCCTCCAGAACGCATTTTTAATGTATAAGATAAAAATATATATTCGCAAGAGACACAGAGAGAGGAGGATAACCTTGAAGATCTGGAGAGCCAAAAACACGATCCAGACAAGAACAAGAAGCCCGAATTCCTTCCAGTAAACATTCTCAAGAATAGAGACCTGAGCTGATCATATGGGTTAGATTCAAGAAATAAGTGAATTTGACATCAGTTTCTAACAAGAAACTCACCTCGGGTTCTGTTTCCTTCTGGGCTTCACCATTGTTAGGTCCACTTGGAAGAAGCTTATATTCTGCTTCTTGACCATTATTGCCTGCATAAGAGAGGCAAGTTTACGTCAATCAGAAGATGACTCGCTTATAAAATAGAAGATTTTGAACAAAAGGGCCTTGATAGGATGGGCTAAACATATCACGTGCAAAATCAACCGACCATTTGCTTCTAATCGCCTAGCAGCTTCCTGCAAAAACAATTGATTTGAACTTAGGCTGATGATTATGATAGATACAATAAAAATCAACTAATCAGTCATTTGTTTGAGTTTTCTTGTTGATCCATGTGCTAACCTTTTTCATTATGGTTTCTTTTTTCCATGTCTCAACACCTCTGAGGAACGCCTTTGTCGATGTGCCTGCAACGACGACATCAAAATCAGAATTTACAAAGACAAAGAATGCTTAAGAAGCAGAGAGATCATCACAATCTGCAATTACCTATAAAGAGAACTATGAGCAGCACTGTTACCATCCAATCAGCAAATATTACATTGAAAGCAACTCCAAGGCTGATACCGAGCATTAGCATAGGCTGAATGAGAACCGCTAAGTCATAATCAATAATCGGCATGTCTAGTGTGGGATGCCTGAGCCTTAGGTTATAGTAAACAGTTGAAGCAGCAGCACCCATGATCATACCTGAGAAACACGTGTAGCAAAAACTATATCCGTCATTCCAAAAGCATATAAAAATAGGTCCGATTCTTACTCAATCACCCTTTAGAAAAGAGAAAATCAGGGAGAGGAGGGGAGGGGTGTGTGATGAGTATGAATAATCGAAGATTGCACACGCTTAGACGGCTATGCAGAGTCATGGTATTTGATCTAACAACAATAAGAAATACGAAAACGCGCAATTGTGAAGAATAAACGGTAATTCTTGTACTCTTACATTTCGAAATTGCAGTAGCTGATTTCGGATCAAATCCTATAACAAGTGTAAGCATTGGCACAAATATGCCTCCCCCACCTACTCCACCAACACTACCAAAGGCTGCTCCAAAGAATCCAATTATGCTACCGATGACGATTTGCCATCCAAATTTCAGTTCCTATAAATGACATGAAAATCACCTTTAGAAATTATATAACATTCAGAATAAGAAAGGATATGAAGCATACAAAAGTAGTCGACAACATAAGTCAATCACTTATAATTGTACCGAAATTCCGAAAAACAAGTTACACATAATCCTAAACAAGCAATGCAACCAGAATCATGAACCACTACATCTGCACCTCAACCAAAAAGTTACTGCAGCAATTAAATAGCAGATCTGCCCAACAATTTCTACAAGCAAAAGTTTTTTTTCCCCTAAAAGTTAGGCTAGAACTCATTCGAATATTCTGAACAGAAAAAACAGCTTTAGAGATAGTTGCATTTGCTTCATTGTAACTTAAAAAAAATAAAAAATTTAATCCCTAAACTTACAGGCCAAACATGTTGATAGCCAGATTTATCAGCTTGCCAGAGATAATTCAAAAGCTGGGAAACATGATTTGAATCAGGGGAGGTAGAATTTGATATATCACTTCTTATGCTTCTTTCCGCCGAGACAAAGATTGACGCCAATAGAAAACTCCAGACCACCGTCAAAACTGGTCCCAAAATTACGCCCCATTTCTCCCCTATCACAGCCATTCTATTTTAAAGCCCCTAAACTTCGAAAAATCCAAATTTCTTTTTTTTTTTATTTTAAACAGCCGGGCCTTCAGGAATTCTCCTAATTCTAAGGAACAAAAGCGAAAACAAAAAAATAACAGTTGTATTTTCTTCAGCACATTCTGTGTTCATGCACGCCGACAGAAAGGCATTTTTTGGCTTCAAGCATTCTTGAAATCACAAAAGAAAAAGGAATTTTGAGGAATAAAATGCAGGAGAAACAGAAATTCCGACTTTTTTCAGTTTCGGATGGTCAATTTTCTTGGGAACGCATGTGACAACATGTAAAGGTTTGCAAAAAAAGCGAATTGAATTTTAATCTAAAAGGAAAAAGTAAGAGAAAACAAGAAGAAATGCGTTAGAAACAAAAAGAAATGCTTGTTTGAGGGTAAAGGATAAGCAATAAATTGAAGGAAGGAGGAGAATAACAGAAATGGCTATGGCTTTCAGTTTCAGGCTTTGTTATGTGTGGATGAAAGAAAGAGAATAGCAGTTGAAGAGTATTATTATTATGGGAAAATAAGTGGATGAGAGCTTTTACCAGCGGATAATCCATAATTCATAATACTATTATAGAGAGAGAAAAATGTAGTATGAAATTATGAATTAACTTGCTATGAAAAATCAAATAGATAAAACTTTTTAAATGTTGTTTTGATTATTATTATGTAAAGTTTTCTGCTGAATTAGGAATTGGATACGACCGTAGTGATACAAGTAATTGCATTGTATTGTCAGAATCATACTTGGATTATAATCACATCTCGAATAAAAATCTCATTTTTCTTTCTTAAAAAAAAGATATAGATGCAATGTATTGTGAAAATTAAATTAAAATTTAAAAAGAAATGTTATGGTCACAAGATATGTTAAACCTTTGATTATGATAACATCTCATGTATCAATAGTGTAAAATGTATTATGCATATTTTTTATCTCTAATTTGTTGTGGACAATATTACCCTTTAAAAAGAATTCAAATGCATAAATATTAATTTACCAGAGCCAACATCAAAGGCCGTGGTTACTCGAGGGAGAGGATCCGAAACCACACTCTTTTTTTTAAGCGATCACTTTTATTAAGAAATCAAACGGGAAAATCCCTGAGAGCCTTTACATCAATACAGACAAATGGGAATGATAACAAAATACGTAAAACACAGCCAAATGCTAGCTAGTGGTAGAACTAAATAATGAACATCATGGGTCATTCGATGATTTCCCAGGCTAACCGTGGGTTCATCGCTTGTTTGATAGCTTTGGAGATGAAGACATAAATTGAGGAGCGGGTTGCCTCCTGTTCGTGAATCGGTTTATTCTTTTAGTGTCAAATTCCGGAGCACAAGTCATGAAGGAGATATCGCTAGGTAGTAGATTTTTGCAAGTTGCTCATTAGCTATGTCAAAAGACGGGCATTCCAAGAATGAAAAGGAAACAAAATAATGTAGTTTGAACCGATTTCTAGCGACCCGTATTTATTTTTAAGCACCAAAAGTTCGAGAACATGTAGTGTACTACGAAGACTATTTCGGGAAGCATAATCAAATTAATCTCTCAATACAAAACAAACATATTACACATCATATAACAATTAGACACGTTAGAAAGTAAACACCCCAACAAAATTTTTGTGGAAAATCGCAGTTTCAGTCTATAGTATTTTGATATACACACTTAACAAGGTGAAATACAAAAAAAAAAAAAAAACATTATTAAATGGATCCTGATAATATTGAGAGGGATAACATGAACGGAAAAATGTCTTTGATCAATTACCGATATGGTTCAACCAATAATGATATAAGAAGTAATTTTTTTTTAAGACACAAGAAGTATCTTTTTAATTTTCCAGTTATCATAGCGCCTCGAATGACAACGACATTTTCTTTGTTTTTTTTTTTTTTTGCTATTAGACAACAACATAATTTCATAAGAGTAGATTCACAAAAACTATAGCAGACAAACCAAAAAACAAGTAATTAACATACTCAAAAAAAACAACAAAGTTATTTTTTTTTTTTTTTTTTTTGTTGACAAAAACAACAAAGTTTTATTCATGGTAGACAACATCTTTGGGTTCGTATTGGGTTAAGGCATAATAAAAACACCAAAACCAATCTGGCGTAATATGGTTTGGTTTAAATCAAGCCAGATAATTTGGTTAACAATTGGTTTGAGCGGGTCTGATATTTGTTTTTCTTTTTTCATTAATTGCTCATGCCTACCTAAAATTTTGGTTTGTCTTGGTTCTCTTACCCACCATATTCATGTCAAAGAAGCACACACTTGTATCCACATTAAAACTCGAATCTGAAACCTTTGAGTTAACAGCGTCAGTGATTACCTCTACATCTAATGCCTTATTGATATATTATTTCAATTTAAATAATCAACTTCACATTAAAAATTTATCACACGAGTAAATGCACGTAGTGATATCCAAATGACATGTCAAAGATTCATCATATCCATAGTCGCATGCAGAGGTGTCATTGAGTCGAGTCGAGCCGAGTTGATAATCTTTAAGACTTAAGTTTGACTCGATTGAAAAACCCGGGTTCAAAACTCGGCTCGATCTCGATTGAGTCGTAAACAAAAGATCAAATTCAACTCATTCAATACCCGATATAATTTGACTCGTCTCGTAAGCTCAATTAAAACGGTGCAAGATTGAGCTCGTCTCAAATAATAATTAAGTATTTTAAAAAATATATTTTTAATAATAATTAATTATATAATTTTTAATATATATAGCTCGATTAACTTGTGATATACTCGATTATTATAATTTGAAGTTCGAGTTTGGCTCTTTTAATTATTCGAATAGCTTGATTTGACTCAAAAAAATTAAGTCAAACTCATTTACGAATCGAGTACGAATAGATTACGAGTAATGGAATGGAATGAATCTGGTGGAATAGAATGCAATGGAATGGAATGATATCATTTCATTACCGCGTTGGGCAGGCAATGGAATGAAATCATTTTCCTATTGCAGGGCTTATTTTTTCATTCCATTCCGATCATTCTATTGAATTTTTTATGGAATGAAAATCATCTATTTTCATTCCGTTGAAATGAAAATATATTCCAATCTTTCGTTGATCCGTGTATGTATGTATGTGCATGTGCATGTGCATGTGTAAATGGGAAATAACATGTTTAACACATTTTCGTTCAAACACGGAGTTGTGGCCCTTTTTAAGCAGAAGAGGAAGACTTTAATAATCAAGTCAAAAAAACCTTTTATTTTATCATTAGGACGTGGCATGCTTATCAATACCCTTATCAATGGAAAGTTCTTACCGGAGAGTCTTTGTGTGCACCGCCCGTTGGATGCGCGACATGTATGCAAGAAGACAAATTAGCGGTGCGTACGAAGAGAATACGGGTTAGAATTTCCCCTTATCAATACCTTTAGCTAGCAGTTAATTGTATTTACATTTAAATGGCTTATGCCGGCACCACGTACTTAATATTGTGACCTTTTTTTAGTTTATTTTTTATTTAGTCCGGAATTACATATGTATTTCTTTTTCTTTTTTACTTTACGCATCACATTAGGGACGTTAGTGTTATTGGCGTTTTTCCTCAATAATAACGTGATACACCAGAAATTGCCCCGCTCCTATTATAATACTTTATCTTCCCAGCGAGATCAGTCAACGGCCGGTCAAGTATGTCACCGCCTCGCCATCGATTAAACCAGTGATTATCGAGCCCCTCCGCGACATGTATCGGCGAAGCGGACCCCGGACCGGGGGCCCGCCCAACGAGTTTATCGGTGACCTCGCCTATTTCGGCGAGCTTATCTATTGTGAAGATCACCGGCCTCGGCCTCTCGACCTCGATTCGACCTCGGCCTCTTGACCTCGATTCGTCTACCTCGGCTCGAGGCCTCGATCATCCGCTAAGCCTCGTATCCGAGCCCATTATCTTAGCCACGTGTCTTATCCTACTCGTTTGGCCTTAACCGTAAATACACACTAAGCCCTAAATGGGCTCATACCTATAAATAGGAGGTCTTCCTCCACCATAACGGATTCCATTCTCAATATACCTAATACAACACTTGGCTCCACACTAAATAAGCCAACTCTTCCAATACCGAGAACTACGCGTGGCTTGATCCCTCTCAAAGGGTACGTAGGCAACCCAACCGGGTTCAGTTCACAACCACCACAAACACCTTCCCTCTCACCGGAGCTCCGCCGCTCCACCACCCCTCACGATATCCTACACCGCTCTACTTTCTTGATGAACCATTTTCGGCATCATCAAATGGCTCCGTTACCGGGAAATGACTTGAAAGCCATCTTTTTCCGGCCAGATCTGTTTCTTCTCCGGCGAGATTTACTCTTTCCGGTCAACTGTTTTAACAAGATCTTCATCAAGATCTTCATCTTTTTTACAAGATCTACCATGGATTCAACACTTTTTAGCTATTACCATCGTTTTATTACATCAGGAACAAAAGAAAGAGGAAAAAATTGAACGAAGATGAAGCTGCGTTCGTCATGGGTATCGGACGTCACTAGCGGAGTCAAGGTTTCTTGTTCTCTGCTACACCACCAGAACCATCAGCTCCTCCAACTACCTCAGCTTCTCGTTACAGCAGCTCCTCCGCCGGAGATTGCGGCCCTCTTCATCTCCGTCCTCTGCTGCACCAGCTCCACCATCGAATTTTGCAGCACCACCGCCTGTTCGCAATCCCAATCGAAGAACAGATATTCACGGGCCTTTCTCTACGCTTCTTCTCCGGCCAATGCATGTTCACTGGAGATGAAGGTTCCGGTCAAAGACTCCGGCGATGAAGCTATGGCCCAGACCCATCTACTCCCCCGCCACTTCGACGGTCAAGCTGGTGCAAGAGTTCTTCGGGCTTTCTTGGACCCGTTAAATTACATATTGGAATTACTTGGGTCAAGCCAAACCTCTTTGGTGCGAAACGAGCCGAGACAAGGGGGCCTCGCATTGGATTTTCGGATTTTATGGTTTTTCTTATCGGGCTCGGCGGAACAAGTGGTGGTACGGGGCGGCTCGCCTCGCGACCTTTCGGAACCGCGGGCTAAATCGCCCCCTGCGGTGTTAGAGACGGCCCTTATAGGCCCATCTTTACATGTAAACTCGGCGGCCACGGTCGGCCTCGCTATATTTTACTGCGGCCTCTATCGGCCCGGCTATGTTATTTCGGCGGCCCCGGTCGGCCTCGTTATATTATCTCGGCGGCCACGGTCGGCCTCGCTATATTTTACTGCGGCCTCTATCGGCCTGGTTATGTTATTTTCGGATCGGCCCTCGGTCGGCCTCGACATCTTCGGCCCCGCTTGGCCTCACATTATCGGCCCTCGGTCGGCCTCGACTTAGCTTGGGCCTCGGATCGGCCTCGCTCACCAACGGCCTCGTTTTGGCCTCGCCATAGCTTCGGCCTCCGAAGGCCTCGACTTAGCTTTGGCCTCGATCGATCTCAACACCTCGCCACTCGCGGTCTTGAGAGGTTCACACGTCATAGCTACTCGCAAAAAAAAAAAAAAAAAAAAAAAAAAAAAAAAGGGAGTAGGGGTGTACCCCCTCGTCTTAGTACTTGTGTTTTAATTGGGAAAATTAAAACTTTTCCAGAGATCAAATGAAATTGTTTTTACAAAGTTTGGAATCAGGAGTATATGTGTACATACTCTTTCGGTGCTTGCATTTTTATTGCGAAAATAGACAGACTTGTTGAACAGTCTAGCGCACAGCCTCAACTGTTTAGAGTCCGCCTCGACGGTTCAGTGCACCGCGCCAACTACATGGAACACCGCCTCCTGTTAACCATTGGGGTGCGCTTCAACGGTTCAGTGCATCGCTCCAGTAGTTTTCTTCGACCATAGATATACTTTCCCATCTAGTCTCGCCGAAAAGGGTAATCGAGTGATACCGCACCGATCTTGCTTCGCCACCAACAGCTTTTTACAGTCGACAGACTTCTAGTGTTCCTCGAGAATCATCGCAACTCAATCATCAACGGCTTCAGTTCCAGCGACGTCAGCAACGACTCACTTTTGTGACCTCGACAACAACTCACATTTGTGATCTCAGTGACTTCCTCAATTGAAATACATTTCTCAAATGTCCTCATTGCCGCTTCAGTTCTAACACACGACGTCTCGACTTTCGAAGCAAGTTTTACTACCCGTAGATGACTTCTTCCCTACGGTTTTTACTTCTGTTTGATAATTCGGATTTGAGCTTCGCCATGGATATCTTTTTTATCATAGGCAAAGTCCCGGGTATTTGGGGCTGCTTTGATATTCGGCGCACCACCTCACCGCGCTTAGCTTCTTCTCAGCCAAGGGTTTGACGAAGACCTCCCTGGCAGACCGCGTATCGCAGCTTGGTTTCGCGAGCGACTGATCCCAAGTTCTCATCTCACAATCATATGAAGATGGCTCTTCGCAACACAACAAGGAAGAAGCCCCTGCCATAGCAGCAAAGCCGGTGTCCTCGACATCGCATCTCAAGCCGCAGTGCGATCAGAACAGCCTCGCGCATATCGATTAGCTCTATGCTTTGTGCACCTCAACATGTCGACCTCGGTCAGACCAACGAGCACGGACGATCCACATCGCAAGCTCTCAAGCCGCAGTGCGATCAGAACAGCCTTTGCGGCATATCTGACGTTCTATACTGTGCATTTCAAACCGCTTGCTACTAGCGTATATCGAGAACAGCTCCTTATAGCACATCTCTTATAAGCCCGATCTATCTCGGCATTATTATTTTGGAACTCGCCATTCGGCGAGCCTTCTTTTATAAGTCCGATCTATCTCGGCATGATTATTTTGGAACTCGCCATTCGGCGAGCCTTCTCTTATAAGTCCGATCTATCTCGGCATCATTATTTTGGAACTCGCCATTCGGCGAGCCTTCTCTTATAAGTCCGATCTATCTCGGCATCATTATTTTGGAACTCGCCATTCGGCGAGCCTTCTTTTATAAGTCCGATCTATCTCGGCATGATTATTTTGGAACTCGCCATTCGGCAAGCCTTCTCTTATAAGTCCGATCTATCTCGGCATGATTATTTTGGAACTCGCCATTCGGCGAGCCTTCTCTTATAAGTCCGATCTATCTCGGCATGATTATTTTGGAACTCGCCATTCGGCGAGCCTTCTCTTATAAGTCCGATCTATCTCGGCATCATTATTTTGGAACTCGCCATTCGGCGGGCCTTCTCTTATAAGTCCAATCTATCTCGGCATCATTATTTTGGAACTCGCCATTCGGCGAGCCTTCTCTTATAAGTCCGATCTATCTCGGCATCATTATTTTGGAACTCGCCATTCGGCGAGCCTTCTTTTATAAGTCCGATCTATCTCGGCATGATTATTTTGGAACTCGCCATTCGGCGAGCCTTCTCTTATAAGTCCGATCTATCTCGGCATGATTATTTTGGAACTCGCCATTCGGCGAGCCTTCTCTTATAAGTCCGATCTATCTCGGCATCATTATTTTGGAACTCGCCATTCGGCGAGCCTTCTCTTATAAGTCCGATCTATCTCGGCATGATTATTTTGGAACTCGCCATTCGGCGGGCCTTCTCTTATAAGTCCGATCTATCTCGGCATCATTATTTTGGAACTCGCCATTCGGCGAGCCTTCTCTTATAAGTCCGATCTATCTCGGCATCATTATTTTGGAACTCGCCATTCGGCGAGCCTTCTCTTATAAGTCCGATCTATCTCGGCATCATTATTTTGGAACTCGCCATTCGGCACTCGCCATTCGGCGAGCCTTCTCTTATAAGTCCGATCCATCTCGGCATTATTATTGTGGAACTCGCCAATCAGTGGGCACTTCTTGCAAACCCAACGTCAGTCGACATTGCATTTGCACGGGGGCCTTTACATGCGAAGTCAATGCATTATATTATTATATGGCCTACTCTTCTACAACAAGGCAAAGAGGAAAGACGACGCGCCGCGACAGTCAACTCGCAGGACAATTTCCTTGCATATAATCCAGAATTATTTGCTCTATCCCTTTCGCTTCAAGAGAATCGCTCAAGGCACAGAGCAGGGGGCCTTTGATACACCAGAAATTGCCCCGCTCCTATTATAATACTTTATCTTCCCAGCGAGATCAGTCAACGGCCGGTCAAGTATGTCACCGCCTCGCCATCGATTAAACCAGTGATTATCGAGCCCCTCCGCGACATGTATCAGCGAAGCGGACCCCAGACCAGGGGGCCCGCCCAACGAGTTTATCAGTGACCTCGCCTATTTCGGCGAGCTTATCTATTGTGAAGATCACCGGCCTCGGCCTCGGCCTCTTGACCTCGATTCGTCTACCTCGGCTCGAGGCCTCGATCATCCGCTAAGCCTCGTATCCGAGCCCATTATCTTAGCCACGTGTCTTATCCTACTCGTTTGGCCTTAACCGTAAATACACACTAAGCCCTAAATGGGCTCATACCTATAAATAGGAGGTCTTCCTCCACCATAACGGATTCCATTCTCAATATACCTAATACAACACTTGGCTCCACACTAAATAAGCCAACTCTTCCAATACCGAGAACTACGCGTGGCTTGATCCCTCTCTAAAGGGTACGTAGGCAACCCAACCGGGTTCAGTTCACAACCACCACAAACACCTTCCCTCTCACCGGAGCTCCGCCGCTCCACCACCCCTCACGATATCCTACACCGCTCTACTTTCTTGATGAACCATTTTCGGCATCATCATAACGTTACTAGACTGGCGTTTATCACCCGTGATACTTTTATAACTACTAACAAAATGCACGTGCATTCGAACGTGTTTTGGTTAATGAATGTCTTTTCGAACAGAAAATGTCTTAATACATATATTTTATTTTTTCCGGTCATACCCTTTAATTATCCTTTTTTTCATGCTTATTTATTTAGAGACAAACTTAGGCAGAATGTTGCATTTTTCTGCCCATATCTAGGTCAGGTTGTATGAAATATACATTCTGACCAGTACTATTGGATGTAGAAAACACTGAAATTATGACTCAAATTAAGTCATAATAATCAATCATATTCTGTGATACATGAAAAGATGTTACCTTTGGTTGAATAGTGTGTGATATTGAGGTAGTCTCAATATTTAACTTGATATAAAATATTGACAAATTTATAATTGTCATTGATCATCCAACTCGGTGTATATTGTCAAACCTTGGACAATTATGTGTTTATTTATCAATATCTTATTGCTTACTTTCAAAAAACGGTTAAACCCTAACCGAAAGGGTCCCCACTCCTCTAACCCACGGAATGAGTGAGATGTTAATCATGTAGCCTAGTGGCTCAGAGTCGAGGGCTGCCATTATACCATGATACTGGAAAGAAGTCGTCCCATAGGGGATTCGAACCTCCAACCTCCAGCTCCCGGTCCATCTGTCATCACTATAACACCCAAGCCCTTTACTCTCAACATTGACTTTGAAGGTTGAATGCCAAAATTTAAATTTGCCTATATAGGTTATATTTCACGTATCTAAAACTCAAAAATTTAGTTACATATGTATTTCAATATTTTATATCACATTGAATAATGATCAATGTGTATTATAAAACAAAAATTGTGAATATACTTTTTAAGAAGTTAATAGAATTCATTTTAAGTTGTTAAATAGTAAACATATATATATTATTGATGTTGAGTATGGTTGATTTCTAAGTTAATTTTTTTGGCATTGTTAACGGCACCACAACCGATTTACTTGGCATCACACTTCGTGCATATTTCGACTTTGGATTGTTCGAATTTTTTTTAACTCCTTCAGAGTCGAATTTATGCATAACTTCGACTCTAGGGAGGTCAAACTTCATTGTAGTGCCACAACAGTAGATTGAGTGTGGTGTCATTAATAATATCCCGTTTTTTCATGTGTATTTTTAGTCTCTTTAAAAGCATTCGCATCAGATCCTTTTATGAATTTTCTATTTTACATGTTTAAATACATGTTATCTAGTTTACATAATCGCTATTCACAATTAAATACATCATATTCTCTATTTTATATAATGCAGTAGATATAAAGGAAAACTTACCGAATCTGGATTAATACGGTAGATGTAAAGGAAATTTTACCTAATCTAGAATTTGCAGTAAAATATAGAGTATTTATTGCAGTGTTATTTTTCGTACTAAAATCTCTAAAATAATGTTTTTAAACGATTTACACTATCTACTGCAAGTGCTTTAAAATGGATAAAAATTAATTATGATCAATATTTATTTGTAACAAAAAAAATCACTTAATAAATACAAGACTTTCATAATAAAATATTGTGAAATGCCTCATAGGAAAACATACTCACAATTAACGTTTGTAAAAAGAATGATAAAAACATTCTTTTATCTTTATGTATGTATATATGTGTGTATATATTTATGTTATTTATTTATGCATACACATAGACATATATCAACTTTGATTAATCATGAATAATAGTATAAAAGGATGTCTATTTTTTTTTTAAAATGGTTTTATAAAGGATTTTAATGTGCACTTAGAGTCTTAGACCCCATCTCATATGCAAGATTGTTTTTATCTTTATAGTGTAAATAGCAATAAATGTGATTGGATAGACGGAAATTGAAATGAAAAAGTCGATACCATATATGTAATCGGAAACGTTATTATATAATAGTTTTAATGTAATTGTAGTAGTTATGGACTAATTAATTGTATACGGGTTGAAGTTTATTTTTCCAAATCCTTTGACATTAAGGACATAGTGCATTATTTTTGATTAATCACCCTTATAGTTTATTAACGGTTTATTCTCGAATTGTATTATTTCTTCTACATCCTTCTCATTTTTCTCCCTTACGCCGTTAATAACATTCTAGCGCCTATATCTCCACATCTATATCTTCAAAAATCATGATTCTTTCAGTATAGATTTCATCTTTTCGATCTCATTTTTACGATCCATATACCACATTTTGATGTCATTTATGTATTATCATCAAAATGCACGGTTGAAATATACGTCAATTGTGGATTTGGAAAGTAATGTGAAGATGCATTCACTTTTTTTTTTTCAAAACGATCACTTTATTAATTAGCCTATAAAGGAGGCAACATCAAGAGTTTACAAAAAGGTGTCTGCAAGAAATCAAAAATCGTGTGACTAATCTATACCCCAAGCCAATCTAAGGTTTCTGGCTCGGACAACTACATTCGAACAAAAAACATAGGGGGGAGGTCTCTCCTCTCCATAGCCGTGAGTGATCTTGTTTCTCCACATCCAAATTCCGTAAATAGCTTCCCTCCAAGTGTATCTCCAAGTATTCGTAGCAAAGCCCCCATTATCACATCGTATTAGATTTATCTTCAGCCATTCTACCACACTTGCGGTACCAAAAAATTGTTCTCTGTCTTCGGCTGCCACACACTGGTCCCATATGTTCCGGGCCCATGGGCAATCTCTTAGAGCATGCAAGATAGTCTCATCGCCTCCTCCACAAATATTGCAGCTGGGATCGTCAATTATATGTCTCTGATAAAGCATGTGGTTTACCGGAATAGCTTCATGTGCAATTGTCCATAGAAGATAGTTCCCTCTAGTCGGCCCTTTAAGGTACCAGATTTTCCTCCAAAGAGTTTAGATTTCCTTAATGAAAGAGAGGTGATTCAAGAATTTACTGCATATGTTTTTCTTGTTGTTATCGACTTTTGCAGTAAATTGAAACTTATGCGCTTTGTTACCCAGAAGGAGAAAAGATTATGTTTAACTGAATGATCTCTTTCTCTTTATGTTTTCACATAAAATAAACTTGAACATACTTTTTACAGCAAGGTGATTTATATCATGTCTTGTACCTTAATTATTTCCGGTTAATCTAAGGTTTTCTTATTAATTTGAACACATGTTGTTGGTACCTTAATTAGGGTCACATAATATGAGGTTTTCTTTTGAATGATCATGAGTAACATTCTTTTTTAGGGGGGGTAACATTGCTCTCACACGTCTATATTTCTAGTCAATTTGGTGGATTCAAACATATTCACTGGATTCGTGCAAAACTCTTTGAAGTTATTCTCAATATGTAAATTAATCACTATATATAACTTGTTGATTAGAGAACATATACTTTAATTCTTCACTATAAAGACAATGGGTTGATTTTTGTGCACCTAATAAGTGATCATTTTGATGAAAAATGTAAGCCAGAAGAAATGCACTATGACTTTCCACTGTGATTAATTGAAATTACACAGTGTAATGCTTACAACCACCTATGGTTTTACACAACAAGTTCTGTGAGCTGAGATGCTTTACCTTGAAGCATAATAATATCTACATTTTCCTTCATGATTTATGCATCTTTATCTTCAATCTCAACATTCTGTCCATTTACCAACCTACAATATGAATAACAATAATAAAAAGAAAAAAAAACACAATAAGACACTTCAATGATGTCTCACTATTTAGTTTCGGTGTTGTATACATACACTTCATTTGTCACTGCAAATATTGTTAACATTGATAGTGAAATGGTTCTTACACCCTATTACCCACTATAATGACAATGAATATACATAGTAAATCGTTCTCTCATAGAAATGTTAATTTAATACGTGGCCATTTGGTTGCCACATATGAGTTAGGAGAATGAACCATAAAACCACATTGTAATATATGTTGAACTACCATCTCTCCCATAAGCATCTCTCCCAAGCTTAAGCTGATGGAAAGGTAGATAATTAACATTTTATATATCACCATACGCCCCCTCAAGTGTGGGCCTGTAAGAGAAAATAATGACCTAACACTTGATTTTTTTTTTTGAGTGTGGGTCTGTAAGAAAAGAGAAAGACCCAACACTTGATTGATTTGATTTTTTATTTTTTGAAAATTGTGCTTGGAGCGGGGTTTGAATACATGACATATGGCTCTGATATCATATGTTGAACTACCATCTCTCTAAAAAATTTAAGCTGATGGGAGGTAGATAATTAACATTTTATATATCCATAATATACAATCAAATAGTGTTTAAATATAATTTATTTTTATTTACTTTTGTGTATTATAAAAGTGAGAAACGTAGTTATAGTAGTTATAAATCTTAATATTATCTTATATATGCAATAATATTTATTACCTATACGAATTAAAAATAAATAGCGAAAAAAATGGACATATGCTTGCACTTTTGTTTGACTTTTGATGTCAAACTTTTGGAAAAGATTGACGTTTCATGTTTTGTTACTCGACATGTTTACTGATATACCTAACCCGCAACAGGACACTGTTCCCACGGATTGGGCCTGTCAACCCGGCCCAATACAAATATTATGGGCCTCGCGGATGTAGCCGCACCCACTTGTAGCAAGCTGGTCGCTAGATCCTAGCCGCTTTTCACGTCCGCCACTTCAAACCGGACGTATCTCCATCATATGGTTTCCTCTCCTTATCGTCAAGGCAAGATCGTACCCGCTTGCTTACCATCACCGCGCTATCGTCGCCACGGACGGCGCACGCGGGCGCCCGGCATGACTATTTACATGATTCGGTGCATACGGATATTTGTTTAAGATACTTATGGCACTTGTATAAGTTATTTCTTATTATATCATTAGCTGTCTAATCGTGAACAGTAGACCGACTTGCTTGTCTATAAATAGAGGATCATATGTAACAAAGAAAGACAGACGAGAAAAGAAATACACACATCCAAACTCTGCCATTTTGCCGCTAACCACCGGCCCAATCTTTTGTTATTTACTTTATGCTTATTCCGCCACCTTGTTCTAAATAACCGCCTTACCCTCTCCGGAGGAATCACCCATAAACAAACTTTATATCCTCAAGATTGACAACTTTGTTACCGCAAAACTGATATTCCACGCAACATCAGTTGGCTCCGTTACCGGGAACAGCATCAATATCATTCTCATCAAGATCATTTGCTCCACCGCAAGAGTGATCTCACGGCGGCGACAAGGTTGGATAAGCATTCAGATCCTCACAGCCGGAAGGAACTCCTTCATCATCATCATCACATGCAAACTCGCACTCGAGTCCATCTATAAACATAAAGGTTGGTTAAATCTACTAGCTCGGCTCTTAATCATCAAAATTCGAAAGAACAAGAGCCCTTAAACGATCGCCTTACTCCCGGATATACCGGCTCGAGAAAATCGTCAAAACTACTAGCCAAATATCCCCATTTCGTACATACCCCTAAAACTCTTCTAAAAATGGTTGGAGGAAAAGCTATAAACCCTACCACCCCGGCTAAACAAATTCACGAAACCCCGTGAAGAAGGGAGGAGAAAACCGAAAGGTGATATCTTCGGGGTGGTTCTCGGGAGGGATATCACGCCGGACATGAGGGATTTCATACGGGGAAAAAACTCGTGCCCGCCGGTTGCGTGAGGAGAATTTGGCGGGAACTTCTCGTTTGAATGTTACGGTAGCGAGATAAGGCATCCGTACCGCCAAATTCGAATAGATTAGCCCTGCGGTACATATGGAGTATGTAGAGGAGATGCGGTTGGGAAATGAGCTTCTAATCGGCCGAAGGGCTTCCACCTCGGCCCCTATCCGAAAATTCAAATCTCCCCGACCCACACAATTCGAAAATCAACTAACAACGGCTCCCCAAAAACTCAAGCTCGGCAAACGAAACACGGGGGAGCGGTCATGCGACGTCGCGGAAGAGATCAGCTTTTGTTCGACTGGGGCCCACGGTCGACGACCGCGGTGCAGCTCCCGGAACACAAAGAAATAATCGGTCAGTTTACACTCGCATGGAGGGGCAGGGAGATTCTCAGATAAAAGGGGGTTATGCTGCGAACCTACCCATTCCCGAGGATAAGAAAGAGTTGGGGGTAATGAAAAAGCAGATAGAGGAATTACAGCGTGGGGCCAAAGGAACAAAGGCTGTTCCCACCTGGGGAACAAGTGTACTTCATCCTGATATCTTGAAAGAAGCGCCGCGAGGGGGAACGCATTATCCCAACTTTACCAATTATCATGGGATAACAGATCCATTGGACTGGCTATCCGCCTTTCAAAGCAGGATCAGTTTATGTACGCCTAGCGAGGACGCATGGTGCATTGCTTTTGTGGGGTCTATGCGGGATAGAGCCGCGTCATGGATTCGAGGTCTACCTCCGGCCTCGGTTACATCATGGGACGACCTCATTAACAAGTTCATAGCGGAGTTCCGATCGGTGGGGGGACCAAAGAAAACACACATTGATGCGTATGAGGTCCGTCGGGCGAAAACGAAGGAACTCGCGGCCTACTACGAGCGATTCTATAAAGTTTATGAGCTAACGAGAGGCCCGGCGTATAACGTCGTGATGAGCGGCTTCGAAACGGGGTTGGGCCCGGGGTACCGAAATCATTCTTCGCGCTAACCCCACCAACGAACTTGCAAGAGATGTTGAGCTCAACAAGGAAGTACGTCGCGACGGCGGGTAATGAGGAGCGTCTTCCTCGGGTAAAAATAAGCGAGAGGGCCGAGCGCGATCCGCCGAAAGACACCCGCAGAAGTAATGAACGGGACATCAAGAAACCCGGTAAGTTCAAAGAGGAGCGTTTTACCCCTATCAACATCTCCTACACGCAAATGCTAAATGAGGTTCGAGATGAAGTACCCGAGCCTTATCCCATGGTCACGGACTCACGTCGCGACGCCAGCAAATTCTGTGGATACCACCAGGATAAGGGTCACACGACCGAGGAATGCATACAGTTTAAACGAGCGGTGGAAAAATTACTTGCTCGAGGACAGCACGACAGATACAAACAAAACGCTGGGGGGTCAGATAGGCGGAATCAACAGACCCGCCAGTTTGATCGGAGTATAAGGATGATAACCGAGACTCCGCCCAGCAACAATCAGATTAAGAGTCGCATTGACTCAATTAACAAACATGCGGAAAAACCGACTGTTTTGCGAGGAAACGAGAGCCCATTGGTTTTTACTCGAAGTGAGTTAGTGACTTCGACTAGCGCTGAGGACATGTGCTTGTGTGTATCAGCGGTTATCAACCGGGCCTGCGTAAAACGGGTGATGATCGACACGGGAGCTTGCCGTGACATTCTATACTACAGTTGCTTCAGAGAGTTGGGATTCGGCGATTCCAGTTTGAGGCCGCATAATGGCACCCTTGAGGGGTTTACAAATCACAAAGTAAGTGTCAAGGGGGCCATCGATTTAGACGTACAAATGGGCGATTATGCGCCTTTTAAAACGAAAAGGTCGCTTTCTTGGTGGTCGACCTACAGTCCAACTACAATATGATCTTAGGGACACCGGCTCTACGTCAATTTCAGATGGTAGCTTCCATCCCTCATCAGCGGGCAAAGTTTTATGTTGGCGATCAGATTGGAACGTCTATCAGCGAGCCCGCAGCAGTCCTCAATTATATACGAGAAATGAGGACTGAGGCTAAGAGACCACGGATCGAGGTGACGGAGGTTGAGAGAATGGTCAGCATGATCAGGAGTGTGGGCAAGCAAGCGCCAAGCGGGTTGGAATGTGAAACGCTACAAGTCAGGGATGAGCCCGATTTCACTGCTGAAGATGAGCTAGTAGAGATAGTCATCAACGAGGAGTACCCTGAGCAAAAGATTAAATTTGGGGCTAGATTAAGCTCTGCTGAAAGAGAAGAGCTGGTAAAGCTGCTAAAAGAAAACTTGAGTACCTTTTCATGGGTTGTCACAGATATGCGAGGGGTCCAGACTGAGGTCGCCCTCCATCATCTGAGCGTGGATTCGACTGTCAAGCCGATACAACAGCGAGCACGCCAGTTTTCGTGCGAGAAGGAGGCGGTATTCGTAAAGATAGAGGTACGAAAGCTTCTTGAAGCAGGTATCATAAAGGAGCTTGCTTATCCTACCTGGCTCGCAAATGTGGTAATGGTCAAAAAGCATAACGGCAAGTGGAGGATGTGCGTGGACTTCACCGATCTCAACAAAGCTTGTCCCAAAGATCCTTATCAACTCCCACGAATAGATAGATTGGTGGATTCGATTTCTGGCTTTGAGGTGTTGAGCTTCTTGGATGCATACTCGGGGTATCATCGGGTACGGATGGCGAATCCGACAAGGAAATGACCGCCTTCGTAGCTGCGGGGGCCTTTATTACTATGAGATGATGCCGTTTGGGTTGAAAAACGCGGGTTCGACGTATCAGCGGATGGTCAACCAAGTTTTCAGCTCGCAGATTGGAAGGAATATGGAGGCTTATATAGATGACATGGTGGTGAAGTCGACTAGGGGTGCACATGGTCCGGTTTTTCGGTTTTTAACCACTTTTAAAACCAAACCATTTCTTACGGTTTCAAAATTTACAAACCAAAACCGAACCATAGCTAGGTAAAACCAATTTATCCGGTCCGGTTTGGATCAACTTGGTTACGGTTTTTTTCCGGTTTTTAGTCCTCTCTTTTTTCATAGATAATTCACTGAAAGAGCATTATCACGGTTCAACGAATTCATGTCTTCATTCATACGACAATAATACAATATTCTCATTCTCCATTTACCATACACCATAACTCGAATGTCACTATGTGTGTGTGTACACACAACATTATATTATCATATTTTTCAATTAAGATAATCATATAAAATCATGTAAACTGTTTTATTTCATCTTGTCATAGGTCCTATTAGGAGGGACATCAAACTACGTGTGTGAGGTAGTTGATTAAAGTATTAATAGATAATAGGCGAGATATTAGTTATTTACATGTAGTGATAATTGAGGGGGACCGACGAAAAGTCGGTTCATTTGTGATGATCGATTCTCACAATGTACGATGAAAAGTCGGTTTCACTGTGGTGCACGGATAGAGTGGTATACGAGTGGATTGGTGTGGTGCAAATAAAGGTCCCCTTAATTTATAGTGTCGATATTCACACACACACACACACACACACACACACACACATATATATATATATGTATATATATATATATATATGTATATATATATATATATATATATATATATATATATATCCGGTTCCGGGTTGGTCCGATTTTTAGCTTAGAAAACCAAAACCAAATTGTTTTTTACGGTTTGGTTTTTTACAATACAAAAACCAACCAAAAAACCATGGTTTACGCATTTTCGGTTTGGACCGGTTTGGTTCGGCCGGTTGGTTTGGTTTCTGGTTTTTTTGTTCACCCCTAAAGTCGACAGGACAGGGACACGTCGACGATCTTCGAGAAACTCTCAACAATGTCAAAAAGCACTCTATGAAACTCAATCCAGCAAAGTGTACATTTGGGGTTCGAGCGGGCAAGTTTCTGGGTTTTATGGTTAGCCGTCGCGGCATCGAGGCAAACCCGAAAAGATACAAGCTCTCCTCGATATGAAGGAGCCCACAACGATCAAGGAAGTTCAAAGGCTAAATGGCCGCATTATCGCACTTGGTCGCTTCATAGCAAAGTCGGTGAAAAAGTGTCTTCCTTTCTTTAAAATTACGAAAGGAGACAAGACATTTTCGTGGGGCGTGGAATGTTCGCAAGCTTTTCAAGCCCCGAAAGAGTATCCGGGCAAGCCACCTCTCTTAGTCAGCCCGGCGGTAGGGGATGTGTTATTTTTGTATCTAGCGGCTTCAGATTGGGCTGTCGCCGCTGTTCTTGTAAAAGAGGCCGGAACCCTCCAAAATCCCGTATTTTATGTAAGTAAAGCTCTCAGTCCGGTAGAGAACCGCTATTTCAACATTGAAAAATTAGCTTACTCTCTTGTTATTGCTGCCCGCAAACTCAGGGGCTACTTCACATCCCATACAATAATTGTTTTAACAAACAGTCCGATACGACAAATTTTACACAAGCCGGACCTTTCAGGTCGCCTCCTCAGATGGGCAATCGAAATTACCGAATTTGATATCCAATATCAACCTAGGAAGGCAATCAAGGGGCAAACTTTGCCAGACTTCATCGTAGAAACAAGTTTTAACTCACCACGACCAAACTCGCCTATGCCAATCGGACCCGCGAGAGGTCGGGGAACGGACCGAGCAATGTTGGCCGTTGTACGTCGACGGAGCATCGAGTCGGAATGGTTGTGGAGCGAGTCATCTTAATGGAGCCGGGAACTACGAGAGGAGATCGAAAAGGCTTTAAGGTTTGAGTTTGCCGCCACGAATAATCGGGCCGAGTATGAAGCGATCATAGCGGGGCTCAAGCTTGCTAAGGAGTTAAACGTTGAGAATGTGGAAGTTTATTGTGACTCTCAGCTTATCGTCAAACAAATCTCGGGGGATTATGACACGCATTGTGATATTCTCGAAAAATACGGCAAAATTGTCCGAAAGCTAGCAACGGGTTTTCAATATTGCGAATTTATCAGAATCAAAAGAGAGGACAATGAGCGAGCAGACTACTTATCAAAACTCTCTCTGGAGGAGGAGCTCGCGGATCCTTCTATCATGATCGAATATTTAGCAACGCCCGCAATCGAAGCAGCGGAAATTATGGATATAGATACATCACCTGTGGTCGCATGTTGGATAGATGAGATACAAGCATACATCGAAACGGGCATTTTGCCCGATGAGGTGGACAAATCGCGCACCCTCAGAAGAAGAGCTGCGAGGTATGTCATCATTAGCGGAGTTCTTTATAGAAGGTCGGCTACAAAGCCCCTTTTACGGTGTGTTCGACAAAAGGAAAGCTTGGCGATTCTAAACGAGCTTCACCAAGGTGTGTGCGGAGGACATCCAGCAAGCCGCTCTCTGGCGCAAAAGGTTTTAACCGCCGGGTATTACTTGGCCAAGTATTCTTAAAGACTGCGAGAAGCTAGTCGGGGAATGTCCCGAATGTCGAAGCATGCGGATATCCCCCGATTACCATCCGTCGAGCGAGCATTGTGGTCGCACCTTGGCCTTTCGACATGTGGGGACTCGATCTAATCGGACCTTTTCCACCGGGAAGAGGCGGATGCAAAGTTATCATAGTAGCCGTCGATTATTTTACAAAGTGGATTGAGGCAAAACCTATGGTTAAGATAAGCGCAAAAGCGGCGGGTACTTTTTACATGATCAAATTTTCTCTCGCTTTGGCGTTCCGCGAGCGGTGGTATCGGACCACGGTCCACGCTTTCGTACGGAATTTTCAAACCTTTGTGCGAAATTCAAGGTAAAGCATTGGCAATCATCCGTAGCGTATCCACGGGGTAACGGTCAAGGCGAGGCCGGCAACAAGCAAGTAATTAAGATGCTAAAGAAAAGTGTGGATGATAAAGCAAAAGCGAGGAGGGTGGGTAGACGAGCGCCCGCCATCTTATGGTCCCTCCGCACCACCATCAAAACACCAACGGGTGAAACTCCTTTTGCTTTAACTTATGGATCGGAGGCAATGAGTCCAGTCGAGATGGCCCTGCCAAGCATCAGGGTCGCTCTTTACGACCCCAAAGATAACGTGTTGAATAAACAAATCGATCTCGATCTGGTAGAAGAAAAAAGAGTAATGGCTTATCAGCGGTTATTAAATTACAAGCAAGTAGCGAAGAGAGAGCATGATAAACGTATCCGCGACCACTCGTTCAAAGTGGGGGATTTCGTTCTTCGCAATAGGAAAGCAACGGGTATGGAACCTGATAAGGGTAAACTTACAGCGAACTGGGAAGGACCTTATCAGGTGGCAAAGGAAATCAAAAAAGGAACCTATGTACTGAAGAATCCTGAAGGTTACGAGCTCAACAGGCCTTGGCATGCGGATAATCTTAAGAGATACTATATGTAATAATCGGATAGGGTTATGGCCATCCTCTTGTCGACGATAAAGAGCGTCTAGGCTTTCTTTGTAAATTTTTATCATCTAGCGGAGTGATCAAAATTTTATAAATCCAATTTTACATCCTTCCTCATACAGCATTTTACTCAGGCAGGAAATTTTTAGGCAATTTTTTCAATAAACGCCACGCCGCCAAATCTCATATCAAACAGGGGGCCACCCTCCAGAAATTTAATTTCAAAAAGCAGTATCTTTGACATCAGATTTAGAAGCGCGAGTAACGACTGAACAATTGACTTAGATAAGATTCAAGAGGGCACAAATTGAAATACACCAGCAACATGGAATCTAATCTAACCCAAGGGGGATTGATCGGACTCAATTACAATAACAGAGGCGAGCAAACAAATATATGGGGGAAAAAAAAGATGCAAAAAGTAACAAGTAAGAATCCTACTCGGTGCTCGCTTAGAGGGGTCGCCTCCACAGGTGGTACATTGGGATGGTAGGCATATGGCATGGTGACATTCCCCGTACCAGTCGGGGTGGGTTGGCAACAGATCGACAGGTGCAAAGGGATCGCCAACCCCCGCGGCAGGAAGCCCCGCTAACCGAAGATACGGTTCGTTAATATCAAGAAGCATTCTCCAGTTGTACGCGCGGGCTTGACCCTCGTTCCTGCTAGTATAGCCTAGATCATCTTTTATTTTCGTTATAAACTCGTCGTCGTCGTCCTGGGTTTTGATATCTTTGAGGTGTTCGGTTGTCACAGAGTTTGCCGGCAGTTTCGCAAAAGGCCATCCCACCCGTGACTCCACCTTCATGCATCTCTTATCCCAGTCCGCTACTTTATCCGGGAGGTCGAATAACAAGCGGGGCCGACCACTACTCGAGCGACTACGTGGCCGAATCGGCCGGCGTCGCCTTTCCGCGAAAAAGAGTAGAAGTATAGCAAAGCGCCCATGAGGGTTCGCGCCCTTTCAACCGGCCGATTATAATAAAGGACGTCACGACGCGAATAACTCCCAAACTAAGGTCGCAGGGCATCACCCTCAGCTCCTCCATAAACTTCACAAAAAATGGGTCGAAGGGAGGCTCGAGTCCGGCAACGAAATGATCGAAATGGAGCCATATGTAATCTTCGCCGCGGCCGCAAATCCTTGACACATTGTCCGCTCCCATGCTCGCGAATCGATAATCGAGGGGAATGTCATATATAACCGGCGACGACGTGTAATCGCAAGGCTCCTCATTCCCCTCCACCGAGATATGAGCTCGCGGTCGGCACTCTTTTGCGCGCCGGCTCGGCGGTAACTTCCGCGGACCCGATCTTGACCGACCTCTTCCTGCTCGCGGTCGACGTTCCAGGAACCCTAGAAGAACTCGCGGCCCTCCTACCCAACGAACTCAGCACCGCCCTGTCCGCATCCTCGTCGTAGTCTTCTTCCTCAATCTCACCCCCAGCGGCGCCGCTGCCAATAAGAGCGATTTCATCCTCCGGCTCTGCCTCTCTTGCTCTCATCGAGTCAGAATCATCGACCATCTGCACCTCGTCGCCGGATCCGTAACCAGCGACTACGCGAACTTCCTCATTTTATTGAGTATCTTCAGAGGACATGCTGAAAAAGAAAAAGGGCAAGGTGGACACGTTTAATCACCCAGACATGATAGTCAGGCCGAGGTAAAAGCGAGTACACCCCGACACCTCGCCCCTCTATCTTCTTTGAACAAGAAACCCGAAAAACCTATCTTTTTCCCAAGCATTAACCCAGAAAAATCCCAGGCAAACTACCCCCAATCACATATGCATTCATACAGGAATAAGTGGTGTCAACATGTAAAGGCAGGTAATCAAGGAAGGCGCAATCAGAGCACCCAACCCCGATTACGCCTTGTTAGAAGTCAGAGCCATGAAAAACTGCTAGCTAACAAAGCAAATCATGGAAAAGCAATAATCTTGGAGCAAAACCATACATCAAAGCGTAAATGGGGATTCAGGAAGAGGATAAATATACATTATGCTCAAAAATCATGATATCAGGATCATACGCTACACCAAAGTAAACTAGGGCAACATTCATGCAAAAACGCAAGGAAAAACAAATCGAAGTCACGATTTTGGGAAGGAATCAGAGTAAAAAAACGAAAACAGAAGGGAGATTTTGGTACCTGATCGTTGGAAGAAGTTAAGAAGTAGACTGATTGCTAAAAAAAAAAAAAAAAAACGCCTGATCGAAGCTCTGTTAAACCTTGCCGGAAATCGCCTTCTCACCGGAGTTTTGTTATCGCCGGAGTCAATTTCGCCAAAAGTGGTGAATGGTGGAGGAGGACCCCATTTTATAGAGGAGAAAAAGGGCGGGAACAGTTATTACGATTTTCGAAATTTGAAATGTTTCGAAACGTCTTATCTACACGATACGTCTAACTGACGACGGTTCGTATCCCCAGAAATGGCAGCCAATCAGAATAGGCGGCGATTCAGATCGTACGCGACCTCTCACGTGATAGATGTGACGTTTCAACTACTAGTACATTCCTTTTCAATTCTAGTCGCCCAGCTACCGGCGGTCATCATTAAGCCCAACAGAGCGTTGTTGGCAACTAAGCCCAACAGAGCGTTGTTGGCAACTAAGCCCGATATAGCGACTATCGGCGATCAAAGCCTGTTCGCTGCAATGCACAGCAACTTACTGGTGATTTCGTTCAAACACTAGTTTAAGCCCGATATAGCGACTATCGGCGATCAAAGCCTGTTCGCCGCAATGCACAAGCAACTTACTGGTGATTTCGTTCAAACACTAGTTTAAGCCCGATATAGCGACTATCGGCGATCAAAGCCTGTTCACTACAAGCACAGCAAACTTCAGGCGGTATTCACCTCCTCGACATACTTTCTACTCTCCGCCTGGGCGGGCACATCCAAATCGCGAGTAGGGGGCCATTGATATACCTAACCCGCAACAGACACCGTTCCCACGGATTGGGCTCGTCAACCCGGCCCAATACAAATATTATGGGCCTCGCGGATGTAGCCGCACCCACTTGTAAAGCAAGTCGGTCGCTAGATCCTAGCCGCTTTTCCGTCCGCCACTTCTAAACCGGACGTATCTCCATCATATGGTTTCCTCTCCTTATCGTCAAGGCAAGATCGTACCCGCTGCTTACCATCACCGCGCTATCGTCGCCACGGACAGCGCACGCGGGCGCCTGGCATGACTATTTACATGATTCAGTGCATATAGATATTTGTTTAAGATACTTATGGCACTTGTATAAGTTATTTCTTATTATATCATTAGTTTGTCTAATCGTGAACAGTAGACCGACTTGCTTGTCTATAAATAGAGGATCATATGTAACAAAGAAAGACAGACGAGAAAAGAAATAAACACATCCAAACTCTGCCATTTTGCCGCTAACCACCGGCCCAATCTTTTGTTATTTACTTTATGCTTATTCCGCCACCTTGTTCTAAATAACCGCCTTACCCTCTCCAGCTTTATATCCTCAAGATTGACACTGTTACCGCAAAACTGATATTCCACGCAACATCATTTACTATTGTTATATTATTTTTACGTTTAATGACAATGATAAAATAATTATTATTGTCATTTTTTTTTTTGAGATAAGTCTTTTTTTACATTGTTATTTTATGTTTTCATTTAATGGTAAAAAATAATATTAAATTATAGAGAAACGGTTTTTTTGGGAATACTCGAGGTAGATTTGTTTTATCTTCCATAATTTTTTTTTCATCTGAACATGAGTTCATTGTTATACGATGAATATTTGCATGACCTTTTGGTATGGGCATGACTTTTTTGCCGGGAACAATGGAGTAGTTTATAACTCTCCCTTTTTTTTATGAATTATTGCAAAGAACTTTTGGTATGAGCGGAGAACTTTTGTCTGAAAAGATGAAGTGTATTTATAATATTTTATTACTACTATTCTTCTTTTTTCACAATAAAAATTTAGTTTCCTACATATGAACGTTTTTCTTTGTATTTATAATATTATTATTGTTATTATTATCATTATTATCCTAGTTATGAATTGTTTGATTGGATATTTGTTTATAAGGACTAGTTTGAGTACTTATTAGGCATTTAGGACACATTTAAATCTTAATTGGTTATAAGGACATATTTTATTTATGTTTCCTACATTACCCTTTACTCAGCTTTTCTTTTTTAGTCGGCAATCCATTGTTTTGAGTTCCTCGTTTCTTTGTTTTTTTATGTTTTCTTTCCTGTTCTTTCCTCCTTCTTCTTCCATTTATCTTGCTTTTGATCAATGGGAAAGAAAAAAATGAAAGAAATCTGATAGCTGCTTATGTCGGTGGTCCCGTTCTATCTATTTCTCGCATTGGAGATCTACTGGAAGTATGAGACCCGACCCAGTTGCGAAAAGTCTGAATCTTGCACCACATCGGAGCATAATCATCATCAGAAGTCATTGATGAAGTCCCAGCGTAATGCACTCCTGATTGCTGCTGCTCTTGTTTTCTATTGGCTGCTTTATTCTATTACTGGGCTTGTTGTTCTGATGGACAAGTTGAATAAGCGAGTCGAACAGCTCCAGGCTCAAATGTGGGGATGATGAAAAGTTTTTGGAGCATCTCTTCTTTTTATGTCCTATGGTTGATATGATTTGGTAAAGTGCCATGGATTAAATTGAAGAACAAACCCATTCAGATCGTTCCCTCTTTGTTTTGTTTTGCTAATAATATTAACTTTGTTTGCTGTTCAATATATATATATATATATTGGAAGAACCTTAATCATAAAGTGTTTGATAATCCTCTGATTCATTTTCAGGTAATTGATTTGGCAATTAATGGATGGAAGGAGGTTGCAGATGCAAATGAGAAGAGAGTTACCTATGTGATACAACCAAATGAAGAGGCTGATTCTGAGCATTGGAATCTATCTAAATAAGTTTTGATGCATCATGTAGTTCTTGGATGTTTCTTTCTGTAAGAAAATGGAGACATTCCAATTATTTAGAACATCACCGGGATAACCTGAGCCCTTTTTTATTACTACTTTGGTGTTTCCATTTCTTATAAGTCTGGAAGCTCCCCTCTAATATCTTATGCTAGATTATGCATAAATTTACTAGTCCTGCTTGTGGTTACATGTAACTATGTAAGTTGTTTGGAAGAATGGGCAGCAGTAGATAAAAACCAATATGTTTCTTTGCTTGGAGCAATTGAAGCTTTAAAAGCATGCACTCTTCGTCTTCCGAGTCGAGTCGATACTCCCTAGGGAATGACTCGACTAAAAATGTTTGGGCTCGATTGATTCATAAAAATGAAAGATTGAACTCGCCTCGCTAAGTACTCGATATAGCTCGACTTGACTCGTAAGCTCGATTATTTTCTTAGAATTCATTTAATTTTTAATAAAACATAACAAAATCGAGCTCGACTCATTTAATACTCGACTTGAATAATGCATTGGGTTGGTCACTGCATGGCTGTGGTGAATGCATCGCAATGTCTCTGTATCGCGGCGTCTCTGTATCGTGGTGTCTCTGCATCGGGGATGGTCACTGCGTCGCGGTGTTTCTGCATCGGGGGGTGGTCACTGCATCGGGGGTGGTCATTGCATCGCGGTGTCTCTGCATCGGGGGTGGCAACTGTATCGCAGTGTCACTGCATCATGGTTGTTAGTGCATCGCGGTGTCACTTCATCGCGGTGTCTCTACATCGCGGCGTCTCTGCATCGGGGGTGGTCACTGCATAAATTGTTGATGTCACGCATATATGATTTCCGATGTCACTACATAAAATATTGACGTCACTGCATATTTGATTGCCGATGTCACTGCATAAATTGTTGATGTAATGCATATATGATTGCCGATGTCACTGCATAAAATGTTGATATCACTGCATATATGATTGCCGATGTCATTGCATAAAATGTTGATATCACGGGTCTCTTTTGCTTAAAAGGATGCCTGAGTTTTTTTTTATTTTAGTATGGATACCAACTCCGAGGTTCCTGTTTGGATTCAATTGCCCAATCTTCATCACGGTATCTCTGAATCGCGGTGTCACTTCATCGCGGTGTCTCTGCATCGGGGGTGGTCACTGCATCGGGGTGGCCACTGCATCGCGGTGGTCAATAGATTGAGGGTGGTCAATGCATCGCGATCTGTATCCAGGTGTCTCGGCATCGTGGCGTCTATGCATCGCGACGTCTTTGTATCGGTGGTGTCTCTGCATCGGGGGTGGTCACTGCATCACGGTGTCTCTACATCGGGGTGTCCACTGCATCGCGGTGGTCAATAGATTTAGGGTGGTCAATGCATCACGGAGGTCAATGCATCACGATGGTCACTACATTTGAGGTGTCTTTGCATCGAGATGTCTTTGCAACGCGGCGTCTCTGCATCACGACGTCTCTGTATCGGGGGTGGTCTGCATCGAGGTGGTCACTGCATCGGGGTTGGTCACTGCATCGTGGTGTCTCTACATCGGGGGTGTTTACTGCATGAAATAGTTTCTTTTTGGTACAATGTTATCTAACTAAATGAAATTGTTGAAGATGCAAAGGTGAACAATTTGCTGTTTGAGAACTGAGTTATTGATGTCACTGCATATTTGATTGCCGATGTCACTGCATAAATTGTTGATGTCACGCATATATGATTACCGATGTCACTGCATATTTGATTGCCGATGTCACGCATATATGTCACGCATATATGACTACCGATGTCACTGCATATTTGATTGCCGATGTCAAAAATTATTGATGTCACGCATTGATATCACCGCATAAAACGTTGATATCACTGTATATATGATTGCCAATGTCACTGCATAAAATGTTAATATCACGGGTCTCTTTTGCTTAAATGGATGCTTGAGTTTTTTTGATTTTATCGCGGTGTCACTTCATCGCGGTGTCTCTGCATCGCGGTGTCTCTGCAACGCGGTGTCACTTCATCACGGTGTCCCTGCATCGCGGTGTCACTTCATCGCGGTGTCTCTGCTTCATCGTGTTGTCTCTGCATCGCGGTGTCACTTCATCACGGTATCTCTGCATCGCGATGTCACTTCATCGTGATGTCTCTGCATCGCGGAGGTTAATGAATTGCGGTGGTCACTGCATCGCGGTGGTCAATGCATCGGGGTGGTCACTGCATCGTGGTGTCACTTCATCGAGGTGTCTCTGCATCGCAGCGTCTCTGCATCGCGGTGTCACTTCATCGCCGTGTTTCTTCATCTCAGTGTCATTTCATCGCGGTGTCTCTGTAATACGGTGTCATTTTATCGCGGTGGTCAATGCATCGCGGTGTCTCTGCATCCCGGTGGTCAATGCGGTGTCACTTGATCGCGGTGTCTTTGCATCGGGGTGGTCGTTGCATCGGGGTGGTCAATTTATCGCGGTGGTCACCGGGGAAAAAAAACACACCGTCTCGGCGTCCAAAAACAAAAAAACAAAAAACATTCAACGTCTTTCTTGCTCCCAAAAAAAAAAACCATATTCACCGCGGTGTCTCTGCAATACGGTGTCATTTCATCGCGGTGGTCAATGCATCGCGGTGTCTCTGCATCGCGGTGGTCAATGCGGTGTCTCTGCATCACGGTGTCACTTCATCGCGATGTCTCTGCATCGCGGTGGTCAATGCGGTGTCTCTACATCACGGTGTCACTTCATCGCGATGTCTCTGCATCGCGGTGGTCAATGCGGTGTCTCTGCATCGCGATGTCTCTGCAATACGGTGTCACTTGATCGCGATGTCACTTCATCGCGGTGTCTTTGCATCGGGGTGGTCAATTTATCGCGGTGGTCACCGGGAAAAAAAACACACCGTCTCGGCGTCCAGAAAAAAAAAAAAAAATAAAATCATTCAACGTCTTTCTTGATCCAAAAAAAAGAAAGAAAATACCATATTCAGTGTCTTCCTTGCTCAAAAAAAAAAAAAAAAAAAACGTCTTCATTGCTCAAAAAAAAGAAGAAGCGTCTCCTCCTTTTTTTATTTATTTTTTGGGTATTTGAGTCTATCTATTTAATTTGTGTCTTTATAACCAAATAATATTTCTTAGTGTCCTTTGCCTAATTAAGTCTATTTTGTGTCCTTTTGGACCATTGCCCCTTGTTTGATTTGATTTTTTTTTAAACGGCAGTTTTTCGTTTCTTTAACTTTGTTTGTTCCTGTCAAAAAAAAAAACTCTGATTGTTTTTTTTTTTTAAATTAATATTGGTTATTAACTTTTTGTCAAAAAAAAAGTTATTGATTGTTTTTTTAACATATTTTCACGGAAGTTATAGTTATTTGTTAAGTATTGATTTTTGTTGTTTATCCTATTAACATTAATATTATCGTTATATTATGGAGAAACTTTTTTTTAGGGGAAACACTCGAGGGGGAAACACTTTTGAGGGGAAATACATTGACTCTTTTAATATAGTTAATAATTAATTAATTAATGATAATGATAACGTCGGTGTCATTGACGTTATTATCGAAAACCAACGCAGTGTCAGTGACGTTATTATCAAAAACTGTTACTAATATTATTTTACATAAAAATAATCGTGATGTTTGAAGTAATTTTTTAACTGACGGAAGCAATTATGGTGTGTCAGTAGAAAAAACCTACATCTAATTTCTTCTATGGTAAGCCCACCTGTGTGCCTATGGCCCAAATCTTTAGAATGAAAAAAAAAATCCTATTATTTACTAAAAAAAAAGCCTTTTTTCTACCCACTTAATATCTTAATATTAAACTAATATCGAAATATAACCTTATTATACTGATTTATTAATATTATCATATGTAAAACAAAGCTTTAGGTTCAGTTTTGGTGTACAACTCTTTTGGCTCCACACCCCAAGTGATATTTTGACCACTTGTTTGACATATATTGGTTAATAAAACTCTTTTGGTTCCGTTTGTTTTGGTCGAAGTTTTTTTTTTTTTTACATCATATCACCAATCATTTCTTATTTCCACCAATCAAATCTTCAACTACAAATAAAAAAAATATTAAATCATCTCTCATCATTTCACTTTATCAACTTTATTTTATTTTTTACCATTATTCTATTTTATTTCACCAATCATTTCATAATCTACACCAATCATTATTCTACTTTATTTTACCTCATCAATTTTCTAATTATTACTTTAATCACTTTATCTAAAAAACTTCAAAAAAAACTCCCAAAAAAACTCCAACACAAAACAAACGCATATTCCCTAAAAGAAAAAAGTTTCCGTGTAAACTCGGGTCGGTATTTAAAATTTGATGGCTATTGCATATTTCCTACAAAATACAAAGATTTGCTAATTGGAACACATTTTTAAGAAGAACACTGTAAATGGGACCACAAACGATCTATCCAGACAATATATTTTGGAAAAAATTTCAAGTTTGCAGTGGTCGAGATTCAGAGTCGAGTTTTATGGATAAATTCGACTTCAAAAAAATAAAATTTCATTTTGATGTCTCAAAAATAGATCAACTGAAGTGTCTTTAAGAGTGACCCCAACGATTCCCTTTCAATTTCCCCAAATCTGATATAAGGAGAAGAAACAAAAAATCAACCCCACAATGGATCCCATTTCATTTCCCTATCCCTTACCAAAATTAAGGGTCTCCCTTAAATTAGGGAGCCTCTTAAAGGGAATAGTGCCACATTTTTTACTATACAATTCACTTTTCTCTCTCCACCTATTTATCATAATCTTCTTCAACTATACTAAACTCAATTTTAACCACTTCGGTAATAATCTCCTCTAATAAAAACGATACGACATTTATTAGAGGACATTTAATAATCCCTTAATTGGTTGTTTAAACGCATACGATATTTTTTTTGACAATGATACGACATTAAAATCTCATTTTGGAAGTATGAAATATTTTATTCCGATTTTTGTATTAAAAAAATGGAAAATGTGTTAGTAGTTAAATTAATTGGTTGAGATGTGAAAAAAAATAATAGTATTGGGGAATTGTATAGGGAATGCTTATTGGAGTTGATTGTTTTATAGGGTGTTGAAAAAGTAAATCTGGAACGGAAAATAAGATAAATAGAGAGTGTGATAGGGAGTATTATTGTGGACAGCCTAACCCGTGACTTTCATAAAAAAAAATAGATTTAAAAATGTGCTAGAGTGTAAGTAATACATGGCTCGTAAAAGCGTACGTGAAAAATCTTGAAGTGACCCATGATTTGAATACCATTTATGGAAAAAAGAAAGGAGAAGACGTTTATATTCACATATTTTACTCATGTCATTTGTCTATGTCACTTTAATTAAATGAATTATTGATCAATTTGACCATAATTCAGGTCATTTCCTATTTGGAGGGTTTGATATGGCACGAAACATGCTATATTTAGTCTCATGGTCAAATTTCATTATGAAAACAAGTACAATTTTTTTTTTTTTCGAAGGGATAATAAATACAATTTCTTGTTTTCATTTTTATTTTTAAATTTGTTATGACACAACATAACTTATATACCATATGATATGCATGTTGGGTAAAAATCTTTCCTCTGTTTATCCACAATTATAATTTGGTTTTTTTATTCCCTCGAAACGAAAGATTTTATTAAACGTCCGACTAATGCCGGTAAAACACAAGAACAACGTCGGACACCGCCGACAAAGCCGGATCACAACCCGACAAAGCGAACTAAAGGGGATCGGACGCCGGCGCCGAAAAAGGAAATAGGCGAGGATTTTGTTTTTGTTTTTGGAAGAGGACAATAGAAGATTCAAACCCAGGTTAATACCGGAAAATACACTGACCCCGCCACTAGATTACGTTCATTTATAATTTGAACAGAAAAAGTAAACGGTACATGACTTTTGTATCATTAGAAATTATACAACACATTTTATATCATTGTTTAGGTTGGTCATACGTCGTAATTAATGAGTCTTATATCATTATTAATGTTAAAAAATATCGGGTTACTCGTCATTACGCAACCATTATAGTTGGGCTTGGCCTTATTAGCACCAAAAATAGATAAAAAGACTCTAATCAATCTCCTCGAGCCCAATACTATTTTGCTTCAAGCACAATAACATAGATAATACATTTAATGCGCTGATTTTCATTCTTTTTGGGCCGGATCAAATCAGGTGCGTTTTAATTGTGTTTTGCCGGTAAAGTTAATGTGGTGTAAAATAAGGTTTTGTTATACTTTTAAGTTTTAACTTGATACGCTTTTAACAATTTCTCCTATAATTATAACTAATCTATCCTCCTTTTTTTTAAGTATTAACTGTAATTTTTTGTCAATAAGGTAATTAATAAGAGAAGGTAATATTCAGAGACAATTACAATAAAATATGATGTTTACAATAAGGAAGAACCCAAGATTGTGCAATCAAGGAGTGTTTGAAGATGATAGTTAATGTTCTGCTTTTCTAGATGTTTGTTAGTTTTTTTTTATGGGTTAATTGTTAGTTTTCTTTGGAGTATAAAGTTGTAATAGTTTATGGAAAGATTTTCTAGATGTTTATTAGGTTTTCCTTTTTATGTTTGCTAAGAGAGTTAATTGTTAGTATTTTTTTTAGGGGTTAACTGTTAGTTTTCTTTGGAGTATAAAGTTGTAATAGTTTATGGAAAGATTAATGGAATAAGGATCATATATTTTCAATTTTTTATATTTTTTTCTTCAATTGATTTTTCTTCAAGTAAATTGGTTTTAACGCTTCCGTTTTGTTGTTTTTGTAATATCGTGATGAAAATGTATATATACGTATTTTTAATATTATTAGAGAATATGATTTTAAATATTGATGCGTGGTGATGTCCGCCTTATTCGTGTTTAAGATAAAATACTAGGATACCAGGATACCAAAAACAATTCGGGATAATAATATGTTTCACGGAAAGTGGAAATGTGATTAAGCTGATGTCAACACCTAACAATATGTTTCAGGTTCATGCATGTATGTATACCATTTCCCCACTAATTAAATTACAAAAAAATAATAATACTATTACTATTAGTCGTGAGATCGGCCATTGGACACTTGCTTTCACACGGTGGCAAATGGGAACATGGAGTCCATTAGGATATTGATTGATGTTTAGGGTGTGACCTTGAGCAAAGGCTGTGAAGACCAGAACTTTAGGCCTCCGGATTTCTATGAATTTTCTGACAAAAGTTTGTTTTAAGTAAAAAAAAGTTTGTTTTAACACTAATTTTATGTATTTGAATAAAATCAACTTACACAATCATTCCACCTTTAATTCAGCATTCGGTTTTTATGCGATTTCTTCCTTTTTTCTTTTTATTAACGCGAGAGTTTTTTATTTGAAGGGAATATAAAGTAAACATCAATTTTTTGTACTACATGATACAACTAATCGTCTCTCCTAATTACTGCTACGTCAGTTTTCTTTTTTTCTTTAATTGAAACATAAGCACACTTACGCATATCATAACTCATCAAATCAAAACGGATTTGCGAATTGTTGACAAAAAATATTTGTGCTTAAAATCTAAAAGCCTCGTCCGGCAAAATGGTATTGATCCCGGATTTCATAAGGCTGGCTCTGTTTAGGGTCGTTATTATCTTCGTTCATTTTCAATAAACAATTTCATAATTTATGTTTTTTCATCATTTATTTAAGGCTTTGCCTACCTAATGTAGTACATTCCTCTTATCAACAAAAAAAAAAAATGTAGTACATTCCGACCACAAATTTTGTTAGTGCATTAATTAAAATCATGAATATAAATGCTTGGGAGGTCCCTATAATAGAGTTTATGCAAAATTAAAATTTCACTTTTAATCATTTTTTGCTCAAACATGAACCCTAAACTCTAAATTGAGACTTACTACCATGTATATAATTTATAAGGGGGCATTTAACTGCACCATATTAAATATACCATTCTTTTAAGAGCACTTTAAGAGCACCACAGTTCATGTATATTTTTAAGCTTTGCTGTGGTGCTGCTAGTTATTTCGTATGATGCCAATAAAGACTCCCAATTTACAATCCTAATTCAAATGGGAGAATATAATTTTAAATTAACCATAAGATAGAAGTGGTGAAATATTGATTAAATAATTCAAATTTTTTTACGTCAACGGAACTTGTAAGAGAAATGTTTTGTGGCACAACAAAATATATACACAGTACCCTAACAACATTTTTTACCATTGACTTTTATGAGACTACAGTATTAATCAATATAGTCTCACATCATAATCAATGATCAAAAAATGTGTTGTACACTTTGTTGTGTTCATTTTATTGTGGCACTATCACTACTCGTAAAAGAAAGCCACTTATTTAAAGTTTACAACTAATTTCTACATGACCTTCTAGGGTCGTGGTATCAACCGTATATAATGAAATGATTGATATAAGAATTATAAAAAAGTAGTGGAATTAATAAAACGATGTATAAAAAATGGGGGTTCTATCGGCATCCTTATTTTTATTACTGACACCCTTTACTTAATTATTAGTTTCTTACCTTTACACACCACAAATTTAATTCATACACCACATAAATATTATAACAATAAAACAATTACACTTTAACCCATAATTAATACAAAAATAAATTTCTCTTTTCTTCTCCAAACCAAAAACCTTAATTCATCTTCACCCTACTCCCCCTTCTACCCCACCTTCCTCCTCCTCCCTCAGCCGCCGCCCCCCCCCTTTCTTCCTCTTCCCTCAGCCACCCTAGCTTAAAATAAATAAATAAATTTGCAGCTTCTTATTCTTCTTTCTTCTTCTTCTTCTTCTTCTTCTTCTTCTTCTTCCTCCTTCCATAAATACATATGCAATATATTGATTAAATCATAACTACAAGGGTTTCATTTTATTTCTCACGTGATGAGTGGAGATATTAATCAGATAATCTAGTGCTCAGAGTCATGAATTTGTTATTATAGCAAAAAATTAATATATTGAAAATTTAAAAGTAAGGACGAAGATAGAAATTTATTAGAAAAATACTACCTCCGTCCCAAAATGTAAGTCCATCTAGATTTTTGGATTTATTCCAAAATGTAAGTCAATTTAGATAACTAATGAAATATTTATTACATTTTTCTCCTTTCTTATTATATACCCACTCACTCTTCATTACTTCATATTAATAACGGTCAAAGGTTATTTTAATTTTTTTCATTAAAATTAATGACACGTAACAAATTTAATCAACTTTCTTAATATGTATGAGAAAACTCAAACGGATTTACATTTAAGGACGAATGTAGTATGTCTTATGAATACATGAAACAATTTATTGGAGGAGTTAAAACAAGGACATGGCCCAAAAGATCATCATCAAAGTGGGTTAGTGGACTGTGCTTGAATGATTGGATAAGTTGCATATATTATAATAATGTATAATTTATACTAGACTATCTAAATTCGGGCTCATTCGGAAAAAAAACTGAATTATAATGATGTAGTAATTATACCAGACTACTGTTACGTCCCGTTTCCGGATACCGAGTCATTATCCGGAAAAAAACGTTCGGTGAAGTCTATAAAAATGGGAAATGCCCTACCTTTGAGTGCAATTTGAACTATTGATTTACGTAATTGGAAGTAACCAATTAGGTTTACGACGAAACCTAGAAACCGATCACTGATCAAATTTGAGTCCCTGTCCAGGATAGACCTCAATAGATCTCTCTACCATTTAGTCGTTTAGAGGCCAATAGAGTTATTCACTTTATCTGACCGCCCACACATTGCGATATAGACCGGTGCATTACCAAGAATGACATAATGTTTAATCTTTTACTATACACTTATGTAGTTTATTATTGATTAACTATCCACCTAAGTATTTTCACGGCAAAACTCACTTACCAAGTATTTTCAAGGTAAAACTCACTTAACAACTCTACTCCCTCACTTAGACTTTAGACACAACACTCTAAGCACGTACACAGATATTGATGAATACCAATTCATCAATACACAAGCCTATCATACTCTTCCGACGGTCCCGAACTTCAACTCCTACGAATAATCCATTCGGTGCCAGAACTAAATGCATCATAGGCTTAATCCAAGCTTGTTCATGTTCATTTAACATTATTAGACCAAGAAACAACACTCAAAACTGGCCTTGGGGCTTAAAACAGGTTAAACACAACAAACTGGACCAATGTGCACGCATGCTGCTCAATACGCGTGCATTGAGCTCCAAAAACTATTCAGGATGCTGCTGTTCTGACAATGCACACGCATTGTATCTCTATCCGCGCGCACAAACGACTCTAAATCCCTCCCCCACCTTCTGCCTTGGCCAATGCGCACGCATTACCCCTAATGCACACGCATTGAGGCTCTGAACCAAAAACCAGACATTCTGCTTCATCAATGCACACGCATTACTTCCTATGTGCGCGCATTGAGCGCAGTAACAACCTCAAATGCAGTTTTCTACACCTTTCCGATTTCTAACCAACTCCAAACATGTTTAACACCAGAAAACCAACAAAACAACAAAAATACATGACTTCAACATGGTATAGCATCACATACTTTGCACAACAACATCTGGGCATGATTTCTAACATCAACTACATCAGAACACAACTCTAACTTCATAAAACTCAAATTAAAGCAATAGAGAAGATCTTCTTACTTGATCAAAGCACAACTTCAAAGGAAAACTGCAGCACATCCTCAAACTCCAACAAAACTTATTTGATCATTAACCAATTCAAGAACTAATTAGGATCAATGTTTCTAACTATTCAGAACTACGAATTACGCAACCTTCTTCAACCAAACATGACAAAACGCGATGAATCCAAGATTATGGCTATTTTTATACCTTGATAAAACTTCATGCTTTTAGCATCAAAACGATCTCCGTCTCTTCACGATTCTTTTGCTCTACTCTATAATCCATCAAGAACCTTGTGAGATAATTGGAAAAATCTCTTTAGTCTTCTTATTTAACTCAAGCGTACAAGTTGAACGTGAAGGATTATGATTATTATTTTGGTAACCCCCTTTAGTTAATGGGATGGTTATTTCCAAAACAAAACCTCCCATTAACTCTAATAAACGTATTAAATCTAATAAATCCCACTAATTTTTACCATAATTATTAATTTCTTTTATAAACTTTAAATCCATAAAAAAATATAATATTTTGTTTTCACAAAATGACACGTTTGTCTTTCACGAAAATCAAAATATTACAACTACTATCTAAATTCAGACTCAACTCGAGTTGTGAAACATGTTAATTTCAAGCTACCCACGTTTAATAAAAATACTAGAAAGGCGTACCGTGCGATGCACGGTAGGCCATTTATTTTATATTTTTACCAGTTT
Organism: Gentiana straminea; assembly: GCA_036785695.1. Classification (NCBI taxonomy): domain Eukaryota; kingdom Viridiplantae; phylum Streptophyta; class Magnoliopsida; order Gentianales; family Gentianaceae; genus Gentiana; species Gentiana straminea. Next base: position 14,132,630 of record JAVUPR010000266.1, on the reverse strand, counting down.
ATAGTTTCGGCCGATTCATTTGTGATGTAATGTGTCGAAATTTTTCTGTTTGAATTATGCTACGTAGCTGACCAAACCATTTCTAGGGCTGCAAACTGCCCAAATTGCCTAGGGATGACTCCAGAAAATTGTTCTTGGAGAGTATGCTGATGACAAAAGGAAGGAATACAGAAAATCAAGAAACATGGGAGAAAAATCGAACAAAATAAAAACAGCGACAAACAAGAGAAAGGAATTTAATACAATTTGTAAGTAGAACCAAACATGAGGCTTGAATAGGTTACGATGTAATAACTCCAGAAGCCACCGTCAGCATAAATTTGGCTTAATTTGTAGTCGTACTCATTCCATACAACATAAACTGCAACCTTTTATCAGAGACAAAAGAAGAAGAGAATGTGCACAGTACACCAGGAAACGAAAGTAGGGAGATTAAAATGGAAGAAGAATAACAAGATTTGGCAGACCTGACAAAATAATCTAGAAACGAGAAATAAATAAAAAACCAATATGTATACTACTCTTTGTTAGCAGAACCTATTTATTTTTACCTATCAAGAAGATTTCTTTCCCCTCACAAATTCTTCGCTTAGAATCGGTGGAGATGGAAAAAACCAAACCACAGCAGCAGGATAGTAAGAAACTACAAGGAGGAATTTAAGACGAAGTAGGAATTGTGCAAAATTTAGTACAGTAGAGTCTAACATGAATCTAGGATGGATGGATTGAAATTAAATTCCAAAATCCGGCGAACTGGAGTATATCACAACAAAAGCAATGGTGAGGTGGAAGGATCATCACATACATCGGTCCTTCAGACGCCACGGAGGAGCCATTGATTCCAGTGAAAAAAATTCTTTTACTCACGAAGAAGATTTCTTTCCCCTGAGAAAATTATCAATGACAATCAGTAAACACGAAAAAATAAACTACAGCACCAGGAGAATAAGAAACCACAAGAGCAAGGAATTCAATCTAATAATTCAGACGAATTAGGAATTCCGTAGAAATCATTACAACAGCACATAGACAAACCTGAAACATCCGGCCCCTTCTTCTCTTTCTCAACCCACAAACACAGCAGATGCACGCACAAATTATTATACACGCAGGGATAACAGATAACGGATCATCCAAAACCACAGAGTAGAAGAAGAAAAAGCACAATAAAAACTTGTTCTCTTAGATAAACTTGCAATGGGGTTCCAAAAATCAATTGAAGTATGTGAAGACGGAGGCATTGCATATCTGTCACCGTAACAACAATGGAGAACACTGAGCAAGAAACGATTGGAGGAACAAGCGGCAGGGACACCACAGGCCAGCACGTATTCAAAGACATGGCACCTAGGAAGCCTAGTACAGTGGCTACCAGCGACCACGTATCAATGGTAGCTGCTCAAATAGAAATGATAAGAAACGACGTCGTTTTTGTATAGGGAGGGGAAAAAGAAAAAAAAACCACAAAATGACAAAATAGTGGTACCAAAGATGCACAATTAAATAGTACTTCCTATTTAGGGTAAAAATACAGTACATGAATTATAAAAAAAACATAATTGTGTTTATGAGTTGAATCGAGTTATTTGAAACTCAATCTCGTTCGAGTCAAATTTGAAACTCGAGTATATTTTCAGTCGAGCTAACTTCGAGCCTTGTTGAGTATCAAAGTAGACTCGACTCGATTCCACTGCAACTATTCATACTCGTGAAGCTGTTAAGGCGCAGCTATGAATTGAATTGAAAAACCAAAGAAGAGAAAAATCAAACAGAGAAATGAAATTAGGTGCTTGTTTGAGATCTTTAACGAGATCAAAGAATCCTCTCATTGTCTCTTCTTCTCGATACTACATCAAATCTCAGTTTCTTTTCAACTCGAATGGCTCAATTGGTACCACCGTATCATCATCATCAACAAAAATTGATTCTTTATTGGAAAAATTGGTGGAGCAACCTCTTTCAGGAATCAAATCAATGTTGGATTCAGAAGACTTGGGTTTTTCTTCCGCCTTCGAATCCCATGAATTTTCATGGCGTGCGCTCATTACTCAACTTAATTCATCATCTCTCCAGAAATCCAACCTGGTAACCTATTCAGTATTCCTTCTTTCTTTGTGATTTGCCCCCTTTTTTTTTATTTAGTAAATTTCATCACCACAATGAATGTAGTTGTGGCAAAATGTAGGTGTCTTGTGCAATGATTGGTTATTAAAAATAAAAAAAATGCCATTGCCAAATGGTTTTCTAAAGCACTGATGGTATGTTAGGTGTTCAAAGTAAAGTCTATTGTTTTCATTTGGCATTTAAAGTTGTATAAAAGGTTTCATCTTTGTATCACCAGGTTATAGAATGGAGATTGAACAAACTTATGAAAGAACAGGAGAAGAATCAAGAATGTTATTCTGAGCTAATCTTGGCATTGGGGAGCTGTCGAAATGTCGAATCTGCCCTTCGCGTATTCTCTGTAATGGAGGCTCAAGGACTAAAGCCAAATACTTCAGTCTATAATGCCCTTATTTCTGCTTGCTTTTCCTCAAACAATGTTTTAACTGCTTTGAGCTTATTCGAGTTAATGGCGATATCAGAGGACTGTAAATGTGATTCCGACACTTTCAACGCCTTCATCTGTGGATACGCTAACTTGGGAAACAAGGACGCGATGCAAGCTTGGCACCGTGCTAAAATGGCTGCTGGATTTATAGCAGATTCTCAAACATTCGAGGGCCTCATTTCAGGTTGTGTTAAATCTTTCAATTTTGATGATGCTGAAAGATATTATGAAGAAATGACATTAGCCGGACTCGTGCCTACGCCATCCATTGTGCAAAACATGGTATTCGTGTACTGTAAGAAGAAAATTATCAGAAAAGTACGAGAGCACATCAGGTATGGTTCGTCGTTCATTGATAAACGTATTGCTCGAGTGGTTGTAGACCTATATTATGAACAGGGACAAGTTAAATACATGGAGGAGTTGCTAGATGTTTTTGTAAATGCAAACCGGTCCTCAGAAATTCTTCCATTGATACATTACACGATTATAAAGATGTACGTAAAAGCCGAGAGATTGGATGATGTAGAGTACTCAGTTGGAAGAATGTTGAGAGATGGGATTTCATTTCAGTGCCATAATGATGATGTTGTTGATAAGGTTGTTTGCTTGTATTTTCGGAAGGCGGCGTATGACAGATTGGATATGTTCTTAAAGAGTATTAAAGATTGTTATAAGCTAACAAAATCAACTTATGATCTGCTGATTGCTGGATACCGAAGAGCTCGTTTACAAGACAAGCTCGATTCTGTTATGATTGAAATGAAGTCGGATGGTTTTGGAACTTGTTGATAATAAATTCTGACATTATATGTACGTGTGAACCTTTTTAGGCCTACTGTACGCAGTCTCACATTGTATTACTGTTGCATGATGTTTTCATGTCTTGAACCTATGACTTGATCAAAAAAGGTTTTATTTTCCTCATTTTCATTCCTCTAATGAAAAGAAAATGTAGATGCACACACAGCATTTCCAGACTAAAAGACTTTATAACATCAAAATAAGGTACCTACATAAGTTCACTTTCAAGATATAGTTGCAACTAAACGCCCATCGCCATTCACACAATTCAATTCGACGGCTAATCAAATCTAAACCAACCAATGAGCCGAGCCGAGCCGAGCCAAATCTCAACTAAATAAACAGATCTCCCGGCAGCCAAGCAAAAAAGCTAACTACAGCCTGCAGAAGAGCGAAACACAACAAAGATTAAGAACAATGCATTGACAATAAGCACAAACTTTGTGAAAATCCCACGATGCCTGTTTTGCCTTTTTATTTGGTCTATGGCTCTTCGCATCTCTTCTACCCTTGATCGCATGTCTTCTACCTCTAATCGTACCGCTTCCATCTCTCTTCCCCTCTCCTCCATCCTAGATTCCGCCTCTTCTACACGTCTTTCCAACTCCACAAACCTTTCCAAATGGTTTATCAGAGATATAACTGCTTCTCCCTCTCCGTCCACCTCGTCCATTTCTTCTAGCTCTCTCTCAACCAGGTCCCCTCCCTCTAATCTTCCAGCCTGTATCTCCCTTAGTAGCAGCGACTGAGCTACCAACTCATCCGATATAGGCTGAGGATAGTGGTAAAGATGACACATTAGACTGTATTCGGATATGGCCTCGATACTTCAATCATCTGGCATAACGAATAGTAAAAGATGTACCAATATCAATTGACAGTTCAAATTCCAATAGTATGAAAAGAACAAAAGGTATTATTAAAAAAAAAAAATTATAGGCATGAACTGTTCGTCCTTGAAAAATCAATCGAACAATATCTACAGGCGGTCGAAGCTTCCAATAAGAATCCAAAACAAATGATTCCACAAACTAATATACACACCAGACCAGGATCATGTCCATATGGTCTTGCACTTCTCGACAATATAATGTGCAGTCAATGTGAGATGCTGAAAAGTATGCAGTCATTAAGAACTTGTTAATCTTCATCCATGATAGTCCTATACATCTTCATAGATACATGCACTGAAAACATTCCTATATTTGAGCCCATCCTAGGTACACTATTGTGAAATCTCAACTTCATTTAGACAATACAATCACATGTTGCTATGCGAGTACTTCTAAACTACGATATCGCAAAATCCAGAGGGTTTCATCGATTCCACACCATTCTAGACATAATAGATCGAAATTGGAATGTAGAAAATGTCTGAATCTATCTAGGAAAGGAACTGGAGAAAAACAATTCCTCACCCTCAAACTGATTCAACGAAGCTAAAGCAATCTTTTATTATGTGCCCCTGTCTGAACCAGACAGTATATACGTGCAATTGCTCCGCTGTCCGGTTATTCATGAGGCAGCTAAGATGAAAAACAACCATAAAGAAAGACGCTCCGGAACGATTCGACCACTGCTAGCGGTAGCAAAGCTCAGGTGGTAATGCAAGTGCGCGGTGAGCGTAGTATGGTATTCGTAGTGCACTCTTACGTGACCCTACACGACTTTATCGCTTCACTCGGAAGTCATAATAAGTCCCAGGGGATAGGAAATGCTTTTTCTTGAGGTGTGGGCCATTTCTCAAGAACAATAGCTAAAGGACCTGATACTACCACTTGGATCTGGAACCTAGTTCACGATTTCGATAGTCTGGAGAAAAGTGCTCATTTCGGCCATCTGTGGTCCACGGTGCTCGTTTTTCCGCATGGCTAAGCTACTGGATTAATTTCTTATTCACTAAACTAAGGTATACCAGTCCACAGGGTAGATCGAAGATCCATTTCGCTGGATTAGCCATTTGGATATATCCAAATCGTTAGAAAACCTAGGCTTGTGAGTGAAGCTAAAAAGCGCTTTCACAATGCGTAAGAAAGCTTTGGAGGTTTCAACAGATAGTTTGCTGCCTGGAGAAGACAGTAATGTTCACCTTGTTCACTGGCTCGCGGACTAGGGGATATGTCTCACTATACAAAGTACACGTAGTTAAGCAGCATAAAAGGAAACAACAGAGATGAGCACACATCTCGATCTCAGAAAGCCTCTCTTAATGGGCCTTTTCAATTCAAAACAAAAACGGAAAAGGAAAGATTAGATTCCCTCATGTGGGAATATGCCCCAAAAGAATGAAATAGGAATATAGAATTCTTTGGATAGGATTTCTGTTTGGCCTAGTTACATCAACCCCAAAAGAATAAGTTGCGTTGGAAGCGATCGACAGATAATAGGAAATATCAATAGAGGTGAGTTGCCGGGGTACGCCTTGATTGGCCTCTTTCTTATAACCACTCCTCTTTAGAGTGGCTTCGCACCTCGAAGTGGATGGATTCAAGCCCCCTTCAAGAGAAAGAACAACAGCAACAACTCATAACAACATTCACTCTAGAACTCAGGAATTCTATACTTTATCTACTCCGGTGGTCTTGCTTTAGGAATGGTAGTACCCTAGTGGGGAGAAGCAATTAGAGAGTTCCGTCTTTAGATCGAAAGCCAATTCAAGTATCTGCTGCAGTGAAAGTCCTTCTTTGATACTGTCTCATTGAATATGAATAGTCCCAAATTCAGAGTGAGTGAGAGTGACGGATGCTGCCTAGCCTGTGTAAGGAGTCAAGTCTTTGTCCTATTCCTTCCTGAGCCTGGATCAAACTCTTCTTTTGACTATGTTTGCTCGAACGAATCAAAGAATTTCTTTTTTGAAGGGCGGAAAGACTAGCAGCTCAATTGAAAAAAGTAAGGGCGGGGGGTATAGCATAGGATAAAGGTGCATTCAATCCTGTTCTCACCAGCCTGTGCTGGGAGTACGCTTCATTAGGATGATAAATCAGCTCTCCCTCCTTCACCTAAGGTAGACTCTCTGGAAGAAGCATAGGACAGGACGTCGACATTTATAAATTAGGGTCTTAGGCGGGAGTTGAAAGAGCTGCTCGAAAAGGCTCCTGCCTGGACCAGTACATCCCAGTATATCCACCTCGTGGTGCAGAATAAGGCTCATGGCCCATGTGCGTGGATTAGGATTATCCCAGTCTTAAGAAGATCCAAGAATCGCGCTATCCTTTAGCAAGGAGAGATGTCTTCTTCCATTTGACTAGTTGAGGGAGGACCGCTCCGCGCCTTAAGCTTACTTCACCTTAAGAGATAGAAATTTAAGTCGGGATAGGAAGAAGCGGTGGAATGCCCTGCTTCCGGCTAAGTATACAGAGTTGGGCCTACCGTTCATTCAACCTTAACGGCCTCTATCTACCCAACGAGTCCTATTTGATCTAAAAAATCCAACCTGGACACTTTCAGAAAACCCTCTATCTCCAAGCCCCTTTACTAGGTTGGGCAAGCTTTGATGCCCCTACTCCTAACAAGTTGCTGGTCGGGATCGTGGAACTATCGCTCGAGAAGTAAGTAAGCTGGTCCTTGTTTGGTCATAAGGATAATCGTTCTTCTTAGGTCAGAGGCGGCCGGACCGGGGGTTACCCGCGATTGGTAATGGCACAAGCAGAAAAGGAGTAGGGGATAAAAGGTTACGCGCTGGGGAGCGCGGCGCATCTGTTTCGGGTACAGAGGCGACGAGGGGTGCTAACCCGGCCACCCAACCCAGCAGGTCGTGGGGCTGGCCGGCCATAGGTTCGAATCCTGTCACCTTTCTTGTGGATCATCCTGTGGTTACCGGATGATGGGAATAAAAAGAAGAATTTTTGAAATGAGCACGAAATGTCAATATATGAATTCTTTCATTATTCGTTATTTCCGGGTCTTTTCGTTGCATTCACTTACAACAAGAAAGAACCACCATTGTTTGGTGCAGCACTTGCATTTTGGTGTATTCTTCTTTCTTTCCTTGGTTTTTCGTTCCGTCATATTCCTAATAACTTATCCAATTACAACGTATTAACCGCTAACGCACCTTTCTTTTATCAAATCTCAGGGACATGGTCTAATCATGAGGGTAGTATTTTCTCATGGTGTCTGATCCTAAGTTTTTATGGATTCCTTCTTTGTTACCGGGGTCGACCCCAAAGCCATAATCTCTCAAAACGAGGAGGCCATAGAGAAAGTCTTTTTTATTCCTTTGTTTTGAACTTCATGAAGAACTCCATTCTATCTCTCCTCGTTACGAACAAAAAAGTAGGGCTGCTCCCCAATTGTACATTCCCTTCGTTCTACGAACCCTTGTTGATTCTTTTCTTCGTTTGGGAAGGAAGCGGACTTTTGATGGGTCAGCCCTTTTTTATGCGCCGCTTTACCCTGAAAGGAAAATTAGCAAAGCTCCTCTGGGCGCTAGGCGCTCCCGTGGTGCGCGAGAAGGAAGAAGGACTCATACTTTGTTGCATCTGGCACGAGATGATAAAGAGAGAGCGGAGTCTATCGATGAACAGCGGATTGACGGAGCTCTTGGCATTGCTTTGTTTTTCTCTTCTTTCCTATCAGCGAGTTCCGACCCTTTTGTTCGAAATTTCTTCGTTCGTACCGAACCGCTTGCAGAATCAAATCCTGTTCCACAAGATCCTATATTAGCTATACATCCTCCTTGCATTTATGCCGGAGACGTCGCCGGTGCTATGGGCTTTGGCTTATGTAGATCAAAAATGATGAATGGGATTGTGGCACTCCACTCGCCGCCAATGCGGAAGGATGCCGCCGAAAAGAATGGAACACTGTTTCGCTCGGTTGGATGCCTTGGATCCCGTATAACAAGCGAGCTCTTTACCCTCAAATTCAAACATGTGGGCGCAAAATGCTATCCTGCTCTATTGTTACGGAGCAATAGAAGCCTGCTTATGCTTTGCTTCGGCGGCGCCTTTTCGCCCTCTCTTCGCTCTGGACAGGAGCGCTAGTGGACACGGGGAGGGAGCAGGCGAAGCGTGTCGTTCGTAATGGAAAGAAAGAGACCACTACTTCGCCTCTTTGTTGGACCGCCGGCGCGAACACAACAGTGGGGTCCGACCAGGACCAGGAAAAATTAGAATTTGGATCTTGACATGTCGGTGGTTTTTAACCGTAGGCATTTTGCCAGGAAGTTGGTGGGCTTATCATGAATTAGGTTGGGGTGGCTGGTGGTTTCGGGATCCCGTAGAAAATGCTTCTTTTATGCCTCGGGTATTAGCCACAGCTTGTATTCATTCAGTAATTATACCCCTTCTTCATTCTTGGACCTCCCTTCTTAATATTGTGACTTTTCCATGCTGTGTCTCAGGAACCTTTTCAATAAGGTCCGGATTGCTAGCTCCCGTTCATAGTTTTGCTACAGATGATACACGAGGAATCTTTTTATGGCGGTTCTTTCTTCTATTGACCGGCATATCTATGATTCTTTTCTCCCAGATGAAGCAGCAGGCATCGGTCCGTAGAACCTATAAAAAGGAGATGGTTGTGGCGCGAAGTACTCTTGTGCACCTACGTCATTCGGCTCACTCTTAATTGAACAGGGAATGGATGGTACAAAGTCCTCCACTTTTCATACTTTTGGAGAACTTCCGGAATACTCTAAATGCATATGAAATAACCCCAACTATCATGGCCCTCCATGCTCTTCTCATAACAACTTTTCTCCTTTTCATTTCGGATACAAATTAATGTATCCGAACAATTCCACAGGTGCTCCCAACTCTCTTTCTTGTTCTTTTTTTGGTACCAGGACTGTAAGGTTAAAAGTCTTTTGACTTGTACCTTATTACTTGCCGTTCTGAGTTCATTATACCTAAAAGGTGTAATGGATTTTGGAATCATTTCTATACTATTCTTTAGTTTTTTTATTTTACTTCACATGATTCCAACAGGCTTTCCATTTTTTTTCATATTTCTTATGTATTTATTTGATGAGGAGCTAGCTAAGTGGGGATTTTTTCTCGCTTGGCAGCTATTTACCTTCTCTTATTCTTTTTTAAAAAACAACATAAAGATAAGATAATTTTGTTTTATTTAATTTTCTTACTAATTATACACCTCCTCTTTGGTCTTTTTTACTATCACGACTTTTATCTCGAGGAACCTTTGAAGCTTTTACTCAATGCTTTCTTAATCTTCACTCGATCAGCATCAGAGAGTGGCCTGGATGCAATGTCCCTGTTAAGCGCACCGTCCGACGAACTCAATAACAAAAGAAGTGGCTCGATAAAAGCAAGTGGATGACATATCAATATTCAATGATAAGCCCATCCGAGTTGGACGAATGCTCTGATAGAAACCCCGCCAGCTTGAAAAGCCACGTTTCGCGATCCTTAGGTATGGTTGACTTGACTGATTAGGCTCACGCTTAGTGAAGAGAGGAGCCTTTCTTACCATTTCCCTTTCGACGGGTATGAGCTTCTAGGACCCCTGCCTCCAACATCGCTTATTCAGCCTTGCCTCTATCTCTATCCAAGAACATTCTTTTGAACCCGAGGGAACTGAAACCAAGCCAATGGATAAGGAAAGAGTTCAGCTTAGTCAAATCGTAGAGAAACAGAATAGGTTGTTGCAGCTGTGGCGGGTTTAGCTTGATACCCAAAATAAGAGTTGAGTCTTGTTCCGAAGGGCGGGTTGGGACAATTCCCCCAATGTTGACTTTCTCCCGTCCATCTATCGGATGAAGTCCCGTTAACATGATAATCGCGGCGTAAGGTATAAATCCTATTTGGGGTATCGAAATCGCATTAATAATTACATTATACAGGTTGACCCTTGGACTAGTAAGATTCTATTATAGTACGAGGACCGATGGGTGCATATTTCGTATATAACTATTTTAAATAAAGGCCGAGGGAATTGTCATGTCCAATTGATTCTTTAGCCTTAAAAGGGACTGGTCTTACAATTGATAAAGAAGACAGAGCCCTTAGCATAGTAAGATGTGTGCAAGAAGAACACGATTTATTACCAGGGATCCGACGAAGTAACGAGCTAAAACAACGGCCGTGCGGGGTTTTTTGTCGGTCGTATCCGTTCATAGTTCTATGTATCATAGTAGAGACTCGAAAGTGGGGAACAAAGTAGATATATCATGGTCGAACTCTCAAAAAGAATTCCAAAGATAAAGTAATCGGTCGAAAGGGCCCGCTTACCCTCCTATAATTACAATCGCGAATACTACAATATTATAATCTTTTCTCAGGTTCATGAGCATCGGTTGTATTAGGTAAACCTTGCCCTCTTTGGTGATTAAGATCACTTGACTTGTACGTATTAATTAAATTTCGTTATTGTTTCTTTTTGGATCATCCTGAGAGCATTTAGCCACTTGTTAGCCTCACTTATTTATTGTGTAGCTTTCGACCGGCTTCAACGTATTCAAACGGGAAAATAAGTGCTTTTGCGCTCGTTGTACCGTAAGGTGACTTCTCTAGGCGTCTCCTTTCTTCTCGTAGTAGGGGCTGCGCCGGTGCTCTTCTTCGAATGCATCCGTAGAGTGTAGCTATTACTCTTTCTTCCTTTAGCCGATGTATGTGTGTTGATTCGATTCAATCTTGCTCGAAGGGCCCGTGGCCGGTAGCTTGTTTGCGATCATGGGTACGTTCTTCTTTTTCTTTCTCCTATGAGACGGAAGTAGAGGCCGGCCAAGCTATGCATATAGTCAAGATTGTAGTGCCGGTACCTATGTCTGCTTTGTACCTGCGAATCTTTGGTTTTACATCCCCGCACTCACGATTCCGCTCTCTTTGTTAGGAAGTCCGGTACCGGCATCGTTCTTCGTTGATGATATGATCATTACGGGCGTAGCGCCGAATTAGATCCCTTTCACCGACATCCGGCCATATTATATAGAGCACCGCCTCTTCGTCTTCTCTCGCCTCTTCAACTACTACCGATCTTCCTACGGTTCGTCGATTACTTGGATTTGTACACTTGCGAGTGACATAGTTTCCGTCTCCCGAATACCAACTTTCTCGCAGGGGTGGATTGAGCGGTGGCAACGTCCGAAAGGTATGATTTTGTAGTAGATGGGGGCCCTTCGTCTTTGAAACGGGCTGAAAAGCCATATCGCTACTAATATAAACGGATGAATAGAAGAAAGGTTATAATATTATGTTCTAAAGATCCTTGCAAGGTTCTTTAGCCTATAGCTTTGTTTGAATAGAATCGTAAACTAAAGCGCGCACGACGCTAGCCGGATCCCTAGGAAGGGAGATAAAGTGGAAGACAAAAACCATTGTACAAAGAAAAGACTTCGTCGACTCGACCTCATCAACGGGGTCAATCCGAATGCCTTCATTACGGATCCGATTGCGTATTGCAAGGGGGAAACTCAATAAATAGCGTAGATAAGGAAGTGGCTATTCTTTTTTATGATATGCGCTCTTATACCATGTGGTCGTAGAAGGGGACTTGTTAGTCCGACTGATTATGATAGTCCATAGAACTATGAGTCTTTCCGGCTAGCTTCTGAAGAGCTACATAGATACTCGCACGTTCATAACCCATTATAATATAATCCTCGACTGTAGCGCCCCATGGTACTTCTGGAGATGTTCCCGGCTACTTCTGGATACGGACCGACGGCTAGCTGGCGATACCGTGTGTGCGTGTACGACGGCACTCAGCATACCATTTGAGGTACCCTGGAGCAATAGCGTAGCTCAGATCACAGAGAGATAAAGTGAAGCCCCTAGCAATAGGGTAATGGTAATGGAGTAGTATGATACCACCCTGACAAGTTAAACTCTTCGATGTTGCGAGTGGCTTTGGTTACCTCTCACATCTTTTCTTACTTCTTTTTGCTGAGGCATCGGTCGAGCAAGCAGAGATAATGGAAAGGGTCCTAAAAGACTTTTGTGGACAAGCACGGCTAAGTCGAAGTTCTTTGTATCCCCAAATGCCACCGCCCACAACTGGTATGAGCCGCACATATAATATAATCTAGAAAAATACCTAGGTGTTCCGCGGAGCTACAATAGGCATTCCGCGATAGCCCAAAAGTGGGGTATGCACTCATATGATTCCGTACGTGCGGGTCTCGTAGTCGACATGAAAAGAACTCCCATGAAAGCTATCAGCTGACATTATAGGGATGCTCACCTCCTTCATACTGCCGACGTTTGCCCAGGGTTTACGAAAGGCTTCTTCTCGCAAAAAAAGGTCGAGACTCATTCGGTCTACTGCATATAACTACTTTGCTAATCTATTCTGGGTGTAGTAGTGATCTTATTAGTCAACTTCCTCTTCGACGGCCTTCATGGAACCTCCATCACAAAATTCTCAATGCCCTTCACCAGGCCTCCGTCAATTGCCGGCAAGAAAGCACCAGTCCCGATGGCCTCCACTCTATCTTTTTACGTAAGCACCGGGTGTGAGTAACGCAATTCTACAATGTCGGTGCTAGCATGCGGGGTATCAATCGCACTTTTATTATCTTGATCTCTAAAATAAAAATAAAGGATGCGAGTCCATGAAGGATTATAGACCCATTAGTTTATGCAACTCGTCTACAAGTTATTGTCTAGAGTTATCTCCAACAAAGTTGAAGTTGGTGATATCATCTCTCCGGCGTTTGTAGACTTATCACGGACAACATCATCGCAGCTTCCACGGGAGCACATGGATGCCACAACCATATGGCAAAGGCATTCGACCTCGTCGAGGATGAAGGAAAGAGCATCTTTTAACGAAATGAGAAGTGGGAACTTTCCCAACGCCTTTAGGCCTTCGCCATCCCTAGTCCCCATGGATATATTATAAGGTCGTCTTTCTTCGCCGAAGAGGCCGGGCCTTACTACTTACTATAGGGGCGCCGTAGCCTATGAATCCTGGGAGATCCGAGACAGCCGTTTCACCCGCTCCCCCGTCTCCATCATGATTGGATTTCGCCTCGTAAGCCTTGTAAGCAATCTTCAGGTCAATGTCAGCATTGAGAAACGTCGGAAAAGTGTCTTGAAGGTAGAATCACACGTGAGAGCCCCAAAACTAGCTTTTTAGCTTAGTCAACTTGACTTGTTGACTTGTCTGGCGGCTAGAAGAGACTAAACCACCAAAGCCTAACTCGTCAGACTAAGACTCCTTGAATGGAGCTCGAAGGTCCTCAAATGGAGTGTACTTTGATTATTAGACCTGCAATAGGCGTAAACCACTTCGGAGGTCCCCTCTGTTGATGGCCCAGAAAGAACGTATTAGAAGAATAGCACGATTTTAGATACAACACGACGCCCGGTCCTAATGAGAGATGACCTTAAAGGGGTCTCAAAGCGGCGATTCTGCTTAGGATTTGACCCGTATCCGGGGCGGAAGAGTGAAGGTCTTTTTTCGATTCTACGCTTATACTCTGTGGTCTATTCGCTGTGCTACAAGAAAATTGGATGATGTCGCCTGAAGTACTTTAGGTTTTCGCCTTAGTACAATGGTCATACAACCGAAAGATAAGTGCATCGGGGTGCACTGGTTGATGCGGAAGGCCAGCATGGGACTATTCTAATGAATTAGGTCACATGGTCGGGAGTCGTCTGGGTGGGTAGGTATACGCATACCCTAATCCCACTTAAGGTTGTGCCCATCTTTGAGCATACTCTTGCAGCTCATTATGGTTAATAGACCGAGAACCTGGCACCTTTGAATGGTGGTTAGGTGGTGGTTTACCACTGAATCCCTATGTAAGAGGTGTCATCTTTTCTATTCTATGCGACAAATGTAGGGTTAAACCTCCTACTGCTGTCGATATAGAACATGAAGGATTAGCATTCTTTTATGAGAAAACTATCATCTATAATTGGATGCGTAGTTGGCTCAAATCCGCTAACGATTATTAGAACATGGTGTCTGATCTACACACACCGTTGGTATCTTTCTTTAATATTTCTCCTGTAGAGACGAGGCATAGGCGTAGACAGATTGACAGAGATGTCGTCCGTCTTGCGCTTGCGTTTAATCTCTATTTGAGAATTAATAAGATTGTACACCTTTCGGTTATCCCAAACTCGTTTAACGAGTTAACGGTCTAGCATGAGCCATAAGACTTTAGGTGCACCTGAATACAACTCAAGGCAAGTACTAAGCTTCGGCTTGGGGGTCGTCTCGAGTATATGGGCAGGCAGACTAATCATCTGCTTGTCCATGGACCAAAGAGTGAGAGTTTGTTAAGAAGCACTTTCTTTGTTATATTTTATCCTAGCACTAGTTAGTAGGCTATTTTGATAGTAGCTTCTTTCTTTTTCTCTTCTTTCTCAATGTCCCACCCTTTCTTTGAACCTTGTTAATGATCGAACTTAAAGATATGAACTGAGTGCCATTTGATGAGTAATCGAGAACAAAGGAGAGGGATATGGAAAGAATGAAGTAATGAAAGAGGAAGTCATTGCTAGTAGTAACGACTTGTCACGATCCATTGATTCATATAGAATCCATGTCCTAGGTGTATCAAAAAACATTCTGCGTATATAATAAAATAGAGTGAAAGGGTCCACCCCGAAACCGAGCCAAGGGGGTACTAACTAACGGTGAGTCCTCTCCGAACCGCGGAGATAGTTGCCCATCATACGGCTCACCAACTTCACTTGCCTCTATGGGAGGCTCGCTCCAGGCAGGTTCGGATCACTTACAATACATGGCTCTACGAAGGAAGGGGTTGGGTTAGGAGCGTTTTCAATATGATTATTTTCCTTTACGATGAGAAATGCGAGTCTGTTTTGTCCACTTTCTCCATCCCCCCCTATCAAAATGATCAATAAGGAAGGGCGAGCTTGCTTCTTATTCCCTTGATCTCTTTCATCTCTGCCTCTTTAGAGCATTAAATCCTCTCACATACTAAGAGTG
The DNA here is from genome assembly GCA_036785695.1 of Gentiana straminea. Classification (NCBI taxonomy): domain Eukaryota; kingdom Viridiplantae; phylum Streptophyta; class Magnoliopsida; order Gentianales; family Gentianaceae; genus Gentiana; species Gentiana straminea. The sequence continues at coordinate 14,117,410 of JAVUPR010000266.1, read as the reverse complement.
ACTTCGTACCTCTCCTTATCAGTCGAGTGGCGTACGCACCTCTCACATTCCAACATAGTAAACTATGTAGAGACTAAGAGTTCGTTCGAGTGGCTTATAATAACTTTAAGAACTCGTTACAAGTATTCCACTCGCTCGCTTCGCTTCGCTACACTCGCTTCGCACCTCGCTCGTTGTCACCTATGTTGAAGAAAGGTTTGGAACCATGTAGAGAATGAAGAGGGGCCAAGGATCTTCCTCTCAACGGTGCTTTTCGAGGCTCGACTCTCCCCCGAATAAGTAAGGCCCCATTAGATGGGATAAAGAGTAAGGATTGAAGCCCTTAGCTCGCCAGGCACCGGACGGGGGGTTACTCTGTAAATGTGTAGAGCCAAGTGTAGTGTAGTGTAGTAGTAGGCACTTCTAGGCCCCTTCCCGGCTACCGGATTACTCCGGTGCTTCGGGTACTCGCGGACCCTCTCGCCATCCATCGTTGCGGCGAGCCGTTTCATGAGCGGGGGGCTAAGCGCGGTTCTTTGAATCAAACAAAGGTTGAATGAAATCGATTCTTTTTTATATATATAAATCTAAATCGGATAGGATGGATCTATCTTTCTATTCATATATATTACTAAAAAAATGCCATATATGAAATTACTACAGTTATTTTCAGATGAATACTAAAAAAGAGTCATCCCTAATGTAAAATTTCACCACATAAGGAATTTTCACAGTAATAAAGTGTAGACTGGAAAATTTTAAACATCTTCCATCAACTATACAACTGAACTGTCCTCTCAATGATTTTCTTTGGTATACTGTGAAGCAACAGAAACACAAGTATTTAAAGGGGGGGAAACGACTTGAAGCCTGTAAAAATATCCAAATTTCTGGAATCAAGAATATAACGCCCAGATGGAATGGAAAACAATATGATACATTTGGTGAAAAATACACAAAACAAACATGCTAGTGGATCTAAGCTCACAGTCAAAATCATTATCAACAGAACAAGAACATAACAGCATTCATCTAATTATACGCATCAGAAGAGAAGTATATGCTCAAACACAAACATGGAAGAAATTAATTCCGAAATAAAAAACATTACATGTGCTGATGTGCGATAGCAGCAGATATGTAAGCTACCTCCTCTTCCGATTCTCGCGCACAGGGTACTACTTGTAATTTCTACTAGTTCAAGCTTCCCCGTTGCTATTCACTGCAGACGGATAACACGAAAATCAAAAAGTGAGGGAATGCGCGACAATGGGAGAACGAAACTGATAAAACAAAAATTATTCCATACAAAATACAATTAATTTATCTGTAATTAACTCAATCGAAATCTAAGATGCAGGTTTTATTCCAAACAAATGTAAATAATTTGAAAGCATATAATCAAGAAATAAAATGTATCGCTTCCGATGAACCGAACAAAACCCTACCTAAAGCCTGGAGGTGTAGGCTACGGAGCAATGAAGGTGTTTGAAATTATGCCACAACCAACATTTGTTATTCTTTTTTTAGGGACGTTTTTCTTGCGAGAGGGTTCTCCGTTCTCCTTGGGCCGCCCTTTTGTACATAGGTTTTTTTTTTTTTTTTTTTTTTTTTGTTTTTGGAATAGTGCTAATATATGATAGTTTTTTTTTGACACGTAAATACGTAATATATGACAGTTGGTGAGTAAAAATTCTAGGAAAAGGTAAAATATGACATTATAAATTTAGTATTGAGATTTTTTTTTTAAGGAGTAAAGATAATTTTATTCAACAATTAAGAAGAGTCAACGGCACAAGCTGAGATGAGATTACATGAGAGAGAGGGTTGAATCTCCAACCCACACACACCTATTAAGACTAACACATTCTTTTGCCAAAAGAAGGGCAGAGACATTTCTTTGTCTCTTCACAAAGGAGAAAGAGAAAGAAACAAAACATGACAGTAAGCGACGGATGTCATCTATTATACTTTCAATCGGGAATCGATATTTAGAAACTTCTAAGAGCCGGCGATAAGTGTTTAGAGAATCTTCTTCAAAAGTGACACGAAAATTGCCCCAGATAGTAGCATAGAACACCATGTGATACATTGCTAAAACTTAATCCAATAGGTCTTCATGACTACTGTCCAAACGCATGGAAAAACTATTAATTATCTTATCATAGATTGAGAATTTAATCAAGTTTTTTTTTGGTATCAATCCTATAAGTTTAACGATGAATTTCGATTTCAGAGGAATTTTTTTTATAATACAACGGTTGTAGAAACACATGGAAAAACGTTGTACCATAAAATCAATCACAATCATTTTGCAAATAAAAAAAAATTTATAACTTGCATACCTTATCAATTATAAAAAGACTAGTAAAATTGAATGCCGTGCAAAGCATGGCGTCGTTGGCGCGCCCATGCTAGATGTTTAACGTAATGTCAAAAACTATTAAATATAAAATACATTTTAACTAAAATATCACTCCACATATTTTAAGTACAACGCAATATAATTGACGAAATTTAGCCGACATTGATATTATACAACAAATTATGATGTCAATTATTTAACATTACTACAATTATAGTCATACATTTGCTACATATATTCGCACATTAAAAGGTGATACAATTTTGTCCTTCCAAAATGGAATAATTTAACTCAAACCCTTCTTCTAAACAAAAAAAAAAAAAAAAATCTGGTCTGGGCCGATGAACAGAAAAAAAAGCTAGATGTTTATCGTAATGTCAAAAACTATTAAATATAAAATATATTTCAACTAAAATATCACTCCACACATTTTAAGTACAACACAATATAAATGACGAAATTTAACCGGCATTGATATTATACAACAAATTATGATGTCAATTATTTAACATAACGACAATTATAGTAAAAAAAAAAACTGGAGTGAGCCGATAAACAGTAAAAAAAAAAAAAAAAATTGGGCTAGGTTTTTGGGCCGAATGAACAGTAAAAAAAAAAAACAAAAAAAAAATAAATTATGGTCATTTTAGAACACAGCAGTGCAACTCTCAAGAAATAGAAATCATAAGCTAAACACGCACGAGACAATAAAGGCATTCATAATACAGCGAGCAGTTAAATGCAAGTTTGGGTGACCAATACATGAGTTGACTTGATAAGGTGATATATTACACACAGTAGTAAGAAAACATGAGAATTTCTGGGCTTTGACAGATTCAATCTTCTAAAAAAAAAAGGTTGCCTTCAATATGCAACAAGATAATTTGATTACATACCCAAAAAGCAATACATAGATAATTATATATAATTAAAATACTGCAGATGCTGATTCTATTCTACTACAGGGGCAAAAAACGCTTGAATATTCTTATGCTTTTCGAGACCAGGGGCCAACAAGATAATTTGATTAAATTAGGGGAAAATAAGCACTACATTATGAAGAATGTAAATGAAAGACGTACCTAGATACAGTGAAAACAAGAGTATAGTATAGGACATATAAGAATTGTGGATGGAAAACAGAAATTTGTCTTTGGCGAACATTGCTCGTTTTTCTTCTTAGAGTAGTTATAACAGCAAAAGAAATTCACTGCAGAAAAGGGCTATGTACAACACAACATTCATATGCATCTAAATACTGACAGCTTCCGAGCAGCCAAATAAGAGGCTTATTAATTGTTTCCATTGTAGAAAAACTTTTGAGTGATTGCCCCATCTGACAGTTATACGATAAATATCATGTTGCAATCATTTCTCCAATGATAAAATAGCAAAATATATTTAATGCATACCAGAAATGCGATGAAGGCAAACTGTAATTCTGCTAAAATCAAGGCTTCCACACCACCGTATTCTTTCATTAATATACTTTCAAGAAGTTGTGTCTGAATACAGTAAGAATCGTATCCCAAATCAGTGTAAGACTTTGTAATTTGTCACATTTGAATCATCTAAACTATGAAAATCAGTATAAAATTACCATGTCAATATTCAAATTCGTCAGTTCCGTCCCACTGAATCCTTGCTGCTTGACGACACGAGGCACTTCTGTGAAGTAGCAGCCTTTTCTTTCAATTTTTTTTTTTACAGCATTTGAAAAGTTCCTTTTCCTTAATTGATCATCTAAAGTTCTCTCCATGGCTGTCTTGGGGTTGTTTCCGCTCATGTCAGCCTCAAAAGCAAATTAACAAATGGCCATATAATTGAACCACACACCTGAGCGTATGCACAACCGTTTCTTGTAAACACATGTTTTTGAAATCTTGTAGAGAAGCCACATTAAAAGAATAAGTAAACAGGCATAAACATCACAAAATTGAAAGATAAGAGAAAATTTAAACAACGTAGGGAAAAAAAATGCAGGCACAAATTAGTTCACATTAATCAAATAGCATTCTAAATTATTGAAATCCTTCTTGAAATGCCGTTTCTCCTAATCTTGTAGAGAAAATTTTCAACACCTTCTTCATATTACTTGTTTTTTTTAACATGTCTCATTTGTCCCATAAATAGAAGCAACAGATTAAAAGCAGGCTGAAAACCCGCACAGGTGACGACTTGTTCTAAACAGGCATAAATGTTTCATGAAAATGGAGGTACAAATGCCAGCAAAAAAACAGAGAACATCAAATTGTTGCTGGTGCACAATATTTGCTGGAACGCCAACTGAAATAAACATCCCTTTAGGCAAAACACAAAGCATCGTCTACACATTTTTAGCATGGTTCATTTGTCCCACAAATGTAGAAGGAAAGACAACAGCAGTTCAAAAGTCTACACAAGCACAGAAAATTTCTGAGGAAGCATTAACATTCCATGAAAATGCAGGCACAGATGTTGCCGGGGAAAAAAAGACAAATCGTTGTCCATCCACAATTTTTTCCTCCTTATCAAACAAAAGATATATCATTCTAGGAAATAACAATTTATTTATTTCACATGCAAAAGCTGAGAAGAATTGTAAGGAAGAAAGAGTAACAGCAGGTGTTGAACCGAACATACCTGAAGATACCCAGAGAAACTGTCCTGTATATTTCCACGATGCTGCAAAACAAGCACCGCAAAGCAACGGTCACCATACACACATTTAAAAAGTTAAATGAAAATCCTCTTTGATACAGATGCAAAACAGCATAAAATTGAAACCTCTCACACCATCTCTCTAATAAAGCATTAAAGATTCATTTATCAGCACAGCAAAACACAGGTGAATAAAAAGCCTTTTTCGGGTCAAAAACCAGCAGAGCAAATGAACATTCAGAATAGGAAAAAGGGAGCAAGAGCATTTGGAAAAATATAGTTCAAAGCATATGTAGACAACCACAAACCATTTTATACCCAAAAAACACAGCACAGTAAAAGGAAAGGAATAAACGAAGCATGCAGATGCTTATTAAATTACCCAACCAATTTGCGCAGAGCCTTTACTGTTAAGAATTATATTAGGAGCCAAGAAATTAACCGAAATCAGAGCTTACCAAACCTGAAGGCCCTATCAGAACTATTAAGCACCAATGATGTAAATTTTCAAAGGGTTATGTATAGCAGAAGAGAGAAGGCTAAAAAAAACAGCTCTTACGTTTGTCTACCGGCCATAGGCATCAAGAGAAGCAATAAATCTCAGCTTCCAACGCAGATTCATCCATTACACTTTTTCTCTTTGCAAGACAGGTAACAAGTGTAATTATTTGTTGTATATATTTTTTTTTACCCTGAATATACAATTATGTGTCACATAGTTTCATGTCTACGTTTTGGGAAATTCACACTTGCAGGAACTGTGGTTGTTAGTTTCACACTTCTAGGTTTTCCGTAGAATAGGATGGCATTTGCTTTGACTGGTTGAACGACAAATCCAGAAGGAACAAGTTCTCCTGATGTAAAAAAAAACTCATCCGATTCACTGCTATTTAATTAAAGCTCTTTTTAATCAATAGGTGTGCTTTTTTAATCCAATGTTCAAACTAAACCTGAAGTGAAACACTCCACCAAAATATAAATGCAAATGTTCAAGGGAAAAGCACCTAAATAACAACTATTTGAGTAAAAAAAAGCACCACAAAAACCAAATGTCTACGTATCAGAAGACAATAACATGTGAATGACTATTATGGCAAACACAGTAATAGATAAAACATCCACATGTTGAACCTACCTGGCGTCCAGTAAGTATATTGCTGAAGATATATGCATGGTGCAGAAGAGAGAGGTCAATACTTGCAAATTGGCATCCTTGATTAACCTGATTGCAAAATTAGAAATCAATGATATTGATGGCTGCTAACGATGTTAAGGTAAAAAAACAACTGAATTTATTTTACATATAGTTTTTACATGATTAACTTCTTCTCTATCCAACCCAACATTCTTTTGAACCAGGGGTAATCCATAATACTTGTTCCAGGTATTTAATTAGAAGAAACCTTTGACAACTAAAATTAGGCCGGTCCTCTAAATGAATTACGAATCATTTAGATTGAGATTTAAATCTCCTCATGAGTAAGCCAAAAACACAAAACAAACAATATATCAGCTTACGATTCAATTCAAAACCATCCTTGCTGGATCTATCAATAGTGTCAAATAGGAAATTTCAATACCAAAAGATGTTTAGATTAATAATCACATAGAATTCCAAATTTTATATGCCAATAGAAGACAGTTAAAGACGAAATGCTGAAGACTCAAAGTGAATGCCATTAACGCAACTATTAATGGACCTCAACAAACGCTAACACAAAACAGTACGAGAGAGTAGAAGATTTATACATTCCTCTTCCCTATCTCAACATATTTTCCCTTCATGACAAATTCATGAGCAGTATCTGATGACAAACATACCTGAAGTCAATATCTACACCCCCCTAATGTACAAAAAGCTACAGAAACTGCAACACAACCATTTCCAACATTGTGGTTAAAAGGGTAGGAACATAACATGGGCATACAAACTCCAAATACATACAGAATGTACATAAGAAAGAAGTGATCTACAAAAGTCACAAGTGACCATCACCTACCATTCCAACTACAAGGATGATAACAGGCTTTCTCTTGAACGAAGATGAAGGTTCTGCAATCACCAACTTGTGCATCGACTGAATTACCTTAGTTGCCTCGTTGTCCTAAGTTTAAAATGAAAAGAAATCAATCCACAAACAACATACTTGAACACATTGATCTTAAAGGGAAGCAACAAAATAAAAGGCATACAGGTAGGCTGGAATTCTCGACTCAGAGTTTGACAGGTAGGCTGCAATTTTTTCTATTCTGCACAACTGAATAAGAAATTAAAGTCAGTGAGAAAAACCATTTTTCTTTTATCTATGGTAAGATGAAGGGGAGCTGCACCGGCAACATTCAGCACCATCCCATGTTCAATCTGATAAAGAGACAAAAAATCATAAAGAGATACAGACAACTTCCCTGTCAGATTGCAGATTTTCGAGCAGAGATTTTGGATGATAAGAGAACATCATCGGCCTCAGATCGAGCTTCATAGGCCTCAGCAATCTTGAAATAGCATCAAAGTTCGATGCTTTTCTTCAATGACTCTGCCTTCTAAGCGGGTAAGTCTTCCATGGGTGGTCCATTTGAGGAGTAAGACCCGCCCAATACTTTACTGACATTTTTTCCAGAAATTGGAAAATCAGGTCGTGTCAGACCTGACACTTGAAAATCAGGTTGTGCCTTTTCTGACATGAAAAATATGGTAAACGTAGAGATATCTACGTTCAGACGTAGAGATTTCTACGTTCCGACGTAGAAAATATAAGTAACATAAAACGTTGCAGTTGATCTATCCCTACGTTTAAACGTAGATATTCTACGTTCCAACGTAGATTTTCTACGTTCAAACGTAGATAAACTACGTTTAAACGTAGGGAAATCCAAAGGTTTATTTTTGAAATTTATATACGTCTGAACGTAGATATATCTACGTTTAAACGTAGGTGACAATATGTTTAAACGGTTCACATACTTGTCCTTCATAATCTCGCATAATCCTTAATCTTCTTTCTTCCTATCATATTTCAAATTCTGAGTGGCGATTTTTGGCGATTTTGGCAAGAAATTCTGATAGAGCAATTTCACAATTTCACAATCTCTCAAGTGCAATGGCGGTTGAAAGCGAAAGAGTATGTATTTTCCCTAATATTCTTTTATAGTATATCATATTAATTTCACTTTAGCATGTGCTTGTTATTTCCGAATATTTATTGTAGAGTGGTTTGTGGTGGTCCTTGATAATCATTATATTGATTTTGATTGTTTGATTTGTCGTTTTCGGGTTTAAGATGGGTTTTTTGTATGAAGGTTCATACGTTTGGACGTATGAAGGAAGTATTATACGTTTGGACGTAGAGAAATGCGAGTCTCTACGTCCGAACGTACGGATTATGCTTCGGGACGTAGAGATGCGCGGTCTCTACGTCTGAACGTAAGGTTTTTACGTTTGGACGTAGAGACCTGCAGATCTCTACGTCTGAACGTGATTTGTCTACGTTTTGACGTAGAAACACTACGTTTGGACGTAGAAAGTTGCAGATTTCTACTTTATATTGAATTTAATGTATATGTTTTTCATATTGTTATTTGATTCGAATTAATGGGGCTAATTCTATTGAAATGAACTGTAATGATATGTATGATAGGTTTTAGAAGTAAATTAATGTAAAATTATTAATATGTGAGAATATGTATGATAGTGTTATAATTTTTGATTTGATAATGTAGTGTAATTTATGATATTGAATTTGATAGAAAAATGGGAAATGGAAGCATGTGTATGGTGTTACATTGGGATTGATAATGTATATGTTGTTTGATTGTGATTTATGTTTGCTTTCATTGTAAGGTAGCACGATAGTAGTATTGCTAATGACCTAATTATGCCCTTGAAAGTATGGCTAACATGGGGAACAATAAAAATGCCCTTGAAATTATGGCTAACATGTATGTTAATTAAAAAATTGAACCAAACGACAAACTATTGTTGTTTGAAAATCCAAAAATCAATATCTCGGACTGAATTCCATGGTACGCCTCGGCCTGATGAGGTTCTTAGAATTGCATGCTTTCCCTAGGGTGTTTTCGATTCCTTCCAATCCGCCGTGTCATGCCTAAGCTCCGGCTTTATATTGGGGCTCCTGGTAGGTAGCTCGTAGAAAATTTCATTAGGTCTCGCTCACGAGCATCTTTTCCCCGTCCTCGGCGGCACAGTAATCCTCGGCCGGAAGTGAGGCACCATTTAGATTGAAAATATAAGGTCTGTTCCGCGGCTCCGTACGGCCTTTGTTCTCCCTCGTCATCATCAAGTATTCTATGACGTGGTAAAAACCATATTATCTTCTTCTCTTACCCCCTAACGTTACAAACAACGAGAACACAACACAAAACAACGATGTTCCAAAAAACAAAAAGAGATGATAAGACATTTCGCGTGTATATATATGTATATATATATATGTGTATATATATGTATACATATACATATGTGTCTATATATGTGTATATACTTATATGTAGATATATATCACACACACACATATGTATTTATTTACACACACACACACACACACACACACACACACACACACACACACATATGTGTACACACACACATACATAGATATATATCACACATATACATATATTGGATATATATATATAGTATATCTATATGTGTATATATATATATACATACACACACACACACACACACACACACACACACACATATATATATATATATATATATATATATATATATATATATATATATATATACATATCCTATTTACAATGTAAATATGTATATGTTCATGTTGACGATTGGTTGGCCCTCATGGTACCGATGTATACAAGGTAAGAGAAAATTTGACTTGGACCTTTAGAGGGGAAAAGACCAAGCTCAAGCAACTTCTCGAGATCCACGAGAAGGATCGGATTTGAAGACACGTTGAAATGCGGGGTTTTTAAAGAATTTATTCAAATGTACGAGCACCGGCGCTTTCCTCCAAAGTCGCAATATGTATGTTTCGGTGCCATATATCCGAATATGCCTAATGAGTTGCGCTTTAGATTCGGTAGTACGACCGCAAAGTTCGGTAGGAGGGAGTTTAGCATGATCACCGGTTTACCGTTTGGTGATCTCCCGAGAAGATCCCCAACCTTATTCAAGGTGTTTTGAAGAGGGGACATACGGCCACATCCATTTTCCTAACAATAAACCGATAACCATACCGGATATTGAGAAGTGGTTATTGGATGAGCGAGGAGCATCCCGAAGTTCTCCAACGTGTAGGTTTAGTCTACCTAATTAACGGGATAATGATGGGTCACGATGAGACCGATAGGGTACCCCGTTCTGCTTTTTATTTGGTGGAGAATGTAGAAAGCATAAACGACTATCCATGGGGCACTTATTTGTGGGACCAGACTTTTAGAAAGATATGTCATTTGATGAACACATACAAGTTATTTCCATGAATCTCAAATTCATCGGGGTTAACAGGCTTAACCCTGAACTTCCTTCTAGCGGTAATATTCGAAGCCACTATTTCATCGATCTCTGGTGCTAACATAGTCGCACAATCAAGCGCCTTCTGTCGTCTATCATTATACCATCTCTGCAGGTGTAGCTCTAATGAATTCCAAGAGGCTAGGAACAGGCCAACGACGAGCTCCTCTAATCGCACAGTTGAAACTTTCAGCGTAATTGCTTGTCATTAAGGCGTGTCTTTTCCCAGGAAATTTGGCACGCGCCCACCGTTCAACACCTATTTCTTCAAGTTGTTTATATGCGCCAAGACATTGTGCCTTAATCGGGCGAACTTTCGGAGAAATTCGGCCTCCGAGAATGCATAAATTTTGTTTGATAGAATGTATCTTCACAAAAACCGTGATCTTTCCATTTTTTGGTCAGATTGCCTTTTAAATGATGATAGCAAACACCATGATATGCATCGGGAAATACCTGACCAACCGCATTTCTAATAGCCTGGTGTCTGTCAGAAATAAAGCTCAAGTTTTCATCATGGATACCTCCAATGGCCACCCTCAAATGTCTCATGAAATACCCCCATGAATCGTTGCATTCTTTTTCAGCAATACCGAAGGCTACAGGGAATAGGTGGTCACCGGCATCTACAGCAACAACAATAAATAGTTGTCCGGAGAAACGGGTTTTCAGATGAGTTGCGTCCACACACAAAATAGGTCGACAATACTTGAACCCACGACGGCTTGCTCCCAAAGACATGAAACAACTGTCGAACCTTCCCAGATTATCAAGCTGAAAGTCAATATAGGTCCCTTCATTGGCATTACGCACCATCCACAAGTACGAGGGTATCGCGTTGTAACACTCCGTCGGTGAACCTCTCACCATCATTCTCATCATCTCGTGAGCTCGGTATGCTTGGTCATAAGTCAACTGTACACTGTAAGTTGTGAGCATGTCCTCCATAATTTGTCTGGGCTTATACTCATTGCCGAGTTCTTCCATTTTCTGACTTAGCAGACTCGCAATAACAATAGGTGTTGCTTGTCGATTGTCATTATCCGCATTCTGAGAGGCACAAGTATGGACATCATTCAACGTTGTGATCTCAAATGTACGTGTGACATCTGTATTCACCTTCACCCGTTTCGCCCTTACATGCCATTTGCATGTATCGTTAAGACATTTGTAATACAAGCAACGTGTGTCCGACCTACCCAATCTCATCTGAAAATTGTTCGCAACCGCATACGATTTTATTTTCAAATTAAAATCTTCTTTTGAATCGTATTTCTTCCCAATGAACAATTCGTTCACGTCATTCATATGTAACGTACCGGTGGATAAACACCTCGGTAAATCATCATCTTCAAATGTGGGAATCCTCCATGAATAATCTTCTCGTACGCTTGCCCTAGCATGTGCACCACGATTATTGTTGTCATCTCTTGCCGGTTTGATCGGTTTGTATATGAGGTGCAAACGGAGAAGCCAAAAAACTAGTTACTTGATCCACCAAACATATTATATGGGTCATTGGATGGGTGGAACACGACTACTTGAAGGTTGGTTAGGAGGATACCGAAACGATTGGTGTGGTTGGTCATTTATGACAATATTACGACTACTTGAAGGATGATTTGACAGATTATGACTTGGTCTTACTTGGTTGATACCGAAACGGTTGGTCCGAAGCTTCACCAAGCCTTTGTGTAGCAACATTGTTTTCATACCCACTACATCCATATTGTTGCTCGAACGGATTAAAATCGGATCCGTAGCAAGTTCTTGTACCGGAGAAGGGAAATTTCCAATACTGTAATCCGGAGTATTGCAATCTTCATTTAAATCAATGCCATCATCCTCCTCATTTAAATCAATGCCATCATCCTCCTCATTTATCGGTTCATTGTTTGCCTCCACTGGTGTCGCATTCACACAAAAAATTACATTCTTACTGTCATAGGCCGCTTCGATGTAACCATTTAAGGTCTCGTCGTCTAAGATATCATCAGGTGGTATATTTCCCACACTACCGTAAGTAAACAAAGCTTTTAGGTTGAGCTTTGAATCAGACCGATCAATACCAAGCCTCAAATACACTTTATCCAATAACGCATTCAATCCTATTTTCCTTGGGACAAATAATGAGAACATCGATCCATTTACATAATTCCACCGGTTATAGATAGGATCATACGTAAATTCTCCGTTGAACGAGACAACAATCATAGTGTTGCGATTATCTGTTTAAAACAAAAAAAAAAAAACGATTCAAGTCAGTATCAACTAAATCATTATCAACTTAAAAAGGATTGTTTCCAAAAAATGGTAAACATGATATGTATTTATTACACTTTCATAAATTACACTACATTATCAAATCAAAAATTATAACACTATCGTTCTTAGATGTATAAAATTACATAAACAACCTACTTAAAACACACATTTCAGATAAATACATATCATTTCTACAATATAAATAACATAATCACTACTCAAAACACAAATTTCGGTTAAATAAATATCATTAATTACACTAAAACCTAGTAATTGAACCCTAAGAAAATACTTAAATACACTACTTAGAAGTATGAACATTACATAAACAACCTACTTAAAACACACGTTTCGGTTTTAGACATATGATTACTACAAATATAAATAACATACACACATTGAGCACTTGAATTAAGATAAATAAGATAGCAATAACTTACCCATTTTAGCACTTGAATGATGAAGAAATAGACTTGAAAGATGAAGAAGTGAGCACAAAATTGATATTAGATTCAAAGCCTTTGAAGGAATGAGAAAAATCTCGTTAATGTGGTGTATATTCAACAAGCACCTTACAACAACATTAATACCCATCTACCACTGTCAAACGTAGAAAATCTACGTCTAAACGTAACAAAACCTACGTTTAAACGTAGAATTTATTACGTTTAGACGTAGCTAATTTTCAAAATATCTCCTTTGAATTTCCTACGTTTAAACGTAGTTTATCTACGTTTAAACGTGGAAACCCCGCGTTCAAACGTAGAAAACCTACGTTTAAACGTAGGGAAAGATCAACTGCAACGTTTAATGTTAGTTATATTTCCTTACGTCTGAACGTAGATATATCTACGTCTGAACGTAAGGATCTCTACGTTTACCATATTTTTCATGTCAGAAAAGGCACAACCTGATTTTCAAGTGTCAGGTCTGACACGACCTGATTTTCCAATTTCTGCATTTTTTCAGCCTTTTTTTTTATCTCCCTAGCAGTCAGCGCCCTCCCTTTTTTTTTTTTTTTTCTTTCTTCTTTCTTCTTTCTGTTCTTTAATTTGTACCCCAACCACTACTTTCATATTTTAATTTATTATGGGGAAATTGGCTATACTTTCAACCTTTTTTACCAATTTTTTTTTTATTTACTTCACCTTTTTAACTAACCTATGTTGTCGCTTGTTTTTATTTTTTTTAATGAAAGTCCAGGAATGTATATATAGATATATTGGACAAATTCATAAATATGTATTTCGTAACCAATTTTTATAGAAAATGATAATCTAATAAGTTTTACGGGATAAGACACATCTTTAAAAAATGTGCATTATTTTTTACCCGTTTTATTCTACTTACACTATCTATATTTTTCGTTTTACTCCCTCAATTTTAAACTCTCATATTCTTAATTTAGATAGATTTTTAAAAATGATAAAAATTCACCATTTATTTTTTATTTTTTCATTCTCTTTGTGATACATCATTTGATATAATTGTATCGTTATTCAAGTGATTCACGGACGAAATTCACATTCACTAGTGAATTTTGAATTACAATGAATTTTCATAGTAAAATAGCGGAATTCGATTGTTAATTTCAGAAATAACGTTAGAACGTGGCCTTTGTGTTTCTAAAATAAAAAACCCGAATAAAAAAAGTGGTGAGTTATGCATTGAGATATATAAGTGTTTAAAAATAATAGATACTAGATAAATTTAGGGGTGGTATCGGGTCGAGACCTGACCCGTAAACCTCATACCCGAAATCCGTATTGAAATGTATTGCATTGAATCTTGTATTGAAATGTATTGTTTTCACTAAAAACATAAACCTACTACACTATCTGCTTCCGCCGTTTCTCACCTATTCTGCACCTCTCTTCTGCTCCCTATTATTCAAGAGTGTTCTTCCTCACAAAAGTCACCCCGCCTCCACCGGCCGTCGACCCTCTGTCGCCGTTATCTTATTCTCCGCCCCCATTTTTTGAGCTATTGTTTTGATCAAGTAATTATTGTCATTTTTTAATATTAACATGAATATTTTTTAACATCATACGTTTGGGACATTCATCACGACCCGACAGGATCTCGAATATTCTTGTATCCCGATTGTCGGGACCCGACCGTTATGGGGTACGGGCTTGGGAAGAAAAATGGAATCTACAATCTTGTCGGGACGGGTTTCGGGTATGAGGTTTACGGGTCAGGTCCCGACCCGATACCACCCCTAAATTTATCCAGTATCTACTATTTTTAAACACTTATATATCTCAATGTATAACTGAGGGAGTAAAACGAAAAATATAGATAGTGTAAGTAGAATAAAATGGGTAAAAAAATAATGCACATTTTTTAAAGATGTGTCTTATCCCGTAAAACTTATTAGATTATCATTTTCTATAAAAAAAAAATCGGTTAAACAATGCATATTTATGAGCATAAGGCTCATCCCAGGTGGTTAGTCATCTGGCCTCAGTGAGAGGACCAGGGTTCGATTCACCCTTCCCCCATTCCCCTCTTTTCGTAGCAGAAAAAAAAAAAAAAAAAAAAAGCATATTTATGAATTTGTCCAATATATCTATATAATATATACATTCCTGGACTTTCATTAAAAAAAATAAAAACAAACGACAACATAGGTTAGTTAAAAGGTGAGGTAAATAAAAAAAAAATTGGTAAAAAAGGTTGAAAGTATAGCCAATTTCCCCAGAAATTAAATTATGAAAGTAGTGCTTGAGGTACAAATTAAAGAACAGAAAGAAGAAGGGGAAAAAAAAAAAAAAAAAAAAAAAAAGAAGGCGCTGACTGCAGGGAGATAAAAAAAAGCTGAAAAGATGTCAGTAAAGTAATGGGGCGGGTCCCACTCCTCAAATGGACCACCCATGGAAGACTTACCCCTTCTAAGCACCAAAGGCCTCGATTGCAGCAATGACTTTAACAGACCGCACCATAGAGCCAGTGATACCACAGTTGCAGAGAAAACAGAGATTCAGAGCCTTATTTCGGTTTGAAGAACAGAGCTTTCTCAAATTGGTGAAGAGAGGAAAGGTTTTTCATTCTCTAAACAGTTAAATAGAAGAAAGAGGGAAGGCAGCATCTATCATGAGAAGAATTTTCAGAGCATAGAAGACAACAATGAAGGAGACGTTTTGGAGAAGAGGGGAGCAATTAATGGAAAGCTGGAATGGAAAGAGACGTGTAAGGGTATCTCCAGTCATAAATTATGACTATGCCACATCATATATGTATAAACCTTTTCGGTATAAACTTTTTCTCTACAATAGATAAACCTTTTATAAAGCTTTATACCATGGACCCACTATACATAATTTTTTTCTACTACACACAAACTTAAAAAAAGGACACTTTGTAGCTTTTTTCTTGATTTGAACCGGTTCATCTTTTCAAAGCTTTTGTTTAAAGCTTTGCACAATCATCACTAGTCCAATGGTAAAGCTTTGGAAAAAAAATAAACCTCTTGTTGGAGAAGCTCTAACGGGAGGATAAGGACGGTGTCACGAGGTTTGATAGAGGAGGAGACAGCTTCCTAGAAGTTTCTCGGTTGGAGGGGCGACCAGAATTATTTTGTGAAAATAGAAATAGGGTTTATATATATTATGTAAGATAGAAAATAGGTTAGTACTGGGCTAGATGATGAACAATAAAAGATGAGGAATGGGCTGGGTCGGTGAACAGTAACTATGAACAGTAATATATAAAATAAAAAAAAAGAACCAATAAAAAAAATACACTTGTCACTCCCTCATCAATCCTTCTCTTCTTCTAAAGTAGAAGGATCTTATCTTTTTTTTATGGGAAATTATATCTTATCTTTCGTAATAATATTTTTCACCGCTAACTATATATTTTAGATACGTTTTAAGGACAGTTAACGAATATTGTTGTTTAACTAACGCTAACATCATCAGTTAAGTGTCACATGTCATCTTCTCATTGGCTAATTTTGTTTCGCTTCGTCCTTCTTCCCACACCCACTCTCCCTCATCACCCACCACAACCACCAACCACCTCACTCACTCATTTGTGGAGAGATTTTTAGGCGGTGACTCCACTTGTGGAGACAAAACCCGTGAAATTATCCGGACCACACAGTTGAAACTGTGTGGTCCGGATGACTTCACGGGTTTTGTCTTCATAAGTGGAGTCACCACCCAAAAATCTCCCTCATTTGCGACGCCGTATGCCTCAACAACACAAAACAACCTTTTTGAAGCAGCCTCTCCATTGCTGCCCATTACTGTTCCTCTATGACCAATTTTACGATCTCTACAATCACGAGCGAAATCATCCTTACCCAAAATGATCTTTGTTTGAATCTGATGTCATCAATTTTAGCAATTTCTTTGTTTAATTTCTTGATTGATTACGTCCTCAAACTTATTCTTAATTCTTATATTAATTTAATCACCTAATTCAAGTTATTATACTTCATCTTTACATATGTATTTCGCGAGACGGTATATGAAACTTATTCTTAAATCATATATTAATTTGATCACCTATTAGGATATTTACACTCATTATTATTTGTATTGATTACACAGTCTCTAGAATATTCCGTGAAGTGTATATATATACTCATAGACTGTACACAACAAGTAAGTTATGTTCTGATAACAATGTAACTATTGAGTTCTTATCTGATTCCTTTTTGGTGAAGGATATGAAGACAGGTCAATGCCTTCACTAGGGCCAAGCTAAAGATGGCATCTACTCTTGGTCCTCCAGCCCCTTGTTTGCTTTTTCCGCCAATAAAACCACCACCTCGACTTGGCATCGTCGTTGTGGCCATGCTGCTTTTCCTGTTATTCAGTTTTTAGTTAAAAATAACTATTTGGATTTATCTTCTATTGTTTCTTTCCCTTGTGATGAATGCTTGCGTAATAAAAGCCATATGCTTCCTTTTTCAGTTTCTACTTTACAATCCTTGCACCCTTCGAAGTTGTTTTTTCGGATGTTTGGACTAGGGCTGGACAGAAATCCCTTAAAACCCGACCCGACCCGGTTCCCATCCCTCTCCCAACCCGATTTTTCCCGAGCCTTATTTTTCCCGACCCGATTTTGTCAGGTTTTCTCCCTTCCCGAACGATGACGGGAATATATCCGGGTATAATGTTTGAATCCCGACGGGTCCCGATCCCGACCAAATTAATTGTTTTTTATATATTTATTTATTATTTTTTCCTAAAATAATTATTTATTTTTTATTTATGTATTGATACGCACTCATCGCAAAAATATAGAAAATTTAATTGATTCTTGTCTAATGTTTTCCTTAATTTGTGGCAGTGAATAAATCAAGTGATACTATGCATTTTTTTTAAGTTGGAGGTTGCATATTCATAATAAAAACGCTACTTTGGTGTTAGTCTAATTTTTTGAATTATGAATAATATGTTGGTGGGTCGATGACTATATGATAATAAAGTCTTACGGTCACCATTGGACCGATTGTATTGCATTATGAATTTGTGTATTTATCTTTACGAAAATTTTAAAGTATGAATATTTTTGTTGATAGCGATGATGCATTAGATTTTTTGACGAGAAATTACAAAAACAAATGACGAAAAATAAAATATAACATTTTGCGGGGATATTTATTCCCGATCCCGAATATTCGGGAGTTCCGATTGTCGGGTCCTGACACCTATCGGGTTTGGGATCGGGGAGCAAAATGGTTTCCCAAATCTTATCGGGTTAGGAATTGGGTTGAAGGGTTATGGGATGGGACCCGACCCGATACCACCCCTAGTTTGGACTACACCCATTTATTCAATTGATGGTTATAAATATTATGTCATTTTTGTGGATCACTTTACACGATTTATCTGGCTATATCCGTTAACTCGTAAATCTGATGTTTCTTCTGTCTTCACAAAATTCAAAGTGTATGTTGAAAAACTCCTCTCAGCCTCTATTAAAACGCTTTACTCCGATAATGGTACTGAGTACATTGCGTTACGTCCATTCCTTGAATCTCATGGCATTGCCCATCACACTTCACCACCCCACACCCCCCCAACACAATGGTATATCCGAACGCCGTCACTTACATATTGTTGAAACTGCACTCACTCTCCTTAAACAAGCCTCCATGCCCATCACATATTGGTCCTATGCTGTTAGTACTGCTGTGTACCTCATCAATCATATGCCCACAAAGACCTTGGAAATGCTTTCCCCCCACGAAAAACTTATGTCCACTCTCCCCCAACTACTCTAAACTTCGGGTTTTTGGTTGCCTTTGTTATCCATGGATTAAACCTTATAATCATCACAAACTTGAGTCCTCATCCTTAACCTGCGTATTCCTCGGCTACTCACTCACTCAAAGTGCTTACCTTTGCTATGATCTGATTGGTGCTCGTCTGTATATATCCCGTGATGTTCGGTTCGTTGAGGATATGTTCCTCTTCGCTTCCATCCCCCCTGATCCCGACACACCCTCCCTTGATCATCTCCTCCCTCCAGCTCTCTACCTGGACGTTAACCCTTCTATCCCTCCAGCTCCTTCTCCGACTATGCCCTCCCCTCCCCCCCATTCTCCACCCCCTTCCACATCCCCAACGACCTCATCTCCTTCCCCATCCACCTCCGCATCCTCCCTCCCGTCCTCCCCCGATGTCTCTCCCACTCATCCGCACCCTATGATCACCCGAGCCCGCAATAATATTTTTAAACCTCGCCAAATCCTGAACCTTACTACCCAGTTGGATTCTCAATATTCTGATACTGAGCCCTCCACAGTTAAACAGGCTTTACAGAGTTCTCACTTGCGTACTATTATGTCTGAAGAGTTTGATGCGCTTGTGCGTAATGGCACGTGGTCCCTTGTCCCTCCCGATTCCAGTATTAATGTGGTTGGCTGCAAATGGGTTTTCCGCATCAAACGTCATTCGAATGGCTCCATCGAGCGCTATAAAGCCCGATTGGTTTCCAAAGGTTTCACGCAGCGACCCGGCATTGATTATTTTGAGACGTTTAGTCCGGTGGTTAAACCCACCACTATTCGCTTGGTCCTTAGCATTGCAGTCTCTCTGGGTTGGTCTCTTCGGCAGTAGGATGTCAATAATGCTTTTTTGCAGGGTTCGCTTGCTGAGGATGTTTACATGTCTCAACCACCTGGCTTTGAGGATTCTGATCACCCAACTTATATTTGCAAACTTCACAAGGCCATTTATGGCCTCAAACAAGCACCCAGGGCTTGGTATCATGAGTTACGTTCATTTGTTCTCTCCATTGGATTTATTAATTCAGTGGTTGACTCGTCTCTTTTTATTCGTTGTACTTCTTCCAGCATTACTATATTACTTGTGTACGTTGATGATATTGTTGTCACTGATAGCTCTTCTTCTCAGGTTCAACAGGTTATTGATAGTCTTGGACACCGGTTTTCTATTAAGGATCTTGGGGACTTATCCTATTTTCTGGGTGTTGAGGTTACCCCCAACACTCAGGGCCTGTTGCTCACGCAAACTAAGTATATCCATGTGTTAGGTAATCTACGCAGGAACGCAACGGAATTTAAAATTTATTTCCTATCGACCCAAGATCGACTTCGTTTAAGCAATAAACAAATAAGCTAAAGACGGTGGTTACCTTGCTTGATCTAAAAGATCGACGCTTTGACCGTCTAAGGAGAGTAGCGATGCACGGAGCCGCCCAAGCGTTCGGCCTCTACCGCTAGTCCACACGAACAACCCGCCGGAATCCACCATTAGATTGCTACTAGAAAAATCCGGCTGCTAGACCGGCCTTTTCTCTCTCTGAAAACTCTCTCTATTTTTCACAAGAACTATTAGCTCTTGGAGTTGTGATGTACAAAAGAGCTTGACACCCACCTCCTATTTATAATGGATGTGGCGCCTCAATGTAGAGTAGAGAGGAAGAAAACCTTTACTAGTAAAATAAGAAAAATATAATTGATTGATTTATCTCATTAATATTCAATATCTTATATTAAATATTTCTAATATATTGTCAATATCTTACATTGACTATATTTATCTTATTACCATAAATCAATTTACACATGTGTGCAAATCTATATTCATTAATATCTAATATTAAAATAAGGTAATACTATTTATATTATTAATTGATGTGCACAAACTAATTATATCATATATAGCTAGAAAGTGGCGCCACACATATATACCCAAACTAGTAGGAAACCCGTGCGATGCACGGAGAACGTTATGTTTAAAAAGTAAACATCGAAGGGAAATAATATGTTATGAAAAAATCACCTTCCATGTTTTGCAAACCCTAGACTATAATATTCTACCACCCATGTTTTTAAACAATTATACCGTAAACATTGATGAGATGAGTTTTTATGCTTGTCTTTAACATATGTATATCAAAGGTTCCATGCAAACACAACAGTAAAAAATTTAAAAATATTAAGTTATGACATAGTGTGCACCATCCTCTTCAATGCATCGGCTTCATCCATCTGACCCACTTCTCCGAAAGATTTCACTCCTTTCAACAAACTCGTTATTCTTTCCTTAAAAACTGCTACCTACTCTTGCTGATATTAGAGGAGGACCATCTTCAACATCCTCAGCATGACGCTATTGACCACCTATTACTCTTCTACCCAACTCCAAGTGCAATCACCTAAAAAAAAAGCCAAAAATGCTAATATAATAAAGCGAGATGCTAATATATATCTAAGATTATTCTAGATATCAGAGATGAATAACAATGTCATTGAAAAGCTTACTCGAAAATATAAATATAGATGTGTGTGTGTGTGTGTAAATAAGAGCAGTGGCCTAATGAAAACAAACCAAGCTTCTGAGTGAAATCTTCTCTGTAAGATCAATATCAATAAAAGCACCAAGTATGGATTTCTTTACATCTAAAGCCAAAGATGACCTGACAATATTGGAAAAAAAGATCCATTTTATTTATAGAATCATGATCTTTAACTTGTTCTACAAATTAAGCATATGCAAAGTTACCCGCTTTGATCACCGCATTGCACGAGGGCCACAAAATTGTCATGCCTTTGGTATATTCGAAAATAAATCACGGTGTATTTGGTTAAATTCTCGAAGCTAAAACCAACAAACCAAAAGGCCCCATAACTCCATATGTTGATGCATTGTTCTTTGTACAAAGAAGTTGAGGATCAAGCATTTCTTGTGGCAACACCTCGGGTTTATGTATATTTGTAAGATGAAATGTCATTTCTATATCGACTGTAATATCAAGATGAACATTTTTTGTGTTTATTATATATTTACTTTAACTAAATGGACGGAGTCAAAAAATGTATAAAGTTAATACCCGTGAAGTTTGTAATGTTTGTGATTTCAAACAAATCTCCTCCTTTGATCTCTTTATTATGATGATTAATTTCGTTTTCGCGCAGTCCTTCGATTTCTTGAATTGGCCATTGTACTAACTTCTTTCCATTTTTATCAAGCCATATACTTCTTGGAAAGGGATTAAAAAATAAATGATATAGTCGTATCTGTACACTTCTACTGTGTGAAAGAGAATAAAAATGAATACACGGTGTCACGGTGTCATCTTATTGATATTTTACCTGAAGACCAGACCATCCTCTGTCTTATCATCAGTTTGATCATCAGCCTCTGCAAACCAACCCCATAGTATCCTCATGTTCTTAGAACTGTCGTAAAACATTTTAGACACGTAAAACATCCCATAATCATACTGTAAATCGCCATTTGTATCCAAGAAATCCGTATGAACGATGAAATCATCCGTATCAGAATCATAACTTCCTATAAGCATCCCCAATTTCTCTTCTCCCTTGTCTTCACAATTGATGAACAGAAGTAACGAATAAAATATGCAAAAAAAAAAAAATCACCTCATTATTATGCCATACACAGCCAGAAAACCGTGAGATGTTACTTTTTATCGAGCGGCTGCGTGTCGGGATAAATATAAAAATGATCACTGAAATAGTCCAGTTGGTACATCACTTCGGGTAGGTGTATGGCGGCGAACACTGTTTCATATTCAGATCGCCCTCCACCAATTGCACAATCCTTAATGTTCCCATATGACTGCCATTCCAAAAATAGTAATTTTGTAAATCAAAACAGGAAATGAGCAAACTTTTCAATATACATATGTCATTCAGTTACAAAGATCTAGTGCACCCTAAAATAAAATAAAAAAAAGTTCTAGTGAGAATTACTTACACCATCTCGGTGTAACGAAGTCTCCATGGTGGAAATCCAAAGTGGCATCTTGTAGATCCGTATATGAGTAAGAGATCAGATTTTTTACCCCCAGAACCTGCACTTTTACAATATACATAATAACATATTCATTCCAACCACCGGAAAGGAAAAAAAAAACTGGAAAAACGAAAAACAAAAACATGAGTTCTTCGTTATAGCACATGAATCATAACACAAAAACAAAATTTCAACATAATCCCTTGCAACCTAAGGCGAATTGCAATAGATATGGTCCGAACTTGCTAATGAGAGGGAAATACATATATTTGCACAAACCAATTTCAAAACAAAGAAGTCAACTTATATAAAATAAAATAAAAATAAAAATAAAAACTTGATTTTAAGGCAAATTGCTTCCGATGGTCCCAACTACCTGAAAAGCTTCATAATGCCAATGCTAAAAAGGAAACCCTGCAAAATTAAATAACTCTAAAATCACAAAAGGAATGAGAGTCTTTGAAGAATAATGAGGATGAGAAAGAAGATGAAGAATTGATCCCAAATTATCAGATTGAGTTTGTTAATGGAAACGATTATTAGATCTAGTTTGTTGAAGTGATCCCGATATTTGTGGATAAGAGTGGGAGTGGTTTGCGTGTTCAGCGGATATTTGATGGGTCTTGCAGCGGCTGATGAACACCATCTCCGGCGAGACATAAACAACAAAGATCCGAACTTTCTTCTCCTTTAGATGCCATAATTCGCCTGCTCTAAGCTCTCACTTTATTTATTTCGGGCCTCTACACAGCTGTTGCTCTAAGCTTTCATCTTCTTCAACCTCCTTAATAGCTTGGATATCGCCACTTGGATTATCAAATCGGACATGGGGAAGAATTTACAAAAGAGAGGACAGTGGAAGTTAGGGATGATGGGGCGTGGGGATTTTTAGGAAGCAGGGGAGGTTTTATTTTGTGCGTGTCTGTGTATGAGGCAATGAGCAGATCGTGGGGAAATGGACGGAGAAATGTTCGGTCGTAAGAGTAGAAAACGGGTCATTTTCCGGGTCAATCGGGTAATTGGGTGAATTGACAGTTTTTTGATTGAAAATATATAATAAGATATGTGTTTAATCAATTAATATAATATTATGATTAATTAATTTGCAAAATATATGTGTATCATTATACACATAAATTTCGACATACATATACATCATATGTATATTTAATTAATCAACATAATTAATATCTTGTATTATATTTATTCATAATAAATAAATACCACCATATTAATTATATATTAATTTACCACTATAACACTTATAGTCGTGAGATAAAACTTTCCTTATTTGGTCATCAACTATAACCGTATTTTAATCCGACTAGATGTTCTTATGTGTGTGACCCGATAGACTTCCGAATATGTTGGCCGTAGATACAAAGTGCAAATTACGAAAATGCCCTTCATGCCTAACGATCACGGGATAGCGTCTAGCAACAAACCGTGACCCCCAATCATCGGAAGAGTCAAATGAAATGACTACTACCTTTCATGTGAAACAGTTACCGTGTAACTTACAATCATATCGCTGTAATAATATTCATACAGTCGTTAGTCGAGTGTCAAAACATCAACGACCGTATCTTATAATCTGGATATCAAGCTCTCTCGAAGTAACTCATTTACTTTCACTTTGCAAAGATTCACGAGAGTAAGACATTCCTTATAAGAAGGCCCTTTCGGATATTCACCTTACTGATAGGGTATGTGATTCCCAGACGACCAAACATATATACTCCGTATGCTTCGGTATCACACCAATCACTACCGCATGATCGCCCCGTGGCTAGGGGAAACCTCAATAGTGTCAACGCATGACAATACACACCGTGATGCCATGTAGACTCCGGTCCTAAGGATAATTACACAACCGTCACATAGTGTGACACTTATCCGTATAAGTGGGTCAGTCCAACGTACGCATTCTCTAATATACGTCCACGTACAGTCCAAGTGTCTCTACACTTCGATAGACAAGATCTATCCCTGCCCGTAAAGACAGAAGACATCTAATACGTGCTAGTCTGTACGTACTATCAATGCCCTGTTTAATAGTACATCAGCCTAGAGACATTTAAGTATCAAAATTATTAAAGTGATTAGAGATCTTATCAACCATAATCGCCTATCATGGTTTCTCTATCACAGTTTAATACTAAGGACGTTATCATATAACAATTCACAATTGGTTCTTTAAAAGAACAAATATATGACAACAGAAAAGCCATTTAATATATGTACAAACATAAAGAAATAATAGAAATGATCCGACCCGGTCGGATCCGGTCCAACCCGATTGGGTTTTGGACACTATTTCAACACCATGAATTACTTTGCCGAGTCAACATGCAGGACTCTAAGCCCATCTCCACTCCACTTCCACCTGATGCCTTTTCCTCTAATGTTGCTGCAGGATCTCCACATACGGATTCGACACAATTTCGTCAGGTTATTGGTGCACTTCGGTATCTCTTGTTCACACGCCCTGATATTGCTTATGCGGTTAACAAACTTTCCCAGTATATGCGCACCCACTGAGTACCATTAGGGCCTTGTCAAACGGGTTCTTCGATATCTAGCTGGTACACTGCATGACGGTCTTCAACTCTTTTCTACCTCCCCACTTGCACTGCATGCCTTTTCCGATGCTGATTGGGGTGGAAATAAGGATGATGGCTACTCGTCCACTTCTGCATACTTGGTTTTCATAGGAAAAAATATAGTCTCCTGGAGCTCCAAGAAACAGCCTATTGTTGCGCGTTCTTCCACTGAGGCCGAATATCGGTCAGTTGCTGCCACTGCTGCTGAGATTGCCTGGCTTACATACTTATTTACGGATCTTGGGTTCTCCACTCTCACTTCCCCTATCATATTTTGTGACAATGTTGGTGCAACTTAGTTGTGTGCTAATCCGGTGTTTCACTCTAGAATGAAGCATGTGGATTTCGACTATCATTACATTCGTGATCAAGTTCAACAGGGTCCTATTCGGGTGTCTCATG
This sequence comes from Gentiana straminea, assembly GCA_036785695.1. Classification (NCBI taxonomy): domain Eukaryota; kingdom Viridiplantae; phylum Streptophyta; class Magnoliopsida; order Gentianales; family Gentianaceae; genus Gentiana; species Gentiana straminea. The sequence continues at coordinate 14,091,406 of JAVUPR010000266.1, read as the reverse complement.
TCTCTAATTCCGATCAACTTGCAGACGCTCTTACAAAGCCGCTTTCTCACCTTTCCTTTGGTCACTTTAAATCCAAGCTGAGCCTTCACTTCCCTCGTCCCGCTTGAGGGGGCGTATTAGGATATTTACACTCATTATTATTTGTATTATTTGTATTTATTACACAGTCTCTAGAATATTCCGTGAAGTGTATATATATACTCATATACTGTACACAACAAGTGTGTTAATACAGTATATTTTTCCCATTACGTTTTTCTATCATCACCTAATTCATGTTATCATACGTCGTATTTACACATGTATTTTGCTAGACGGTATAGGAAAATGGGTTTTCGGATTGCCATGTAAAATCGGCTAAGATTAGACTCGGTTTCTTGAGTGTGGTTTTCAACATGAGTTGAGCGTTTCTAGGAGATTTAGTACATGTTTGGCAAGTTAGATCCGTACGGGGAGACCGTTGAATCGAACATAGTGTTAGATTGCGGTATTAGTGTCTAGCTATCCATAATTGGAAATTGCACCTGTAATCATATCAAGAACGTAAATGGTAGGTCGGTAGGTCGTATTGACTTCCAAGATCGGATCATAATTTTGTTTATATTCATCAAACCATTGTTTTAACTTTTAAGTCTTTTTAATTTGTTATTATATACTAGATACTACTAGTGTTTGGGTATGCCGTGCAAGGCACAACATGCCCTTTCCAAGGATTCAATTATATAATGTTAACTGTATATTCAGGTTTTTGAATATGTACATATTACATATATGGAAGATGTTTGAGTGCATTGGTTGAAATCAGAAAGGATATAAGAGTAAGTCATACATATTCACAAAGATGAAAACTACAATAAAAAGCCATGCATTTATTGAAAAAGGTTATAATACCCATAATAAGTTACAAAAGCAACAAAACATTACAGCCTTGGTAACAATCATCGATGCAACTACTTAAGCAAAATAAGCATCAATGATTTTTACTTCACATTCAAGCAAAACATACATATTACTCAAAACCATTAACTGTCAATGGATGCACAATTAATGGTCATAATATGTAGATATTTTCAGCAATCATCATCAAAAGAACTAAACCTTACATAGATTTGATATGGGCAACTTGCCATGGCTTGAAAACAGACAACAGTCTTCATTGTTCAGCCTGGACCTGATTGTTCTTGTTCTTAAGTTTTTTGACTGGACTTCCAAAGACCAAAGATTGCGGCGAAATCTTGAGAAAGAAGATGAAAGTTTCTCAGAATCCAGTACAGTTGTTTTTTCACCAGAAATTTCATGAAATATGATTCCCCTTTTGGTAGATGTGCATGACAGCATGGTTTCCTTATCCATAGCAGCTGTAACAGCAATTTCTTCAATCATTTGTTTTGTTGATGGGCTGAACAATTGCTGTTCTTTCTCAACAGTTATAGAACTACAGCCTTGCGTCATTGATCCAATTTCATTTGCAGCTAAGCCTGAATATGACTGTGATGTTGCATGATGCAGCTGTTCTTCAGTATATAGTTTGACAACATGGTAGGTTTTTTCAGCTTTACCCTTGAAGGACTTGTCAAAATACTTCAGAAAGCATAGAACAGATTTTTTGTTATTCTCTTTGCAACCTCATCGTCCAGCGGTGCATTCTGTGTACAGAAGCATAGATTCAATTACAGATCATGACCATACATATAGTCAACTAAGGAAACAAAACATAGGTGCCATGATACCTGGAAAAACTGAACACTAAAGGGAAAAAAACAATGAAACTCTAAAGAATTCACACTGTATTGTTCTTTTCAGCCATACGCATATGCACAACATTTATTATTCAGCATTTGTTTTGAGTTTCAATTGTTCAAGTTATTTTACATATACAGACATGAAAAGTGTAGAGTTGTTTTCAATCATGTATCGTATGTAAATGCATTCATAAAAAACATCCTGTGTAAAATTTCTATACCTTTTCATCAGCTTCCATAAGGTCCGTAGCAGTGAAGTTAATGAGATGTTCTGCAATTGGTGTGAAAAGTGTAGCAGGGAGTATGCCAGATCCATCATTGAAGTAAACATTGAGATGAAGCCTGCATAAAATGTAAGGGCAATGTGATTAAGGAACTTTCTTTATTTTCTTGTTTATATGATTAATGTATAAACAACTCGTTTTATAGTTTACCGTGGCTGGACATCCATTTCTTTGTTGCAATACATACAAGGGATGGCCCAACCTACTCGAAGATCGACTGTTTTCTTGCATTTATCACTAACAGTATACCGGATCTTGTCTTAGGCTGGCATCATGTGAACAGTTGCTTCAATCCAAGCAGTCTTAAGCTGTAAACATAATTAGGAGATTTTCCAGTTTAAACCCCAAAGAAAATGTAAAAGCACATGTGTCACATACCGTTTTCATCGATCTTAAAACATCCTTGATTGGAACAATCTCAGTAGCAAGGGTGGTGGAAGCAGAACATCAGTTGATTTGTAAGCCTCTTTTTGAATTAGCTGTCCAATTTCTTCAGTATGCTCATTGTACCTCTTTTTGAATTATAATTTGGAACCACAGTTAATGGGACTGTTTCATTAGAACATTCATTGTTAAATGTTTGGGTATCAGTACAAATTGTATTGTGTTTATTGAAAACCTGATGAGAAGTGTTGCCCTTCACCTTGCAAACACTTTTCTCCATTGCTATATCTTTTTTGGACACATCAACGGAGGTATTGGTTGTACAACCTACGTTTACAACACCAATTGTAACACCTTCTGCACTTGCATTTATTTTCTGTTTATGCAAAGCAGCAGTCTTGGTGTACATTCTAAGCCTACTTTTTTTTTGTCGCGCCATCTAGCAATCGCTAGTTGGCGGTAAAGTCTAGAATTTACTTGTTCGTTCATTTGGGAGAAAACTTAGCACCTAACATCTACTATCTTTCTAGATATATGATGGAAGGAACACAAGTGCATGTATTAAGCAAAAGGAAATTTGGGAAAACTACAGGAACTGAGGGGAGGAAGGACACGAATGGGAATGCAATGAAACAGTAAAACAGTCAGAAGAATACCTGAGAGGGAGTAGTCATTACAAGCAGAGCCAAACGCAACACCTAAGCAGCCAGCTATGTCAGAGAAGGACAGCCTGGAAAAAACCATGCAACACAATCCATAATAAAGAATGTATTATTTTTGTAAATGTATTCTCCATATTCGAACCAAGACATTCAGAAATGAACAACACTGTTTAACTTGAAGACATATAATCAATCAAACAACCTTAAACGTACAACAACACCTTAGCAGGAGAAAAGCTATAATCATCCTGACAACATGTTTTATAGAGAAAAATCGCATATTCTTATCAACCAAGCAGAACGAGCCTTAGCACTGTATTTTTTTCAAGAAGAGCAAATAAGAAATAACAACTTCAAGAGTAAAACACAAAGCACACTTCAAATGTAACATCCTTTGTTAGCACAGCTACCTAGTGCACTTGTTGTAATAGTTACAAACAACAAGAAGCTTGAATCCATAAAGTATATAAATGTTTGGGCTAAATAACAAAAGCTTGAAGCTAAAATCCGCCTATAAGAAAAGAAAATACTTTTAAGAGAAAGACAATTGTTTGTATTTTTCAAAGTCTCTGAATGTTGTGTTTGTTTGAAGACTGAACTGGAAATGTGGCTGTTGACTCGATCCAAACAACTGTAATGGATTCATTATCATCATGTCCTAAGCACATTTAAAGAAACCTACACACTCTTTTATACATAAACAGCAAGAATGTGACATATTTTAAAAACCATAACACAATAAATACATAACAGCATTTATGAGAGCATAAAAGAACATGCAGGGAGAACCAGGAAACTCCAAAGCATACCCTAAACGACCAAATAAATATGCAGAAATTAATGCACAACACATGCTATTTTTGACAGTGAATAAAGGCTTCAGAGGTGTAAATGCTTGTTGCAGGGATAAGGGAAGCAGTTAATTGCAAAACACCAAGCACAAAATATCACCACCAGCTTCAAAACATTTACAGATCGTGCACATATAATAATGAGCATGCATTAATTAAATAAACTCCAAAAAGAGTACACTTTAGTGTAGAAAAAAAAATTCATTAGAGCAGAGAAGAAAAGGAAAAGCAACTGACATGCAACGAATGTGTTAAGAACCTTTAACCAAGAAGGGGTATTTAAACCAATTTTACATCTGCAAAACCGTTCTAATGATCATGAGACAAATTTTTTGTTACCCATCAGACAATAGACTGGAAATTACTAATAATACCTATCTATTTAGGGTTCAGACATAGCAAGGACACTTTATCTATTGATACACGGTATAAAGACATCAACTAACCTCATTTATCCGGTAAATCCGGGAAACCACCGGTTTCTAGCCCTGCTCCCCTGAACGTCGAGATGACCACCACTAATTTCTTTGATTTTGAAAAAAAACAGAGCTTCCATTCAATTGCATGAACTGGCAAAAGGCTACAAAGAAGACGTTTCGGGCGAAAGCAGCGAATATACAGATTCATCTGTATATTAACCATCAGACACACACACTTGCCGGAAGATAAAGCACAGATCCGTCGGTAAATGGAATGGCATCCAAATCCCTGCGGATTTCAATCGACCTACTGTCCTATCTTTTTCTTTGAAGTTTCTTTTCTTTCTTGGAAACGGAAGAAGCCAAGACCTTTTGGGTGCAATACAGCTGTAACAATGATGTATATTATTTTCTTCCCGTTATTATTTTAATTCTGGTTACTAATAAATGTGTACATATAGGCCAAAGACTCAAATGTACATAAAACGGACTTATTGAACTTGTAAAGACAAAAATGAATCTGTTGGACTTATAAGGACACAATATTATTACACGGACTAAAATGCCCTTAATTAAATAAAATAACAAATAGCAGCAAGCCAGCGTCATAGTCATAGGTATGATCAAATTAACAGCGCCGACTTTTCCTATATGTTCCTTGTTTACTTTTTCTTTTTTGTTTTTAATTTTTTTTTCTGGAAGCTTTTTTCTTTTAATACTAAAAAGTTTTTATTTTAATTTTAATGGATGCAAAAATATTTAAAAAAATAAAAATAAAAAATAAAATTCACTGACCGTTCCGACACATTGACCGTCTTGATGCATTGACCTCTGCAACGCAATGACTACCGTGACGCGTTGACCGCCGTGACGTATTGACCGCCCCGACGCATTGACAGTCACGACGCATTGACCGCGACCAAGCATTGACCGCCGCGACGCATTAACCATCCCGAAGCATTGACCGACCTAATGGTTGACCGCTGCGATGCATTCGCCGTCGGGATGCATTGACCGTCAGGATGCATTGACCGCCCCGACGCATCGACCGTCGGGACGCATTGATCGCCGCGACGCATTGACTGTCAGGACAGACTCACCACCCCGACGCATTGACCATTGCGACGTATTGACCGTCGAAATGGATTGACCGCTCCGATGCATTGCACTGCCGCGACTCATTGGCCGTCCCGACATATTGACCACCGCGACACATTGGCCGCACCGATGGATTGACCGTCGCGACGTCATATTTTTAGTAGTGACGTCATATTGTATTGATTTATGCAGTGACACCATAATGTATCAATTTATGCCATGACGTCTTATGATATCGATTTATGCAGTGACGTCTTACAATGACGTCTTATTATATCGATTTATGCAGTGACGTTTTATGGTATCGATTTATGCAGTGACGTCTTATTGTATCGATTTATGCAGTGGCGTCTTATATATCGATTTATGCAGTGACGTTTTATGGTATCGATACATGTAGTGACGTCTTATTGTATCGATTTATGCAGTGGCGTCTTATTATATCGATTTATGAAGTGACATCATGCAGTGACGTCATGCAATGACGTCTTATTATATCGATTTATGCAGTGACATCATGCAGTGACATATGAGATTGCTACGTCTGAAATATGAGATTGCTAAGTCCGAAACATCATGACTTTTCTATGTGGTCACTTTAAATAGGGTACTTTAAAGTCCGACTTGATTTCTGAAAATCGATTTTTTTTCCCATAAAATCGACGCGGTGCAGTGACATTTATTGATGCATTGACACGTGATGATCCGGTGAAGAAGAAAAGAAAAAAGAAAAAAAAGGGTCTTTGGATACCCCAAAAAGTTTGATAAAGAAAAAATGGTTTCTCAAGGAAGACTTTTAAAGAAATTAGCAATTTGGCAAGCTCAGAAAAACAAAAATGGATCAGGTCCACAATCCACAAATAGTATCACTCATACAAATAATACAACCCTTCTCTAATCAAAGTCATGCATTAATACACCCCTGCTGCCCAAAAAAGAAAGAAAATGTGATGGTTCCAACTTCATCACATTTTCAGCTGCTAAATTTCCGAGATCAAAGTCCCCATGAAAGCAATGTTCCCCAAACCAAACCGCTATATTGATTACAAAGAAAACAAAAAAAAAAAAAAAAACAAATTTGCAGCTTTAACTTTGCTCCGTGATGATGGAACATTTATATTATTTTGTGACACCGCGATGCCGGGACACCGCGATGAAGTAACACTTAAAAATGTTGTGAGAAAAAAAAATGTCACTGCAGTTTTGTACACAAGCAGAATCAGAGCTAATGGATGCAAAAAAAAAAGTCAAAGATTTGAGATTGAAAATTGAGAAATTAAGTCATTTTTCTCTAATAATTCTTGTAAGAATGAAAGCAGGAGGTGCTGATCCGATATCAAGAAAAAAGACTTAATTGTTCAAAATCAGTCATTGAATAGCCATTGAATAGCAATCTTACCCTCAGTATCAATCAAGAAAAACCTTTGCAAAATATATATGATATTCTGATCAAAATGGACAAGAAAGCAGGGGAATTGAAATCTGATAGCTATTCACTGGTTAATTCAGCATTTTCCGATCAGATTCCGCCGGCTTTTAGTTAATTCGATACTCAATCTTCTTCCTTACCATTCAATCTTAGCTAGCTAGTTCAGCAGGGGAATCCACATATCGTAGACTATCGGAATTCGCCAATTCACTCGGATTGCCGTCCGATTCTTCAATTAATACACGCCTTCGATTGTAGGCAATCATCAGCTAGATATTGAAAAATAAATTAAAGAGAAAAACAAATTGATTAATGAATTAATCAAATTAATTACCTGGATGAGAAAAGATGATTGGGTAGCCATTGCCGACGTAGTCATGAAGCTTCAACTTGCCATCTATGAAGCACGGACACGGACACTTTTCTAACGGCGCGCGACACGACACCTGACACGGCGACACCGGCTTACTTTCGAATTTGAGGGAACGACACCACGTTTTAATATATATATATGTATATTAATATATATATTATTAAAAAAACATAGACGTAGGTTGATGCGCCATTCGCGGGACGGATTGCATTTCTTGCGTGTCCCTTACGTGTCCCCAACGTGTCCCGCCGTGTCCCGCCGTGTCCCTTGCGTGTCCCCGCCGTGTCCCCAACGTGTCCCGTCGTGTCCCCAACGTGTCCCGCCGTGTCCCCGACGTGTCCCCAACGTGTCGGGCCGTGTCCCGCCGTGTCCCCGCGTGTCCCCAGCGTGTCGGGCCGTGTCGGAATTCAAAATTTGAATTTAACATTATTTTAATCGAGCGACACGTTTCCGACACGTGTCGGGAGCGTGTCGGGCGCGTGTCGGGCGAAAATGTGTCGGACGCGCGCGCGGCGGCGACCCAATCGTGTCGGTCTTGCGTTCATACCGCTGGGTGATATGAATCAACTTGCAGGTTGGGAAGAGGATCTCCGATTGTAAAAGCCGCGGCATCTTAGAGCGAGAGTAATGGTGATCGGGAGATAATGTTAATAGATTGGTGTTGTTTGGGTGATGTGGAGAAAGATAAGTGGATGATAAATGTAGAAGGATTGTAGAGATAATTATTGTGTGATGTGATGTTGTAATGGTGATAAATGTAAAAGGATTGTAGAGATTATTTGTGTGTGATTAGATGTTATAGTGGTGATAAATATTTTGAATCAGATAAAATAATATTAAATATTACTTAAAGACATTTTTCGAGATGAACATTTTTATTGAAAAGAGAGAATAATAATCTCAAAAATCATCTATCTATTTTCGGAATTATCTCCATTCATTGCTTATTATGGTTGCTCTTAGTATACTCAGAAAACTAGACAGGTGAATTTGAGGGTAATTTAGGAAAGTTGAAAAAAATGTGTCTTTATAACCAAATAAGATTTAAGTGTGTCCTAAATGCCTATTAAGTGTTCAAACTAGTCCTTATAAACAAATATTCATTAATTTATTAGATTAAGAGTACTTTGGTCCATGTAGACATATTTTGTTCTTATAAGTCCAACAGATTCTTTTATGTCCTTATGAGGCTAATAAATATAAAAAACTATACTTTTAAGGAATTAACTCTTATTTATAAATATAAAAATTACACGACGTATATATTATATATATATATATTATATATATATATTTATATTTATTGTGTAACTTTTAGATTAGATCAAATTACACGACGTATATATTAAACTTTTATAGAATATATATATATATATATATATATATATATATATATATATATATATATATATATATAAACAATATTCTTTAAAAGTTTAAGATCCGATACGGTGTCGACGTCGACACTCCACAAAACGACATAGACACCTCACTACATTGATGAACCCAAATTTCCTAATTTTTTTTCCATTAACCTAAATTTTTATTAGTTACACAATGACACCATGTATATATATATATATATATATGTATTATATACTGATGAAAAAAAATTCTTTAAAAGTTTGAAATCCGACACGGCGTCGACCTTACACGACACCGTTTACCTAAATTTTTATTAGTTACACAATGACACCATGTATATATATATATATATATATATATATATATATATATATATATATATATATATATACCGATGAAAAAAATTTCTTTTAAAGTTTAAGATCCAACACAGCGTCGACATTTCACTACACGGCATCGACACTTACATGCATTAAGAAACCCATTTTTTAAAATTTTATTTCCTTTACCTAAGTTTTATTCAGTGAAAATGTTAGAAAGCGCGATTTTTATAATGTGTTGACGGCGTGTCGTGTCATTAAATAATAAAACACTCATTAATTTCTCTAGCAAGACACGTGGCAATGTGTGAAGGTATTTTTTTGCTAGGTGGCACACTAATAAAGAAGGAAAAAAACTAACTAACTTAAAGTACAAAATTTAAATAAATTAAAATTAAAAAAAAAAAAAAAAAAAACTAAATACAAAACAAGCTTATTACCTGGCGACGTGGAGGTGTTGGAACACTCCTTAATTTGTGTAGTTATAAAGGACGTGGCAAACTGTGAGGATGTTTTAAGTAGTAGGACTAGTGGTAGAGTATGCCGTGCAAGGCACGTCATGCCCCTTCCAAGTTGTTTATGTATGATATATTGGACACAGAGAATCAATAATGATGCACAATAGAAAAGGATATTTATTCAGTTATATTCAAAACTACATTACATGTTCTAACAACTTGCTTCTGTAATATAATATTTGCAAGTCATAACATTAGAAAACATGTTCTAAGAACCAGCTTGCCATATTACAATCCATTAACATTGTTGGATTGTTAAACTGCAGTGATAGAAACAAACGATCGAGTGATTATATCACCCAATGTTGGACCTAGTTTTTCATATTATAAGCCCATTACTTGTTATGAGCTGAAAAACAAATGGCCTTGCTATGAAAAGTTCCCTGCCCAAAAATCAACTTAAATATATAAGCTGAACTATCCTAGTAAAATACTAATGTCTTGCATAGCATAATAAACACAAACCACTTCCAAACTTCAATTTTTTCTCCTTTCTAACATATCCTTATCCTCTAGGTTCTTAACTGGGCTTTCAGGCATTGCATTTGGTAGAGCCAGTTCAACGCTCATAGATGATGGCATTTGCATTACGCCATCATCGTTTTTCCCAACGGAGCACGCAGAAAACACAATGGGGCTACTACCAACCTTAAAAAAAACTAATGAGTAGATCATGTAAACACATCAGAGTCTTCATCCAACTTCTAGAAGAAGTCAAAACAAAAAGTTACAAACAAAGTATTATTAATATAACAATTTAATTTGTACCCTGGATAGTCACCTTTGCATCAATGAATTCATATAGACAAAAACTTGTGACTTTCCTGACATCATCAATTTTCAAGTGGTCGTTTATAACAATAATCATCACCAGATTTTCAAGCTGTACGTTTAAAAGAATAATAATTCACCCAGACAATCAAACCCATTCATCCAAACGTTCATATGAGATGAAAAAGGAAAAAATCCCAAATCAAAACCTGCAATAATAAAAGTGTGGAGCAGTTCGCCGGAGATTTTTGGAGCAGTTTGCTGGAGACCAGTGGGGCACTTCCTAATCGCCTACAAAAAGAAATAACATGAATTAAATGATTCAGATCTTTTTTTTTTTTTTTTTTCTTTTTTTCTGGTTTTGTACACAATATTAATCAGGAGAGAGTATAAAAAGTCTCTGTTTAACAACCAATTTCTAACTTTCATCACAAATGATAAGAGCCCGTTTGGTCCATTTCGGAAATAGCATACAAATCTCCGCCAAATCCATCCATTTCCAAATCATCAAGCTGCATGGACATGGAGCCACAATATTCAGTGTTAGTAGGCATTTCTTCAGCTAATGGAAGCTTACATATTTCATGGCGGAGTCTATTCCAACAAAGCCACAATTTTCAGTTTGGACTTTGGACATCTTCCTACTCAAGTTTAACCTAGGGCCTGCAGCAAACAATGTTACCAAAATCAACAAGAAACGTAAGGCGCTGATATTTTACAATTTTCTAAACTAAAATATTTGATTGGTAAAATAAGTATGACATTGTGATTCAACATCATAAAACTATTGTAAACTGAATGATTTTTTTTTCAACGAAAATCACTGATCAAGCATTCAACAACAACATCGATCTCACAAAAGAAATTGGTAAATGTTAGATTAAATTAATTACCTTTTCAGGATCGCCTCTTTTATGAGGATAGATTTTAATTGCTGATTTATGATACGCCTTTTTGAGATCATCCTTGCTAGCGTTCTTTGGAACCCCTAAGATCTCATAGTACTTGTTGCTATCACTTTTTTTGGGTGCTCTATCAAACATCTTCGATTACAACTACTAAAAAATCAACGAAAATCGAAGAATCTTTAACAGCAAGTGAAAACCTCTTGAGTAGAAAAAAGCTGATACCCAGGGGAGTTTGGGAGTTCGGAGAAGATCAGCAAATCCTCCTGCACCAATTCGTCAAGCAATAAAGCAATAAAGCAAAAATCCAGATGACAGCAATTAATGAGTTTGAGGATTCTAACCTGAAAATTGTGTGAAGAAACTTTGACGGCGATAGAGCGAGAAGAAGAAGAGGAGAGACAAACGCCAAAACGACCTGGAGGCGTGGGGAGAGTGGTGAATGAAAATCGCCGTCGCAGGTACACATAGGTACTCCTTCTTGAATGAAAACCCTAACAACCCTACATAATATTGCAATCAAAGCATAGGAGGCAAAACATTTAACTTCTTTGGCTTCTTCAACACAATTTACCATGAAGTGGTAAATTTAAGACTCATATTATCCCACATTACGATTTGCAGGAATGGTAAGAACGTACATGAGGAATATTTCTGAACCGAACCTGCATGCGGGAATGGTAAACTACAAAAGCTGAAGAAATGGTGGCTGCAAACACCTACAAAGAACAAAACGCAAACTTTTACCTTATTAAGCCTCATTAATCTCTTGAAATTTATGGGGTGCCACTATCCCAGACTTTTTGCTTAACCCCATGCCATGCCATTTCTGTAAATATATCAAACCAAAATATACCAATCGCACATTTAAAATTGACTTCAATAAGACATACAAATAATCACAAAAATAAAAAATATTACATTACATTTACCCTTGCCGGTTAGGATGACTTAAGGTGCTTCGCTACCCATCATTCAATAATCCTCCTCCTTCCCCACCTGTCTTGCGTAAATCCCATACGTCAATTTCCCCTAGATTTGTTAGTTGGAGTTCGATCAAAATCTGTAGAGTTGTCATATAAAAAGATCAACATAACAAAAAAAAAAAATCCCAAAAAAAAAGGGAAAGAGTATGTATTTTGTATCTGTCATTCTAAATCTAAAGCCTATCCATCCTCTATCTTGCATCGTCCTCAAGAATCTGTAAAGTCACTGCTTTTTTGTCAATTCGGAACCATCACAGACGTCTTGAGTTATACGATGTTGGGAAACGTCATCTAAAAATTTTAGATATAAAAAAAATTATCAAACAAACAGTCCCTTAATACTATACGCTTCACTTCAGAGGATAAATTGCACAATTTGTGGGTCATCAACTCCAATTCCACGTTCCTCTCCATATATATATATATATATATATATATATATATATATATATATATATATATATATATATTCCACGTGGCCATAGATTACAGCCGTAACTCCTTCCTCCTTTATCTGCCTCATCACTCTCTCAGCATTGAATAATAATAGGTGTTGGTTTTCATCAACTTGAAGTTAGAATCAAACGGTTTTTATCAACTTGAAGCTAGAATCAAACATTTTGAGTCTCGCCAAATCCTCTGCCGCACTTAGGAAAGCGACAATTGCTCACCATCATATCAAGTGTGTCACACTCCAGCAACTACTTCACTACCCTTGTCGCTGCTTCACACAACCCTATAAACATCTCTCTTCTCACGCATCTTCATTGTAGAAAGGAGATTTCTTCAGATCTGGTCAATTTCATATATTAACTCAAACAAAAACAAATTGAAAACATCAAAAGAACATGGGTTAGAGGGAGATTTCTGATGTGAGTTCAAATCACAAATTTCAAATGAAATAGATAAATTTCAGAAATGGATGAAGACTTCCATTAGATACATCTCTCATCATCCCTCTGTCGTTAGGTGAAATAATGCAACTACTTTTTATTCATCGTGCCATGTATTATTGGCCATAGATAAGGCCAGAGATCAATTCAGCCAATGACGGAAAATTTAAAGTGTATTATGAAATGAGGATAAATGGTGGTTTTTGTAATATAACTCGTTAGAAATAGAATATCATAACCTACAACATATATATATGCGGTAAGCAATCATGAAATTCACATATTAAATACATAGAATAAACCATGTGATCCATATGAGCATGAAATAAAATGCAATTTTGTCATTTTGCTTGCAAAGTGAAACTGCTTTGCATCATCATTTTGTTCCGGATTACAATAGATATCAATTTGGCCATCCTAATACTTTTGCATATCGTAGGTTTTGTTGAGATAATATTTTTTTCAGTATACTACTTTTTTTTCTTTCAAAGAACAACAATTCAAGTCCTGCAACACATGCAATGCAGTTTTGAGAACAATACTCATAACAATTTCATTTGCATTCAATAAAAGAATATTTTGCACATTTTTTATTTTCTAACACATCTACAGGTGTCATATGGCCCTTTTGGTACAAATAAGATTTAAAAATTTTGAATTTTTTTAATTAATTGAAAGAAGGCATAACATTGTTATACAATGGATACATAAATATGTACTTTCAGTATGACTCATGAATATATGGACAAAAAATTATAAGGGCAGAAGCTCTCGAATCGCTAAGAGTATTCAAACTACAACCGGGTGCATGAACAATTAAGCATGTATAGTATTATTAGCATAGATACTACTTCATAGTAACATAACAAAGAGGAATATTATGAATCACAATGAGGAATCTGGATCCTCTTCGATGTGGAAAGCTCAAAGTTACTTTATGATGTTACCGGCGAAAATAAAAGAGGAAGTCCAACTCTACAAAATAGGAAACAACCACTTCATTTTTATCACATGTTTCCCCGATGAAACACAAATCTATATTCTATAGCGTGACACTAAAAGAATACCAGCAAATGAAAAACGGAATCGTAAGACCTTACACATGAACCACACCAAAATAACCTTAAACAAATACTACTCCCGTGAAATGTATGAATTTGACTTAATTTTTTGGGCAACAAATATAGTAAACCGACTAATCATTATCCAACTTCAATTACTTAACAAACATAATTAAACTAAAGATTTATAAATATGAGGGAGAAAAGAGGATACCGGCATCAAGGCTAAGCACACGTATCTGGAACTTTCAGCATATTGTCTATGAAGCGTACGAAAACGTCGTCCCCACGACATGACAATTCTGCAAAACAATTTATCAATCCTCATCTAAGTCTTAATATTTGAAATTAATCGCTAACACCACTTGATAACCGATGTTTCAAGAGTATAAAAACTAACCAAGACGACATTAACAAAGAAAGAGCTATAAAAAAGAGTTAATAATAGATTTTCCCAAGAGTACACAAACTATACATTTAGGCCCACGGTCACTTAAGCGGCACAGCCAGCTCCTCAACATCCCTAAGCATTAGAGCTCGACCATCCACTCCAAATCTAATTTTCTTCACCGCATAGTTGTTGCTCCAGGCCAACCTTCCATTCCATTAAGCTGCACCAATCAAATGAACAATCAATAATTCAGCCAAAGAAAAAAAAAACATCACCTTGTAACAAAAATCAGAACTCTAAGAATTTTTTTTTACTTGTTTTGCTTACTGCGTGATATTCTTAGCAACCTTGAAATGGAAACAAAAGTATAAATCTCATCAAACTAAAAATGGTTCATAATCAGTATACCAAATCCAGACGAATTATCTGCAGTACGTTACCAAGAAGTAAGTCAGGACATCTCTTCGATAAACTAACAAACTTGTGAATATATCACCAAGAAATTACAAAAGAATGAAACAAACCCTTTCAAACCACAACAAGTACAAGAGGAAAAAGCAAAAATACACAAAACAAACCCATCAATCCTTCTTATAATTTGTTTTTCCATTTATAGTAGAATCCCCAAATTTGCTACAAGCAGGACTAATTCCTTTTATATTTTGTTGGGTGGTTTTGATTGATTAGAGAAGGCAACCCACCATCTGGAAATAAAAGCCCTACCATAATGATACAATCTAAACTAAATGGAATTAGAAATAACATCAAAGAAAGATTCAGTCTTTTACCATCTAAACTAAATGGAATTAGAATTAACGTCAGAGAAAGATTCAGTCTTTTACCTCTAAATAGCGATTCTTCTAAAGCTCAGATCTGTGTTGACATAAAGCAAAAGAGAAGCAGCCCATGACCGAATCCAAAAATCAAAATCCACAGATGAAAATTATTGTAATCCAAAAATCACAAGCCAAAATTATTTTCAGCTGAAGAGGCGTAATGGAAGGGTTGAGGGGAAAGAGAGAAGAAGAAACGACTGAATGATTGATTAAAAGGATCGGTGGAATACAGCTGGATACTGGATGGGGGGATTATTGGAAGGGGATAAGAAATTTCGTGGAAAGAGGGTAAAGATGTGAAAGGAAGAAGATTTTTTGTGTATAATAATAAGAAAAAAAACAGTAAAACAAATAAAAAAATTAGGTGGCAGCCCAGGAGCCTCCCCAATTTTTGCAAAAGGCATGCGTGGCTTATTTCTGTCATTATATGCCAAACCTTTTAATAAGTAGGTGGATATTATTTGTCTTTCTATTTTATCTTCTTTTTTTTAACCGTTTGATGAAAATTAAATTAAGGGTTGTTTTCCTTTGGAACAAATTATGAACCGTAGGATCATGTTTATCTTAAGAGATTTGGCAAGTCAATTCAATTTATAAGATATAATAGTTAATTAATTATTATTTATTTGTATTTCATTCTACGTACTACCGCAACTCAAGCAAGAAATTACAAATTATTTGCCACTAATATGAACGTGTTGCTGTTTTGAAATACAAATAAATAATAATTATTTACAAATTATCTTCTTGTTATTTGCCACTAATATGAACGTGTTATTGTTTTGAAATACAAATAAATAATAATTATTTACAAATTATCCTTAAAAAATAAGATATGAGAGAAAAAAAGAAGATAAAATAGAAAGACAAATAATCGAAGCTCAAACGGTTAAACGTAGAAAATCTACGTTTAAACGTAGAAAACCTACGTTTAAACGTAGGTTTGTTACGTTCAAACGTAAAAAAAATATAAAAAATGGTTTTTGATTTTCCTTACGTTTGAACGTGAGTTTTCTACGTTTAAACGTAATTGCTACGTTTAAACGTAGGTAATTTTCAAATACGCATCATTATGTCATTTAAACTTCTTTACGTTTAAACGTAAGGATCTCTACGTTTTACCTTATTTTTCATGTCAGAAAAGGCACAACCTGATTTTCAAGTGTCAGGTCTGACACGACCTGATTTTCCAATTTCTGCAATTTTTGCAAAAGGCATGCGTGGCTTATTTCTGTCATTATATGTCAAACCTTTTAATAAGTAGGTGGATATAGTAGGATTATGGGTAAAATGAAGAAAAATATAATAAATGATTTATTGATATTCTAAATAGACCTATATTATGAGACAAATTCAAGAAGCTTAATATCCGTTAAGAAACTTAACGGATATTAAAATTTTAAATAATATTATTTTAGTGAATTTAATTTTTGGAAATAACCGTGCCATTGCTGATATATAACGTGTCGGCGACGTGTTGTGTACTTAAATTTTAGAAATAACCGTATAGTCGTGTCGTGCGGCGTATCAGTATACGTGTCTATGCAACATAGATTTTGACTCTATCTTCTATATTTTCATTTTATTGATGTATAAAGTATCTAATATGAAATAAGAAAGGGGAAACAAAAAAAAAAAAAAAAAAAAAAAAAAGAAAGAAAGAAATATGTAATGACACTTGGCATTTGTGGAGCATTTCTCAAATTGTGAAGAAGAGGGACGTGGCTTCTTGTGCTTCCTATATGCTCATTCAATTAATAAGTAGGTAGATAGATAAACAAATATCCATCACCGTTGACTGACCTGAAAGAAGAACAAAAGTGGGTGACTTTGATAATTGACCAAATCCACTCGCATCGACTTGTATTAAGAGCAACCCTAATAAGGGTAATGTGGAGATATTCTTCAGCATAGAATATTGATCTAGATAATTGAACTAGATAATTGCAAAATAATGGGAGGGAAGTAGAGAAGGTTTTTTGGAGTCTCTCATCCTCTTCTATTTTGAGAGAATGGAAGAGACAATACTCTCTCTAATCACACACAATTAATATTTACAATCATTTTATATTATCACCATTACAACATCACATCACACACAAATTATCTCTACAACTCTTCTATATTTATCCTCCAATCATCTTTCTCCATATCATCCAAACATCACCAATCAATAGCCTTATCTCCCGATCACCATTACTCTCGCTCCAACGAAGTACTAGTATATACTTACTACTTACTAGTAAAATCATGGTACGTAGGAAAGTGACCATCATCGTGGACATCCATAAAGTTCGGTATGTGATGGACGTGATGATGTAGCAAGATGATTTGTATCTTGTAGTACGGTAATAAAGTTGTATTTTTTTTTTTTTTTTTTTTCCGGATACGAAAAGGAGGGAATGGGGAATTCGAACCCTGGTCCTCTCACTGAGGTCAAGGTAAAACCCAGATGACTAACCATCTGGGATGAGCCTTATGCTCTATTATTTATGTTTAACTAAGTGTGAAACTTATGTTTATGTGGCAATAATGGCTTTGTAATGTTGCAAGCACAATGATGCTTTATTTATATATAATTTCGTATTGGGGAGTCTGATCCGACCTGTTAGAGAGATTGAGGTTTGGAAAACAACAACAATGTCAAAACCGCAGGAAAACTAAAAACGCAGAAAATGGTTTGCTTGATATGAACGTAGAATCACGTAAACACTTTCCTACAAAAGTTATTTGCCCCTTACTTGAATGCCTAGGGTGACACACAAATACTTTTGTGAGATAAGACTACGTTTTCCCTTCAAATTTAGGCACAAAAGATGAAGATTACTCTTGGAGATAGTTTAAGGTGTTTTTACTTTCAAAGATGAATGTGCTTATCTTTTCTATATGTTTAAAGCACTCAAAAAGATCTTATATATTGATGGAAAAACCGACCTCTTATGTATGCAACATTTGGAAATAAGTTATATACATAAATAGTTGAAAATGACTGAAAAGACACACCATTTCAGAATTTCGGACCGCATCCGTATGGATGAAGTTATCATCCGGACGGATATATCACAGTATCAAAGTTTTCACCGTTTCAGCCTTTCATCCGTACGGATAGATTCTTATCCGTACGGATAACTATCTCGCTTCTCCAAATTCGAATTTTGGTCCTTTAAGTGGATTTTCGATCCTTTAAGTGATTTTCCCGAACTATACTTGATCATTTAAATCCGTAAACTCGTAGATCTTTATATGAGTGTACACTCCGTACCTCCAAACTCATATTATAGCATTTCGAGTCCACCCATCTTTGTACCAAACCCCGATTACATAAATGAACATGGTAACACTTAAATTACCAACACGACCAAGTGGTATAAGTCATTGCAATTACTTGTGAGAATTTATGTTCGATTTATATCCCCGTCCCGAATAAAAATCTTCTTCCCTCCCTACCGTATTGGCATTTTAGTAAGCCAAATTTTTTCATATTCACTTCTGCATTTAAGTTTATTAGCGCACCACATGAGGTTGATTTGAGAATTTTTTTTATAGCATTCTCGGGACCGAACAGTCTAGATTCAAAATTTTATTCGAGATTTCGGGTCGAGCTATTACACATAGAAATGACTCGTCCATTATAATGTGAAAAAAAGAAGAAGAAAATGTAACATAAAATCGAAAAAAGTACAAGTAAATGATATTAAAACACGAATTTGGTGCCGTTACACAAACTTATTTCCTATCATTATCATATTATAAGAACCAAGGTAGCTAGCTGGAAAACAATACATTTATTACATACTTTTGAGCCATCGATGATGATTGAGCAAACATCATTGCGAATGCATGCTATTTTATTTTAGCTTAATTTTCCAACTTGAAATCCGGCAGTGAATTGTAGCCGAAGCCCTTATCCGTGTAATATGATATATACTCATTTAAAGAGACTGCTCGATATTTTGGTGGATTATCTTCTGACAACAACTCCTTGATTGGCTCGTATTTACGTTCAAAATATGCTGGTCCTTGATTTGGCCTAAGGAAACCCGACAAGTTGAGTCTGGGTCCTATATTTTTCACCACAGCCCTATGGTGAACACTTTTGTATTTTTCATTTGTCATCAGCTTGAAAGGGAAAGAAAACATGAGTCAATAATGGTCAAATATACGAATCATAAAAAAGAGGTATCAGAGTGTTGTATTAGGAAATGTAGTTCCAACTCTTAAATCATAGTTTTTTGCACAGTCAAGGGCTCTAGAACAAAAATTACGCTTAGTGCCCACGATTACACATGGACTTTCCTACGTGGGGGTGGGGGTTAGGCATGCGTGCATTCGGCGTGCGGCATACGTGCAAGTATATATATATTCTCCAAAATTGGTATATAAACGCTTGTAAGCCGAAATCAAACCGAATCAATTCAAAACCAAACCGACTTTAATCATTGGTTTTCATACTGTTTTAGTTTAGTTTGTTTCAGTTTAATTACAAACCAAACCAGCTTATATTAGGAGAACAACCCGAATCGAACAAAACCACACTCACCCCTAGCTACATTTTCCTATTTCAAATTATTTGTTTAATAATTTCCACCATGACATTGTAATAAAAGTTCCTTAGACAGAAGTAGGCAACGATTAATTACAATAGGCACCTACGGAAGTATTTTATTGCGCCATCTAAAATTTACCTGTGACATTACACACGTTCAATCTTTTTTAAAATCTATTATAAGATTTTAGACTAGATCGAATTTAATGTGTGGTGTCACGGTAAGTTTAGTTTGCCACCTCTAACGATCAACCCCACCGGGGGTGGATCTACCTTTGTTTGGGTACGTGGGTCACGTGAACACAATGAGATCCGAAGAAATTCTTTTTGATATTAAAACGATATAGTTTTATTGTTAAGAAAACGTTGTTTTGTGGTTTAAAAAAATATAGTTTGCTTCGGTGACCCCATTCAAAAATATAGTTTTAGTTTTCGATAAGACTACTGAAATAAATTCTTGGATCCGTTCCTGTCACCTATTCACTTAAAATGCACGAGGCACGTAGGTATCAATAATATCTAATATCAAATAACACTTGGGCGCAAAGTTACCTGAATCATATCTCCCAAGTTAACAAACAACGCTCCTGGAATATGAGGAGGTTCAACATATTCTCCTTCGTAAAGTGCTTGAAGGCCTCCGATTTCATTTTCTAGGCCGATCGTCAGGAATCCGAAGTCCGTGTGAGTCATAGAACCTAATGTTATATCTGGTTCTGGACATGCTGGAGAGTAATGTGCTTTGAAATAAAGTCCATCGGCACCACCCATATCTAGAAAATACTTTTTGTCAAGTCCTAAAGACTCGGACATCAACTCATACAATGTAGTCCCAACTCTCAAAATGTGCTCTCCATATTCGTCCATTATATCCCTGCACCCAAATTAAGTAAAATGAGAATACGTATCATTGATTAAAGTAAAAAAAAAAAAAAAAAAAAAAAAAAAAAACATGACAATAAATACATACATACCTGCAAATCTCTGGCAGTGGTTCCCAATCAGGTTGAGGCGGAGTGATTTTGCACACAAGCGTATCTTTCCATGTAGTCGCTTTAACATTATACATGAAGTTGTTGCTGTTAAATATTACCCTTTTGGAGCTATCTCGAGAATAATATTTCCTTTTCTCTTCCACGTCTAGTTCATGAAACCCTATCATTGCTTTAATCGCCTTGTCCAAGACTTGTTGTGGTATACCATGGTTGACAACTAGAAAGAAGCCCCATGTTTCGCAAGCATCGCGCAGTTTGCTGATAATCTGATCACGATTATCTCCGTCACCTCCATCAACCGCGATATCAATAATGGGTACCTGAAACTTGGTGTCGTTTGGGTCGGGTTTGATGGCTTTTTTAATGGTGTAATCATGGACGAAAATGGACGGGATCTTTTTCAAGCCCCGATCGGCTATTCCTTTCACTCCGATTTTCAGTTCGTCGAAAGCTTTCCTTTCGCTTTGCTCATCATTCTTAGGAGTGCTAACCCATTGGCTGCCACCTCCGGTACTACATTTGATCATAGGTGGTGGTGGGCTAACATGGTTTTTGTAACCCATGTTAGATCTCCATACATAAGAAGAGGGTGAAAAAGAGCTAATTAATGCTGTGGGAGTTGAAGGCATCTTGATCAATATTTTGATCTTCTTTACCTAAAAATATGTAATGAAAATTGGTTTGCAAAGCTTGTGTTGTGGTTGTTTGTGGTAAGTTGTGTCGTGTGTGTGTATATATATAGCCTGCGAGGTGCATATAATATCTATTAGATTAGAAGATAATGTTTAAAAATAATGAAATATTAATATTTTGTTTTAAACCTTGAAGATAATGTTAAAAAATAATGAAATATTAATATTTTGTTTTAAATTTATGTTAGAATTAGATGAACATTTATTTTTGAGGGGAGTGGTTTAAAAAGATAAAAAAAGAGGAGGAAAATAGAAATCAGGACATTGGAAATATAATTTGGGTGATAAGAACAAATCCATCGATAACCTCAAATTCACTGTTTGCTGCAGTGGAAATGACCACAAATCTAATGTTTCACTATTACAGTGGAATAAGGATATGTCCTTTTTACCTAGAAAAATATTCTACTGTCCTTTTTGCATATTTATATGTTAAAATTGTCTTTTTTGACAATAAACCCTTATTTTTATTTTATTTACTTTGAAATAAATCTATATCTGACTTGTTTCATGCATAAAGAGAATGGGTGTGATCAATTTATTTTATAGAAGGTGATACGTCTACTATGCATAGTGTGTTCACTACGCACTTTTTATCCATTAATTTCCGAGAACAGGAGCGAGCGCATCTACAAAAAAAACGATGGAAGCATTACTAAGTAAGTAATAAATCGAAAAATTCACTATTCTGTTTCACTTCGTTGCCTATGCGAGATTTATGTCATTTGCATTGTTGTTTTAGTGAAGATTTACTCAATTTCACTATAATATTCACTGAATTTTTTCACTATAATATCATGTTGATATTGTTAGGTTTTTTCTTGCAGCAAGTGTTAGTACTCACATTCACTGTTATTTTTCACTTAATCTACTAGATAAGAAATCTATCACCTCGATTGCTTCTCTCAGTGAGAAATCAAAGAGAATTCTGTTTATACAAATGAATGTAGTAAAAACTGTATCCATTGTATATTTTGGGTGATTTGTGCAATATATATGTTATGATGTGCTTATGATATTCACTGAATTTTGTTGTAATATGAATTCACTTAGCTATAATATGAATTCAATTTTTACATTCAATCATGCTGATGTTGTTAAGCTGTTTTATAGCAGCAAGTTTTAAGCATTCACTATTTTATGCATGTCAGAGAGATATGTAGAAAGAGTCTCATTCACTAAGTCAAGAAATATTAATGGAAATTCACTTTACTATTTTATTCACTGTTTTGCATGCATTCATTTTGATGTTTAAATACAAAAAGTCTGATTCCTTACTTGTCATCCCTAACTACTTTAGCTTTAACATAAATGCTTATCATAATCATGGTTAACTGGTTTCTAGCATCTCCTATCCTAAAGGTTTGATTCACTAAGAATATTCACTACAAACATAATTCATATAATACACACTAAACCTTGCCATAATAGAGTATGTTTGCCCATAGCACACTTATTATGTGAAGATTGGTTCACTTGTAAGACATTAACGTAGATCATTCTCCTACCCCTGTCTCTCAACTTTTGTGTTTTAGATTGTAAAAGCCTGATTAACTAAGCAAATTCACTAAAACAAGTATTGAATGTTAACTCATTCACTTTACAACTTATTCATTGTTTGCATGAATTCACGCTGATCCTCTTTAAATTGAACTCATTCATTGCTTGTCATGCCTACTTCAGCTTTAACATGATTGCTTAACTGTTTTTTATCACCTATGTTCCTGAATGTTTGATTCACTAAGAATATTCACTACAACTAATATTGATTGTACATGCATCTGATATTCATAATCATGACTCTAAATGTGATTCAAAGCCAAACAAATTCACTAACAAAAAATGTGTGGTCTGCATTGACTTTTTTCCAGGTACAATCAATACGAAACGACATCTCATATCTATTGGACGCATACAACAAAGATACGGACAAATTTGACAAGCAACCACGGGAACATTATGCGGCAAACTCCTTTTAAGCTCTTCTTCAAAGCTATTGACGAAAACAAGATATGTTCCAACAAGCGAAGGGACCAAGTTTTGGACAACATCATAACCGCATACGTACCTGAAAAAAAAGGAATCAAAATTGGAAGAGGATGTTGTCAGCTACGTAGGACTGATATCAAGCTGATTTTTGGAATCATGGATGGTCATTTAAAAGTTGACAAGTACCACGGGAAGAAGGTCAAATCGAATTTGCGGATAGAGTATTCCCAAATGCCCAAAACATAACGACCAAAATGATGAAGGAAAAGTTAGTAGAACTTGTGGACAATGAAGATGCAACGGCCGTGGTAGACAACTTTGTTAGAGTCTTTGTGCCTTTTGATGTTTCAAGCATGTTTCTTCACAAACACTTTGGACGACGATTGCATGGACCTATGTGAAATATGTGGAGAACATGGACACATTGAAACACTATGATTGGTCTTACGCCATCTATGACACACCGATACGAGCCTTGAAAAAAAAAGCAAAAAGCCTCGTACAGTGAATGGATGCACCAGTTCACTATTGGTAAGAAATTTTATGTTTTTTCAAAATATTTCTTATTACATGTGATTGCATATTAACAATTTCTTATTCTATTGTAGTATTGGATGTGTGAGCATGATAAAACAATTGAAGCCAAGACAAGAGGAGGATCCAATGAAGCATGAAAACCAAGAGGATACAAGTTCAATTCATTATTCAGGAATTCCAAGGTGCACAAAGTGGGACTTGAGCACCTTGAACAAATTTGTGAACAAGGCAACAATCATAGGTTTGCCTAATCAAAGTGTAAGAACCTGCATCTCCTATGCCAAATGAAATTTCATGCCATACATTTACATTCGTTCAACGACACAATTCACCGTTTTAAAAATATATACATAGGTCATATGGATCGAATTGGAGCCTACACCACCGAGCTACAACGATACCGGATTTGACAAAGAATCCGGTTGCACACGACTCGGATTTTGAAGATGACATTCCAATGCAACAACTCAAACTAAGAATCAAACTCCAACCAAAGTGGAAATGCATGAGCAAGACAAAAATGCACAATTCATGGATGAACCATCTCAAGAGGATTCCCTACACATAACACAATTGGAAGAGCAACAACAAAATGACACCTATCATTCGAAGAAAATGCGATTTCATGGATGAGGATCCATTTGAACAGAATGTCCAAGGCATGTTGGAGTTCAGAAACGAAGAAAGAGATTCTATTGAGAAGACACTTAAGGTAATTACCTGGCCTAACAATAACATTAATTCACTGTAATAATTCCCTGTATCAGTAAATCATTTTATATATTCATCTCATTTTGTCAACAGTACCTTCTTATTCACTATCAAATTTCGCTGTAGTTTGAGATCCACTATTGAGAATCACTAACTGATCTTCATTAGTGAATCTAATTAAAAATTGCAAAACGCAAGCATTTTTTCGAGCCACTAGGAATCATGTTGATATTGTTAGGCTTTTTATTGCAGCAAGTGTTAGTACTCACATTCACTGCTATGTTTCATTGAATCTACTGGATGAGAAATCCATCACCTCTATTGCTTTTCCTAGTGAGAAATTAAAGAGAATTCCGTTTATACAAATGAATGTATACAAAACTGTATTCATTGTATATTTTGTTTGATTTGTGCAATATATATGTTATGATGTGCTTATGATATTCACTGAACTTTGTTGTAATATGAATTCACTTTGCTATAATACGCATTCACTTTTTACATGCAATCATGGTGATGTTGTTAAGTCGTTTTGTAGCACAAGTTTTATGCATTCATCGTTTTATGCATATCGAGAGAGATATGTAGAAAGAGTCGATTCGATAAGTTGAAAAATATTAATGGAAATTCACTTTACTATTTTATTCACTGTTTACATACATTCATGTTCATGTTGTTTAAATTGAAAAAGTCTAATTCCTTCTTATTCACTATCAAATTTCACTGTAGTTTGAGATCCACTATTGAGAAGCACTCACTGATCTTCATTAGTGAATCTCATGAAAAACTGAAAAACGCATGCATTTTTTCCAGCCAATTGTTTTACTGGATATACTTTTATAACATACAACATTTCATGAATGTAGGAAAGGGATGACAAGGCAGAACGTTTGAAAGCAAAAGTTAAGAGGATGAAGAAAAAGTTGAGAAAGCTGGAGCGAAAAGAGCATGAGATAAGCAAGCAGAAGGAAGAAATCAGAATAACTGAAGAACTGAACAGTGAGCTGCTTGTGAAACTGAAAAAATTTGAGGAAAGGGAGAATGAGATCAAATCCAATAATTTCAATGAATTGGAGGAGGTATACAAAGGTGTAGTTGACGGTCTGAAAAAAGAAAATGCTGGACTTTTAGCTTCACTTACTGATGCTTTAATTAAAGATCACAGTCTTCAGAAACATGTAAATGAAATGAGATCAAGATTGGAGGAATTTGAACACCATATGACAAAGAGTAGTGATCAAGCCACTGAAGAGATAATGCAACTGAACACAAGTCTGACAGAAAAAGTGAAGCATCTTGAGAATGAGAACGCACAAAAGAAGCTACTATTTCTGAATTGAACTCAACCGTGAGTGACCTACAGAATAGATTGCATGTGTTTGAAGAGATCAGGCAACTGAACACAAGTCTGACAGAAAAAGTGAAGCATCTTGAGGATGAGAACTGCACAAAAGAAGCTACTATTTCTGAATTGAACTCAACCGTGAGTGACCTACAGAATAGATTGGATGCGTTCGAAGAAATCAAAAAGTCGTATGAGAGCAAAATAAAGGAACAAAAGACAAAAATTGATGCTCTTAATGCAGAAATTGAGAATGCAACGAAGGCATGCAAGTGACACGGCAATATGGAAACACGAGATGCTAAGCAAGTACAAAAATCGTGAAGCAAAGTTCACGTGTAAAAGCATTGAAAGAAAGGAAACGAACAGCAAGAAAGGATGATGACTTTGTATATCCAGAAGATAAGAAAAGAAAAACTGAAACTCTGGACTTGACCAATGAAGCTGCAATAGAAGATGTCCAAAGGATGGAAAAATTTGTGAAAGTCAGTTTAAAAAAGAAGAAAGCTGGTTACACATGTGGGGCGAAAATAACCGAAGAAGCATTTCAGTTGTTACACACAACAATGAAAAAACATGGAAGATTGTAAGTAACAATAGTTAACATATTTCTTATTACATTTTATTCAGTTTATATGATAATAAAATTGTGTGAACAATGTTTTCACTGTCCATTCAGGGGGGAAGTATGGACAGACATTGAGAGTGGTACCAGAATCACTGTCCATGACATGGTGAATTTACTAGAGGGATCGTTCATTGCAGACAAGGTAAACAATTCGATCTAACTATTTTATACAACAACATTACAAGAAACCAACTAACGAATGACATGTACATTTACAGGTTATAGATGCATTTGCAACAATGCTAAGCCGAAATGAAGAAGTCCGAAAGGAATTTCACATATTGCCAGCATCAACTTGGGTGAGATCAAAATTTCTTGAATAGTCGTTATAACAAATAACCATTCACTTGCAATATACACTGAAGCATTTACTAAAAATCAACGTGTAACATTTGTGTATAATACATAACAAAAAATGGTGATTCATTGCAGGCGTACTGCAAGAAATATGAAGCAACTGGGAACTACTCAAATCATTTTGTTGATAATATGAAACCACATCTGGAAGAAGGCAAAAATATTCTCATTCCATTATGCTGTCCAGGTGCGAAGGATGAATCATATCATTGGATATTACTCACATTTGCTTCGGGTGAACAAGGAGAATGGCACATGTACAACTCATTGGCTAGCCGGAAAGGTGCTGTTGACCACTTTGAGAAAAATGCACTTGACATTGTAAGTATTATTTGTATTTGTGTTGATAATATTATAGTAAAAATTTCTATACTAATCAAATCTGTTAAACATGTGTTAATTTTCAGCAAAAATACTTGTGGAAATGCTTTTGTCCATCCGATAAACTAAAAGCCAAAAAAATCAAGAAGGTTGCAAAGCTTCCACAACAAGGATCGGATATGTAAGTATTATTCATTACACTTCTTGATTCGTAAGTATTGTGTCATGTTATTTCTGTCCTTTTGTCTTGAAATAATGGCTGACAAGTTTAATGTGAATGCCAAAATTTTGCAGGAATGACTGTGCAATATATGTCATGTATTACATCTTCCAAATTGCACTTAATCAGCCAATTGACAAGAAATGGAACACTGATGCAGTGCAAGATTTCAAAGCTTTCTTAGTAAATAGTATTACATCTAATAAGATGAACATTCCAATGTTGGCAAACATAGCTGTTAATGTGTAGATGCCAAGGGATCTACACAACTTATCTTCATATTAGCACAAACACCAATATTAATATGTATGCCAAGTGAAACCTATTGCTTATTTTCTTATGTCTGTCCTAAAATGACATTATTTGAATTACTATGGACAAGATTTGAATTACCAGGAAAACTATTTCAATCAATGTTTACATATTTCAATTATTAAGTATTCTCTTTTCTTTTTGTATATTGGTTGATTGGTAAATGTATAATTTTGATTCATAAATTCAGTTACTATATTCCTACTGTGAAAAATTTGTTTGTTTGAAATTCATTGTTAAAATTCACTGTTAGTCAAAAATACACTTTTAATATTCACTAGTGAATTTCAACAATGAAACTCATAAAAAAATGTTGTAACAATATAAAACCAACTCTCAAAACAAAACAAAGTTCATTACAACAAAAGTTTGGTGAATTTTTCATATTTCTTGCATGATTGGGATCAACCTTTTTTTTTGGCAGATGGTATAGACAAAGCTCTTTTTGGTATAGCCAACACAACACTTAACCATGTGCTTGGGTTGAAAAGTTTGGTGAATTTTTCATCAATATGGATTGTTTGCATGCATTCATCAATTTAGATTCTCTGCATGCATTCATTTTGTACATAACATATAATACAATAATGCACCAATCCTACAAACACAACAGGAAAGAACATTCAAATAAAATACATAAAACACAAAGATATAATTCATAGACTTTGTATGGGACTTAGGGCCTCCAAGATGTATAGAACCACAATGTAAAATATAAGAGTCAATAGATAAGTCACTCAATTAAAAGCAACATAGTAGCAAAATAATAAGCACAAGCTAAAATATGAAAATGTCTAGAATAACATAGTTATGAATGTCATCTACATCATAACAGAAGCAACACAAGTCCTTTGATTATGATGCCCCAACTTATGGCACCGACCGCACATCATTTCCCGTTTCGATTCACCTCTAGAAGGAATTCGCCTCTTCTTTGGCCTTCCAGGTTGCCTCTTTGAAATAGGAGGTAAAACAAAGAACATTGGAATCCTGTCGCTCATAAACCGAGCGCCAATGGATGGATTGCGATTCATAACAAGCGGCGTATGAACTCGAACGGAATCCAACATCAACAAAATCATGCAAGGGGAGACCAAACTTTCATTATACAACCTACCGCGATGATCACGGGTAACCATTCAACTACCAAAACTTACAAGAACAAGTAAAATTCTCAAGATCGACCATACAAGATGGCATTGAACGCACTTCAAATACATAACCACTTGAATTGATGATAATCCAATTCTTAGATGCAAAGACAAATGAATCTGCTAATATCTTGTCTATACTTGGGCATATTGCGAAATTCCATGAAGCACAATTTGACCTACGGTCTACAAATAAATCCAATTCATCTCATTATGTAAAAATATACAAAAGCATTTAAAATACATAACACAAAAAGCAATTAAACGAAACATACCGTAAATTTGTTTCATAATCTTCAAACGCAGCATCAATCATATTACATATGGGTAATTGCCTCTCTTTCGAAACCCACGAATTAAATGATTCCGTCGCACTTGAAGACATTTCACCATATCGCATGCCTTTAAAATGAGCATTCGTCCATCTTTCAGCAGGTAAGGCAGTAAAGAAATCATATATAACTGTCTTACCCTCTTGTAACATAACACTCATCAAACTATCATATAGCTCAACTGTTGGTGCATAAGCACACTGTCGCAAAAGATAAACCATACGCTTCTTAAAACCCTTGCTGAATCTGGAACCCCTAAATTTGTCTTTCAAATTCAACTTAATATGAAAAAGGCAAAAAGCATGGTCTGAATCTGGGAAAACAATAGGCCTGGAATCTACTAAACCAGTATTTCTATCCGAAATAAACGTAATTCGCCTAGTGGGATCAACTATGTTCTTCAAATTCATAAAAAACCAATGCCAGTTCTCAGTATTTTCCGAGTCAACAACCGCAAAACAAACAGGGTACAAGCCTGATACAAAAAGAACAGATTCATATAAACATGTCAAGTAATAAAGACAATAAAGTAACACAAAAAAACAGAAAAAAAAATGAATAAACCAATAACACAACTCTAGCCATAGAATGAATACAGTACCTTGATCACCATCTTTCGCAACTGCCGACAAAAGCTGAGCTTTAAATTGTGTTTTCAAATGAGCTCCATCCAAACACGGCATTGGCCGGCAATGTTTAAATCCCTCAATGCAGCCATGAAACGCAACAAACACCCTCTTAAACCGACTTGAAACCTCATCAACTTCCAATACCACATAAGAGCCGGGGTTCGTTTCACGAATCTTTGACACATATGAATTTAAAAAATTAAAAGATTCTTTCATGTCACCAAACGAGCATTCTTCGCTTTTTCGATACCGGTCCAAGAATTGTAATATGAAACAAAGCGCACCATGATTTGAAAAAAGACGACGCTTAACATCAATAGGCTTTATTGAGGGATCATCACGAACTTCATTACAAACCAAATCACAAACCAAAGATGAACTCATCCGATGCCCTTTGAAAGAACGCGATGACGTACCACATGTATGTAACTCACGCATCTTCTTAACATAAAAAAATCCATTAATAATTTCCTTTTTCGCACTAACCATCCAAGCACAGCCTGTTTCATTCTTCTTTGCACACACTGCCATAATCCTCTTATCATCATTCTTAACGTATATGAAATCAAACCCACTGTGAACAGACATTTTACACAATGCTTTCCTAAAATCTGTTGCTCCACCAACAAATTTTTGACCAACACATTCTACACACTTATCCCAAATTGATAGAAAGTTGCATATTCTCCTTCCGAGGACAAAACGTAGGAAGCAAATTGATCTCCTCATCATCGATTCGGTAATAGATGATGATGTAACGATTCAATACTAGTACAAGCCACAAGTAGAAGCCACGGTAGAAGCCACGGTAGAAGCCACGCTAAAGCCGCAAGAGAACCATTACAAACAACATATGCCCGTACACGTGATGCACCGAACGGAAGGCATACGTACAACATGATTTCAACATCTTCATTATTGAAAAGAAAACAATTTGCTTGTTCGGGTAATGAATAATACAAACCGATCATGTCTTCTCTCAATGAACTCCATCTCTCACATATACGAAGCTTAATACTACGTAGTATCAAATTCTTTGATTTTCAAAACACATGACTCTCCATTGTAAGTACAAATAAGGAATACCATCTTCAAAAACCTACACAACAAACGAATCGAGAAAAATCATCGGTGAATCATATTATTTCTCATAAAACACACAATATATGTAAAACAAAAATCAAACTCAAAGATCAACAATAAATTAAACTTTACAAACTCGCATTTATGTTCAATTCCATTAGGAAGATTGAAATTTAACTTATAAAACTCAAAATTTCGTTCCACTATTGAGATAAAACATGAATCAGAGAAAATAAGCAGTGAATCAGAATATTTCTCATAAGAAATACTCGGTATTCAGAAATTAAACATCAAAGTCAGGATCAAGAAGCAATTAAACTTAACAAACTCGCATTTATGCTCAATTTCATTAGAAGATCGAAATTTAACTTACAAAATTCGATTTCGGATCTCTAATTCTTTTGAACAAGAACATAGAAAAAAATTCCCAAAACATACCCGATGAATAGAGGATCTCGCGAACGAATCCTTCCAATTAGATGATCGAATGTACCGAATTAGGAAACGAAACAATGGAAGATTCACGATTGAAGTCCGTCGGAGCAAATTTTTTTCTCCGACATTCAGTTTCTTCGAAAGGGATAAAGATGAGCCGACATTGAGTTTCTCTTCAAAAGCTAAAAGATAAGAACATGTTAATCGAGGGCAATTTAGTCATATAAATTTAATTATGTCCTTTACCCTATAAAAAATGTTAACTAGGACTGTTAATTAAAAAAAATATAGAAAATGTCCTAATCCCTAATTTTCCTTAATTTCAATGGCCCTATATTTTAATTAGTAGCCCTACATTTTCTTCAATGACTAGAAATTGGGTAGTGAATGTGCATTAAGCAATATGTGCAGTGCACATATCATTTTACTTGTTTAATTCAATATAAGAAAAACACATCATACCCGTATAAGTAGCTTAAATTTTAGGGATTACGTTCGCATCAAAAAACGCAAGATCAAATCGCAAAAACCTTGAAATGTTAACTCAAATCGCATGACACGTTATGTGTCCTCCCACCTAGGGAATGTTAACTCTAAATTCAAGATGACACATTATGAACACTGTGTCCTCCCACCTATAAAGCGAGTCACTATAATTATTCTCGTCATCATTCTCTCGAATCGGAATGAAAAGACCGCTGGACGAAGGATATCGCGTCCTACATGGAACGAAAAAACACATCATTGTTGTTTACTTTTCAGGGTGTGTCCTTTCAAACTTTTCGGCAAACTTGATTTTCTTTAGAATAAAGAAATGTTTTGTGTGGTTAAAGTCACAAAAGGTATCACACACGGCACTTCTACAAGCTCCACTATAAAAAAGAAACACGTGCATCTACATAATTTTTATTTTATTTTATCTTTTTAAAAGAAACACACGCACACATTTGTTTCTATTGAAACTCGAACTCGAAACCTCCGGGTTAATGACCGTTGTACTAACTGTTGGGCCGATGTCATGTTGGCGCATCTACATGACTTTTGGTCGAACAAAACTTCTCAAATTGAAAATAACCGTACATTCCTCTGTCCCATAAAAATATTTATTTTTTATGGAAAAAAATATCATAAAAAATGTCGATTTAGAAAATCATTACATAAATATTAAAACGTAATGCTTGTATTTTCATTTCATGTTTCAATAAAATATTTATTATATAATAGAGGTATACGTGTATATATATGTGTATTAGTATTAAAAATACAACATATTAATTGTTTTATTAATATTTATAGAAAACAAAAAGTGAACACTTTTTATGAGATGAATGTAGTAGTTTTTCTTATATATTCATGTATTTGGCTAGTATTCATAATCTATTATATTAGTTAATTGAATTCTATTAATAATAGATATTTCTTATTTTTAATATTATTGAGTTTATAGAGTATACATTGACATTATAATTCCATATAGACTACCTTTCATAGACAAGTCAATAATGAAGTAGTAAAGTTTTAGTAAATCATTTTCATTACATATTATCATTATGGTTTATTAATGACAGTGGTGGGACCCTCAATGTGATAAGGAAAATGATTAGTACACAGAATTGTGTACCGATCTCATCCCCCGAAATGGAAATGTGTGGTCTAGAATTTTTGTGTTATTTTTTTTTTTTTGCTTTAAAAGTTAAAATGTGTTGTTATAAAGTGTTGTGTGGATAATTTATGTGTATATTTTATGTGTCTAAATCACTATCCATGTGATAAAGGGTCACCTGCCGAATCCTTCTCGTAAAGAAAAATTCTGTGTGCAGACCTACTATTGATAAGAACTTCAAAAAAAGCTAATGAAACCATTCTCATGATTAAAGATACAAAGAAATAAAGAAAATGCATAGCGCATAAATGTAGCTACATAGTTTCACTCAACTCTATCAAAAGCCTTGACCATATCTAACTTGAGAGTTGCATACCTATCGCACCTGATGTGATCCGTAGTCGAATCAGATCTGAAAAAGCCCAATGACTTGACTGAAGGCACCAATAAACGAGCACCTCGACCCTTGGCTAACCTGTAACCAAAAACCTAGGTATAATGGACACCCACAATGTTCGCTCACAACCTCGATAAGTCCTATTTGGAAATCCACCAAACAACGGTGTCGGAATCCACCAAACACCAACGTGAGAAAACTCACCAAAGCTTTAAGAGCTTCAAATAAAATATATTTATCAAAATTTGTCTGATCATTACAATGACTCTAAATGCCTTTATATAGGCTACAAACTTCAAAACCAATTGCTAAATTAGCAACGTGGGACAAAAATACGCTAAATAAAAATAATAACAAAAATAAAAGACTATCTAATCAATGTGAGATGATAAAGGAGTAGAATAAAATAAATAATAACTAAAAATAAATAAAAGACTCCAAATAAATTTAATAAGTATCTGATCACAATGGGAATCACACCATTCCCTCCCGGCTCCGAAAGGATTCGACCTCGAATCAAATGGATGTCATAAAACTGACCAACCAGAATCATGTAAGGATGAACCATATAAAGCAATGAAGAGACGCCATGATCAAAGACAAGGCGTAAATATGGCTTCAAAGGACTAGAACCTTGAGCTGATGACGAATATCTCACCAAGGAAAACAATGCATATATAGTAATGTCGTGAGTGCTCAATGCAAATTATTTTCTCTGGAGCAGCAACATAATCATAGGGATGAGAATCCGGATAAACTGCAAAAGGATCAATGAAGGTGTGCTTCGGTTTTCCATTAATGTCAACTGGGAAAAAAACATCCATTGGCAATATATTGGTTGGATTGGGTATATCAGATAGCCCAGGTTTCTCCTCAACTGGATGATCTTCATATGCCTGCAAAGAAGACGAAATAGAACTCGAACAAGTGGTCGGTGAAGTAGGACAAACTGTCTCATCTGCCTCGATTTTCTCCACCACTAATGCGATATCCTTATTCTTCTCAACATCACACACGGTTGCAACATGTATCTCCACCACTTTTTCATTCTCCTCGATGATCGCATCTGCCACGATCGACTCTTGGACTACCTCAACCAATTCTGCTACAACAATCTCCTCTAATTTGTCTGCCACTACAACCTCTTCTACATTTTCCGGTGCCTGGGAAATAGAACTCAAACAAGTGGTCGGTGAAGTAAGACAAACTGTCTCATCTGCCTCGATTTTCTCCACCACTAATGCGATATCCTCATTCTTCTCAACATCACACACGGTTGCAACATGTATCTCCACCACTTTTTCATTCTCCTCGATGATCGCATCTGCCACGATCGACTCTTGGACTACCTCAACCAATTCTGCTACAACAATCTCCTCTAATTTGTCTGCCACTACAACCTCTTCTACATTTTCCGGTGCCTGGGTCTCCTCAATCTGAATAGCACTTTGTTGCATAGAGGGTAGGGATTTAAAAACATGCTTCTTGCCACAAAAAGAAAAAGAATAGTTAGTCCGGGTCGCATTATGACGTACATTATGCAAAGATAGCCATGATTTCCCTAATGTCATGTACATCACTCGGTGGCACCACATCACACGATACAACAACTTTATAACTTCCAATGGATATTGGAATCCGTCCATACCTTGTAACTCTAACCCGATGATTTCCCATAACAATGTAGTAGGGATGATAATGTCTTTCCGTCCGCTAGTTTAACTCCTTAACCACATTTTTACTAATTAAATTTTACTCCAATAATCTCCGATAAAACATGATGTGTAAAATAAGTTGTTACCTGGACCAACACGGTTACCTCTACCACCACGATCACCTCTACCACCACAATTTTCTATACCACCACATCTTTCCGCTAACAGTTTCTGATATTCAGCCATTATCTCATCCACCAATAACCGAATACGAGCACCACGAGAATTATGCGCTCCCTTAGGAGCTCTTTTGACATTTTTTTTTCACTTCAATTCCGCTAGCTGCATGTCCTTCGGATGCTTTACAACTTTATCGTAAAACCGCCTCCAAAAACAAATTAAAAATAATAGCCGCAAGACACCTGGGTCAAAGTCGGCGGCAAGGTTTCTTAGGGTAAACCTTCAGATATTGATATGGACCTTTTTTTATATATTTTTTTTTAATAACCATCCAAAAGAATTCAGGGCAACTCAGGGTCAAAGTTGATTTTTGTTAAATATATAACCACAGAAAATCAATGGACAAAGGTGTTGCATGTCACGATCAGAAAGCTTATTCTCTCTTTGTTTTTTTTTTTATGAACAATAATAACAAGAATCGAAACAGTAAAAGAAAAAACAAATTAAAAGGGATATTTGGACACCTTCAGTTTTTGGCTATCTGAAAATACCCTAGGACTTGACTGAAAGCACCAATACCCTAGGACTTGACTGAAAGCACCAATAAACGAGCACGGGGACTTGATTGAATGCATCAATAAACAACGGTGTCGAATCCATCAAGCACCAACGTGAGAAAACTCACCAAAGCTTTAAAAGCTTCAAATAAAATATATTTATCAAAACTTGTCTGATCATTATAATGACTTTAAATGCCTTTATATAGACTACAAACTTCAAAACCAATTGCTAATTTAGCAATGTGAGACAAAAATATACTAAATAAAAATAATAATAAAAATAAAAGACTATCTAATCAATGTAGGATAATAAAAGAATAGAATAAAATAAATAATAACTAAAAATAAATAAAAGACTCCAAATAAATTTAATAAGTATCTGATTTCAACGGAATCACATCAGCACCCCTCCAAACCTGAGTTAAGCGAATGAAATGCCTTAAAAGTTGAGATCGCATTATTAATTTATTAGTGATGAGCCAATTCGTAACAGAATTACTAGTAGTAGGAGTGTTTTCAGAGAGAAGGAAAAAAAAAGAAGGAAAAAAAAAAAAACACACAAACTTAAGCAAGCGTGGATATGGTGTGGTGCAACAACCCGCTACAGAAAACCGAGTATTTTATTGGAAAATGAACCGGAAAGACATTTTTCACACACACATACCACCAGGAAAAAAAAACTATCAAAAGACTAAAAAAAAAATTCTATTTTGGTGAGTACCGTGGGGGAGATTATTGTGTGGTGTCTACACACGGTGCGGAGACATCGTGTGGCAGCCCCCACACCACACAGTTTTATTCTGTATTTAAACTTTGTGGTTTTGATCGTTTCACCTGTCACTTCATCTTTAAATTCACTCACCACACAATAACTTCCCGTACCGTAGTTTATTGTAAATAGATTACATATAGAGCATCTTTTGACACAACAACATTATTCTGACCTAACATAAGTCTGAATGTGTTGATTATTCTGACTTAATTTATGTTACAAGTTAAGTGTTTTCTAGACCCAATACCGGTCAGAAAACCTATTTCATACGT
This sequence comes from Gentiana straminea, assembly GCA_036785695.1. NCBI lineage: Eukaryota > Viridiplantae > Streptophyta > Magnoliopsida > Gentianales > Gentianaceae > Gentiana > Gentiana straminea. The sequence continues at coordinate 14,054,399 of JAVUPR010000266.1, read as the reverse complement.
TCTGACTCAAATTCGGACAGAAAATATTCAACGTTCTGTTTAATTTTGGGTCAAAACAATTATACGTGAAATTTTGAAGGATAAAAATGAAAAAAATATGTTTGTTAAAACATTTTTGCAGTGTGAAAAAAGACATTCACAAAATATAAATGGGAACAATTAAAAGGGTGGTATCAATTTTGGTCACATGCATTTGCAATTATCAATTTTAGTCTCATAACATAAAAAAAAAACACATCAATTTCAAGACACTTAGGCTCCGTTTGTTTTGCCAAGAGTTTTTTTGGGAGTTTTTTTATATCACATCACCAATCATTTCTTTTCGATTTTTTTTAAATATTCCGACCCAAAATTACCCGAATGACTTGTCGAATACTCAAACGGAGAATCAAACGATATCAAGAATCTCAAACATCAAAGATTTTTTTTTTTTGAAGGGTGTGATATTTGTATTTCCGAGTTTATCAATTCAATATAATGTTTTACTTTTAACTTTCTCCGTTTTTTTTTAACTGTCACTTTTTAGATTTTCTTTGTTTTTATTTATCTATTATTTTACATTACTAATGCAGAATTTATTATTTTTTTCCTTCTTTACCCGTAATTTCAATAACCCAAATTTTGGTCAATTTTCCATGCACAATGAATGAAGGGTAATTTTGTTATTTACACGTTATTTCAGACACATTAGTCACTTCTTCAATCTGTGCGATTTTTCTCTCCCCAATAGTTAAAAAGCAGAGGGAGTATATCTTTTTGTAGGACTTGGCAGTGGCGGACGCAAAATATTGAGTAAAGGTGGGCAACAAAAATTTTAAAGGCAAATAAGATAAATAAGGGGAGAAACAAAATGCATACTACATATATTAATGTATTTTTTTTTTGGATAATTAAAGGGGGACAGTTGTCCCTCTAATTGTATGTAGATCCGTCACTGTGACTTGGGGTGTGCGTGGGTTGGGAGGTTGGGGTGGGGGGGGGGGGGGGGGGGGGGGCTATGCTAACGGGAAACTTGAAGATATATGTCTGGAAAGTTAAATCTTTGATATATATGTCTTTTAGGAAATGTTTTGAAATATATGCTTTCGTCCTTTTTTTCGTTATTCATGCGTGACTCATACGTGAAAGCCCAAACCCTTTTTTCGTCACACATGCGTGACTTATGCGTGAAAACCTTCTTACCTCAACAATTTTTTTTGGGGAGTGATAGGGTTTTATTTTTATTTTTATAACGGATGCGAAACATACACACGCACACATACTTTTGTCTCCATTGAGACTCGAATCCAAAATCACCGGGTTAAAAATCTGAATAATTACGACTGGGGAGTGATAAAGTTACTCCATCAAGTATACAATATTTTTACACCATCATCTCACCACATATTTTGTACTTATAAACAAAATTGAAAAATTCAAAATTATCACAGCTACAAGATGGTGTCACTATTTTTACATCATCATCTTCACGCCACATATTTTTACTTAGAGCTTAAGCTCATCCCAAGTGGTTAGCCACCTGGCTTTACCCTGGCCACAAGTGGGAGGTCCAGGGTTCGATCCTGCCCCTTTCCTTTCGTTTCGGAAAATAAAATAAAAATTTACTTATAAACAAAATTAAACAAACTTGAAACAATCACAACTACAAGATAAGTATAAAAATAGTGTAGATTTAACGGGGTAACTCTATCCTAACCTTTTTTTGTGTAGGAAACATAAAAAATTCAGATAATAAATACAATATCATTCAAGCATAATCACTAACTATTTTTTCACACGTTTTCACGCAGGAGTCACGTATGACGACGTAAAAAGGATTTGGATTTTCACGTATAAGTCACACATGAATCGAGAAAAAGACGAAATTATATATTTCTAAACATTTTCCACTGAGGTATATATATCAAAGACTTAACTTTCCAGAGATATATCTTCAAGTTTCCCATGCTAATCATTCTATTCTCTGAAGGGAGTAAAGTCTCTGATTTATTTATGAGTGGTGCTACGGGCACATCCGTTTTACGCAACGGTGTGCCATAACGATGATCTTCACCGTTGATCTGTGTAGGATCTAGATGGATCATCTAGATCCTACAGCATCAACGGTGAAGATCACCGTTGTGGCACACCGTTGTGTAAAACGGATGTGGCTGTAGCATTGGTGTTGGATCATCTAGATCCTACACAGATCAACGGTGAAGATCACCGTTGTGGCACACCGTTGTGTAAAACGGATGTGGTCAGCATCTAGATCCTACACGGCCGTTGTGGCACACCGTTGTGTAAAACGGATGTGGGCAGCAACGTTGGTGTTGGATCATCTAGATCTACACGAACGGCAGAAGATCATTACATGTGTCACAGTAAACTATGCGTGTTGTTTGGTGTTTATTTATTAGACATATACTAGACGAATATCATTATCCAACCCTCTCAATCTTCTCTCAATATAAAATAGAAGAAAAGAAGAAGTAGGTTACGAACTTACGAATTCCAACTTGAACTGTTCTTTTTTTTGGAGGTACGCAATTGAATTCTGCTCGCTTCCAAGCATCGTATGCAATTATTGACTTATAATATTCAAACTGCACTGTACTATTTTTGACTACACTTATCTCGAAAAAGAAATTTATCTATTCGTTTCGAAATATCTGAGACAGTTCGATTATTAAAAATTTGATTTTATGCCAATGACTAAAAAATATATATCATACAATCACCGCAGTTTTCTTTTTAAGTTCTTACCTAATATTAAATAAGGGTAAAGTAGGAAAATTACGAATAAATGCTGCTCTGAAAAATGTCATGCCTCAGTTATTTTGAAATAAAACATTTTGACAACTGTCTCAGTTATTTTGAAACAGAAGGAGTATATACTCCACAAAAAAGTGTAATGACTCATTACTTCTTGTTTGTAGTAGGATTTGAAACTGATGGCCAAAACAGTGACGTCCAACTTTAACCGGCAGAGTACCGGGTCAGAAGCACTATAGCGGCGAGCCATGTCGTATCCCACGAGGAATTGGTCAAGTACCACAATCACTTTCGTATTTAGTTCAGGCTCACAAATATTGGTGGAAGTAATTAACTATAGCTAAGAAAATAAAAATGATGACTTTAAAATATATGAATAAAGGAATAGCTAAATTATGATCAAGAACACTACTCTCAACACCTTTATCGAATCACTAGGGACGAGCATTAACCTACCAACCAACCAACCAATAGCTTCTAATGAATGTGTTGTGGGTGCAATCTCCTAAACTGGTCTCTAGGCGCTAATACCACAACCTAGTTACCCTATATTCGGTTCAACAGTCCTCTCTATGAGATTTAATTGACCCAATATGATTAAAACAATGAGACGCTCCGCATCCATCGAGTTCACGGCTTAGCTAGAAAAAGCTTACCAAGGAACAGGCTGCGAAAAACTCGACTAGTTCGTGCATGACAATCCTAAAATTCTAGTTCGCACACTCCCTCGCAAAATACATTTATAGAGTTCGTGTGTAAAATCATGAATCAAGTGATCAGTTTAATTCAAACATTAAGATCAAATTTTAGGACACAACAATTCAAAGGATTAAACTTTTAAGCCCTACTGATCCCTAGATCATCGTTTAGGCATCAATTTCGTAGTTTCATCATATAATCTAGCTATAATAAAATTAGCTATTCATAATTGAAAGAACAAAACAAGAAATCATAAATAAATTGGTAAACGACATTATAAAAAGCTAAATAAAATTACCACAAAAAGGTTGAAGCAATCCACCACTTTGGTTTGTCAATCCGTTGTGTTGAAATCGTAAAATAAAATAAATAAACTGATGATGTTCTTAGGGAATTTTTGCAGGAAAATTAAATAGAACTAATCTAATGGAAAAGAAAAGCTGTAGCAGAGAAAATACAAAATTATTCTAAGAAGTCTGTGTATTGAAATTTGACCTAAGTGGTATTTATATATTAAATCAATAGCCGACTAATTTCCCCAAAACTTTAGGAAAATACTTAAGCACAGCGTCCGTCCCTTTTTGCACGGGAAATTTTTAGGTAGTGTGTACCTATAGGTATATATTATGTGGCACAATCAGAGCGACATGATCAAAACTACACATCACACAAATAATTTTGTAATCTGATCATGTGACTCTGATTGTGGCACGTAGTGTGTACCTACGTAGGTACACACTACCTAAAAATTTCCCCTTTTGCACTTCCGTCCGCATTGATTTCCAGTAATTAGGTGTGGACCCCCTTCGACCAATAGCAGCGCCCCCTTTTTCTCTTTTTTTTATTTTTTTTATTTTTCTTATTTGTATTATTGTAAAAGATTATAATCAAAAAATTGCTAAAAAAACAGCCTCTGTCACACTTCGGTTGTGATACATTCTGTTTTTGACACACGATTTTATTGAAATTATTTATTTTTCTTCGAACACCCGAACTTGAATTTTGCGTCATTTTCTAATACGAACTCCGTTTTAGACGATTTTCGTACCGTTGTGATCCTCGTCACGCCCTCTATCACGCCATACCTGTAATAAAAATAAACCACATACTCATGCGTGACAAACACCAATAAAACATACACAAATCACCCAAAAATATCGAGATTTTCGACGTAAACGTCTTATCGTCTCGTGATTCAACTCGTGGTGAAATGTGCCTATAAAAACACTTAACTACCCCAAAATTACACCGAATATGCTATAAATAGAGGGTAAAATGCACACGAAATTATAGCAAAGTTGACTCTCATCAGAAACCTCTCATCGTTACCCATGTTCGGTGGCGGACCTACATATAAAGAAGGGGGCAAATCAGGGCCGGCCCTCGTTTGTATTGGGCCTAAGACCAAGCTCCCGAATTGGGCATTTTAGTTGATTTTTTTTTTTTAAAACATACTTATTGTTAGATATTTTTTCATAAATAAATATTTTGGTTATCGTTTGCTACGAGTTGCCGTACGAATTAATGTTATCGCAACGAAACGGGGTTCATGAAGGGATATTGCTACGAGTTGCCGTAAATCAATGCATGCATCAGTTCATGAAGGGATATGCATTTTCAGATACACGCATTTTCGAACTGATATGTACTTACCATTTTGTGTAAGGGTTGCATGCTTTCATCCGGTGCAAGGAGTACATCCATTCGTTTATAGGGTACTTGCAACCTATAAAAGACATAAGTATGAAGACGAAAATCCATAAATTTGACAACATCATTAGAAAAACTTTGAGTGTTCTCGGGTTTGATTCAAACAATTCATTGTTTGAATCAAACACCCCCATCAGTATCCCGAAAGAGATTTTCATTTGATCCCTTAGTGACAAATCGTGTTGACAAAACATCTCTTAAAAGACAACGTTATTAACGTGCCTTGGAGTTTCTAATTCTCTGTCAAATCGTAAGTACTACATTTTTTCCAACACTTATCGCATTTTTAACATCCGTATATGCAAAAAATTAATAAAACTTGTTTGTATATATCTATTTTTTTTGGGTCAAGTAATTTTTTTTTATTAGGGCCTTATCAATTAGAATAAAAAAAAATTTGGGCCTCTACCAAAAAAGAAAATTAACATATTTTTTTAGGTTGGATCGGATTAAATCTACACGATTTTTTTTTTCTTTTAACGAAACATATACCGTTGGGCCTCCCGACGACCGCCTAAGACCCGGGTCTCGAAGGCCTTAGGGGAGGGCCGGCCCTGGGGCAAATGTTTCCTTTAGTCCAGGAAAAAAAAAAATGAATACTATACTATGTGCATTATTTGCTCCCTTCAAAATTTTCATTTTCCGTGTTATTGTCTCACTTTATTTGAGATCTTGTGTCTGCTACCTTCTTTATTTCAAAACTTAGGCCTATATATATATATATATATATATATATATATATATATATATATATATATATATATATACTGGTTCATTTTAGTTAATATTTTGTAAATTCTAAACATCATTTCTTGTCATTTTACTCGCTATACGTTTATTTATTACGATGTGAAATATTAAAAAGAAGAGACATTTATCACATGTAAGGATGTAATATTCTTTTGATTATTCATGTTGAAACAATCGGAGAGGCTTATACACGCAACTTTTTTTTTGGGGTCAAGGACGGAGCGAGGATTTTAACTTGGGGTGGGCTAATGGACTATATCGAGTTCGTCGGGTGGGCTGGATTAAGAATATTTTATGGATCCGACTAAACTACACATATTTTTTTGTGTAATATTTTTTTGTCCGGGTGGGCTTAGCCCCCCTAAATTAACACACTAGCTCCGTCCTTGTTTGGGGTAGTACTAAGGAGCGTTAGGAAAATTCATTGGAAGCGGTAAAATCAGTGTACCATGCCCAAGGATCTTGGGGGCCTTGGCTTCCGTGATCTTGATTGTTTCAATATATCTCTTCTTGCTAAACAGGTATGCCGGGTGCTGGAATTACCTATGTCTCTTGTCAGTAGAGTACTTATGCAAGCCAAGTGTTTTGATGTTGGGAATATATCCTTGGTGCTGTTGAATTTCAGTTTAACAAGAACAGAAAATGATAAAAGCTATCAAGATCATCAAACAAATTGAAGAACATCATAACGAATAAGATGAGTAAATTTGAATATAGAAAAAGGCGGGAAATTGTGTTTTGATCCTTTACAGAAACTGATCAATGGAAAACGTAATTAAAATTTCTAGCTCTAATCCTGCACATCCAATTGCTATTTATAGAGCAAGGATGAGTTGATTTGGCGGTTACAACTTGAACTAACTAACTCTAACTAACTCTATCACAAGTGCTTGATAAAATGCCTCAAAGAGCAAACAACCACTCCATCATCCATTTAATCTTAACACCCCCCCTCAAGCTGATCATGGATGAAATAAAGACATGGACAGCTTGCAAAATAACCACTGCATCATCCATTAATATGATACAGGTCTTGTAGGGGTAGAGCTTGCAACAATCTGGTGAAAGTTGCCTTGTCCACTGGTTTTGTAAGGAGATCCGCTGGCTGTTGTGTTGTGTTAATTGGAAGGGGCTTCAAGGTCTTGTCTAAGTATTTTTCCTTGACAAAATGACAGTCTATTTATATGTGCTTTGTCCTTTCATGGAAAACCGGATTTTCTACAATATGGAGTGCACTGTCACTGTCACAGTACATGGGGACTGTGTCTTTGTAGCAGATCTGAAAGTCTTGTAAAAGATAAATGAGCCACTGGATCTCACAGGCAGTGACTTCCATGGCCCTATACTCAGCTTCACTGGAGCTCCTAGAGACTGTGGGCTGTTTCTTTGATTTCCAGGAAATAAGAGCACTTCCTAGATAGACCAAATAACCTGTCACAGACCTTATGGTTTTAGTACAAGCACCCTAATCTGAATCACTGAAAGCTTTAAGTGTAGTGGAGCCTATGCTAGGAAATAAAAGACCTTTTCCAGGAGATGATTTGAGAAACCTAAGAAGTCTATGTGCTGCTGTCATGTGAGCTTCATTAGGTTTGTCTAGGAATTGGCTTAATTGCTGTGTGGCAAATGAAATGTCAGGTCTGGTGTTGCCTAAGTATAATAGCTTGCCAATCAAACTTCTGTATTTAGTGTTGGAATCCAATGGTGGAGCTGTGACAGAAGTTAGGTTTTGAGAGGAATCCATAGGGGTAGAAGCTGGCTTGCACTCTGAAAAACCAAACTCCTTTAGAAGATCCAAACAATACTTCATTTGATTGATGACAATTCCAGCATGATTTCTTGCTACTTCAAAACCAAGAAAGTATTTGAGTGTTCCTAGGTCTTTGATAGTGAAGGCATTGTGTAGTAAGTCTTTTAGTTGCTGAATTTCTGAAAGATTGAGACTCCCTACCACAATGTCATCAACATATACTAATAATGCAATGAAGTTCTGTCTTGTGCCTTTAGTAAATAAGCTATGATCATTCTAGGATTGTTTATATCCATGATCTAACAGTTTTGAGTTAATTTTGCATTCCATTGTTGACTTTCTTGTCTCAAACCATATAAAGACATGTTGAGTTTGCACACCATTCCATGACTTTGTAAACCCTGTGGTGGCATCATGTATACAACCTCATCTAAGTATCCATGAAGGAAGGCATTGTTGACATCCATTTGATGTAAATGCCAACCTTTATGTGCTGCCAATGCCAAGAATAATCTGATTGTAGTTTGTTTAGCAACAGGTGAAAAGGTCTCCAAAAAATCTATACCTTCTGTTTGTGTGTACCCTTTTGCCACTAATCTTGCTTTGTATCTCTCAATGCTGCCATCTGACTTCCTTTTAATCCTATATACCCACTTACAACCAATTGGTTTGATTCCTTTTGGTAAAGGAACCAATGTCCAGGTATTAGTCTTGTCAAGAGCCTCCAATTCTTTATTCATAGCATCTTGCCAATTAGGATCCTGTGCAGCTTGCTGATAGGTTGTAGGTTATGTCTCTGAATTGATGTTGTTGATGAATCCTTTGTAGTTGGAAGATATATGATCATAAGAGATCATATTTGCTAGAGAATGAGAAGAAGTCCTCTTTGTTGGAATATTGCAGTCATAATCTTGTAGATAACTAGGAACAAACCTTTGTCTGGTTGACCTTCTTTGATGGTGACCATTGGAGGACTCAGGATGATGTATAGGATTTGTGGAATTTGAATGATCATCCAGTGATGTTGTATCTAGATTTGTATAATTCTCTGGATTTGCTAAAGGCAATGGTAAACACACATAATCATCAGTAAAAACAGGATTAAAGAAAGGAAAAACCTGCTCATGAAATGTTACATGTCTGGAAACAGACATGGATCTGTTTTGCAGATTTAACACTTGAAAACCCTTAATATGAGTCTCATATCCTAGGAATATAGAATGATTGCTCCTAGGATCAAACTTACCTCTGCCTTGTACTTGAGTAGAAACAAAACAGACAACCAAATATTTTCAAGTTATCATAAGAAGGAGCTTTGTTATACAACAAGTGATATGGTGTTTTGTTTTCAAGTAAAGGAGATGGAGTAAGATTAATCAAATAAACAGCATGCTTTACACAATATCCCCAATATTCTAATGGCATGTTGGATTGAAATTTTAGTGCCCTAGCAATATTAAGAATATGTTGATGTTTCTCTCAATAAAACCATTTTGTTGAGGTGTTCTCACACATGCCTTTTGATGTACTATGCCTTTTTGTCTGTAAAATGTTTTCATATTGAATTCACCTCCATGATCTGATCTAATTGTTTTTACACATCTGTCATATTGATTCTGAACAAGTATACAGAATTACTGTAAAAGAGAATCAGCTTCTGATTTAGCTTTCATGAGAAACAATCAAGTGTATCTACTAAAATCATCAACAATTGAAAGAAAGTAATATTCACCATTGATAGTAGGTACCCTATTGGGACCCCAAATATCCACATGAATGAGATCAAAACATGAAACAGAATGAGAAACACTTATAGGAAATTTAGGTTTCCTTTGTTTAGCTAAGGGACATACAGTACATGAATGTGTAGGGAAAGTGATAGCATTATCTAGAGTCTTAAAAGCTTTCATCCTTTCTAGAGAAGATGTCCTAATATAGCATACCATAATGAGGAATCTAGATTGTTACATGCTTGACAAACATGATTGGCAGTGTGAGATGAATGCCGTGTATCAGAAATCAGAATGTAGAGTCCATTTTGCAAATCAGCTGTACCAATCTTCCTCAAAGTTTGGTGGTCCTACAACAGACAAGCATTAGGACTAAAAGAAACATGCATTCTGTTATCATGAACTAACTTTCTTACTGAGATCAAATTAAAACTAAAGCTAGGTATACAGAATACATTTTGCAGGACTATAAATTGATTTATCTTTACTTTACCAATGTGTGTAACTGAGACTGTAGTGCCATTAGGTAGTTTAACTTTGAGATAGCCACAGGATTAAGATCAAACATGTGAGAAACTAGATAAAGTAATATGATCTGTGGCTCCTGAATCAAGTATCCAGTGATTCAGGCTACCAGAAATACCTTGGCCCTGATTAGAAGCTGCCATAACCACATCATTGCATTGATTTGAAGCTGGTTGTAGACCTTGAATGAGAGACAACAGGTGGTCATATTGGGATTGAGTAATAAATGATGAATCATTGGAAGATTTGTCAATGTTTGCTTCTGGTATATCTTCAGATTCTCCAAGATTGACATTGTTTGCCATAGGACCTGCACCCCTGCCATAACCTCTCTAATTTGGTGGAAAACCAAACTGCTTGTAGCATTTCTCCACAGTATGGCCTTCTTTTCCACAAAAAGTGCACTGAGGCCTCTTTCCATGTGTTTGTCCTCTACCATTGCCCCTTCCTTGATTGTAATTCTGACCTCTTCCTTGATTATAATTCTGATTCTGACCATAACTTTGATTTTGATATCTTGCTTGTGTTACAGCATTGGAATAACCCTTGTTTTGAACATATTGATTAGATTGAGAAGCAAGAATGACATGATCAGTACTGGAACTTGTGTAAACCAGTTATTGCTCATGATTCAAAGCCATGACAAAGGCTGTTTTCATATCAGGAAGTGGCAAGTCATCAACACTTGGGACTTCACATTATTGAAATTGCCATTGAGGCCTTTCAGAAACCTGGTGGTGTAAGCATTTGCATAATATTCCCTGATGATAGGCAATGCATTACAGGTGCAAGGAGGAATTGGCTTCAACAGCAAATATTGATCCCATAATGCTTTCAACTTAGTGAAATAATCAGTCACAGAAAGATTTCTCTGCTTCACCTTCTCTATCTCTTCTTCAATATTTGATAGATTGTAAGCAGTTCGTCTACTAAATCGATCCTGTAAATCAAGCCAAATCTCTCGTGCAGTATCAAAGAACATTACACTTTCTGCAATATTAGGCGTCATGGAATTAATCAACCAAGAAACGACCAGATCGTTGGTCTGCAACCAGTTTTGATAAGCTCTTGTATTCATTTCTGGCACTAGATAAGAACCATCAACAAAATCTAACTTGCCTCGAGAAGAAAGAGCCTCATAAATCGCCTTTTTCCAATGAAGAAAATCATCTGCACCTTTCAACAAAGGTTGCACCAAAATAAGACTTGGATTATCATTATGACTATGCGAATTCACTGCTGGTTCAGCCATTGACGACTAAAGAAATTGTTGTATCAAGAACGAAGAACATGAATCGATCAAGAAGAAATAAAAAACAAATTCTGAGTGCGAATGCGGAATTATTGCTCTGCTACCATGTTGAATTTCAGTTTAACAAGAATAGAAAATGATAAAAGCTATCAAGATCATCAAACAAATTGAAGTACATCATAACGAAGAAGATGAGTAAATTTGAATATAGAAAAAGGCATGAAATTGTGTTCTTGATCTTTTACGGAAACTGATAAATGGAAAACGTAATTAAAACTTCTAGCTCTAATCCTGCACATCCAATTGCTATTTATAGAGCAAGGATGAGCTGAATTGGCGGTTACAACTTGAACTAACTAACTATATCACAAGTGCTTGATAAAATGCCTCAAAGAGCAAAACAACCACTCCATCATCCATTTAATCTTAACAGGTGCGGTAGTCGACACCAGGCCTTCCTTCTTATGGTGTACGTCCCAGAGGGCGGAGATCTCCTTGTTCGTGGGTTGCGATGGCATGTGCGGGATGGACCGCTCATAAATGTTTCCTCGGATGCCTAGTTACCGTTGTCCACTACCTTCCAGGTGAATTATTCACTCCCTCCTGATTTGAGAGTGGAGGCGCTTATTGATCCCAACACGCGCATGTGGAATCAGGATCTGGTGCAAAGCTCTTTTTATCCTTATGAGGCGTAGGCTATTCTGAGCATCCCGCTTTCCACACGAGCTTATCACGATGATATCATTTGACACTTCAATCGGAGAGGGCAATATTCTGTCTGGTTTGGCCGTTTGGGGTTCCATTTAGCCACTCAGTTACATCTCTCGGAGTTGCGGGTGGACCGCCCATCTATCCCCTCGGCCCATGATCGCCTTTGAAGACGGTTGTGGAATTTATATGTTCGCCCGAGAGTAAAGAACTTTATTTGGAGGGGCCTTCATGACTTCCTGTCATGGGGCACTTCTTTGTAGAGTTAAGGAGTAGGGTCGGGTGTGTGTGCCAACTTTGCGGTTGTCCGGATGAAAATATCAGGCATGCATTGTTTGATTGTGTGGTTCCGAGAGAGGTACGGTCTCGAATTGGTTGTTAGAGCATGACTGGGACTCTTCACTGTCATATGGACTTCCCTATCCTTTTACATACATTCTGTGGCTTGTGGAGTGGAGGAACTAGCAATATTTGTCACGTCCTTTTGGTACATATGGAAAGCATGGTGTTCTTGGATTTATAATGACAAGCTTGTCAATATTAGTGGTCTTATATATCTACCGGATTAACACGATTAAGTTCTCGGTTGCATAAAATACACTACTCACCCTAACAAGAAATCGATTTCACGCGAGGGCCGATTTTACGGATCGGTTCCTTTGCCATTTTCCCACACAAAGAATTTTCTCTACATCTCATCTGAGTGTGCGAGTGTGCGAGTGTTGGTGATATCAAGTCAACATAAACATGCAATAAGCTCAAACATAGAAAATCAACTTACACAAGATACTTGCAACAAGATTTGTCATTATCAATCAACTATAAAAGATAAAACATTATCACTTTAACATCATCTTGGCTAAGCAAAAGACATAGCCTTCCATGGCTATGAAACTCACAATGTCACTTGAGAGTTCCATAAGTAATAAATGAGCTCTAAAAGTAAAGAAATATGTTATCGAACAAGATTGCAAGAACATCAAAGAAGGATAATTGCATAAATTCAAAAGATTCTTTAATTGAGAAGCATACACCAAAAGAGATGATTTTTCTTTCACAAAATAACTCCAAAGTTCAAAGTAAGGTTTTTTCAATGATTACAAGAATAATAAACGGCTAAAATATTGCTAGGGTTTGGATTTAAGAGCCTTGAAGAGTGGGTGTCTTCAAGCATGGTAGATGAAGTAGTTGACGTGTTATCAATGCAACTCAAAAACATACTATAAAATTACCTTAGTAGCATGGTTGCGGCCGCCACTCTGGTTCTGACATAGATCTTGGCAGGCTCATTAAATGCTTCATCAGGCGCTACTAGCGGGGTGACGGACATCATCTTGTGAAAACTTCAAATTCCCCGCTTTTTCTTCTCTCGCGCTGATCGCAAATCGAACAAAGGCTTGACACAAACTCGAACAAGGCTTTTCGGGGGGCTCGCTGCTTGTGAACTGCAATACCAAAAACACAAGAATACCATGCGTAAACCCGAAACAAAACTTTGGTTCTAATAACCGAGATAAAAACTATAAAAATGTGGTATTTTATATAATATTTACTATTAAAAAGATTTGGATGATACTAGCAAATAGAGGCTTGAAACGATACAATAATGCTAAAACATCGTAAAATTTATCATTGAGTTGACTTACATCAGATATACATCCCATCTCAAGTCCGGGGGGCTTTTGACATGGGTATGATCTGATATCATACACGTGACACTCATCAAGCCTAATCAGGTCATCTCACCAAATGGGCCGACATTGGTTCAGTTCAATTTTGGGCTTTATATTCGAGATCTTTAGCAAGGCTCGTCTCGACACCGCGTAGATCGCCCTTATGAATCAATCATCCGACATTGTGTAGGTCGCCCTTTGTCCTCTATAGTTGGCATGATGCAGGACGTCCACGGTCTCATATTGATGACATGGTGCAGGCTTATCTCAGACGCTTATACTCACCCTAATACAGGTCGTTCCTGATCTCAAATGGCAGTTACGTTCCATTTAATAGGCGTTACTCACGTTCTGAACGAGCTCTGCAATAACCGCCCCTTCACCCATGATTTGCTCCATTACAGGCTTATAATGGCTCCATGTGGCCAAACCAGGACTTCAATGTAGCATTTCACTCCCACACGAGGGAAGCCTACATAAAAAATGATGCTCATCCTCATTATCAAAGTACGCACGTTATATTGCGAAAATACTCCCGCTCATTTCATAAACATTTCTTTATACCGCTATTGACTTGAGCGTTGGAGTGGCCCACCGGAATCAAACTCATGGACCCTTAACGCTCTGTGTGTTTTGTAGGCTCACATTCAAACCCACAAAATAGTTATTTGGATCATCTACACGAGATCCATTTTCCCGCATTGCATTGGAAATTATACCCGGACGATATCCGGCATCGTTAGTTTTATATATGTATGTATAAATACATATATACGTTGTTGTTTCGGTTCGGTTTGGTTTTTTGGTTGGTTCGGTTCTTATAATTTTAAAATACATATAAATGGTTCGTTTTGTATTGGTTCGGTCAGTTTGATGTAGTTTTAAAGAAATGTTGAACACCACCTAATATCAATCATATTGGGACCAATTGATGCATATATGCCATACTTATGGATCTATGATCTACATGTAGTGTAGTGGTATACTGGTATAAATGTATAATGTAATAACACAAAATAAAAGACAAAAAAACTGACATGAACATTGTTGTCCAGGAAAATCTGTGAACATGAAATTCTTTCATTCCAACTTCACTACAGCAGTCAGATATACATTACACAGTTTGCAGGATATCAAGTATCCACCAATGGAAGGAGGGCTGCCTTCAAGATTAAATTGAAGATTGATTCCATTCTTTATGCTAAGAAAGAAAGAAAGACCTAATGACTCTTTAAATAAGCTTCTTGTCCCCCTCTACTAATCACCTTTTTTGGAAGTTAAATTTCTTGATTGAGAAAGCAAAAACAAAACCAAATAAGGCAGCAATCCCAACTACAATAAGTGCTACATATCCTAAGAAATCATGTCTAAATCCAAAGTAGCCTCTTATGAATGATTCAACGGTAGTTCCCACGACGTCTTCAAGCTCGTCTTTTAGGTCTCCGAATTGTGAAGTTACTAAGCCGTTAAGGGTCCATGACACTGGACAGATGTAATAGAACCATCTCCACCATATCGGAATCCTCTGCAATAATTATTATTATAACAAAACATATCATATATATCTAAGTGTATTTGCATCAGTGTCACTCTAGTACAAGTGAAAGAGTGAAAACTGACCGTTTTAGGAATGATGAATCCAGAGAAGAGATTCCACAGTGCATAAAAAGTGGATGCAACTACAGAACCGATGCTGTAATTCGGTGATACCGCCACGGATGCCATCCCATGATATGTGTAGTATAACATAGTGAAATACATGAAGAACAGGTACCAAAAGAACTTTGATGCTTCCCATTCAAATCCAATCATTGCATATACTATGATCCCATAAGTGCCTGATTGAACTAAAATGTATGGCAGCTCGATTACCATCTGCACCACCCACGTATTCCAAGCTCGATGATTACTTACTTCATGTCGATATTAATATGGTATTTAATGAACAGAGGAATAATTTACTACCTGTGCGAAGGCGTACGGAAGGGCAGAGTACATCCCAGCAGCTCTTTCCCTATAGAAAACTGTTCTCTCTATTGCAACAATCGGTTGAACCGATGTCGAGTTTTGTATACCCATAAATAGAACAGCTGCATACATTGAACCCATTGCATTGAATAGATCTTGCTTTCGAGTCCTGAAACCCGTAAATGAGATTGAATTAGTGATTAAGTCTGTAAAATAAAGAATCTGTTATAAAAAAAACTGATGCGAATGCTGTAAGATTCGTTCATTTGGTTGAAATCCATCAAGTTTACCTTTTACTCCCGAGACCCCAGAAGATAGTTCCGAACATAAGCGCGACAAAAGTAGAATATAACTGCCTGATCGCGGTGTATCTAGGATTGCGCCAATAGGACCAATGTTGTTTCCATAGGCAAGCTTGGAATTGGGTGAAAAAAGGCTGTGAATACTGCGTAGGGAAGTGCAGTTCCTTGGATCCTGGGGTAGGTCTACTAATCTCCTTTATTAGTGCTTTGTTTTGCCTGAATAAATCATCATGCATGTATAGTCTTCATTAATAATGCACAAGGTTTTTTTAACTCTGTAATTCTTAGAAGCTTTTATTTTTGTATATTCTATATTTCTCTGTTTTTCCAGTTATGACCCTATTGACTTTGTGGGCATGACTTTAGCATCATTTTCATTCTCTTTCCTGTTTGTTTTGGTGGGTTGTTAGTCTGTTAGTCGAAGGAGGGGTATAAGGCGGAGAATGCCGGAAATGTTGAGGCGGCGAATGTTTTGTGTAATCTTCTTCTTCTTCCCCGATTAATAATATCTTCTCACCTTCATCTCCCCTCTCTTTTCTGTCCCGTTTACTATTTCCCGCAATTATTTAGTTTAATTCCCAGTTTATTTGGAGATTCGTGACATTTGGTATCGAGCGACCATCCTTCGACTGTGAGAACAATGGCCGACGGTACAAGATCCAAAGCTTCCGTGGAAGAGCAATTGAAGCTACAACAGCGCAGCATTGATGATTTCAAAGGGGTTGTTTGAATCATTTAACCGTTTCAAGGATGAATCCAACAAACGTTTCGATGATATAGTCCGGATCTAGTGGGCTATCGAAGAGGTAAGAAGGCTAAACACTCGGAAATTTTGCTCCTGCTCGCTCTTTATCGCCCACTCTGGTACACATTCCGGTCACACGACACACAATTTAGAACCGAGAGAGCTTAAATTTGCCACATGCAAGGAGGGATAATAATCATAAAATGCCCAAGTTAGATTTACCGACATTCGATGGTATGCTTTGGACCCAAAGAATGGATCCGGAAATGTGAGGAATTCTTTGATATAAATGAGATAGAGGATGAACGATGGTCAAGATTGCGGTGATTTACAAGATCCATCTATGGTATGGGGGGTGGAGACTTAGGCATCCTGTGGTCAAATGGGGGGAGTTTAGCATAGCATTGTGCAAGAGATTCACGGTGCAAATACTCAGTGATTTGGTGGGAGAATTCAGGGACCTAAAACAGACCAGTACGGTGGAAGTATATCAAAGAAAGTTTGAAGAACTTATGATTTATGTAGCTCAACAGAATCCCAACTTATCTGAGAAGTTCTATATTGACTGCTTCATTGGGGGCCTTGTAGATGAGATTAAAGGAATGGTAAGGATCCATGACCCTACTACACTGGAGAGGGCATTACAGGTGGCCAGAGCACATGAATCCATGGTGGGGAATTTTGTGACCAAGCCTAAAACGATTAGCAGGACAACTCAATCAACACCACTGGCATCTAGTTCTAGATTCTCTCCTTTTCCCAGCAAGCTAACTGAGAAGGGTAAGGAGATGTCTGTATCTACCCAAAGAACTATCACCCCTACTCAGCTACAAGATAAGAAGGCCAAGGGCTTATGTTTCAGATGTGACGAAAAATTCTTCCCAGGGCACAAGTGTAAGAACCAGCAGCTGCATTTTATGCTTGCTGATGATGAGGAAGAATATGGAGAAATTGTTGTTGAAGATGACCCCTCACTGGCTAGAATTTCTGTAGAAGAACCCCAAGAAAATTCTCAGCTCTCTTTCAGCTCTATGACCGGCCAGCTCACTTCCAGCACTATTAGAATACAAGGTATCTTGAAGAAGAAACCTATTAGCATCCTTATTGACAGTGGGAGCTCTCACACCTTCTTAGATAGCTCCATTGCCAGTGAACTAAACTGTATAATTGAGGCCACCAGACCTATGCTAGTCACTATTGCAGATGGGACTAAGATGGTGAGTGACAAGGTATGCCCCAACCTTCCTTGGCTCATGCAAGGATACAGGTTTCAACATGATGTCAGATTAATTAAGCTTGGGGGTTGTGACATGATCGAATGAGAGCGGATGTACGAGAGGATGGTAACCGAGTGTCTTACACTCGCCAACAATGTAAGGATTCACATGAAGCTTATCCTGGGCTACTTCATCCATTACGATTCCAACCCGGGCACGGCAAGGCATCGGCATGGATTTTATTGAGTGTTTACCCAACTTCAAAGATTTGGTTTATGCACAGGGCAGGATGAAATACTTTGCTGATAACAGAAGAAAGGACAAAGAGTATGCAGTTGGGGACTTGGTGTTCTTGAAACTCCAGCCATATAGGCAGCAAACAGTGGCAGTGAGAAGCAAGACACTTTTTTAGCTACATGGGAGGATGGGGGGCGTCCCTTTTTGTCATGAAATAGAATATTTAATATTTAAACAAATTATTATATTTCTCTGTTTCTCTTTCCTGTGATTTTTGCATCTCCCTATTCTATCCTTGATGTTTCCGTCTTGAAACATTTACCGAAACAAAGAAGGATTAAAAGTGTTTTTTTAACCATATTTTGAACTCTGAAGAAG
The DNA here is from genome assembly GCA_036785695.1 of Gentiana straminea. Taxonomy (NCBI): domain Eukaryota; kingdom Viridiplantae; phylum Streptophyta; class Magnoliopsida; order Gentianales; family Gentianaceae; genus Gentiana; species Gentiana straminea. The sequence continues at coordinate 14,036,001 of JAVUPR010000266.1, read as the reverse complement.
ATTCTATGAAAGGTTCTGAGAAAACTAACTTGTACAAGTCTGACATCTTGTAATATTGTGCAAAATCTATGCCGAGTGCAGATTCACGTGCAACAGAAGTCACTTCCAACATCCAAGTCGCGGGATTATATCCATCTCGAATTTTACTTACTCCACGGATCCCCTAGACATATATACGTCACCCAGATCAGCACTTGGAAAAAAATAATGTATACAAAGCAGTTATAAGTATATTCTTACTTCAAAATATTTGATGAGCTCAGAAGACTGGCGTCCTAACGGCCCAGTGTAGATTTCTTCTCCACCACGTTTTAGAAGTATCAACTGCATAACATTGAGTTAATTATACTTGTTGGATTAATAATTTAAAAGCTAGTATCTTGAAAGGAAACATTGATCAAATTATTTTACCTCATCAAAAGATTCAAAGATGTCAATGCTTGGTTGATGGATTGTGCAGACGACAGTTCGACCCGTGTTAACCGTGTTTCTTACTGCCCTCATCACAATTGCAGCTGCCCTAGCATCAAGCCCTGATGTTGGCTCATCCATGAATATTATTGATGGATTCGCAACAAGCTCAACCGCGATTGTCAACCTTTTTCGTTGTTCAGTAGATAGGCCGCTTACACCTGGCAATCCGACCGATGCTTTTCTTAAGGGAGTTAGCTCCACAAGTTCCATGACTTCCTCAACGAACGACTGCATGTTTTTTAAGGTCTTTACGGTTATTGTGTTGACAAAATAACAAGAGGTTGGTTATATATATGTACCTTTCTGGCTTCGTTATCGACTTCTTGAGGCAATCTAAGCCATGCAGAGTACTGCAATGACTCGAGAACTGTAAGACGAGGAGAATGTATATCGAATTGTTCACAGTATCCTGCTATACGCGCAAATGATGTTTGTTTTTTAGGGTACCCTGATATAGTAATTGTTCCTTCAATGTATCCACCTGTTTTTCTACCGGCTAAGACGTCCATCATAGTCGTCTTCCCGGCCCCACTAACACCCATTAATGCTGTTAAAACTCCTGGCCTAAATGCACCACTGACACCTTTTAACAGTTTAAGCCTTTCCTGTTTCATCCCCTGGACTTTCATTTCCTACAAAGCATAAAAAAAAGTAAATAAACTATTCTTAATTACACATTACTCAAAAACTTAGGAATATATATACCTGTGGCATATCTACTGCATATTCCAAGTCTTCAAAAGTCATAGAAAGAGGTTCAAAAGGTAAAGCCATTCCCTTTTTCCTGTTTGTTTCTGATCATAGTCAGCATCATTGTTAGTTTTGTGCATGCATTTCCCATTTTTTTGCTTTCAAAAAGAGTATGCCTACCAGAAGTTTTCGGTGACATGTCAGCAAGCTCTCTTCCTGGTTTAGAAACTTCACTGTCAGCTATATTGTTTTTATCAGACATAACCATCTGATGTTTCTCGAATGCTGCATTTACATTCAGTTAGGCACAGAGAAATTACACGAAAAACACGAAGAATTAATGCAAAACGAGTATACTAACGCTTGAGGTAAGTGATAGCCAAGGTGAAAAGAAAATTGAATAGAAACATGTATCCAATCATAGTCCCTACTGCTATCCAGTACCAACGTGCCTCCGTAAAACTAGCACGAGATTTTAGCACCATTACTCCTAGTGTTTCATTAGAGCCAGCAGGAACCTGCACACACACACACACACACACACATTATTCTCTTTACATTCAGTACAACACTAACAAAATTATTATGTGTTTTTATAGAGGATTATTACATGACTCCAGCTTTTCCCAAGAAACTCGTTCACAGCTATACCGTTTTGTGCGTACATCAAAGGCGATATCCAGAAACCCCATATCCACAAAGGCTTAATATTATCTGATACAGACATAGCAAAAGGTTGGATATATATAACATTTATGCAGCAAATATTAGTAGGTAAAAAATTCTTCAAATGCAGTTTTATTAATTACCTCGTGATAAAATAAAACCGCCTAGTACTAAAACTGCAAGTATTGCAAATGAACCAAGTGTACTTGCAACAACTATTTCTCTTCCTAATCCTCCCAAAAACCGAAATAGTCCTAAAGCCATCTGGTGCATGAGAATAAACAGAAACATCTGCTTGAAAAACCTGCACAATTAATTAGTTTCTTTTATTATTTTTATTCTAGAGATTTTCTTATAGATTCTAAACTTGATTCTTATCAGTCCGAGCCTACAGATTGAATCATTAATTTACCTTCCAGCATCAGGATCAAAGCCAATGACATAATAAGTCAAACACATCCAGACAGTAATCTGAATAAGTGTAAGGGGAATCTGGAGGATCCATGTAGGTATCGAATAAGCCCAAGCAGGGAATAACCGAAAGTCATGTTGCTTGTAAAAGACAGGTAGTTTTGCAACAGTCAGGGAAAGCTCTGTCGATCCGCTGAACATAATGGCAACTGTACTGAAATATAGAGCACCCATATAAATTCCACCGTCTATTACATTGTTTTTGTGCATCTTAATTCGAAGAAACAACGTCATCATTACGAATGCCACCAAATATAGCTGAAGAAACACAAAAGATGAATATCAATATGTGGATGCTATATATATGTATTGCTCAAGAACGCGATGTATACATATATATATATATATTCAAGTTGAACTAACCTGTACCATCTTGAAGAGGTGGACAAAAGCATTTCGTTTCATTAGCAAATATTCTCTTGCTGTACAAGCTTTGAATAGCTCCCATTTGCTAACTCCATATGTTTTAGTTGTTAAAGCAGCAGGGTGTCCTTTGTCTTTATCGAAAGGAATGGAAAGATCATCACGTAGTTTGCTTCCTATATGGAACGACTTAAACGCGTCTGAAAATTCCTTAACTGAAATGAAGCTATAAGGCTCATCCTTGTTAGCCCAATACTGTTCTTGATCTTTCTTTGAAGTTACCTGAAATTGAAAAGAAGAAAAAAATATGCATCTGACACCATATTCATGTAAAGGTAAGAACTTTAAAGGAGCTAGCTTTGATTTACTTCTTGCAGGAAGTCAGCTACTCCTTTCCTTTCTGGGCATTTGAATCCCATAAATTCAAAGAATTCAAGCACGTTTTCACGGGGTCCTTCGTAAACCACTTGTCCTTCAGATAAAAGGATTATGTCATCAAATAAGTTGTAAGTTTCTGGTGGAGGTTGAAGGAGTGAGATCACAGCAGTTACGTCGAGAATATGGATAGATTGTTTCAGAGCATTCACAATCTGAAAAGTTGTTGAACTGTCTAAGCCAGTTGATATTTCATCCATGAAAAGTGCTCTGTTTGGTCCAACAAGCATCTCACCTGCATTATGATGCCGAGCGATTCGACTCGTAAAACAATCATTTCATGCTACTTTTGAATGGTGTGTGTATTATTGCAGTATAATTACCTGTTGTAACACGCTTTTTCTGCCCTCCAGAAATACCGCGAATCATGTCATCCCCAACCAGGGTATCAGCACAAACATCAAGCCCCAAAATCTGCATATAAATAAAAATAATGATCAATGATGTAAAATCGTGATTTGAAAAAATGAAATTAAATCTCCAAATGATTCAGGCTATATAACCTTGATAACATATTCTGTAGCAACATTCACCTCCTGCCCTTTAAGTGCCAAAGACTGCAATATAAAAATAGTTTAACAAAATCAAAAGTTACAAATTTAAAGCCCAATTTTATCAGGATTAATGTAACAAATCCATTACTAACTACACTCACCTTCATGTAAATATCAATATCAGGATCTGGCTTAATGTTTGCTTCTTTCTCTCTTCTCAATAATTCCGTCAATAATTCTTCGCAAATACAAGAAAAACAAGTTACAAAACAACCTTTTTATCAAAATTATAGATGGACTAACGTTTCTTATGATTCGAATTTGCAAATAACATCCGAACCATAACGTGCTCCAACTCCTTGGCATCTTGCTGAAAAAGCGATTGTTTCTCTCACAGTCATTTCCCCTAAATGGAGATCATGTTGGCTTATATACGCCGATGATCTTTGAGGTACAAATTCATGCATTTCATGGCCGTTATAATTCACAGCCCCGGAAATCTACAATCCCAATAAATTTATCACTTTAGGTTTCTGATACAACATATAAGTTCACCATTAAACTAGAAAAAAATTAAAAAAAATTCTGCAATTTTACCTTTAACTGAGAGTCAAGTTTCCCTGCCAATGCTAACAATAAAGTGGTTTTCCCAGAACTAGGAGGGCCTAAAAGCAATGTCAATCTAAACAAAACAAAACAAAAGATCACTGCAAATAAAAGTAAAACTTTTCAAGCCATTAATTGAATCACATTCTACCATTTAATTTATTACCTTCCAGGTCTGATGATTCCGCTGACATTGCGCAGAATTTGAATGGTTTTCTTTTGATTTGGGAGAATATGCAGAGAACTCAACAAACTCTTCAAATTTTAAAAAAGAAAACAATAAGGGAAAAATTAAGAAGCCAAAAAACTTAAAAAGAAAGTTTTTTATTTAACAAAATAACATTACCTCTATTATGTTAACATAAAAGTTGAAAACAGTAGGGTGAGCTCTACTGCCAACATAAGCTTCTGCTTCAATATTCAAGTTCTCAAACCTGACCTCAATTGTTGGAAGAGAAACACCAACTCTACACACAAACCAAAACCCATATGAAATCACAATATTCATTTCAATTTAAGAGACCCCAAAAACAAACTAAAACTAAAAAAATGAAAAGGAAAAAGAAAAAAAAAACCCAAAATTTGATTTCTTGCCATACAAATTAAATAACATGCACACACAAAATATCTGTTCAATTTTGGAGAGCCCTGATTCTCTGCAGTGCACTTTACGGTGCATGTCCTTTTAAAATATACAGTAATAAAAAAACAGAAAAAAAAATATAGAAATGCATGTGTGCAAAAGATCTGGGCTCCCCAAAAAGGGATTAAAAAAAATCTAAAGAAAAAGCAAAATTCTTGATCTTTTGGCAGAAAGATTACCTGTCAATTCTATCTCTGATTTTCAAAAGGAAACCCTCATTATCCACCTCAGCATTCTTAACCAGCTTCTCTACTATAGATTTTTTCTCTTTTGGACCAAGTTTTTTCACATTAACTTCTGTGTGTTTTCCCTCTTCTTCCTCTATAATACCAAACTTAATTCTCTTAAAAGTTGGAAGCCTTTCTAATGCAGCCCATTTTAATGCTTCATCTTCATCATCTTCTCTAGGTGACCTTGAGAAAAATTCCATTCCTTTAATTCCTCCGGAATGGATAGTTTTTTGTTTTTTTTTTTTTCCTTATACAAAATATGTGTACATGGTAAACTTAAACATGGATTTAAAGAACACTTCTTAATTAACTTCAGTCTTCAGGGAGATAGAAAAATAGGAATTAATTCTTTCAAACATGAAACAAGAATAAAATGGCGGCCCGTAATAGCTTTGGATTTAAGCGATCAATATTCAAAGTTCAAAGAGAGATATATATATATATATATATATTCCTATTTTCTTGGTGCTTTTTTTTCCATGTCAAGTCACATCATAAACATAATTAATTGAAGTATCTGTCTTTACTCTTTACACAGCAGTAGTATTTCGCTTGGTGAATCGATACTTTAATCTGGGTATTTTTGTGATATGGAGTCTCTATTATACCCCAACGTCAGATTTGCGCCACATGAATAATAAAACAAAACAATTTTGTTTTTATATAATAATCGAATAGAGACGTGAAAAAAATACAATTTTGTTTTTATATACGCACCGTGCACATCGAGTCTATAGAGCCTAAGAGTTTTCCCTTTAATCTTGCATCATGCATGTAATTCAAACTCAAATAGTCGAACTATCCCAAAATAAAACAGTGCACGGAATCATTTTTGATCACATACTTTGAAACAAAAGAAAACAATGTGGACCGTACAAATAACTTTCGGGGGTATAGATGATGCACTGATATTTTAATTTGGTCACCGTGTGCCGTGTCCGACACAAAACACGACACGACACGCTCCGACACTCTCCAACACCGTGTCCGACACGTGTCGGCTGATTAAAATAATATTATTTAAAATTCAAATATTCGACACGCTTCCGACACACTGTCGACACTTCCCGACACGGCACTGACACTATCCGACACTCCTGAACCCAATTTTTTATTTTTTTTTCCCTTATTTAAGTTTTCTTCAATAGAAACGTTAAAATACACGATTTTCATTTCTATAATAATTAAATAAATAATACGCCATATCAAGTTTATATGTTTTTTTGTTCATAAACAATCATTTTTACAATTTGTCATATTTTGAAGGTCAATCACAATTTCTTTTGGCACCGGATAAAATTCGAATATCTATTTTAGATATTCATAGAGTTTATGTAATACTTATTTTATTTTGTCTAGTTTTTTAAGATTTTTACGAATATTTTTTTTGATAAATTGAATTATATATATAATATATATATATATATATATATATATATATATATATATATATATATATATATATATATATATATATATATATAACGTGTCGGCTGCGTGTCGTGTCCTTAAATTTTAGAATAGGCCGTATCGCCGTAGCCGTATCGTGTTCGTGTTCGTGCAAACAACATAGGATGTCATTATCCCCCGTGCATACATTTTCTTGACAATAAGCAAAAGATCCGAGAGTAATGTTTTTTTTTTTTAAAGAAAGAGAGTAATGTTAAATATGCATACACAGACAGTGGTCAAATTCTAAAATGATAATACATCCGTCACATATTATAAGTCATCATAGCTGTATACATACAGATTATGAAACTCAATAAATTATCCAACTTTGGTAGTTTTTGACTAAAATGCCCTTAGATTGATTTATTGAATGGTGTATGAAAGGTTATGCATTGAAATAGGTAAAATAAGAAAAATAAGCATTAATTATTGCATTGAAATATGAGAATGACTTAAATTGTGGGACGGATGTAGCAATTAAAACTTACGGGTGGGTGATAAATTACTCAAGTCTACAATTTTAACACCATTATCATTTCACCACATGTTTTTCACTTGTAGAAATGATTAAAAAAAAATTTTAAAAAATCACAAGTTCACAAACACAAGATTATGTTGGGTGTAAAAATGGTGTATGTAGATTTGAAGAAGTAACTCTATCATTACCCAAAACGTAAAGGAGTATTTATCACCGTCACACAACATGTATCGTCGTGACATCGTATCGTGACATCATATCGGATGTGATGTTTGACTTTTCAAACAAAACCAAAACAATTGAAGCATTCGGGTTTGGCGTGAAAACAACACTAATTGATTTGATTTGGTTTAATTTGGTTATATCCGTTTATCTCCAAACCGAGCCAAACCCGATTGAATCTAATTGCGATTTTTTTTATCATCTCATTGTAACGTATACACGACCGGATAATTAGTTGTAAAACCTTTCACCACCTCGTTGGGGTATTTTCGAAATATCTTTTACTTTTTCCTTTTATTTTTACCCTTTCTTGAGCCCCAAGATGCTTAAACCGACCTAATTCTTAGGAAAAGCCTATAAAAGGGACACCAGTTAGCTATGGGCATCACCGATTAGCGTTTTCCCCAGTTTTTCAATATAGGGACACCCGTTTTCCCGGCCACTCTCCTGGTAAAGCGCGAGCGCCCCTGATTTAGATTTAGTTTCAGGGCTGTTGATGTATTATTTTTATATGATTGAATTTACGTGATTTTATTACGTTTTGTTGACAAATTCTATGTAAAATATCTAAAATTATGATATAATTAGTATAAAATATTAATCTTTGTAGTTTAGTATAGTTATTAGTAAAAGTTAGTATTTATAATAAAAAGTTGTAGTTTTTGTACCGGTTTTAGTAACCGGAATATTGTGTCTATTTTACACGGGTATTTTGTGTTTATTTCATTGCAGAATCCTAAGATGAACTGAAATCCCGAGTATCGACACTTTTTGAAGTCAATACAAGTCAGTGAAAGGAAGTTATAAAGCGTCACTGATATAAATGATCAAGAGAATAATTGTTTCTGAATCTCGAAAAAGGACGTATAATACAAATGGCTCATCGAGAATAAGTTTTCTGAAGAAGTGGTCTTGATAAAAGTTGTAGAGAATTCAACGAGCTTTTCAACGGAAGTTCGATTATGTCATTCTGATATCAAGAATTCAAGTTACGATTTTTAGAAGTTAACTGTGTAATTATATATAATTATATATATAATTACACAGCACAAGTGATGATTAAGGGTAACATGCTTGCACATGCTGATAACAAACTGTAATGATTGTCATCATTACACCGGACCGATCCGGCAAGTTTTCAGGACCGGTCCGGGAAGGAAGAAAGTCTATAAAAGGGGAGCATCAGAGGCTTCATTTGGGGGTACCAATATATATATACAATATTCTATATATATTCTCTCCCTCTTCTTTCTCTTTTTCTTCTCCTTTCTTAGTTTGTAAATAGGCTTTATGCCAAAATAAATTAGTAGTAGTAGTACGGTAGTAATGCTCGGGAAATTCTCGAAGGTTCGGTGTTCTTTGAAGTCGTTATAATGTACGGAAAAAGACGATTTCGAATCGGCGGTTGTAATCGGGTAATTTCTATAATAATTATGTTTATGTTTGTTATTTTCTTCTTTTTAGTTTTTATAATGTTATTAGGCTAGATCTAATAACTAGCCAAAGTTATGTAATCGTATTATTTCGATCTTTTCGTTAAAGGAATAATGTTAAAATAAAATTGACAAAAATTGAGTAAAATGAATCTTTTTCTATTTCGCTACGTAATGATAACATATTCGGAATGAAGTAATCAATCATGATGAATACCACATATAACCTGGCGATGAACCGACCGAGAGAAGTCGGGATATGAGTAAAAATAGAAAAACCGGAGGGTAAAAATGGCCGTACGATTAACGGAATCCTATTTCCTACCCGGGGGCGATTTGTCTGGAAAGATAAATCTTATTAAAATTTGTACTCGAGATCTTAATAATGTTAAAATCACGGTTTAATTGAAACTACACCGTTTGTATTAAATCGATCCGCTTGACAACCGGAGCCTCTTGAATAACATCGGCCATCCGACAAATGGAATCACCTCTTTTATCCGGGGTAGATTTGTACTCGGTACTGTTTTGACTAACTAAGTTTAGCATGGGGCGATTGTGGACATTGGACCGATGACAATTTGACATATGACAATTTCATACGCTCGTGTGAGGAGGAATTGTTGACATTAGGAGTACACCGTTTCATTCACTCAATTAGACCTAATAAAAAGGAAGATCGAACACATTCTATTAATTGAAAAGATCGAATAAATTGATTACATATACTTTGGCTAGTCTAGTCTATAAACTATATATTGGTATCTATATATTTATATATATATATATATTTTACTATTTATGTACATCTATATATATTTATATATCTATATATATTATATTAGAATAACTTTTAAATTATGCATTTATTTTATGTTAGTTAGAGTAGTAGTAATCGTGTGTTATAAAATTGCGGTTTAGATCGAGTTAATAGCGAGCTCTTTGGTGTTTAACCACACTTAAAAGAATTACCACTTTTTTTCCCTGAGGATTCGACACCTGACTCACCACTTTATCACTACAATTTGACCCGGTACACTGCCGGTTAGGATCCGTCTAACCTAGAATAGGTCTGTCCTTTTCTTGACGCCGTTTCTAAGGTCTGGTTTGGTGACGTCAGCTGTTCAGTTGGCTTTTCTGGGTTATTCTCCATATCACAACTATGATTTCGAAGCAGTTTCGATTCCAGCAACGGCTTCAGGCTTAGATTCATGTTGTGAAGGTAATCATCGTAATTCCTTGTTTAATGCATAGTTTTGATCTTGTTTAAGGTAGAGTTCATAGTATTCATGTTAGGGTTTTTCGTTTGTTCATTGATTCGCAAGAGTTCGAAGGATAGTCCTAGTTCTTCGTTGTTTGGCTTTTGGTTTCGGCTCATTTTCTAGGTAAGAAGTTCTTATTATTAAAAGGTTTTTTTTTTGTATAAAGTTTATGTTTTTAATTCATTTTAATATTGATTTCTACTGCATGAAAATTGGACATGTCTATGTGTTAGAAAAGCTTTCGGGGTTTTGTTAAGCCAGGAAACGATCATGCGGTCTAAGAGTGGGCCGCTTTCACAGCCACTCTCCCAAGAAAGTGCACGGCCAACACTCCAGAATTGGTTTTTGTAATATGTTTTATGCGAGTAATAGATATAGGTTGTGATGTAAACTGTGTTTTCAAAGCTTTATTAAGTTTTCTGGATATTTTTTTTGTAATATGTTTTATGTGAGTAGTAGATATAGGTTAAGAGTTCGGTATTGTTATGGCCTTTGTATGCTCACGTAGGATAGAATATGGACCTTAACCTGGTCGTACGTTTTTTATATGCTCGTATGTGCTTTACTTGTTTCTAGATGGTTTTGGTGACGAGTAGTTACATACCCGCAATGTGTTACAAGAACAATGCGACCAACTCACGAGTTGTATTTGAAACTCAATGTATTACAAGAATACCATGATCTAACATGTCATGTGGGATGTGCTTGTCATATTACCCAAAGTTTCACCATGCCCATAGTTAGTTTCCTTGTGATGTACTAAATGGAGTACCATAGGTCCCTAAGTCCCATGCTGGATGTATGACTAGTTGCATTAACCATGTCGTTCTTATGATGATGTTCGAACGGGGTACCATAACACAGTTCCGTGTTGGATGTATGGTTGGTCATAATACATGTGTTGCAACATGTCATCATGTAAGTAAAGAAGAAACATGAACTTGATAGGCAAGACATGAACATGTTATGGATAGTAAACAAGTACGGATTAGTAAGTAGCTTACGTAAGTTTAACCAGTAGACTACACGCAGTAAATAAGTAATTAATGAACAAACGAGTATGTGCAAGATGAACCGAACGTTATTAATAGGCATGTTAATCTATGCATTGTTCGACATGGCTTTAAAGTGGGTTTTCCTTATGTTTCAAGATATGCTTTTAAAATGTTTTTTGTATTCCTCAAGCTATGTTTTCAACTGTTTTATAACTATGTGAAGTAGATTCATGCCTCATGTCTCCCGTCATTTGACAAACACAATTATCCATTTTGATTTTCTTTCTCCTCACTAAGCAGTCTAGATTGCTCACTCATTCATTTGGAATAAGAAAATATACAGGTTGAAGATAAACTGGATGATGAGTTGAAGAGCAAGCTTAGTAAGAAACATGGAATTCTTAGTTATGAATTTCCTTTTTAGTATTTGTTCTTGAATAAGGCATAAAACTTTTTGTTTGCGTTGAGTTGTAAAGGATGATAATATTTATTTCCAATTATTTATAACTCTATTTTGACAGTAGTGGTGTTCTGGTTGATGGTGGTTTTGGAATACCTTAATTAAGGATCAGTCCCACGAGTCTCAGCATGTCTATTTTCTTCCGTGTCTTCTTTAATTACTCTGATATGACAGGAGTCTTACGTAAGATTTATGGTTTTCACTAAATGTCGTGTGCAAACGTCTAATTTCCGGATAAGTACTATGTATTCAGGTGGGGGACGTCACATTAATATTATAACCCTAAAGATTCTTTGTTATATTTATAATTCAAACATTGCTAATTGCCTGGCATTTCTTCGCCAATTAGCTTTTTGATCTCTTTCTTAGCTCAAATTGAGATGTGATGTATCCACTATTCTTTATTCACAAAAGTATGAATCTAAACAAACCTGAATCACACCAAACCAAATAGAAACCAAATCATCGATTCCATAGTTATTTGTTTGGTTTGAAGTACAATACATTCCAACCAAACCAAACCAATCATTAAAAATTAAAATTAACCCGAAAACCAGACCTTGTGATAGTGAATCCGATAAAGATTGAGATGAAAATCTTACTGCTCTTTAACACTCTCAGGCACCCCTTCGCAGCTGACATGGTGTAAAAAAGATGTACAGAAAGGATTACCAAAGATTCTGAAAAATCAAACAAATTGGATGGATAAAATCAAAATTGTATCAAGCAACATCCACCTCCATCATTCATTATGCATAAGATTAAAAACAAACATTAAGGAACCACTCTGATCACTGAAACAGAATCACATAAACTGAGAATGCTAACAATACTACTTCATATGGTAATGTAAAAGAAATGCATAGCAACAACAAAAGCACAATGATTACCACAAAACAGGTAGTCCAAAGAGCAAAACTTCTGGGTTTTTTTTCTCAGTTCACAACATTATCAATTGTAGCAGAGAGAGAGAGAGAGAGAGAGAGAGAGAGAGAGTAAAACAGAAAAGTAATTGATCAAACTCCACATGTAGAGTAGCAGAATGTGAATAAACCGTTTTAGGCAGCACCAGCACTCTTGCCCTTCTTCCTTTGGATCTTCTTCATGTAAAATTCAAGTTCCTTACCCTCCAATATGTATCCATCAGATCTGCCACACTGACCCGGGCGGGAAGAAATGCAAGCCAATAGCCTACCAGAACCAAACTGTTCTTCAATGTGAGGATCAAGCTTTCTATCGGTCTGACGCTTCTCTATCTTCCTCTGGACATGGTTGCTCTTCTTGGTCTCTTCAGTTGTGGCAGCAGCAGTAGCACCGCCTTCACCTTCCTCTGTTGTTTCCTTTCCTTCTTTTTTGGCCGCCGCGACAGACTTCTTCTTCCTACCTATATCAACACCATAGTGTTGAAGGTACCACTGCTTAAATGGAGCAGCATCCACCTGAATTATAGCACCCTTCACCAAAGTCTGAGTCCTCACAAGCTCATTGTTCGAAGCATTGTAAACCACGTCAAGGAGACGTGTTTTGCGGGTCACAGCTTCACTTCCCCACGAGAAGTTTCCAGTGTCTAGTCTAAGTGCCCTCCACTTTACATTGCCTCCCCTGACACGGATCCTTCTCACTGTCTTGTTGCTCGAGAGCTTCGTGTTTGCAGGCTGGCGTCCAAGCTCGTACCTGTATTAAACAAGAAATGCAAGATATACGTAATTACATAAAACAAGAGCATGACAGCTCCTGAAATAAGCCACCCAATGAGAGCTAAAAACGCATGACCGAAAAATATTAAGTGGAGATAACACAGATTTTCCTGACTCCTTTTTCCAAAAGAAGTCATTATATCTCAATGTATTAGCAGTGAGCAAACACAACAGCAAAAGCCATCCCAAAAAATTCAAAGGCCAAGTAACAAAATTGATTTACTTCATTTCGAAAGAAACCCTATAAATTTGCTTCATGATAATGAATTTAGATCGACTTACTCTGGTTTGAAGAGATTCATTTAGGCACAATTAAAGAATAAACTAACTAATAAATCAAAATATATTTTGAATAGATACCAGGTAAACATAAATCAACCACATTACTAAAATCACCATTAAAATGGTGTATAACACCAAAGAAAATCCTCATGATCTTCTTCTATGACTAAAAAGTAGGTCTGCATGCATAAATCAAATTACCAATGACGCATTAAAAAACATACATATTTGAATACATTAAAACACCAATTTTTGTACACTTTAACAATGCTCTTTAAACTGGAACTCAGGAAAACCCACAGCCCCTCCATACTTCAAACTTAGGTAAACAAACATAGATTTTAAAAATCTTCATTTGACGGAATGGTGTTCATCTAAAAATTTAGATACTAAATGATTTTCCACACATAGAACCACACCAAACGACATAAACATAAATGGCTCAGAAATGACCATAAAATGAAAACCGAAAAGTTTTTTCCGATCCAACAATAGGTAAAGTAAACAAATTAAAGTCATTGAGATAAGAGATTTCAATTACTTTCGCTTCTTCCTCCATGCCTTCTTCTTGCCACCAGTTTCACGTCTCTTGTGCATAGAGTCTCGAGAGATACCCATGGTTGCGGAGTCCGCGGCGGAGCTGCTGCAATCGACCGGCGGACAATTACCTCGACTTGCTGTTCCCTGAAGGAGTTAGAATATATGCCAAGACCTACATAATATTAGGGTTTATACGTGAGGTGTTATTTCTAACCAGAGGGTTGGGCTTGGGCCGGCCCTTTTGTTTCTTAGATTCAAGACTTTTTTCCTAAATCCAACTTTAAAATTTTGATGGTCTTTTATTTTATTTTTGGGGGTGTATATTTTCAAAACTTTTGTATAAACGACAAACTTATTAAAAAAATGCGCCTGGACCAAATCTACAACTTAGGGCAACCGTAGTAGCCTCCATTCCTATCTATTATTACTGATGATATTCAAAAGTAGAGTTTTGGTAGAACATAATTAGTTGTAACTGACATTTTTCTTTTACTAGTTCAATCAGTGGGTCATCTTGCTTTGTAGAAGGGATTTTGATCTTAGTCCGTTAGGCTGCCCTTAGAGCCATTGTTGACTACATTCGACGTCTTCTGACATGTTTTTGTCTCTCATTCTTTTTACTCTGTTGAGAGACAGGACAATATCCCTACACATTTGCTTGGAGAAACGGACGCACGATCCCGGACGACGGGGGCGACAATTCTAAATTTTTTTTTGCAATCAAATAAATATATAGTAGTGTTTTTTTCCATCCCTGTGATTCGAAAAAAAACACTACTATATATCGCAAAAAAAAACACGACTATACATTTCAATTTAAATGATAAAAAATACTATTATATATCGCATTATCGGAACACATACCATACAAACTTCTACTTTTATCAATAAAAATTTAAAACACTACAAATAATATTTTTCAAGAAAACCAAAATTCCGAAAGCAAATAACATATTTTAAAATGTATCACTTTGACAATAGCTATGTATTTTTCTTTATATGATAAAAGTTTTATGCCAAAGTATCGGATTATTATAGATCTTTGGGGGGAATATAAATTTTATGGAGGCGAAAAAAATACATACATAACATATATATATAGCAATGCATTCTGCGAATCCGATAATCTTAAGGTACATCGGCCCAATTGCTTGCAAAGGAAGACCTTATCCTTGTTGGGTGTAAAATTTTGGGTCCATCTCCCCCTCCCCAGTACCTCTTGTACCAAAAGGTGGAATCGCCCACCCCAGGCGCCCCACCCCCACACCCGGTCCATTTTTCTCCCTTTATGTTGCCGCCGCCCGTCTTGTACCAACTTCAACCCTCGTTCTGGGTTGACCCCTCCCCAGTACCTCTTGCTTGTTTCGTTGATTGCACTTAATAAAAGAGTTCTTTTAACCCAAAAAAAAAAAAAAAAATCCAGATCTACTTACTAATTTAGTGGTTTCCTAAAAGAGTTACAAACATATGTGAATCGAAGTAGCTCTTCTAAGTTTGGAATAATTAGCAAAACTCCCCTTTACTTTCAATATTTGGATTTAAAAGAGGTGTTTGCATTCTATGAATTTGATCCAAACAATGTAGTATAGTATATTTAATGTCTTGTATCAGCAGGTCCACACGGGACATAACACCCTCAAAATATGAAATACTTCACCATAGAAGTGGTTCAAAGTACATATTAATTCCTGAATAGAAGGACAAAATTACGATTACAACCTTTAAACGATTGAATATGACGATAGACTGCCAGAAAATCTATTCTATGGTCTATTAGGTGCCACAAAAGTATGATTGAATACGATGTCACTAAATCCTGCTCCCCGTAAACAACGAACCGGGCGAGTCAAATCTCAACTGTACAGCTTGGCTGCCAAGCGAGCTAACACTAAGGCCTTCGGACCCGGCGAATAGCTGCAAAGGCTATCAACAATGCAATGACAGTAAGTGCACACTTTGGGAAATTCCAGGTAACGAACAACCAAAAGAAAACAGACACAATAAAATCACGCCTTTTGAGTCGTTCGCTTTCACGTTCCATCTGCTCTATCCTTGATATATTTGCTTCTGTCATTGATAGAAACGCCTCTGTCTCTCTTTCCGTCTGTTCTATCCTTGATTGAGCCGCATCATAACGTCTTCTCAACTCGTTTATCAGTGGTGTCACCGCCGCTCTTTCTCTTTCCTCCTGGTCCATCTCTAGCTCTCTCTCCAAACTAGGATTTGCGGTATTCTCCAACTCTCTCTCCATCTGCTCCACCTAAAAGCTACCGCCTACTTCACTATAAACCGAGGGAGGTTTATACTTGGAACTTATAGTTTCCTAAATTCGACTACTTCCTGCAGGGTACAGTATAGCAATCTCAGTTTGATTTAGTTTAGACAATAAAAGCACATGTCACTATGCAACAACTTACTAGCTACAATATTGCAAAATCCAAAAAAGTGTTTCATCAAATGGCACACCATTCTAGGATATAATGGATTAGAATGTAGAAAAGAACAATTCCTCACCCTCAAAACTGATTCAAAACAGCTAAAGCAATCCTTTATTATGTGTAATGGCTCAACTATCTGGTTATTCATGAGGCGCACAGCTGAAAGATTAAAAATGATCATTACGGAAACACTGATGCACAAGTTCCAGAGAGTATACGCAAAACGTCACATTTACTTGAAGTTATTGGAGGACAGAGGAGGGTAAACCAAACTCTTGGCCTAGGAACTGATACAATCTCACCACATACATCAAACTACACAAAGGAAAACACAATCATTTCAATCAAAGTTTTAAAAAAAAAAAAAGTAGGCTGGAAGTCTAGAACATCGACTATAAACCATACAACAAAACTGTCTTCTCAATGAATTTTTTCTTGGTATACTGTGAAGAACTGGAAACACAATTAATTAAAAAAGGGGAAAAGGACTTGAATGCTGTAAGGAACCCAAATTCCGGAATCAAGAATTTAGTTAAAATTCGCAAATTGAGTAATCAACAAGCTATTAGATGTAACATGCTCACCAATTTCCAGCCTCACGGTCAAATTCATTATCAAATTTCCCACAATTGTTGCACAAGATTATCACAACATAACAAGAACATAACGCCATTTGGTTAATTATACACATCAGAATAGAAGTATATACATGCTCAAACACAAAGAAAAAAAAAAAGAAGGAAAGTTTCGCAAAAACAGAAAAACATTACATGTGTAGCAGCTCCCAGCAGATAGCCACAAGATTTACAGCATTTCTTCTGTTTATGTGGCGGCGCTTCCGATTCTTGCAAGATTTACAGGGTGTACATGTAATTTCTATTCACTACAGACGGTTACCACAAAAAATCAGAAAAAAATGGAAGAATGCACGATAATGGAAGATAAAACACAATTTATTCTACACAAAACACAGGTATTTTATCAGTAATATACTCAATCCAAATCTAATATGCAGGTTTTATCCTAACCGAATTTGAACGCATGTAAAAGCAAGAAATAAAATGTACTTTATCCAGAGGAAGCGAACAAAACCATACTTGAAGCATGAAGGTATAAGCTACTGGAGCATTGGAAAATCGGTTAGAAAGGAAGGTGTTTGAATTTATGCCACAACCAACATTTGGTAGTATAAAGGATGTTAATTCTTGCGAGTGGGTTCCGCCCTTTTGTTTTTTTGATTTAGGACCATTTCTATTTTCTCATTTGTTTTTTTTTCTTTCTAATTTGATTATTGATTAGGGCGTATGATGCACCGACACTTCAATCTGGACGCCGTGCATCGTGTCCGACACAAGATACGATACGACACGTTCCGACACCGTGTCCGACACGTGTCGGCTGATTAAATTAATATTATTTAAAATTTTAATATCCGACACACATCCGACGTGTTGTCAACGCACCTCCGACACGTTGTCGACGCACCTCCGACACGGCGCCGACACCTCCCGACACCCCTGAACACAATTTTTTCAATCTTTTTTTGATGAAACCTGAAAATATACAATTTCTATCTTGATTACTCTGTATTATGTTATATGTTTTTTGTTATAGACAATCGTTTTTACATTTAATTTGTAATATTTTAAAAGTCAATCATAATTTTCTTTTACTTTTGACACCGTATAGATAACAAATATCTATTTTAGGTATTGATAGAGTTTAAGTATTACATATCTTATTTTGTCTAGTTGTTTAGACTTGTACGAATATTTTTTTTTATGAATTTGAATATATATATATATATATAGATATAGATGTATATAGAGAGAGAGAGAGAGAGAGAGAGAGAGAGATATATATAGATGTTAGGCAACATTGTAACATCGTAACCCGTAATCATGTTTTGCCGCATTAGATAGAGAGAGAGAGAGAGATGTATATATAGATGTATATATGTGTGTGTATATATATTACAGTAAAACCTCTATAAATTAATATATAACGTGTCGGGGCCGTGTCGTGTCCTTAGATTTTAGAATTAGCCGTGTCGCCGTGTCCGTGTCGTGTCGTGCGGCGTGTCCGTGTCTGTGTCCGTGCAACATAGATTAGGGCATTCGTGGCGCCCTAAAAAAATAGAGTTTATCCCAAATAGTTTTCACAGCAGAGGCTTTATCCTTATTTATTTTTAGGGATATGAACGATGCATCCAGGAACTATTCACGCCCCTAAACATATTTAATTATAAAAAATGATAGGGATAAGGATAGGGATGCTGCTAGAGTAAAATAATAAATATTTAATGTCTATAAATATAGTTGTGAAGTAGAATATATATTATTTAATGGTATTTGAAATGTAATAGGGATAAAGATAGAGATATTGCTGTGAAATGTTTTGAATTGAAGTGTTGTAAAATAGGAAAATGGTGCATCTGGTGTGAATGCCCTCCCAAAAAATAGGATTATGTTTTATAATGAAAGGATCAAGTGTTTATAAATACATGAAGTTCAAATAAAAATAAAATGAAAATAAAGAAATCATCTGAAATCCATATTATACGTGGGAGATAATCGAAATTATCTAGCTCGTCCAAAGTGTTTCAGATGCAAACACAATCGCCGGTGGTCAAGAGGTGTCGGAATTATTTATAAATAAATGGTATTAATTAATTCGCCGGTACTAGATTATATATACAATGCCTCACGATAGTAAACCGCCACACTTCAATTCCATTGTCTATAGATAAATCGCATGTGAAGCGACTACTCCAAATCTAAGGTGAATTAAAGGATAAAGGGTCAGAGGCCATAAGGACAAAATAAGATACAAAATGATACAGGTACAGATACAACCTTTATACATTAATGATACAGATACAACCTTTATATCACAACCTTCCTATGTAACCTTAATCATGTAAAAAAGAAATAATGTAGGGGTAAAACTGTAAAATTCAAACATTTTAAGATATTGGATTGATTGATGATGTTAACAAACATTTTCGGATTTCACATCTCAGTCATGTATTTATATATTCATATTCTAGATTTCAGACCCATTAGAATGCGCAAACATAGACTTACACACTTAACCCTAAAATGCATCATGTATCACAAAATATTTACTGACCACCGCAGTTTTTCTTAAAGGTTGAATATGACAATCAACCATCTTGAAGGTCTATTCTTTGATTTAGAATCTTCAAAAAGTTGAACGATCCGACAGGTCGAGTCGAGTCGAGTCGAATCTCAACTGAACAGATCTCTTAGCCAAACGAGCAAACTACGACCTGCAGACGAGCGAAACACAACAACGGCGGTTACGAACAATGCAATGGCAATATGCGCAGAGTTGATGAAAATCTTTAATTGGTATGTATCTCTCTCGAACTCCTCCAACCTCGATTGTAATGTTACCATCTTAGAACGTGCTGTTTCCATCACTCTTTCCCTCCTCTCTAACTCAGATTCCGTCTCATCTAAAAGTCTTTCCAACTCGATTATCTCTGATATCGTTTCCATCAGGTCCCATTGTTCTAATCTAGCAGTAGTAGTCCCTCCCTCTCTCATTAGCTCCTCCACCTGAGCTACCAACTCATCTGATATAGGCTGAGGATAGTGGAAAAGATGACACATTTTACTGTTTTTCAGATTATCACTTTTCTTGATCAGCAAATGCCTTCAGATTGTCTCAATACTCCAATCTTCTGGCACAACAAATAGTAAAAGAGATACGACATCAATCAACAATCAAAATTGCAGGCTTCAACAACAGTTAGGATTGAAATTCAACAAGATGTTTAAGGGATTCATAGTTTGTTACATACAGAAAATAAATTTCAAACATGAGGGACTGTAAATTTGTCCTAGAAAACAATCAACCGAACAATGCCTAAACTAATACACACACCAGGATCATGCCCATATGGTTTTGTATTCAATGTAAGGGGTTAATCATTATGCACTCATTAAAAGAACCTATCAATCTTCATCCATGATAGTTGTAAACATCTTCATAGATACATATACATGCAGTGAAAACTTATATTATTCCCAAATTCGACTACTTTCTAGTACACTATCGTGAAATCTAAAGTTTGATTTCGCAACTAAAAACACGTGTTGGTGTTGCTATCAGAGTACTTCTAAACTACAATATCACAAAATCCAGATGGTTTCATCAATTCCACACCATTTTAGATATAATGGAATTGGAATTGGAATGTAGAAATGTATGAATCTATCTAGGAAAGGAACTGGAGAAACAATTCCTCATCCTCAAACTGATTCAAGACGCCTAAAGCAATCCTTTATTATGTCCCCCTGTCTGAACCAGACAGTATATTTGCAATTGCTCCACTGTCTGGTTATTCATGAGGCAGCTAATATGTAAATGAAGGAACCACGGATGCACAAATAGAGGTAAACCATATTACACTCAAGCTCTTGGCCTAGAAACCATTTTTTTTTTCCAGTTTCCACTATAATAAGCCATTTATGAAATTCCTACAGTTATTTTCACACGAAATTCCTAGAGAAGGCACCATATCCAATTCAAAATCCCACCACAAACATCAAGCCACATTAGGATTTAGGAACAACAACCATTTCAATCAAAGCTAAAAAAAACTGTAGACTGGAACATTTTAAATCGTCTATAAACCTAACCACAAAACCGTCTTCTCAATGATTTTTTTTGGTATATTATGAACTATGAAGAAACAGAAAATAAGGTAATCAAAGGGGGAAAAGGGGGAAAGGACTTTAAAGAACCCAAATTCTAGAAATCAAGAATTTGTTCCTAACTGCCTTTCCTGATTCTTGTGGGGTTTTTTTCGCACATTTGATTCTCAACATCACCGCAAAAGAACAAGAACATTACGGCATTCATCTAATCATACGCATCAGAACAGAAGAATAACACAAAAATAGAAAAGCTAAACCGAAAGAAAGAAAGAAAAAAAGGCATTACTTGTGTCACAGCTCGCAGCAGATAGCCAAGATTTACAGCTACGCCTTCCAATTCTCGCGCACTGGGTCTGGGTGTGCGTGAAATATCTACTTATTCAAAATTCAGCGTTTCTATTCACTGCAGACGGTAAAAAGTGAGAGAAGGTAAGATAATGGAAGAACTTAAGTGATAAAACAAGCTTTATTCCACACAAAATAAGGTTTTTACTCAATCCAAATCCAGAATGCAGCTTATATCACTAACCTAATTTGAATGTAAGCGAGAAATAAAATGTACCTGAGAATCGAACAAGCCGTACATGAAGCCTGAAGGTGTAAGAGCAGTGGAAAATTGGTTTGAGGTGAAGGTGTTTGAATTTATGCCACAACCAATATTTGGGGTTTCTTGCTGAAGGGGCTGTCTGTGCTTGGGCCGCCCTTTTGTTTCATAGATTTAGGGCCATTTCTCAAAATTGAACCTCCAAATTTGATATTTTCTGATTAAAATTAGGTTAAGAGTATTATCGCTTATATCATATCATAATGTAAAAGGCTTTCGACATCAGTAGTTTTATGGTGGTTCAGGACAACCATGTCAGAGTTGTTACTCCAATAGAAATTTTAAAAGAAGGCCAAAATTGTAAAATTATGGCATTTATATTTTACACGGTCGAGCTCCGCATGTTGTCCTAATTTCGTATTGATCCTGGATCACCAAATCATATTTGGTCTAGGACAAGGATAAAATTTGCGTTTTGCCATACGGAATTTAGAAGAGTTCTGCTTACATTCTCCGTTAAAATGATAGTAGTATATTTTTCTTGTTGTCGCATATTCATATAATTTCTCATATTTTAATGAGTGTCCATAAGTTTTGTAACTCTCTCTTAACTTTTTCTATGCTCTCTCTACAATTATATGCCGGCCCTTCTTGTTTCCCCTTTTTCCAGCGCAGGTTGCCGAAAGGCGTCAGTGCTGAATGTCCTTTTTAGCTTTCTTTTGTTCATATTGTCTCTTTCAAGTTGTTTTCTTTCTGTTGTTTCCTCTTAAATAATTGCAGATTTAAAGCTATCTCTTTTGAATTTCCAACCATGGTGGCGGCGGTTTTGGCCGGTGACTGCCTTCTTCTCTGCTCCTTTGAGATCTGAAGGTTCTTCAGACAGCTTTTGGTTGTGGAAATTTCCTCTGTCTTGAAGAACGGTTAGCCGGCCGGAGGTGATGCTTTCATGGTGGTTCGCCGGATTATGTCAATAAAGGTCGGTTTCAAGATGTGAATGTCAATGCTTGTCGATGGAGGAAAGGTTTGTGTGGTTTCGTCTTGTATTCTGTCTACTGAGCCGTTGTCGTAGGATTTTGGTCTCATCTCCCCCTCGCCGCCGATTTGGGTTGTTGGTGGGGATGATAGAGCGGTTCTTGCTTACCTGTCGGGTGATGCTGGCGTTGGTAATTTTAGGATAGTTGTTTTCTTTTTTTGTATTTGTGGTTTGTTTGTAGATCCCGGGTGGCCTTGGTACTCATCGGGCTTGTCGGTCGTTACGGTTGCTACTGGGTGGTGGTGGTGGTTGTGGTTTTTCGAGTTAATTGGTTATGAACATCCGTATTATATCGGATTGTTTCCATTTTCGTCTTTTACCAAATCAAGTTCTCTTAACGAGACTATATTTGATCATATTGGGGTTCTCCCAATCTTTTTTATTTCTTTAATGTTGTTGTGTCCAGTAGTGTGTTGGTGGTGATCCGACGGTTGTTCGGTGGTGTTTCAGAGGTTGTCCGATTGTAATTTTGTTGGTTTTTTAATAAATTTCCTTTCGTTTCGTAAAAATAAAAATTGAGTGTCCATAAAATTACACGTTAAATTTTATCATATGATACAATGGGTTCTCTCTTTCTTCTCATTGTAAGAACCAATTTGATGGAGCAAAAACTCAATATGTGAATCCATAAATCAATATACTATACTATGAAGACGGTGGAAGGGTGTTAATTTTTTTGTTTCCGAAGAAAAGGATTATTATAAAAAACAGTACACCACGTGTATCGTACAACGGAGGCAAAAATGCTTAACAAGTAAAATCTAAACAACAGTCTCATCAAGAGAAACAATAGATTTAGTGGAGGTGTTATTAACTATAGGAGAAATATTTGGATTCAAAATTGCAAGTATTTGTAGTAGACATTTGAATATCATCTGCAATTCTCTTGGCATCCATTGAAGCACCAAGCAAGCCAAGTTTAGTGAACCCCACGGCATATAGCCCACTTTCACCTTTCCATCCATTTGGAAATGCTCTTTCTGGTAATCCATCTTTCTCCGAGAACATTTCCTTGTCCTGCATATATATATGCCATGGTTTTGAATTAATCAAGAAAAGTTCGATTATTATTAGTCTCCTACCGACACAACGAAATGCCACGAGTGATACAATATATGTAGCAAGTGTGTCGAGGTATCGGTAATGCTAGTTGCACAATAGAATGATCGAAATAAATGAGCACAACACACTTTTATATCATTGATAATGATGAGACTTGGATCATTTATTAGGACCTAAACTATGATGTAAAAGTGTGAAGAGGTTATGTTATATGTGTTTGAAATATTTAATATGTTAATTGTCCACGTCCTCGAGAACTGAAACTTGAGGGAGAGATGATAATTCTAGCTCTTAATTCACCATGATATCATACCAGATGTCATGAGTTCAAAACTTCTATGTCAACATTGTATTCTCATTTACACTTTACAAGTCTTTGTCCTTTTTGTTGTCTTCATGTGTCATATCGGTCCAGACTTGTTATTGATGGGCGTTTTAAAGTTTTAATATGTTAATTATCTACATTATAACAACCTATATCTTTTTTTTTTTTTGATAGGTGGTAATTCAACAATTTTCTGTGAAACCAGTATTACTCATCACTGTATTGCAGGGACACAGGGCACATAGCAAAGCATCGCCAACAGCCATTGCTACGCTCCACGGTACGTGTTTTAAAATGATTTCGCTATGTACGCTCGTTGTGATATTTCGTAACGACAACAACATTCTTGATTATATTTAAAGCGGGTATATAGCTACCTTTAACCAAGAAGGCACGTTGCTTTTGTAGCCGGTTGCTAAGATGATTGCATCAAACTTTTCTATTTTTCCATTCACAAATTCCACATTGTGGCTTCCTCCCAGTCTTCGAATTCCAGGACTTACCTGATCGATCGATACAAAAAGAAAGGAAAGCAATCTAATATAATCACATATGCAAAGAGTGTGTTGTGTTACTCATTGTAACACAACCATTACGGTAATAGTATCGCCATTTCCATATGCCATGAATACATGACATATGGAACTAGGTCCCCGATTTGTACAGGGTGGCCCTGCAACTAAAAACTAGACAAGGAGTAGTACCTTAATGTGACCAGTTTTAATAATAGCAAGAGTCCCAACATCCAAGACCGGTGTCTTTCCGGACAGATTCTTGACTTCAAGGGGTCCCTTTAGAGGTCGATTTAGACTATATTTTGCAGTGTCTCCCATCATTATCTTTGATATTATCAACAAAAAACGATCCACAAGATAAATGGGCAGCCACTTTATTAGCAACATTGACAATCCAAAAGTTGATTTTCCTAGCATGTCTCTAGGTAGGACGTGCACCTGAAATTTTCACCCACCACCTTATGATTTTATAAAGAAAAACAAAAACTCGTTATCAAAAAAGAAAATGAAATGTTGTATGATCTTTTGCTAAATCGTATCTGATGTAACGATAATATTCAGTGCGTAACTAGTTACATGCAATTAGATGCTTGATTTAATGGAGGTAGATTTAAAATATGTTAGTTCGTACAAGATCTATCAATTTAAATGTCTATAATTAACGTGCCTAGAATACTTGGAGTTTAATCAATCATTATTTTGTGACTCTTATTTGATCAGAATAATGTGTTTTGTAAAATGATGCACAATATATAAACGGAAAGCAAAGCAAAGTAGAAGGAAAAAAACAAAAGTGCCAAATCTCATAGAATGTGTTGGTGGTCATTGTCACACTTAAAATTCATTTGATTAATGAGAACACAACTTTTAACATGTGAAAAACCAAGAAATTTAAATTTTGGTGTTTTCTTCTTCTTCTTCTTTTTTTTTTTTTTTTTTTTTTTTTTTTTTTGTGAAAGTTTTTCCTTCTGTGATGGTGAATCCCATAAAGATGGAGACTTAAATCTAATTGCTCCATTCAAATTGTATAATTAATGAAAAAGATCTCAAGGGCCCAATTTAAGTTGTTATGGGATTTGCTTTTGTAAGCAAAAATGATAACATTATAATATGTGTTACTACAAATCATACATTGGTCAACGGTTTACAAGAATCCAATGAGTCGACACAAATATCATTTGACCATCAAACTCGATCTTTATCTTAATAGATAGATTAGAAATTGACACATTAATACATACAATCTATCTTAAGTGTTCATTGAGTTTAGTTGCTATGACAAGTGTCCATTAACTTTTCTAAAACCTTAATGTTGAGTCGGGATTCTTTTAAATACTAGTCTTAAGTGATCTTAAGTACAAATGATTTAACCACACCAAAATAGAGGCGGACCCATATAGCCCAGGAGGCATGACTCTCACTCAAATTTTCATATGAATTTACTAATAAACCTCTCTAATAATATTAAAAACTGTGTATATTATTTCAGACAATATTTCCTACGACTATCCATTTACTTCAATGCATTGTTAACTAACCTTATGGTCCTTGTTTCAAAACCCGTTAACTGAACACTGACCAAAATGTAAAAACTCAAGTATAATGAAAAAAAATATAACGTGTGGTGCATTGGAAAAAAAAAAAAAAAAAAAAAAAAAACATATGAAAACATGATTTATAATCAAGAATAATGGTGTTCTTACCGTATCTCTAACAACAAGAGTAGGCCGAGCATGATGAACATGAAGATCCAAGCAAACCTCCATTCCTGAATTCCCACATCCAACCACCAACACTTTTTTATCCTTAAATACACCTCCACTTTTGTACCCACTCGTGTGCATTATAGGCCCTTTAAACTCCTCCGCCCCATCTATCTCCGGCACCACCGCTTCCCCATTTTCTCCGGTGGCCACAATCAGCCACCTGCTAACATATTCCGTCCTCTTCTTCTCCTTCTCTTTCATCCCTTCTGTCCTAACCCTCCAAAATCCGATTTTTAAGTCAAACTCTGCACACACCACTGTCTGGTTAAACACTGGACTTATGTCGAACACCTTGGCGTATGCAACTAAGTAATCAATGAATTGTTGTTTGGAAGGGTAAGTTGGGAAATCCTCAGGGAAGGGCAAAAGAGGAAGCTCACAGAATTGCTTGGGCAAATGAAGTTTGAGACGATCATATGTTTTGAGCTGCCATAATGATGCTATGCAATGTGATTTCTCTAGAATTACACTTGGGATTCCTTTTTGTTTCAAACACGCCGCCACAGCTAGACCCGATGGCCCGGCTCCGACGATAATTGGCCCGGTCGGAATGCATACAAACTGTGTGGAATGCACATAGTGATCATGGGTTCTTTTTCCTTCCATTTCTCTTAAGTAATCCATGTACTTTCTTTATAAAAAAAAAAAAAAAAAAAGGAAAATATAATCTTGATATATGTTTTGGAAAATTGGAGAGGAAGATTATTAAGTGATTTATGAAAATTAAGAATTACTCCCTTTTGTGTTCTTTCAAGTTTGGAGCTTGAATAGGAGTTCGGGCCCTGCATGTATATTTATACGAGAGACTTTATGATGCAACGGTTGTAAGAAGGTTGTATCAAGTGGCATACATTAGAGCCTTTCATTTTTACTCTCTTTCACATAATACACTTTTATCGTGTGTGAGAGGTTAGAAATGAATGGTTGTAATGTATGCGACTTGGTACAACCTTGCTACAACGGTTGTATTATAAAATTTGTCATATTTATATGTAGTATAACATTAGATGGGGAATAATAATGACATGCATTAATTGTGCAAAAATATATTATGTTATTAACTAAAATTTGTTGTAGATTACTTATGAATGTGTGATTATTATTATTATTATTATTATTTAGAATATGTGCCTACGGTGCCGGCCCTAGGCCCGGGCAAGATGGACAACCGACCCAAACCCAGTGTCATAGTTATATGTTTTACAATTGTACTAGTTTATATAACCAGGCCGAAAAATAGTAGTACTTGTAACAATAATGCACGATGGTGTAGTAATGCAACAATGGTTATTTTTCCTTGTTGATACAGTTTCGAATCTTGGCAATTACATTTTTTTTAATATATGTTGTAACTGAAAGGCCGAAACACTATCAGCCGTTAATGATTCACGTTTATCTGCATAGGCTTAATTTATTTTTTTACCCCTTTAAAACAAAAAAGGAAAATAGCCTTGTCAAGAGGGGCCTTATTTTAATCTTTCTCCGGACGCACTAAATGTTAAGAACGGCTATGTGTGGTATATAAATGGGACATATGCAATGAATGTTGGAGAGTGTTTTATGTGGAGAAGCAGAAAGCCATTAAAGATAATGAATGATTAATAAGGACATTATTAAGGGAAAAAAAAAGAGTAAGATTAGATTTCATTGGGTAATTAAAGAGTAAACAAGTACCGAAAGATGTAAAACATACGGTAAATGATTTATTTAGTTGAAACCAAAGTCAAGTTTATAATTTAGAGACAGATTTAATACGCGTGGGGTAATTAAGTAAAGTGATCTTATTACCTTAATAGAGATAATTAAGATCTATGATTACTTTAAACAGATACTCCATCATTTAGACAGATTCAATGTCAACATTGATGAGGCATTGCCCTCCCCTCCTTGTTGGCCATGGATGCAGGCCAGACCATTGTCTTAGGCCTACCAATAGGCAGGGCCTCATGTACATTTATTATTAATAATAACAACAACGAAAGTAAAAAGTTCTCAAGCCTCATATAAAAAAGTTTCTCAAAAAAATTAAATAAAATAAAATAAAATCTAACAGACTCCAAGTGTCCCAGCCCACTGATTGCTGCCTACCTAGGCCTAATGTCATTGTGTGGAAGGAAAAAAAATATCATGCCCAAACACCCAGCCAACACAAAAGGGGTTATCATGGGTTGGTTTGGATTGGTTCGGTCTGGTTTTGAAAAAGTCTGGTCGGTTTCAGGCACTATAATTTGTTCTCCAAACTAAACCAAAACGAAATCAACCCAATGGTTTAGTTCGAATTGGTTTCGGTTTAGATTTGGTTGGTTTCGATTAACAATCCTAATCTTGAAAAAAATATATGATAAAACCAACCATTTTTTACATAAACTCTAAATAGCTACATCCATACTAAAATAAATCACAAACCAAAGGTTTGGTCACATATTTTACATCAATGGCAAAAGACAATTGAATTCTACATTCAGCTGTCAATACGCTGTCATAATTGATAGTTCTATACTTCAATTACATACTTTAATCACAACAAAATGATAAAAAAAAAAAAATAATAATAATAATAAAAAACACAACTTAAAACACCTAACAACACATTACATAGTTCAGCTATAATCAATGTTCTGTAGTTGCATACTTACATACATGCATTTACTGAATTACATCAAAAGAACAAAAGGCCGAACGTTGGCACAACCAAATAATCAAAACACCATGAGCATCGTCCAACCAAAACAACATAGAATACCACAACAAAAACAAGCATCCAATCCAACTCCAACAGCAACCAACAAAACCTACAACCTCCAGCCAACACTTTCTTTAGAGATGTGCGAGATGGACGGAGGAGGCGGAAGCTTTGGCTGCGGTAAGGTTTAAGTTTAAGGTGAACGACAATGAACGTGAACGAGGGTCAAGTCAATTGGCTTAAGATGGACTAAACTCAAAATGGTTTGTTGTGGGCTATTGTACTAAATGGTGTGGCCCGAAAGTCCGAGACTACTAGATTATTACATGATGGGTTATATTGGGTTGGTTGGGTATATTATATTTAATCTATAAAACATTCGGTTTGGGTTCGGGTTGGATTGGGAGTACTTAAAAATATCCGAAACCAACCCAATGCAATTCGGTTTGGTTCCAAACCAAACCAATTCATTTGGTTTGTTATTGGTTTGGTTAATTTCAGAGTGGTTTGGGTTGGTTTACGGTTTGGTTTGGTTTTCTGGTTATTTTGCTCAGCCCTAACCAAGTGTTCAAGAGGGACAACCAAATGTAGGATCTAAAGAAACCAAACAACCAACTGGTCCCACCCCGGAGAGGCCATTTGGGCCTTGGATGATAGCCACAAATCGCAAAAGGAGACCCAACACGGGGCAGAGAATGAGGGGAGATAGACAAGAATACAGAAATTAGAATATACAACAGCAGGAGGCCCCAATGGCAATGATGGGCAAACGCAAGGTAGGTTTGATATTAGAGGCAGACAAGACATGAGCACATGATCGAGATTTAATGTTTTATACGAGGTTGAAGTATAGGAAGATCTACATGATCAGGTGAAATACCCGTATAGGGTTAGGGAATTGCAAGAATTAATGAAAGAAGCAAGCTCAACCTTCAAGGAACCCACAATTTCGTTACTATCCAAAGATAACCCCCCACCACAGAAACAATCAAAATCCTCTGACATAGAGATAGAGACCTCAGCTGCAAAAGACCCCACTCATGATTCATCTAAACGCAAGCCATCCAATTGGGGGTATAAATGTCTCTAGCATGAGAAATATGATAGGGAAATGTGAATTAGTGGAAATTCAATTTCAAGGGCCTCAATTTACATGGATGGGGGGCCCTATAAGGGTGTTCACATTCTTGAGAGGCTAGACCAGGCTTGGTGTATATTTAATTGGTTGTCTCTCTTTCTAGATGTTACTTTAACACATATGGCTCAAACAGAATCTGACCATAGTCCACTCCTCCTCTGTTTGGAACAAAGAATGAAAACCTTTAAAATCCATCCTCTTATGATCTTCCAAAATGCATGATTTGAGCATTCAGAGTTTGCTACATTTGTGGAAGAGAATTGGGATCAACATGAGTTAGACTTTGGTATAGCAGCTAAAAAATTCATGACCAGAGCTACCCAGTGGAATAAATCAGTGTTTGGCAACAAGATCAGGAGAAAGTCCACATGTATGAAATGTTTATCAGGTATACAAGAAGCTTGGCAAAACACCCATCCCACCATCTTACCTCTCTAGAAAAGGACTTGAAAGAGGAACACAACGACATTCTGATTCAGGAAGAAATATATTAGCACCAAAAATCCCATTTGGAGTGGCTTGTTGAAGGAGAGCGAAATACTCATTTTTACCATCTCACCACCCTCAAGAGGAAACAGAAAAATAGAGTATCCACCCTAAAAAAGTAGATGGAACCTGGAGCATAGATGACAAAAAGGTGCAGAACATGATGAGGGACTTCTACATTAACCTCTATTCAAGGGAATATGAACACCACAGATGCCATTGTCACCTCTATATACCTATTCTTATCCATTGTGACCTTCAGCATCTAAATAGGAAGATCTGTGAAAAGGAGATTGAAGATGAGTGTTTTGAAATGGGGACTTATAAGGTGGCTGGCCCTGATGGCCTACCTCCGATCTTCTTTAAGAAGTGTTGGAGGACTGTAGCAAAATCAGTTGTTGAATTTGCGACGCTTTTGAGACAGCAAGCTTCCCTGCAAATCTTAATAAGGTGCTCATCACCTTAATACTAAGAGTGGAATGTCCAAAAACTCCTAGCTAGTTCAGACCTATAGCACTAGCCAATGTTATTGCCAAGACTGTGACTAAAGTGCTAGGAATCCGACTGCAAGGCATTATTGGAAAACTTGTTAGCACTACTCAAAGTGCGTTCAATCCAGGTAAAGGAAGTGCAGAAAATATCACTTTGGCACAATAAATTATTCATACCCTTGAGAACAGAGAAGAAGGGAAAGAAAGGCTATATGGCAATCAAAGTAGACCTAGAAAAAGCCTACGACCGTGTTACTTGGACTTTTCTGAAGAACATCATAAATTCCATTAGGCTATCAGAACATTTGCAGCAACTCCTCATGCACTATATCACCTCCTCAAGGCTCTTAGTTCTCTGGAATGGGGAGAAATTGGAACCTTTCAGTCCTAGCAGGTGGCTGAGGCAGGGATACCCCATTGCTCCCTACATTTTTGTCCTTTGTATGTAAATACTTAGCATAAAAAACAATAGTGTTGTTGATCGGGGGGCTTGGAAACCAGTCAAGATATCCGGGCAAGGCCCTCCAATCTCACACTTTTTTTGTGTTTGCAAATGATCTTCTTTTATTTGGAGAAGCCACTGAACAGCAAGCAAAGGTAATAGAAGAAGTCCTCATCCAGTCTGTAGTTGTACTGGACAAAAATTCAGCACAACAAAGTCCAAATTTCACACATCTAAAAATGTGAGGAACACTGCTATCACAGTTATTGCTCAAACCTTGAACATGAGCCGCACAACTGATCTTGGCAGGTACACGGGACTCTCACTTATACATGGGAGACTGAAAATCTCACATTTTAGATTCCTTGAGAACAAGATGAGGGCAAAGTTAGCTACCTGGAAATCAAAAACTCTCCCCAAAGCTGGTAAATGTGTTTTAATACAAAGCTCCCTAGCTACTCAGCCATACCATTGTTAAGGGTGATTTTATACGATTTATTCCGTTATATTTTATAATGATTTCCTCCATATTTGTATAATTTGCATAGAAAATGAGCGTTTAATTGGTTTATTGAGCAAGTGAGGTTTTAAATGGTTTATTCGCAAAATTAGTTGAATTATGCGTTTTATTGTTGATTTGATGATTTCATGTTTATTTCGATATTATTACATTTTGCGATGTTTTTGATGTCATGTAGATGCAATTCTCGACCCAAAGAATGATCAAATGAAGATCAAGTTCGAATTATATGATAGAGAGGAGATAAAGTTGGAATTTGATAAAGGATAGAGAAGGAAGGAAAGGATAAAGATGAAGAAATCAAGTTGTTGATCCAGCTGAACTGGCGTCCAAGTCCCGTCCAGGATGGACGGGCGTCTGATCATCCAAACGAGCGTCCATGAAGGTGACTTGATTCAGGATAGACGGATATTTTCATGGACGAGCGTCTAGAATAGTGAACGGGCGTCCAACAAGACGGACGGGCGTCCTTAAGCCGACATCAGCACAGCCGCCTCAGTTTTCTATAAATATCAGCGCGTATTTCAACCCTAATCATACATTATTGAGACCTATTGATACACAATCATTAGGAGAAAACCCTAGGCGGCCCCAGCCCCCTTAGGGGAGGTTGGGGTTGCGATTTTTCTTGTTTTTATATTCGTTTTTTCTATTTCTGTTTGTTTGCCATGCGATGCGAAGCTCGCAACATGAACGACTTTGTGAGATCGTTTATTTCACTTTCTTTTATTTCTTTTCCTTTGAATAATTTTATGAATGATTTCAATTTAAAGCTTGTTTCTTTTCCATGATTATATGTTTATGCAACGTATATCGAGAGATTGTTGTTATTGATGTTTACCGTATGACGAGAGTCGGTGTAAACGCTAGATCACCATAGGAAAGAATAGATCTTTTTAACCTAAAAATACGAGAGTAGATAGGTTAGAATATCTAGATTGTTAGATCTAATAAATCTTGCACCTTGGTTTGAAAACGTTAATCTTTAAGATCGAGAGATAAAAGATTGATAGGCGAATTATCTACGAGAGTAGGAATTCATACTTTTGAGAGGTGAATCACATCTTTGATTAAATCTTCATAAGATAATCTAGGCGGAAATTAAGGGTTGCGGGATGGTGGATCATGGTTTGTTCTATGTTGATTTGCTTCGACATTATCATGTTCGTTAGTTTTATTGTTTTCCTAGTTATAGTTTTATTTACTTTTGTTCGCAACGATGTTTTCCTGGCTTTGGGCTGACAATCCTCTGTCCATTTTATTTTATCGTTTTTAGTTGTGTTTTAGTAGTAACAAATTAGAAGAATTAATAAACTAGATTAAACAACCTCGATTCCCTGAGATCGACTCCGGTATTAATCGCTATACTACGATCCCTACACATGGGGAATACCGGATTTATAAATTTATTACTTGTTTATTTTTTCATTAGATAAAATCCGAGACAACCATTAGTCATTCCCTCCAACCCCCCCCCCCCCCCCCCCCCCCAGGCTCTATTCTCACAACTCTCTGGGACCAACAATACGTTAGAAACACGAGGTTGAAATTGTATTTTGTAGGTATGTTTTCGTAAAAAAAGAAACCTTCGAACTAAAAATGTCTCTTCCGAAAAAATCGTCTAAGGCCTCGAAAAATTCAGGACCCCCGTTTGGATGGGTACTTGATACGTCGTATGTTTAAATGTCTTCGTGAGGATATATATCACAACTCAACTTTCATTTCACATCCTTTGAACTCCCCTCTCAGTCTCATATTGAAGTTTAATAGATTTAAACGTAAGATTTCATCCGCACAAATATTAAATGTGCATGAAGTACAAAGAAGTTATTTGTTTGATTATTGCTCCATCACCAAACTTGTTGGTTTAAGTTAATGGTACTTAACTTTTGTAACTTTAATATTATAAAAAAAAGCTTTTGTAACTTTAGGTATAAGTCCTCTCAAAAAAAAAAAAAAAAAAAAAAAAAAAAAAAAAAAACTTTAGGTATAAGTTCAAATGCTATAAAGTTGTATAATATTTAATTACTAGTGGTGCCTTGTCAAAGTTATTATATATATGCTTTATTATGGTTTTCAGTGTCACACTATGCATTGTGTAGGCTTAATTTTCTTTTTTCATGAGTTGGGTTGGGCTTTTGAAATCAAAATAAAAAAACACAAAAATAAAAATAAAATAAAATTGGTTTCTATCGGCATCACGTATTTATCATCGATATCTGTTTTATTATTACTTTTCATTTACTTCTGGCGCTACACATTTATATTTTCATTCACTTTTGACACCACTCTAGGAACATCAGTGTCACTAACGTTTCTTTTCGGTAATGACGTCGGTGGACTGTTGTTTTTCACCGTGACACTTTTATAACTATATATAATGTCAGTGCCACTAACGTTGTTATCGAAAACCAACGCCAGTGACAGTGACATTATTATTGAAAACTAGCGTCAGTGTCACTGACGTTATTTTGCACAAAAATAATCGTGATGTTCAAAGTATTTTTTTGGGTGCCGAAAGTAATTGTAATGTCATCCGTAAAACTGTGGTGCCAATACAAGCCGTCAAAGTAAAATGACAAAGGTCAATAAAGTAAATAACAACGAAGATGATTTTTGTTTCCTTTAAACAAACAAAGTAATTAAACGTAGAAATAGATTTGGCATAGATCTTTGCATATATATGTAGAAGGGGTATAGATCTTTGTTTGATCACGAGATAGTGTTAGGTGTAAACTTTTCTTAAAGCTTGAAGTTTTGTTAAATTTAAGAAATTTTATACAATAATGTTTTTATATAGTCGCGTCGATTCCCTATTTCCTTGTAATTATAAAATCTCTGCCATTTTTCCTTTACAAAAAACACGACAAAATTTCTTGGCTAAAAGGCTTGAGATCACATGTCTAAGATATGTGTTTAATTTTAATGTTTATGTAAAAAATACGTCGTTTCATATCTGTTTTAATTTTTGAATAAAATTTAAGAATTTCAAAAATACAAACCACAAAACACACATGAAACGGCGAAATTTTTACATAGACACCAAAATTAGACACACATCTTAAAAATGTGATCTCAAAGCCTGGCTAAAAAAACCCACTAGTCTAATTGTTTTATTTTATTTAGCTAAAATATCCACGCTTAAATTTTTGTAACGAAAGAGACAAACTACATTGCTACCATGTTAGAATTCAGAATCGTAGAAAAAACTATGAAATTACAGGGAAATGCGGTTATATCTAATATTGAAAAAATTGTTGAACCATTCACAATCAAAAAGTAACCGACGAAGAAATTTTATTGCATAGAGAAAATTCATACATAATTCTTGGAATATTCATTGGAATTCACTACACAAAACTCATAAAGATTCTCCAGTGCCGCAGAGAATATTCATTGGAATTTTTCATGCCAAATCTCCCCAAGACTTTCCCAACATAAGTCTTTTAATTGAGGTATAACTTATCATATTCACGATCCCTTCTGATCTTCATGCCAATAATTTTCTTGGCTGCTCCTAAATTTTTCAGTTTTGAATTCACTACACAACAATGTTTTCAAAACGTAATATCTGACAGATTCTTGGCAGCAAATAACACGTCATCAACATTAATTACTAATACTCACTTACATTTATAACAAGTCCACTAAGATCTAGAGTTGCTTGGTCGGAGCTCCATCATCAAAAAAAAGTTCTCTTTGCTTTTTTTGAAAAAAAAAATTATTCCAAACTTTTTAACAGTCGTAGATTCTAAAGACTAAAGTTAATTTTTTCTTTGGTGATTGACGAAAATAATATTTTGGTAAAAGCGCAATTTGACTTGCCTTTATTGCCACACACCCAAAAAAAATAAAAAATTGTTAGGTCTTCTAACCTTTGAAATTGAGATTTTTCCTAATTTCTTTGTTATAGTGTTTTATTATATGGTGTTGTTTTGATTTTGCTTTTTTTTTTTTCTTTCAAAAAAGAAAGGTGTTTATTCTTTCTTTTAAGGGGGTTATTATGGTAGAATTAAGATAGTAATTTTATTTCACATATTTCAGTTTGATAATATAGTATACTTAAAAAAGAAAGACTATTAAAAGGGACAAAAAAACATTTATAAAATTATCAAAAAGTACATCATATGCTCAAAGACAATAATACTCCCTTAAATCATTTCTTTTAAAACAAAAATGCTCCTCAGGGCCGGCCCTCGCTTGTATTAGGCTGAAAAACTGCCAAAGCTCTCCCGACCGCGCTTTTAGTTGAAATTGTTTTTTTTAAACATACTTATTGTTAGATATTTTTTCATAAATAAATATTTTGGTTATCGTTTGCTACGAGTTGCCGTACGAATTAATGTTATCGCAACGAAACGGGGTTCGACCTAAATCAATGCATGCATCAGTTCATGCATCAGTTCATGAAGGGATATGCATTTTCAGATACACGCATTTTCGAACTGATATGTACTTACCATTTTGTGTAAGGGTTGCATGCTTTCATCCGGTGTAAGGAGTACATCCATTCGTTTATGGGGTACTTGCAACCTATAAAAGACATAAGTATGAAGACGAAAATCCATAAATTTGACAACATCATTAGAAAAACTTTGGGTGTTCTCGGGTTTGATTCAAACAAGTCATTTGTTTGAATCAAACACCCCTATCGATCCCGAAAGAGATTTTCATTTGATCCCTTAGTGACAAATGATCGTGTTGGACAAAACATCTCTTAAAAGACAACGTTATTAACGTGCGCTTGGAGTTTCTAATTCTCTCGTCAAATCCTAAGTACTACATTTTTTCCAACACTTATCGCATTTTTAACATCCGTATATGCAAAAAATTAATAAAACTTGTTTGTATATATCTATTTTTTTGGGTCGAAGTAATTTTTTTTTATTAGGGGCGCTTTATCAATTAGAATAAAAACAAATTTGGGCGCTCTACCAAAAAAAGAAAATTAACATATTTTTTTAGGTTGGATCGGATTAAATCTACACGATTTTTTTTTTCTTTTAACATAACGTATCTTGTTGGGCCTCCCGACGAACCGGTTGGCCCAAGACCCGGGTCTCGAAGGCGCTTGGGAGGGCCGGCCCTGCTGCTCCTTGCACGTCAGTGAGTTGCCCACGTTCAGTGCTTTATATATATATATATATATATATATATATATATATATATATATATATACACGAAGCAATTTAGCCCGTTTCCCCCTCAATTACCCGACCCAAACCCGGTTACGAAATAAATAATATTAATAAAAAAACAAAAAAAACAGCCGATTTAAAAAAAAAACCTGCCGATTTAAACAAACAAACAGATAAAGATGCCGATTTAAACAACAACAACAAAAAAAAAAAAAAAAAACTGCCGATAATCACGCAGATCTGATTGCTTTGAGTTTGTTCTGGAGATATCGCAGAGCAACAAATCAAGATCGTCCCTTACCTCTTTCACCTATACAATCCAATCCTCCCTAACCACTTCATTTTACCTCAAATTTCAAATCTATTATTAAGCCTTTCAGGATATAATTCCAACAAATCTCCAGTTCTCTTCATGGGCTTCATCGATTTGCATTTTAGGGTATGGATGAGCCTTTACGATTTCTTTTTGGGTGTTTTCTCCTACTCATGAGCTTTAATATTTTTGTTTGGTTTCTTCTAAATGTTTTTTATAGACTCAGATTTCTTTTACATTTCTCTTCTTCTCTCAGATGCCTAATGACTTCATGAGATTTGAATGCGTCTTTTTGTCAGGTTGAGAATAGAGGGTCAAGCTTGGAAATTCATAAAAGGTGGGTAGAAGAACCAGCAACGCCGTGAAAGGTATGATCCATTCACAATCTTTGCCATATTGTTGTAGAAAAAAAAAAAGTTATATTATTGTGCTATCTTTTCCGTAAAGGGAAAAAAAAAAAAAAAAAAAACAAAACAAAAACAAAACCACTTCATTCTATACTCTTCATAGATGTTCTATGTTTCTTCTAATTTTAGATGGTTGTCATGTTTTCTTATAATTGTATGGAGTTTGCTGCAATTTGTTGTTTGTTGCTAATGGACTCATTTTCAAGCTTGTGGTTATCCTTCTTCGGATTCGCAGGTTGTTCCTGGATTTGACATGGAGTTCTACGCAAAACAGATCCAAGATACACATTGCATTGAAGCACTTGCCTGTTGATAATCCATTTTTTCAATTTGGTGATTCATTCATACTTGATACATTTATATGCAGGGCCTACATCTTTGCAACATGCATGAACTTTTCTTTTCCTTTCTGCAGGTGCATGTGTCAAAGCTCTTTGAAGTTGTTACAACTTGGCAAGGTTAATTACGATCCTTCTTTTCGAGACCAAATTTCTCAAAAGTTGTCATGTCTTAGAAATCAAATGTGATATTCTACAGCACCTGTTTCACTTCATTATTTGGATTGTCTATATTTCATCGATGTGGATTTGGGAATGCTCTAGGTAAAAAATCCATGGCCTAATCTTCATTATCCGAGTGGTGTTCTACTTAACCACTATGTTTTAACAGAGCAAGGT
Organism: Gentiana straminea; assembly: GCA_036785695.1. Classification (NCBI taxonomy): domain Eukaryota; kingdom Viridiplantae; phylum Streptophyta; class Magnoliopsida; order Gentianales; family Gentianaceae; genus Gentiana; species Gentiana straminea. The sequence continues at coordinate 13,997,442 of JAVUPR010000266.1, read as the reverse complement.
ATTTAATTCCATTGTTAATGCTCTTCTCCTATTTGATACCATAATGGTTGATTTAAGGGAATGTAATAATTCTTAAGATTCTATTGTGTACAGGTACTTCTCTTTGGTGTGTACAGGTATTATACACTTCTCTTTGGTGTATCCAGGGCAATTGGCATTTCTTCCCAGGTCTGTTTTTCCGGATCCTTTACTATTAACTATTTTAAATGATGCCTTTATTAAGCTTTATTCATGGGTCCTGATATCGTCATTTACAACTTGAAAGAAGTTTATAGACAAGTACTAACACTGTGTTGGTGATGTATTAACGAAGTTTATACAACATTTATTGATGAGACATTGGTAGTAAGTGGTAACACATGAAGAACTGCTAAATGTTGTTTTGACGGCTTGCTAAATTTTGTTTTCTAACACCGTAGGATCTTACATACGATAGTTGTCTTATCTTTTATGTTTTTCCTCTTTATATTTATATGGTGGACACAAGAGGTCCTATCTTATTTGATGATATATTCTTCGTTGTGTTTGATCTTCAGTGTTGTATTTTTTTTTGTGTGTGTGTAGGAATAATACTATAATCGTTTACATTTTTCTGTTTTTTTTGTTTGTGATTTTACATTAATTTTTTCAATGATCAATTGGTGTCATCTGGGCTAAAATGAATAATGTTTTGTAATCTTATCTAAATAAGTAGTCAGGTGATTGGTGCAGAGCCTACATGACATTTTTTTCTCTCTCAATTGCCTTTGAGGCTTGCTTCTGAGGAAAGAGGGACCTGATTGGTGATTTGCAAAGAAAGCATCAAGGTTACAATTGATTATTTTTTATTTTTGTTATTTCTCAAGATTTTTTTGTTGTTGCTAGAAATGCTTTTGGGGCTTCGTTGTTTTTTCAAATACACTCAATGGCATCAAGGTCACACTGTTGCTATAAATGCTTTTGGGCCTATATGTGGTGCTTATGAGGATCACTCAATGGCATTTATCAAATACACCACATATAATCTACTATGAGGTTACAATTCATGCTTATGTTAAATTTCATAGGTCGAATACAAGTTGGAGAGCATGCGATGGGAAACCTTCTTGCACTCGGAGAGCACCGAGACCAAAGAGTCGGGCGGAAGGGAGGGAGGGGGGAGTACTCTTGAATGAGATTCCAATTCAACACATTTCTTTTTGAGTGACATAGCTACTTACAACCTTGTTAAGTCAAATTAATGAAGTGAACATCCCAACCTTTTTGTTATAAATACTAGTAAGATGGGACTCCGTGCAACGCACGGAGTGCCCATACTAGCCGTTTTTACTTATGGGGAACTATTAAACATGAAGCAAAATAATATGTAACTAAATCTGTTTTTCTTAGCAAAATGTGTATGTAACTAAATGAGCCGCTCAGAGCGTAATTTTTAAGCGCAACAATGAAAATAAAACATTTTACATTGATACATAAGCCACAGAACATATTTTTGTTCATCAGTCCACAAAAGCAAAAAGCAGGATCTGTGTGGTCAGACCCACAGCTATGTTTGATACACAACCAAAAGTTCATATATAGGAACATACGTTGAACATGGTATTAGTCACCATTACTGTTCATTTTGTTGCTTGAACAAACTAATGGATTCTAATAGTTGTTTGAACAAACTAATGGATTCTGCATCCCTACTTACATATTAAGCCTGATACAAAAAAAAGCTTAAAATCTGATAATACATTTAACATGATATCGGTACTAATTAGTCTTCATTTTTTTAAAGAAGAATTAGTCTTCATTTAGTCCTCATCTAAAAAATATGAACTGTATTCCATCAGTACATGGCTGCGAACGAAGAGGCAAAGCCCAAAAGAGCTTCGCCATTCAAGGTCGCCATGTCAAGCCGATGAAAAATTTGTTCAATAAACTACATCTTATGTTATCTTTAGCCAAGAAAGACTGGGGAATCTATAACCATTCTGTGTAAGCATGAATAGTCAATAGATCCGTGGTTAACCATTTGACGGGGCAAATACAACCTCTCTGCAGCGTGATGCCCACCCAAACGAAATCTAACCGCCGATCAAACTTACGCATGACCGATGATGCATTTCTGATAGGAAGAGAAGAGAAAGATAACATAAGCTATCAACCCTCACCAGGTACGGCGGCCATCTCAGCCACAAGAACGCATTGGGATAATCGAGGGTGCAATAATGGATGAAGGTGAAAAGTCGTCCCACCGACAGATAATTTTTGTTTTGTTTTTTTCTATTAACAAAGGTTCCAACGGAAGGCGTAAGCAAAAGGCGAAAATGATAATGGGCCTATTGGGCTAACATTGGTAAGAAAATAAAACAACATCATACGGTAGAAGGGAACATATTTGCTCAAAAAATTCGATAGGTGAACACGTCAGCTCAAGTTTTCCCTTTTATTAGTGTAGAGAGAAGATATATATTTGGCTATACTTCTCGACGAAGGAAACAGACATAAAATTAATATTTTATTACTCCATTCATTCCTATTTATATGTCGCAGCTGCCAAAATCAAATTTTTTTAATATGTCGTAGTTACATTTTTAATATATATTTTAATACTATTTCCGCTTTTCAATATTTTAATACATATTTCTGAACCATGGTATATGAAAATTTGAGGGTTAATTAAGTCTTTGTTTAGTCTCGCGGCAGGATTTGGTTCGTATTTGTTCGTCCATATATTGGCATTTTTTTTATTATATAGCGCTGAAGAAAGAACAAATGTGTGGACATATAAATTTTGGGTGTCTTTAAAGGCACCACAGTATTTTTACTTGAGGCACCACAAGAGTGTTAAAAATATGTGGCTACTTAAAGCACCACATAATAAATTTTATAATGATTATTTTACCGATTACACCACACCCGCTAAAACTAAAATTTTCTACATCCAGATCAGTTTGACTATCTGCAATTATCTTTTTATAAAATAACCCTTCAAATTTTAAGAACTACAATTACACTCAAGTTTTACACTCCCATTACGCTCATCCCTTTCTTCTTCTCTCCCCACGATTTTCGTTCAAAAAAACTCATATTTCCTTTGTCTTCTTCGTAAGAGGGTTTTTGGCACTAGCAGATATGGAATCCGGCTCCACATCAATGTTATCTTTTTTCTTTTTTGATAGGAGTCAATGTTATCTTTATTAGAAGAAAATACAACTTTCCTCATAGATTTAATTTTGAGGTTGTTCAAAAGGTTGAGGGAGAGCATACTGTGGTTACCTGAACCAATTCTCTCATGCTCGTCATTCAAATTCTTGGAATTAAGCCTGAATTTTTCAGCCCCAGACGATGAGATTTGTGATTGTGAAAATGGGTCTCCGGAGAATTAGATAAACAAGGAGATTGAAGGCAACCTTGAGGTGGAGAATCAATCAAAACAGAATGAGGAAATGTCAAAGAAACAGGGGCATTGTTTCTGGACATTCCAGATGGAAAAGTGATTTGTTTGAATTTCTCCATTCTCTGCAAATTTTGTTGATCTTGTGAGGGATAAGGAGATTTGATGAATACAATGGAATGGGAAGGTTTTACGTGGTTGTTTTTTTTTTTTTTTTTGGAGGAAAAGTTGTGGTGTAATGGATAGGGGTTAATTTGCAAGGTTTTAAGATTCAAAGGATAGAAATGTACATTTTTTTGTGGTGTGGAAATATGTTGAGAGATGTGGTGTCGTAAGTAGATTTGGTAATACAATGATCATAGTGTGGTGTAATGGGTATATACATAAATTAGTGTGGTGTCTTCAGTAAAATAGCAACTAGAGGTGTGGTGCCTCTTAATTTAGGTGTCCAAGTAGAAACAATGTGGTGCCTCTAAATGCACCCATAAATTTTCTCGGACATAAAGCATCCTCCTTTTTTTTTTAAAACCATTATAACATAAGAAAAATAGTTTCCATCATGTGAAAATTCACCAATATATGAAGCCAGAGACCACTATACTACTAGTTTTTTTTTTTTAATTGAAGAAGCTTTTTTTTGAGGAAAATTTTATTGAAGAACCTCAATCGATAATCACATTTAAGGGCTTAAATTTATTCATCATTCCAATCCAATTTAATATAGTACTAATCCCGTACGACTATATTATATAATTAGCCGGAAACCCGTGTCTTTCACGGAAAGTAGGATCGTAGATAATTAGTGGCATATGTGGTTTGGCCATTTTTTTTGAAAAAAAAAATTCAATCTTAATGCGAAACTAAACATGATTTTATTTAAGAAGAAGAGACGTAATAGTATAACAATTTTATAAAAACGACATTAAACCAAAAAATTAAGCACAATTTCATTTTTAACTATGGGATGATAGCAAAAACAAAACACGGTGCCTATATTAATCTAGCCATATCTACTAAATCGTTGATCACCGAAAGAATTAAAAGTGTTTAGAAAAAGTTCATTAATAGAATCATAACCATAGCATTGAAAAATGTAAAAGAGTAAGGTGATAGATCCAGATGAGAATTACTTTAACACATTTTTTTAATCTCAATGAAGCAAACTCATTATGAACTATTTTGACAGATAGAAAGGCAAAGTAATCGGCTGAATTTGGTAAAATAAAGATGCATATAGTATATTGTATTCATCATTTAAAGCTCTATGTTTTAGTAGAGATACAACGATAATCAATTATACTGTCACAAAGCAATGACATAAAATCTTCATCTTCCAAGATGTTGAATCATTTGATACAGACTTATGTATTCCCCGCACAGTAGTAACATGGCCACAAAAGCTATCGTTCCTACACTTCTAACGGCCAAATCTTCAACAAAATGGTAAATAAAACTATGATTTCTTTATACCCTTTCTTTTCAATAAAACTATCATATTCCCCTTGCACAACTAATGTTTGCATGAGATCATATGAAAACCTGGAACAAAAAGAAAAATAGCCCACATAAGATCACCCCTAAATCAAACTGCATAGGCAAGAAATCGATGATTTTTCATTGCCATGCTGGAGAACTAACATATATAAGATGAGACGATGACGAATAAATGTGCACCCTCTTTGAAACCTAGCACTCATTTCATAAGTAGCAAACATGATCCACGATATGAGCCGGAAATGAGAGATGTCATTGTTTTTTTAGTAATAAATAATCATTTTTACTAATCTAAAAGTCTAGAAAAATAATACAACCGATAAAAAATCTCCCAATTAGTTCAATAAGACAAAACCATATAGCCCCAAAAAATGGTTTAAAAAAAAGGTCCAGACCACCTAGAAATTACGAAACCATTTCTACAACAAACAATACCAATCAACATGTGATAAGAGAATGTTACTCCATGATAAAAAAATAAAAAATAAAAACTCGATAACACTACCCACATAATTAGATAAAATAAACATGTTTTCTTTTCAGGTAAGAAATATATTTAACGGTTATGTCTGATTTCTTTTTTCCGTAAATCACTGAAGCTCCTCATATCCTCTATATCACATAATTATGGCATCAAGAAATCACGGCAATGATTTCAAAGAAGGAAATCTTGAAATACAATAACTGACAATGGTTTCAAAGAAGAAAATGTCAAAATATAATAGCAACTATAACTTTCAGGGTGTTGCGGGTTCTTCTCCTCCAACCTCCATTACTCTTCAAATCATGTGTAATACTGCCCATGAATTTTTTTAAGTAATCATTTTCTTGACTCTTCAGGCTAATTTTTACCCAGGCCAAAAATACACACTCTTCGGTTTAGAGTAATTAGCCATACAAAATTATTCCACATTGCGGCAAAAAGTCACCACATTGATGCGTAGCTCAAAAAATTTCAACAAATTTCCCAAAAGTCAATAGAGGAAAAGATAATTGTTTCTACACAAAGTAAAAAAAAAATTTATTTTTGAAGAAATCTACCCCTCCCTCCCCACTCCTTGGAAAAATATATTTTTCTTATTTACTTTTTAACTACTATGCCAAACGCACAACGCCAAGGGACCTTTCATCCTTGTGGAAAAAATAAAGCAAATAATGACCCAAAGAGAATTAATTACAATTGACGTTGAAAAGAAAACCAAGGTCATGATGAATAAAAACACTTAATGAATCTAAAACACAAAATAAATACCCCAGAATGCCGTGGAAAATAATGCGCACAAAACCACCTGAAAGCAAGTTGAAATAGAAACTATACTATTTCACATTAAAAGAAAAGATTTAAAAAAAACAAAGAAAAACAAAAGGCAATATTTTACACTTATTGCCAGCAAATCAATAGGTGTTCCCTTTGGATGCTTTTTGAACGTAAAACATGCAGAAATCTCATCTTAATAAGTATTTTCGGATTCCCAAGCGGTACATCCGCTCCCCTCAGCTTCCATAACACAACTCAATGACAATCGTTAAAGATATGAATCTACATGGAACAATGGTAATCATTCAAAATATGTGTAGGTTTCCGAAGTGAAAGACTATCTTTTAAAATATAATAAAGAGAAATTTCAAATGAACAAATAGTAATTGGACAGAGGAGAAAAACTATCCAATGAAAGAAGAAATAAGAGTTACATATGTGGACATACGTACATAGTACTTTTTCTAATCGACGTCACGCATTGTTACCTCAAATGATCTGAGTGATGCGAACCAACTCTAAAATAAAACTACAACTACTATGTCGACAAATAGCTTTAATGAAGGAGTAATGCTAATCTGGCTTCCCCCAGTATATCTAGAAAGAAATACGACAACATTCACAAATTAGTAAAAGAAATTCACAAAGCAAATTGAGCACTAAGGCCATCACAATTATAGTATATTTTCCCAGTAAAAATGTCCCTTATCTTGAATTATTGATTATTACTTATCATAGCAGTTCACGTGTTAACGTCAAATTGATCACCAACAATCAATTCAGATAAACAAAATAATAACTTCTGAAGTTACTTCAAACATTTTCAAGGTTTATAAAGCACATGAACGAAAGAATTTAAGCAGAAAACAAACTCACCTTGCATAGTCAGGCTCTCTCAGATGCGTTGTTTATCGATGGTTGAAGCAATGGGTCAGCGCATCTAGACATGTTCAAGCAAAATAGAATATTTACAAAACATTAAATTATTTAAGATTAACATCAAAAAACTACTCCAAACTAAATCTTTACAGTTCCACCAGATTTGTTCTACGCATCAACACGAAAAAAAAAGCATTCCTAACTAAATCTATGTATCCAAATCTTAGAAGCACTTAGTCTATCCTCTGCATGAAACGACTTTAAAAAATCAATTGTACTCTTCAGGGTATCGTTCACTACCCACCAAATTTCCTTCAAAACCCACCAAATTTTCTAAAAATTTATTCAGATCAATCTCTTGATACCGATCTTATCACTATTCCACAACTTTTAGAAACAACCCTCTTTACTCCATCACAACTTTTAAAATGACTTGATTACCTTTAAGAAAAAAAACTACTCCTTCATATTTATTCCGAACTACCAAATAATGATCTTTCCAAACAAACAAATAATGATGTTTTATCAGCATGTGTACGCCCAAAAAAAAAACATAAAAAACCAATGAATTGAATTCCTGATGCAGACTTCATATACAGTGGTTCATTGTAAGTGCTTATTGGGAAATCATGTAAATATAGTCTCTTGTAGATTATCATCATCACATAATTTCAACCTGTAAAAAGATCCAACAAATAACAATGGGAAAAAGAAAATACCAAAAAATGAACACAATATAATTATCGGTCAAATAAAACTAAATAAAAATCGAGAAAAATTGAATAAAATAACATCTTTAAATGATTCAAATCTAAAAAAATGTCCAAAAGCAAATAATAGGTTTCACAATTTGGTGCTTACATTGTAGAAGCAGGTGAGTGATCACTCGCCTGCGAATTGCTGCATAGGTTTGCAAAGTTCACCATGATCAACATAGATCAGATAATCACCGATGAAAATTGGGATACAAAATGTTTCACCCGAAGAACCACACCATATAAAATTTGACAATGAAACCAACGATACTATTCAAAATTTACAATGCGATGTAATGATTCGATCATCCCGATCAATACATTACCATGATAGTATTTGTAAAATCGGTCCGATCTCATAACTCGTCGTTAGGTAAATATAGTCTTATGTAGAGTATCATCATCTCATGATTTCAACCTGTCAAAAGATCAAACAAAAAACAATGGAAAAAAGAAAATACCAAAAAATGAACACAATATAATCAGTGAAATCAAATTAAATAAAATTGAAAAAATTGAATAAAATCACATCTTTAAATGATTCATTTCTAAAAAAAAGGTCCAATAGCAAATAAAATGTTTCACAATTTGATGCTTACATTGAGAAGCAGGTGAGTGATCACTCGCCTAATGAAACCCACGACACTATTCAAATTTACAGCGATGTAATGAATCGATCATCCCATCAACACATTACCATTATAGTATTTGTAAAATCTGTCCGATCTCATAACTCTGTTGTCGTCATCGTCACCGGTGTAGATTTGCTCAACAGAAAAATGTAGTGAAGAAATCGACACCTTCGCAAGAGCATAACGGTAGAGGAGCGGAAAGCCACGGTGGCGGCAATCATGGGAGGCGTAGAGCTAGGTTAAAAACGTTAGACAGTAATTGAGTTTCAAAAAGGAAAACGGAAATAAACAAAATATAAAAAAGAAATTAAAACGCAAAGCTGGGTGGGAAGTTGGTGATTTTTTTTCATGTTATTTTTTTTTTTTTTGTTGTTGGGAAAACAGGGTTTGGGTCGGGTAATTGAAGGTTAATATATTATATATATATATATATATATAGATAGATAATTCATATAATTTTTTTTTCCGAATAAATAATTCATATAATTAAACAAATAATGGGGTTAAATATATATATACACATATACACACAGAGTCTGATACTCTCATCATGTGATCTTCTTGAATACTTTTGTGCCCTTTTACCGAATCACTAAGGATGAGCCTTAACCTACCAACCAACCAATAGCTTCTAATGAATGTGTCGTGGGTGCAATCTCTTAAACTGGTCCCTATGCGCTAATACCACAACCTAGTTACCATATATTAGGTTCAACAGTCCCCTCTACGGGATTTAATTGACCTAATATGATGAAGAACAATGAGATGCTCTGCATCCACCGAGTTCACGGCTTAGCTATAAAAACCTTATCAAGGAACAAGCTGCGAAAAACCCAACTAGTTCGTGCATGGCAATCCTAAAACTCTATTTCGCACACTCCCTCGCAAAATACATTTATAGAGTTCGTGTGTGTGATCAATTAATGGTTAACTACTCCATTAATAGCATTAGGTTCAAGTTTTAGGACACAACCATTCAAAAGATTCAACTTTTTAGCCCTACTCATCCCTAGATCATCATTTAGGCATTAATTTCGTAGTTCCATCACATAATTTAGCTATAAAAAATTAGCTACGCATAATAACAAGAACGAAATAAGAAGTCATAAATAATAGAAGAAAGCAATATTAAGTTACCAATAATGTAGAAGCGAACCTCCAAATGGTTTGTCAATCCAAAGTGAAGAAATCACGAAAAGAAATTAATAATCGTAGCAATTTGATGCAATAAAATATAACATAAATCTATAGTTTTTTTCCGGGAAGAAAATCTGAAAAACTGAAAAAAAATTTATTGTATGAAGTAGTGGTGAAAAATTTGACCTAATTTGGCTTTTATATAGGCCAATTTCGACCCAAAATAGTGGAAAACTCGGAAATTCGCGACTGTTGACGTCATCCAGCGTATTGGTGACTTCATCGCCGCGCTGCCAGCCAAGCAAGTCTCCAGTAATTTGATGATATCTTTGCTTGTAGGACTCCGATTTGCGTGATTCAAGTTGCGTTGGAAAGCTTATTCAATTCTCTGAAGACAACTTTTCCAGAACACGACTCCAAGGGAGCTCAAAATGCGTATTAAATGACAGAAGAATGAAAACATCAACGATGCTTGATCCGTTTCAACTCTTTAACTTCGGGCATGTCTTTAAAGAGTGAAAAACAGTCTTCTTCACACCATAGGTGTGATGGTTGCTGTTTTTTTTTTTTTTTTTCAATTTTTCTTATTCTTTTCTTTTTTCCCGAACGCCTAAACTTGAATCTCGCGCCATTTCTTTATACGAACTTCGTTTTGGAGATTTTCGTATCATTGTGATACTCGTCACGCTCTCTATCACGCCGTGCCTATAACGAACAAAAAAAAAAAAAACCAAACGTGACACATGCCAATAAAACGCACACAATTCACCCAAAAAGTGGAGATTTTGGACGTAAACGTCCTATCGTCTCGTGATTCAACTCGTGGTGAAATGTGCCTAAAAAGCCACCTAACTACCCCAAAATTACATCGCATATGCTACAAATAAGGGGTAAAATGCACACGAAATTATAGCAAAGTTGATTCTCATCAATAATGAATGACACAACGTATTTTTAAAGTATTGATAAACGTCGGGTAATGATCCAACCCGTTTTCTTCTTTCCGGGAACCACCTGATGTATTACACACGCATGTAACGCCAAAACTGATACATTGTCCTTTATCTTTAAAGATAAATAACGTACTCTTCGTATGTCACTTGACTCGAAAGTGACGTGTCAGCAAAATTAGACTCGGGGTATTATAATCATACTGGATACATTAATCATGATATATGATACATTAATCATGATATACACTCATAGTGATCAACAATATAAATGGTCCGTTTAGACTTTGACATAAGAGATTTTATATTTATTTTCATTTAGAGAAAAAATTGGTTAAGATATTGTTTGAAATCCATTTGGTATCGAGTTGAATAAAATATCTCTCTATCTCTCTATATGTATGTATATATATAAGATCCAACCATACCTATTGAATGCACCGATAGTCCCAAATTGCAAGAAATGTATTTTCTGTAGCAAACACACAGAACAATCTGGAGCCAAGGATATATCCTACCATATCCGCAATCATAGCATTACTCTTGAAAATGTCATGCCTAGCCTCCCAAACTGTATAAAGTGTATTTTCGGTAGCAAACAAAAAATGACGGTTTAGGGCCAAGGATCTTACCATGCATGGCCTCACAAACTTCATAAAGTGTATTGTCAGTAGCAAACAAAGAGGATGGTTTGGGGCTAAGGATTTTAACGCACGCAATAAGAGCACTAGTCTTGAAAATGTCATGCCTAGCCTCTCAAATTGCACAAAGTGTATTTTCCATAAGAAACACAAATGTCGATTTGGCGCCAATGATCCTACCATATCCGGAATCAAAGCATTACCCTTGAATATATATGTCATTTCTAGCCTCTCAAGCTGAACGGAGTGTATTTTTTGTAGAAAATATAGAGGCCGCCAGGCCGGTTTGGGGCCAAGGATCATACCATATTCCTAAGCAGATCATTACTCTTGAAAATGCCATGCTTAGCTTCCCTAACTGCATGCACGAAGTGTATTTTCCGTAGCAACCACATGGGACAGTTTGGGGCTGAGGATCGATCCTACAATATCCACATTTTAATCTTTATATAAAATGTCATGTCTAGCCTCCCAAAGCTAGAAGTCGAGCCTCTGAACCCCTTCATTTTCCAAACATTTCTTCAATTCGAGATGTAACTAGCTCCCATTTCTGAGTTTCCAAAGCATAGGTCGTCCTTCAACATATAACAAGACGTGTTCTATCGAAACTCTCTAATTACTTCCCCCGCCACATTTACATGTAAATATATGTTTGTAAATGCAATGCCGAAAGTATTTGAGGGCCAATTGAACTTCCCTGAAACAAACAAGTTTAGCAAGTAAAGCCCAAATTAGCATCTTGAAGACTCCTAAAGCCCGACCCACCAGTCTTTGGACTACACAAATTAATTAGCTCGAAGCCTCGGTGTGGAGCTTCCCTTCACAAATTAGACCAATTGTGCAAAGTTGAATTGAATTGTGCTTTGGAAACCCAAGAGTTAAACTTGCTTGTGAAGCAATTTAAAAAACAGTTCCAAAAAAAAATTAAATAAATAAAAAATTTGTGTTCAAGTATCTACAAAATGCTGAAAGGCTCATTCAAATGCCAAATTAGGGGAAGGAAGGATGGAGGATTGTGGAGGAAACAATATCATATACAAACATTACTATAACACAAGACTTTTTATATAAATTTTACCCTTTAAATTTCTTTTTAATAGTCACTTTAAAGGCATTTTTTTAAGATTGTAATTTCAATGTATATTTTTTTTGAGGTGTCAAACTCTTTCCTTACAATAATAATAAATCAAATTGTGTTTTTGCTTCAATATTCCTCTTATTAAACAAATGATAATAAGAATACATAGAGAAGCTCACCCAAAATGCTTCACCATATAGAAAATTAGTAGTTTTTAACGGCTATAATAATTCCATAATTTTTATTTCCGCAGAGTGATTCACTTTTAGAGGTTGACGGCGAGAAAAAAATCTTATTATTTCTAGAGAAAAAAGATCATAAATAGTGTCAATATGTATCAAAATTTGTTCTTGAGCCTTGACACTTTTAGAGGTTGAAGATGTTGAGATCAAATTTGATATCTATGGTTGAAGATGTTGTTATACATATTGACACTTTTAGAGGTTGAACATGATTTATCGTTCCTCGGGAGCATAGTAGCATACTGTCGCACTTGGATTTGCTTGGAAGCGTGTAGTGGGGATCTTCTCCCCTGTCCCTCTCAAATGCCGCTGATTGCGTGTAATAAACATGTCTTTACATATACAAAAAACTGTGCCACAAGTATAAATTACAATTTAGTAATTAAGTTATGATTTCATATGTTTATGTATAAATTAATGTGATGGAATAGGTAAAACAATAAGAATAAATATGATGCACGGTAATTTAGATATCCGAATATATTAAGTGGAAATGTCCCAAAGTCTATCATGATATTAATAATGCCATTGATGTATGAACCAAATGGTCTATGTTGATGCCCAAGACGTGAGGATTTTGAATTGAGTTGAGTCTCATTCAAAGTAAAATATATGACAACTATATTTGTTGATATCGTTTTAGTAAATAGTCCCGGTCTTATTAGCTGCATTAAAAAAAAACACATAAGTTTATTATGACGTGACTAATTAGCCCTCATCTTATATCTATAAATAATATATACACGAAGCAATTTAGCCCGTTTACCCGCTATTACCCGACCCAAATCCGGAAAGAAAACATAAAAAATAAAGAAAAAAACAGAAAAACAATATTAATAACTCAAAAAACGTGCTAAAAAAACAAATTTAATTTGCCACCATTTAATGAAAATCAAAAATAATCTCGCATTTACTAAAAAAATATCCTGCCGCATAAATTAAAAAAAAACCAGCCGCATTTAATGAAAATAAAAAATAATCCCGCATTAACTCAAAAAATATTCTGTCGCATTCAACATAAAAAATACAGCCGCATTAACTGGAAAAAAAAACTGCCGCATAATATCAATAAAAAAAACCCAGCCGCGTTTATTAAAAAAAAACTACCCAACAAAATCAAAAAAAAATCTACAGCATTGAAAATAAAAGATACGGCTGCATTCAATCAAAAAAAATTCTCCCACATTTCTATATCAATACATATTATTCCCATCATTTGCATTTCTCCCAATTCTCCATTTATTTCTTCCCAAATTATGCATTCATTCTCCCTGCAAATAAATCTATCAAGGTACACATTTCCATGAGTTTCCCCAATTTCCCAATCATGTCGAGTTTCCCCAATTTCCCATTCATGTCTGATGTTTTTATACAACTATTGAAAGAGTACATGTTTTTCATTGTGTTTGATTTTTTTGCCAGGTTGCTAAGTTGTTAGGGCCATCCATATCTGAAGCTTCACACACTCTCAATCGATTGATAATTATCAGGTAATTTCTTTTCTCCATTGTCTTGGAAAAAAATCCAGATATATATATATTTGAAAGCAAAAATAAAATTGATTAGACTCAAACCCGCTATTTATCTGAGCCGTAAAGAAATCAAGCAGATCATTTAAGTGATTTTTTTTTGAAAATTGCTCAAAATAATTTTTTTTTTAAATTTGATCAACAAACTTGCAGATTGTTATGAAATAATATCATTGATGGATTATCTATTATTCTGATTGATTTAAGTAGATTTGTGATTAATTCAGATTATTGTGTTCACATTGTAATCTCTACTATAAATACCCCCTTATATCATTGGAATAATACACAAGCAATTTTCCCTTCTTCTATACTTGCATTTCCTCTTGTTCTTCCTCCATTATCTTCTTAGTTTTATAACACGTTATCAGCACGAGACTCTACAGTTGAGGGAAACCGATGTGGAGGAATGAGATGTGATTCATTGAGGCTAATTGGAAAAACCACCTTTCGCACATCAAAATCTTTAAGGGAAGTATTTTTATATTAGTTTAATCTAATCTATATATTTTATGAATGTACGGGATAGTTTTTGCAAAATAAAAGAAATAACAGGTTTGATATCCAGTTTTATTTCTTGTGCAATCTTTCTATTTTCAAAAAAAAAAAAAAAAAAAAAAAACAAAATTGATTGTAAAAGTGCTGCAGATGAATGTGCCGAAAGTGCAATTGGAGTTCAAACAACTACGAAAAAGAAAAGGATATTGGATCTATTTTCGATAATCACAACGACGAAAATTGTATTGGTGAGATTTTCTATCATTCATTTTTGTTGTTTTGATATATACTTTTCGGTAAATTTATAATACCAATATATGGTCTAGATATAATATTGATTTGTGCATCTTGATAATATCAATACAATGATGGATCAAGTCAATAAATTTGATATGAGCCATGAAGGTGAGTTTTATTATGGAAACATATATATGATCACGTGAAGATGATCAATATTCGAAACGAGTATATAATGGACCGAAATCCATATGAAAATATAAAGGCTCGTAAAAGTGAATATAAAATTCACATTAACGGACATGTCGTCGGTTGACGAAAGTGGATATGAAATTCACATAAATGAGTGAATTTGGAAAAATAATGCCGACATGTCATTACATTAATAAATAAGGCCATTAAGTCCATTCAAAAGGACATGCTCCGAGAGAATGATTGATCAAAAGTTAATATTGCCATGTATGAATTATGGAACCGTTTGAAAAAAAGGTTCGACTATGATTATTTAACGGTGAAAGATCCGTATGAAGTATGGAACCGTTTGAAAAAAAAAAGGTTCGACTTGTGCAACCATTTGAAATAATGGTTCAACCACTTGAGATTGGTCGTTTTAACGAAAGCCATACATGATTGGTTCAACTCCGCGAATGCGGATTTTAAATCGGTTAATTCAGTATTTTTATTGCACCATGATTGAAATAATATGGTGTAAGTGACGATCTTGGCAAAGCAGCAATATCCCGAGAAATGTCTCAAGAGATATTCTGATCTCATTGTACTCATATTGCTTTGGGCGATGAGTTGATCTCACCGCATGTCCATTGTTCGCCGAGAAAAAAAAATGATTTGTTATTGAAAATCAATATTGGTGCCGACCATTCTCTGCGGAGTGAATATAATCGAATTTTGGCCACGGCATAATATTCCAATTTTGGCCATGGCCATGGTCGCACTGGAGGTCGTGGTAGAGGCCGTGGTCGTGGATGCGGCCGTGGAAAATATGTTTCCTTTCACAACGACAATCATGACATAGTCGAGAAAAGGCATATAATGCCATATATTAATTGAGACAAGGCCATATATTAATTAAGAGAAGGCCAATATTTTGGTATATTAATTAAGAGAAGGCCAATATTTTAGTTGATATGCCACTATGTGAACTGGTATTTTGGTTAATATGCCACTATGTCAACTGTAACTGGAGGTTGTGGGTTTATTTTAGTTGATTTTGATATGCCACTGATATCACAATTTGAAGTTAGTAGGCTTCATGAAGTTAGTTGGCGTCTGTTGATTGTATCCTTTTGCTCAATGGTTGGTAATTCCTTTATGTTGTGGTATGTGACTCCTCTAAGTTGACGCAGCTTTTGATGGTAATTTCTATTTTAGTAATAAAATGGTGATTTTTATATACGATGGGTTGGTTTTATTTATGGGCATTAAGATGAATTCTTCTTTGACTCATATAAAATACTCTCCTAGCTACATTGATAATGATATGGGTTAATGATGTGAAATGGTAGCTACATTGAAAATGAAAAAGGTTAATGTGTTATAATAATAAATTATAGACCCAAAACTCTTTGTTTAGGATGCTCTACACTTTATTCTATTTTCAAATTTCTTTTTTGATGATCATTTTGATTTTCGGTTGGCTAAATAAAAATGATTAAATGTCTTGAACTTAAAATGTATCTTTCGATGCCAATTTTCGTGAGCATCTTAGTTGATACACCTTTTGCTTAAGAATAGATTTATACAAGTTTCAATTGATATTCTCAATTTGTAGAAAATCGATTTATACTAATACAATTTTCTAACCAACGGTGAAGATTTCTTCAATATACAATTCATTTCTATCATATTAATTCACTAAAATATTAGAATTTGATAGACTATGACTTAATTCTTAAAAATATTTTGAATTCTCATTATTTTTGAGAAGTTGAACGCATTATTAGATCAAATCATCTTTAATACTATGCTCTATGTAATGCATGATTTATCTATTCATAATATACGATAGAAACATGCATTTAGTCGAGAAAAGTTCTTTCGCCATTTATTATGTAAGTGATCACATTTTGGTAATATAGTGTCTATTGACATATAATTTTTACGGACTTTTCGGTTATCGAGGATTCCTTGAGTTGTTCTAGTAATAGATCCCATATGAATTGCTTGTCTTAGGAATCGTGATACATTGTGTTGTTTGATTGTCAATATTATCATTTACATGATACATGGTGTTGTTTAATTGTGAATATTATTATTAATTTCAAAATCGCTTGACTTAATCATCCTAATAAGCATTGTGAGAATTGATAAAATATCTCTAAAGGAGATAATGCTTCTCCCCAAATCGGAAAATATTAAAGAAATTTGTTGATACCCGCATAAGAGGATCTCTAACATTAAAATGTTGAATCCGTCACGGGTAATTGCAAATTTTCTAGATACCGATTATGAAAAAATGTTGTCCGAGAATAAGAGGAGGAAAATCCATTATATCTCGTGACAAATATGGACATATATGAACCATGAGTTCATATATTATTCATTTACATGAAACCCACGAAGGGTAGATTATGCACATTTTGCATATATCAAATATTTTCCGAGAAAGAGGGAGAAACGAACCAAAAGTTCGTTGTCTCATTCTAGTGATTTCTCTAAATATAACGTGAATTTTTTCGAACGATTCTTGAAGAATCTAAAATCACACAAGTGATATATTAAACGCATGAAGCGCAAGAGAGATATTGCTTTCAAAAATCTCATAGAATGAGATATTTAATTGAAACCACTATGTTTTATATGTGTAAATCGCATGAAGCGAATAAAAGAGCATCAATGTATAGCTCGGTGCAACATGTTCGATGAAGATCGATTCTCGGCATTAGGGGGAGATAAAGAAAATCTCATGTTTGAATAAAAGAATGCCGAGAAATTTTAACAAGATAAACGATCTTCCACGCATCGCCTTAACGAATCTGCGAAAATAATCTTACTTGTAGTATTTAACAAGTAATATGCTAGATACCTATATTGAAATTAAATGAGTGATTATTTATAAATGCACCAACAGTATGATTAAAGATATTTCTCTACGTCAGAAGCGTAGAAGACCGATCGGTGTTAAAAATAAAAAATCCGCGGAAGAATGATCAATTTATTATTGATATTCAGTCACTCATGAAATCTCTTAAAGAGATTCGTCTTGTAGACGAAAACCCCAAAACAAAAATTTCACGTGCATCAAATGATTAAATATTGGGGTTGCGGAACAACCAATCCATACATTGATAAGGAATTGGTTTATGCTAATATCGAATTAGCAATGAATTTTATGGGAGAAATTATAATAAAATATAATAGTCGTCGACGACATATTTGCCTCTTTAATTGCTATTATTATATCCGGATCCGACGAAAGTCATTCGCGAGTGCCATAAACACTCGACTAGGTAAAAATGAAATAAGCAATTGAGGTTGAGTTTGAATTGGAAATATTTGTTTGTTAATGATCAAATATATTCTCCCATTATAGATAATATAATATTCCGCTAACTAATATATCGCGCAACTTTATGTCATGACGGTATATTTACGGGTCGTTAGACATTAATATTGATATGAAAATCCTTGGTGGATTTCAGAAATGAATTAATATGACAATCGCAACATGCATATGGTTAAGGTCGTTATCATTCATGTTGAATGTAGTATGACCAGTTGAGTAGATTCCTATTGAGAAAGGAATATGTAAGTAATGCATGGTTAATGTCATAAATTTTAAGGAATTACGATGCATGATAGTGGAAATATATGCATGCAAATTTCGATTATATTACTTCCCCCATTATTTAGCTGATTACAGTGTTGATTGTGTTGCATGTGTTACACAAGTTAGTAGTGGGAATGACGCTTATTAGCCCCTACATTCGACGATCCAATAAACTCTAAAAAGAGTGATATGCAAAAGTACGCTCAAGTGACAATCTCATAGATTTGTTCACTAAGATTATTCCTACATCGGTTTTGGATAATAAGTGTTTATAATAATGGAATGTGTACATTTGAAAGATTGTTGTCGTCAGGAAGAGCGACAACTTCAAAACTTTTGTGTGGATTTGGTCTTAAAACCAATGATTGTACTTTTTTTCCCTTTAACCAAGTTTTTCCCAAAGGGTTTTCTTAGTTAAAGGTTTTTAATGAGACAATCGGTGCAACACATAAAACGCATATGACATGAACTATTTACTTTGTCTAGTTTTTTTCCCACTTTGGGTTTTTCTAGCAAAGTTAATAGTACATGACATATACGTTATGCAACTACGATCGAGACAATCAATTGAGACATTGTCTAGATGAGAATGGAAAATTATTTAATTGCATGAAGACAATGCATCTTGCATATCTCAATTGAAGTGAGGCTATATTAATGGAGATTAACAAAACATATTTCACCCAAGTTATTCTTTACTCATGATTTGCAAAAGAATGAGAAGATTGACGTGCAACGAGATCCGGTCAACCGATAATTATTTATCAAGACAAAGTGTCGACGCAACATTTGAAAGACCATTGAAGAGCATTGGGATGCAAAGAATTGAAATATCGAAATTGACGCTTGGTTCGGGGGAGTAAATCAACCGTAGATAAATATGTACTCTTTTTCCTTAACTAAGATTTTTTTCCCACCGGGTTTTCTCTTAGTAAGGTTTTAATGAGGCATATCATATCTTGTATGTTTAAATAATAGATATCCAAGCGGGGAGTGTTATGAAATAATATCATTGATGGATTATCTATTATTCGATTGATTTAAGTAGATTTGTGATTAATTCGATTATTGTGTTCACATTGTAATCTCTACTATAAATACCCCCTTATATCATTGGAATAATACACAAGCAATTTTCCCTTCTTCTATACTTGCATTTCCTCTTGTTCTTCCTCCATTATCTTCTTAGTTTTATAACACAGATTTCGTTTTCCAAAAATTACTCCAACAAACACACGGGAGTCCTTCATATGAGAAAATTCAAAGCAAATACTCTCCAAAATTCTCAAAGGCCTCCTCCTCCTATGGTTTCTAGAAAATAACCATATTCATAAAAAATTTAAAACACCTTCAATCAGTTCTATCGTGGATCACTCTCTTATCAAACCTATTTTGAAAGGGTTTTTTTTATATATTATTATTGTTTTTATTTATTTATGATTTTTGTATCATGATTCATGTCATTGTTTTTGTTTCATCTCTTGCTTATTGGTTGTATGTGGTCATCCCGCCTAATCAGATTTTTTAAGGTGAGTTGTTTGTTTTTTATTATGGTTTTTTTTTTTTTTTTTTTTTTTTTTTGTATTTTTGCTTCTGTTAATTTTTGTCTCTAATTGTTGAATGTGTTTTGATTCTAATTTAATTTTTTTTTTTTTTAAACTTGATGATTAACCGAGTTTTTTTTTTTTTTTTTTTTTTTTTTTTTGCTTTCTCTTTTGCAAGGCTTATTTAACGATAAGAATCGTTGTATACAAATGAAATATAAACTATCAGTCTACATCAGCCTTATGTAATTAAGTGGTTGTAGATTCATTCCATTCCTTTGATATAATTGAATCATTTTTAATGTGATAAATATCGGGAAATGTAGGTGTAGCTTTAGGAGAATAACTTGCAGGTGACTAAATTTTTCTCCATGTACTCATATATATGTTGTCTTACATGTATGACTAATAGTTTATAGATTTCATGTTGAGTAAAACTGTACCTAAAATGCTATGTGGAGGACAAAACTAATCTATTTTTAAACGATTAATCCCTAAGGTTTCGCTTATTTGGATTGAATATGCCCGTAATCAATCAATTCTTTGAATTGTGGTTTCTTAGGTTATTCTTATTGGATTTTGTGTGTTTTTTCTGATTTGATTTTTTTTTTTTTTTTTTTTGTTGTTTTGGAAATACTACTTGCTTTTTCCATGCATTCATTATTGAAGTCCATATATGACACGGTTCCAAAATGTACTTTTTTTTTTTCTTTTTCTTATGGATCCCACTTATTAATCATGGACCGGTTAAAACTTTGGTCATTTTCACAAGGTATTTACAGCTTAAGGATACATTTGAGAATCAATAGTCATCAGATGTTTGGAGTTTCATATATCTTACAACGTCCTATATAGATGACGTCCTATATAGATGAGCCAAGAGTGAAATAGGTAAATCAAATAAAAAATTATTAGAATTCTTTTTAATGATTTTCAACGACCTATGGTGCAAAAGAATTATAAGGAGTAAGCAATGGTGGATTTCATGAAGAACGTAAATTCTCATTATTTTGGAAGCATTTTTTTCTTAATTTTATATCCCCATGTGCATTGTGCATCGGTTGTATGCATAAATACGTTGGGACAAGGGTTAAAAGAAAAATTGCAATTTATTTTTTAATTATGCTCCTTGAGATCACTTATTTAATGAATATATTCAACTATAATTAATGAATACGTTGTAAATATGATTATGCTCCTTGAGATCACTTCTTTTTTATTGGTGGTGAAGATAACCGGAGAAAGGTGTGGGTGATGAAGTGATTTATGATTTTTTATGAGGGAAAAAAATCGGGGGGGGGGGGGGGGGGGGGTGTGGTGTTTCAGGATGAGACTGAGAGAGGGTCCCCTATAAAAAGCACATGATTAGCACATACAATTGTTATACTATTGTGTCAATTCAAATAGCACATGATTACCACATACAGGGTTCCCTATAAAAAGCACATGATTAGCACATACAATTGTTATACTATTGTGTCAATTCAAATATCACATGATTACCGCATACAATTGTTATACTATTGTGTCATTTCAAATTTTTTTTTAAGGAGAAAAAAATCTTCTTAACAGTTGCTGATAAAGGGTTCCGACACTGTTCCTTTAATAAAGATTGAAAACCCGGGTAAAGTCTAAACTATCCTATTTGTTTAAAGGTTTGTAGGGCGTAGGTTTTATTTGTTTTTTTAGGAGGGGGGGGGGGTAGGGGGACAATTTTAAAGGGTGTGTGTTTGGGGTTTTTTTTAATATATTATTATTCCCAAAATAAAAACAAAGAATACAAAATCTGAACAAAATAAAAAAAAACCGTCCCTCCCCAAAAAAAAATGAAAGTCAGACATAAATTAAAAAAAAAAGAAAAAAAAACCAGCCGCATGCCCCATTTTCACACACTCATAATAATGTGACAAAACACTGTTCCAATCTCTATAATAAAAAAAGATGTGCTGTGCTTTGTAAAATTAATTACAAACGGAATTTGTACAAAGATGGCTAGATCTCATCAAAATAAAAACAAAGAATACAAAATCTGAACAAAATAAAAAAAAAACAAAACATAAAAAAACCGGAACCGACCCAAAAAAAAAATGAAAGTCAGACTTAAATTAAAAAAAGAAAAAGCAAAAACAAAACCAGCCGCATGCCTCATTTTCACACACTCATAATAATGTGACAAAACATTGTTCCAATCTCTATAATAAAAAAAGATGTGCTGTGCTTTGTGAAATTAATTACAAACGGAATTTGTACAAAGATGGCTAGATCTAACCATATACACCATGGTAGATCAAAATTGTATATATGACGATGTACAATAAAATTAATTACAAACGGAATTTGTACAAAGCTGTGATGTGCAAAACGTAAATAATATACACAAATGATTACTCCATATCTAGGGAAATGTGCAAACGTAAAAAAACACCATAAATACATTTAACGGAATCATTCTAATAATATGCAAAACGTAATTAATAAAAGGATGAATCTACGGATAAAAAAAACAGCTCTATTTTCGTCAAAGAAAAAAAAAACTGTGACAAAAAATGCAGAATCAATACCATAAATACGATTTATATTTTATGATCCCTAACATAATAAAAAATATTTGAAAAAATAAAAAAAACATACCATGGATACCGTTTATATTTTATGAAACAACATAGAGCTGTTTAAAGATTTCAAATAATAAGAAGCAAAAACACGGAATTGGTGTATTGAAAAAAATGAGGAACATAATATAAAAAAAAGGCGGAATTATAATTTATGATCTGTAATATAAAAAAAAGATTTGAAAGAATAAAAAAACACAGAATCAGTGGTGTATCGAATAAAATGCGGAAAATAATAAAAAAAGGAGGAATTCTATTTTATTATCTCTAACATAATAAAATAGATTTGAAAGAATTAAAAAAAAAACACGGAATCAGTGTAACAAATACAATGCGGAACATAATAAAAATTTAGTGTAACAAAATAATGAATTATCATTAAATACTGAATTGAACATAATAAAAACACGGAATCAGGGCGCCAAAATAAAATATTTTTTGTAAATACAGATTTTTTATGGGTTCCAATGACCACTAATATACCATTGCTTTCTCCAACGCTGACAACAAGCCACTTCCTAAATAGGCATTGTTTATTTTTTTTATTGATAGTATGGATTCAACATACCGTATGTCGGTTGAAAGAAAACGACAACGGACCCTCATGTCGGAAGCCGGCCCTTCAAATTATAGTATCACTCAATCATCCACTTCAGAAGGTAGCATTGTATACTGTTATGTTACTTGCTTAATGCATATGACGTTGCTTAGGCATCTACTGTTTGCACTACTAACATGATTGTCTCACTAATTCGTCAATTAAACGTACATGTCAGATTCCTCTGACACCGATCCAGTTGAATTTGTTCCCGTGTCTCCGACGGCTGCAATTCAACATTTAGGTAAACTTTTTGCATACACATGATAAACTGATCGTTTGAAAGTGGATTGAGGTGAGGCCTGTGCTCATGCTTTCAAACACATACATAAAAGAAAAGACATACAATGTAATTTTTTTGGTGAGTCATAATAAATTATATTTAAACCCGATTTTTTTTAATATTTAATAGTTTATAATGTTATTGCTTCGATATCATTATAGTTTTTTTACGTCGTAACAAAATCAAATATTTATTTCCTCAGGTACTTGAGATTAAGTGGCTTGGTCGTTGTGGATTAATAAGCTTGGTCGTTGCGGCTTGATCGTTGTTGGTTTTATATAGTATTTCATTATGTCAACTTTTGATTGATATTATTGTGTAATATCAAGTTTATTACTTATGTACAAGATGTATCATTTTGGTTTTCTTTCATTGTTTCTTACTGATTGCAATAAAACATATATTTATGAGTTTAGATGTTCTTTTATTGCACGATGCATTGACGTTCGACGGTCCCGTGCAATGCACGGGTTATTGACTAGTATATATATATACTAGTGAAACAGGACTCCGTGCAACGCACGGAGTGCCCATCTTATAAATTTTAACTTATTTGACGATATTAAATACGAAGAAATGTAGCGTGTAACGAACCGCACCCTATCCCAACATTTTTAACACTCACCTATCCAATCCTACCTCACCATGCCCTACACCACATTATCTTACCGCATATTATCTTACCACACTACCCTATATTACGTACTTTATTCAACCTACCAAACTTTACTTAACTTACGTCACATCATCCAACCATACCATTCTACCCTACCATACATCACCGCATTACATCTCATACCTCGTATCACCTACATTAGCACACCCAACCGCACCCTACCTCTCTACCTACCTACAAACCTTAACCTACTTTCCCAACCTACATATTAATTCACTATCCTAGCTAAGCCTATTACACCCTATTTTATCTCATCCCACCCTACCTTACCCTACCCACCACCCCATCCTACTCTACCCTACAACTCCCTACCCTACCGTGCCCACCACCCATCTTACTATACCCTACCCTTCCCACCACCCTAACCCAACCCACCCCTCACACCTTTTAGGGTGGCATCAAAACAAGTTCATAGAAGAATAATATAAGTGCGTATGAAATGAATATCCGACACATCTTCGACATCTCCCGACATCGTATGGATACTTTTCGACACTACCGAATAATTTTTTTTCAATTTCTACTTAAATCAATTTTAACCGAAAAAATAAAGCTATCTTCGACATTATCTGCAACAACACGTGTTCTACCCAAAACACGACACGACACGCTTCGATACACCCCGACGCCATATCCAACGGTTGTCGGTTGATCAAATGAATATTAATTAAAATTTTAATTAAAATCTAACACACTATCAACACTCCACGACACAAAATCGATACCTTTCGACACTACTAAACCATTGACCAAAGAAAAAAACCGACACACACAATATATAGAAGTAAAAAAACGAAGACGGAAAAAAATAATCAATACGTAGCACCCCAAAAAACGATGCCCCTAAAAAAAACCGGCATAGACACACAATGTAAAATATATATACGCAAAAAAGGAAAAGAACACAGACACAAACAAACTATAGTATATTGAAATATCCCGTGGTCGTATCGTATTAGGATAAGACCAAAAAAAAAAAAAAAAAGAGATCTCGATGGAAAGCAAAATAATATGTAATTAAATTGGAATCAGATACATCTTAAGCACAACACACATAATACGATTAAGAATAAATTAAAGCTAATGTGTAGATTAAAAATACATTGGGTCCTCTAAAATGGAACATTTTAACTCAAACCCTTCACGTAAAAAAAAAAAACATTTTTTTTTCTTTGGGCCGACCAATGAACGAACAAAAAAAAAAAAAAAAAAAAGATTGGGGCGAGAGTTTTGGGCCGATGAAAGAAAAATGACGGAACGATAGAAAAAAAACAAGTGTCAAGAATCTACACTTTTTCCCTTCTTATTAGTATAGGGAGATATATAGATTTTTTATTTTATTTTAATAAATAGTCCCCGAGGACAATTAGATTTTTATATTAACATCGATATTGCCTACTGGCTACTGCAATGAAATGAAATGAAACAGGATTACACGAGTGAAGATAGTACTAGTATTTGAGATTTGAGATATCTGTATTTGACAAAAGCCCGCGAATCTCTCATCTCCATTTATCGTTGCGAGAATCGAGACATTGTAAATCCATCCAAGCCACTTAGTTGTTGGTTATTCTATCGAGTTCCGCCGCCGATTTTGTTCCGATTTTAGGGTTTCAATCGCAACCACGAGCGTTGAATACTGGTAAAATCAACTCTCTCGCTGTTTTCTATCTATTTCGTTGTTTCACCTGTTCTTATTGCTTTCGACCTCGTTTGAATTTGCGCGTGCGTCTTTTTCCCCATCAAGGCATGCTTTATTTGTTTACTCTCTACCACGATTGACGTTTTTCAGTGTTTCGTATGTGTTGGCTGCGATTTGTTGTACTTTTTGTGCTATTTCTGTAAAATGCTCTTATCTCTGAGTATTATTCGCTTTTCAAAACCCTAATTAACTTGTTTCTGACTTACTGAATCTTCTACTGGTTTATTATTGAATTGCCGGTATGTAAGTGCTATTGAACTGGATTCAGTGGAGTATCACTTGACCTCTTGGTATACGATGTAAAAACTATTTTGAAATGCAAATAAGTTGTTGATCCAAGACATTGAATTTAAGTGGAGTATTCATTCATTAAGTATTGAAATAAGTTGTTGAACTAAAATATTGAGTTTAAATGGAGTATTAATCAAGTATTGTCGAATGCACTGCACTTAGTTGGTGTTTATTAAATAATAACCGTGGAACTAAATCATGTCGAAGTATTATGGTTTTAGTTTTCTTGAGGATTCCAGTCTAGTGTGTTCTTCACTATGTATATTCCATTATCTGGTCTATTCACTATACAACAGAGGGTATGTTTGTCATATTGTTACTATCGGTTTCCACTTGAGTTTATGTTTGGGGCTCTCTGCTTGCTCCACTTGAGTTTATGTTTGGTGCTCTTTGCTTGAGTTGATATCGTTTTGAGCTTGCGATTTTGTTCATTTCCACTGCGTTTCTTTACTGATTGATTATTTAAACTTCCTTGTATATTCAATGCTTAGGATTCTGGGGTCTGGTTCTTACAAGAGGATGGCGGCTCTAGATGCAGTTGAGAAACTAGGAGATGCTGAGTTTAGGTGGGGCAAGAAGAAGTGCCTTGGAAAGGATAAAAATGTGCAGTTTTATGAATCGTTTACTTATGACGGGGTGGAGTATAAGTTATACGATTGCATTTACATGCATAAGGATGGGGAAGATGAACCCTATATTGGCAAGCTGACAAAGATTTGGGAGAAATCAAACCGTTCAAAGACAGTAAAGGTGCAATGGTTTTTCAGGCCTAGAGAGGTTTGGTTTTGGCTTCGACATCATGATCAGAAAGCTTTGCAAAATGAACTGTTTTTCGCTTCTGGTGAAGGTACAGGCCTCACTAATCCTAATTCTCTGGTAAGTCTTTGTATCTATCTTATTTTTTATGTAACCATGTGGCTCAGATGATGTACTGTTTCGAATTTCGATACATTTTGGATGAAGTGATCTGATTTACTTCGGTGTTTTGCTCAAATGATTCTGAAATCTGTGTGGTGTAATGTCCTTTTTAGGTATTTTCAGAAACCACCCCTGTTGACATTTACCCCTAGGATGCTTGATAAACTTATAAGCACGCCCATTTCCTCCATTACTGCTCTATTGACGAGTTGCAATTAAAAGTTCAAAATATAACGTAAGAGCAGAAAATTTGATATGCTGTAGCTTGCAGTCACTGCATCACTAAAAATTGGATTAGAAGCTTGATCTCTTGATGCAAGCATACTGTTTAGGCTTTAAAAGAAAGTTGCATTACTAAAACTTGGATTAAAAGCTTGACCTCTTGCTTTTATTACGGGACAGGTGATGTTCATATCGATCTATTAAGCACATCTGCATAGGGTTAAGATGAAGTAGAAGTGCTATTCCATCCCCGTTATCCATCGAGCCCGCCCTGAATAATCCTCCCTTCGCCGGATTATTTCCGATGTAATCATAAAAAACTAATTTTTCAGGAATTTTCGACCAGGCTTCTGCTAAACTTTGATTTTCTGCCAGCCCTGTAGAGTTATCTATTTTTATGACCATAGCTTGTCTAAGTATAAAATTGATCATTTTCCCTTGATAAAAGTATACCGTCTAATACATGTTGAGGAAGGTGCAACAACTTTTATTTATTATGGACATGGATGAATCCCTTCCATTCTTCGATGCAATAGGATTACATGCCTTGCCTGCACTTGAACCCATTGCAAGATCGTCATCACTTGTATATGCATTTGCTAGATAAACTTGGTTGAGCCGCCTTTAAGAGATCAACATAAATACCCATCCAGATGTTTGATTAGCAAGATGAATCTAAAGTGTTTGATTTGGTATCAAAGTTAGTGGATTTTGCAGATCTGCAATTACCCTTCTTTATTATTATTATTATTATTTTTCTATTACTATTATTATTAAACTTTTCTTGTAATTTTTCCTTTCATGATAACAAAACAATTGTTAAAAGAATTGGTGCATAGAGACCAAATGCTTGGGTAATGTTTAATATTTTACGGATGGATGAAGCAACATTACCGTATTATATTATATTGGTAACGTGGATGTTGCAGTCATTAGAAGTTTCTTATAATATGCCATGGAATATGTGAGGAGGACAACAATTTGTGATTTGGGATAGACTGTACTAATTTGTGACATGAAGTCTGTTACCATGCCTATACATGATGCCGTAATGGGCATAAGGAATTCTTGACTGTTTGAATGTGTGTAGGGGAGGAAGGTTTCTGAAGTGAATGAATATGTAAAGATTTTGAAAGGAGCTTGTTTGAAAAGGTAATGATGTAGAAATCTACAAGATAAAGACAAGCAAAAGTCTAGGAATTTTAGCAAGTTCATCGAACAGGTTTCAAGAGTAAAGTATATTCTGCCTTTCAACAATGGAATGTTTCAGAGATATACTTCCCCAACGGTACACAGCTAACCAAAAGTAGTAAAGACCGTTGACTTAACGAACTACTATCTGTGAAGGCCATATTGCAAAAGAAGTAGGTTAAGTCCAAGTCTGATACTATATTTGCCCATCCTCTCCTATGGCATTGGTTTCGTCCTTGAGTGATATGTGTTAAATGGGAGCATCATCTGGGGTAATGTAGAGTGAAAGGTTTGTAAAATTTAAGGTGGGATATCTGCCAAAAGCTTGGAAGGTCAATAACACAGGCATTTCTGTTGATACATTAGAGGACTGGAAAGGACCAAATCTTCCATGGTTTGAGCTTGTTATGTGTGCCGGTGGGAAAACGCACCATGTGTAAGTAGACCTTGACTAAATCACCTAGTTGAAAGCTTCGTGGTGGTTTTTGGGAGGCCAAGCACGAAAGCCAAGTATTAGTCCTTTGAATTGGAATCCGGTATTAGAACTGGTGTGTATGGACCTGTGTTGTGTTTGTTTGTGTTTGTGGCCTTAGCTACCTGGCAAATGCATTGTTCGCCATATCTGCCAACGTTTCTTTGCAGCTTGGGTTGGCGAAGATTTTTTGGTGCGCGCGAGGGCCTTATTCCTACAGCGGTGCACAAAAAAGACATTCAAGAAGTTTTTGAGTAGGTGCTCTCCGATGGGTTTTTGAGGGATGCAAAGCAGGTTACCCTTGAATAAGATGCCATGTTGTATGCTGTCCTCAATGAATTCCTTGTTAAGACGCTTCTTTGAAGTGTCCAAAGTCACGTTCCCCTGCATATTCATGCTTGATACTGTTGAAGCTAATTAGTTCAGAGTGCAAAATCGATGACTCTTTTCTGTTGAGGACTGAGGACAATTGCTGCTTTACTTGAGGTGCTTGCCTTGTGTTGAATCACTGAAGTGAATTTTGCTAAATATACAAACCATTTGGCATGCATAGTTATGTTTCTGGGTATTAATGAATCGCTAGGTTTTGTGGTCATAATGGATGATGAACACTTTTTGAATTAGGTAATTAATAAGGTAAGGTTCTTATTGTTGAAGTTGCCCGGATGACTACAAATAATTCCTGTTCATAGGTGGTACTTGACCTCTACTTTAAAAAAGCTTTTCATTGAAGAAAGGTCTATGTTTGTTTTCTTGTCTTAAAACAAGTCTTACACCATGGAGGGATGCATCAATGCATACTTGGAAGAGCTCATCGAAATTGGGTAGGAGCAGCATTGATGTAGTAGTTAATTTGTCTTTGATGGTGGCAAATCATGCTTTGTGACAGTCTCCTCACTTAAAACCTCCCTTTTTTAGGCTATCTGTCAGGGATGCCACAATGAGTCTAAAATTGTTG
Source organism: Gentiana straminea (assembly GCA_036785695.1). NCBI lineage: Eukaryota > Viridiplantae > Streptophyta > Magnoliopsida > Gentianales > Gentianaceae > Gentiana > Gentiana straminea. Next base: position 13,967,494 of record JAVUPR010000266.1, on the reverse strand, counting down.
ATGAAGTTCCTCTAGAAGCAAGTTCTAGAAAAATAAGTTCAGTGAGGCTGGTTGTTGGTGGCCAATCATTGATGGTCTGAACCTTTTTGCAGTCTATTTTTATGCCATGTGAATTGAGAATTAAACCCAAATACAACAGCTGTGGTGTAAAGGATGTGCACTTTTTACGGTTCGTGCAAAGTTTTTTGCTCGTTGGACTGGTATAGCGTCCTTGATACGCTACAAATGGACATCTAAGTACTTGTTGAAAATGAGAATATCATTGAAATATATCAGTACACATACATGAAGGGTTTTTTTTTTAAGGTTACATGAAGGGTTTGAGAACTTCATTCATCAAGTACCTGGACGTACTTGGGGCATTACATTGGCTGCAGACTTCACGAGCCATGTTCATAAGTCCCTCTTTTATCTTAAAACCTGTCTTTCGTGAAGGCTAGGGATGAAGGCACCCCACTTGAAAGGGAAAACAATATTTTACCATGATCTTGTTTATGGCTAGTTGTACATGCGCATACACCAATTGCCATCCTTTTTAGGGACTACTGGTGCTGGAACTGCCATAGACTAATGATTGGTTGAATCATTTGTTTGCTCAATAAATCATCCATAATGCCTCGTAGTATAGCATAACTTTTTTGGGCTTAGTATGTAATGTGGTAAGTTGGTTAAAAATGCCCCTGGAATGAGGTCTATGTTATGCTGAACCTCAAGTTTTGATGTTAGACCTATAGGTAGGTCAAGCGGGTAAAGGTCTTTGATCTTAAACGCAAACAAGTTGAAAGAAAGGAGAGGAAAATATTTATTTGTGACCGGAATGGTCTATTTATACTAAGCTTACTAACAGAAAATCCTAAATCAAAGGGATTTGAAAGAAGCATTACATGCCTCTTACTAGTGAAGAACTCTCTTACATAAAAGAGGTAGTCAACCTAAGTTAATCAACCTAAGTTAATCAATCATTAATCTATGCTAACCAGATAAGGAAATTCTAATCACTACTAATCACTAACTTACAACCATAAATTATTAGCATTAAGTAACATAATCTTTGTGATTTTTCATTGTCACTCAAGCCGAGGTTTGTGAATATTGAACAACCCCGACTTGCTTGTACATTGCTCAAACATAGGTCTTAATAGATTATAGATCATTGTGGAGACATCCGCTATTTGTTGCCGTGTTGGCACATAAATAAGATAGATAATTCTTTAGTCAATTTTCTCTTTTATAAAGTGCCTACCTATCTAAATGTGCTTGGTCTTATCATGTTGGACTGGATTATTTATGATGTTGATGGTCGATTTAGACTAAAGACCCTGATAGCTCGAGTAAACGCAAATGTGAGTTATGCAAGTGCATTTTTTTCCGTCCAAATTAAGTCATATATACTCGATGGTCTAACTGCCTTCCTGCATTGATGGGCTGAAGCATGCCTCATACTCAGCCTCAACACTACTTTTAACAATTGGTTGTTTCTTACTTCGCTTAGACACCAGCTTTCCACCAACGAACACACCATCTTGATTTTGAATGCCTATCTAACAGGGAGCCTGCCCTATCTGCATCACATAAGCTAGACATGCTCAGTTGATCCACTCTTTTAAACAATAAGCCTTGACTTGGATCTGCATCACATAAGCTAGACATGCTCAGTTGATCCACTCTTTTAAACAATAAGCCTTGACTTGAATCCTTTTTTATGTATCTAGAGTCCCTGAGAGTTGCATCTAAATGCCATTTCTTTAGTTAGTGCATGAATTGACCCATCTTATTAATAGCAAATGTAATACTTAGTTTGGTGTGGAATCGGTAGATTAGTCTTCTCGCCAATCTCTGATAATTTTCTTGGTTAGTTACTTAGTTTCAACATCATGTAGTAGAGTGCCAAGCTTGTACCGAAGTGTCAAGCTTTCGATTAACATCTAATGGCACTTTTGCAATTTATAGTCCTACAACCTAAGTTACCTAACATTTCAAACTTCTTTAATAGGTCTAGGGTGTATTTCCTCTGTGATACCACAATCCCCTCCTTGCTTCTTGCAATCTTCAAACCTACAAAATAACGCATTGGTCTAAGATCTTTGATTTCAAAGACTTTAGCCAAGAAATTCTTGAACCTCTGAATTTAGCGATATCATTTCTTGTAAGGATGATATCATCAATGTACACTACTAGGATAAACACTCCTAACGAACTAACGTGTGCATAGAACAAGGAGTGGTCAGACCGACCTTGAGTGTATAACACTTTTAACAACCTTGGAGAAGTCCAACCAGGCCTGTGGAGATTGCTTTAAGTCATATAATGACTTGATTAACCTGCGTACCTTCTTAGATCCAATATTATTTTCAAAACCTGGTAGTAATCGAATATAGACCTCCTCGGATAAATCATCATTTAAGAAGGCATTATTTGCTTAATAGCAGCTAGGGATAAGAGGATTCTTATAGTGTTCATCTTAGCTGTTGTAACATAAGTCCCCAAATAGTCCAAACCATATGTTTGGGTAAAGCCCTTGACCACCAACGTGACTTTGAATTTGTCCAATGTCCCATCAGAGGTGTTTTATTGTAAATATCCACCTACAGCTCAAATGTTTGACCCTCTTAAGCATCTCACCACTTTCCATGTACGGTTTTTCTCCAACTCCTTGATTTTTTCTAGGACAACCTTATTTCTTTTTGGATCATAAAGTGCTTTTGTGACATTCTTAGGAACACTTGGATTGTCAAGGCTACAAAGAAATGACCGATAAGTTGGAGAAATAACGGTATAGGACACATACTTGTGGATAAATTGTTGTGTACATGCTCTATTGCCTTTTTATGGGCTATAGATAAATCAAGATGAGAGCCATTTCTCTGAATGTGACCTTGTTCTTCTATACCTTGAGGAGAACCATGTTCTTGACCCCCAATATGTGAACAAGAGGGAAGTGATGGAGCAATGCTTTGGAGATTCAGTTGCTCCAGCCTTTCTCTGAGTGTAAAATTTCTTTCTTCTAAAATGGAAGCTCATGGGTCTGTAGTACGGGAAAAAACATATAGCACTTAGTTTTCTCCTTTTAATTCATCCTTCTGGCACTGAAAGAATGGTCAGGTCTTAAAAAAATGTCACATCAAAACTCACATAAAACCATTTGTTAAGTGGATCGTGGCACTTATACCTTCTTTGGTTTGGTGAGTAGCCAAAGTAAACAACTGGTATGACCTTATGATCAAGTTTGGATCTGTCTGGGGAATGGCTTATGGCTGTGAATAAAAAGTTTCGCTGCAAAAGACCTTTAAGGACGGGTAGTGCCTAAGAAAGACCTTTGGAAAAGAATTAAAGTTGTAAAGAACTAAAACATTCTTGATGGCATTCGATTTATTAAGTATGTGGCTATGCGAACATCTTCACTCCAAAAACATTTTGGCAATTGCATGGTAAACATGAGTGCTCTAGCTATTGTTGTTCAAAAAAAAATGAGTGCTCTAGCTATTTCCAAGAGGTGAAGGTTTTTTCTTTCAACTACCCCATTCTGCCGATAGAGTGTTGATGACATACGAGGATTGATGGATAATTTCTTTTTCAAAGAAGAAAGGGTTTAGAATAGAGTACTCTGTGCCATTGTTAGTGCAAATGACTTTTATTTTGGAGTTAAACAGAGTCTCAACTAAGGAATATAATTGTTTAAAGACTATTGCAACATCATATTTATTTATTACAAGATAAAACAAGATCATTCTTGTGTGATCATTTATGAAACCAACGAACCACCGAGTATTTGTGAGACTAGGAACCTTAAAGGGACCCCATATATTACTATTGATAAGGGTAAAGGGAGCAGAGCTCTTATAAGGTTTTGCATTGAAAATAGACCTTGTGCGCTTAGCCAAGACACAAACTTCACTTTAAAAATCATTGGAATTTTATTGTTTAATCAGGTAGGGTACAACCTTTTCATATAAGGCATACTAAGGTGCCTAAGTTGGCATTGTAATATCTTAATTTTCTCTGCAACAAACCCTACATTATTCACTACCAAGCCATGTCTTTTGTATTCATTTGCTTTGTTGTAGAAGTATATAGCCTATTTCTCTCCTTAGCACTGCCAATCGCTTTCCTTGTGTCCAAATCATGAAAGAAACAATATGAAGGCTAAGTATAAGCCGGACAATTGTTGTCTTGGGTGAATTTTTTGATTTAAAATAGATTGCATGAGAGGTTAGGCACATGTTAGATAGATGAGAGATACATGTTTTCTGATCGCTTGATGATGCCCCGGCTACTATGGACAATGAACCATCAACAATACGAACGTTTTCATGTTTATAGAAGGGTTTATATGAGGAGATGAGGTGATACTGACCTGTCATGTGGTCAATAACACCTGTATTAATACCCCACTAGACATTACCTTCTTCTGCTAGAGATAAGGCCGAAGAAGTACCATAATTTGTGATGCTGTTGGAATTGGTTTTCTGTAGGAGTGAATAAAGTTGGTCTAGTTGTTCCTTAGAAAACACAATTGCCTCATGTTTACCATTTCCCCAGCCTGCTGTTGAGTTTCACTCCCAACGGTTAGTACGCTTCCAAGTTGCTTCCCAAAGTTCCTCTGGTCATGGTTCCATGTTGACAAATTATTAGGTTTCCTTTGTAAAGGCCAACATGTCTTCATGGTGTGATGTGGTTTGTCAGTAGTCACACCAGAGATGATTTGTGATCATATTTCATTGCACCTGGTCTGGTAGTGCCAGCAACAAGAGGCGCAGTAGTTTCAACTTTAAAGTTGATTGCTTCACATGGATGTTCTTGTTTGTAACTCCTTAACATCTCTTCTTATGTAGGAGAATTCTTCGAGCATAAAGGACTAAAGTCCTTTCGTATAATTCTTTCATGAGTAGCTTCATACACAGGGTTTAGCCCTTATTAGAAACTCAAAGATCCAATCATTTTTCACTAATTTATGGTAGAGAAAGATCTTTAGGGTTTTCCCACTCATCAGGAGTGAGCTGATCCAATTTTTGCCACAAAGTTTTCAGTTTATTGAAGTACTCTGTAACATTTGTGGCGTCTTGTTGACTGCCCTTAAGGGTTGTCTTGATGGAGAAGGCTTGTGCTGAATTTCCACGATTAGAATATTTAGCAGCCGCAACCTCCAAAATCTCCTTCATAGAGGTGTGAAATAGGTTGAATTGGTTTATTTCTACCTTTATTAAGTTGATTATCCATGCCATATTTATGGCATTTTCAGTAATCCCTGTGTTATAGTCATCTGTTTTCGTAGCAATACGCACTTTGATAGTGCCGTTCTTTGATAGTGCCAATCAAATAACTTAACTTGCCACGACCAGTGATAAACAACTGAACGAATTGAGACCGTTGCATGTAGTTCAATCCATTGAGTCCATTGAGTTTCAGGGTTGTGATTTGTAAACTAAGCTCACTTCAGGAAATTTCCAAACTAAGCTCTGGGAGACTGTTTAAGTCCATATAGTGATTTCTTTAACCCGCAAACCATCCCAGAACACTCCCCTTAAGCAACAAACCCCAGAGGTTGCTCCATATAGATCCCATCATGCAAATCCCCATGAAGAAACACATTTTTCACATCTAAATGAAAGAGACCAATTATTATTAGCAGAAAGAGAAATTAATATTCGAATAAAAAGAAACTTAACCACGAGAGAAAAAGTCTCATCATAATCAACTCCATACGTTTGCGTGTATCCTTTGGCTACCAATCAGGCTTTATGAAGAGCCACGGACCCATCCGGCTTGTGCTTAATAGTATAGACATTTTCAGCCTACATGCCTCTTACCATGTGGGAGTGGAATCAACTCCCAAGTATGATTAGAGTGGAGTACCTCCATCTCAACCTTCATAGCCAACTGCCAAATAAGATCTACTAGAGCATCTTGCAAATTGCTAGGAATAGATACTTGGGAAACATTAGTAAGAAAACATGAATAGGTAGGAGATAACTGGTGGAAGGACCCAAAGTTACCAATAGGATGTTGGGTAACACATGTACAATAACTTTTCCGGATAGCAATGGGAAGATCGGATGATGGAGAATCTTCAGGATTGGAGGAGACGACCGGGTCTCGGTGACGGCGATGATAAACTTGAGTGATAGAAGGGCGGTGAAAGAGGGCATCTTTTGCATTTGGGAGAGGGAGACCGGAAGGAGGTGCGGTAGGAACGTGTTTGAGAAATTTAGGATCATTTAAAGAATGGGAGTAATAAGGCCGACATTCATCAAATGCGACATCGGCACTGACAAAGTATCAGTGTAGAACATGATTGTATCAGCGGTAACCTTTCTGAGATTGGGAATAACCCAAGAAAATACACTTGGTAGCACGAGGATCAAATTTGTCATAGCCGGGTCCAAGATTTTGGACATAACAGACACAACCAAAGATAGTGGTGGAAGAGGATAAGGAGGTAGAGAAGGAAAAATGATAGAAAATGGGGAGGCACCTTGTAAATTTCTTGTAGGCATCACTCCAAAAATGCTAGAAAATGGAACATGCATGTGGATCATTAGGGTACGAGCTACATCAATAAGGTGGCGATTTTTCCGTTCCGGAACTCCATTTTGTTGTGGCGTGTAAGAACAAGAGATTCAGTGAATTATACCAAGATCAGACATAAAATTAGAGAAATGAGTTTTATATTCTCGGGCATCATCACTGCGAACATAACTTACTACACAATTAAACCGAGTTTGAACTTGTTTCTAAAATAATTGAAAACACGAGATAATATCAGTGTGATCTTTCATCAAATAAATCCATGTCATATGCGAGAAATCTTCCACAAAAGGTCCTCATGTATTGGAATGAACCAACTCAAATGGAGTTTGCCTCCGGTTATTTGAACTATGCTTAAATGAAGTACGATGGTGCTTATTAAGTTGGCTTGTGTCACAAGAATCTAAAGTGGAAATACTGGTTATTTGTTTTTTTAAAATAGGTAAAGGTGTATGGCCAAGCCGGCAGTGCAATGTCATGAAATCAACATTTAATGCAAGAGACAGATTTGGTGAGGCATCGAAGTTGTAGAGACCGCCTTGTTCATGACCCGTACCAATTGTCCTCCGCGTTTGAAGATCCTGCAAAACACGCAAATTGGGAGGAAAAAACGACAGACAATTTAGATCATGTGTAAGCTTACTGATAGAAAGGAGACTATAGAGAAAACCTGGTACATGAAGAATTTTAGGTAATTTAATAGTATCATATAGAAAAACTTCACCGGTACCCGAAATTGTTAGTTTTTGAACCATTAGCTATAGTAACATGTGAGGTGAAAGATAAAGGATGATATTAAAAATGGATCGAGACAGACCCGTCATATGTTTGGTGGCCCCGGAGTCAAATATCCACAGGTTGGACCAAGTAGAAAGAAGACATGCAGATGCACTCTGATTCGGATCATATGTTCTCACCAAATTGGCGGCTGAAACGGGCAGAGTTGGTAGCAATCCATCTGAGGTGTTTGAGCCAGCGTTCTTCACTGATGGTGCGGCTGCTTGATTGGCCATGAATGGAGGATAGCCATGAAGAACCCGGCACTGATCGAAAAAGTGATCTCTTTTGGCCGCAATGGTCGAATTTCCGATCCCACGATCACCACCACAGCCTGACTGTCTACCTCTTCCACCGCGGCCGCCTATGAAGCTTCGTCCTCCGCGTTCTCGGCTGAGACCACAAGAGAACATTGCTATCTTTTCCGATCCATAATGGTGGTGACGGGCAGTTGAGTAATCTGTTGCGAGGCCCTTTGAAGGCGAGAGATGGCCTCGGTAAGGGAGGGTAATTCCGTACCTCAGAATCTGTGATTTAACTGGATCAAATTCAGGCTGCAGTCCGGCAAGAAATCGAACCACATCGATGTCTTATCGTTGCTTCTCCAGGGCATTCACACCTTCCAGAGGGGTAAGTACATATTACGTTCTTCACACGCACTCATAAATAATTGCAGACAAGTAATTTTCAAGGGTTTGATCACCCTGCTTTAAAGTAAATTATTGCTTACAGATGTCATATATTCGACAGATGTCATATTTTCGTGACAAATTTCCAGAACCAGAGTACATGTGCTTTAGACTATCCGATCGGTTGAAATATTCTTAACCAGGAAAGGGATGGATCACCATCTCACAAATGATAAAGCTGAAAAAGGTGACCCTCATGCGAATGTTTGGAAGCATGACGCTCAAATCATCCGTTACCCTAAACCAGCATTGAGCCAAACATTGACGTGGCATTGATGTACCTAAAACAGCAAAAGAGATGCGGGGACCATAGAACATAGTTTTTCCCATTCAATTTAATGGTAGTAATAGTCGGAATAGAGCTGTCGGAGAAGTTATTAGTGGAGTTTTTAGATTTGGACTCCATGAAGAAGAAGTCGAACACAAGTTGTGCCGTTTGGAAGGGTAAATCAGAGGGGAATTCGGCTAGGGTTTGTGAGAGGCTCTGATATCTTGTTGTAATACATAGATTTCAAGAAAAGAGGGTAAGCATGACTTGATTTCATTCTCCCTTATTCCATTCATTTATATTCATTTATATTGGAGATATTACAAGATATAGAAGGAAAGAAAATAAATACAAATCTTTGTATCTAAGACACTCAACCCTGTCTGTCATAGTATGTTCACACTATAACATTATTTCTTTTACATTTATCCAATGTTTGCTAACAAAGTCGATGTATTGTTATACATTCCCGTGAAGCTTCAAGGTAGAACTGAGAAGAAAATAGGTATTTTAAAGCCGAATGTTGACGGCGATTCTCCAAAAGCTTCGGAATGGCTTATAACAATAGGGAATTTGATTAGGCATTTTAAGATGAAAAATTGCTCTTTTTTGTTGCAAAATAATCTGGAGAGATGAGTGGAGGTGAAAGAAATGGTTTCATAGGATTAGTCTTTTGATGTGTTTATATTTGTTTGGGCCTTCAATTGTTTTATGTATTTTTGTGCTAACCATTTACATTTATGCTGGTCATTGTAATGTGTTAAACTATTAGCTCCCATTTGAATTAACACTATTTTCGATGCCTCTTTTAAACCGCAACCTATTTGGTCTGCCGCCTGTTGTTTAAATTCTGAGAAAAGCTGATATATGTGATCTTCAAACTCATTCCTGTCGATATATTTTGTACAATTGATAACAAACTATGTGAGAGTAGTGTAGTTGGCCGAAGGTATAGCTTCTGTAGTTTATTCAGGCATATATTTTTATGGTTCACAGCTTGTCTACTTTGCCCTTTGAAATTTCTCTTACCCTTCTATTGAAATTATTGTTATTTTATGGATCCCTAGTCTTGTGGTATTACTTTGATGATTTTCAATGGCCCCTTTAGATTGCTTTATGCTGCGTTTTGCTTCACTATGGACTGTCCTTTCACGTAGAACGTCTGTAATGCTTGGGATGAGGTCATTCATGTCATCTTCCGCACTAAAATTTCAGTACTTGTTTTACTGTCCTTGTTGCGTTTTTTTTTTAAATTCTAGATGTTGGAGAAGTTAACTATATGGAAGAAATTAGTGGAAGCTACATGTATCTTTGTTTTCGATTGAGAAACAGGGCTTTGAAGAAATATTGCACTGCTTTGTGGCCATCACATGGTTTTACCACTTGATTTTTCTTGTATTCTTGTTTTCCGTTGTTCAGGAAGCAATTGCTGGAAAATGCAATGTTGTTTGCATTTCAAAAGATACCAGAAATCCCCAGCCAACTAAAAAACAGCTTGAAGGAGCTGATTATGTGTTCCATCGTACTTTTGATGTCGGGAAGTGTATCACTTCCGAAGATTTCGGTGACAAAGTTGGTGAACTAGAAGGTATAAACCTTACATTTGGAGTTTATGTCTGCTGGTGTAAAACTTATTTTGCTTTGCGGTGTCACAACTTTTCTTGTGAGGGAATGGCCTCTTACACGTGCTATGTTTTTGGCTTGTTACAGTTAAGTTCGTATTTAACCAAGTAGAGAATGAAAAAACTGAGAACGTTAAGGAGAAAGCTGGTTTAGAGGGACTAATGAAGGAGTCTATCGAACCAAAAAAGGAAATTAAAAATGATTCCAAGGTTGAGGATCCTTCTCTTAAAGCCAAACCAAAACGCACCCTTGAAAGTACTTCTGGGCTTGATGGCCCTTCAAAGAAGAAATCTAAAGTGAACTTAACCATGGTTAGCAATCTTTCTTCTAAAAAGGAGATACATGAGGAGAAGAAAAGCAAAGCTACTCTTGAATCTCCTAGATCGAGGGATAATTCGTCGATTATGACCTCATCAACGGATAAGTCTATTGAGAAGAAAGACGAGTCTATTGATACTTTGGATTTGAAAGTTCCTTCGCATGAGACACTTGTGAAGGAGAAAAGTGCACCCTCCAACAATAGCACATCCTATTCCTCGCAGACATCCAAAGAGGCAATTGTTGAAGGAAGGGTCATTGACGTTACACGAAGACCAGATGACGTAAGTTGTGCTTCTAAATGTTCTATTGTCTTGATCTTTTCAATTTTCTCGTTTCTTATACAATTTTCACATTAGGTTTCCTAAAACCTATAATCTAGTCACTTCATTCAAAAGATCCATGGCATGATGTAAACATTGTCGTCGTGTGACCGTTGTTACATGTTTGAGCCATGGATTAGTCTCTTATAGAAATATAAGATAAGGTTGCACTTGGTGGGCTAAAATGTTCGGTCTTCCATGGACGTGTCAATGATCTTTCTTTCTTTGAAAGAAATATCGTTGATTCTTTTTAAGCTTAGCAAAGATTTACAAATAACTACTCACTTGGTCTTCTTAAGGTGTCGTGTTATCTCTTCGTGTTGTCATATGATAGACGTCCATCAAATGCCCTTGATCTTCAAATTATTCACAATAAGCATATTTTTTCATTATATGCTACAACACCGCTTAAAAGTATTGATGTAAATTCTTGCGTCGATAAATAATATATGTTGTGTTAACTTAAAAGAGATGCTTGAAGTAGTATTCATAAAATTCATGAAAGGTGATTGAATTGGTGAAGAGCATCAAAGGTCCGTTTGAATATCAATTATTTTGCTTTATTCTTATTCATCGAAGGTTAAGATGTAGTTTAGCCTGCAACGGGCATCTTGTCGAATAAAGTGGGCGTGGGCGTTGTGTATTATGAGTAGACAACTAAGAGAAAATGGGTCGAATAAAGTGTCATTACTCATGCACAAGTGCTCCTCAAGTTATTCATTTGATTTTAAGGTTTCCAATTTTTTTAAAGAATGTTTTACTAATTTTATAAGTTAACATGTGTTATGTTTAAATATGTTTCTCACATCCCAAGTTAAGATGATAGGTGGTTATTCAAGACGATAATAATAGTAGCAAACCATGGCCCATGGGTTTAAACTTGAATGCATCCATTTCCACGCCATGTATGTTGTCCAAGTGTTTTGAATCCGTATTTGCCGTTGTGTGCCCTTTGCTAGCCCAACCTCCTTGTATTTGACCCATATCTTGAAGGGGGCTTGTTGAAGTGTATCTTGTTTGAATATTTAAGGGTCCATTTGTCATGGGATAATGTCTTTATTCTTATTTAGGGAATGAATTTTGGTGGTGTTATTAGGATTTGCATCGGGCATCATGTCAAATAAAGTGTGTTGTGTGTTACGGAGAGAAAATTGATTTATTCATGTGAAAAGAGTTGTAAGAATAAAGTGAATTGAATAGTAGGAAGTTGAATGATGAACCTAGAAAACCAAGCCTGAGGAGCCCGGCGGAGCCCATAGACCCCGCTTAAGTTTACACACATGTGTAGGAAAGTTCGGATGAACAAAGCCTTGTGGTTGTGACATGTAAACATCCTCTGTGAGATAACCATGAAGGAATGCATTATGAATATCAACCTGCTTAATAGACCAATCATTAGATAAAGCAAGGGAGAGTAAGAGGCAAATAGTAACTGGCTTAACAACCGGACTAAAGGTTTTCAAGTAGTCCATGCCAGCTACTTTGTGGTAATCTTTGGCATCGAGCCTAGCTTTGTAACGTTCTACCTGTCTATTAGCATGCTTTTTAATGCGGTAGACCCATTTATTACCAAGAACATTCATATGAGAAGAATAAGGAACCAGGTCCCTTGTATCATTTTGAACAAGAGCATTAATCTCATCCCGCATGGCATCTCTCCATTCTCGAGATTTAGCGGCACTGTAGAAGGTGGTGGGTTCGGTTTGGGCAAGCTCAATAAGATAGGCTTTGGGAAGAATGTAGTTAGAGGGCCATTGTTTGGGCTTGAGCGTATTGGTTTTAGAACGAATTACTATTTGGTGAGGAACATGCTCATTGTCAGGGGAGGAGGGAGGAGATGATAGAGAGGAGGATGCACACGTAGGAGACGAAGATGGAGGAGTACGTGGGGTAGGGTCGGGTTCAGGGATAGGCTGGGAGGGGAGGGTTGATGGTGGAAGGAAGATGAATAGTAACATGATCGTAGGGTGAGGCAAATGAGGGAGGTGTGTAGGGAAAGGTGGATTCAACAAAGACCACATGACGGGAGAGAGATGCGATCAAAGGTAAGGTGTACCCATGGTGGTGCATGCTATATACCCAAGAATAATACAGGTTTTAGTGCGAAAATCCATCTTATGACGATTGTATGGGCGAACATTAGGCTACCAGGCACAACCAAACACACGGAGGAAAGAAAAATCAGGAGTGCGGTGATGGACCATTTCATAGGGAGACTCATTGTTGAGAATATGTGTGGGTAAGCGATTAATGAGATAAGTCCGGAGAGGAAGGCATCTTCCGAGTAGGGCAGGGGAAGGTCGGAGTGTGCAAGAAGAGAGGCCAACTCCAACGATTTGGCGATGGCGACGGTTAATGGCACCTATTTGTTCGTGAGTGTGAGGACATGATACATGATGGTGAATACCAAGAGTTTGAAAGGAAGAGGTTAGCCGCTGAAATTCATCCCCAATCAGTTCGCATAGTTTTAATCGTGGTGTAAAATTGGCGTTCAACAAGGCTTTTAAATTGAGAGAAGATATTTTCAACATCATTTTTTAATATATTTGGTAAAATCATCAAGAAAACTGATATAGTACTTGGAACCATAATATAGATTCTTTGGGACAAGGTCCCCAAACATCAGAATAGACTAAATCCAATGGACTCGAGGAAGTAAAATCAGACAAATATAAAGTTTGATGATGGCTTTTAGCCATTTGACAAGCAACCCAAATATGTAAAGTGGAGGGGTATGTGCAAGAAATATTTTGTTGGCGAAGAACATGACGAAGAACCGGAAGAGAGCAATGGCCTAAATGTTGGTGCCAGTGATCAAAGGAGGTGCAGCTGGTGTGAAAAGCTTGAGCTAGAGGGGAGCTGAGAGACTGTGAAAATTGGTAGAGGCCATCTTTGACAAATCCACGCCTAAGGGTGTGACCCGAGTAATCCTTCACAAGAAAGTAATTGTGGTGAAATTTGAAGAAAACATTATTGTCTTTTGTAAATCGAGAAACTGAAAGAAGATTAGTACGGAGGGATGGGGCAACAAGAACATTATGTAAAATAAAGGACGATGAGGGAAGGGAAAGAGTAGAGGAACCCGAGTGAGTGATATTCAAACCTGAGCCGTCAACATGTATTTTATCTGGCCCATCATAAGGTTCGGCCTGCTGGTTCAGATTTTGCAACTGATTTGTCATATGATGCGTGGCTCCCGGTCAGGGAGCCATTGAGGCAGGGATGGAGCGTGCATGGTAGGTGGAGCGGCGGCATGAAGAGCTTGCATAGGAGGCCTCGATGGAGGTGGCTGGAATGTATCATCAAAGCGGTACCAGCAAGTAATAACAGAATGCCCAACTCTCTGACATAATTGGCAAACAGTACCGGCATAGGATTTTGAGAGGGGCCCTGACCTCTACCACGTTGTGGGCCACGCCCCCGGCCTCGATAAGCCGGAGAGGATGTAGGAGACCGACCACGGTGCCCGGATGAAGTAGGAGCCCGCGTATAATTCAGGATAGGCGGCGACAAATTGGAATAGGAAAGCGGCGGGGGTTGGTTGTGCAAAATGCGAACCTCCGTCGTCAATAAGAGGGAGTAAACCTCATCTAGATTGATGCTGGGCCGAGCGGAAATCATTGTAACAAGTGAATCGTATTCAGAACCCAGACGTGCAATTAGGCACGCCAGTATATCATCAACCGGGAGAGGGTGACCGGCGAGAGCTAATTTCGTCGGCAAGGCGTTTGACATTCATAAAATAATCATGGCTCTGATACCATGTGAAAGAGGAGAGAATAATTTTTTTCCATTGATCTTTCTACAATAATACAATATAGTTTCGTAGACCTGTACTACTTAGCCTCTAAGCAAATATTAATTACAAAGATTGTGCGTAATCAGAATATAATCAATCATACACTCAATCAGCATTAATAGGTGGAGTAACCGTATCGTCAACCGTATCTTTAACAGATTGTACCCATAGGTCTTAAAAAATTGGTGAATCTACCAAACCAAAGCTCTGAGGATTTCATTAGGACATAGAGAGCCTTTTTGAGCTTACATACAAGGTTCCCAGACTCTCCATTTAGAAACACATTTTTTACATCTAATTGACGTAGGGGCCAGTCCAAGTTCACTTCAATGGATAATAGTACTTTGATTGTATTAAGTTTTGCAATTGGGGCAAAGGTTTCTTGATAATCAATTCCATAGGTCAAAGTGTAACCCTTAGCAACCAACCTTATCTTACGCCTATTTATAGACCCATCAGAGTTACATTTGTTTGTAAAAATCCACTTGCAACCTACAGATTTCTTCCCTTTAGGAGAGTTGTAAGTTCCCGAGACTTTTTTTTTTCCTTTAGAGCTCTTTGTTCACCATGGACATGTCTCCATTCAGGTATTTGAAGTGTTTCCTGAATGGTTTCAGGGACTTGTTGCCTATCCAAATTCCTGATGAAAGATTTTTAGGCATCAGACATTTGAGATTGTGCCAGCAAATTATAAAATGGATACTTTGTACAATTCCTGGTCCCCTTCCTTAATGCTATAGGTCCGGTGTCTGGTGTAGCTTGTAGGAGAATATTCTCATCCTGATCAATATATGAATCAGAATGAGTTCTATGATCAGGGACAAACCTGTTTTTTCTGGTATAGATTGATACAAAATGTGGCCTTACACATTTGGGGTAGATAATAGGGGTTAAATAGGCAAAAATGCATTGAATGTCGCATTGGTTAGTGAGAATGACTTATAATATGGGACAAAATCAAAGAGGTAAAACTAAAAGGCCATATATCTTAGGAAGGAGTGAGTATTATAAAAAAAAATTAGCGAACATATTTTTCAATTACATTTGGTACATATTATAGGTGAATCTGAGAGAAGTTTATGGTTTTTCTATACTTAAAATAAATATAAAAGATCGATATGTTTCATCGTACATATGTTTGTTTCTACTTCTCAAGCATTCAGACTTAAGCTCTACCAGAAGTCCATTTGCATAGATATTCCACCTTTTATTTTGGCTGGAATTAGTTAGGTTAGAAAGAAATTTTGAATATAGGGACAAAGTGGAAGCAAGTTAATTGGCTTGTGATGTTTGAAGTTTGCACGTCAAGTAAAGATCGCAGTAGATAGTCTAATTTCAATATTTTAAAGGGACAACAAAGATTGAAGCAGTCACTTACTAAGTTTAGGACTTCAAATTATGTGCACTAGAGTGGGATTCAACATTTGGGATGTTCGTTGGGTGATGAGAAGGCTTAATTCTATAAAGCGCACCGGAAGGATTTCTGATTTGTTTGAAGATACTTTTGTTGACTTGATATCAAAATTGTGCTGCATGTTTGATTCTTGTTTAATTTTTTTATGGAATTTCCTTAACGTAATATATTTTTTCTATATTGCAGGATGGAGGCAGATGGTTTCATTTACCTGTGAGTATTTAAACTCCAATGCGCTCACAGTTTTGGTCCTTGATGATTGATTTTCTCCAACCATGTGTTTTAATTGTTCAGTTGAGAACTGTGTGGTGCATGCGTTTCTAATATGTTTTAATAAATTATCATCGTACAAGAGTTGGAATAATATATTGGTGAGTACAAAAGGGTTGTAATGCAGTGAATTTGTATTCATGATTTAACAACCAAGAATGACACAATTATTCCATTTTTGGTACTCAATGTTTTTATTTGCTTAATCTTGAGCCTTTGGTGTATATTCTATTTATTGCTATCACTCGTACTTTATTTTTTCTTGTAGCTTGTGTGACAGATTGTCTAGTGTTTTGTAATCACACATGTATTTGCGTATTCTTGTATATTTTCTACCGAATCTTTGATGGCTGTTAATATTTACCAAATTTACATAATTATTATGCAAGTAGATGCTTCTCATTTCCCAGTGGTTATACACTAATGAAGTATTATCAGGATATTTGTGTTAGTTTTATCTTTTTTAATGCTGCATGAAATGGTTACTCTATTGATGATAGTGTTAATGTAGTAAAAAACCACACATTCAGTCATTACCTATTTGCCAAAAATCTGCTAAACATATGTGAAGTGATATGTATAGTCCATTTTTCATTTTATCCCTTTGTTCTACTAAAGGAATTCATATACTGTGAATGCCTAGTCATATTTTGATTCTATGTGTTCCCCAATCTTTGCTTGCTATGGACAACTCTTGTTTTTATTTCTACCATGAATTATATAACTCAGTATATAGGCATTGATCTCAATATTCCCATTCATATATTTCCTTCTTGGGGTGCTGTGTCTATCCAATCAAGAGTATCATTCCATCCATTGGGATCTCCAAGGATCTCAGACCATTAGAAGGAGTATACTGGATATTTAGAATGGTCTTGTAATATTATAGTGCTATGCCAGATGTTCCTTGCATAAATACATCAAAGAAAACTGGCGCTCTTCCATTAAATAACATACAAATATCTGCAATTTAGACCGACATGTTAAAGCATCATGATGATCTATATTGGTGTGCATTATGTACGTGTATTAAGAGTTGATGCTTCGGAATCGCACAAGTATGCTTGCCTGCAGAGGCATTGCAGTAGAGCTAGGAAAGGTGTTTTTCTTTCAAAAAAATATGTTGTCTGCTAAAAGCATGAATGTTATGATGCCCTTGCATATGAGTTTCTCACTTGAGGACATTACATATTTGTTTTTGGTTAGCTTCAATGTTTCTTTTTGGATGTAGAAATTTCTTTTTAGAGGGTTTTCCTGTTCCATGTTCAACAAATGTTTAGAATGATTTTGCATTTTTTTCTTTTTAAATTATTATAGCCTTGGGAGGAAAGGATGCTAGCTGCCAGTGATCAGAGCATGTTAGTGATGCTTCTAAATCTCGATCCTGAGTATACATCAGTTGAAGTAGAGGTAGTACACGTTCACAAGTTTATACTGTTTATATCTAATCTTTTATGATTCTTGTCCTAAATTTTCCTCAAACGGTATGCAAATTATGCAAGCTTAATTTATCTTTATCCTTCAATTGCGTGCTGGCAATTTGTTTATTGGTTTTGTTGAGGATATGGTAATTTTCTGTCAGGATATTATGTGGCATGCTTTCCGGGAAAAGTGTAGCGCAAAAGTGGTTCAGCAGAATGCTTTTTCTAGTCCGCATATTGGTGAGAATATTTTGTTTGTTAAAATTGTCATATTTTCTTTTATTTGTCATGCACTTAGATGGGAGTTCCGAAGGAATGTCGAAAGCCTCAAGGCTGTCACAGATCTGGGTCAGTCAATGAATCTGACCTGGACATAACTATGCTTGTTGGAACCAGTTGGACGAAATCTTGTAAGCTTTATGCAAAGAAAGCAAATGCAGGGGTTTTGTTCTAGTTTCTTGAAGCATTTAGGATCTTAGGTCAGTCAAAAACTTTTACTAAAACAGGTTGTGAGCGAATTTCTAGTTTTGAAACCAAAGGTCGCTATTGTGGAAATGGAACCTTTAACCAGACATTGGAGGTTGATTTCGGAACAATTTGGTGAACCATCGGTTCATGATCCACTGTGGTGGAGGGAAATATGCTTAATTCGTATCGTGAAATCCTTTTGAATCTCACAATGGCCTTCTCTTTATTGCTATCTAAGCTCACAACATAGTCTCGTTGGTTGGATGACCACACAAGCCACCTTTAATGAAACTTTATGTGGGACTTCATTAGCAATGTGATCAACTCTGGCCTTCTGGTGGAGTAGGAGCTGATGCAATCCCTGCGACACTGTTGAATGGAGTAATTTTGCATCTAATGTAGCTTTGTTATGCGGATTTTCTTTAGGATCAACAACAGTTTGAGCTTTGTACTCTTGAAAAGGCTTGTGCGGTTTCATACATTAGTGAAAAAAATTATTTACTAAAAGAAAATAAAACACAATGGCTTTCGGAACGTTCAAAGTGATGGCCATCATTTCTTGTAGATGTTAAAGTCTTGTGTGCTTATATTTCCAGGGATGTCGTCACCTGTTGTTTTCAGGAGTTTCCTCACGGGATTGACAACTGACATAGTAATAGATGTTCAAACCAGTAAACTTTTGAGCTCATGATTATTTAGTGTGCTTAAAGTAATGCGGCACTACAATGATAAGATTGCAGTTCTTTTCGATTTTGTTTTGTCATTTGACAGCTTGGCTTTTGTCATTGAAGTGTTATCTCGGACTCGTTGTCTTCGTTTTATAGGCCAGGCTCTTCTAATCTTCAAATCAAGAGAAGCAGCTGAAAGAGTTGTTAAAAGATTAAATGAAGGGTGCTTAGTTTTATGCGATCAAAGGTATGCATCAATTGTTGAGTCTTTTTTTTTTTTTTTTTTTTTTTTTTTTGAGGGGAATTGTTGAGTCATGTACGATGATATTTATGATTGCTATGCTAATGGACAAGTGGAAATAATTAATATCAACGCTAAGTTCACAGTGGCTATTGGACTTGTACCAATATTTTCCTATTTGATTAGTTTGTTTCAGTAGTCTTGTTTGATGGTTCATCCTTTTTGCGCTTTTGTCCTTAGAAATGGCATCTGCTTGTGTTCCATGTAGAGAGTTTTAATTGTGAATGTCAATCTTGTGTACGGGAGAAATACCTTTTGGTGTTTCGGTCCTTAGACATGGCATCTGCTTGTGTTCCATGTAGAGAGTTTTAATTGTCAATGTCAATCTTGTGTACGGGAGAAATACCTTTTGGTGTTTCAGTGTTTGATATTTGAACCGGATGACCAAAATGTGGCCATGGCTCACGTATGCTACTGGGGCTTATTATTGATAAGCCCTCTGATGTTGTCAAAATGCAGCTACCTAAAAAGCTTAAAGCTGCCATGAAGTCTATCACTCAGTCGGTGTTTCTTGATCATCCCCTTTCTTTGCAGGCCACTTGTAGGTCGCAGTTTTGTTCTTCCAAAAAATTATGGGAAGCAACCCAAATTTGCGGGCCATTTGGTTATTGACAAACTTAAACATCAACAGCAGAGAGATGTCAGTTTTGTGTTCGCTCCTTTCTTGCAGTAGTATCTTGGTCAAAATGTTCCTGTACATGATGTTGCCAGTGTTGTTTTTTCAGAAGGATGCTGTGTCTACATCACATTGCGCTCAACCTAATACTATCGAGCATGAGTTGGCAATGGAATGGTGCTTGCTGCAAGCGCGTAGTGATATTTGGTGGAAGAAGCTACACGAGGTTGTGGAGTATATTTAGTTTTTGTTATGTTGAATATGCACAATTGTTAATTGGCATCATGTCTTGAAGTTTTTCTGATGTTAAATTGTTCGTGTTGTATCGTTTAGCAACAAGGCAAACAATTAAAGAGGCTCTCCAGTGGTCTCAAGCCCAACAACTGAGTGAGTTGTTGAAGTTTTTTTGCTACAGTTTTTACTTCATTTCTTAGATTGAGAGAGCTTTAATTATATTAATTGATATAGAGTATCACGTGCTGATATATGTTTCTTAGATTTGCAGTGTTGGTTTTTTTTGGTTCAAAGGGTCTTTCCTTGAGATTTTGTCAAAATTTTGATGCTGCTTATGACGCGTCTCGCCTATTGACAGTAGATGCAGCATGAATTGAAGCATTTTGAGGTACAATCTTGGACCATGATTATATATTTTCGTTTAGAGACTGAAGAAGTACTTGTATCGTATAACGTACTTTCTGATTTCTTTAGTCTGTCTTAAGAAAGTTCGTGATTTATGCCAACACTTGTACATTTCCCCTTTTGATCTTGTAGGTGACCTTGTTGTCGTCCTTGTGATCGAAGGCCATGAAGTTTTGCTTGTGCATATTATTAATGATCATGTAATCGACATTTCAAGGTTACTCATTTAGTTAATCTTTTAATTATTATTATTATTATTATTATTATTATTATTATTATTATTATTATTATATTGTGTCGCTGTCTCGATCCAGCCCGTTTACATCATCATCTTTTTGTACAATTCGGAATGGCTCATCATGCTGCTGCTTGTAGTGCCTTACATAGTTGGCCTTTTTGCTTGCTTTTTGGGCTGTGTTGATATTAGGCAGAGTTAGGTGTTGTATTTGGGATTAAGGCTGTAAATGGGTTGAGTCATTCAGAGTAGCTCATATTTAGTTTAGCTCGGTTTGAAGTAATCAATCTAAAGTGGCTTTCTTTTTATAAATACCAGCCGATTTAAACTACTTGAGCAGTCAGTCAAACTAAATATTAAAACATATTAAAATCTTTTGATATGAATCTTTATTTATTTATTTATTTATTTTATTTTATAAATATGAAGAAAATAAAGAGGAGACAAAGTAGGAGTGCTCATTCGAGTACAAATAGCGCTATAATGGCAAACATATGGTAGGGACAAATCGGTCCTTTTAATGAAAAGAAAATTCATGATACTTGTACTTGTAGTATTTAACTGATGATAAAGCCTAGTCAAATTATCAGCCTGTGACCTTTTAATTTTATTCCAGCTTTGTAACAAAGTTGATAACCCATGTGTGGAAACACCAAATAAGTTAATATCTCTCCCAAATGTCTTAATACGAACATTTTATAACAATAAGATAGACATTTGGGAGAGATATTATTATTATTACAATCTAAATGATAAAACAAGGAGGACGAATGAACATCAATAAGTTGAAATATTATTAGTATATTGACAAAATTTACTTGGTCTACTATTTTAAGATGTATTACATCCATTATGCATCATAACATAAAAAAAAAATCGATGTAAACTGTGAATTAATAATACTCGAGGGTTTTTATAATAAAGAGATGAAATCAATTACTTTTGGTAGCGAAATAGGTACATTAAAACAAAACATAACTTTATGATCAAACACTTTATAAATAGAGATGGTGTCACGCTTTTTTGTTAAAAATACCCTCATTTTTTTTTATAAATATTATATTATTGTAAGAGACATGACCTCACACGTGTGGTGCTCCTAAGAGGAACAATCGATCATCAACCGTGTATTTAATTTATTATTTGTTGGACGAGAAGGAATCTAAAAGGCTTAGAGCCGTTAGTTTATTTATTTAATTTAATAAAGAATAGAAAAGTACACGTGTGGGCCTTTCAAAGAACACCTACACGGGAACATATAATAAAGAGAGGAAATTATGAAAAACTGAGTCCCAAGTAAACGACAAAATCGGTATGTGTACAAAGCTTTATTAATTGGCCCTGTACAAAAGCACCGACCCAAACTTTATTCTTTCATCTTTTCAATTCAATTGCGAGTATTATTGTTCGTGGTTAAAGAATTTTGGTGTTATAATTACAGCTTAGCCAATAGCCATCATGTATGGCTTTTAATAATAAAAAAAATAAAACAAAAAGAATGTTTAAGGAGTAGCAGTTTGACTATATTGAATCATTAATTAAGACATATATTTATCGATTTATATCTTTCATTAATCTTTAGGACTAGATGGTGGGGTCTTTTTGGTTTTAGGTTTAAACCTTACTTTTTATTAAGGTAAATAAATGATCCTCGTGGACATAACTCAGATGTAAAAAGAGTCATGAGTCTTGTCTTTGAGTTGGATATGGAAGTGTGGGAGTTTAATACTTTTGTATCGACTTGTCTCAACAATATTATAACAACAATAAAAAGTCTTTTAGCAACCCTTTACGTAATGGCATTTTATATATTGGAATATTGAGACATAAATTTCGAATTAAAATTCATCCAATAAGCTCAAATTAAAGGATCCTGTGATTAAGGAATCAGAAGCTCGAGCTTCAAAAACAAAGAGAATAGTGTTTAGGCACAAATTTTCTGTGAAGATTTCTCTGTATGTATCATCTACCCGTGAAAAAAGAAAACGATGGGAAAGAGTTATGTACAAGTTTTATTCTAGGTGTGAAGTGATTAATTTTAGAAATCTTCAGAATGTGCATATGTTTATGATCTTGTATACATTCTCATAATCGATTTAGAAAACCAGAGCAGTCAAATGTAGGACTACAAATGAACTAGACTACTCGTGAATTATTCTTATTTTTGTGTTCGAGCTACTTGAATAGCTAATTGTGCCGATTTCTAGATTTGTAATATAGTAATCGAGCAGCTCATGACTTAATCGAGATACATTAAGTAATCCATTAATTAATTATATTTTTAATATTTATTATTTTTTTCGATATAAATAGTGTCCATTATTAATATTTATTATTAAATTGTGTTTTATATACCCAAAAAGTACTATATTTTATATAAATAGTTTTTTATTAGTCAAGTGTTGGACACTCGAAACTCGAACATGCCATATTATGTAATAAAAAAAAATATTCGAGTTTACGAGCCGAACTGAGTTATATCGAGTATTTTATGAGTTGAGTTTGATCTTCCCTTTTACTGCTCGTTCGATCTTGAGCCGCGTTTCAACTTTCAAGCCCGAGTTTCTTAGTCGATCCGGGCTCGAGCCTTAGATAGTACTCGGATTGGTTACACCCCTAGTCAAGTGCTTCATTTTCAGCATTTACTATGAATTTAATGTGTATGCATATGACGTGTTTATGGCTATTTGGTAAGTATGAGACACACGGAAATTTCTATCCTAGGGACTTCCTACTAGGGAACTGTCTACGTGGCAGCATCTGGACCACATAATTTCCACACACGGGGCACCGTGTATTCCACCTCGAAATCGCGTGTGGTCCCGATCCCGCCACGTAGGCGATTCCTACTGTAGAAATCCTCTGATAAACGACCCAGACACACAAAGTAATTTTCCGGACGAGTCATCGGCAATTCGGTATCACGTTCCCCACGTTTAAAACAAGAACACTAGACATATTCATTGTCTATGGGCAACAAAGTGTTTAGACATCAAACAAATCAAATGTATTAATATTATTATTCAATACATAAAACGATATCTAACTACCTACTTCAATTACTATTAATATTTTACACGTACTTTCTAGGTTACTCGTCATTCTTACTTAATATTACTTCCGAGTCCAAATATAAGTCATCTTAGCTTTTGACACATATATTAAGAAGCTCAATAAATAATCCAATTTTTATAGTTTAGACTAAAATGCCCTTATGATTTATTAAATTGCGTATGAAAGGTCATGCATTGAAATAGGTAAAATAGGAAAAAGTGCATTAATTATAGCATTGAAATATGATAATGACTAATATTATGGGATTGATTAAAAATGCTATGATGATTTATATTTTGGATCGGATGTAGTATGTTTCACCTTCTTGCCGTGTTTACATGTGACATCATATAGGCACAACCAACTACTGAAGGGTTCAAAGCATTAAAACACCTATTATGAGGTTTGGTGCAACATGGGTAATATGACTAAATATACATTTAACGTAACATGTTAGATCATGGTACTCCTTCCAGAAGCCAATACCTTACGCTAACAACAAAGGTAATACAACTAGTCATATATCCAACGTGTTCCTTGGATCACGGTACTCCGGTCAACACATTGTAGGTTAACATTTGTACCTTACCAAGACTATCCGAAAACACATAAGGCACATACATAAAGTTCACATTCAATTCCATATTACAATCTATGTGATCATGCAAAAGTCCAAAGCAACGTGTTACTGCCAAAATTATATCCATCAAAACGTACAAGTCCACATAATAATTTCTGAAAACATTCTTTTACTGTAAATTACTTGCATACAAACACTGTATGAACAAAGAACATCAACCAAAGTCATTTAGGTCGTGGCTACAAAGAGCCACCTCCCATGGATTGGATCAAAACAACGGGAAACAAAAACATTTTACATTGAAACTGCGGTTCAGGATGCGAACTCACGTCCTAGTTATTTGGTTCTTCAATCTGAGGACTTAAATCTAGAAACAGAGCATTGGACGATCAGAACCGCCCTCGAACGACGAAGCCTGTTGTGGCCACGAACTTATAAGCGAGAAATTATAAAATCAGGTTGTATATTTATTTTCACATGCAAAATTATACGGGCCCGTGCAAATTTACACGGGCTTAACACCAAACACGTGAAAAATCACACATGATGCATCTTCTTATACATTGGTAAGTTAGAAAAAAAAATAAAGGAAGTAGAACGTGCAATTTTGCACGTGGCTTGTGTTTAGTCCGTGCGAATTTGCACGAGCTCTCTTTCAAAATTGCACGTGTTACCTAAAACCGTGCGAATTTGCACGGGTTTTCTTTTGAAATTGCACGTGCTACCTAAGGAATGTCAGATCTGATAAGACATGAAATCCCTGCAATAACATGATTTTATAATTTATCCTTATAAGCTACCGGGAAACAAACACTTTTGAGAAACTAGTACAACCATATTTATAGGTTTACAGACCCTAACTACGAAAATTTTCTCCTAAAGGCAAATAAATGTAATTAAAATTGATTTAATGCAATGGGAAAGATTTTTTTTTATAAAAAAGTACATATTAAAATTTGGTTAAGGTGAAAAGAAAATACTCCCCCTCAAGACAAATGATGACAGATATAATTAAAAATAAAAAATAAAAAAACACGTCCATTTGAAAGAGATGATTGTAGAATAGTTACCCAGCACCGCTTCTGTTTCTCCACTCACTTTAAATGCTGACGTCCATTTGTGTTTAATTAATATTAATAAGTTTGCATTTTACATTTTAGGTTTTCCATTTGAAAGAGATGATCGTAGAATACTTCTTCCGTTCTAAAATAACTGATAGAGTAATGCAAAGTCATATTAATATTATCACAATAAAACACCATACAACTTATATAAAAAAATCATGTTTATTTATGTGGATTTTATTTGAACATTTGTATCCACTTGATTTTGCTATTTATGAAAGATGGTATTACTCTCTCCGTTCTAAATAATTGATGTATTTGACAAAAACATGCGTATCGAGAATGTGATTTGATGCTTTAATTTAAATACCAAACTAACTATAAAAGAACCATATACTATACTCAATCTGTTTCTATTTAACTGTCGCAGTTACCAAGATAAAAATTATTTTTTATTTGTCGTAGTTACATTTTCAATACATATTTTAATACTTTTTCCGCTTTTCAATATTAATTTTCAACTTTCTATGTTCATTCAACCAATCAATCTTTCATATTCAATACACCACTACACTTTTCAAGATTTTTTTAGTATTTTATAATGAAAGTAAATGCAATTACTCGTTTTCTTAATATGCATGTTTTTCTCAAATGTGACAGATAGTAAGAAACTGAGGGAGTAGTTGATACAATGTCGTTTTTATTATTTCACTCCTTAATAACTAAAATTATATTTAGGAAAAACACAATAAATAGTGTTTTAAAAATGAAAGTACAGCAGTTAATGTGACACAATTCTTTTTACAATTATATTAGAACGGAAGAAGTATATAATAAGAGATACAACTATATCTGTTAGGAGAATGTAAAATCACACGAATATTATCATACTAAAACACCACATTACAATATAAGTCAATTTAAACTTTTAACCGAGATTAAGAAAGTGAACAAGCATTATAAATTTTAAAAATAAAAATCTAAAATACATGTTAACTACCATTAATACATCAGTACCAGACGGATTATGAAAGTCAATGAGTATCATAAATTTTATTGATCAAATCTAAAATATCTTTGAACCATTAATGCATTAGTACCAAACTACGGATTAAGAAAGTGAAAGAGTATTTCATTCGTCCCGAAATAATTAAGGCAGTTGTTAAAAAAATTTGTTTTAAAATAACTGTGGTAATTACATTTCCAATACAGTATTTAATGTGTTTTTCCCATGTCTACCATTATTTATTAAGGATGAGAGAATAAATACAACATTACATTAATTATAGACTAAGGATTTTTAGTCATTTTGGCATTCAAATTAAACCATTAAATCACGTCTTTAATATGTATGTTTTTTACAACCGCAACGGATGGAGTACTATAAATTTTAAAGATAAAAATCTAAATTACGTTTAACTACCATTATAATTTGACACGGGGGGCTAACATTTTATATTTCTTACAACGTTTTCCCCGCATTTTTCAAGCTTATGTATCCGCCCGGGAAGCAGGGTTGATACATTTCCAAATGGTAATTATAATTTTTAATTTGGTTAATAAACGTTGCTCCCGTCCCAAAATATAAATCCATTAATTTTTTTGAATTTTATACCATGATATGAAATAAGTTCAACTATAATAGGAGCATTTATTAAATTTTTCTTCATTTTCCTTCATTTTACCTCTAATTTATCATATATTCAATTACTTTACAATTTTACGTTAATGAGAGTTAACGGTATTCTAATAAAATTAATGACACTTAAAAACTTTCTTAATTTATATAGAAAACCAAAAAAAAAAACTAAACGAACTTACATTTTGATCAGAGGTCGTAGTATATTTGTTAGCCGATTCAATGACGTGACTTTTTGTATCAATATTTTTTTTTTGAGGGCTTGTATCAATTTTTTTTGAGCGGTTATATCATTTTATTATTACTCCGTTTTTAAATCATTGATTTTTTTTTTTGGTCTTTTTTTATCAGATGCCAATGTACCACAAAGGACACAACAAGAAAATACGGGTAAAAAAAAAGGAAATAGTTCTCTTAAATAAAAAACAAGAAAAGAAAAAAGAAATGGTAGTACAAAAAAAAAAAAAAAAAAAAAAAAAAAAAAAAAAGGTTTATGCAGTACATATAATATTCCTCATTTCCTTTTTAAGTGATGTTTCACAAGGAAACTTTATTCTTTTTTATGTATTGTTTTGAAACACCAAAACAAGATGTATTCTATTTTTTCATTTTACCCTCATAATGTATTTGGTAAGAGAATTAAGGAAAGACGGTAATCTATCTGCCCTAAAATGTAAGGGTTTTAGTTTTTTTAGACGTTTTGATACAAATTTGATACAATGCATTAATATCAAAAGTTTTTTAAAAAGTTTATGATGTCCTTGCAAAACCCTTCACATCTTTGTAAGGGTATTTTAGTCCTTTCGAATTTTTACTTTTTTTAGGTTTTCTTTTCTTCCAAGTTATAGGAAAACCGACCTAAGCACTGAAAAGTCGATAAAAAGAGCTCCAATGAGCCTAGACTTCATCAAAATCTTGTTTTTTTTGAAGTTTTCATCATTTCTGGCACGCTGAACCGAGGAGTCCCCTTGGTTAAGCGTCCTGCTTGTCCAGACCGTGCCCCAAACATGTCTCAGAGTGTTCAGGACATGTCCCAGACATCCCAGGTCTTTCGGCACGCTGAACTGAGCACTGCTCTCGGTTCAGCGGCCTAGTTTTGGTCGCGTCCGACCTTGTCCAGGACGTATCTGCAGACCGGAGACTCAGTTTCAAGGCAGATCCTGATTCAGGAGCAATCTTGGATCGTGTTTCTTCTCAATAAGGTAAATATCGTAGTCCCTCGTTAATTCGTAGTTTGATCTTGTTAAGTTGTATTGTAGTTTTGGCTTTGAGATTAGGGTTTCGGTGGTTTGTAGCTTCGCGTATGTTTTGGAAGTAAGATGTTGTTTGGTTCGTAGTTTGGCTCATCTTTAAGGTAAAGAGTTTTTCTTATTAAAAGGTTCAGTTTTTTATTGCAAGATTATGCCCTTTAAGTTGATTTGAATATTGTTTTAATGCAACTGCATGAAACTAGACATAATTATGTGCTGCCGGGTATTTGTCAAACTGCGTTTTCATAATGTTATTCTATTTCTAATTATTTTTGGTAAATTGTTATGTACTTTTGGTTACGAATAGTGGGGGATAAGATGGTAGTTCGGTGTTGTTATGGTCTTTGTATGTTCTTGTAGGTTAGGCATGGTTTTATGTGCTTTATGTGCTCCTATGCGTTTATGGTTAGTGACCTTGCGACATACTGTACGGAGTACCATGGGTTTTAAGTCCCGTGTCGGAGGTATGACTAACTATGCTAATCTATGTCGTTCTCAAGGCGGCAGTCCCTAAGTCTCGTGGGTCCCTAAGTGTTAGTCATATTAGTCGTGTTGCACCAAGTCCTTATGCTAAGTCCCGCGAGTTCTAAATCCCATGAAGACCCGTGGGTTTTAAGTCCCATGAGTAAGACAGAACAATGACATGTTAAGTAAGTAAGAGACAGAGCCATGATAGGAAAGACACGAATATGCTTCAGGTAGTTGACAAGTACGGGTTAGTAGATTGGTTCTGTAAGGTTGATCCTTAAGCTAACCATAATAAGTAAGTAATTAATGAAACGAACATGTACGTTCAAGATAAATTGAATGTAGTTAATAGGCATGTTTTCTGTGCATTGTTCAAATTGGATTCGAGCTACGTTCCTAAAAGTAGTTTTCTTATGTTTCAAGTTATGCTTTCAACTGTTTTGTAATTGGATAAGTAGATCCATGTCGCGTCTCCCGACTTCCGACATACATGAATCTCCTTTTTGATCCTCTTTCTCCTTACTGAGCATTCGGCCGGTGCTCACTTTTTTAATTGGAATAAGAAGGTTGTAGGTACATGATGTTTGACGACGAGCTTGGAGTGCTAGCTTAAGAGTGGAGCAATGGAGTCGTTTATGTTTTAGTTTCCTTTTGTAGTTGTTCCTTATTTTAAGACAAGTTAGCTGTAATGGATAATAGAGTTTGCTTTCAGTTATTTATGATGTACTTTGACAGCAGTTGTGTTTCTGGTCATGGTTGTTTTGGAATACTCTGAAGGGTCTACTTCCCGAGTCTTCAGTTTTTTTTCTTCCGTGTGAATCTTTTATTACTCTGATATGACATGAGGCTTACGTGGATTTATAGTTGTGACACCCCGTTCCGGATACCGAGTACTTATCCGTAAAGAACGCCCGGCATGCATATATTACCTTTTTAAATCGTCAAATGTAATATATACATAAGCCTCGTAACAATTAATCATAGTAAAAGCGGAATAAATTAAATCTAAAAGATTACTCGGAAAAGAAAGTCCCAATATCTACGTCTAAGAAAATCTTTCGATTGTCGTTTGACATTCTTTTCCGAGTAATCTTTTAGATTTAATTTATTCCACTTTTACTCTGATTAATTGTTACGAGACTTATGTATATATTACTTTTGACGATTTAAAAAGTTAATATATGCATGTCGGGCGTTCTTTACGGATAAGTACTTGGTATCCGGAACGGGGCGTCACAGTTGGTATCAGAGCGAAAGTTCCTATCTTACGTCTAAGTTTTAGTTTAAGAGGAATAAGTTTTTATATCAGTTTAGCTGATCCTTTTTCTTCTTGACAGATGAGTAAGAAGGTTACAAGGAGCACTAGTACTTCGTCCGAGGGATAGACAAGTCAGGGTGTCACTATTACGGGAAGCTGCAGACAAGTCAGGGTGTTGTTGTTACGGAAGCGTTGAAGACGAGTCATTGGTGGACTCAGATGGGCTTATATTCGTTGGAGGATAGTGATGGTGAAGACTTATCGGAACAGATTTCAGGGGAGGATACCCTTTTGGTTAACGCTGCTACTTCAGGAGGTACAGTCACGTTGCCTTCATCAGCAGTCACTACTACCACCGTCACTATAGGTGAGATTACATTCCTTACCACCACCACCTCCCACATCCCTAAGTGCATCCACTTTCATGTCCACACACCCGTCATCCCACATGCCACACCCTACGTTTTATCCACCTCTAAGTTACACCCTACAACCGACCGTTGATCCTTCCTTTTACCAGATGTACCCCCAACCACCGCAACATTTTCCACAGCAACAATATTACTTACAATCACCACAATACTACCCACAACAATCCTAATGCTATCCACCATCATCACCATATAGCTACCCTACCCAAGCTACATATCCTCCACAGACTTCCTATCTCAGTATTCAATACCACACACAGTACCAGGGCCTTACGCACCAACACACCATCCAGGAGCTCACTCCCAACTATCTCAGGCCACACCACTAGCACCACCTCCAGTGTCTCAGCCATATCCAACACCTAGGGGGCCTAACCCGCACTATACACCCCAAGTTCCTATCGTTTCTGCAGATGAGGAGCGTGAGGAAGTTAGACGTTTCATGGACGTCAAGAAAGCAGGGATAGCACACTTCGATGGGAGGACCGTTACCACTGAGGCAAATAGCTGGTTGAGGACAGTGGAGAGGAATTTCAGCTAGATGAGGATATCCAGAGACAAGTGGGCCAACTTGGCAAGTTCTGTATTAACAGGGGCAACCCAAGAATGGGCAGACATGATAGAGAATACACCGGGCAAGATCACCAATTAGGACGAGTTCATAGTAGAGTTCATGGATGAGTTTTTCCCAACAGCACAGAGGTCGGCAAAGGAAAAAGAGTTTTACAACCTTCATCGGGAGGGTATAACTATTATGGAATATCAATGGCGTTTTCATGAGCTAGGAAAGTATGTGCCTACAGCCATGGCCACTGAAGTAGACAGAGTGTCACGGTTTATAAAAGCTTTGTCCAAGGGTATCATGGACCATCTAGTGGGAAAGAGGCCGAAGACAATGAAGAAGCTGTTGAAACCATGTTCAGAGAGTGAGGAGCATAAAGCGAAACCGTCAGAGAAGGTAGAGAAGAGGCCTTTCAACGCTAGTCATGGATAGAGGCAAGGGACATCCAAGAGGCCTAGGAGAGTCGCACCAGTTCCGGGCAGGGCACCACCGCCCAAGTGTCCTAAGTGTAACAGGCTGCATTCAGGAGCATGTCGTCTAGGCACGGGATCTTGTTTCATTTGTGGTAACACCACACACTTGGCCAGGGATTGTCCACAGAGAAAGGACAATCAGAGTTCAGCACCGACAGCATCCAAACCCCCAGTAGGGAAGGGTAAAGCATGTAGTTCAAGCAAAGTGTTTTCAAATCGATGCAGCTATTTATGACAATGAGGACGGAGTCGTGACAGGTACCTTAAGTGATTTGTTGAGTTTCTTTTGCTTGCTTGAGATATCCTCTTGTTGTTTGAAATAATTGTTTACATACTTGCTAGGTACTATACTAGTAGGAGGTTTACCTATATTTGCTTGATTTGACACCGGCGCATAAAACACGTTTGTGTCAGTAAAGGTAGCCGAGCAACTTAGGATGCCATTCGGAAAGTTAAGGAAACCCCTTTCAATAATGACACCGTTAGGAGAAACTTCTAAGGTTGACAAGATGATTCCCCATTGTAAGATTCAAGTTGGTAAATACAAGTGTGAGTCAGACTTGGTAGTTTTGGACTTTTCAGGATTTGATATAATCTTGGGTATAGACTGGTTGTCAGAGAACCACGTGCACTTGGATTGCAAAGATAAGAAAGTGACCTTTAGGGCACCAGGGAAGACCCCTATCACCTACCAAGGAAATGTTAAGTATTTTAAGGTACGACATTATCCCATCATTTCGGCCCTTAAAGCAACTAAGGTTGTACAAGAAGGATGTGATGCGTTGTTGTTCTTTGCGATAGACACGGCTAAGGAGATCCTATAACTTAACGATATTCCAATAGTAAATGAATATCCAGATGTGTTTCCCAAAAGTTACCAGGTGATATGCCGGACAGGGTGATTGACTTCATTATAGACTTAGTTCATAGAGCAAAACCAGTAGCTAAGGCACCGTACAGGATGGCCCCTGCCGAGTTAGTTGAGTTGAAAGAGAAGTTGGCAGTTATGTTAGAAAAGAAGATCATTAGGCCAAGTACTTCACCTTGGGGAGTCCCATTTTTGTTTATGAAGAAGAAGGATGGTAGTATGAGGATGTGCTAGACTACAGAGAGTTGAATAAGCTGACCATCAAGAATAAGTATCCACTCCCGAGGATAGGCGACCTGTTTAATCAATTGCAGGGGAAGAAAGTCTTTTCTAAGATAGACTTGAGGTCGGGATTTCACCAGTTAAAGGTTAATGAGAAGGATATCCCAATGAAAGCATTCAGCACTAGGTATGGGCATTACGAGTTCATAGTCATGCCATTTGGTCTCACGAATGCGCCCTCCGCATTTATGGACCTTATGCAAAAAAAAATTAATTCCACATCTAGATAAGTTTGTGACCATGTTCATTGACGACATCTTGATCTACTCAAAGGACGAGTATGAGCACGGGGAGCACTTAAGAATAGTTCTGCAAACACTTCGAGAAAATAGATTGTTCGGAAAGCTCAGTAAATGCGAGTTTTGGTTGCACCAAGTAAACTTCTTAGACCATGTCATTTCAGGAGAATGAGTTAAAGTTGATCTATCAAGGATAGAGGCAGTAACTAAGTGGCCTAGACCGACTACGGTTTCAGAAATAATGAGTTTCTTGGGACTGGCAGGATACTACAGACGCTTTGTTAAGGATTTTTCGAGGATTGCTTCACCCCTCACATGACTTACCCAGAAAAGTTTGAGGTACAAGTGGAGTCAAGAGTGTGAGGATGCTTTTCGAATGCTTTAGGAAAGGTTGACTACGGCACCAGTGTTGACCCTAACCGAGGTATTCGATAATTACGATGTGTACACGGATGGCTTTAGGTCAAGGTCTTGGTTGTGTTCTGATGCAGAAAGGGAAAGTGATTGCGTATGCTTCAAGACAATTGAGACCACATGAAAAGAATTATCCTACGCATGACTTAGAGTTAGCAGCAGTTGTGTTTGCCTTGAAAACTTGGAGACACTACTTGTATTGAGTAAAAGCACATATTTTCACGGACCATCATAGCCTTAAGTACTTATTTAAGCAACAACGGTTGAACATGAAACAGAGGCATTGGTTAGAGTATGTTAAGGACTATGACTTGGAAAAACAATATCACCCGTGAAAGGCAAATGTAGTAGCATATGCCTTAAGCAGGAGACCAGTTAGTGCACTTCTTGAAATAACAGAAGTTGCAGGCCAGTTTGAAAGGCTTAGTGTTCAGGATACGGGGCAACATGAACAAGTACAGTATGTTGCACCATTGATTGCGAGGTCCGAGCTCATTGATGAGATCATGGAGAAGTAGGATGAGGATCCAGTTATTGTTGACTACAAACGAGTGTCAAGGACAAAACCGGACAGTGGGTATGAATTAGATGCGGATGGTAATGTTTGGTTTCGGAATCGGCTTTGTGTGCCTAATGTTGGAGATTTGAAAAAGACCGTGTTGAATGAAGCCCACAAAGTAGCCTTTCTAGTTCATCCAGGGGCAAATAAGATGTATAAAGAGCTGAAGGACTTGTGGCCTTCTATGAAAGCAGAGATAGCCGACATTGTGTCAAGGTGTGACACATGTCAGAGGGTAAAGGCAGAGCATAAGAGACCGGTAGGGTTACTCAGACCTTTAGAGATTCCCGAGTGGAAATGGGAAAAGATCATTATGGACTTCATTGGTGGATTACCGAAGACCAAGACGGGATACGACAAGATTTGGGTGATTGTAGATCGGCTGACTGAATCAGCGCACTTTTTGTCAGTGAAGGAGAATATGTCGTTGAAGAAGCTAGCTAATTTTTACATTAGCAACATAGTGAAGCTTCATGGAGTTCCAGTTTCTATCATGTCAGACAGGGATAGTCATTTTGTTAGCAGATTTGGGATGAGCCTACAGAAACAGTTAGGGACCACGTTAGACTTGAGTACGGCATTTCATCCTCAGACAGACGGGCAATTAGAAAGGATGATTCAGACTCTTGAGGACATGTTGAGAGCATGTGCCTTAGAGGTAGAAGGCTCATGGGATGAGTACCTCCCAGTGGCGGAGTTCGCACAGAATAATAGTTACCATGCAAGCATCAAGATGCCACCGTTTGAGGCCTTATACGGAAGAAAGTGCAGAACACCAGTGTTTTGGGATGAAGTTGGGCAGAGACAGATAAAAGGGCCAGAGTTGATACAGCAGGTTGAAGAAAAGATTGAAGTAGTTCATCGGAATCTGAAAGTGGCTCAAGACAGGAAAAAAGTTAGGCATACGTGAGAAGAAGACCGTTGGAGTTTGAGGTCGGCGGTAGAGTGTACCTCAAAGCGTCACCGATGAGAGGAGTGAGACGGTTTGGACAAAAGGGCAAGTTGAGCCCTAGATATGTAGGACCTTTTGTGATCGTAGTTAAGGTGGGACCTTTAGCTTATCGTTTGGAGTTTCCAGAATCCTCATCAAGAGTCCACAATGTATTTCATGTGTCAATGCTTAAGAAGTGTTTGACTGATGTTGATGCCAAGGCAAACATTGACCTTGAAATGGTGGAAGAAAACCTCACTTATGAAGAAGATACAGATCGTATCTTAGAACGGAAGGTGAAACAAGTCAATGTGAAGAAGTTCAGCTAGGGTTGGTTCAATAGAGTAATCATACACTCGAAGAGGCAACATAGGAGAAAGAAGATGACACGATCGATGAGTTTCCAGACATCAAGCATCTCCCAGGTATGTCCAATTTTGAGGACGAAACTTCTCTTAAAGGGGGAGGAATGTAAAATCCCGAAAATCCAAGAAGGATATAATTGTAAAAAGAGAAACTATATTTATTTTTCCTAATTATTATTAGACCTAAGGAATTATTTAACTAATTATAATCAATGGAAATTAATTAAGGAGTATAAAAGGAAATAACTCCCTAATTAATCAATATCACAATGCGTTATATTTTCTGAATTAGAGGAGGCCGACGGCTTGGCAGAAAAAAAAGAGAACGCAATCTTCCAATTCAGGGCTGATCGGTTGAGTTTTTATGTAGACGATAGTAGAAGATCTTGATCACCGCGAGAAGAGGATCCTTTCTATACCAACGGTTCGGTAAACGGTAAGATTGCACTTCTAGCCCTAGTGTAGATTTCACGTGTCCTTGAGGAAAAGCCTGTGTTTTGATGATTATAAGGTTGTCTATTCGTAGCTCATAATTGATAATCGTAGGTGATTCATAGAAGGGTTTGAAGTTGAAGATTTCAAGCGTTTTTGATCATTTTGCTTTCCATTTTGCTTTCGAAAGATCAAAGGTAAGGGGGTGTTCTAAAATGGTGTTTGTGTGTGTTTGATACTGATAAAATTGCAGGTTTTGAGGTGGAATAAGGTTGGAAACAATTGGAACGAGATAAGGGATCGAAACGGACTGATTTCAAGCTTCGACCCGTCAATGCGTGCGCATATAATGCAATGCGTGCGCATTGGAAGACCAAAAACTTAGAATCTGGTCATGTCCGATCAATGCGTACGCATTGAAGGTAATGCGTGCGCATTGCACACCAGAACATGAACATATTGCTCCAGAACGTCCAATGCGTGCGCATTGAGGAGCAATGCGTGCGCATTGCAACAGCAGAATGTAAAGTTGGGTTTCAGAATGTCGAATGTGTGTGCATTGAAGGGGAATGCGTGCGCATTAACCCGGTTTTCCCTTTTTGATGCTTTTGAATGTATTGAATGTTGTGCATGCCTTTGAGGGCATTCCATGTTATTTTACAATGTCTAACATCGACTTCTGGTCACCTTGGCTCAACACCACAACTGAGACCCTCTGCGGGAAGAAGGTGGGAGCACCGGAAAGCGTTGTTTAGGCCTTGTGGGACGTTGACTTTAGTAGCCAATGATTCTTTTACAACGTGCTAAGTAGTGTAACTAGTTGTCTAGGACTAGAAGTCCTTAGAAAGCCTTATACGTGAATGAACCAGGTGGTTAGAACTTAACTCGTAAATACATATTTGGTTGTCTAAAAGCTAAAACGCCAATATCATTGGTAAGGCACGTTTCTAAATCGAAACATGGGATTCTTACAGCCCCTTTGAAGCTATGTGTCAAGGGCCAACGTGTAATTCCCACATGAAGACCTAAGTCCATGCCTCTTGAGAGTTGCTTAATATGTCTCGGTGCATTCTCACCATGCACAGTGTCCTTTGGTATTGGTGTAACAAACTTATATGTGTGAGGTCGTACTAAGTGGTCTAGTAGAGGGTGAGTGTGATCTCAATGCAACCTATGCGGTAGAGTTTGTAGAATTGAATTGTTATGTGTGATATATATTTTATATATTGTATGTAACCGTTTCTTCTACCATTTACTAAGTACGTAAGTACTTACCCCTTCTCTTTTATTTGTCTACACCCCGAGATGGTGGTTATCAGGACGAGGATGAGTACGGTGATGATGATGGAGAGGTTGGAGCTGACGTATAAGCTCAAGTTGACGACTTTTCTTTTATGCACTTTTATTTAAACAGTTTTGAAAGACAATCTTTTAGTATCTTTTCAGTTTCGATTGGGATGTAATAAAGTAAACAACATTTATTTCGTTGTTTGTCGTTTCAGTTTTCTTAGACATAGATTTTGGGTCTTACTGGTCCTTTCGATTGTCGTTTGACTTTCTTTTTTGAGTAATCTTTTAGATTTAATTTATTCTACTTTTACTCGATTAATTGTTACGAGGCTTGTATATATATTACTTTTGACAATTTAAAAAGTTAAGATATGCATGCCGGGCGTTCTTTACGGATAAGTACTCGGTATCCAGAACGGGACGTCACAATAGTTTACTCTAAATGTCACGTGCCGAACGCCTCGTCTCCGGATAAAGACTCGGTATCCGGGTCAAGAACGTTACAACTCTTGAATTATTTTTAATCTAAACTTGTACCAATTGAATATAATTATTTTACTAATATGTGTAAATGTAAGTCGGACGTATCATATGTATCTATGTGAATTCAATTATTGTTACAACGATTAAATCATTAAAAAAAAATCAAAAAAAAGAGTTTTCGTTCAAGTGTAAAAAAAAAAAAAAAAAAAAAGAGTAGAAGAAGAAGAAGAAGAGAGAGAGAGAGAAATGAATGCACAATTATAAAAGTAAAGGTTACGTTGAATAAAAAATATAAGAATATTCTCTTACTGTTTTAAATGATTATTTTTTTTTAGAAAGTTTAGAAGATTATTAATACAAGCAGGAGGGGAATTCATGTCAATACCCATTCCTACTCTCTCTCTTTATGGGAGTTTCTCTCTCTTAAGTGAGTCCCTCTAGTCTTCTTGACTTTGTTTCCAGTCTTTTCTCAGCTCTATCCTCCATGGATATCAAAGATATTCAAGCCATCTATCCAAACTTCGCCCGCAAGAACCAAATAAAACCATAGCTAGCATCGGTAAATCGATTGTATTGAAGGTATAAAGAAGTGCAATAACGATCTTTTGGGGAAACTCATCTCTACCAAGGAAATGCATGTTAAAAACGTCAAGCTGCAATGGAAAAATCCTGGTCCACCACCGGATTTAAAATCACTAAGCTCGGCAAAAATTTCTTCCAATTTACCTTTGAAGAACCGGCGGATCTACGAAGGGTCCAATTCGATGGACCATGGTGTTTTGATAACCTTCTTCAGTCCTAAAGCCTTGGCAACCGCACCTTGATGAAGACAATCCGATATTTAACAACTGTGATTTCTGGATCCAAATCTTGGGGCTTCCAACCCATTGCTACACTTTTGAGGTTGGCAAGAAGATAGCCAAGGAGCTCAAGGATACTTCCTTTCTGCAGCTAAGGGAAGATCAAAACACAAATCTACCTCTTTTCAGAATGAGAGCTTCAGTTGTCATCTCAGAACCTCTGCCTCAACTCTTAACTCTCATCCTGGAAGAGGATTCCATCTCTCTATCAAACTCAGGTACTCTTAGTGCTCTATTCCAATATGAACGCCTCCCAACTTTCTGTTACTTCTGTGGCTTGATTGGCCATTCTGCTAATAACTGTCCTCTTGTCTCGGAGGAGTTCAACCAAGAAGAGGAAAAGGCCTTTAAGTATGGCACTTGGTTACATGCGGAAAGCAATCCAAACTTGTCAAAGAAATTCGCCTTCTTGACATGGATCTAATCCCCTGTTAACTCCAACCCTCCACCCTTGCTCCTGGAATCTTCATCTTCCACTTCACCAATCACCCGTTTCAAAAAACCGGTCAACATCCGTGACACGTAATCCAAAAAATGCGGAAAAAATCGGACCAAAAGTCAACCCGTTCAATCCCCACCTCTCACGAAAAAAGACAAAAACAACTTTCCTCGGATCCCAACCACCTTTTCTGTTACACCTCGTACGCACTATCCCCAAGAAAGCATAACAAACAAAATCTTGGCCCAAGGCAAACCAGACCCACACTCTTGTGTCACTATCCATCTTGACAGCTCTCTCTCTCTATCTTCTGAGGCATCTCACACCCCACTCTTGACCCCTACCCATACCCCCACCCCTACCACTGATCCTGATTTCTCTTCTCCCAAGCCAGCTATCAATTCCAATAACACTAATACCACTCCTATCCCCATCCCTTCCTTACCCATTCCTACCTTTGACCCTTCTCCAGAAAAACCTACGGCCCACCCCTCAATCCATATCAATCGAAATCCCCCCAATCTGTTTGATGAAACACTTCTCCTCACCCAGCCACAAAACCTTATCTCTCTTGAGCAAAACGAAGCTTCTTCAGCCTGCTCATCCAAACCTACTCTCCCCCCCAGATCGAATCCCACCACCAAAACCTTCAAACGGTTCAAACAAGACACCCCTAGAGCCCTCTCTGACATCTCTAACCTTGACCTGTCTCTTGGGAAAAGGAAAAATGACAAAGATTCTAATGATGAATTTTGCTCCCCCGTCACCAAAAAAAGCAAACCTGTTCTCATCACATGTCCGGTGGAGGCTGCTCTGCAGCCCCACCCATCACAATGAATACCTTAAGTTGGAACTGCAGGGGCCTAGGCAACCCCAAAGCAGTTCCTAGCCTCAAGTGCCTAATCAAGCAATCCTCCCCTTCTCTTCTCTTTCTCACTGAAACTAAGCTCTCTTCTTCGCAATGCACTCTATTAAATTTAAACTTGGGTTTGCCTCGGTTTCCATGTAAATAGTATCGAAACCGAGGGAGGGCTCTCCTTGCTTTGGAATGATAATGTCTCTGTCCACTTATTGGGCTCTTCTCAGGGGCATATTGATGCCTTGGTTACTTACAATGCAACTACCTTCAGATTCACTGGTTTCTATGGTCACCCTCAAAGAGATTTAAGACCTGGTTCCTGGGCTCTCCTCAAAAGACTTCAAGATGCAGCCTCATACCCCTGGTTATGTCTTTGGAGACTTTAATGAAATCCTCTATCTTTCTTGAAAAATCTGGTGGGTTTACTAGGCCCAGATATCTTATGAATAACTTCAGGCAGGCAGTTACCTATTGTAATTTCCATGATTTGGGCTTTGTTGGGACACCCTTCACTTGGTCTAATGGAAGGGCTGACAATCCTGTTCAAGCAAGACTTGATAGAGCCTTTGCTAATCCTGATTGGATAAAACTCTTCCCTTCCTGTTCTGTTAGCCACCTTTGTGCAGCCAGAAGTGATCATTTACCTATTTTGATATCCACCCAATCCCTCCAACCAAACTCCTCCATCAAGAAAAGAAGAATTCCTAGATTTGACCCCTACTGGCTCCATGATTCCGATTGTGCCCAACTTGCGAACGGGTTTGGTCCAATGCTTCTCATATTGGAGACCATGAGTGTGCTAGTGGAATAAGGAATGTGAGAGATGCCCTAAGAAGTTGGAGTTCTGCTAAGTTTGGCAATCTTAACAAGTTGATCGATGAGACTCAAGACCAACTCCTCACACTTCAAAATTCTGCAAACCATGATCTAATCGAAGAAAAATCCCTTATGAATAAGCTTGACCTCCTCATTAACATGAACGAAGAATACTGGAAACAAAGAGGAAGATGTGATTGGCTCACTTCAGGAGACAGGAATACTTCCTATTTCCATCAGAAGGCCTCCAGGAGGCATACAAAAAATCAAATTATCGGCTAGTCACGGACGATGGAGCTACTCTAACCGACCAATCGAGATACGAGCTATGCTAAAAGTTTTTACACTAATCTTTTCACTTCCCATACGGGTGTTACAAACGTTTTGGATGCTTGTTAGCAATCTGCCTTTATCTCGGATCACCAACGACCCGAGAAAAGGTCTCTTCTCGGAGCCCTTCACGAAAATGGAAATCACCAAGGCTCGAAGCGGTGCCAGGGCGGGGAAAAGCCACAGGCCCGGATGGAATGCGAGTTTGTTTTTCTTAAGCAACATTGGAATATCTACAAAAAGGACCCTGCTTTGCCTTTTCTTCTTGATGTTCTAAACAAAGGGGCCAACTTTGCGGCTATCAATGATACCCTTGTATCTCTCGATTCCCAAGGTTCCTAATGCTCAAACCCTTAAGGATTTCGGGCCTATTAGCCTAAGCAACTCTCTTTACAAGGTTATCTCTAAATCCATAGCCAACAGATTAAAAAAGACTCTTGATAGGGTTATTGGGGACTCTCAATCAGCTTTTCTGCAAGGAAGGTCAATAACTGATAATGCTCTTGTAGCCTTTGAAGCCTTTCACACTCTTAACAGTAATGGGAAGTCTTGCAGCAATCAGATGGCTATTAAGCTTGACATGGTCAAAGCTTTTGATAGAATTGAATGGAACTACTTGGAATGTGTTTTAAAGAAGATGGGCTACCCCCTGCACTTCATCTCACTTATTATGAGCTGCGTTACCACTTGCTCCTTTCAAGTTGTGGTTAATGGTCAGCTCTCAGACCCGTTCTACCCCTCCAGAGGCATCAGGCAAGGAGATCCCCTCTCACCTTTCCTCTTCATCTTATGTGCTGAGGGTCTCTCCTCTCTTATCAACCAGGCAGTTCTGGAAGGAAGGCTGATACCCTTCAGATTTGGTAAGGAAGGACCATGTCTCTCCCATCTACTCTTTGCAGATGATAGCATCATGTTTGCTCATGCTTGCCCTTCCAATGCTGAGGTGATTAATGACATTCTTCAATGCTATGAGGATCTCTCAGGGCAAAAGGTAAATTTGGCTAAGTCTAATATCTATTTTGGGAAATCCGTGGACCACTCCATTACAGGCCTGATCTCTCAGTCTCTCTCCATTCCTACTGGATCTACTAACGGTAAATACTTAGGCCTGCCCTTTATGATTGGAAGGTCCAGGTATGATATTTTCAAATATATCAAGGACAGAATCTGGAAAAAGTTAAATGGCTGGAAGTCCATGTATTTATCTGCTGCTGGTAAGGAAGTACTCATCAAAGCAGTGATACAGGCTATCCCTACTTATGTAATGCAATGCTTCATGCTCCCTAAGAAGCTCCTGCAGGAAATCCTAACAATGGTTAGGAATTTTTGGTGGAAAAACAGTCCGGACAAGTCCTCCTTAGCTTGGTTATCCTGGGACAAAATATGCCTTCCTAAAGATCAGGGAGGGCTTGGTTTTAGGGATCTTGGACTTTTTAACTCAGCCCTTTTGGCAAAACAGTCCTGGCGTTTGATTCATAAGCCCCATTCTTTAGTTGCCACAATCCTGAAGCACAAGTATTTTAGGAACGGTGATCTCACTAATGCTAGGTTGGGGGCCAGACCATCCTATGTGTGGAGGAGTATCCTGCATGGGAATGAATTGCTTGTGAAAGGCCTGAGATGGGCAGTTCATGATGGAAAATCGATCAACATCTGGCAGGATGCCTGGGTACCCTTGGAACCCAGTCTTAGAGTTCATGGAAAGGGTAATGCATTTCACCCTACCACCGTGGACCAACTTATTAGTAACAATGAGTGGGATACTACTACTTTAAACACCCTTTTCCGAACTTTGAGGTTGATGCAATCCTCTCTATCCCCCTACCCAGGTTTCCTATCGAGAGACCAAATCATATGGCACTACTCAAGAAAAGGAACTTACACTTTGTAAAATCGGTTACAAATTGGCCCTCAATTGTCGTACGCCAAGAATCGGAATGGAGAGACCTCCAATGCATGTAACACTAAAAGAATCTGGAATTACCTGTGGAGAATAGACGTCCCGCCGAAGATTAAATCTTTTCTCTGGAGAATTGCCTCTTCCTCCTTACCTGTTGGTTCCCACCTTAAAATCAGACGAATCTCCGATGGGGTTTGCAGTCTTTGTCACTCTGCTGAAGAGACCTGGAGCCACTGCTTGTTATATTGCCCCTGGATTCATGATCTATGGTCTCGTTTCCCTGACTTGAAACGTCTGATACGATTGCACCATCGAACCCCTCTGGACCTCCTTAGCATGCTTATGGATATAGACAGATTGGAAGTTGAACTGTTTGCCACAATCTTGTGGTTCATTTGGACATCTAAACCGTTTCATCTTCGATGGTGAAGTGCCTTCGAATAGTCGGATCTCGGCTCAAGCAAAATCTCTCATCTTTGCCCACCGATACGCCACCATTGTGGATGATCTACCCCATTGCCCTTCACCCTTGCCATTAGCGTGGACCAAACCGAAGCCTTTCACCATTAAAGTTAATGTGGATGCAAGCTTCATCAGCAATAAAGGGTCTGCTGGAATTGTCATTCGAAACCACCTTGGCTCTCTCATTGGGGCCTTCTCAATCTTTCTGGGTACTGTTGCTTCGCCTGAATTGGCCGAAATGCTGGCTATTCTCCATGGAGTCAAAGAGGCCGCAAGAATTTGGAGCGGTAAGGTGATTTTGGAATCGGACTCCCTCAATTGCATCGCCCGTTTAAACGCCGATGATGAAGATTTAACAATCTTTGGGAATCTGAAGGATCAAATCACCCACATCTGTAGCTATTTCGATGAATTATGCTTTTGTTTTGTGAATCGAGCTGGAAATTGTGTTGCAGATCAGCTGGCTAAGCTAGGGTTTTCCCTCTCCCCTTTTGTTTCTGGTTACTGTAATTGGGGTATCACCCCCCCGCCGCTTGTAAGCTCAGCATTAATTGCTGATTTAAACGCTACTTGATTAATGAAAGTCTCTTTTCCCTCAAAAAAAAAAAAAAAATACAAGCAGGGGCGGATGTATCTGGAAGGGAGGGGGCAATCTCCTCTCTCAGATCCGCTAAAAACACTATTATGTATGTTGTGTATTTTTTGGCTCTCCCTAAAAATTTACATTCGTTAGTATCGTCCCCCCTCATCCCGGATCCTGCGTCCGCCTCTGAATACAAGACAAAAAAGATTATGCTAAAAATTACTTTATATAACAGAGGTAGTATAAGTTAATAAAATAATATCATAGTGTTATCCATATAAAAAACATGTTATTTTTCATGCACTAGCTCAATCTCAAATGACACATAAAAAAACGAGGGAGGACCTTAATACTTATAACTCGAGCCTAACGACGTTATGTGAGTCGCGATGGATATTTTAATTATTTAGGCTCATCGTCTTTGACCTAAAATGGTAAACTACCGAATCAATTATGTCTCGCTCTTAAATTTTGTTAATATTTTTTCAGTTTATTTTTTTAAATTTGGGTTGTTGCATGCACAATAAAAATAAAACAACCATGAGGATAAACCTGTATTCTTTTGAAATAAATTTGTTATATGTGAAAATATTTAAAATATGAAAACACAAGATAAAAAAAAGAGATGAAATGTAAATGGATGGAATAATGGAATTTATTGGATTGAAGGAACTTAATTATAAACATCTCTCTTGATTGTTGTTATATTTAAAAAAATGGGAAAGAAGAAGATGATAATAATTTTTACACAACAAGATGATGATGTAAATCTCATTGTTTAATATATGACCCACAATAGTCACTGATATAATTATGTTGACAGTAACTATCATGGCATTAACATCACCCGGAAGAAAACCGTTTTAATTTATATCATACCAAATATACTTTTAAAAAGTCGATTATCATATTCGACCTCTTTAAACTCGATATTTTTATTTCAAAAATACACTTTGAAAAAAATAATATATATATATAATATGAACCGTGATGTATAATAAATCTGGACGAAGGC
Organism: Gentiana straminea; assembly: GCA_036785695.1. Classification (NCBI taxonomy): domain Eukaryota; kingdom Viridiplantae; phylum Streptophyta; class Magnoliopsida; order Gentianales; family Gentianaceae; genus Gentiana; species Gentiana straminea. The sequence continues at coordinate 13,923,234 of JAVUPR010000266.1, read as the reverse complement.
AAATAGAGACAAAATAGAGAAATAGGGAAGAAAAGGAAACCAAAATAAATATAAAAAAAAAAGCCAAAGGAAAAGAATTAAAAAAAGGGAAAACTGAAAGGAGAAAGACAAGAGGAGTAAGTGAGAAGGTGAGTGCTTCTCTAATTTTGATGCATTTGTAGGTTAGAGTGTATGAGCAGTACTCTACAAGTCACCCACCCAACCACCCACCCCTCTGTGACAAAAGAGAGAGAAAGAAAAAGGGATAGCAAGGCCAAGGAGTATAAATTTTCATCACAGCATTTGGGTCCATCAGTCAAGCACATCTCTCGTTTTCTTGGCTGAAGTTACTAGACGACAAACGAAATAAAGAAATTATTAAGCATCATAGAGGAAGGAAACCAGGTGGGTTTCTTCTAAATTCTTTGCACATGGTTTCTTTTTGATGGTTTTCTTCCTTTTTTTTTTTTAAAAGGGCATTGATCAGCTCGTTTCATGTATGAAAGGTTTCTTGCCGATTGTCGTTTATCTTTTACCGATTTTAATTTCTTTGTGGGCTGTTGTGATTATTTGCACTAGTTTTGATTGGAATCACTAAAATGACAGTAGGGATTTTGCGATCGGTTGGTAAACAAGTGGATTGAATTTAAATGTGCGCCTCTTCCGATTCGAATTTGATGAATTTGAGCGATTCTTGTATTTTGTCTCCAATTTTTTTTCCTGTAATTTTTCATTCTTAGGTTGGTATTTCAGCTCTCATTGTTATATAGAATGTGTCAATCTTGTAAAGAAATCTTGAATATTTTTTTTTTTTTTTTTTGGGTCTTCTGTTTTTAGCCTTCCCCATTCCGCTCCTTACAGATGAAGGTTGTGGATTGTTGAGAAATTTTTTTTTTTTTCAAAGACCCGTTTTTTCTCTTACGATCTTCAAGAGCTTGTTTTGTTTTGATGGATGATTATTTCTTTCCTCAGATTACTGCATTTAATTTTCTAATTAAGCGTATTAGCAGTTAGGATTTCTAATACTGTTTGTCGTTTGATGATTGTAGAATTCATTTTGACAGTGTTTTAACCTATTCACAGATTGTTCCATCACTTTGATGCTGAGAAAAAGGACCAGATCAAATCCGAAATATCCCCAAATGGTTCAGCTAACTGGTGGTTCTGTTTCAGAGTCCAAATTTTACTCTTTGTTCAATGTCCCTATGTTTATTGGTGGGCTTACTTCTAAGGTCTTAGAATCTGATTCAGCTAAAAGCCCTACTTCCCCGTTGGATTCTCGGGTTTTTTCGAATCTAGTCAATCCGTTTAGGTCCCCAAGATCATCATCGAATGAGGGGAATGAGGGACACCGGAAGACCTGGTTTAAGAATAAAGTAGGTTTAGGTATTATAGACTCTCCAGATTTTGAAGCTGAGCATTCTGGAAAAGTCCTTCGAGCATCTGATAGTAAGAACATTATTTTCAGTATCAAAACCTTAAGTTCTTCACAGAACTTTATCGCGTCACCCAAGTCTCTGCCCAAAGATGCTGTGATTTCTCCATCTTATGCCCATACCAGGGCTTCTAACAACAATAGGAACAGTTCTGCTGATAGTTTTGAGCTCGAGTCATCTGTTAACGACCGTTCTTTTTCGTTTGATTCCGAAAGGTCAAGATCGGATTTTGATCACGTTTCAAAGGGTGGTTCATTCTTGGGTTATAAGGGTTCTGTTTCTGCAAATGGTAGTGATCTGACTATTGGAAAAGGCCCAAATACGCCATCTGATGTGAAGCAGAAACCTGTAATTGAATCCATCAGCTCGAGTGATGGTCTTATTGATAGCGTTCCACCAAGTGAGATTGAGCTTTCTGAAGACTATACCTGTGTCAGAGTACATGGTCCTAACCCAAAAGTAACACATATTTTCGGTGATTGCATTTTGGAGCGTCACGAGGGTAGCTCGACCAATCTTGTAAAGAATAAGGAAGATGGAAAAGTGGTGCCTCAGGAAAGGGAAAATTTCAAGGTTCCTTCCTATCCCCCAAGTGATTTCTTGAAGTTCTGTTACAAGTGCAATAAGAACTTGGATGGTGAAGATATTTACATGTACAGGTATGAATAAACTGAAATACGTTATACGCTTCCATTTTGTTAGTGTACAGGTTCCATTTTGTTATGTGTTGAGCCTCGTTATTGGCTTCTATGACCTTTAGTTACCTTTGTATGTAATGTTTGCTCGGGCTCTTTGTATGTGGCTCACGCCCAAGAATACGTGTTGAAATATAGTGTTTGAGTATGTAAATCTGTCATACCCCAACAGCTTAAGCTTTTGGAGAAATGGTAACAATGATCATTCATGTATATCATCTGATTTGAGCTTTGTACAGCCTGACATATTTTTGTGTTTTGGGCACAGGGGTGAGAAAGCTTTTTGCAGTTCGAACTGCCGTCTCCAAGAGATTTTGATCGATGAAGAGATGGAGAACACCGATAACGATAACAACACTAAAGATTTTGCAAAGCCAAGTAACAACAACGAATCCTCTGAAGTGATCTGGTTCATTTCTACATGATTCGCTTCGGCTCTAAACTTGCACTAGTGATGAAATGCATTAAATGGGGTAGACACTTTTAAATCATCTGTCTCTTTAAGAGCTGTGTTATGTTAAAAAACAGCCATGGATGATGGATGATAAATGTCTACTTTGTTTTTTCTCTCAATGCATTTTTTTTTTGAGTGTTTTTCTGCATTCACTAGTGTGAGGAGGGGGGTAATAACTGCATTTTGAGGGAATTTAACATTCTGTTTGTTTTGATTTAGCGCGCTTGAGTTTTATATCGTGCTACGCTCTTATATTTTAAAGAAAGGGGCGGTTATATATAAAGAAGATAGCCGTATTATCGGCTGTAATATTTGTTGGTTTTTTTTTTTTTTTTTTTTTTCCGCATGTTATTGCGAGATATATGATGTACTAGTACCAAAAATAACCATCAGACTGAAATTTTGGAGACATATGAATGAGAATATATACAATGACTTGTATGAATATGTTGCTGCTTTCTGCATTTTTATCAGTTACCTTTCTTGTTGTTTTGGATTGTTGGATTCTAATTATGTGTGCATATTTACAAATTGGACAATTCTTTCGAATCTGGAGCCACTGGCGGCTATACGTATTCGAAAGAATTATCCACTTTGTTGAATATTTGAGACCATCTGGTCATACTTTCGATTATTTATTGTAGCATTACACTGGGAAATCATTGACATTTTTGAAGTCGTATCTTGATCATAGGTTGATCCGAATAATCTATCGTTTAAAAATCAATTTTGAAAAGATCGATTTTGAATATAGTTAATAGGATGTCAGGTTTAAATCAATAGCGAGAAAAAAAAAAAAAAAAAAAAAAAAGGCATACAAATGGCAATTGGCATAGCATCTCTTCTTTAAGGCTTTTTAAAAAAGGAAATGAAAAACCAAATTTCCAGAATTTGTTATAAAAATATCTAAAGATTTCAGCATCAATTATTCAATAAGTTCTATGCATTATAAAGGTAATCCATACTAGTAGTATTTCTGTATTAAAACAAAAAAAGAAGCATCAGTTATTTTACTAATCAGAGTGAAAATTTGCATAATTAATTAAGCTAGCCATCATAATCATTTAAGACTAATAGTGTAGTGAGATAGTGATATTATTAATTATAGCTGTCATTACTAGGTAAATTACTCCTTGTAGAAAAGTAGGTTGTCATTGTATCTTCCGACATTCATTAGCAAATTGAAGAATGAAGCCTAAATGGCATTTTTTTATTGTTGTTGTTGTAAGTAATTATTATTATTATTATTATATCCCAATGTAATAGCATGTGTAGTTGGCCGGACGAAATCAAAGAGGATGTCATCATAATGTATAATTGACCCTAGGATAATTATTTTACTTGGCCCTAAGGCAACCACTTCCTTAACAAACAAACAAAAATATATCTATGACAGGCCCCATGAAATAATAATAGGAAAAAAAATGATTTTCTCTTTGTTTTCCTGCAACATCTTGCATGAGGTTAAAATGACACGTTCATCTCGCATGAATAAAATCAAATCAAATGAATGGAATAAAATGGAAAAAAAAAATCATTTCATTACTACTGTTTTTGAAAGGTGAAAATATAAAATGATACATGTTTCATAATAGGTAACACATCAGGTGCGGGGTAAGGTGGGGTGCATTACGTAGGGTAGGGTGGGATGGGTGATGGGAGGGGTGGTGCAAGGAGTAAGGATAGGATAGGTTGGGTGGAGTGGGGTAGTCTTGCCTCACTACCCCCTTATCTTGCTTCACCATAACCCACAACAATGGTGAATGCAGAAATTTTATTCAATGGGGTCCATGATATTTTTTCAGGATATATTTGTTTTTACACGAGGTCCGGAATATTTTTCTATAAGTAAAACGTAGAGTTTTATTATTTTTAACGGGGTCTGCAAACCCCATTTAAGGACATGTGTGTCCGCTTATGCCCCACAAAACCTTACATCACCCACCACATCTCACTTCAACTTACCCCACCCAATCATCTTACTCTACCCATCGTTCCTTACTACCACTTACCCCCATCATACCCTACCTCTCCAGCCTCCCTACCCTACCATTCAACCTCCCCACCCTACCCTACCCTACTCTACTCTATCATATCTTACCTATCAAGCCTAACTTTACCCACCACCCACCCTACGTACCCTCTCCTACCCTACTTAACCTGACCCTACTCTACCTTACCACTATATCCCTACTTTACCACATACTCTACCAATCCAAACCCTACCCACCCCAACTTATCACCCACCTTACCCCCACCACACCCCAGCCGACCACCCACCTTACGGCACCTCACTCTTACCCATCATCCATGTGATTTGTCGTATACAACCCGTTAACTATAAATCAAGTGAGGGTGTGAAAGAGTTGAGTTCAATCTAGTCTCATATAACTCCATTGAGTTTGAGTCAATTTTTAAACTCGAGTTTCTTTGATCAAATCAAGTTCAAGTCGTCTTGATGAGTATCGACACGAGTTTATTACACCCCCAATATGGCCATCCATTATTATTATTATTATTATTATTATTATTATTATTATTATTATTATTATTCTTATTATTGAGCAAGGATGATGTCACTACAAAAAAAAAGTCCCTCTAAGGGTCATAACCTAAGTGCTAATTATTGAGCAGGTAGAACACTGTCTTTCAAATATTGTTTTCTTGATAAATAGATATCGGATACACCATTTAAAAAATACATCATTTCTACATCATCATCATATCATCTAATAATTATTTTTTTTAAATAAAATTTTTAAAAAAAAACATAGAAACACCGCACCGAACATATGAAATTGAGTGTAAATTTGGATTAATGAGCAATTGAAGCCCTCTTCCATAAATAAACGTCTTCATCTTAAGAAAGACAAAGTATACAGAAGATAATAATAAAATAAAATAAAGGACATAAGTAAAAAATACATGCATGCTTTAAAGAAACAAATGAAAAGAAACATTGTATCTTGACATATAACAAGAATATTTCTCCACCACTTAATTCATTGCATAATTCAAATAAAGATATACTATCACATAATTAAACACATCTTATTTAATTAGCTCCACAAGCTCTCCCACAATTCCCTAAGCAGCTTTCCAAAACTGCCCCGTCTGCTTACAAAATAAACATATCAACCCATTATTTTATTAATTACTCTCAATCACTAATTTATTTTATAATTAAACTCGTCATTAAGGATGAAAGGAGCTAAATATATATATGCATTGTTAAAAAACAACAATTTGAAAACTGCTAAATCGCCAAATACACACACACACACACATATATATAAAATAATTGTCTAATTAATGTAGTACGTACGTATATGTATACTATAAGAAGATGTTTAATTTGAATAGAAAGAAAAATAGAAGGGAAAATGATACTATAAATTGATATATAGATAGTCTCCTGTGAAATATATTGGTGTAGTGATCCGATTTCAACGTAAAAACATAACCGTTGTTTATGTTTGTTTCAAAATCAACATAAGCAACACAGTAATAGCTAGGATGGATTACTGGACAGATCACGGCACAGTTTTCACAGGAGACGATCGATCATGCAATTGTGTACGTACGTGTATGTACCTGCAGAGGCAAGAGGAAGGCAAAGCTGAGAAGAACAACCAACTTGACAATAATATGGAAAGTTTCCAGCACTTGGGCTAACACAGTTTCCTAAACACCTGTAATAACATGGAAAATAATCTCCAACATTATTACTATTATTCTGCTGTAAGAGAAAACACTGGTTATAACATCCTCCAAAGCATGTATACACATTCCCTCCTCCTACAACACTACTACTTTGTGCATCGTTCTTTCCTACTAACAACAACATAAGAACACACACAAAAAGCACACATTTCTCCATTTTTACTTTCTATGTTATGATTGAGTTTGAGTTTTTGTTTTTATTTTGTCAGGGATATAATATGTAGAGAGAACAACAACGTTACTGCACCAACTAACTAAGTAGTTTGATAGTCAGCATTTAATGATATATATGGCTTTAGCATGCAGTGAATAAATGAAAGAGGAACAAATCTTTAAATTTTAGTAACTCATATATATATATATGTGGTCCTTGGATTTCAAATTAAAGTCAATGAGTTAGTTGAATTATGCAAATTGCTGTTCATTACTAGTTAGTAGTCATTAGCATGCGTTACAAAGACTTTTTTTCTTCATAGGGAATGTGCAAATTAAAGTACACTATCAGTAACTTTAATTTATACGAGTAACACAACAAATGTCACAACATGATGATATGTGTTAGTTGAGTAATATAATTAATGTTCGCTTTGAGGATGGTATCATTGTGGTGACGGTTTTCTATGAGGAAATTGAATTAACTCTAACAGCTTGTGATGTAATTTATGTAAGATGAATGTAGTTGAACTTTTGATTTTAGGAAAGATGTATGAAATGAACATCCACCACACCCTACATCTCCACCACCATGCATGCTTTTCTCTACTCTGTCTACCACCCACCCATCTTACTTTACACTACCTTACCTCATCGTACCCTACTCTACCATACCCCATTTAGACATCCACTCTACTATACTAGTTGTTACCCCAACTTACCATACCTTACCCTATCACTCATCTTACCCTACCTAACCCGACCCTACATAACCAACCCTACCATTCTACCCCACCCGTATATACTATGTCGTACCTAACCATAACTTCTATATCCCACCCTACATTTCCCACCCAGTGCCCCAACTTACCTGACCTTACCATTCTTACCCTACCTAACCCGACCCCATCTAACCTACCCCAACACTACCCTACCTAACCCGACCCCGACACGACCCTATCATACACCCTACCTTACCTTACCTACTCACCCTACATTATAACCCCACCTTATCCCACCCCATCACATACCATACTTTAACCCCACTTCATCTCACCACCCACGCTACCAACCTTACTATTACCCACCACCCACGTTTTTGTCGATTTTAGTTTTATTCCATCACTTTCCATCATTTTTTTGAGTTAATGAAAATAATAATTTTTCATCTCATAGGAATAAAATTTACTTTATAATCAAATACAAACATTGTCATTCAAATTTATCCTTACGTAACAAAGAAGCCATAATTTCTTTCAACATGTCATGACATTGCACAAAGAGATCCAAAGCCACCCCTCATATTATAGTGATACATCCACTACTTCTTCTATTACAATATCTTACACAACATAATCAACACCGTATTATTGGCATGTCGGGTACATAGTAGAGTCATCGGCTAGAATTCAGTGTCTTCCTGCCACTGATTTAATCAAGTTTCCTATAACCCACTAAAGACTAATTGAACTCGTCGTCCCCATTTTTTATAAACGAAACTTATAGGTTTTTTTAGATGATATTCTCTTCAATACACAATTTAGGAGCAAATAATGATATAACCATTGCACATCTAACCACTACAACTTTCACTACACATTTTATAACCATAGATTAAAAAGTTGGACTCATTGATTGCTATGAGTCCAACACAATCAATGATGTTAAAAGAGAGTTGTGTAACATGTAGTGAAGATATGTTGTAGATGGATGCATTATCAACTTTTAGGAGCCCTCAATTGTATACATATGCATTGTACGGCTCCGTTTGTATTAAGTTGGAGTTTTTATATACTAGTGGTAATAAAATATTATAAAAATGTTTGAATTAATGATTAGAAAGTTAAAATACTTTTTTGAAATTTGTAGATAAAGAAAATAAGTGATGAGAGAAATTGAAATAAAATAGTATAATGAATAAAATAATATTAAAAAAAAAAATAAAGTAGATGACGTGAAATTGTGAGAGATGATTTAATATTTTTTTATTTATAGTTGAAGAATTGATTGGTCAGAGAATATTGGTGATTGATATATTAAAAACCCAAAAAAAAAAAAAAAAAAAAAAAAAAAAAAAAACTCCAATCCAAAATATTCAAAACAAACAAGAGCTATGCTCATTTTCATTTTTTACTTCATTTAAAACATCACCAAGGCCCAAGTTGAGGTTGGACCTCCAATCCCCCCCTCCCCACCTCTCCCCCCTCCCATAATGTAAATGAGAATTAGTGTCACCAAGTAAAAAACGTCTTTTTTTCACATCATGAGTGCACTTATATAGAAATTGCAACACGGGAAGTAGAAGTTCCAACACGGCAAGATTTTTAAGTTTGTTTTATTTTATTTTATTTTGGGAAACTTAAGAAATATGTCCGAAAAATAAAAAGTTGAAATAATATGCATGAAAAGTAAACATTTAAAAACTATGCCTGTTTCCGACGCACGAGGCACGCATGACCACTGCGCGACGCACGTCCGACACATAAGTGACGCACGAAACACGCATACGTCGAGGCATATTTTATCAAATTTTTTACTTTTCAGACATATTTCTTTAGGTTTCCCTTTTATTTTTCTTAAACCTTTAACTTTTTTTTTCTTTTTTCTTTTCCTTAAGGGTAAACCTTTAACTTGATGAAATACATCACGTCACGATGAAATTCACTCTCTATCTGTACAATTCATTTAAAGCTCATCAGAAAGCAAGGTCTGATTTTATCTACTTTGTTTTCAACATTTAATTTCGCCACCAAACATTTTATCTTTTTTTGGTAATACCCGAGAGTCCCCTCAACCCCGATTCTACAGAAATGTGAGGAGAGGTTAATACTCCAACATGGACTGCCTATTAAACCAATGCACTGAACGGTGTTATCAATCGGAAATCAACCCCTTACGGGAATCGAACCGCTGACCTCCATCTTAAGTTCCAGGCTGAATTATCACCCGTGCCTTCACCACTAGGCCATATCTAGGGATAACTTTTTATCTTTTTAACTATATCACTACATGTGTCCCGAAATATAAATCCAATTTAGCTTTTTAAATTTGTTCATAATATAAGCATATTTAAAATATAAATAAAACATTTATTACGTTTTCTTCATTCTAATTTATTATACATTTACATAATTTACAATTATTACATTAATGAGAATCAAAGGGTATTCTAGATTTTTACTATTAAAATTAATGACATTTAATTACTTTCTTAATCAATGTGAAAATTTCTAAACGGATTTCGGACTCTATTGGATGAGGTTTTACATTACCACTATTATTATTAATATAAAACATGTTGCGTCACCCTTTATGTACAAGTGTTTTTTATTTTTAATTGAAAGGAGTGAATTACAAGGTTTCTGGGCCCTAAAAAGTTTTCTCTCTCTTCGTGAGAGCTGCTCCTCCTCTCTCTAGACGTCTTCCCTAGTTCTCTTTGAACTCCTACCCAGCCATTTTGGCCTTCTTCCTCTCATCTTGCTCCCATCTTGCTCCCAGCCATGGAAAAAGAAGAAATCCAAAAACTTTTATCAAAACTAAGGCTACAGGAATCATCTGCAAAGATTACAAGCCTTAAACCAACTGATTTTTCAGCAGGCATTCAAATCAACAACAACAGTCTCCTAGGCAAGTTTATCACTACCAAAGAGTTACCAGTGAAGAATCTAAGGATTGCAATGGAAAAGTCCTGGAGCACCACTAAGTTCAAAATCATTAAACTCAGTAAGAATTTCTATCAATTCCAGTTTGAATCTGTTTCCGAGCAAAAAAAGGTCATGCTTGAAGGTCCATGGTGCTTTGATAACACCCTTCTTGTCTTAAAGCAATGGAAACCAAACCTTAACAATGAGAGCCTTGACTTTCTCGAAACGGCCTTTTGGATCCACGTCCTGGATTTACCCATTCATCTCCACACAGAAGCAGTTGGTAGAAAAATAGCCCAAGATCTCCAAGATTGCACTTTTATCCAAATAAGAGAAAATGTCCACACCAACCAACTCAGTTTTCGTTTCAGAGCCTCCATCAGAATTGACCAAGCCTTACCCCAACTCCTTTCAATCCTTATCACTGAAGAGCACACAAACAACAACCACCAGGAACCTTTGTTGGCCCTCTTCCAATACGAACGATTGCCATCTTTCTGCTTCTACTGCGGCCTTGTTGGTCACACAGCTAGGAATTGTCCTGCAACAACAGAGGAGTTTAATCAAGAAGAGGAAAAACAATTCAGGTATGGAGTTTGGTTAAATGCTAATTCCCACACAAAATTGGTTACAGAAATCCGGCCTCAAGACATGGATCTTCAAGCACCCATGCCCAGCAACCTCAACCTGCTCATCTCCCATGAACCAGAAAAAGACAAAATTGTCCTTCCAGTCACAAGCTGCCCAAGGAAGAGACAAACCTGTCAGGAAAGCAAGTCAACTCTTGAAAAAGGTGAAAAGCTGAACTCTTCCTCAACCACCCAATCTGTCACACCACCCCAACCTCGTTTAACTTTATCCCCACCCAATACAACTCTCGAACCTCGTATAACCTTATCCCCACATGATCCAACCCCCAAATCTTGTACACTCTCTCATGAAATCAGCAATACAAACAAAAATGCAATTGGAAGTGTGCCAAACCCAGCAAGTCTTGTCAACATCGAAATCCCTCTACCCCAACCTAATCCCACAACCAACCCATCACATTGCAACAACGACAATACCCCCCCTTTGAACAAAAATTGCCTTGTACCTTTCATACAAGAACTTCCTATCCCTGTTACCAAACAACAGAACCCACCTACCCTTACCACCCACAACTCTACCCTCTTACCAAAAAACCCTACTGAATTAATAGCCTCTACCAAAAATACCCAAAATCCAACAAATCCCACCATCACAACTAAACCAAACGGACACCCAAGCTCCGTTCCCAACTTAAACGTAGTCAACTTTAATTCTGAAAACCTTCAAAATAATAACACTAAGCCTTCCACCAGTACTTTTAAGAGAATCAAACAGGAAACCCCTAGACCTTTGTGTGATATCACCAACCATGAATCAACCTTGGGAAAAAGAATGTCCACACAAGATGTTTCTCTATCCCCAAAAAAGATCAAGTTGGCTGAAGACTTTAATATGGTGGAGGCTGCTAGGCAGCCCCACCCACAGCCATGAATATCCTAAGTTGGAACTGCAGGGGCTTAGGCAACCCCAAGGCAGTTCCCAGCCTCCGATGCCTAAAAAAGTCTTCCTCTCCCTTTCTTCTTTTTCTTTCTGAAACTAAGCTCTCTTCAAAAGCAATGAACAACATAAGAATTCAATTAGGGTTTGCCTCTGGTTATCACGTAAATAGTGTTGGAACCAGGGGAGGGCTCTCTCTCATGTGGAATGATTCCACGTCCATTCGTATCTTGGGCTCCTCTCAAGGACATATTGACTCTCTTGTAACTTATAAAGGTTCTCTTTTTCGCTTCACTGGTTTCTATGGTAATCCCCGTCATAGTCTCCGTCATGTCTCTTGGGATCTCCTTCGTAGACTCCATTCTGAAGCACATTACCCATGGATCTGCGCTGGAGACTTCAACGAAATCCTCCATCCATCTGAGAAAACCGGGAATTTTGAAAGACCAAGATATCTTATGCAGAATTTTAGAACAGCCCTCATGGATTGTAACCTAATTGACTTGGGGTACAGTGGAGCACGCTTTACTTGGAAAGATGGCCGAACTCCTAATACCATTCGGGCAAGACTTGATAGGGCCCTTGCAAATAAAGCCTGGACTGATATCTTTCCTAATTACTCTGTCACTCATCTTACTGCCTCCCGTAGTGATCATATACCTATTCTTATTTCTGATGGAAGTGATGTCGGTGCTAAGAAAACTGTCAAAAGGCGAATCCCTAGGTTTGACCCCTTTTGGCTACAGGACCCAGACAGTGAAAGTATCACAGAAGATGTTTGGAATAGGGAACAACATATCTCTGCTCAGGATTGTGCCACTGGTTTTGTACAGGTTAGGGATACTCTCAGAATATGGAGCAGAGGGAAATATGGAAATCTGACGAAGCTGATAGAAGAAAAGCAAGATTATCTCCTAAAATTGCAACAGAACCCGGATCTAGATATCTCCATTGAGAAGGCTTTAATGAAGGAGATTGAGTCGTTGCTCACTATGCAAGATGATTACTGGAGACAACGTGGCAGATGTGATTGGCTGAAATTAGGGGATAGAAATACTTCCTACTTCCATAGGAAGGCTTCTAGAAGATATACAAAGAACTTCATTGATGAGCTCACTACAGATGATGGCACTGTTCTCAAAGATCAGCAGGAAAAACTTCACCATGTACGATTGTTTTATGGTAATCTTTTCTCTTCAAATGCAGGTACCAACACTGTTAATTCCCTGAATGATTTTTTTGAGAATCTCCCTATAAAACAAATCTGTAAAGCTCAGTATGACTACCTCAACGAGCCCTACACCGAAGCTGAAATTCTTGTTGCCCTCAAACAGATCCCAAGTAGGAAAAGCCCAGGCCCTGATGGTATGCAACCAATCTTCCTTAAAAAACACTGGCACATTTACCAAAAAGACCTTGTTCCCCTACTCCTCAATATCCTAAACAACCAGGCCGACCTTACTGCAATAAATGATACCTTAATCTCCCTCATCCCAAAAACCTCCAACCCCTCCAGCCTCAAAGATTACAGACCTATAAGCCTCAGCAACTCCATCTACAAAGTCATATCCAAAACCATTGCTAATAGGCTCAAAAAAACCCTTAACCACACCATTGACCCCTCCCAAAGTGCCTTTCTAAAAGGAAGACTCATAACTGACAACGCCATTGCGGCCTATGAGGCTTTCCATACACTCAATTCTAATACCCAACATAGCAAAAATCTGATGGCCATTAAACTTGACATGTTGAAGGCCTTTGATAGAATTGAGTGGGGATATCTTGCTGGAATTCTCTCTAAGATGGGCTACCCTACTGCTTTCATTGAACTAATTATGAGATGCATAACCACCGTGTCCTATAAAGTTATCCTCAATGGGAACCCGACAGCCTCTTTTAAACCTTCACGTGGCATAAGGCAGGGCGATCCTTTATCCCCATTCCTCTTCATCATTTGCTCTGAAGGCCTCACTGCCCTTATTAATCAGTCCATCCTAGCAGGCAACTTAACCCCCTTTAGATTTGGCAGGGGAGGCCCACACCTATCCCATCTTTTGTTTGCCGACGATTGCCTCCTTTTTGCCCAAGCCACTCACACAAATGCAGAGGAAATCATGAACATTCTGAGAACTTACGAGAATGTTTCGGGTCAAAAAGTTAACCTTCACAAGTCTAGTGCCTTTTTCAACAAAAGCCTTCACACAGACCTAAAGAACCTTATCCTAACCATTCTAACCATTCCTGCTGGTAACCCAAAAAGCACTTACCTGGGACTTCCTTTCATGATAGGCCGGAACAAATACGACATTTTTAAGTACCTAAAAGACAGGATTTGGAAGAAGTTGAATGGATGGAAGTCAATGTACTTCACTGAAGCTGGGAAGGAGATCCTAATCAAGGCTGTTATACAAGCGATTCCTACTTATGTAATGCAATGTTTTATCCTACCTAAGAGGCTTCTAAATGAAATCATTTGTATGATTAGGAAATTCTGGTGGAGTAAAGGCTCCTCTGACGGGTCAGTTGCTTGGTTATCCTGGGACACGATTTGCACTCCAAAGAAACAAGGAGGGCTGGGCTTCAGAAGACTAGACTTATTCAATTGCGCTCTCTTGGCCAAGCAGAGCTGGAGGATCTTGCAAAACCCTCACTCCTTAGTAGCCTCAATTCTAAAGGCAAAATACCATAAACACACCCCCTTCTTGGATGCTCGGGCCAATTCGAATGCATCTTTTCTGTGGAGAAGTATTTGTTCAGGGAAACAACTCTTAAACAGTGGACTTAGGTGGTCTATAGGAGATGGAAAACAGGTGAACATCTGGACTGACCCTTGGATCCCTATTGAATCAACCTTCAAACCGATTCTCTGTAATCCCTCCATAAATTTCAGAACCGTGGATAGCCTAATTAACAATCATTCCTGGATACAATCTATTCTTATGGACCTCTTCCTACCCCATGAAATTGAAGCCATTCAGCAGATCCCCCTCACCCCTAATCATCCCAAAGACGGACTCATCTGGCATTACACTACTCGGGGAGCTTATACTGTTAAGTCTGGATACAATTTAGCATTGACCCAATATCACAGAAAGATTGGTAAGGGTGAATCATCTTCGTCAACAAAAGCAAGCAGATGTTGGAATTACCTGTGGAAGATTGCTATCCCGCCCAAAATACGCAATTTTATGTGGAGAATGGCCACCTCTTCTTTACCTATAGGATCCAACCTTAGGAAACGAAAAATTACCAATGGAGAATGTCAGATCTGCCATCTTCATGAGGAAACCTGGACTCACTGTTTTTTTGATTGCCCTTGGATCACGGATTTCTGGGAAACCTTGCCAGAATACTACGATATCACGAGGAACCGACCTTATGCTACTTTAGACATCATTGATCTCCTTTGTGTCCAACATCCTTCTGATGCCGATCTCTTTTGTATGATTCTTTGGTTCATTTGGATTGCCAGAAACAAAGCAACCTTTGAATCCATCCCCCCAACCCATGGCTCTATCCTAAATCTTTCAACATCCCAACTTCAAGCTTTTCAATCAGCCATGAACTCTGATAACCTCACAGGTGCCTTAACTCCCTTCCCCACTAATTGGACCAAACCTGAAGATGGAAAGCTAAAAATCAATGTCGATGCGGGTTTTCGGCGGGGCCTCGGTTCTGTTGGTATCATCATTCGGAATTATTTGGGCGAAGTTGTCTCCTCTGCTGCCTTCTTCCTTGGTTCTCGGTCTTCAGTTGAACATGCGGAACTTGAAGCACTTCATCTTGGACTTCTTGAAGCAACAAAGCTCTGGCAGGGTCCGATAATAATTGAATCGGATTGCTTAACTGCTATAACCAAAATCCAATCCATCGAGCATGAGGACGACCTTTCTCCCCTCGGCTCCCTTACAACGAAGATTCTAACTGAAGCTAAAGTTTTTACTTCTTGTCGTTTTAGCTTTGTAAATCGCAGCTGCAACAAGGCGGCGGATATGCTCGCCTTTTTGGGTTTTTCATTACCTGACAATTCCCCTTCCTATTGTAACTGGGGCAATTCCCCTCCCCCTTTGATAGCTACTGTTTGTATGACAGATTTGCAATAAAAGTACCTTTTTACCCTCAAAAAAAAAAAAAAAGTTTCTGGGCCCTCCCAACCTCCCCCCAAAGACATGTGTCATCAACGTACTTCCCCCACCTCCTTAAAATCATAGTCCAGAAAACTCGATGTGGGAAAAACTAGATGCTAGAAAAAGAGCGTGGGCCTCCGTACATTAAAATAAACAAAAGAATAAGTTCAAAAGATATGACTAAAAGAAACCAAGGAGATGCAATCATGCAACTCTTGATCCCCACAATAAAAGAAAGATTGCAAAATTACCCCAAAAAAAGCATGATAATCGTAGTGCTGGAAGTTGAAGATTGTCTCTCAATATTAACAAGCCAAGAATCCCTCCAAGATGCAAGTAGTTAAAACCCACAGATTCAAGATGCAAGTGTTTTTATTTTAACATTATCTTTCTTCGAATACTAACCAAAATAAAAGTTTATTAGATATTTTAAAAAAGGTACTAGCATGAATCATACTTGATTCTTAACAATAGTTATCTTTTAGGGGAAAAAAAAACTCCAAATAGTGGTTTAATACATAAAAAAAATTAATAAGTCAGTTTAACATATGCAGTTTTTAAAGTATATAATATTTACTTATCTTATTAATTTTTTTTCGTCCTTGTGCGCTATTAACATTAGTTTGTATTTTACTTATCTATTATTATTATTTTTAGCAGGTCGATTGTTCCATAACCTATAAGGTGCAACCGCCCCTAGTAGCATTTGAATTTTAATTGTAGATAGAGAAATAAATAAACCCAAATAATATGATTGAGCGTAGCAATGTACTACAACTACAAGGGTCCACCATACCAAATTTTAAATAAAGCATGCATGTATTTAGTGGGAATCTTGTGCAACTAAATTAGAGCTATACTCTGGAAGCTATTATTATTATTATTTTTATTTATTATTTTCTGTCATTTTTTCTTCATAGTAAGGATCCTTTCAAGTAATAGATTTAAGTAATCTCTCAAATATTAATGGACATTATCAACAAAACGACATAATTTTAAAAAAAATCTAGATTAATTTCATATTTTGAGTGTGTGGTTGAGAGGATCCTGACTCCTTCACATATGTAGTGAATTTTTTGAAAAGAAAATGGACCTGCAATATCACACATTGAAAATGTGATGAAACATTACGATATATATATATATATATATATATATATATATATATATATATATATATATATATATATATATATATATATATATAGTTGAGACATTATAGATTTCGTAAGTTGGGTTAAATATTTTAAGTCAAACATGAAGTTTGGTAGTTATCGCATCCATTATGACTTATGTAACGCCGCTAGACTCAAGTTTTGGGGCGTTACATTACATGTGGTATCAAAGTAAATTATATATCAGATTAAACTAAGTTCACGCTATTAGAAATGATAAGGGTCGTCTCTGAAATCTTATGGTACGCTTACCTTATGAAGCTAAGTGTTACACCACTAGATATGGTGGACGTCACCTCTTGAATCCTCTAGTAAGGCCTTGACGAGAACGCTGTTGAGACTTAGTGGACTTGGAAACTTGACATAATAATTTCAAGCTAAGTGAGTGGCGAGAACGCAATTTCCCCAGAGGAGAGAAAATGTAATATGGGTAATGATACATGCACAACCATTCGGCCACAACGAGCGACACAACCTCGATCTACACCGTTGTTTGTAATGTAGGCACATTGATCATGATGCATTGCCGTCACAATCAACGATTTAGATCGAGGTTGTGTCATTCGTTGTGGCCGAGTATGCAATATTCCACGTTGAAAGTGTGCCACAAACATTACCTAAATGTATGGTTGAAAGACATAATGAATTTGAAAACTTAAGTTAATCATTTTAAGCAAAGTGATGACAAAAGACCTAAATATATAGTTGCCAAATTCATTATTGCTAACACTAAAACTATAGACATTACAAATCTTAAGGCTAGTTTGTTTTATAAAACCAAAGTTAAAAATACCATTGAGTGATGTAGTTGGATGCTTTCCTTTAGGGAGACAAATGTGGTCCTGAAGAACTCAAGTCATTCATTAATTAATTATTCATCTGGATTCTTTTTCTCTTTAGCTTGACTAAAATCTTTTTTTTTTTTTTTTTTTTTGGAAGCAAACCAAAATCAATTGAATAGTATATTTCTCACCATCTAATATATTATGTCACCATACTTATAACAACATTACTTTAAAATTCTGACTTTTAAAAAGTTAGATATGGTTATTGATGATATCTGGAATATCCTTAACGAGAGTTTAGTCATTGTGGGATTTTGATCTCCTTTCTCGAGCTATTAATCGAGGGAAATTTACATGGTGACTCCATCCGTGTGGTGTTAAAGTGTGGTTCAATCTGGACCATTTAAGCTTCATCCCGTATCGTGCGCGCGATATAGATTGAACCAACCCTTAACTCCACACGAATGGAGCCACCAAACAAAAACTTCCCATTAATCGACCTACAAAACAGGAGAGTTCACAACACGGAAATCGATGAAGGGATCCTAACTTTTGAAAAGTTCTTGGGTACACCCGCCATATACGGAGTGAAGCCGTGTGACATGATTTGCACCGTTTGTTTTTAAACTGAATTCAAACTGTGTGATCAAGATTTGTGTACAAAGTAGTAAAACACCACCCAAAAACTTCCCCAAACATTAATAATACATTGCTTGATAATGCAAAAGCCCTACCTAAATAGACCTGTTCTGCCGACTATCTTAGGACATTATAGAAGATACTGTACATTATAGTAGGCTTTGCCACAGCCCTAAATAAATAATAGAAGGGGTGTTCAATGTTTTTCGAAATTGATTCAACTGATGTAAATCGAACCGTTTTAAAATTGTCTAACTATAAGCTAATGTAAATTGAACCCTTTAGATGATTTTAATAAACTGTAAAACTAAACTAAACTGATGCAAATAGATTTGGTTCCCCGGGTATTGGTATAATTGGGGCTTTGTGATGTAAAAATCTCCCACATCGCTATACAGTCAAAAGCAACAAGAGGAAAGCTAATATAAAATCAAAACTCAACAGACAAAAGAAGACCATCTTTGCTTGGGGCAATGACGTAGCTAGTGAGGTATTAACCGAGGCGCGTCTATTGCTGGTTGAAAACTATTTCCAAACCCCCTCTTCGGCTTGGTTTTACTGAGCCGTCGAGAATTTTTGGAAGGGTTTCCTTTTTAGGAAAACCCTACAATATTAGTCTAAAAGATTATTGGATTATCTGTCAATACATATAGTCATTACTGTTTGTAAGCTTATAGCAGTGTTTGATTAAATTACACTAAGAAAGCAAGAAGTAAATTAACACAGCATGATAAAGAGGCTCCTTACTGCCCCCTTCAATGTATCAAAAATGCACTTAACATTTTGGATCATTGTAAAAGTGATTTCTTCTGTGGACATCCTCCCACCCACCCATCAAGAACAGCAGTTTATCCTCATTACCAACATACAGAGGAAAAAACAATAAACCACACCTCCCCCCTCTAGACACACACACACAAAAAAAAAAAAAAAAGATGGTTTCGAAAAATGAAGATGACGACGGGTCACCAAAATCTCCAAGGATCCTTGTAAGGAGGAACATAGTTATCCGTAGGAGGAAGAAGACGGAAAGATTCCACAGTTTGTTTCAAGAATGGTCCCATCTGCAAAGCATTAAGTGAAGAGGACAGAGATCATTCATTATGCATAGTACCCATATGAGTTGTATAAACTTGAATATCTAACTAAATCTTCAGGTACTGCTGGACCTTGCACATTCATTAGCATTAAAGAGTAAACATACACAAAAAGGAACACATGGGATATTTAGGATACATTCTGGGGTAAATTCACATTACTTATGAATGGGATATTTATTTTTGCAGAGAGAGGGGCGGGAGATCTCGCCTACGATGCACATATACTTATGTTTGGTAATGAGTCTTGTGTCTGATATATATATATATATCCGACATAGAACACATGGGATATTTAGGATACATTCTGGGGTAAATTCAGTTTCTCGTATATGCGTATACTTTTCCACGTTTCCATACCTGTGCATCTTGCGCATGACATTTACTTTAGTGTTGTTAAAAGCATCCAGTCCTACTAGGTTTTGAGGACACAAGACATGTTATGTATTTCTGTAACCCGCTTGTGTTTAAGAAAACATTCAAAGGCAAAGAGAAAGAATAAGGAAGGTCATTTGTACTTATTTTAGGAATAAAAACACACTGAAAGAAAATAGGATTTAAAATTCACATGTGGTAATAAAAGTGCAGAAATGTAAATAGGTATAAACTGCAGAAACAAAAATCACTTACAGTATCCCATTGCTTGTTAAGTGTTGATGCACTCAGTGAATATAAATAGCCTGAGATAACACTTAACATAAATAATTTGTACAAATACATGAATAGCAGTGCTCTTAACTAATATTTCACTTTAAAAGAGTAAAACATTAGTTATTTTCTTCATTCCTGACTTCTCATTTCAATACAATATCCATATCATCTTGATTTGCAAACGAATAAAAAGAAGATATATGTTGGAATCGAGAAGCTTGATAGTTGAATTTACGAGAAATTCTGTGTTACTACGCATATATAGAATCTTATTGGCGTTCATATTATCACTCTTACCGTCCCTTTCAGCTGTTGTAGCAACATAATGCCTATAAAGATTTGGTGCTTGTACCTGCAAATTCAAGACAAACAATGCCTGTTGTATCATATTCAAATGTAGAAATATATTTAAGGGTATATGATGGAGTTTTGAATTACATTTTTGGTTGGTGATTTTCTCACGAGGTAATCGTAGTACCAATATGGTTCTCCATCAACCTGTAATTAAGAACTGTGAAGCAGAAATTTTATCTTAAAGTAGTCAACAAAAACTCGAGAAGAAAAAACTTACGTCTGAAGTATGTGCATCAAGGACAGTACTTTCAGCAAGTCGTTGAGTTGAGGTTACACGCTGTAAACAAATACATCCGTCTTATTACAATCAAAGGTTTAGCATTGATGAACTAACAAACCGAAGATTTTCCAGCTAACGTGTTTAAGGGGGAAAAAAACAGCACAAGAAAATCAAAAGTCTCTGCCTATGAAACGTAAGAACGGTCTGGCCCTTTACACTGAGCTTTTCTTGCATGGACTAAAAACTATGCATACGACTATACAATTCGATCTGAAAACAAGTGGCATTCACATAGATGAAGAAGAAATTACCAGAGTAGACTTGTCAGATAATACGGCGTCAGCCACGTCTTTGGCAGTCCATGTACTCTTGTCCTTTGATTTCAATATCTCGACATTTGGAGGGCCTACCTAAAATATCAACCACTTGGGTAAATATCTTCACCAAAGAACTTCAAAGGCCCAAACAAGATTTTCCTATTCTTAGTGAGACTGTATTACCGAGACTGAAATGATGAGATTATCAATGATATCAACTCGTTCTGACACTATACGAAGGCGTGCATCAGCTGCATGAGATATAAATCAACTTAGAATTGAAGGTTTCATGAAAAATGCTATAATTAAAATTCAAGTTCAACTAAGAAGAAACAGGCCACTTGTGTGGCATAAAGCAGGACAAACATTGGCCTACTTACGTGACAATGGTGCAGCAGAAGAATAACGCTCAGGTTTTCTAGATTCCACCCTTCAAATAGACGAAAAGAGTAAGGTTTTCGCTATTTAAAGATGTAGGAAAACGAAGAGTATATGCTTTTAAACAAGAAAATTCGCATCAATTGTATATTTCCAGCGGAAAAAAGAAAGTACGTATATCTTAACATATGGCACCAAAGGGATTGTCTATCAGTTATCACCAAAACAAAAACAAAAACAAAAAAACCTTGACCCAAACCCTTATACGGGTAATCTCGTATATCTTAACATATGGCACCAAAGGGATTGTCTATCAGTTATCACCAAAACAAAAACAAAAACAAAAACAAAAAAACCTTGACCCAAACCCTTATACGGGTAATCTTGACCCAAAACCTTCTTAAAAGTCATCCAACCCTTTGTCACAATTATAATCCACTCATTTCAATAGCAAAAGAATCTTTTAACAGTAAAATTCATTTTACACCTAAAGATTCCGAGAACAAGAAACAAATCATTAGTAAGCTCTTGAGAGAGAACACTAAAAGCCATAAATCTTGAAAGAATGGTTCAAAAAAATGCTCACCATTTGAACAAAAACTTGTTGTTTGGAAGCTCAACTGGATACAGATATGTATAGGCATTAATGTCATCAACAACAGGAGCCATTTTCACCTCTCCTGCAGCGAAACAATCTGCAGGACATGCTTCGATTGTCAGAATAATAACAATCATTCACAGCAAGGTCTTGACAAGATTTCAAAAACAAATTATAATGGGCGCCAAGGATTAAAAAACTACTTTATTGACATTGAAGAAAGGGAACATCGAATGAAAGTTTTCTTGCTGTCTCAATAATAGTGCTGCCCACTTCGGATGCATGATAAAGTGATAACACCAATAAATCCTTAGGCAAAGAATCGATGTAAAATTCAGTTATAAAGTTAGCTATGGGGTTCATCAACATTTCATTCAGAGGGGAAAAGCCAGGCTAGGTGCACAAGCCAGACTTTTGACCATAGTACAAATTCTACATTCTCCTAAGAAGATACATATATCTTGGTCACCTAAATATTTTAAGACCTTCTTAAGTTACATTTCAGCATGTGCATCCCATGCCAAATTGAATTCAACTTCTAACCCACTTAGTAAGTAATCTTAAACTGTTCAAGAGTTCTTTCAGTTCACTTCCACAGTGTAGAAAACACAGTCTTTACCAATATCTATCAAACACAAAATCATTCAGTGTATTGCTTAAAATTCAGAAACTCACAAGTAAGATACAGCCCCTAATTACCCCAATATATGAAAACAAAAAAAGGGCTTAAGAAACTTTCATGAATGATTTAAGTTCCGTTATCAACCCTGCTTATGTTTCACAGACTAAGGGCCATACTTGGAAAATTTGAACTCCATATCCAAAAAAAAAAAAAAAGGAAAACTGAAAGCATTCAGTGTATTGCTTAAAATTCAGAAACTCACAAATAAGATACAGCCCCTAATTACCCCAATATATATGAAAACTGAAAAAGGGCCTTAAGAATCTTTCATGGATGAATTAAGTTCCATTACTTAACCCTGCTTATGTTTCACAGACTAAGGGCCATACTTGGAAAATTTGAACTCCATATCCAAAAAAAAAAAAGGAAAACTGAAAGATAAGCTTATCCGAAGTAAAAGATAACACAGACAACTAAATTCAGAAAGAAAAAAAAATGGCAGCTTACCTGAAGAAGGAAGTGTAAGAGAGAGTGAAGTGGAAATGCCAATGAGCAATAAGTCCCTCCTGAAAAAGGTGCCATTTTGCAAAGTGGGCTTGGGGGAAACAACTGAACATCCCATAATTTTATCATCTTTCCTTTCATATGAAAGAATTCCAGCTTGCTGCTTTCTGAGAAATTGAGACCATAAAACAACCCAAAAAAGAAAAGAAAAAGGCATACTGCATACACACACAATTTGGGGGTTGCAGGGAATAGAGGGAAAGAAAATAACTAATAAGTGTATAGAAAGCAGTCTTACCTGAAGAGAGGAAAACCCGGGAGAAATGATTGGTGGGACGGGAAAATGCTAGTATGAAGAAGTGTTGCCATAGACACAAAATCGCAAATTTACAAGCAGTTGAAGTGCTTTTATGTGGTTCGACTCTCTATTCCACCTTCAAGCTGCACCTCTGTTTTCAGCAATTGTCAGGTAATCCCTTTGTTTGGCGCTACAGAAAAAAGAATGTTTGTTAGACAGCGAAATGTCATGTCCATATTATGTTATACTGTATTTTTGGAGTCCTTAATCACACCACACATTAATCCTAATCACCAGACTAACACTATTTGTGAATCATATCAAACCAACTTTTGAAAAATGGATTTTTAAGTTACGAATCAACTTTAAAAATGTCAATCTTTTTACACAAAAATAGGTTGAGTGTGATGCATGAGCATCGATAAAATCATGATGTTGTAAATAAAAATTCCCAGATTGTTTTTGAAATAAATTTTTGTTTTTAATACAAGTGTGTCATTAAAACTAGCCACCGGAAATTGTTCTATTAATTATTAGTCATGATACATATGGGAAACTTGAAAATGTGTATATCTTAACTACATAGCAAGCATTTTAGAGATTATTGAGTTTTTCTTCGTTTGCATGTTAGTAGATATGAGGATTGAATTTAGTCCAGTTATAAAGATACACTTTGTGGTATGATCCACGATTCAGAATCCTCGTCCCAATTAAATAAAAATCTTCTTCCTTTCTAAGAAATATATATATACACAGATACGCGTATAAATATACGAGAGATAGCCGTAAACCCGTGCATATATATAATTATACATATCTGATTTCATAATCTATCATCTAAAATAATTGATAACAGTAAACACTACATCAATAATTCCAAAACACTTGATTACTTCTAAGTATTTTCTTTTGATAAATACCAATAAGATCTTTATATCTCCAATCCTTTCTGGAATTAAACTCCATAAATGCCTCTGAACTCAAATGAAAATCCCCTTTTCCCATCACTTCAAAAACAACCTCATCTGTACATATCTTCACACAGTCCCTCACATTCAGTTTACTTAATGCAAAGTCCAAGTTTTTTCCTAACCCTTTAGTCAAGTAACAATCAACAACACATCCATATGTCACTAAATCAGGTACCACTGATTCATGCTTCATGTGTTCAAGGCTCAAATGAAGATCCCAGAACAATGCCATTTGTGAAAACGCTAAAGCTCGAATGTTAAACGTTGTGAGGTCAGGATGAAATCCTGATTCAACCATTCTCACAAACTCTCTCTGCAGGCTTTTCATTTTGAACTTTGCTGCATAAGATAGTAAGAGAAGGTTCCATAACAGATTACCGATGTTTTTTCTTCGAAGTCCCACATCTTCTACAAACTTGCCTAAGCTGTAAAACCTTCCTTCTTTTATGTAAAAAGACGAAACTGCCCGGATTGCTGGTTCTTCTATGAGAATCTGTGATCTTTTGAGACGATCATACGTGAATTCCATTTCAGACAGTGTACCAAAATTGCAGTAATAAACTAAAAAGGCATTTCCGGTTAAGGAATCGACTGGGAGTCCTGTTTTAGTCATTTCCTTTATCATGATTTCCATTTGTTCTAGGTTTCCTTTTCTTCCTACACTCAAGATGGCATTCTTATATGCATCAGGTAAAAAGCTGCATTTCTTGAGGTGTAATTGATTCAGAGTTTGGACTAACGTATCGAAATGCCCACCGGATACGTAAGTGTTGATTAGTTCAAGGACAAATGGAGAAGAGGGTACAAGAGAACTGTTCATGATTTCATCCCAAATGGATTGTGCTTGAGATAGTGAACCGTTGTTTATGTATGAAAGCATCAATGATGGAAGTGTGGAGATCTCCGGAGAAATACTTGTGGAGTTTGTTATTGAAAGCTTTTCTGCAACATGAAGCAATCTTTTCTTGCTTAAGAAAGGATTTTTCATGAAAGAATCTCTGCGATTTTCATTTGGTTCAACGTTCTTTTCTTGTTCCCCTCGTGATACACCCTGTAAAGCAATAATCATAACACGTTCAGTAAATGGACGCAAAAAGATGATAGCTTTAGAGAAAAATGCAAGCAAACAAAAGGTATAGCAGATATACTACGGAACAAACCAAAAACTGCTCTTTTGCATTTAGAAATGCATTGGATTAATTTCGATATCAAACATCAAGAATGTGGTAGAAGACAAAAAAAAGGTATTAAACTGCATTAACTAGTTCAATGAAGAGTTACAGACAAGGATTTGACCAAAATAAGAACACATAACTCTTTAAGCTGAAGAAATATTACAACTTTACTAGAGGAACAGTTCAATGAAAAGAACCAGTGCCTGCTTCATCGTGATATAAAACAACTGTTTTAGGGTACGATGAACAAAAGGTCGTTAATGCCTCTGTATGTGGATTTTGGATGTGCAAATTAACTTGAGGTGAGGGTATTGTCCATTTAGCTTGAAAGCATTTAGTTTATGAGGTAATTTATTCATGAAAACAAGAGTAATTAAAGCGAAAAATAGTTGTCTTATGATTGTAAGAATCTTGTAATTTGAAAAGAATTCCACGCCAAACTATCAAACTGTTGAATTGCTGTCTTTCCTAAAACCTTAAGTTGTTGGGGGAAGTAGGTAATTTACATTATAAACACAACTGGCTTCAACACACTGAGTAGACGAAACAACATAGCAACAATAACCAGTTATCTCATTTCAACAAAGAACATTGAGCAAGAATAATTAGTTATCTCCCACACTAACGTTTTTGCTCACTTCCTGAAGGATCCATCTATTGGTTCCTCTACCACCATTAACACTCTACAATAGTTGAATTCTAATTAATCCAGTGGCTCTCTCTCAATTTCAACCTCAAAATTCAAAATATGGGAAAAGAGTCCCCTAATCAATAACCATGATGCACACAAATTACTAGCACTTTTCATGCATTATGAACATTTGGTAGGGAAGTAGGCATGGGATACCAACTCTTCAGAAATCAAAATGCCTTTACTCTCAAAGTTCAAATCTTGGCATCTTTACTGAACGTGTAAATGCCCAAAAAAAAAAAAAACTTGTGTGAATTTGGGTGGAAATTAGAGATTGAAAAAGTAGGAAAAGAGGAATACATACAGGGCCTTTTCTCCGAGAAGTTTCAGCTTTGACGGTGGTGACCGCAACAGCCAAGCAAAGATCTGCCATGCTTGAGAGTGAAAAGAGACGCAACGTACCAATTGGGATTCGTAGGTTAAACAAGTGCAGCACCGTCCCGGTGGCCGGGTAAAAAATTTTAATTTAAGGAACTATTTTTCATACATTAATAATGTATTTTAGATCTAGTTTTATATTTTACTTAATATAAAATACGGTTATAGGCTCAAATTTATACTAGAATTAAGTTGAAAAAAAGTTTAAACAAATTACGTTACATTTTTTATACGACGCTCATCATTATCTATGTCATTTTTTTAAACAAGTAAAAAAATTTATTTAATTAGTTATGTCATTTTTTTTGTAGAAACACAGATAAAAGATAAAACGCTTTAAATTTATTTTTTACTCATAAAGAGAATTTAGGGCGCCGATATCACAAGAAAGAATCCCGGACAAATGACCCCAAAATTTAAGAGTGTAGATAATGTTATAACTCACAACGAATAAAAGATAAAATCAAAATAAACAATCTTACCGCTTAATCTGAAAATTCAATCGCATCACTTTTCCTTCTTTTTTTTTCCTTTTTTTTTCTTTTTCTTTTGCTGGAGTGCACACATTCACTACAAAATTTATATTCGGATTTCGATTTCGGACATTTCGATAATGCAACAACTTAGATAACTTAATGCAACAATTTATATAACTACAAATTTATATTTAGGATTAAAACAATACTTAAAAAGACCATATAACTATTAACTAATTAATTAGCTTGGATGCGTTGCATTATCTCCATCCCTCCACTCAAAAAGCTCGTCCACGAGCGCATCCATTGATGATGACGAGTCTAGCACATTGAAACTTCACAAGCTCGCCATTGAGTACTTTGGTGGATCAAGACCGTTTACCATCTTAGAAAACACTTTCAAAGCCTCCTTAGATTGTCCATTCATGCATAGCACGCCCAAAAGTGAATCAATTGTAACAGCTCTGAACTTTATTTTCAAATATCCCTTAGTTGCTCCCTCATAGCATTCCACTGCATCAATTCAACCCTCCCATAGAATAACTCGTCCACGAGTTAGAGTGGCACCACATGTAGGGAAGATAAGCCAACAAGCCTGCAATCTTGGTGGAATAATTGTGAAGGAACTCCACAGAACGGAGCGCACCCAAATGAAATCCCAAAAGCTGAACCAAATAGCCTTCTCAACGTCATCCATGAAGAATATAGAGTATGAGGTATAACAGAGGTCCCACATGATGATTCTGGAAATGGTCTCAAAGTATCAAAATTCATTTTGCCATTTTCCTTAATATAGTCACCTTCATTTTCCACAATCACAATAGGAAGGCAAAGTCCATTGGGCAGCTGACTCCAGGCCAAAGTTAAACAACAGAAACACTTGTAGTAGCAACATGGCCAACAACACGGTGGTGTGGAAGAACAATGAAATGATGGGCGGCCAAAACTCGAGCAAGTACTTAATGACTTAAGAGTCCTTTTTCTTGAATTAGATTTAACAATAGAAACAATGCTACAAGTTTGTGTCACACCGAGGCCTGTTAAAGCAATATTAGAAGAGTTTAAGTTGCAATAGTCCTTGTCGCAATTTCCGATGTCGGTTTAGTACAACTGACATTGCCTACTGAGGGACTTGATGCCCAACTATGCAGAAGAGTGCATAACCCGTCGACTCATGAGCATAGGATACTGGGTTGTCACCACTAATCAAATATAGATAAAGCTCTAAATGATAAATAAGAAGAGCCAAAATGTTCTCGTTACAAACACCATATAACCTTGCAGCTCCCATATCGACCATACAACCAATTGAATGACCATTGAGGATCCGGTCACTAATTCTATCTCGTAATTCGGGAGTAATAATAGAAGCACCAACATCTGCATTGTTTATCTTATGTGATCCTCTGTTATTAAGATCTTTGATGATGTCCATACCTTCAATTGGACCATTTATGTTCTTGTCGCGACAAGTGAAAATTCTACGAGGGCAGTCATCGGTGGCCATATTTGGCAAAGGAACAAAAAACCCAACTTCCCACCGAAACAGAACAAGGACACAAAACATAGAATTCACTCCCATGAGACGTACCAAACTATTAAATGACCCACGTAAACCAAACACAACTCTATTATCAACCCCATTTCCTATCGCCATGTCAGAACTCCAATCATGATGTTCAAATACAGTAGGGGCAGTTCCAAATGATGCGGAATCAATTAAAGCTTCGTTCGTCAAACTAGTGTTTCGTACTCTTTCCGGTTTGGGGTTTCCACCAGGATCAATTAAGAATGATACCAGCTTACCAATTGAATAAATATAAGCCAGGTACTCACCATATGTTAGGCTCATAGAGGTTGTGTCCATGACTGGTCCATTCGGCAACTCAACATTTTTAAGCTCATGTTGATCTGTACATGCTATAGATGCTATAGAGAAGGAGAGCTTGGTTAAGCATTGATAGCTTGTCAATATCTTTTCTCCCATACACTTGGTGAAATCTTGATGTGTTCCAATTCCATATTTATGTTGATGTGAGTCTACAAGATCAGTTATAGCAGGTAACTGTGAAGAATTAACATTATGTTTGATAGGCAAAACATCCTGCAACACCATCACATGAGGCTTTTCTCGACTCGATTTTGCCGAAATCGGGAATTGCTTAGGTACAGGAAGGGCTTTAGCTAATTCTTCATTTTCCTTTGAACATTCATTAGAGTCTCCCTCTTCGTTGATATCATTACTGCTATCCTCTTTTGTACCAGGCATAAGTTCAATCTCTCTTTGGAGTGGCTTTTCTTCATCACACCTTTCAGCACTTTCGATATGCTTAGCAGTAGTACGCTCGATTACGGGAGTGCTCCAATCCTCAACTGATTTCAACTGCAACTTCTCCTTTAAAGGATGGTCAACTTTGAATTTATGCTCACTTAAATCTGCCTGAATTGGTCCCTGTTTGCTGCTGTGTGACTGAATGGGAACTTCTGTCAAACAGTTGGTGGCGTAACTTCTTGCTTCACTCTTTCTTCTTTTCTATTTTCGATCTGCTTGCCATGAGTCTCACCTGTTGTTTTTGCTGCAAACCCTTTGATTTTCGTGGTATAGTATAGCTCATCACAGTAGCTACGCATACCTTCAGTGCCAAGTTTGTAGTCGAAAATAGAGGACTGGACTTTCATCAAACAGTTGGCGGATGAAAATCTTCTTCCCAATAAACGCTTCATTATAGGCCATGAAGACACCTTTGCTTTCCCTATATGAATTCGTTCCCTTTGCAGCTGTTGCCACCAACTCTCAGCTTCTTCAACAAGGGTGTACGACGTTATTTTGCATTTTAATTCATCCGGTGGTTTCATCTCCTCAAAGTAATCATCAAGTGCATCAACCCACTCCCAAAGATCTACAACAAATGGAGAGCCATCGTATGTGGGTAAAATCGATCTGAAAAAACGCTTGTTCCCTTCTCCAAAATTGCGATTCCGGTAGTGAAACTCATCGCCGACGTCAATCGCAGATACACGATGAACATCTAGCCGAACCTGGCTGCAGTCACGCAGAGGGTGGTGTCTCAGTCCTATCACAACTCGATCAGTTTCTGCCCCCAAAGAAACAGTCTTTTGATTAAGCCGTGATGGAGTATCCCATAGGATCTTCGAATCCCGAGCGGATCCGGCTATCTTCCCAGCTCATTTTAGTCATCAACAAGCAAAGGGAAAACCTACGCTCTGATTACCAAATGATGTTAAAAAGATCTACAATGATAAAAGATAAAACAATAAACAAGAGCTAATTCAAGCTCTTAAGGGGTTTTTACTCATAAAGAGAATTTAAGATTACATGATAATGCAACAACTTAGATAACTTAGCCTATTTATAGGCTACAAAGCCCATTTAGGATTAAAACAATACTTAAAAAGCCCATATAACTATTAACTAATTAATTAGCTTGTATGCGCTACATCACAAAACCATGTGGCTTTTTGGGTCCGCCAGTGCTCACCTCCTAACCTTACCACACTCTACTTGCACCCCACCCCTAACACACCTCACTCACTATCTATCGAACGAACCTTCACACAATCTCACCGTTACACCACACAGCCACTTCCCCTTCCTATCCCCGCCTCACCCAGCCCTACCCATATCCACACTCACCCTACTACCTCACCCTTACACTCACATCAACCCTCACCACTTATCCCGCATCTCAGATGCCCCATCTACCTCACTTACCCCCGCACTACTATCCCACATCAACAATTGAAGGGAAGGTACCAACATAGGCACTACTATCCCACGTCAATAATTATTAACTAGGCCGAATAACTTCACCTTGGGCCTTTTTTTTTGTCCGGTCCAACATAGTTTCATACAATTCCTTATTTCCAATCACTTACATATTTACACTTTACAAAATAACTTCATTACTATACTAATTACATAAATATTTAATTACTAAAAATACGTTAATAATTAAAAATTAGGTTTATATCTATATATACAAACTCCATTAATTATATAATAATAATTAACTTATATAATTTCGTAATTTGGTAATTACAAATTTATTAATTAAATGTGCTGCAATAAATACCTAATCCTTATTTGTTTCTATAATGATAAAAAAAAAATTGTTTACATCTTATTCAAAATAAATAAACGTATTTCGAACCACTTAATTTACTTATTATCTAATTAAAATAGATATTCATCAATTACACAAATATACCTACTACTTATTATTTCTCAACTTCTACATATTTTTGTTCAATTTTCATTTTTTTCAAAACAACATAATATAAACTCTTTGCTTTTATATCATTTTTGGGATATTGTAGAATTCATGAAATGGCCTCTCCACTGAATATTGGGTCAACAAACGGACAAGCTAAACCAAAGAAAAGGGTAGGGGCGATCATGACCTTTCCCCCAAATATAAACGGGCCAATCTGGAAGCTAGCATGGTCAAGAGGGAACTTCTATGGA
Source organism: Gentiana straminea (assembly GCA_036785695.1). Classification (NCBI taxonomy): domain Eukaryota; kingdom Viridiplantae; phylum Streptophyta; class Magnoliopsida; order Gentianales; family Gentianaceae; genus Gentiana; species Gentiana straminea. The sequence continues at coordinate 13,891,681 of JAVUPR010000266.1, read as the reverse complement.
ACTTACTAAGGAAGAGCCCCACAAAGATCTCTCGTTGACGTCATCGTGGTAGAAGACGATGATTCTGAGCCAGAAGAAGACCCTCAAGAAGAGGACCCAGAGGAGGAAGACCTTGAAGAAAAGGAAAATCAGAGGGTAGAAGCAAATGTGGAGCATGAAGACACGCCAACCCCGGAGTATGTTCCAGAACCCCAGCCGGACCCGATGATGGAAGACCATGGCTCACTGATCTGGGAAGCAACACCATTAGAGATTGTTTATCTCCATAACCCCTTGACAATCCGGGGTAGAGAATACCACTAGGCCAATGGATACGAAAGGCGGGTCTGGGATGAGTGTTTAGCCCTACAGGAAGAGATTCGGGACTTGAAGGTTGCATTGTGTGATGCAAAGAGGAAGATCGAGCACATGAAACAGGGGATCATGTGATGGGCTGATTCTTTTGCGATGTTTTTTTTTATTTATAACTATGACAGATGTCTACACTTTTATATTTCATTGTAAATATTTCATTCATCCCAATTTTTTTTATTTTGATTATTTTTGTTTCACTTGCATAGCTCTTTAATTACTACAGTATTTACAAATTTCTACATACATGTATATCATTGTAAATAATTCAATCATGCCATTTTTTTTTTAATTTTGGTATCACTAAAATAGCTCTTAAATTACTATAGTATCTACAAATTTCTACATACACACATCGACTTTCCAAATATAACGTTCTTCGTGCATCGCACGGGTTTCATACTAGTAAGTATATATATATATATATATATATATATATATATATATATATATATTTTTAACGTTCTTTCGGTGGGTTGCTAATCTCTTCGCTTTTTTCTCTCGAATATGTTTCGTTTTGGAGTGCTATTTCTCAATCTATTTTTACCATGTCGATTTTGCAGTTGAATTGCTTTGTAATAACTGTGGTTTAGCACTGAAGGCCGGACTGTGCAGGTAATTTGGGTTCTGCGGTTTGCTTCCTTACCATCTGTGTGTCATTTTCTCCTATATGGGTTTCTGCTTGTCTGGAATTTAATTAGCTTCTGTTTCATCTCATTTTCCTCTCCTCCAGTTTTTTCACTGTGTTATTTCATTCTGATTTGCTGTTGAGTGTTTGATTTTGGTATTTGTAGATGCATGCAGCGTTCGTAGTTTAGTATTTGAACGGGGGATTTTGCGGTAATTTAGTTTATGCGCTATCTGTTTCCCGACTTTTCGAGTCTCATTTTATGATGATAATTTTTCTTCTCCGGGTTGCTAATTCGTTTGCTTTGCTGCCATTTTTTCAGCCTCGAAGCTTCCTACTCACTCTGAAGGAGGTCCAACATTCAAGGTTCGTGTTCTTTCTCTGCAGCCATGGTGAGAGAGGGAGAAGTGGACTTAGATGTAATTGATGTGTACAAGATTTGGATATTTTAAACCTATTTACCCCATTCATGTAATAGATGAAGTTGGGTTAACAATGCAAAAAAAATATAGGAAATTCGAGTTTGGGGACCACTTCATTTACCCTCGCATATTACAAAGTTCGCTCGGTGGATGGTTTTTTTTTTTTTTTTTGTTAAAAAAAAACCACCGGCGAATTTGATGTTGGCTTGCCTTGCTTTGCGGGTTTGGTTACGTGGTTGGGGCAAAAGGATCCGATGCATCGAAGAAATCTGAGGAGCAGAAGAAGGTTGACAGAGCTGAAAGGTCTTCACTTTTCACAATCCACAATTGTCTGGCCAGTGTATATACAAATGCATTTAACTATTGCGTCTTGGGTTATATTATTTACTGTTTATCTTTATGTTTGGGCTTGTTCAGCAGTCTACTACTGATGATAATGAAGCAAGGAAAAAGGCTACACATGCTAGGTTTGCACCAAGTTCGGTAGTTGATTCGGTGGAGGAAGACAAGAGGAAAGCTCGGGTTTGCCCGTGTTCGTCATCTTTCACTTGAGTCGTTGACATTGTGCTTACTTGGATTTGCTCGATGTCGACATCATCTTGTTGGTTTACATTTTCTCTCGAGTTTTCACAAGATCAACTGCTTAATCATCAATACCAATGACAAAGAACAAAGTTAGGTGGTGAGTCATTTAGGCTTTGGTTCAAACTGCACTTTCACGCTTTTGAGATTGTATATATTCCTGTGCTAATTTTTGTTTTCCCAAAAATCAATGTGTAGGACCAGTCAAGTGCAGGTACCTGACTGTTGTATAATCCTAAGAGTAAGTGAGTTGGCTCAGCCGGATTTACACTTGCCGGTTCTACACCATTTACACTCTTCCATAGTCTTCTAGCCAGCCGAACATGGTTTTCTCCTGGTATGGTACATCAGCGCAAGGAGTAGAATCAATTTTAGCCCATGGGTTTGATATGTCAAATCAATTTCAATGCCCTCAACGTTATGGTGATGGTGTACCTTTTTCACCTGTCAAGTTTCCTCATCACAGGTAAGTCTTGAATTCTTAATTAACCAGTTTGACATCTTTATTTGCTTATATTATCATCATCTTCATTTAGTATTTTTTATATGATTTCGGTGCAATGATGTCGAGAGGTGGACAATAATGGCGAAAAGCATATGATGTTGTCTTGGATTATGCTTGGTAAATGCGGAAAACTTAAGGATGGTTCTCGGCGAGAGGCTTGCATATAGTAAGGATTTTGATAGTGCGGTGGTTGATTTGAAGAACACACGTTATTATGTCGTATGGCCTGGAAACGTTAATACTCATATCCTCCCCGAGGCGGTGGTTAGCTACAATCCGGAGCACTTTAAATGGTATGTACTCATACTTCTCTATGTTTGTACATATATATCATACTTGTGAGTATCTATTAAATTTGCTGTTTGTTGGACGACCAAGGACGACCAAAGGGTTTGCTTCTTGGATTGGCGAAACGACGACGTTTTGTACCCATGTGCTTGGTCGTGCTTGGTCAGATGGTGGTTGAAACGGCGACGTTTGGTAACCATTTCTTCGACAACAACAGCTGCCCAGTTCATCATTCATTCTTCTCTTCCCTAGACGGTGAGTGGTCTGACGTCAGCTGAGCACCACCGCCTGAATTTCTACCCTCTTCCACCACCGCTTCGCGCTCTTGTATAAATATGGGTAATCAACGGTCAACCCATTTTTCTGCCATTTCGTTTGTTGTTTGCGGTGGGCTGCTCATATCTTCATTCTCCTTCTCTTATGTTTTCCTTGTGGGTTGCTATTTGCTAATCTCTATTTTTGCCATGTTGTTTCTGCAGTTGAATTTCTGTGTATTGACTGCGGTTCAGCACTGAAGGCCGGATTGTCCAGGTAATTTGGCCTCTTCGGTTTGCTTCCTTAGCATGTGGGTCTGATTCTCCCATCTTTCTGTTTCTTGTTATCTGTAGTTTAATTAGCTTTTGTTTCATTTGGTTTTTCTCACCGCCAATTGTTTTGCTATGTTATTTGATTTTGCTGTGCTATTGACTCCTTGGTTTTGGGCATTCTAGATGCATGCACATTTTTGTAGGGTTCAAGGGTTGTTTAATTCTATTTAATTCTAACATTGTTTTGGTTTGTTGTTCGCAGTTGGTCATCACTTCTGCTGTTGAAGGTTTTGTTCTTGCATTCAATCCAGGTGTGTGTTTTCTGCTTCTCTGCCTTCTTTTGATGCTTCAGGTTGTCTGCATGTTTGTTTTATGTTGTGTGGTGGTTTTAATCTGTGTAACATCGTGTTTACCTCTGGTTTTCATTTGCCTTCCAATGCCTCTGCATTTTAGCTTTTGTAGGTAATTGGTTTTTGTTTATGCATTATTTTTAGATTCAGGGTGTTTTATATTGTTGCTGTTGTTTAACAATATAGTCCTGACCTTAAACCATTTTTGGTTTCTTAAAAAAGGCTTTTTAAACAAAAGACAGAAGAAAAATGTAGATAAACGGAAGGATGAGGTCCTAACCTTAAACCATTTTTTGTTTCTGAAAAAAAGGCTTGTTAAGAAAATGATAGAAGAAGAATGTAGATAAATGGAAGGATGAGAGAATGAGAAGGAAAAATGATATACAATTTCCAGTAATGTAAGGTCAATAAGTCATTTTGTAAATTATAAAGGGCAGTGTAATATACCATGTGTGTTTAGATTTGGTTTAGACCTTCTTCGTGTTTTCATAGCTGAAAGTGAGGTCTATTGGGGTTATTGTTTTTGCTATTTTGGGTTTTGTAATGTAAAAAGATGGTTGTGCAAATCAGGCTCCTTAATATTGTTGCTGCGATTTAACAATATGGTCCTAACCTTAAACCATTACGCTGTCTTTCTGTTCCTAAATGAAATAAAGTAGAACTCTAAGCTCAATTATTTGTAGCAAATTATTCTGTATAGTGTTCCTGTGAATGTGAACTCCCTGGATATTGCCAATGATCTCCAACAGCCTTACTAGCCTGTTTACCTCCAAAAGTCTCAATAGCATGACGTGAAGTTTGTTTTACAGTAATGAAAATATGTGCAGACTCTGCACTTGGTAACTTTTTGTCTACTACTGCGAATTGTTGTACATCGCCTTCTCTGTGAATTCATTGCTCCTCAATAGGGTTCTGAATTGTGTTTCCTGTCTTGATTTAAAAAGTATGACACTTGATTATGTGATTATAGAACCTTCTATGGCTACTATAACTGCTTCCGTTGAAACTGTGCTCTGTTGTTTTTACGTTTCCCTGAATATTGCCAATGATGTCCAACAGCCTCGCTAACCTGTTTAGCTCCAAAAGTCTCAATAACATGGTCTGCACTTCATTTTACACTAATGAAAATATGTTTAGACTCTACACTTGGTAATTTTTTCCTACTACTGCCAATTGTTGTACATCAACTTCTCCGTGAATTCGTTGCTCCTCAGTAGGGTTCTCAATTGTGTTTCCTTTCCTGATTTAAAAAGCACGACACTTGATTATGTGTTTATAGAACCTTGTATGGCTACAATAACTGCTTCCGTTGGAACTGTGCTCTGTTGTTTTTATGCTTCTGAGTTGTTAAAATCTGGTTCCTTGTTTTCCACTTTGGCTTTCAGTGTATGCAGTACAAATATAGTATTTCCACCTTACAGTTCTGCTTACTTAGGTGCGTTTTTTTGCAGCTTCCAAATAAGTTGTTGTGGTTACTTGGCTAGGCAAAGAAGCACATTGTTGAAGGTCAGTGTAGTTAGAGGTGCTACTGCAAACATCAATAGTTAGGGGATCTATTGCAAACCCCGTAGTTACGAGATCTATAGAAAATCTCGGTTTTCATGCATATTATGTAGAATATATGCAATACTTTGCCTTGTATAAACTGCTACTGTAGGATGGACGTGTAGTTTAGGAATCTAGCTGTACTTTAGATATGTATTTTGTTTTTTCATGCCCTTGGTGGTGAATCTTTTGCAAACCCCGTAATTATGAGATGTACAGAAAATCTCCCTTTCCATGCATATTCTGTAGAACATATGCAATACTTTAGGAATCTAGCTGTACCAGTATTTATTTAAGGAATTCAGTTCCAGAGGATTTTTTCCAGTTCTATCATTAGTGGGGTAGGATATTTGATTTTTGCCTAAGGCACCTAGCAATGTTAAGTGTGAGCTCCTTCGCTTATTAGGCTTATGGAAGATGAAGGTCATTGTGAAAGGAATGAGAGACGCCATAAAGCATACGGTGATATGGATCCTGCTAAGAAAGCACAAATCCTCAAACATCGGCGCCTACTCTATGCGTTGAATAAAAGTGGCAACCAGGATTCACACCGTTCGGGTTATAAATATGAAACCAGTATCAATTATATTAAATTTGGTTTGGTTCGGTTTGTCAATTATAAGGATAGCTGAAAATTAGGATCACATCATTGATATACCTAAATATACACATCATTGATATGCCAACATATTAAGATCACTGCATGCTTACATGAATTTTGAGTGGGACTTTTTTTTGTAAGCTAGATGAATAATGCAAAACGAATGAAAAGCACAACCTCTGACACCAAAATAAACTGAGGCCCTCTAATTTTCCTAGGAGCATCAAGAGGAAAAGAGTAGAAAATTTTACAGTATTGAGCAGAGAAAAGCTTTGAGAGCTACTGCATTTGCTCGTCCGTGGAGTTTGAGATGGAATAGGAGGTGGAATCAACAGGTTTGAAGAATAAACGTAATAGTTTTTCGTTTTTGAGCTGCGATTTTGTGGATCATATAATTTGAATTTCGTTTCCAGGTCGTTCATCGGATTTTTCAAGCATTTGATGTAAGTTTGTTTGATTCTGATTGAGGAAACGAGGTGTAGATTCACTGCATTTGGATTGGAATTTCGAATACAGTTTTCCTTAATGACTTACAGTTTTGAAGAAAAGAGAGAGAAATGGCGTTGAATGATAGAGAACCATTTGTTGGTGTGAGGAGAATGACTCAAAGCTATGATAGAGCCAACAACAACACAGCTTGTCATTCCAATTCTGGTAATTTTACATTTAAGCTTTCAAATGTGTTTGTTCATTTGTTTCTAACTTTCATTTTCAGCCATTATTGTGTGGTCACCTTTTTGTCTTTTCTTTTTATGTGCTGGATGTGATTATTCATTAATCTGATTGCACTTTTCTAAGTTATATGAGAGTGTTTGAAGATTGGATCTGTGAAATTGAAAAACATTGGATATGTTCATGTCTATTTCCAGTGATTTTTGTGGTGAGTTTTTGCTACTTTTAGGTAATGGACGTAATTTTGACAGAGTTGCACAAGGGTAAGTGGAGGGGCACACCATCAATTTTTTTTTACAAAATTTTTTTGTTGGCAAGAAGTTTGCTGATATTTGTACAAAACGGGTATGAATGTATCTGCAGATTTGATTTACTGGTGGTTAATTTTTATGCCCCTTGGTGCTCTTGGAGCAATAAGCTGGTATGTTTTTGATTTCTTCATTTTGTGCATAGGCATTAATCACACCCCAGTTCAACTTTACTCAAAATCCTGTTCTATTAGTGTTTCATCATGAACCAGGTTGGTATCTTGCTTTTCTCTAAATTCCTGCGCATTATGTCCTCTTTCCAGATTTTTTAGGTAGAAAAAAGACTTCTAGATTTAGCAGATTTCTGGGTTTTGTTCTTGATTTAGCTCAACACTAGAAAAATCACACCTTGTTTGAAAATCCCAAATGAAAAAGGTCAGTCCTTTATTAAGCATACTGTTATTGGTTGTAGCTGCAGGGGTACTTACATTTCATATCACTCTTCCCCACATCCCTTTTCAGCTGAAATATGATACAATCAAGAAATCACCATCATTTAATGAAACCCTTTTGAGATATGCTTCAATTGATATAACTGAACCTAAGTTAAAGCAAGAAATTGAGGAGTTATTGCAAGGGAAATTTCCAATTGATGCAAGAAAGAGGTCTTTTTTGTCTTCTGGAAAGTACAAATGTGCACACGCCTGTTTTAGTCTATAGTCCTTTTATTCAACAACATGTGGTGTTAAGAATAAAGAAGAGTTAATGCTAATAAGTATTTGTTGTTCTAGAAACCTGCATGGGAGAAAGCTGGTAAAATAATGAGAGACAAGTATGTCTACTTCTCCTTTTCTTATCCGTTAATTAAAGTTGAACGCCTGCTGGTTTTCACTATATTTTTAAATATGAAAAGATAATCTAAGGATTCATATGCAACGATGATTAATAGGTATGACCTTGAAACGGATGGCCGTATTCTTTTGGCAAAAGTTGACTGCACTGTGGAAAAAGACTTATGCAGAAGGTAATTCAATGGTCGATACAGGCTATCTTTATTTTAAACGTGTTTATGTACGAGTATGACCAATGTAGCTTTTTTCTGTTAGCTTTTTTCTGTTAGTAAATTTGAACCCAAATAAGGCTGAACTAAAATCGAAAACTTTAATCTTACCGGTAATTCGAACTCTGGGAACAATAACGGCGGCAACGAGGGCCAAAAACGTGCGGGGGCACGTTGCCGCCACTAGTATATATATATATATGATATGTCCCTATTCACTTTCTCAATCTTTTCTATATTCGAAATCATTTCCTAGTATCTTGTTTACTTGTAAATTAAGAAAATAAAAATGAAAGAACTTAAAATAATTACAACTACATAATTTTCTAGGATGTAAATATGTTGTAGATTTATGGAGTGAACCTATCATTAGTCATTACCCATACAAAAAGCACATTTCCCTCCACAAAATGAAAAATTATCTCCTTTATTAGTACAGACACCAAAAAAAAAAAAAAAAAAAAAAAAACACACACACACACGCACACACAAAATGACAAAACCAAAAGAAATTGTTAACAAAGGAACAAATTTGTCATAAAAAAGAATTAAAGAGCATATTTTACAATTGATATTTTCGATTAGCATTACCACACTGCATGCATACTCTTTAATATCCACAAGACAATGTTAAAATGCAACAAAACAATCTCACCAACTACTAATTATTATACTAATAATATCCAACACAAAATTTATATTGATACATATTAACATGTCCTATACGCTGTCAAAATGACACCTAAAGTGTTACAAATCATCACATGATCAACTGCTAAAACATTCAATGAAAAAAAGGTAACAGGAGGATTTTTCATATGTATATGTATATTATTTGGCTAGATCCTGCAAATTTAACAGCCATATTATGAGGGCATATTTTTCTATTTATTTAGTTCAAGACATGTATAGATTTACGGTGATGCCGTACATAAATTCTACTACGGAGACTTGTTAACAGGAAGCTATGGCAAGATGCCATCAAAACACGATATGTAGCATCAAATTGACCACAAATAAGCTCCTAAACAAAGTAAGTCTTTCAGTAACTGAATTTGGTGGAAAATTCGATTGTGGACAGTACCTAATGAGGAGTTTTACTTGCATTCGATTATAACAGTACATGCGGCATTTTACATGGTTTGAACAAACTCAGGAATGAAGTACGCCTGTAGAAGCACAATGAAATAGTCCATGTATTTAGCTCATTTTTTTCTGCAATATCCAAGAATGAAAAACCAACTTTGAGCAATGCATGTCTTGATTCATATGAGAAAAACTGGAATTATGATGAGTAACAAAATGTATGGCAATTTTTGCATATATACAGGACCCTGTTTCAGTAGTGTTGAAAAGGTTCGGTAAATTTTCATTTTCTTAGGTTTCGCAAATTCCGTTTGTCATTGTCCATCATTACTATTGTTAAAAATATGTCCGTCCTTGATGTAGGAAGAGCCTACAGTAGATAGCTAAAGTACAGATGCATCCTACAATAGCAGTTTGAATTAAAGAAAGACCTACATAAGTAACCTATCAACTATAAGACTAAGTAGTGTATATATTCTAGATATAAACCAGGTTGTTGTACCTACATGTACAAGGAAACTTAGATTTTCTGTAGATCTCGTAACTACGGGGTTTGCAATAGATCCCCTAACTATTGAGGTTTGCAGTAGCACCTCTAACTACTCTTACCTAAAGCAATTGCCTTGTTCGCAAAGCGGAGTAACCACAATTCCTTCTTTCCAAACTGTTAAAAAAACCAGCCAAGTAAGTAGAGTTGTAATGCGAAAATCAGACTATTAACTTTGTAGTGTAAGTTAATGCAAAGCAAACATGCTAAGTTAAAATGATCCGAGAAGCAACCAAGCAACACTTAGAAACACTTAGCAGGCTAAGAATAATACTAATTTAGCCGTGAATACCAACCAATTATAGGTTACATCATCATTTCTACAAGAAATCAAGACGTACCTCTATATCATGTGAAGGGTACCTACTTCTGAGTGCACGTACCTGCAGAACAGATCAACATAAATGATTCTGATGATAATGAAGACAGTGTTTTTCATCAGTGAACAAGTAATTTGCAGTTTGTGCACCTTATCCACTGTTTCTGGCATGAACTTTTGTCCACCAAATCCAGGTTCAACAGTCATGACAAGAACCATTTCCACAGGGTTTTCACCCTCAACCTATCAGGAACAAAAAAACAATGACAATTGCTGAAAATTTAGTATCTTTAAGCAGCAAATCCTTTCTAAATTCCAAACCAGCCATTCGTTTTCGTCATCATTTCAGGAACACATATTACCCTCATTTCAATGAAATAGATAGTCAAGCCCCATATAACTAAAAAAGGATATCTTGAAAAAAGTCCATATTTAATTTGGAAAGAGATAAAGTATAAGTTGACACTATCCTACCAATGGATACACATCTTCAATTGGTGTTTTGGGCTTCAAAACAACACCTGGTCTCATTCCTTTAGATTTAATTTTTTGAACAAGTTATTGCCAATTATCTGGAAGGAGTAAAATCTTTGTTCTTAATCGAAAAACAAATGCAACAAACACCAATCGTACAACAAAACCTAACATCGACTCACCTTTGGATATTTCTACATGAAATGTAAAGCCCGAAGCACCGATTTTCCCATTGTTTCCACGTAATCAAGAGGATTAGTGACCATAAGGTGGGAATCCAAATATGCACTATAAAAGAACATATTAGAAAACATCAAGAAAAATGTTTTACAGTTCTCTTTTCTTTTGAAGAAGCAGATCGTATGAGACATCAAAGCAAGGTGTAAAATTTACTCGTATGCTTTCTCGGACTTTCAATCACCGGAGCGCCAATTGTGAGATTTGGGACAAAATGTCTCAGGATTAAAATCGGGCTATAAGATAAGCACTAAAACATAAAGGCAGAGCATTTCAAAGAATTCACCAAACAAGGTGTTTCATCTTTAAGCCCAAAGGTCAAGACCTACCCATCCTGCAAAAGTAAAAAAAAAAGAAAAAAGCTGTCTAATTGAGATATTGGAAGTGCATCCAAATAGCAGCACAAGAATAAATAGATCTGATAACCGAATCAACAGATTCATTAAGATTGCTGATTAGAATTACTTTGTTTGCCAATTGTGAGATTATGCGGTGCTAACGATTTCATAACTATCTTTGTAGCTCCGTAATGGTTCAAAGGTCGTAGGCCACCTTAGTTGTTCTAGTCTACGTACTTCGGTTCTAAAGTGTTTGCAGTTGCAGATACATTGACTATAGGGTAACATGTGCTATATTAAATATAAGACACTTGGCATGCGAGAGAGATATTAGAAATTTAAACTAAGATGCAATAATATACATTAGGGATCACAAATCCAAAGTTTAGGATAAACTTGTAAAAGGTCACAAAAAACGTAATTTGATTCAGTTTACCCGACGCCTTCGGGTTAACTTCGCAAATACTTTATTCTCGCGTCTTCATCATCCTCATCAATTTCATGCCGATCGTTGCTTGAAATCGTTAAGAGTTGTACTTCCAAATCAAATCATGTCTTTGAGCTTTTGCAAAGTCAAACGTGCATGCTCGATTTTCAAGATTTTCGCGTGGTGTCGTTTGAAGGTCCATTGTTAAAGTTTTCAACTTTTACGGGGAAGCATACGGGGACAAGGTTAAACGATCACAATCACCGACAAAGAAACTTCGAAACACGATGAATCAACACTAAAATAGTCGGGCACACACACCTTCGATTGCATGAAAAATCATACATAGATCATATACCGATTGTTAAAGACCCCCTTCTCACTTTCAATTAAACATGAACACTTCAATTGACGTGCTTTTAGAAATACACTTATAGAACAGGGAAAGAAAAGAAACACACGTACGCCTAGAAAGTAGAAACTAAACACAAGATACGGGCTAGCGGATTCTCGAAATTCTTTATCATATTGGCATTTGGAAGCTCAAATTTCGGTTTCTAAAGACGGATAACTCAATGCTACTTCTTGTTCCTCCGTCCCAAATATAATGTCTTTTTACGGATTCTCGAACATAGGCTGCAAGCACCTCAAGATGTTTTCAAACATCTTTAAAGTTAACTTCTAATACTACACCGATTGTTAAATAGCAGCATTATGAACTAATTCAAGATCAAAATAAGAATTTCATATGTTCAGAATATCAATAGAAATCCAGGAAGTGAAACTCCCAACCCAGCAAGTTTTGACAAAAGTATAAATCTTGATAGAAGATGGCCTATAATCATCAATTCATATTAAAAATGGAGCCATACAAGAAGGACTTCCAAACACAATCATATAAAGAATCGAAATTCTCAAGAAGGGAGAACCAAAAAGATACATTTCAACTTCGTTTAGAGTACTGCTAGTTCCATACCAAACACGCTCACAACAAATGACCAAAACACAATTATACACCGTTGGCCTATTGGTTGATATAGAGTCCATCATAATCAATTGTTAAAGATTTCAACTTTTTTACCGGGAAGCATACAAGGACAAAGGTTACTACCCTTTAGAGTGTAAACATTCACAATCACCAACATTAAACTTCTGAAACATGATGAATCAACACTCAAAAAGTCGGGTATGCACCTTCGATTACATAAAAGCCAAATATAGACCATATAAGCAACTTTTAAGAAAACGATTATCATACTCAACTTTTTGAAATCCCTTTTTCAGCATGGTGCTCTAATAAGATTGGTGCTACAATAAGTCGAGTGTGATGCATTTTAAAACCCCTTTTCATTTTCAATTAAACAAGAGCACTTCAAATGATGTGTTTGAAGATATACAAGCAAGGACTCATAAAACAGAATAAAAGAAAGACACAGACGCCTAGAAACTAAACAAAGAGTCCGTGCCAACGGATTCTTAAAACTCTTAATCCATCTCGTCATTTCAATGCTCATGTTTCAGCCTCTAAAGATGGATAACTTTGATGCTGTATTTTTATTCTATTTCATGTTCTTTTCATTATTTGCTCATGTTTGATCACAGCATGCTCTTCCTAGAAACAAAAACAGAAAGATACACCGTAAGGCGAAAAGAATAATCATTGAGCCAATCATTACAACCTATAAACAATTGAACAAGCTCACAAAATACATAAATTCCCAAGTCATATTTATTCCCTTTACCTCTCCTCTATTTTTTCTATCTAAATCCTCCAGCATAAACTTTATGACCTTGCTTTCTTGGTAATCATAACCCGAGTCCCGTGAAGAATGTCAAAACCACACAGCCACACCTTTCCTACACACAACGCACATCTATCTATCATGAAGACGCCACAGATCATAGATTGAAGGGGGAGCTAATCTAATCACAACAGACAATAAAAAAGAGAAGGAACCTAACACAACTAAGCAAGACGAAAGGCAACAAAGCCAAGACACAAAACAAACTATCAAAAGATCAAACCACAACTATCCACACCCTTCTTCAATGGTGAAACCGAGGTTGAACACCTCTAAAAGCAAATACAAGGACTATCCCAAGCCACCCCTACATACACTAAACCAGATATTGGTCAAATACACTCTAAATAACCAAACCACGCAACCCATACCCATCCAGCATACCCAATTGGGCCCCCACACAACATGCAATCGAAAGAACATGAAACCAAGAAAGCTCAAGCCAAAGCTACCATCTTGGTAGAACCCAACATAAACATAACCAAGAAAACAACCACACAGACATGCAATCCAACAAAACATGAAATCGACCAAGAAGAATCTAAAGCTACCATCTTGCTGGAACAAGCCTGCCTATGCAAACCCAAAAACAAAAAAAAAAAATCGAGAAACCAGAATCTAAATCTACAATCTTGCTGGAACAAGGACGGATAAGCAAGGAAACCACAACACAAACATGCAAATGAGACAATGAGCACCAGATTGTACCTTAAAAACGATGGATAGCCTGAAGCACACAACACAATCACCAGGTAAGAAGCCTGCAGAATGATCATTACAACACAAAAAAAAAAACCTACAGAAAAAAATAAAACGAAAATTCAGAAGATGGAAAAAGGGGAAGAAGAATTTGTTGCAGCAGAAGGTAGAAATGGGCTCTCACCGAAGTCTAAACTCAACAACGATGGATGGAAATGGCAAACACTCCATCACCGCCTGAAAATCCGCTATTTATAAAGCTGAAGAGAAGAAGAGGCGGTGGAAAAATCAGTAGTGAAAACGCATACATGGAGAGCAGCAAGCTTGGAGCAAAAGGCGGTCACTTTTTCGTCGTTCGTCGACTACCAAGGTAGAAGAATTATTAGTAAGAACAAGGTAGATGTAACAATAATATGTCACATATAGTAGCTGAACAAATTTGATGATTAATTGGCATCATCATGATGATGAGGAAAGGCATGGAGATGTCGAAATTGGTAACCTTTAATGTCTGACTTTTGCCGATGTGATTTACCAATGGCCTGTCCTTCTTCCCACCCATAACTCTCTAAAATCATACAACCAAATGATTGAACAGGAACCCATGAATGATCCTCTGCATTGTACTAGCTTTGCCATTTCACGTTGGAAATTTAACTGATTTTTTCACATCTCCCACTGCTTTTGGTCCTGTAAATGTAATGGCCACCCCTCACTCGATCACATCGATCCAGTAATTACTGTGATAATTAAAAAATTAATACGATTTAGGAAATGCAGAAACAAACATTTTGGTACGATCTCAATGACAATGGGAGAAGCAGAGTTCTCTGCACGGCTCCGCCTCCTTGAAGAATTGGGATGTTAGCAACTCGATGCAGATCTTCTATTTTGATTGTTTTGGTGATTTTGTGGGCTGATGTTGATCTAATCTTTTTGCATTTTGTTTCGGCAGATAGTGTATTTTTAGTTTGAAGATTATGTTTCTAATTGTAACGATATTGTATTGTATTTATATTGGAGGAGAAAATATTAGGTTGTCATATGTTATTTATATTGGAGGGAGCGACTATATAAAAAATATAAGTGGCATTTGGCCGATCAACCGGGATAGTTTCGATGGGTTAACACTTTCTCAATCACATCAATATGTAATTCATATATTCATTCATGCTTGACCAATCAAATGCTTTAACACCACATCAATATGTGATTCATATATTCGTGTTGTGATTCATATATTCATGTTTGACCAGTTAAGTGCTTAACAATATAAATGGTAGTAAACTTTTTATCTTTAAAACTTAAGTGGCATGTAGTCAACTTTTATCTCTAAAATAATCCTTGCAAACTTTTTAGATAAGTTATAAGTCAATATTCATGACATTTACAATCACACCTAAACCAGCAAACTATGGCTTTGTTATACTATTGAAAGACAACATTTGCGGAGTAATTGATTAATTAATTCATTTGGTATCGACATACATATATTATTTATACGTCTATATCTACATCTGCTTATAATTATGGACATATATATATATTATTTATATGCATCTATCTACATATATAAATCTATTTTCCATTGATTATTCACCATTTTTGTCTTCATACAAAATGATCTATGACAATCACTATTTATACAAGCACAACTGAATTTATTTAATCTGATGGCTACGATTCACCGTCATACTATCTATATACTAAAACTTTTACAACTTTCTTTAAACAATCTTGTAGATATTTCTCAAAAGTTCTTTAAGTCAGGTTCATTGGACTCGTATTTAACTCTCAAACACAAAATTCAAGCCGAATGTTAATTGGATAATATTTTCGACACCCGCCATAATTGATTTTCCGATGTGTGCTTAGCAATTATGGATGACAATAAGTATGAATGTACACGAGTTTAGCTGTATGTGTGGAAAACATAGGCCCAAACACATATAATAGGAGGAGTCTTATCCTCAAAACCTAGGTTGTGAGGTGAGGAAGTCCATCTCTTAATATGGTGGGTGAAACAACCATAAGTTCTCAATGTGAGACACTTTAACACGCCCCTCAAGTGTGGGCCGGGTACACAAGGCCAACATAGGCCCAACACTTGCACAATAAAGGTGGTTCCGATACCATGTAGAAAATTTAGCCCAAACCCATATAAGAGAAGGAGCCTCATCCCCAAAACCTAGGTTTTGAGGATGAGGCCCATCCTCTTATATGGGCTTGGGCGAATGTTTTCCACATTACGTATAGCATTCCCAATTGCACTTCTGCATCACAGTTTATATGTATGTGGCTTAGTAATATCATGTTCTCAGGTCGGTTATCACTCATAATGATATATTACCAATAGAATATGTTGAAATCATAATTTTAAATAAACGGGGAATACTCGGTTATTTCAGGCTTTTTAACCAATTTACTATATATAAGTATGAAAGCTCTAATGACAGGGAAAAAAAAATGTTAATCTGGGTGCAAGTAATAGAATGTAATAAAATGAATTTTCATTCGATTGTGTTGTTTTGATAAGATTTTAATGTAAGAATGTAACTAAATTTTGTATCCCTATTCTACTCTACCTCCAGGCTCCAACCACCATACTCCATCACTCTCACCCTTTTCCCACCTCACCCAACCCGTACTCGCCCTAACCACCATATCCTCATGCCACCACACCACACCACCCCACCCCTACCCCTAACCTACACCATGTGAAACCTTAACAACCCTACCCTCACCTATATCACACCTAACCCCCACCATCCCACCCTTACTTCACCCTAGCTACCTCACCTTAAACACCCTACCTCACCCCAAGTTGCCGTTACCGACCCACCCTATCCATTTTTTTTCCGACTCTTTCCTCCACTGTTTTTCCGACTAATCTTCTTCACCACCGTAAGGCATGGGAGCTCCACTTGCTACTGTGGCTGCCTTTAATGCCATGCTCTTCACGTACTGTCAGGGGGCAAATGGAGACATTGCTATGATCCGAGCCCGGTGTACCACTTACCGTGAATCAACAAGTTAGTTGCGCAATTACCAATTTATGCTGCTACAACTACTATATATATATATATATATATATATATATATATATATATATATATATATATATATATATATATATATATATGATTTATATTTTCGAGAAACTGCATCTTGTATAATCTCAATCTTGAACTTTAAACTAGCAACTTACATGGGAAAATCCATTTTATATGGTGTCTAGTCCATTAAAAAAACGCGCGATACCCTATCGTTTCTGTCAATACGAAACCGAAAATGAAAAAAAAAAAATATCTGAGACAATTTAATTTTTTGAATTTGTGATTTTGTAACATGATTAACTTTTCTTTTGTATTATTATAGGGACCTATCATCCAATAACCTGACAGGAGAAATTCCAGCTCAATTGTTTACAATACCAACATTCAAGTAAGTATGTATTGACATATGATCCCCAATATGTTAATGCCAACCACCTGGGCAAAGCTTTCGAATCTGAAGCATCCGTGAGTTTTGCTATGCAATTACCAATTTATCCTGCTATTATATATATGTGATTTTTGTTGAACCTCTTAGGTAATATGTGATAAATATTCAACAAATGTATGTGTTTTTTTGTTGTTGAAAACTTTGTGGAAGGGGTGAAGGCATCTTATGTTAATCTTCACTAGTTTAGAATTGCAGCATAAGGCTTGAGTTGGTGTCAACGTATGTATTTCAATGGTATTGGACCATGGTCGGCCAGTAAATAAACGAATCAAGCTGATCTAAAAATGTTACTTTATGACTATTAGGACATATTAATTGTTTATTCAATGCAATTAATATGTCTCATGATACAAAGTAACACGTTATAATGTAACATGTTATGAGTATAATAATAATGCAATATTAACCCATAGTATTTCCACACCCCCCCTCAAACTGGGTTGTATATGTTTATACAGCCAAGTTTGCTACTCAGTCTGCTGAACATAAGTGGTGGTATGGCCTTGGTGAGAATATCAGCATTCTGATCTGCTGAGGGAACATACTGGAGTTGAATAATCTTGGCATCAATCTTCTCCTTTAGGAAGTGTCCGTCAATGTCCACATGTTTGGTTTTATCATGATGGACCGGATCCTCTCGCCATGCATAAGGCCAATTATTGTCACGGCGAGTGTGATAGGTTGTCAAGAGGTTGCTTTGAAGTTCGGTGAGTACCCTTTTTAGCCACAGAGCTTCACAAATGCCAAGTACAAGTGCCCCGAGTTCGGCTTTCAAGATCGCTTTGACACGTAGGTCGTTTCTTGCTCCTCCAAGTAACTAGGTTTCCCCATACATATGAGCAATAGCCCGTGGTAGATCTTCTCGTCAATGTGACATCCACCCCAATCGGCATCGGTGTAGACCTTGATTGATCTATCGGAGACTTGGTGAAATGTAAGCCCCGGCCGAGTGGACTTCGTGTACCTCGGTATCCCGTTCACGCATCCCAATGTTGCTCGGTAGGGCAATGCATGAACTAGGCTAACCAAATCGACGCCATATGCAATATCGGGTCTTGTATGGGACGGATAAATGAGTTTCCCTACAAGTCTTTGATATTGATCCTTTCGACAAGAATGTCACCATGCAAACAGGGTATTACGGGGTCTACCTGGGATACGGCGGGTTTGCATCCCAAAGATGCCGCTTCCTTCAAAGGCGAGTCCAAGACATACTTCCTCTCGTGAAACGAGATATACCCCCGGTCGTTCCTAGCTATTTCCATACCAAGAAAGTACTTGAGGTAGCCCAAATCTTTAACTTGAAATACTTTTGCCAAAGGGGTCTTCAAGTGTTGGATCTCGACGGGGTCATCACCGGTAAGGATGATATCATCCACATGTAGACAATAAGAATGGACCTTTTCGGTTTGTTGTTTTGATAAACATTGTGTGATCCGAGTTGCATTGATGGTATCCAGCGGCTTTAACCACGGTAGTGAGTTTGCCAAACCAGGCTACTGAGGGACCGCTTTAGGCCATATAGAGATTTCCTCAATTTGCAAACTTTCCTTGAGTGTGAGTATTGGAAAAACCGGGAGGCACATTCATGTAGACTTCCTCGCAAAGGTCACCATTTAGGAAAGCATTCTTGATATCCAATTGGTGTAGAGGCCGATCAAGTTGGACAAGAATTGAGATCGGTACACTCGACAAAGTGTTTAGTTTTGCCACGGGTGCAAAGGTTTCCTTGTAGTCAAGGCCATATGTTTGAGTGAATCCCCTTGCAACCGCCTAGCTTTGTATTTGTCAATAGTACCATCGGCATTGTACTTGATAGTGAACGACCATTTGCACCGATCTGTCTTCTTTCCATGTGGGAGAGGGTGAGATCCCAAGTATGGTTGTCAAGGAGAGCGATCATTTCGGTTTGACACCGCCTTCCACTTATCATGTTGGAGAGCTTCCGTATATTCTTAGGAATAGAGTGAGAATCCAAGTCCCGTGTAAACATGGCAAAAACAGTGATAACCGATCATAGGATAGATAATTATGAATAGAGTGGTCGGTAGTGCAAGATCTCTTTCCCTTCCTAATAGCAATAGGTCCGTCATCAACGTCGCCAGGCCGCCGAGAGTCGGTGGGGTGCCGAGGTTCGGTCTGCGTGACTCGCAGGTTGCCGAGTGTCGGTAGGCTCGGTTCGGCCAGGCTCGGGTCGCAGACTCGGTTCGGGGAGGTTGCCGAGGATCGCAGGGCTGGCCGAGAGTTAGTGGGATGCCGAGGTTCAAGAGTTTGCCGAGGGAAAGGATTTAGGTCAAGTTCAATCGGGTTTCCATCGGTGATCGCCTCGGTGGACTTGCTCGTAGTAAGGAGTCCTTTCAAAGAATTTTACATCCATAGAATTGTAAAATCTCTTTTCGAAGGAGAGTAACACTTGTAACCTTTCTTGTCCTTTGCATATCCTAGGAAAATGCACTTGTGAGCTTTGGGATCAAGTTTGCTTCGTGTTGGGCATGGATATAAACAAATGCGGTACAACCAAAGATTTTTGGTGGTAATTGGGAGATAAGATGAGGGCATGAGTGTGTGGTCGGGAGGGTTTGGATAGGAGTTTTGAAGCCTAACACTCTGCCGGGAAGTCTCGTTGATTAAGTAAGTGGCGTTTAATATAGCTTCACCCCACATATACTTTGGGACATGGGTAGTGAACATGATTGATCTAGCCATCTCCAAGTAGGTGCCTGTTCTTTCTCTCAAAGAACCCCATTTTGTTGAGGTGTTTCCACACAACCGCCGATATGGACAATCCCCTTATTCATCAAGAAATTACCGAGGTTAGACTCATAGTATTCAAGAGCATTATCGAGCCTTTAAGATCTTGATCTTAGTGTCAAATTGAGTAGAGATCATGTTGTAGAATTCCCGAAATACCGGTCCAACTTCGATTTATCCTTCATTAAAAACAAACCATGTGTTCCTGGTATGATCATCAATGAAAGTGACAAACCACCTTTTTCCCGTTATACTTTTTACCCTTGAAGGTCCCCATACATCACTATGAATTAAAGTGAAAGGTGTGGAAGGCAAATGAGGTAGTTTGGCATACACGATTTGGTAAGTTTGGCAAATTGACAAATATCACATTGAAGATCATTGACATTACATCCTTTAAATAATTCAGAATTACGACTTCAAATAACCAAAACTTGGATGTCCTAGTCTATAATGCCATAACATGATATTATCTAAGGTTTGAGTGCAGGTGCCGAGGCGATTCGCCTTCGATCTTCGTCTTCGGCGGGGTCGACCACATACAATCCTAAGCGGGGTTTAGCCCTCCCAATCACTTCCCGTGAAGAAGGGTCTGGAAAGTGCACCGATTCTTATTAAAAACAACAGTCAATTTAAATCTTTTGCAAGTCTACCGACGATATGAGATTGCGGTCTAATTTTGGAACAAATAGGACATCCTTTAGACATATCTTATTAGTGAGTTTAACATTTCCAAAACCTTTTGCACGAGAAATGGATCCATCGCCAGCCTTAACATTGTGAATTTGTTGACATGGCATAAGGTGAGTTATGAGGTTTTTATTACCAAATCATATGGGAGGAGGCCCCAGAATCAACAATCCATGTTTCATTGCTAATAGAAGAGTAGAATTTACCTGCACTAGCCTGAGTAGCCGTGTCAGTAGAGGTACTACCTTCTTTCTGTTGAGTGAGGAAAGCTTTGAAAGCAGCAAACTGAGCATTCAACTTGTTGTCATTCTCCTCTTCATGGACATGCCGCCCCGACTTTCCCCGGTAGGTTTGAGAGATTTAGGCATGCCATGTAGCTTCCGGCAAGTGTCCTTGGTGTGATTTGTGCGTTTGCGGTGCTCACAGCGAACAACTTTCCGGTTCTATCGCAGGCTTCCCGACGGTCTCGCAACCTCGGCAGGCTTCCCGATGGTCGGCGAGGTAGCACTCTCGGCAGGTTGTCGGTAGGGAGTTCGGCGAAAGATCACTTTCCTCCTACTTTCCTCATGTTTGACTTCGAAACATGGATTTGAGATTGGGGAGAGGTTTTGTGGCAAGGATTCTTCCTCTAACATCATCAAGGCGGGATTCGGTCCGAAGAAACTTGAATACTCTCTTTTTCTCAATAATGTCCTTATAAAGGGCGATCCTTGACATCATTCCGGGGGTGAGTTTCAAAGCATATCTAGGTGTTGCCATGCCCTAGACAAATTGGTTGAAGTATTGAGTTATAGACATATCTCCTTGCCTGCAGCTTTTGGATCCGAGCTTCAAGTTCATACACTTCGATGTATTGTCTTTCTTGGAGTAAAGATCCCCGGCATTATCCCGCATTTCCTTTGCGTATCATACATCATAAAGTTCTCACTAATCTCTTTTGTCATTGATCTTGTGAGAATGGTCATGACTTGATTATTAGCGGTATCCCATGATTCAAATCCCGGGTCATCTTCAAGCAGGGCGGGTTTAGAGCCGGACAGTATCCCATCTTACCTTGTCCGTAGATGTACATTTTCATAGATCTTGACCATAGCAAATAGTTGTTGCCATCAAGTCTATGATTAGTATAAGATGAAGATTCGGTGACCCCGGTCCGCCGAGGCGGGGACTCAATCGAAGGTGAGGAAGCTTCGATAGTGAAGACATTCTTGATTCACGGGGTTGCCGAGAGTTTGCGACGGATTTCGGGAGTTTAAGTCTCGATACCATGAAGAGAGTTTGAGAAAGTAATAATACTTGAGTAAACTCCAACTTGTTTATTCATGTTGAAAGAATGAGTATAAATAGGTACAAGAGAGTGTTATGAGTATAATAATAATGCAATATTAACCCATAGTATTTCCACAAAAAATTGTAAGCTGATTTTAATGCTATATATTGAGATACTTGGCTGATTTTGTGACATATGTGTGCCTTGAAATAGTCCTTTGAATTGAGGCTTAAATGAGCTTTCTATGACCCAGATCTATTTTGAGGCTGTTCTTGAGTCGGTCTTCGGATGATGTATCTAAATTGAGTAATTCCTTAAGTGTGTTGTTCAATTGGTTCATATCATTAAGCTTTTTATACCACTAGTTTTGAGGGGTGTTACTGATATTGTGTTACTGTTACTGTGTTACTGATACTGATACTATGTTACTGATAATGTAGGCTCCGTCTCTCCTTTTTAATACAAAATGCAGTTCAATGTGGAAGCAATTGAAGTAAATGGAGAAAATGCAGCTCTATTTTTTGAGTTTATGAAGAAAGGCAACAAGTTCAATGGACTTTTGCAAAGTTCCTAGCCAGTTGATATATAAGAATGGGCAGCGTGTTCCCCAACAGAGCTTCCGTTTTGAGGGAGTGGAAAGAGCTTGGGGAATGTTGTACACTTGTACTTGATGTTGTTGCAGCTAATAGACTTTTTCTTGGTGCTTTAGTTTATTTCAGAGCTTTCATTTTGTCTTGCTGGTGCTTCTTTCCATATGTTGGTGTTTTTATTTGCAGTAAATAAGACAATTACTATATGTTCATTTTAACCATAGTTTTGCATGCTGGAAACTACTTGTATTATATTTAAATGTTTTAGATCAGACGTGATGCTATTGAACCTTGAACTATACATATGTTACGGTTATTGTTGCTGTGTTAGTATAAAGATTATTCGGATTTCAAAAACAACGTCGAAAGGGTATCATATGAGATCTCAAAATTAAAAGAAAAAAATATGAACTTTGGTGAAAGAATTTTGATTATCGTGTTCTAAATCAAAAGTTACGGTCGTTTATAAGAAAAATGCTCCGATTAATGTAAAAAGTTACGGTCGTTTATAAGAAACAATCTGATTATCTTTGTAGACATTATATAATGAATTGTTTAGTTGACTCATTGTATGATGTATATTGTGAGAAAAAGAATGCAAAAGAATTGTGGGATGCATTAGATAAGAAATATAGAACTGAAGATGCAGGTACAAAGAAATTCGTAGTTGGCGGGTTCTTGGAATACAAGATGGTGGATTCTAGACCACTCATGGAACAGGTGGAAGAATCTCAGTTGATTTTTCATGAAATTCAAGCTGAAAAAATGGAACTTAGTGAGACTTTTCAAGTCGTATGTGTAATTGAAAAATTACCTAATGGTTGGAAAGATTTCAAGAATTACCTTAAGCATAAGCGAAAGGAGATGAGCATGGAAGATCTTGTTGTTAGGCTTCGTATTGAAGATGACAATAAGAAGTCTGATAAAAGAGGAAACAATTCTAATAATTTTCCAAGAGCTAATATGGTGGAACATGGCCAAAGCTCGAAGAAGAAGAACAAATTTGTGAAAGGGTCTAAGTCGGGACCAAAAGCTAAATTGGGACCGAAAGGTGGCATATCAAAACCTAAGTTCCAAGGGAAATGTTTTAATTGTGACAAGATTGCTCACAAATCTGTTGACTGCAACTGCCAAAGAAGAAGGTTTCTGAAGCAAATATTGTTCAAGGCATGGAAGATATTGATCTTTGTGCTGTTGTGTCAGAGGGGAACATAGTGGATTCAAATCCAAGAGAATGGTGGGTAGACATAGAAGCTACAAAGCATGTGTGCTCCAACAGGGATGTGTTTACTAAGTTCGAGCCAGCTCAAGAGAATGAGACTTTATTCATGGGAAACTCAGCTACTTCTGCTATAGCTGGAAAAGTGAAGTAATTCTTAAGATGACTTCTGGCAAGCATCTGACTCTGAAGAATGTGCAATATGTCCCATATATGCGTAAGAATCTGGTGTCTGGAGTGCTATTGAATAAAAATGGCTTCCGTCTTGTTTTAGAGTCTGACAAGTTTACTTTGACTAAGAGTGGTATGTATGTCGGTAAGGGGTATGCATGTAATGGCATGATGAAGCTAAATGTAATGGCTATTAAGCCAAACAATATTAATAATAATATTTCCGGTTCTGCTTACTTGGTTGAGTCTCCTTCCTTATGGCATGATAGACTAGGACATGTTAATTACACTTCCCTGCGTAGATTAATAAATCTAAAACATATCCCCAAATTCGATATTGATAAGAAACATAAGTGTGAAACTTGTGTTGAAGCAAAATTAACAAGAGCGTCTTTTTAAAATGTTGAAAGAAATACGCAGCCACTCGACTTGATACATAGAGACGTGTGTGATCTTAAAGTTGTGCAATCGAGAGGTGGAAATAATTATTTTATTACCTTTATCGATGATTGCACTAAGTATTGCTATGTATACTTGTTAAAAGAGAAATATGAAGCGATAGATAAATTTATTCTATTCACAAAAGAAGTTGAAAATCAATATGGGAAAAAGATCAAAACACTCCGAAGTGATAGAGGTGGTGAATACTTGGCACCACTCAGTGACTTTTGTGCTGAAAATGGGATTATACATGAAATAACCACACCTTGGTCTCCACAGTCAAACGGAGTGGCTGAGAGGAAAAATCGAACATTGAAAGAAATGATGAATTCAATGTTGTTAAGTTCAGGAGTGTCACAAAACTTGTGGGGGGAAGCTATCCTATCTAGCAATTATCTTTTGAATAAGATACCCCGAAAGAAACAAGAGAAAACTCCTTATGAACTATGGAAGGGTAAACCTCCATCCTACAAATACTTGCGAGTGTGGGGGTGCCTTGCAAAAGTGCTCGTACCTACACCCAAAGTAGTAAAGATAGGATCAAAAACTGTTGATTGTATATTCATTGGATATGCACACACTAGTAGTGCTTATCAGTTTCTTGTGTATAAATCAGATAATCCTGAAATACACAAAAATACGATAATGGAATCAAGAAATACACCATTCTTTG
Source organism: Gentiana straminea (assembly GCA_036785695.1). Taxonomy (NCBI): domain Eukaryota; kingdom Viridiplantae; phylum Streptophyta; class Magnoliopsida; order Gentianales; family Gentianaceae; genus Gentiana; species Gentiana straminea. The sequence goes on along the minus strand of JAVUPR010000266.1, from coordinate 13,866,664 downwards.
AGAATGTATTCCCGGCTAAAACAAAAGAACCTAGTTTATTAAAGCATGTTCATGTTCAGGATCACCCTTCTGAACAAGTTAATGAGGAAGAGCCAACTGAGGTTGAGCCAAGAAGAAGTAAAAGGTCGAGGACTGAAAAATCTTTTGGTAAAGATTTTATCACATATATGATAGAGACAGATCCTGAAAATTTCAAGGAGGCGACAACTTTTTCTGAAGGTCCAATGTGGAAAGAAGCAATAAATAGTAAAAAAAATTCTATATTGCAAAATCATACATGAGAGTTAGTTGATCTACCTCCAGGATGTAAACCACTAGGATCAAAATGGATCTTTAAAAGGAAAATGAAACCTGATGGATCTATTGATAAATATAAGGCCAGACTGGTAATAAAAGGTTACAGTCAAAAAGAAGGTCTTGACTATTTTGATACATATTCTCCAGTAACGAAAATAACATCCATTAGGATGGTACTTGCTATAGCCACTTTGCGTAATTTACAAGTACACCGGATGGATGTAAAAACAACTTTCTTAAATGGAGATTTAGATGAAGAAATCTACATGGAACAACTTTGAGGGTTTTTCTAGCCCAGGACAAGATAAGAAAGTGTGTAAATTAGTTAAGTCTTTGTATGGCTTAAAACAAGCACCAAAACAATGGCATGAGAAATTTGATCATGTTATGCTTGAAAAGGGTTTCAAAACCAATGAATGTGATAAATGCATTTACATGAAAGAAACAAAAGATGGCTATGTCATTTTGTGTCTTTACGTTGATGACATGCTTATTATTGGAAGCAATGATAAGATGATCAAATCTACCAAAGTTATGTCAAACGCCAAATTTGAAATGAAAGATATGGGTTTAGCAGAGATGATACTGGGAATTAGAATTACAAGAAATTCTAATGGTCTCATTTTGAGTCAATCTAATTATATTGATAAAATCCTGAAAAAAATTCAATAAAGATGATTCAAATGAAGCCAGAACTCCGATAGATCTGAGTCAGCCTTTGTTAAAGAATAAAGGTGAAAGTGTGTCTCAATTAGAGTGCGCAAGGATTATTGGAAGTCTAATGTACTTAATGAGTTGTATTAGACCGGATATCGCTTATGCTGTTGGCAAGCTAAGCAGATATACTAGTAATCCGAGTAATGATCATTGGAAAGCTATAGTGAGGTTACTGAGATATTTAAGATATACTCGTAAGTATGGCCTTCACTATACAAGAGAACTACTGTTATAGAAGGATATACTGATGCAAATTGGATATCAGATTCAAAGGATTCAAAATCCACAAGTGGTTTTGTATTCACATTAGGAGGTGGAGCTGTGTCTTGGAAATCTTCTAAACAAACTGTGATAACCAAATCCACAATGGAATCTGAGTTTGTAGCTTTAGATAAATGTGGAGAAGAGGCAGAATGGTTGCATCAATTCCTAGAGGATGTTCCTCAATGGGCAAAACCTGTGCCAGGAATATGTATTCAACGTGACGGTCAATGCGCGATTGGACGAGCACAGAACAAAATGTATAATGGTAAGTCAAGGCATACACGCCGAAGACATAACTCCATTAGACAACTACTTTCTACTGGTACGATTACCTTAGACTATGTTAAGTCAGAGGATAATCTTGCGGATCCGCTAACCAAAGGGTTAAATAGAGAAGTAGTTGCAAAGTCATCAAGAGGAATTGGACTAAATCCCATGGAATAAACTTTTGTTAAGGTACCTTGTAGATTGGAGATCCCAAGATCTTGGTTCAAAGGGACAACCTAACTGCAAAAGTAGAGATCACTGTGGGGGTTACCCTCCATCTCATTCCTAGGATGAAAAACAGTGAGAACGAGGATAAGCTTACCAGTAAAGCTTTTAATGATTTGTGTAAGAAGAATAATTCGAGAAATTCTGAATTACAGAATCACCTATGTGAGAGAGAAGAGGGGTCGCTTCAAAGGGAATTGTATAGGGCGCAATTCTTAGAAACTCTTGCAGAACCAGGCAGATGTCCACGGCCAAAATGGACATAACCACAAGAACTAAATGTTGCTAGGTAGATGCATTGTGGTAAATATGTCATCGTTTACATCAACAGCAGAATAGTTCAAGGACATCGCGTCTACTAATCAGCTAGTAAAGTAAACATATCTTATCAAGGGAAGGTTCAAAGGGTCACACCTACCTATCCTATGCATTCATCTACCGCTGAACTCTCTATGTCATTCTTAGAGCCTTTGCTAGGGTTTTACACAATTTCCATTCATGTGGGGGATTGTTGGAAAATTGATGGTTAAAATGTAATATTTTAAATGATATGTCATATTGGGCCTATTGGGCTTAAGTGTGTGAATGGAAAGTGTTATGGAAAGGAAAAATGGAAAGAAGCTATTTCTCCCACATTGGTTGGAAGAAGGGAAAAGAGTCAATATTTATATGATGTTGTTTTAGTGTAGTTGGAATAAGAAACCAACATTATACACGATCTCGCGCGCAGGGGGGGTACAAATCCAATCCGGATTTCACCTTGGTTTACCCTTGGGCTTGTGCGTGTCCTGCGTACACGAATGCAGCTCGATTCGAAGGTTCACAGATTTTTCAATGCTTCTAAGATGACTGCTCATATTCCAACGTGATTAAGCTGAGGCTTTTGGCTTTTCCAGTTCTGCTACACTTATGACATTCAATTCATTTTGAGACTGTTCTGTTCCATCATCTTTTCACTTCCTCTACTAGAGCCTATAAATTCTGCTGTATTTTGCTTCATCAAAAAGAGATAGAGACAAAAACATATCGAAAAATCAGCAGAAAATCTTCTTCCTTCTACCTTTCTTATGAAACTAGAGAGTTCAAGCAACAAAGTTCTTAAGCAGCTGAAAGCATGGTGCATCTTGTCGCTGCTAACCGTTCTATCCTGGGAGACTAACGTTCCGTTGAAACTCCAAGCACTCGACGGTGAGGGGACGAATTAGTCTTAAGGAAACTGTGTTCAACACAGGGCTCGGTTCAGTTCATCTTGTTAATTCGTTTTCATTTTGCAATTGTAATTCGATTCAGTGGTGTTTTCGTTTTAATTGTAATTGTATTCTGGTCAATGTAATCAGATTGTGCCCCATATTGCAACACTACGTGGCACCTCTCTAATGGCTCAACACCTAGTATGGAGTGGAAGACAGTGCCAAGTATCCCAGTAGTTGGGCCTAAGGGGCCCGGCTACTCGCCCTATCCCCTCCAGGTTGACCCTGTTTTGACCGACCTCCGATAATCAAGATCAGCTCCGATTTTAGCGACCGACCTTTAAAGGTCGGCCGACCCTTCTTTTCTAGTTAACTCATGACCGACCGTGGTGGTCGGGTTAGGTCTCTCTTGTACTTGCCTTTCTGTACACAAGGCTCCGAGCCATTGGCGGCTCGGCTATTCTCCTTGATCTCTGTAGGGCATTTCAACCAGTCCTGATCGAGCTAACCATAATCAATCTCTTATTTCCCACGTGCTCAATTAACAGTTAACTATGGAAAGATTCTTGAGCCGTAAAGGCTCCAATCTTTAATACAAATATTCGAATACCATGATTATCTCCTAAAATCAAGGAAATCAACTAGTTATAATCTTTTCCTTAGGGAACACGTTAATCAGTGTCCATCATAGACACGCCACACGCTAACTCTAGGGACAAGCCCCTCTATATAAACTATCCCTAAGGAACTACGAAGACTTGATTACAATTCAATCATTGGATACGTAGGCAGCTTGATCATCATCAAGTGCAGTCTAAAATATTCCAAATCACCCCCCTCGTTTTATTGTTCTTCATATTTTGGGAGTTTCTTTAGACTATCACCAAGAGAAAGAACCCTAAGGTTGAAGGAGACGATTTTTGGATCGTCAGGGTCGTTTATGTGTGACTTTTTGTCCGTCTGTTGATGTTGCTGCATATACTGTTTGGGTGATGGCAAAGTACGGCTTTGAAAGATCCTGGACTAAATTATACAGTATTAACAGCTTAATATCATTCTATTATTTTCCTTGCCAGGAAAGGCGATTGCTTTGTTGTAACAGTGGATGGTTGACTTGGTGGGATCCTCAAGACAACTCGTATGAGAGAATCAATTTTCCGTCAATGTTAAGACCAACCTAGGTATTGTCTGGCGCACGTCTATGTAAGGAACCTCGTTAGACTTGATCAAAGTCTTATTTAGTCAGTCTCTTTGTCACAAAATAGAAGTACAATATATGCCATGGTGAAAATGGAGTTTAAGAGAATTCAAATTGTAAACACAGTTACTGTTACAAATGATACTATTTTTCAGTTATGAACTATACATTTTAAATTCTTTATTTGAATGTTATGATTGTAGTTTTGTATCGTAATCTTTATCTGTTTTGTTTTTTTTAATGTGGTTCCATACTTGTTAGCAAGCTATGCACACATTTTCCCGGTTTATTAGATTTACTCAGAAAACAATCAAGAGGTTTCTCAGATTCACTCAAAGAGAAAAGGTTAGTCCCATATATAGCAAAACTTCTTTTCATGTAACCATATTCTGCTAATAGTTGGAAGGTACCACAGTACCACTTAGTCACTTACTGTCTGAATTTGATGATGGCTAAAAGTGAGGTAACTTACGGATAATGATAACGAGCATACTAGTATGTTGCGATGTTGTATTTGTGTTATAAGAAAGGTTGTTATGTGATTTGAATGATGAAGTTTGGCTTTACTATTCTGCAATTTTATATAGTTTCATCTTCTTAGAGTGTTAGTTAATTGTAGTGTCGTTTGTCACTTGTTAATTACTCAGAATATCTGCTTTTTGTGTCTCCTGTTTGCTTCTTTTTATGAACTTCATTAATCTTTTGTTTTGTATTAAGAGGCACAACAAAAAGAATATTTAGTTTGCTGCTCATTTCATGAACATTAATTCATAGATTTAATCGAGTCTCACTCGATATGCTAAATTGATCCTTGATGTTACAAGGGAGGTAGTTGGACAAGAACACGAGGTTTGTTCTGCTGTCTGCTGTCTACATCACAGTCGTTGTAGTTATATATGTTTCGTGACGAGATGCTACATTTACAAGGTAGCAGCTAGTACCAAGGTTTATCTGGGAATCATTTATTGATGTCATCTGCCCGCTTAGTAATTTTTAGGCCTTCTTTATTATGCTCCTCACACGTACACGTACACGTACGTACGTCAGGGGTATGTTGAAGTTTTAAATATAAAAACTGCTCACATCTCTATAATTAAGCTTCTGCAATTATCTTCTTCTGTTTACTACTCTCAAATAGTAAGCTGTTTACTACGTCGACAGGGTTTTTGTCTTTCCAGTATTGCTGATTCATTTTGTCTTAGTTGTAGTTGCTGATTTGTTTTTGCGTACTGAGAATTCTCCAACAAGATTGATTTTGTGTTTGTGAAGTCTAAGGACTAAGATTTGTGAATAAAATGGAATTTTGGTGTCAAGTATCATAGGTGGCTTGTGGTCTATATTATGTTCTTAACTTTTGATCGAATGTTTTGAAACATGAAATCTGATTTTGATGCATGCTGTGAATGAAATATTGGTATTTCAAAATTATGAAAAAAAATTACAATTTGTCATTTTCATAATTTGTCTTTAGACACCCAAAAAATAAATTGCTGAATGTATCTGAGCAGTTCAAAACATGAATTCTTCTTATTACAATTGTTTCAAAATGAGCCTACATTTAAGGTACATATCAAGGTAGTTTCACAAGTGAAATGGTGACAACAAAGTACATAACGTGATGCTGCCAAAAAATGGGCACACCCACGTGGCACCTCTTTGGTGGCTCGACACTTGACTCAGAGGGATAAACTACTTTTGACTCCCTAGATCCGAGCCCAGGGGGCTCATCCACCCACTTTGTCACCGCTGGCTCCCGTATGACCGTCCCCCAAGGGGTCGGACCGTCTCAGTTTCTGGCAGGTCGAGTCATGCATCGGACTATGGCCGATCGGCTATGATCTCCGCCGATCGCGTAGGTCGGGCTAAGCCTTCTGACTTGTAACATTTCTAATTGGCAGGAGACCGGCCCTTGCTCCCGATCCCTAGAAGCTGACCCTGCCTTCTAGATTTATCCCGAGTAATAATCTCATTTATCACCTGCATAACAATCAGATAACTATCATAAAATCTTGAATAATTAAGACTCGAACCTTTATCATTAATGCTAATATTTGAATACTATAATTATCTCCTGTAATCAAGTGGATCATTCACATATTTTTGTTGTGCAACAAATTTTTTTTTTCTGTTTCCATAGCTTTTACATACAAGAGCTAACAAAATGAGAAGTTTACAGAGCAACAAATGTGTAAACAAACAAAATGTATACATACGAGTTACGACTAACAACAGATAACTGAGGTTAGCAATAAACGTCGAAGAAAACATCATAGTTGTAGTTGGGGAAGAAAAAGGTCTATAAACCTTTTGTAAGTGTGTGCTCAACTGCATTCTTCATTTGCTTGTGTTTGTAAGGAAGGTTCTTATATTATACTGTCATGTATGGATTAGCTTCCACGCAGAAATAGCCGCGTCGTTGTTATATTATTCTCACTCGTACATGGACTATACACACCCACACCCACATAATAATGATTTACTCAAAAAGAATGAATTGAAAGCTCTGGATTTACTCAAAAAGAAACAACTTCCAAGAAAGAAAAAAAGAAAAAACAATGTTTGCCTCTGGATTTTCTTTTTTTGTGGGGTTCATTTTTTCTTCTGAAGCAAACTGAAAATGAAAAAGTGTTTTATGCAACATAATACAGAGAGTTGGGGAGCTTGAATGATCTATTTGCACTTGGAAGCCCCTTAATACTGCTCCATTGGTGTCCAAGAATTCCCAAAATGCGATATCCTTTGTTCATTAATGTCTTTCTCACTTCAGAGTTGTATTTCTCAACACTCTCCCTATCATCATCAGCCCTGAGAAATGTATATATAGTGTTTGCATTAGCCTCTCTAAAACAATATAAAACTGTAAAATAGAGACCGAATCGAAAGCATTCAGATCCATCAATAACCAACAACAGAAATTGTACTACTCAGAAAAGGGGGTTGTGGGGGGGGGGGGGGGGGGGGGGGAAGCATTATGAAACCTGTACCTGAGTATGAGACTAGACCACCCAAAGTAGCCTTGGTCAACAAGGTTGTCAACGGTTGCAGATCTAAGACTTTCCCTCCTTGAAGAAACCAAAAAGATATGAACACCAAGCCCTTTTAGTATCTTGAAGAACTGCAGTGAATGCTCAAGTGCTGGTGCTTTTCCATGCCTCATCCATTCTTCCAAATCAGTTTTATTCAACCTTTTCCCCCTACAACAATTTCCCAAGAACAATAAGCATGCAAATGCAATTAATCCCTTTACTCAAATTATCATCTCTCTCAAAAGCTTAAAGATCTGACAATCTAGACGGACACCACGGAACTTACCCGAATCCGTTTTTCTTGAAGTAAGGGACAATGGAAAGCAGAGTATCATCGATGTCGAAAATCCATGCATCATTGCCATCTTTTCCCAGATTGTAGGTAGAGCTAAGATAAACGGTACATTCATCGATCGTCCTCTCGGAATCCACTCTGTATTGAGTGGAGGTCATGTATTTACCAATGTATTCAACACATTCCTCAGGCACAACTTCAAAACTTTTAATGTTATGAAGCTCAACATTGATCCTCCATGCCTCACAAAAGTTCTTCAATGAGATTTGCAGCCCATTTTGCAGACTACTGGTCTTCTTCTTTTGCTTCATAATGTTCCAATTATTATCTGCAGCTAAAGTTGAGCCAACAATGATGGCAGAGATTGCTAGGAAAACTACTACAACATTTATTCTTGCCATTTTGAGTTATTTGTCTGAAGAACAATGCCCAAAATAGCACCATTTAAGTAGATGTTAGTTGCAGGAATTCAATATAAATTTCTACTATATGGTGACATGGATTGTAGCTAGCTGTCATCACGTTGTTATAATTGTCTGACTTCAAGTTTTTTTCTTCTTTCTTTATGGGCTGGCCTCAACGGTCACATGTCTTTAGTAGTTAATGGCTTGATCATGGATTAGATATGTTTTTTTTTTTTTCTTTTTTTAATTTTTTAAAAAAACAAACACAAACAAACAAAAACACCAGTGAAGCATAAAATGATCCTTTCAATTATCTATATCGTTGTTTTGTGAACTCCAAATAAGTGCTGATGGACTACATTTCTATAGTGTCCAAATCAGCCCATGGCTAGACGTGTAAATAAGCCGAGTTTAGTCGATATTTTCTAGAGTTCGACTTGACTAAAAAGGATTCGAAACTTGACTCAAGATCGATTGAACCAGTAAAAGGCAAGATCGAAATCTATTTGGTTAATACACGATTTATATCTACCACAATCGATTTTTTTAACATATTCAAGTTTTTGCTTTTTTAACATTATATATATATATATATATATATATATATATATATATATATATATATATATATATATATATATATATATATATTTCGAGTCACAAAAAATCTTTCGAAATATTTCATTAATAAGATCTTTTATACATATTTTGAATATTCATACAAGCGTAATATTTATCACTATAATAATAGACAATAAATTATTTATATGTATATTTGTTTTTGTAAATATGTCATAATTATTTTGGAAAATTAGGGATAAGGACATGATACGAAATATTATTAAACGCATGTACGAACTACATATTTTTTATATGGAGAAGGACAACCGCATAATTTTTATAGCGAGAATAATGACAAATGAATCCCGAAAATCGGTGAATCTCCTAGTGAATCCCGAAATCGGTGAATTTCGATAGTGAATTTTGACAGTGAATCCCGAAAATCGGTGAATCCCGACAAATGAATTTTTTTTGTCTTTCTCCTTCAAAGTCGGTGGAATACGATAAAAAGAGTGGGGGAGTAATTAGCGTGAAATTAGCGTTTTCCATTTCAATCACCAGCTGTAACTGTAAGATTGTTGAAATTTTTTTTTTTTCCCTCAATATTCTTGTCTGTGATCAGGAAACGCTTGTATTTCAGTTCTAATATGCGATCATAATCTTGTAGTGCACACGTAGATGTGGAATTCGAAATTATGTTTTGTTTGGTGATCGCGATTGAATTTTAATCTTTATGAATCGATGCATACGCGTTCTGCTTTAGACTTGGTTGAAATCCGATCGGTTTTGTTTGGCAAATGGGTGAACTAAAATTGCCTGGATCTACAAGTATGAAACGAGTTTTTTTTTCTTCTTCTGTAAATTCTCTGAAAAGAGCTTTTGTTTTTTTGTAATTCGAATGAAATGAGCTCATGCTTGAGTGATTCATGTGGTTTACCAGTTAGCTTATGTCAAAGATTCTTCAACGAACTGGCAGGCAAAAGTAAGTTTGAATGCAAAATTACCTGGTTAATTATCGTGTTCCGTATCATGAATTATTGCATCATCTGTCATTTCATGGACCTTCACCTACATTTGATGCATTAGTGCCTCGCTTATTGTGAAAGAGAGTGTAATTTGCCTGTAACAATCAATTACCTCTAAGTGTTGGAAAAGAGATGCATTTATGTGACAAACTAACAAGCTTTAGTTGTGACTTGTGACTTGTGAGTTGCATTCAACACAGCATCAGTTGCATTCAACACAGTATCAGTTGCTTTCATGTCTATTTAAACTACTGTCTTGCATATAACTTATAAGTTGATAGTACTCTAAATGCACATACAGAGGTGTTTTTCAAGATTATTTTTTGGTTTTTTTATTCTTGGGACTCTTTTCTCTAATGAGCTCCTGATTGCTTGATTCTAAAATATTAAATACTAGGGAGCATACTAAAAATCTCCCTTGAATCACAATCATGTATGGTGGATGGGGCTCAAAAAACCATTTCTACAGTCTTGATTGGTTTTTGAATAGTTGTCTAACTTTTTTTCAAAGTTGATTGGTTTCAGACTTCTGCAACTGTCAAATTAGATTCAATATGTTGATTTCCTGTTTCCTTTCATCAAATTAAGCATGCTCAAGAAGCTACTGGTGTGGCACTTCTTTACTATAAGGTCCTTATTGCGACAGAGAAATATTGATGGGATTTGGGTTGGGGAGTTGGGGGTTGGGGGTTGGTTTCCAGCAGTTGTGTTGTTATACTTTAGTTTATTATACTTAAGGCTCTGTTCTATCAAATCGGAGTTTTTTGTTCTATTTATTATCTTTGCACTTGATTTGTATTATGTAAGAGTAACCATGACCATTTTTAGTTGTCTTAACATTTTAGCTATATGGGTGGATCTGCCTCTCTTGTGTTTCCTCTTCTAATTTTTCTTTCAATTATCTCTTGACAAACAAAACTATACCTGTGAATTATACAATTTAAAGTTGACAGGACTTATCAAACAGTAAAATTTACTTTTTAAAACCCTTAAGTTTGAGAACTATCAGGAACAGAAGGCCGAGGTTCATGACATGTACCAAGGGGTTTGAACTAACAGGCTGCCAATGTGAGAGCCTGATATTTGCATGCATTTGAAGTTTGTTACAATTAGACCAACTTGTAACTTTGTTCCCATAAGATCAACAAACTATGACTACTGATCTTTTCGCATTATTATAATGATGTGTAATGTCCTTTTTTGAGTGCTTTGGTGCTTTGTTCTGCAGGCCCTTGGATTTTTCTACGAAACAGTGTAAAGTATCACTTGCTTATGGTCCTTACTCATTGAACTGTATTGATTCTTTTGACTTTGAGTTGGATGAATTTGTTGAATCTTGTGTTCATTTGTTTCCTTACAGTTTCTTGGTCGCTTTACGTTATAAATGGTATCGACATGAGCCACCTATTGTTCTTTTATTTCCTTGTTCTTTCTGACAGTGGGCAGTTAATGCATCGCCAAAATGAAGGCTGCAACTTCGTTGAATGCATATGCAGAATCCTACGTGCCCCTCTCTAAAAGGGGAGCTTTCAATGGCCAACAAGCGTTCAAGCCTCCGGATGAGTTTGCTGCAGTTGGACCTCACCTGTGGTATCCAGCAGTGAAAGCTCCTCAAATTCACAACATCCACAACATTGATGCTTACTATGCGTCTATGAATTCTGGACTGACGGGCCATTCTGTTAATGGATACGGCCGTTTGTCATCATTTCATTCGTCTGATGTAAAAGATAAGGCAACGGTGGACGAGGTATTTGAGTATAATTTGGTATATCTTCAAGCAACATTTCCTGGTATGTCTTATGAGTCCCTGTCACATCTTTATGTTGCAAACAACTGTGACATAGATGCAACAGCCGACATGCTGAGCCACCTCTAGGTAAACCATGAAGAATGTATGGCAGTCATATGACATGCTTATGGTCTATGGTTTGATATTTCCACGTGTCATCTTGATGTCATACATGTATTTTCTTAAATTGCACTAATGGTATATTTTGAAGTTTGAAACACACACCCTTTATCTGCAGAGGGACGACCAGTCTAATTTTTCAGATCAAGTGGGATGGAATTTTCTGATTCCTGATTAGTAAATATGAAATCTTTCGAGTGTTATGGATCAATCGCTGTTTTCTTGTTAATCAACAGCAACAGCAACAGCAGCAGCAGCACTATAATACGGGCGAATCATCTGAAAAGCTTCCAGATACATTGGACATTGGTGATGTGGCGGAGGAGCAAGGAGTGTCTAGTGAGTTTCCATTCAAGAAAATGAAGGATATACACATTGAAGCTGGTGCTTCATCATCCTATGGTGTCTCAGGCTAGATATTACTGCAAATCTGAATATACTACTGGGATGTTTATACTATGAGATGTCCACATTTTATACCAGCTAAAGTCTTAAAGTTCATTTCTTTTACGTCAAAAAAAAGCACTCTTTTGTTCTCGGAGCATAACTCTAAATTCTGGGGTCAAGGAAACACAATAATAATGGACAATGAAACTGCTTGACTGACAATGTGCCAGGTGTCACCAACTAGAATCATCCACCCAACCGTCTGACAAGTGACAAGTGACAAGTGATAACAAAAGCATGCACTATGTTGAATGCAGATATGATTTATTTTTTAATAAATTACTGTTAATAATATAATTTGCGATTCGGCTGTAGTAGGCGACAAACCAACAGGAAAAAATGCATCAAAATAACCAAGAAAATTATCTGCATGTTATTGTTGATTATAAAGCCATTCAAAGGTTAAAAGAAAAAGTAAACATCTATAACAGCGTACATCTCTAAAAGAAAGAGAAACAAGATTATTAAACTATGATTTACATCACGAACATCTAATCTCAGAAAAGTATACTAAAAAAGGAAAAAAGAAAAAGATCAAAAGCCCCTAGATCTTGAACCATCTTGCCGTTGACCAGCATGAAGCACCGGGCCGGGAGGCAACCCAGCACCCACAGGTGGCTGAGGATTTCCATAGTTTCCCTGTGGGCGCCCCTGCATAGACGGCACATGCTGCCACCCACCAGCAGCACCACGAGGCAAGCCACTCACATTCAGGTTTTGCTGCTGCTGCTGAATTCCTGTATGCATTAGATGCTGCTGGTTAATGCCATAACCAGCAACAGGTGGTGGTTGCAACGGTCTTGCAAACGGTTGGGAAGACGGCGTCAATGGAACATTTGGTCGCCACTCAGGCATGTCATCATCGTCGTCATTCCACGGTTCAATGGCAATGCCAAGGGAACTACTATTGCTCCTTTTATTGTCTAACAACAACGAATTATTACCAACGTTAGGATTCGGATCATCTTGTCCGTACATATGTATTAACTGCCTAAGTTTGTCAGCAGGGCGCTGTGGCTGCTGCAACTTTGGAGTCGGGTGGTGGTGGTGCATAGGGGTGGTCATGTTTCCTGCAAAGTTGAATTCAGGCAAATCGTCATCATCCCGGTTGGTAGGGGGACCGAACCCGGGAGGTATATCACTATCATCATCATCAGACGGTGGTGGATGTGAGTGAGGCGGCTACTTTAGGGATTGATTTAACATTTACATTAGCATCTTTTATTAGTTGTTGTCTTTTGCTGCTACTAGAATGCTGCTGTTTATGGTGAGATGACGATTTAGGTGATAATATAGGAGCTTTTCTCCATACAACAATGCCGATTAGACCATTTTCTGAGGAATTAAGGAAGTCGTCACGGTGGTTGACAACGTAGTTGCCGAGTACAGTTAGCATTTTCTCATGTGGAGGGCATACATAAAGCTCTACCCCAGTTGAAGGTTCAGCAAAACCCAACCTCTCGTCGGATATATATGACTCCACTGCCTGTTCCCGTGACGAATATTTGTCCAATTAATATAATAAAACAAAAATCAATCCAAGGGAAAATTACCAGGCACATAAAAGTAAAAAAAGGTAGGTAAGTACAAACCTCGGCAAGATTGGCTCTTTCACTTTCGGATGATTTATCCTTCAAAACTAGATGCAGCACCTGCCCACCCCAATCAAACCAATAATTGTATTATTATAATTACTCAAATAATAAATAACGATAATGAATGCACTAAAATAATAATAATAATAATAGTAATAATTAGAGACAAGGGAAGCAGAAAGAATAAATGTGTAATACCATTACACCAAGTGCTATGATGTGAAGAAACTATTTTTGACCCCAAGAAAAGAAAAAAAAAATAAAGTGAATTAAACATACTTAATTGACCTTGAAATTTTTTGAGTCCAAGTGTTTATTTACTTTATTATCCTTCCACCTTCTTCATATCTTTGATTACAGTTTTAAGGAGATAGAGAGAACCCTCTTTTAAAAAATAGCAGCTACTTTACATTTACAAGTCCGCCGTAGTAGATACAATCATATTTTTTTCATCTCAATTAAAAATGCAAAAGAAACAACAACTCTATGAATTACATCATAGGTTCACTGTTGACTTTTAATTCCAAATAGCCCCACACCCCCACCCTGTGTCCCCTGCTGCAAGCTTACTATCGCATCGCATCGCATCCCCCCAAAACATTTCAAGTGTAAAGATGATTTATACAGAGTCAACTTCTCATGAAAGTCTGACACTGCACACTCTTCGCAAATAACATTCTTTTTACTTACACTTGTCCACTCAGCATGCTGGCCCATAGGGCTCAGCCTTGTATCTAGCCTATACTTATGGGGCTGTAAAGTACTCCACGCCTGCTGAAGTTGGTTGCGCGTAGCAACAAAACTTCTTTACATTCAGTGCCATTCTCTAATTTGCCGAGGGAAATATTCAGGGAGAATTTGATGACATCACACAATATCTACTGTGGCACCACACTCGGGTGTGAGGCTCAACTTTCAAGAGGAGAGTCTAGAAAGTCAGAACTTCATGAGGTTCAAGGTTCCAGCGGTTGAACCTCACTATGGTGCACCAGCAGCACGTAGGTTTGTTGTGGTGCCACAAGAAACTCCATATATTTATCATATCAAGTTAGAAAAAGATTATAAACCGAGCTGACCATCTCCTCCTCCCTCCCCCCCCCCCCCCCCACACACACCCTCCCCCACCAAAAAAAAATGCAACCGGAACATTGCTATTACACACACACGTCAGAAGATCAGAAAGATTGGTATAGCAAGGAATAGATATAAGTAAATACTTGTTCATCTGTGACAAGCCGAAGACTGTAGGATTACGCGAAATAAAAATACATAATCTAACACCAACTAAACAAATATAATAACCATTGATAAGTACCATGACAGCACGGGTTCTTGAGTTGGGAAGCTCTTTAATGAATTTTTCAAATGCATCAAGCCTAACTCTTCCTTTAATCTCTAGCGAGCTTGACCACTCCGCTGTCGACGTTTTCTCACCACTGCATGGGGAACACCAAATCAGTTGTAAGCAACAAAAAAATCGGCTCTGGAGATCGGGGCATATGCAGGGCAAAAGTTCGTAGTAAAACATATTTTTGTTCATACCCAAGATCGTGATCAACCAATCATACGTCAAAAAACGGCGTGATTGGCGGTGTCTATTTCGTGAAGCAGTGTATGGCATCTGATTTTAACGAAACAGTGTGTTTCGTGATCGTACTCCTCTGTTCACGTTTTTATTTACAAATTAGAAGCACCAACTAGGGAGTAGGGATTTGAGGCTAGCCTAGCAATTGCATGATGTAACCTAGTTTTTACACTAGTTTCATTTATATTCTTCCTATTTGTGAGTGAAAGATCCTTATTCCAAAAAACGTAAATTAAAAAAATGGTGAAGACCATTTCATCAAGAATACTTCAGAAATTTAATGTAGGAATATAAACTAGCATGAAGCACATGTGTTCAAATATAAAGCATGTCAAAGATATCTCCCGAGTCCTAACAAACTGTACAAATAACCATAAAAAAAGAAATGAACCCATATAATAAAGGGCAAGACGGAAACACCAACCTCTTAAACACACCAAAAGTGGTGATAGATGATGAGATACTGAGCTGCAGTATACCAGCCCAAATGTGCTCAATCTTTGGCGACGCAGCTTTTGTAGGCAGAGTTCGCTGCACAACAGGACTTTCACTGCGCTTTGGAGCCACATCTAAATCCTGCACAACAGCATGCTCACTGGACTTTGCAAACACCTCTGCTTCCTGCACACCAGCTCTATCACTGGGTTTTGGAGTCACATGTACTGGTTGCATACCGACCATTTCATCAAATTTAGTTGTTGGAGCATCAGCAACAGAAACCGGAAAGGGTGACGTATTGCTCACTCGGATTTCTTCTTTTGCAGGGCTTACACCTGAATGTACAGCAGCATCAACTTGCAGATCTTCGAATGGAGGCTCCGCATTAAGACATTCCATAAAATCATCTAAAGAAATGATTGGAGGAAGAAATTCAGCATCTTTCAGTTCATCTACCATAATTCCTTGCATTAAATCTGTCCCGTCGCTTGGAATCACCAAACTACCAGAAATCTCCTGATTTTCCAATTTATTATTCTCAGTCCCGGCGGCTGTTTTCCCATTTGTAACATCCACCTTAGACGATGGAGTTACCTCCTCCTCCTTGCTTGCGGAATTAGACTGGTCAAGCACTGAAGGATCAGCAGAAGCACCTTTGGTTGCATCACCGACGTCTTGTTCAAAATCTACCTGGTACTCACCTTTATGTGTTTTTTTAACCAAACGCCTCTGGGTAAGATCTGTATCAGGTAAAACCTTCATTTGAGCAAGTTCCTCTGCTTTTGCCATCCGCCACTCTGAAAGCTCCTTTGAAGCAAGCTCTTCAGCTGTCATTGAGCATAACCTATCTGGTGGTATTTCACCAGACATCACTCTTTCTCTCAGTTCAGGATTATTACGATCTTTCAAGTTAAAAAGAAGAGATCTTCCTTTCTCTTTATACTTCTTGTTCACTCCACCGAATAACTTGAACAATTCTGCTTCTATTTCCGTCGCTAACTCTTCCGGAGATGATTGTTTTGTATTATTTTTTAAACCAACTGATTCCACATTTTCCATCTTTTCATTATCATGAACTTCCATCATTTCTGTGCTTCCCATGTCAAAATCATATGCCCAAGAAAGACCGTTGCCTTGTAAGAGATCATCTTTCACAAACAAACCATCTTCTTCAGGAAATATACTAGAACGCAGTTCCTGGGAACTTTGATTTGGAGCACACATGCTTTCATCTGTTGACGCCTCACCGGATGACTTTTGACTGTTACTAGATTCACCCGCTGAAGAATGTTCTTGGAACTGAAGGTTGCCAGACTCTTGAGATTTATTTTCTTCGGCAACAACAACACTTAAATTCTGTGAACCAGAAGATGTTTGTTGATTACCAGCCTCTCCACCATTATTATTTTCTCCCACTGTAGTTTCTTCTTTATTCTGTAATACCAGAGACAATGCTGCAGCTACATTATCCCTCATTTTAGACCGCACGGAATCATCCGACTCTGCATTTCGACCTTTAGGGGTCTGCATCTGGTGGGAGCCAGATTTACCAGAAGTGGAGTCATTATTTCGCACAAGTTTTTTCTTCAAAGCTGGAGGATTCTGGGAAGCTATTGAATTTACTTTAGAATGCACTGGTACATGTTTCTTGTGAGAAGATGATGCTTGCCCTGATGAAGTTAACCGAGGGGAACTACCCGCAGGTACCACACGTTTATTCGGTACTGCAACCTGCTTAGGAACTGAATGTCTAGCTGGAAGTTCCATTTCGGCCTTCCTCTTGATAGGTAAGGAGGATGATTGAGGAAGACCTAAACCACTTGCTCTTGCTTCAGTCTGTCTAGATCCTCCAATATTTTCATTTGGTTCAACAGGTCTTGTTAGCCCATTTGACACTGGGATGTTTTGGAAGCCGTGACTACTGGTTAATGAATCCGACACGTCGGACATGTGTTCCTTTCTGACTATCTGAGTATCATATAGTTGAAACTGCTGTGAGACAACATTGTTTGACATCACAAACACCGGCACCAATTAAGGAACAAAGTCCTTGTAGTTACACACTAGGACTAAGGAAGAGAACTCGTGCAAACGCGCCACTACAACAGGATAAAAAGACAATCCTGCAGTTACCAAAAAAAACAGAGATTAATGTTTAGAAATTCCCTTTCATCAACAATGATGTGAAATGTCAACAAAACAGGTGCTAACAAACAATCACATCAGCAACAAAGTCATTCCTTCACAGCTATTTCTTCAACAAATTATGAAAAACCAATAATAAAAACACTACCAGAAATCACAACAGCAAAGTAAACACTCAGAACAAAATGTAAGATCAGAATCAACACGATCGAAACAGATGTTGGAAGACTATGACTTCGACCTTCTTCCAGTACAATCCAGTTGTTGCTCAATTCTTGGCAATGTCACCACCTCATGAATGCCATGTAAACTTGCTTTACTAATACAGGTAGCTAACTTAGTAACATGTTCAATATGTTTCCCAGTTAATGAAAAATAGAAGCAAGCGCTCTTAAAAATTATTATTTCAAGTTAAAAATTCGAAGAACAAAAGATGTAATGCAATCCCTGCTGTCATATGCCCTAGATCTATATACAAAATACTTTAAAGTTTACAATATAAAAGAAACAAAGTTTAAATGCAACCTGACCCAGCTATCAAAAGCCATATGCAAGCAACCCTTTCATCATTAGTCAACTTTTCAAATTGGTTTAATCCGTTCAGGGAAAACATTTACTTTTTGAATAAGATGGATTTCTGTTTGATTTGAGAGACATATGTTCTTGCAAGAGTCGAGTTGAAAAGTGAAAAATTATCTGGAATATGTAAAAATAGCAAGTGATGTATTTGTTTTTAGTTAACCTCCGGTATGAAATGGTGGCTTCTTTTTATTTTGTGGTAATAAAACATGTATACATGTTGTAAACTGACACGTTGCAAGTTGTACTAATATTACATTCCACTATTCCCACATTCAACAACCTAACAAGTGTAAAAACCTTGTGTATATATGTATCTGTGAAATGCATATCGAACTTGTCATCAGATTAACTTCATTGACTGAAATTACACACTTCTGGAAGGGGAAGGGGAAAGGGGGAGAAGTGATGATCTTGTTTACATCCATCATTCCATCTTCATCATGAGAGAAACGCTATGCGTGTACAGTCTCTTCAATTCTCAGTGACATTCCACATGCAAAATCTATTGCAAGGTAACCACCCTGAGAAGAAGCCAACAACTCCATCGCCATTATCCCATCAATGCAGCTTCAAGTCAAATTCAACATTCAACGTTCTAGAAAAGGTGATGTTACCCAAATTAGAGCTAATTCAAACCGGACGCATTTACAGGGCAAATTGACTCAAAACAAGTTTTCAAAGAGAGACAAAGAATGCAATGCAAGATATCTTTTTGAGGGAACATAGCAATGCACCGACCAACATATCAATTGACATAATGCGCTACATGTATCAAACGCCCATGATTTAAAGCATACATTAAAGCAACAGGAACTGAAAATAATAAAGAGGACTCATATACCCCCTTGAATTGAAGCATGATGGAAAAAAAATTCAAAATTTACGAGAAGCTAGACAAATCAAATTATACACACTACTATACTAAAAATTATAACTGAGACTCAAACACATAGCAAAACTAGTAAAATCTTTGAACAGAAAACAGGCTCCTAAAACAGAAGAATTAACACGTTAGACCACAACATCAAAACACGCCTCCGTCCCCCTAATCCAAAATTAAATGAGCAGGAGCAGATACGTATCAATCAGCGAGCAGGACAAAAAAAAAAAAAAAAAAAAAAAAAAATGGAGCAAGAAGCAGCAAAATCTACAATTAATTCACTACAAACCTAAATCAATCAAAACACCGAATCCGAATGACTAAAACTACCCGAAAACTCTAAATCGGATTCGGAAGAATCAGAAAATCACCGGCACATATACACAAACGAGAAAAACCCTACGTCCGCACCACACAAATAAACTTCAGAAAAATAAAATTATCAGAGAGTGGGATCTACCGAATCTGAGAAGAGCTGCAAAACAGAAGATAAAAAACGAAAACTTTTGGATTTTCCCGATTTCGAGCAAGAGGAGGAGAGACGGTTGAGGAGATAAGTATTATGAGAATTATCGGGTTAGTGAGTTGTTATTTGTGGCGAAGAACCCTAGAACCGTCCTGGTTTCTCTGATTAATGGATCGTGATTGTTTAGCTGGGCTTTGGAGTCCGTATAAGAATCTGGACTGGAGAATGGGTTTGGGCTAGACTTGGTATAGGTGGCTAATGGGAGAATATGTGTCGATAGGGACATTATTGCATGGAGAGGGTAATAAGAATGAAGTGACGGATCAGAACCGCACAATTTGTATTCAGTTGTTAAATTGATGATAGGGATTAAGCCATATGAGGTCTATCCGCATGTAGGTATGTACCATACATAATTTCCCGTGCCGATATATATACTTTCGGGTGGAAGAAAATAGTAATCCATACCGACGTTCCTTACCTTATAATGGTGACTTAAAATTTAGGGGTTCTATTGTCACATCATTTTTTACTACTGACACCACATAATTCTCAGCACGATAAAAAAGTACTTCGGCACTACGATGATTTGTTGTTTGCTACCCCTTTTGTTATTTTGTTATCACTGAAAAATATACAAAAATCGTTTGGAGAGCCAAAGTAATCATACTTCACCGAAAAACAAAGCGGAAGCCAAAGTAATCATACACAAAAAGTAACATGATGATGAAGACGAATTCAAAACTATTCCTCGCAGACCAAATGGCACGTACGACTTTACCCTTACTTAACTTATAAAATGTTACGGCGTTATTCGAAGCACCATGTCCATATCTAACAACTATTCTCACCAGTCATTTTCCATTACATGTACTTTTATTTGAACAGGGAAACAAAGTTCATGGAGTCATATGGAACAAAAACATTGAATTGCTGCAGAATACTTTACAGACGTTCATGACATACGTCATCGACTCATCGGCAATGCTGAGGTTGGTGATATCCAGGATATCTACATTCGTGCTGCAGATGGAGCAACTATAGAATGGCAAATATCACGATATACTTTCATACGTACAATTACAGACAAGCAAGAGGCACTTCAATATCCTCCAATTGAACATGTTCCATTCACAGATCTTCCCACTCATGTATGCAGTGGACACTTACTAGGTATGGTACTACATCAATCATTACTACCTAAAAAAACGTACGACAAACAAGCCTCCCATGAAAAAACTTAACAACTCCTTTTGGTGTGAAAAAAGAACAGATATGCTAGCCGTTGTTGTGGTGGTATAGCCCCCTAAGCAACGTGAGGTCCGAGGAAAGCTGACACCACTGCAGGAATGTACTATTATGCAGCAAGAGTATGTATCTGCCCATGAATACTTGTTCATAGCTTATTGCTTGTTACATTTCCAATGCTAACTAAGTGCCTGCTTCTCACTCTGTGGGGTTCTCTAGCAACTCAACAAGGCACATAACTATTCGGGCTGTAAAATACCATGCCCATAATCCTCTACAAATGTATTAGAGCTTCTTCCTTCTCAGGTAAAACAACCACTTCATTTCTACTGCAGTAACACACATCATCCTCAAGACAATATGAACAGAAGTTAAAACTAATCTATATGCTTTCTGTTAGGAATTTCCCTCGCTACTACCGGATACACTACCATTGCAACATATCACAAAATCCTTCAAGCTAAGAATTGCGGAACTTGTATTCCCACTACCACTTTCACCGGACACTCTCACTTTATTGCATTCACAAATTCAAGAAGCGAAAATTCATTATACTAACCCACAACAAAATTCAGGGTTGACAACAATGTGGACGCTATACGTCACGCCCAATATGAAGGAATCGACGAGCCTACAGATCTACTCTTGTCATACAACAAAAACGAAGAAATAATCCCAGTGGCTTACATAGAACCCGATTCCAAGGTTTCTCCAAGTTACACAACTTACAAAACACAAAGTTGCGTTCCGGCTTTTCTTCACACTGCTAAACAATTACTTTTGCTTGATTCTACATAATGCATGGATTGATGTGACAATCAACATTGCGAACCTGTGGCAACAATTATGCTACATGGCATGCCCACAATTCTGGTACCACATAAAGGTTATTCCTAATGAGATTTTCTCCTGCAGTACGTGCAAGCGCGGCCACGTTGCACTCCCACGGTAAAACACTTTCATTTCCCAGCACCCACAAAAATTACATACTCACAAATACACTCAATCCCATATTCCATACACAGTTACACACTCATTTCCAAAGCAAAATACTAACACGTAATGCAAAACAACCGTAAAGTTTCTACAAAGCTGACCGACGAATCAGGAACCATAAGGGCAATTCTTTTTGACAATAAGCGCAGAGGCTTTGTTGCATCACACGGCAGTCGAACTCCACGGAATGAAGAAACAGGTAAATATCCAACTACCAACAAAGGTTAAATAACAGTTACACAACTTGGTAATATTACTCCACTCCTACAAAACTAGCAGGCACTTAATGACCTTCTAGATGAAACAAAAGAATGGTTGAAAGACTGGAAAATAGTTGCAGAGATAAAGGCCCAGCGAGAAAAGTACACAGACCAGATTACTACTACACGGTTCAGAAATGAGGTCTTAAGGAATTGGTCGAAAAAGCTTTGAAACAACACCACCAAAGAGCTCAAACAACACAACACTCCCATGTAAAGTAGGTGTAAAGAAAATAAAATATCACATGCCATATTCCTGTACACACAACTCCCACACTACACACAACCATTAACTTCCTCTCTTCCCTACATTGGTTGCCTAGCAGATGTTGAAATGTACAGCGGCGGGTGTTCAGCAACTCCAAGAACCAGTACTAGAAGCAAGACCTCAACCAAAAAGCACAATGCCGACAGTGCCGAGCAAATGGACTTCGAATCAACCAACGAAGATGCTACATCGCCAAGCAAAGCAACTCTATGCCCTATGAAAAGGCACAAACTAAAGTTGTCCAGCAAGGAAAAATATACAATGTGTAATAAAGTATATACCTAGATACTAAACTATGCGTGTGGTCCGCGTGCAACTGCAACCTTCCAAACCCCTATAAATAAAATATAAATAAGGGAAGGCGCATCTGTATGCTTGCACTACAAATTTTAGCTATGTATGTGTAATAGTTGTAACGACAATTTCAAAGGTTGCTTTCGGCCTTTCACGATCAAAGGATGAAGAATATTAGAAGAAGTAAGAACGGCCGGTGAGCTCAAACGGCGGTTATCGGCAGCTGGGAAGCATTTTAGGTTTAGGTTTAGGTAGAAAAGGCAGAAGTATAAGGCTTAGAAAATTAGGGTTGTGTGTGGGGGGTTTTTATAGTAGGAGCTAGTGAACAAATTAAATTTTATATATATGAAGTATAACCGGTTCGGTTCGGGTCTAACCGGTTTTTATGGATAAAACCGAAAACTGAATTGGATTTCCGGTTCGGTTTTTCTTCAATGAAAAAACCGATTGGAAAACCGCGGTTCATCATTTTTCGGTCCGGTTTAATCCGGTTCAGTCGGTCAGTCCAGTTTTCCAATTTCGTTGTACACCCCTTGCTGCTTGTTCGCTAATCCATTTACTTCACAAGGCTCACGCACAATCCACTTCCACTAAATTGATAACACAAAAAATCTTAGAACAAAGCACATCCCCAAAACACCACAACAACACTGAAGGGCAAAATCCGCGCAACGAGCGGAACATCTCCACTAATATATTGAAATTTTATTTATTTCACTTCACTCCATATTTATTATTAATGCTATAACTTTTCGCTCAAAAAAAAATTGCTATAACTCCATTATATCACATTACGATATGTTTTTTTTCATTATATACCATTTTATGATTGCAAACCAGCCATTATTTATTTCAACATAACTACCTAAAAGAATTTTGTTACCTAATTTTTCGGTTGAGTTTACTTATTCCTAGAGTTTACTTGTTCGCAAGCGTTTGTTTGTTTAGTTTATGAACCAATATTGAACATAATTATAAGTTTATTTTCTAAACAAAGGAATACGATCTTGGATCACGAACGTTCGATTATGCCTACGAACCCGTTTATATAGATAAACCAATATACAACATAACCCAGGTTTTTTTTTTAAAAAAAAAAATAACCCTAACAAAGCGTACTATAAGTCATCTATTCATTTAATGGATACGGAGTATTATAAAGTAATTTTATAGAACATTTACAACGTTCTTTTAATATTTTTGTATCGTTGTTTTTGAATATTGTTAAGTAAATTTTTATATATGCGCTTAGACTTGGTTTTTTAATTTTGAATATTGTTACATTAAACGAGTCAAACTTTAACACAAATTTGTTAATTGTATCTTAAACGAGCTGGGTTTAAACATAAATTTTTTCATTTGTTTAATTAAACAATCACAAACAAATTCATGAGCTAAACGAACCATGTTCAAACATGAATTTTGTTTTGTTTAATAAACAAACTGCTGCAAAGAAACTTTTGATCTAAAATCTAAATGAACTAAAGATGAACGATAAATACTCGGCTCGTTACTTGTCCCTTTCAATCCCCTTTCGGCATACCTGAGATGGAGGTGACGATGGTTTCAAGCTGACGTCTGAGCTAGTGGCCTGCCATATCAAAGAGGAAGAAGGAGGTAACAGAACAAAAAGGAGGTGAAAATCTCACATAATCTGGTTGCAGCGGAGGAGTTACCAAAGGAAGAAACTCTTTTTCCCCTTCTGATTTTGTCAGGTAATAATCTTATTGGTGTTTTTTTTTTCCTTTTCTTTTTTCTTTTTCTACTTGATTGGACAATGAATATAATTCCTAGCCCGTACGCCGGTAGAGTTTCACATCATATAGATCGCAGCTGCTGGAAATCGGCTGCCTGAGAAGGTTTCGGTGATAAATTCCAGGAGACTTTCTTCAATTTGACCTAAAAAAACATATTTACAGTCTCTTTAATTCCAGGGCACTTCTCCAATTTGACCTAAAAAAAAGAGTATATTTATAGTTTCTCCGCACAGGATCTGATGCTATACCTAATAAACGATTTAGGTATTGTTATATTTGAATGGAGTTATTGGATTTAGAATTCATTTTGTTGCTTTATGAACATGAAAATCTAGATGCAAAGACAAAAACATGAAGGGAAAAAAAGTAAGAAAGAAGCAGTATACGAGTAAATATTAGAAAACTCAATGCTAACATCTGGAAATTACCATCCTTTTGCCTTGATTTGAAGACTTAATCTGCCTTTTTTGAATTTTAACGATTTTAAGCTGTATTATACCTATTCCATTTTTTCCCCCATTTGGGGAAAATATGGTTGGTTCTACATTGTTTGAGTGGTATTCCAATTGGTATTGAGCAAAGAACACATCAACTACCTCAAATGTGCCGTTGTTTGTTTCAGTCCAAGAATTGAAAGGATTGTATTGGTTTGAGCCTTGCATTTTCTTTTCGTAATCTTGGTTGATATGTGTGTGTATAATTATGACTCCCCCTCCCCACTCCCCTCTCCCCTCTCCCCTCTCCCCTCTCTCCCCCCCATGGTTTTGAATACTGTTGCAATGGTGTTGCTAAGATATTATTTCAAATGCTTCTCTTTGCAGTTTCTGGTGAAGTAATAGACTAAAGAAGGATTATGGATTTGGCTGATAGGGCTGTGGGGCTACTTCTTTCAGTCCTAAGTTTGTCGATTTTCACTTACTATACCTTCTGGGTGATCATTCTGGTAAGTTTCCTCATCTGCATTTCAAACTAACACCTGATTTTCTTCGCCATCTCTTGCTTTCTTTTAGCTTACGCAGATATTTTTCCTATTTCAGCCATTCGTTGATACGGATCATTTCGTGCACAACTACTTTCTACCTCAGGAGTATGCCATTCTGATCCCAGTGTTTGCTCTAGTGGGACTTCTTTGCTTTCTCTGCATTTTCATCGGTTTCGTGATGCTAAAATCAAAGAAGAAAAAGGCTTAACAATAACAGCCCTTGATAATGTACTGATGCATCCAAAAACCCGAGCCGATAATAGATTGTGCTCTTAGTCATATTCTTGTATCTACTTTCCGGTCCTTTGGATTAATGCAGTTTAGTTTGGGATTTTTTTTTTCCCTTGATGATTGATTTTGCTTGAAAGGGTTCTCTTTTTGCTGGTTTAAGTGAATAGATATATGACTGGACTTGTATAAATAAGCACACACATGATGAATGATATAAACAAGTAATGGCTCGTTTGGATTGTTGTAATGCATTATATATAACAGAAAATGAATGCAAACTAACACTAAGATGTTTGGTATGTGATGTAATAAAATGATTAAAATTTCAATGCCAAATAACACTCATCACGCATTTACCCCTAAACCCACCCCAATATTATTCACAACGACAACGATAGCCAGTGGCATGGTAGGGGCATTTCTACCAAACGGTACTAATGTTTCTTACTTTACATGTCCATATTTACTGCCAGCATGCATATGGATGATTGGGATAGATGGCGAATACACGGTTGATGCTTCGGTAAAAAGATAATCGAGATACGTATGCACACAATCATTCTTTTCCTTCCTGGTGTTCTTGATTCCTTCTGCTGGGCTCACTAGGGTTTCTGCACTGGGCTAGGATCCAAATTTGAGTAGTGCAGTGTGTGTTGTTTTTTATATTAGCACACAAAATGCTAGTTTCTAAACTTGTTAACATATTTAATAAGTTAAAACCACAGACAAATAGTTAAACTAAATTGGAGGGGTGTGCCAAGCCAAGGCTGCAGTGTAATGCCTAGGCGACACTTGAAAGCCCAGATAGCAAGCTACCTATTAGACTTTCCCCCTAATAAAAATTTAATTAATATCGTATGGGCCAATGACCCATATATCAGATATTAAACTGATAAGAACAGATACTACACTTGATCTTAGCCAAAAGGCCGAGAAAGGTATGAAGCTTATCGGTGTAATAGAGCCTGCTTTTATATCCTCCTTTGCTTCCCTCTGTCCTTCTTTCAAGCAATGTGGGAGAAGAATACAAAACTACTTATTACTCATTCACATCCCTAAATCAAATTACTCAACTTTGTCACTGGAACATAACTCTCATATTGATACAGTGTCATAGATCGAGCTTTTGTTGCTTCCGGGATCTGTTAAAAAAAATTGTCTACAATAAATTGATAATTATGTTCATAATGTAGGATAGGGGACGACTTTTTTTTTGTTTTGTTTTCGTTTGCTCGACCATTGTGTGGAAATGGATTGATTTCATTGAGGGATAATTTGAGAATTGGTGGTTTTGATACAGGATTATATCTTTGGCCAATATCTTCATTGTTTTTCCATATGATGATTTTGGGAAGCATAACAAGCTTGTGTGGAAAACAAACAAAAAGTTGTATAAGCCACAAGTAGTATATGTTAAAGGGTTTATCTTCATCATTCTAAATGTATGCATATTATATTTTATATACCCAACTTACTGTTTACATCGCAAATCACCTATACCGAATTGGTTTGAGTATCAAAGTCAAACTCTGGATCCTCTTACGTCTTTTTTTGTGTTGCAGACTCAACCACAAATTAATTGGATCATACTTTGAAGGTTTATTTACGCGTTTATCCATTTAGATTTCATTCGAAATATATCCAACATCCTTAATTATTTTTTAAACGTCGTAAATAATTGTGGTGTTCACGAAAACGTGGATAAAAATCATTATTATTATTATTATGGCAAAAATAATTACGACTTGGAGATAAATCTAGAACTATCCGATGGGGAAAAAAAATAAAAAAAAAATTGCGGGTTGTTGTCTAAACTTTCCCTGATTTATTCAACCGACTTTTATTTTATACATATCTCTATTTCTCCGTCTTTCCCAAACGCAGACGTGATTTTCCCTGCGAATCCGTACTCTGCCGCAAACGACCCAGAGGTTTCAAACAAAGAAATCACTCCGGGAATTCGGTGCTCTGTCGCAGAAGATCCCGAAGTATCAAACGGGGAAGATAAAACTTGCAAAAGTGGTATGGTGCTGCTTAGAGATTTTTAATTTTTCCATCGTTTTGACTGTCATTTTTATATTTCTTTGAAGAACAATGGAACTCAGTGAATTCCGGGTTTTGGGTTCTGTTTGGGTCATCGCATGATTTAATGTTCCTTATTGGTATATGCTGTATTCATTTGTCCAATTATTTAAAAAATAAAAACCCCTTCTTTTTCCTTTTCATTTTCCTTGCATTATCTTGATTCTTGAGGTTTTTAATGCATAGTCCTATGCATAACTTTTCAGGTGTTACTGCTGTAATTCTAATGTGGAGGGGAAATATATGACTATGCTTCTTGCTTTTTTTAATGTTGGAGGGAAATATATGACTACGTTTCTTGCTTTAACGTTATATGTTGACAATTCAAAGGTGTTAAAGAATTTTTGGTGGTTCTAATTCCCTCTGAGCATGAGATAACAGAGTAGGTATTGCGTAATGGAAGCTTGAATCTTTCTTTGTTTAGGGCAGAAATGTCTCTAAAAAATGCATTAGGAGCTTGTATTTAGGAATATACCCTGTGAACTTTTATTATAGCCTTGACACGTATTGATGTTCATAGAATTCATGGAAACTAAAACTTATAGGTCATTTTCACTATACTGATTGGTTTTGTCAACCAAGAAATGGAAATAACTCGGAAACTATTCTTGATGGTGTGATTTCATATTTCATATACTTCTTAAAAGGGAATTGTTTATTTATGCTTCAGCTTATGCCTATGATATTACAAGCAACTCTGGTGTTTGTTGGCCCACGCCTTGGTGCATAACATATGCTTTCATATGCTGCTCGTAGCCATGTGTTTTACTGTATCAAATGTATTTTTTGGTAATACTTGCAATTTAAATCCGTATAAATGCATAGCAGGCCGATGAGGAGCTTACCCAGTGGTAAGTTGCTCGGGATGAATTTAGGATCGTACGGTCTTGAACTCGAGTTTTGTGAGACCAAACTGTCCCCACTATATGTGATTTCAACCACAGCGGTCAATGTGTGCTATAGTCACTGGCATTCTTTAGGCAAGGCTCTACTAGCCTTGTGGTGTATCAGTGTGGCATAGGTAGCACCCACACTGTCAAAAAAGAAATGCAAAGCAGGTACCTGCGATTAAATATCTTAGGCTTAGTTGGTATTTGTTAACCAAAATAAGCACTCCTCTTAAAAAGATAAAAGGTGGTAAACTTGAGTGATGTTTGATAATAATTTAAGCCTCTTAATTTAAGAAGACTATCTGAACGCCTTACTACAGTTCTCAAACCTTCCCCTCCTGCTTATCGTGTAACAAATCTGTTTTTTTCTTAGTTGCTACTTTTCCTCATCCTTATCTTCTTCGATTCCTAGCCATTCCTCTTGTGAAAAGGTTCACTGATATGCCCTAGAAAATCAGGTTTTCTTTGATAAATTATATATGATTTCGCTTGCTTGGGTATAAAAATCATCGACTTCGGAGTTGGAAAAGAAATAAAAACCATTCTTCTGCAATGATGTTAATTCAAATGTAATTTCCAGTGATTTCTCCTTTCTCTGCACAACAAAGAAATAACCAAAAGGATTACATGGTTGAGAATCAAATCGCTTGCCACATAGTTTGATTGGTTTGTCACCGGAATCTCTCTCATAGTTGATAAGGTTTTGACTAGGTTCCGCTTAAGTGCTGCTTAGAAGCTAGTCGACAGCATGTCGTTGGCAGGGCAGTGGAAATGATTAAGCAGTTGCGCATAACCGATTAAGCGCCATTTTTGCTAGCTGTAAAGCGCCAATTAGGCGAGCCTTTTTCTATCCACGTAAAATATAAATAAGGAAAAGGAACTTGTGGACTGTTTGCACAATCTTTTCATTACCCGATTAAAACCCTTGAGCAAGAACGGTCTATCTAGCTGCAAAAACATTCTTCCATGCTCCCAGCAGCAAAATTCGTCCAGCTTCTTCATTGAAACAACAGATATGTTATCTACTTCTCTACTTCTTTTCTTCTCTCCCCACTTACTCTCCTTCTGCTTGTCATTCTTCACGGCTTGTTCATTATTTTCGTTTTTATATTATGTATTTCAGATCTGCAGGGCAGGGGAGGGGCTGGTCTTTACTCTGTTTTTTTTTTCTTACTATAACAACTAACTTCAGTTTTAATCATTAGTTACTTAGTTGCGACTAAAATTATTTTCCAGCTTTTTTGTGTGTGTTTAACTTTAAGCATGTTTATTTTTATTTTTTTTTATTTTTATTCTGCATGTGAATATTGGATATGAAGAATGGTTGTTTTCCATGACAGTGTAAGTTGGATGATAGTGTTCCAATATAAAGTTATGTTCAAAATTTATTGGTTTTTCAACGACATTATTGCTTTGTGGTTGTGGTGGCTAAGTGGCTTTTATGTTTTAATGGTTTGGGTGTTTTGTTGAAGTTGTATAGTGTTTGATATGATTTGTTAGTTTTTAGCTGTTTTTTAAAAAATATGAAATAGCATAATTCGAGCTTTGTGTTGCCTTCATAATTAGGGGATGATTTTTTGGTGTTTAAGGCTTAGGCTTCACCTGAACAACTATGATCTCTCTGAATTTGATCGAATTGATCGGAATGTTCCTGATTTAACTGTGACTTCTGTGAGTATTTTCATCCTTTTCTGGATGAAGTTTTGATTTGATTGATAAGAAGTGGTTAGGTACAATTCTTGTAATTAACTGGCTATTGTGACTGCCTGGATTCCAGCAGAAATAACTCGTCGCTTGAAGTAGTAAATCTGGAAAATAACAACACAAAGAACTGAGGGTGTTTTTTTAAACAAAGAAATTATATAATTTTTGTCCTTTCGATCAATTGCCTCAAAGTCTTGAGGATTTTTTTTTCAATATTATTTAATCAGTTTCAGATTTCAGATGTTTGATGTTATCGAACAATCTAATCTTGTTATGAATCGGATTCAGACATTCTTACAATAATTTCAGCACTTAAAATCAGCTACTCATTGTTTTCAGTTTTCGGATTTAAGGAATGGACTCTTAGTTTTCCACTGATAGTGACAAAAAAGAATCCTTACTTTTATTTTATGGAAAATAATTACCTTTTTGCTTCTTGTTTTCATCTTGAGCTTACCTTGTCAAATCCATTTGCTTTCCCCTTTTTCCATCATGCATCCATTGTAATGAGTAATGACGTGACTTATGCATTGAATCTTGTTTCTGTAGCTAGTTTAAAGTATGATGTCTATCACTCATGTGGACCAGCATACAATGCGGGTTGAAGCATGTGATGCCTGGCTGGATCCGTAAGTAAATAGAGTATCTATCTAAATGCGCTCGTCTAGTTGGTGCCTAAACGGCACAACAATCAGACCGAACTCAAGTCAGTCTATTGTTCCCTCAAAGTTAAATTTTTAGGATAAGACGTCTACTAAAATCACAACTTTTTTGATTTGATTGCTTAAGTTCATTCCGTCTAAACAGCTCTTTTAAATATATTTATATTTTTTATGAATCTTTACCATATTATCCCAGTGCTATGATCTTAAAAAATTCAATGCCACGTTTCTGATATTGATGTAGATTTGTTTTACTCCTATATATCTAGTGTTTCTTGCTGTCTATAGATATCAAAAACTATCTTTCTTGATCTTTTGGTTTTGAAAATCATGTTCACAACTTCTAGTTCAATTTTATATGGTTTATTCATTAGTTTGTGTTTTGTTTCTTGTATCTGCTTCGTACTATTGTTGTTGTTCTTTTAGTATTGTTTGCTGTTTTGTAGATGTAGATTGTGTAGACGTGGACATGGGCGGTGTTGTTCTTTTATTATTGCTTGTTGTTTTGTTGGATGTAGATTGTGTAGACGTGGACATGACGCTAAATTTGACTCCGAGTGGATGCTCACTGAAAGCTGGATACACGTGTATGTCCAACAAACCACTTTTGGATATTCCTCAATTGCACCGCAGGGATATAGTTTCATACCCTTTACTTTCACAGACACACCCAAAGAATCTGGTTTATCGCTCTTCCAAAGGTGTGGATATATACTTTACTTTTAGTACCTACTTTTTTGTAACTTTTAAAGATTTACACTTGCATGCTAATAGTGGTAAGCTTTATATTCCAAATGTTACTTCTTAAATTGGACTTTAACATTCATTTGTCTGTCAGGAATGAAGCTCTTATGTCATTCTTATTCTGCATCACCATTTACAAGGGGTGAGACAAGAGCCCTACCGCATACCATACCTATCTTACCGAAGAGGGGTGAACTCGGGGTCCCAACAGACACCATCCTTCAGTTACCAAGAAGGAACCCGATGTATCACTTTACAAGAACATCAAAGGGCATTGCTTACAGTCATCGTTACCAAACTGCAGAGAAGCCAAAGTGGTGGTGGAGAGTCTTAGCATGCCTCCCTTATGTGGTGCCTCTGCATGCACCGTGGATGAACGCCGAGACAATGTACCAGATGCATCCTTTCCTGGAAAATTTCGAGTTCTTGACCTACCCTTTTCTAAGAGCTTACGTAAAACTACCAAGCTGGGCTATAATGGCATCAGTTACCGCCCTCTATCTTGGAGTCGTGAGAAGGAAGGAATGCCCACATTTTTTCAGGTACCATGTGGTGATGGGCATACTTCTTGAGTCATGTATGCATGTTATCGGGACTATCTGCACCTGGATGCCCTGTGAAGTGTTTTGGGGTAAATTTGGATTGCTCTTTTGGAGTGCTATCGCGTTTGCTTATCTATTGACAGTAGTGGAATGCATAAAGTGTGCAGTTTCTGGAAGATATCCAGATATTCCATTACTTAGCGATTCTGCAATAACGCATATACCCTACCGTTAAGGTGAATCTGAAAAAACAGACGTCAAGCTTGGATCTGAATTTCCGTGTTGTTGCAACTTTGGCCATTGTTGCAGAAAGGATCTCTGCTGC
Organism: Gentiana straminea; assembly: GCA_036785695.1. Classification (NCBI taxonomy): domain Eukaryota; kingdom Viridiplantae; phylum Streptophyta; class Magnoliopsida; order Gentianales; family Gentianaceae; genus Gentiana; species Gentiana straminea. The sequence continues at coordinate 13,834,160 of JAVUPR010000266.1, read as the reverse complement.
AAATCATCATAAGTTAAAGGTATGAGCAGGTCAATAAGAAGGTGAGATAGTCTTTGATGCACCTGAGTTAGTGAACTTATTGTTACTGATGAGTATTTACAAGACTTTCTTTAATAGAGTCTATAATTATCTGGGCAAGGGTGTTAGACTGTCATATGACTTTTTTTTAATTTTATTTTATAATTCATTCATATTGTTTGGAGTTATTAATCAAACAATTAGTCATGCATGTCTTTTACAACACCGTAAAATGCACTGCAGAGGATCGGGGCTCCTCCGAAAGGGTCTTAATGAACGCACACCGAATGAAAGGAAAGTGATACAGATACCGAAAGAAATACACAGAAGGGGTGCACCGGCTCTAAAATTATGTGGCTTTATTTTGTTTTAGTAGGCCCTTTGTTAAGGAAAGTTACCAATCACTGTGGAGCTTGAACCGGTAACCACCATGTCATCAAGATAGACTGCACCGGAAGCAATAATGAAATAAAAACGAGAGAGAGCGATCAAACCACACATGAGTGAGGTGTTTATTTAAGACCGTAAAGAGCAAGAGGCTTACATAAGGAGGATAAAGAGGGTAATACTACCGTGCAAGAACACGCGTTTTAACATCCAATTGATGAATAAGCCATTAATTCGTTAATACAACCATGCAAGAATGCATTTTTAACATTGAGTTGATGATCAAGCCATTGTTTCAATAAAGCGACAGTGAGAATGAGACGGATAGTGATAACAGCAGAGGGTAGGTAATTCTAGGGTTTAGATAAACTTTAACGAATGATGATGATGATAATCTTTAACGACCAGTCGTGACTTTAGACGGTCTAATAACCCATCCGGATTAAGATCAGTTTTAACAACCCACTTATTACCTGTCCGATCCGGTCCCCTTATTCTTCCAGGGTCATGTCTCCGCCCCTTCATGAAAGTCATTAATGAAGGTTAATGTCTAAAATACAAAATGAATAATTAAGTAATGAAAAGTTGTTGATTTCAAAGACCTTTATCACACCGTTCATTCTTCTTTTTTCTAATCACGTACTAATTGTTATAAGTTTGTTTGTTTTATTATAACACACTTTTCTAAAAGAGAAAGCAACATATACCATTTTGTGAGAAAGAAACAACAAGGGAACCACTTATTGTTACCAAAATAAATCAGGTTAAAAAACAACATGACGTGATATATTAATGTAACACGTATATCCTAAATTTTGATTTTGATGTAACGCTTAATATGGGGGGCATTAAAAGCATTTCATTAATTAGCCATTTTTCATGGTTGTTGTATTTTTATTCTTTACACTTCTCACATATCACCTTACTTTCAAGCATTCAATTCCTAGGCAATGGACCACTTTCATTCCTATTATATAATATAAATTTAGAATAAGACTAATTTAATGGTATAACCTTTACACATTCCTATTTGGTAATATATTACCATAATAATAATACAATATGTTTGCAATCTGATCTACCAATACATTATGATCTATTTACACACTTATGTTTATTATTTCTCTTTTCCATTTCTGTATACAATTTGATATATCTATCATTCACCTGTAAAGGTGTATACTTTCCAAGAGAATGCTGACACAAGATAACAAAATATATGTCGAATGAATTTGTTATAAGTTTGTTAAAACTATTTTGTAAAACTATTATAAGAATATTATTTATAATACTTGCCAACAAGTTGTAGCATTACATGATGATAATAAAATACAGAAATTTGATTGGTCTTAATAAATTACACTTTATAAAACGATGTCTTTCTCAAATTTTGAGGGAACCAAGTACAGTAATACCGATTGACACGCGTGTTTATAGCCAGCAATGTTGTGTCCTTGTTGGATATTAGAAGTTTAATAATAAAAATATATATATTAAAAGAATGTGTAAACTAATTAACTTAAAAGAGGTACTCTTTAAAAAAAAACTTAAAAGAGGTAAAACTACTCATTTGACTAGAAGAGAACTTTTGACTTTTTTTTTCTTGTATCGTCTCCTCATTTCTTAACTGTTTTAACTACCTTGAAATTCAAACACCTTCCAACCAATAGACTCATATTTCACAAAATTTAAGGGACAAAAAAAAAACATTCATCTTCAAGTTATTAAAGTAATTAAAGCCCCCAAAGTTAGTTCACCATTATACCAACAAAGATGCAGTTTCCCATCACATTCATGCAAATCTTCTAACCAAACCTTAAAATTATCAGAACCTTCTTTTCACTCATATAAACACATCTCCATTGCATTCTTTGTTTTCTGTATCGTTCCAAACCTCGATATACAATTCGATGTTTCCGAGTAGTGGTGGTGGTGGTGGTCGGAGTAGAGAAGGGGATGATGAGGAAGCCCTTTGTATTGCTGAATTGCAGAGATCTCCTATCGATGTTCGGGCCCAAAATTCGTTTTTTCGTGGCGTTTCTGGTGAGTTGTCATTGATTGATGTCAGAAAACTCGAGGGATCGATGCAGAAGCAAGTGTTGGAGAAGATTGTAAATGCAATCAATGAAGATGCAGAGGAGTTCTTCAATAGAGTGAGGAAAAGATTTGATGTGTATGTTTATCTTCTCTCTAATTCTCCTGTGTGCTGTTTTATTTTTTTTAAATTTTAAACTGTGATGCCACGTACTTGCCACGTCACACACGATCGAACTTTTTTAAAATTTGATTATATGGTCTATTATCGACTTTTAAAAGGTCGTTTCTCACGACTGATCTTTTGAAAGTCCATTATGAACAGAGTGATATACATTCAAATATTGAATTCTTGATCATAACTTGTAGCTATTTTTTCAGCACACAGAAATCTTGTTTCAAGAAGCTAAATTCATCTCCTTTTAACTTTTAATCTAACCTCAATATTGATATTCAAAAGATCATTATGTTGGCTAATGAAATTGACGGTTTGTAAAATAACAGGGTTGGTTTAGAATTTCCAAAAGTCGAGGTTCGATTCCAGAACCTGAATGTGGAATCTTTTGTTCATGTTGGAAGCAGAGCATTACCAACCATTCCCAATTTCATATTCAATATGACTGAGGTAAATTAATGTGTCTGCAACACAGAACAGTTCAATTTACTCGAGTGTTTTCGAAAGTAAATGCAGTATTGACAACAATCTGACCAATTTGAAAACTTTTATAGGCTTGTTTGAGGAAGATTGGGATTTTTACTGGAAAGAGAACAAATTTATCTATTCTCAAAAATGTCAGCGGCATTCTTCGTCCTTCAAGGTAGTATGCTTGAACTTGAGCACTTGCATCAGCTTCTTTTAAATAATTCTCTATTTTACTGACATAAACATCGTTTTATCTATTTTACATAATTTCTATTCAAAGTGAAATGTATCAGAATCTCTACTATGTATACTTTGAATAGAAAAACTGTAACGTGTGTAGTACGTGTATGCAAAATTTAGATATTATGTATTTTACATACTGGGATAAAGATACCGTTGGTCCTTTTTTTTTCCCACGATTTTTTGCATTTATTCCTCATATGTTTCATTTTGGCGCTTTCAACCCTATCTATGCAGTTTTTTTGTTGTGAGGACACATTTTCATCACGCCTCAATTTTTTAATTGGTTTGAGTATGTCATGCCTTGGATGTTAGATTTCGAACACGTGGCACTTTGTAGTGAAAATGTCAAATGCATAGATAAGGAGTAAAAAGGTTAAGATAAAACATTCAGGGCAAAAGTGTAAAAATCGTGAAACAAAAGAGACCAAAAGTGTCTTTAACCCTATACAGATTTGAGTGGAGATTCTGCTGCAAGATTGTTTTTAATGAGTTTTAACAGTTTTTTACCAGTTTTTCACAGATCTCTATCTACTGAACCAATTATTTGCTTAACTTAAATTTAGTATTATGATGTATTTTGATATTGCATTTCAGGTTAACTCTGCTTTTAGGTCCACCAAGTTCAGGAAAGACAACATTGCTTCTTGCATTGGCTGGACGGCTTAACCGCGGTTTGCAGGTATCTGAGTTTATTGAAGCAACCTCAATTTCAGCTCTTTTGTTGCAGGTATCAGAGTATAGGTTCGACGATGTTGTGTTTTCACATAATTTCTATCATATAGTCCTGGTCATTTGGTTTTAATTGCATTCTAATGCTCCTCGTAAACTTATTTTCAAGTATATAGCTAATATGTTCATATTAAAAACAAATGTATATACATAAGAGTTTGTAAATCTACTTTTGAATTTAAAGGTTTCCATAAGGGTATAACAGGAAAGGTCTCTAAGACTGTAACCCTATATAACCGCTAAACCCCATATCAGATATCATTTTCACCGTTTTAACTTTTCGCCCCTCAATTTTAACTTTCTTCTCCGATGTTATGTTCACTGAGACTTCCTTCTATGATGTTACGTTCGCTTTCTTCCCCGGTTAGCTATTCCCGGTTAACCGGAACTTCTCGCTTTACACCGCTTTCCCCGGCGGTGGATGTTATGGTCGCGGCTACTGCAGATTTTCTTCGTTCACCTTCGTCTCTTCTTTCAAATCTCCACTGCTACAAGTACGACTCTACTCTTTTCTTTTGGTAAAAAAATTCAGATTAAGCGAACATAATATCGGAGAAGAAAGTCTCAACGAACGTGATATAGGAGAAGAAACTTAAAATTGAGCAGCGAAAAGTTAAAACGGCGAAAATGAAATCAGATGTAAGGTTTAGCGGATATATAGAGTTACAGGGTTACAGTCCTAGAGACTTTTCCCATTATAGCCTTATGGAAATTTTGAAATAAAAAAGTAGATTTAGAAACTCTTACATATATACATTTGTTTATAATATGAACATATTAGCTTTATACATGAAAAATAAGTTTACGAGGACCATTAGAATGCAATTATGACCGGGACTCTATGATAGCAATTATGTGAAAGCATAATATCGTCGAACCTCTACTCGGACTGCATAATTAGTATTGTGTATAGTACATTATATGTGTTTTCAATTGAATTCTTTGCTTTTGCATAACTATCTAATGCAGTTGAACTTTCAATTGAATTCTTTGCTTTTGCATAACTATCTAATGCAGTTGAACTTACTTTGAAGATGTCAGGAAGAGTTACTTACAATGGCCATGATTTGAAAGAGTTTGTTCCTCAAAGGACTTCTGCATACGCGAGTCAGCAGGATTGGCACATCGGAGAAATGACAGTACGAGAAACGCTTGAACTGTCAGGCGATTGTCAGGGGCTTGGATATAAAAAAGGTAAGCACTAATTTTACAGAAACAAAGTTTTTTTTTTTTTTATTTTTTTATTTTTTACCATAATACTTGATATGTGGGGGAAAATTGTACTCAATATATTAATTCAAATGCAATGAGGAAGATATGCTCATGGAACTGCTAAAAAGGGAAAAGGATGCAGGAATATACCCTGATGAAGATCTCGATTTGTTCATAAAGGTATGTTTTACCTATAGTAGTTATCCATGAATAGTACTTTCTAACAAACAATTAAAAATTAAGGTGCAACCAGGGGCGGACTGTGATGACTCTGATCCGGATACCGAGTCCTTAACCGGAAAAAGACGCCCGACACGTATATAATTAAAATAAATCAATTATATACTTAAGCCTGACATCATCAATAATAGAGAACAAGCGGAAAACGAAAACAAAGTCTCGGGAAAAACTCTAAAAGATCACTACAATGATCGACAAGTAACACGGGGCTGCAACTAAAACCAAAATCCCAAGAAAAATACACAAGGTTGAATATCCATTCAATTATTACAAACAATTCTTAACAAACCAATGGTACAATTGTCTTAATCTAATACAAAAGAAAATGAAGATTCTATACTATTATTACAACAGAAAAGAAAGATAGACTTCAACAGTTGAAACTCCGGAACCCACTCTTAATCGATCTCAAACTCAACCTACAACAAAGCCACCTTCTCGGGGTGGGGAAAACAACATAGTAAAGGGTAAGTACAAACGTACTTACTAAATGATTAAAGCACCGAATCTACACATGCTATGTCACAAGGATCATCATTAATAATAATAAGATCACAACGCAAGTCAAACAAACATAATAACACATATGTTTCACTCGCTCACAACACTCTACTAGTAGACACAACCAAGTAAGACATTTGTTACATATTAATCCAAAGACACTTTGCATGGTGAAGACTGCACCATGACACATTCAGCACCTCATATGGCACAATATATGGAAAGTGTGGAATATTACACGAGTCCACAACAGTATCTGGAAAGTGTGGAGGTGTAATAGTTCATGCGTTACGAAAACGTGTCTCACTAAGACTAACATGTTTTAGCTTTTAGATAAGTCAAGTACGTATTTAAGCGATTAATCTAACAACTTAAGTTCATTACACATAAAAGGCTTCTTAAGGACCGTTAAACCCTAGACGGACTCTACATTACACTACTTAACACGTAGCACAAAAATATTAGAATCTATTCCAATACCCACGAGGCTAAGAAATAAAGCTTCCGGTGATCCCGAGTATCTCCCGCAGGGGGTCTCCACAAGGTGCTGAGCCGAATACACCAGAAACCGAACTCTTAACTTCGTCATGTTACAAGTAAGACATTGAACTCAAATCAACATCACATTTGACTTTACACCATTCCACATAACTCTCTATTCTATTTTTGCCTAGAAAATGAGCCAACGAATTCCGTTTTTTCTTCACCATATTAAACACTAAATCTACTCCAAATCCATACAAAATAATACGATAATTATTTTACAACATGCTTGTAACATTATATCTAAACATCAATATAACATGAAATTCAAGTCAAAGTGATATATAATTACTCTAAAACGTGCTTGAAGTAAAAAAGCTACATCTAAACACCAATATAACATATTTAGATTTGATTTACCAAAAAGCTCCAAGAACACTCCAAGAAGACTTAGATCCACAAGCAAAGTTCCAAGAACTAAATAACCCACTTCGAATCTACCATCAAAACGAAGTTCTACAGTTACTACAACATTTTAAACAATAAAAAGCTAAGAAAAACTCAAAAACACATCTAGATCTAGAAATTGATTTTCGAAACTCTTATCCGATCGTAGTGAAACTTGTATCAACATTAAGCTCTCGTCAAGGAAAGTATTTTGGTGTAATTAGTTTGTGATTTCGACGGCCGGATTGATCGGAATGGCGAAAACTCTTTCCTTTCTCTCTTTTTCTTTCCCTCTTTTCCCTCTCCTATTTCTCTCAGCCGCAGCATCTCAAAAGGGGAGGTTATTGTGTGGAGACACCGTGTGGCACACCACACACCACACACTTTCATTCTGTATTTAAACTGTGTGGCTCTAATCGTTTCACCCGTCACTTCACCTCAAATTCCCTCACCACACAATAACTTCCCTCTCAAAAGTGGGGGAAACGAAAAAGGTTTTGGAATAAGATGGGTATATATAAAGGTTGGTAAATTTACCTTTTTGCCCTTATAAAAAGTTACACTTTTAAAATACCGTAAATACCCTTAACATTTATCTTGACTCTATTTGTTTAATTAAAACATAATCCATTAAAAATATCGAGACACACAAAATTATAAAAAGACTTTTATACCTTTTTACGAAGATACGGGGTATCACACGGACGGAGCATCCCGGACGACGGGGGCAATAATTCAAAAGATTTTTTGCAATCAAAAAAATATATAGTAGTGTTTTTTTTCTAGCCCCTCCGATTTGAAAAAACACTACTATACATCGCAAAAAAACACAACTATACATTTCAGTTTATATGATAAAAAAACTACTATATATCGCATTATCCGAACACATTAACATTTCTACTTTTATCAATAAAGATTTAAAACACTACAAACACCGTTTTTGAAGGAAACGAATATTCCGAAATTGTTTTTTTTGAATGTATCATTTCGATAATAATTATGTATTTTTATTTATATGATAAAAGTTTTAGGTCAAATTATCGGATTATTATAAATGATAGGGGCAAATATAATTTTCATATGGGACGGAAAAATTATACAACATATATATAGTAGTGTATTCTCCGGATCCGAGGGGGTGAGTGGCCCCTCCCCTGCGGGTGCATCCGCCCGTAGGAGCAACAGTGATGGGAGGTGGGAGAGGTATACCGAATGTATGGTTGAATGCAGTAGATCCATCCACTTGTTATAACCCGTGAATAAGTGTTGCATCATAACTCTTCCCATGGTTATGAACCTCTTGTTTTAGAAATTAACATAAGTATTTTCTCCTAGGCAGTAGCATTGGGGGAGAAGACGGATTTGCTTGCAGAATATATTATGAAGGTAACTGAGACTAACATTCTGTGAAAGTTTCTCCTTTCTGCAACAGAGCATGCTTGTAGACTGTATTATCACTATACTATGTTATGTGAATTATCATATCGCCTTTACTGTAGCACAACTATACTTTAAGCTACAACATTTTCAGATATCGAGCTAACATGTAGGTTTTCAGATTATATTATCACATTTAGAAATTTGTTCTGTGTGAAGTGAAAAAGGACCAAGAAAAAGACACTTTTAAGGATTGCAGTGTTAGAATGTTTAGTCTAGGATGAAGGCACCATCATACATGGGACTTCTGTTGAATATTTCAAGATTTTTACTGCTGATTTTTTTCTGAAGATTTTAGGATTGGATATTTGTTCGGATACACTGGTGGGTGATGAAATGCTGAAAGGTATTTCCGGGGGACAAAAGAAACGCCTTACAACTGGTAATTTTCTGTGCTTTCTGTTTATTTAATGCCACTTTTTTCATCAAGATGGATGCAACAAAAGCTACAAACATGCTGATAGGTGAACTGCTTATGGGCACGTCACGGGTGCTCTTCATGGATGAAATATCAACTGGTTTAGATAGTTCTACTACTCATCAAATCATCAAATACCTTAGGCACGTAACTCATGCGTATGAAGGGACCACTTTAATATCATTATTACAACCGGATCCAGAAACTTTCGAATTATTTGATGACATTATCCTCTTAAGTGAAGGACAAATCGTATACCAGGGACCTCGTGAATCTGCAGTTAATTTCTTTGAATCTATGGGTTTTATGTGCCCACCAAGAAAAAATATTGCTGATTTTCTGCAAGAGGTATGGAATTTAAGATCAAAATTTAACTTCATTATGTGTATCCCCTAGATTCTTGCTTGAACACCGTCTCTGCAGGTCATATCTCACAAAGATCAACAGCAATATTGGTTCCTTAATGACCGTTACCAATATGTACCTTTGAGTAAATTTGTAGAAGGGCATCGATCATCGGCTGCAGGAAAATTATTAACTGAGGAGTTATCTGTTTCATTTGATCGGCGTTATAACCATCCTGCTGCGTTATCAACACAGACTTATGGTGTAACTAGGAATAAACTTCTGAAAATCAGTTTTTCCTGGCAAATTCTTTTGCTAAAAAGAAATTCATTTGTTTACATATTCAAGTTTATTCAGGTAATACTAATACATATATATATATGCAAGTTTTTATATTTAAAAAAAGATGATGAAATAATATGTTGTAATTATGCAGCTTCTTATGATTGTTTCCATCATGACAAGCGTGTTTTTCCGTACGACGATGCATCATGACAATCTTGATGATGGAGGCATTTATCTTGGAGCCCTTTATTTTGCTATCCTTATGATTCTTTTCAATGGATTCATGGAGGTTCCAATGTTGATTACTAAGCTTCCAGTACTCTACAAGCATAGAGATTCACGGTTTTACCCTTGCTGGATATACATGCTACCTTCATGGCTTCTGAGTATTCCATTTTCACTTCTGGAATCGATCATATGGGTGGCAGTAACATATTATCTGGTTGGATTTGATCCACAAATAACACGGTATAGCATCTACGGTTCTGCAAATCGAATTGCTTTTCTAGTTTTTGGATTTTATGGCAGCATTTTGACGGTCCTGGTTTACGTGCAGATGCCTAGGCCAATTATTGTTATATTTTGTGTTGCATCAGATGTCAATAGCTCTTTTCCGCGTGATGGCATCATTAGGGAGAAATCTTGTTGTTGCAAACACGTTCGGTTCTTTTGCAATGCTGGTTGTTATGGCCCTTGGAGGATTTATACTTTCAAAAGGTGAAACTTCAAAAATCAATTGTCTTCTCCTTAAGTATTGGGATAAATACACTTTTGGTCCCTAATGTTTTACGGCTTTTGCGTATCTATCCCCAATGTTTCATCTTGGCATTTTTACCCCTCGTCTCTATACATTTTCAGTCCAAAGTGCCACGTGTCCAAAATCTAGCATTGAAGGTACGACATGCTTCTGCCTATAAAACTTGACACGCGGCGAAAATGGATGGAAAAGGTAGACAATCATAGATGAGGGGTAAAAGTGCCTAGATGAAACATCTAGATAGAAAGGCAAAAATCGTGAAACAAAAGGGACCACAGTGTATTTATCCCTTCAGCATTTGTTTGTGACCTTCTTTCTTTCTCTTTTCATTGTTCAAGAACTAATCTTTATGCTTTATATGTGTGGCTAATCTTAGATAGCATACCTAGTTGGTGGATCTGGGGATACTGGTTTTCTCCCTTGATGTATGCCCAAAATGCCGCATCTGTAAATGAATTTCTTGGTCATTCTTGGGATAAGGTAGCTACTAGTTCATGTTAATACCTGATAAAATGTTGAGTTTGCCTTTTATTATGTTAAAAAAAAAGCTATTGGTAGGTAGACGATTACTATCTAAATGGCCATCTTTAACTTCTAATTTGGGTGAATGATTGAAGTTAGTTTCAAAAAGATGGTGTTTTGAATGGAAATGTTGATGAAATATAGACTTTTTCTTTCATTAGCATAACTTAGGTCAAATTGTTTGCATATGTAGGATGCAGGGAACAATAGTACATCTTTAGGAGTGACATTATTGAAGGTTCGAAGTTTATTCTCCGAGAAATATTGGTATTGGATCGGTGTTGGTGCTTTGATTGGATATACAATATTGTTCAACATCCTCTTCACGTTGTGTCTCAGTTATCTAAACCGTGAGTTCCTTCCGTAAAAAGCTTCATTATATTATTAGCAAGAAGAAAATTGCCTTATTCATCTGTTTTCAGGTTGAAAAAGATACATTCAATCATGTACATTGCACCAAAAATGCATTTCTTAATGTCAGTTTTCAGCTTTATACTTGGATTAGCAAACCAGCATTGTGATTAACATTGCTGCTTCAAAAAAATTTCTCCATTAAAAGATGCAGAATGCGTATATCAACTATCTTAACTGGTTATTTGCTAATTTCAATTTAACATAATGCAGCTCTTGGGAGTACTCAAGCAGTTATTTCTAACAAAGAGCTTCCAGAAAGACGTAAAAAGCAAGAAGGAATATGCTCTGACATTCCACTTGGTGAATTTTTGCAGCATTCTCACTCATACGATGGTTGTCCAAATCCGTTTTACTATCTTACTCATATTTGGCTCTTTACTGCCTTTTTTTCTCAATGTTTTTTTTCTTGTCATAGGGCAAGCTCGTAAGATTAGCAAACGCGGCATGGCTCTTCCATTTGTACCTCTATCAATGTCCTTCAGCAACATTTGTTATTATGTTGATCTTCCCCTGGTATAACATAATCCCTCGTTTTTCCTTTGTAAAAGACTGATTTAGTTTGATTGTGTGTTTTCCACAAATTATAGTTCAAATTTTGTCATAGGAACTAAAGCAACAAGGCGTAGAGGGAGACAGATTGCAGTTGTTGGACAACGTTACGGGTGCTTTTAGGCCAGGGGTTCTTACTGCACTAGTTGGTGTGAGTGGTGCTGGTAAAACTACTCTCATGGATGTTTTATCAGGAAGAAAAACCGGTGGTTACATCCAAGGTAGCATATACATCTCCGGGTTCCCAAAGAAACAAGAAACGTTTGCCAGGGTTTCTGGCTACTGTGAACAAAATGATATTCATTCCCCATGTTTGACTGTCAAAGAATCTCTTATATTCTCTGCCCGGCTTCGCCTGTCCTCAAAGATCGACTTGAATAGGCAAAGGGTAACTACTTACTTTTTCACTGGGACCGGGACCGATCCCATAGGATGATCCGGGCTTTTATTGTTCGGCCTTGTTTCTTGATTATTTGATACTTACCTCACTCATTTTGCTTGTAGGAATTTGTAAATGAAGTTATGGAACTTGTTGAGTTAATTCCTTTACAAGGAGCTTTGGTGGGTTTACCCGGGATTGATGGGCTATCAAGAGAGCAAAGGAAAAGGCTGACGATTGCTGTTGAGTTGGTATCGAATCCTTCTATAGTGTTCATGGATGAACCTACATCAGGGCTTGATGCCAGGTCTGCAGCTATTGTGATGAGGACTGTAAGAAACATTGTTGACACTGGACGTACGATTGTCTGCACAATCCATCAGCCTAGCGTCGATATCTTTGAAACCTTTGACGAGGTGCATGCCCATTATTCAGTCTTTGAAATCTTCAAGAAAAAAGCTTTCTTTGACATTATTTCCTTAACGTCTAACAAAGACGAGTTTCTTGATTTATCTATGTTCTAACCGCTTTGAGATGCTGGAAGGATAGGTTTCTTTATCAAAGCTTCTAACTTTTCGTCCTTTGTTGTCCAATCAAACATATTACTATGCTCAATATTCTTTTCAATTCTTATTGTCTTTATTGGATATCATTATCTCAAATTGCACTTATATATTTGCCAGTTATTACTCATGAAGCAAGGAGGGAAACTCATTTATTTTGGTCCATTGGGAAGCAGTTCTTGCAAAATGGCTGAGTACTTTGAGGTAAATTCCAATTTTCTGTTGTTAAACTCCATTAAAAGGGACATTAAATTTCATTTTCTGTTTGTTAAAAAGAAAGTGCTTTTTCGTCTCTTTAGGCCATTGAAGGAGTCCCTAAAATCAAACCAGGATACAATCCTGCTACTTGGATTCTTGATGTCACTTCTCCAGCTGAAGAAATTCGACTTCGCGTAGACTTTGCTGAAATTTATCACAGATCCAATTTATTCAAGTATGTAACTTTTCACATTGCAGATTTCTCTGTCTCTGTGTGTGTGTGTATTACATGCAGATTGATTTTCTTTCTGTTACAGGCAAAATAAAGAGCTAATAGATCATTTAAGACAAACAAGTGATGATTCCAGGGAATTGAGCTTTCCAAGAAAATATGCACGATCATTTATGAGCCAGTTTATAGCATGCCTTTGGAAGCAATGTATGTCCTATTGGCGAAACCCAGAGTACACGGCTGTTCGGTTCTTCTACACCGTTATAATCTCGTTGATGTTTGGAACTATATGCTGGAGATTTGGATCTAAAAGGTTGCATTCTAGAATGAGAATCTGTCTATTTTGTTTTGGTAACATAAAGTTTGAATCTTGAAACTATTTTTCTTTACAGAGAAACCCAGCAGGATATATTCAATGCAATGGGATCCATGTATGCTGCAGTTTTATTCATCGGTATTACGAATGCTACGTCAGTTCAACCCGTTATCTCTACCGAGAGATTTGTTACTTATAGGGAAAGAGCTGCAGCTATGTATTCCGCCTTACCATTTGCATTTGCACAGGCATGAATCTTATCCCCTGGCACATCACCAATGAATAAGGACTCTAAACTGTTTGTTTTATTGCTTGACTCAATGATTTACATTTCTTCCCTAATTATGTAGACTTGAAATATAGCAGTTTTATATATCCTTCTTGAATTCGAATTGCATAATGACAGATAAAAGTTTTCTTGCCTGCAGGTAACTATTGAATTCCCATATGTGTTTATGCAGTCACTTATTTATAGCACAATCTTCTACTTCATGGCGTCTTTTGAGCTCGACCTCTGGAAATTCGTCTGCTACGTATACTTCATGTATTGCACCATGCTATACTTCACCTTCTTCGGAATGATGATGACAGCAGTTACACCTAACCAAAATATTGCTGCAATCCTCGGTGCACCTTTCTATATGTTGTGGAATCTCTTCAGTGGCTTCATGATTTCTCGAATGGTAATCTTTCAAGTATCTTTAATATTCGAGTATCTTTAATCCCACCACATCAATTATTTGAAGGGTTGTGTTTAAATTGTGTGCAGAGGATTCCCATATGGTGGAGATGGTATTATTGGGCAAATCCCATAGCATGGACATTATATGGACTACTAACATCCCAATATGGAGATGATGATGCAATGATTCAACTAGCTGATGGGACTGATTCTGTGCCTGTCAAACAATTGCTTAAAGAAAAGTTCGGGTATCGACGTGATTTTTTGCCGATTGCTAGCATCATGGTGGCTTGTTTCTGCTTAGTGTTTGCTGTAACTTTTGCTTTTGCCATCAAATGCTTCACCTTTCAAAGAAGATGAACAGATTGAAGACAGAGATTTACTACGCGGCGGTGTCGAACACAAATTTCGCATTTGATCTTTCTCAACTGATGATATGGGCTCTCCTGCAAAATGACTAACTTGTTGAGAAAAGATCAAATTGCAGAATAAAATCAGAGGAAGTTTTAAAGCACTTTTCCCTTAAGATTGCACTACTAATGATTGTTTATGCAGATAGGTTATAGAGGTTATGTCTCTTTTTTTTTTTAGTCTCTTATTACATGATATATTATGGTCGTATAAATAAGGTAGGGTAGAAATAAAAGAAAATGATGCATTCACTTGATACGACATTTTTACATTGTTGGCTTGAAAAATTATGTTATTCAAAGGCAGTGTCTTGTTGTGTTGTATATTAATCTATGGAAAATTAGGGATAAGGACACAATCTGAAATATTTTTAAGTAACAGGACAACTACATATTTTTTATAGGGAGAAGGACAACTGCATAATTTTTATAATGATAAGACAAACAAAATAATCCCGAAAATCGCTCCCTAATAATCCCGAAATCGGTGAATTTCGACAGTGAATTTCGATAATCCCGAAAATTAGTGAATTTCGACGATGAATTTTGAAAATTATAATTTCGACAGTGAATTTTTTTTAAACAAATGAATTTCAAGAGGGCGGTTGCCCTTTATTTTACTTTAGGTCCGTATATGTCAGTATGGAACAAGAGGGCGGTTGCCCTTTATTTGTACTTTAGGTCCGTATATGCCCCTACCATACTCCACCCCTACTACCATCTGCCATATGGTGCATCAGTATTATGAAATTTGATTCATTTTATTATTTCGAGTTTTAAATGCAACGATGAAATATACATTTTCTATTTCATTCAATTATTTTGAATTCTTTTGATTCACTTTAAACAATATCATCATTGTTGTCGGTATGATTTTTATTTTTATTTTTAATATGACTTCTTATCTTCACTTAAAAGAAGATGTTAACCAAGTAGTTGTTTCAAATGATAGGTGACTTGAGAATATCTGGGAAGTTCATTGGTTCGATTCTCCTATAAGACGCCATGTTGAAAGAACTACCTTGGAGTCTTACTCTCGATTAAGAGTTGGATTTCTAGACAAGACGATCCGAACCAAGCCTTCGAATTGGGCGACTATCATGCGTTCTGGATATCTAAGAGAGCTTTAAAAAAGAAAATGTGATTAAAAAAATAAAATAAATTCTGACTATAAACTCTTGTCACCCAATTCGAAGAAAAAATAACTAACTATATTAGTACTCGTAAACAAGTTAAACCCTAACGTCTCTCACTTTTTTTAACCCTCTGTATCTATAGCTGCATCTCGAACTCGAAGGACTCCATTTCCGCGCGCAAAATGTCGACTATGATGGTAAGCTTGCTCTTACTCTCTTTCACTTTATGCGTCTAAGTAGGTGATATATTCCATTTGCATGTCGCTGTTTCTTATTATGTTCGTTGGGAAGACAGCTTCAGATTTCGAGACTGTCAGTGTAGCTCGAAGTTTGATTTTCATTTTGGCGGGAGATGTTCGTTCATGTCAGTTTTGATTGTGCAACTGCTTAGATATTTTTGTGGAAATGCACGCTGCTTTGATTTTTTATTTATTTTTGTTGAAAATTAGCTGGCTGTTCTTTAGTTTAATGCCGGATTGCATTACATTAGCGTTCATTATATATTGGCAATGAAGATGCAAAGCTTGACTTCCAATGCTCATGTAGTAGAAATAAACTGTATGCATAAATTAGTTAATTTCAATTTTCGATTAGTTACATTTTTTTCACATTACTTGTGCTACTGTGAGAAATCAGCAGTCTTGTTTGGTGGTTTAAATCTTGTCACTCAGGTTAAAGTGCAGCCTGACTTTAAGCGTAGAATAAATATTGCAATTTGTGAAGTCATTTGGGGAAATATTAACTGATGTTTACTTTGGAGGATGACTTTCATTTTATCATGGATTTGTTGAACTTCTAATGGAAAATTATTCTCCTCTGACGACAAAGCAGCATAATCGCCTTTTTGGGCGGAAAAGTATATTCTGATCTAGAGAGGACAGTTCCATGAGTGGCAATTTCATATTCTCATTTCGTTCCATTTTTCATTTTCTATGGTTTCCCATATTCTATTATTGAAGGGGGGAGAGGGGGAAGGGTTGACTATACATTCTTTCTTTCACTTGCTGTTGACGTGAAAAGATGACATCCATATACATTTTTTCTATCACTTTCACTGTTTGCGTAATCTTAAATAGTATAGTGCTTGTGTAATGTGTATGGCACCTGAAGTCACTTTCCTTTAATTTTTTATGTCCCAATTATTTTGTGATTACAGCAACCCCAGATCATATTGTTAAAAGAAGGGACTGATACATCTCAAGGGAAGCCACAGTTGATCAGCAATATAAATGCTTGTATGGCAGTTGCAGACGTTGTACGATCCACTCTTGGCCCGAGGGGCATGGATAAGTTGATCCATGACGAGAAGGGTTCAACCACTATTTCTAATGATGGTGCCACCATAATGAAGCTTCTTGACATAGTTCATCCAGCAGCTAAGATTCTCGGTGACATTGCCAAATCACAAGATTCTGAGGTGCTACTATCATATTTACTTCCTTGGTTCTCACGTGTTTGTGTTTCTTTCTACGTGACTTCCCTGCGATTCCATGTCTTTTCCTCTGTTGCTATATGAAGCCCTTGCCATACTGCTTTCCCTCCAAACATTGGTCATAAAGGCGGCTCTCAGCTAAAAGTTTGACATATTATGGGGGAACACCATACGTGCTGAGGTTCCGTCAATGACCTTTTCTTGAGCTAGGCAATGAGGTTCAACTGTAATATCTCATGTTGCGATACAACAAAATTAAAATTGAAGCTTGTAAGAAGTTTGACTCATAATTTCTCCTCTAACCATCTTTCACTTTTCATTTAAGAGAAAGTTCTGCATCCTAACCATTATCTTGAAGACTAATGATATCAAGTTAGTGTCTATGTCTTTAAACATGTGATCTATCAGACTGGAACTTTTCTTTTTTCCCGCCTGCTTGCCATCTATAATGACGTGGGGCAAAAGTTAGTGTGGCTATGTGTGTGCAGGTTTTGTTCTTGTATTCAGTCAGCCATTTAAACGATTTTTTGGGCTATGCTCATTTTTTTTTGGGTTAAGATACTTTAGTTTGTGTTCTATTTTGAATTTTTTTTTCACTTAATAATTTGATACTTAATGGAGTAGTTAACTGTAAAATCCCTTGTTGCATTTTCATATTGTGCAGGTTGGTGATGGAACGACAACAGTTGTTTTGCTGGCAGCAGAGTTTTTGAAGGAGGCAAAGCCGTTTATTGAAGACGGTGTGCATTCTCAGAATCTCATCCGAAGTTATCGTGCAGCTAGCACTTTGGTATTTATTCAAGCTTGAAAGATAATTTCCTAATCCTAATTACTTTCTGGGGTTGGACATTAGTAACAAAGTGTTATTCCTCTTTTGAATTTTTCTAACAGGCGATTGAGAAGATCAAAGAGATATCTACTAGCATTGAAGGAAAGAGCTTAGAAGAAAAGAAAAGCTTACTGGCTAAGTGTGCTGCCACAACACTTTCATCAAAGCTCATTGGTGGCGAGAAAGATTTCTTTGCGCCCATGGTTGTGGATGCTGTTCTTGCTATTGGAAACGAGGACAAGTTGAACATGATAGGAGTTAAGAAGGTATTCGCCTAAGTTTTCTCATAATCTCGTTCTTGTTCAAGTGTCCAATAGCTCATTGTAAGAAGCCATTCTTTTGATATTGAACCTTGTACTTTGAGAGGGAGCCTTGACGTACCGGTTGAAGTTGTCTCTGTGTGCTCATGTTAAATGTCATGGGATTGTGTAGTCTCTTATAAAATCGTAAGATAAGACCCCACGTGCAATAGGCCTGGAAGGCTTGACCCTTCCCAAGATCCGGATTGGCGGAATGGTTCCTAAATTCTATACGTCTGTTTATATTATGTCCATTCACTAATCTTTGGGATAAAGTGTTCATGTTCTGTGTTGGGGTGTGGTACATAGAATTTCTGCTACATGTGTATAAGAACTTTTTCTTAGACAAGTATTTTCATGGGCATTTCTATAGGGCTAATAATGTATGTGTTCTTATCAGTGGAAAGTCAGGTTTCCCTGCTCTTCATGGGTCCAGGAAGATGCAGTTGATTCCTGTGCACCAAAGATATTTTGCCCAGTGCATCGTTCTATACAATTTGGAACAGTATAATAAGAATTAGAACTATCTAAGTTAGGGTGGTTCTGGCTTCATCATTTGGATATCATTTCATATCTTCCTGTCCTATTGGTGGCAGTTAGATTACATTATTCTATTCATTTTGCTCAAGCAGCTACATTTTGTGACACCACCAAAAGGCAGTCGCGGCGCATGAAAGCATTTAAGTGGGTCTGTTGAAGGGCCTGGCCATTTCGAAATATTGTATGCAGCCTTTCCTTACATTGTTGCTAGAGGCTGTTTCCATGGCTCTAACCCGCGACGTTTAGTCAAATGACGACAGCTGTGATATAGTTACATGCATATTACTTATTGGCACTCAGTAAACTACTACACTTATTTATGGATAATAATGAACACCCATTTTTTTGAGCAGGTGGGTAGGATAACTTGGGAAAGCATATTACTCCAACTAGTTTGCCGGTCAAAAATATTTGTGTGTTTGGGTCATTGTAGTCTTTAAGGTTCTGTATTGTATGTTCCCTGAATTGACTGAGCAAATTTGTTTCATTCCTGTCATCTATTCTTTGCCTGATTCGAGAATGTTTCTGATATACCTGTTTCGGGCTTTTGCCTTCTTAGGGAAGTACATGCACAATGTGATTTTGTAAAATTTGCTTCTGTAGGTCCCTGGAGGTACCATGAGGGATTCATTCCTTGTTAATGGCGTTGCTTTTAAGAAAACATTTTCATATGCGGGTTTTGAACAGCAGCCCAAAAGCTTTATGAACCCCAAGATTCTTCTACTCAACATAGAGTTGGAGCTTAAATCAGAGAAAGAGAATGCAGAGATAAGGTTTGATAGTTTGAATAATCATACATCAGAGTGGTTCTATCCATGTATTTTACGCTTTCATATTGGTAGGTGCTTCTGCTTCCTTACAAATTTTGTCTCTAGGCTGTCAGATCCATCCCAGTATCAGTCCATTGTTGATGCGGAATGGAACATCATCTATGACAAGTTAGATAAATGTGCCAAGAGCGGGGCCAAAATCGTCTTGTCACGGCTTGCTATTGGTGATCTAGCAACACAGGTGGTGCCTTGATTCTTATGCTGGCACAAGTTATTTGTTCATTACATTTAAAATGCTTTATTTCCTACACCTACTATTATTGGGGAATGTACATGTACGATAAGTGTGGATGGTTTCTGTAACGAGTCTTGTGGCATATTGTTTCTCTCACCCATGTGCTTGCTAATCTTTGTCCCCAAATTTAATGTAATTGGAGCTTGTAGTCAGAATCATGGCGCTACCACCAAAGTTATATCATTGTAGACATTGTGATTTTGCTTTCATTCTGTATGTCACTGACAGTTATTAATACTCTATATTTTATTTTGTGAGTAGTATTTTGCAGACCGTGATATGTTTTGTGCTGGCCGTGTAACGGAAGATGATCTGCAACGAGTTGCAGCTGCAACTGGTGGAACTATACAGACCACTGTCAACAATGTTATTGATGAGGTTGTATTCTTACCCCTCTTTACTTGACAAGCATAATGAACGTGAATGGACTAGTTGCTGTAAGGTTTTCTAGTTTTATCTTGATGCACTTTTTCCTTATTTGCTGTTTTTCATATTATCGATAGGTTCTCGGTACTTGTGAGCTTTTTGAGGAGAAACAAGTTGGAAATGAGCGATTCAATATATTCAGTGGATGCCCACTGGGTCGTACAGCTACTATAGTTCTTCGAGGTGGAGCAGATCAGGTGTGTGCTGTTAATTGTATTAGAACTGTTTTTCCTTACTTCTTTAATTATAATTTTTCTTTCATCTGTTCTCAGTTCATTGAAGAAGCTGAACGAAGTCTTCACGATGCAATTATGATTGTAAGAAGGGCTGTAAAAAACTCAACTATTGTCCCTGGTGGTGGAGCTATAGATGTAATATTCTGGTACAGCCTTTTAATATGAGAGATATTTCTGTGTTGGTGTCTAATGGCGGTGAAATTTTGTTGCAGATGGAGATCAGCAGATATTTGAGGCAGCATGCTCGAACAATAGTTGGGAAGTCTCAACTCTTTATAAACTCTTATGCTAAAGCCCTAGAGGTATGCTTTCCATGGGGTTATCTTAGTTTACATTTTAAATTTTCATTTTTCCGATATCCATTTTTCATTAGAACCTTGGCACAAAGCGAGAATTATGCGGGTATTTTAATTTGTGGCCTATTGTAAGTATTTGATTTGCTGTCATTGGCTTTTACTACTTCAAGGGCTAGTTTTCTTGCAAACTGATCGGTAGCTGCTAATAATCTCATTGGAATATGAACGACTGGATAATTCATCATGGTGTTATCATTATTATATTTATTATTTGTTTCCTTGCCGATCATATATCCTTGGCAAATATGCTGCCTTAGTAAAGCTTAAGGCTCAAGATATGTGATGAAACTCCTAAGAAAAAGACCTCTAAAGGGTTAGAGTGAAGTGCATTTATACTCTGCTGACAACTGGCTGAAGCTCGTCTGGATTGTTGTCTATCAGTCTTTCGGGCCAAGTATTTCTTCTCCTCAATACATGCCTTCCCATGATGCCCCATTCACAAAATTAAAAAGGCCATTGAAGCTTCTGGTGCTATGCACAAGTTGCTCCCTTTGTAAACTTGAGAAGTTATGACCTGATGTCCCGGTATAGTTGTTGCTGTTATTCTTATCAGAGTTAAAAGCCTTTTCTTCCTCATGGACTTCTCTGCACTTTATTACAATATTGTTTGTGGATTGTGGAACATTCGAAAATAATGAGGTTCAATCAGCAGCATTTGACAAATACTTTGCCTCTTTTTTTGCAGGTAATCCCACGACAACTGTGTGACAATGCTGGATTTGATGCAACCGATGTTTTGAACAAATTGAGACAGAAGCATGCACTGCCATCAGGTTTGCCTCTCTAGGTTCAAGATGTCTCCGTGCTTGATTGACAGTTATAACTATGCTGTTTATCCTTCAGAAGTTCTCCTTCCATCCATGAAGAGTATTTACATTTTCATAGTTAGATAACGCATTTTGTATCAGCATTATCAATTGATGGTCATGTATGCTACTTTTTGAGGAAAAAGACGAGCCTTCTTATATTCTTGCTGCATAATTGTGGCAGGGGAGGGAGCTCCTTTTGGAGTGGACATCAATACTGGCGGAATAACCGACTCATTTGCCAATTTTGTGTGGGAGCCAGCAGTAGTGAAGGTACTCCGTCCTTTTTTTCATCAGTGTTTAAAATGTGTTTTTATTATCTTGAGAGATTAAGGTTCTGCATTTCGGTTTTCCAGATAAATGCTATAAATGCAGCCACAGAAGCAGCTTGCTTGATTTTAAGCGTAGATGAAACAGTGAAAAATCCCAAGGTAATGCTTACAAAATACAAGTAGGGTAGATGTATTTAACCCTAATTTTGTTAAGTTTATCT
Source organism: Gentiana straminea (assembly GCA_036785695.1). Lineage (NCBI taxonomy): Eukaryota > Viridiplantae > Streptophyta > Magnoliopsida > Gentianales > Gentianaceae > Gentiana > Gentiana straminea. Next base: position 13,812,095 of record JAVUPR010000266.1, on the reverse strand, counting down.
AGTAATTTTTTATTTATATGTGGCTGTACTACAGTCAGAAAGTGCTCAAGGGGAAGCAGCAGCAAGTGCCATGGGTGGTAGAGGTCGTGGTGGCCGTGGAAGGGGAATGAGAAGGCGTTAGTTAGAAGGCATGATTCTGCTGCTCGTTCGAATTTCTAGTTTTGATCTTGTCTGTTTTGTATTACTTTTTTTCTTCTTCTTCTTCTTCAGCAGCAGTTCTTGTATTAGGAAATTGTGATTGTTTTGCATGTTTTTTGTATGGTCCCAAAAAGAAAAAAAGAAAAACAGAAAAAAACAGTTATTGAAGCTGTAAAATAGATGATTTAAATTCTGGTTAGAGGACGCACACTATATTGCTTTTGGCATTATTTTTTTATTAAATTGCTTTTAGCATATGATTGTGAAATTGTGCTTGTGATATTAATTACGCTTGTGTATCAATCAAATGTTGGGATGCTTTAAAAGCAACGGTAGATTTAGTGTGGTGACACCTCTATAAAAGCACACACAAAATTCTGAAAGAGTATTGATAGTTGCACACTAAAATTGATTATTGATTATTATTAGTCTTATAATAATCAATAATTTGAAAATATGTAATGATATTTTATCGTGTGCCGTGTTTTTTTACCATTAAGTTGGACAAATTTTATAATACAACCGTTGTAGCAAGGTTGTATCAAGTGACATACATTACAACCATTCATTTCTAACCTCTCACACACGATAAAAGTGTATTATGTGAAAGAGAGTAAAAATGAGAGGCTCTAATGTATGCCATTTGGTACAACCTTCTTACAACCGTTGCATCATAAAAGTCTCTCATTAAGTTGTGTCTACGAGGGGCTGAGCTTCAGAATAGAGAGAGAAAGACGGAAACGAAGAATAAAAATCTGTTCGAGGGTCCCACTCAAGACATGTCATCCAAACTGCTTTCGCCTTAATTTTATGATATTTTTTATTATTATTTATTTTTCGAGGAAACTCCATTTATTTCCTGGCAAATTGTTTTTGGTGCATTATTGTACTGCATGTACTGCATGATGGATTTCGGAGTAGTACAAACCCTCCCATCCCATTATTTTCTGTTATATTTGTGTTTTTATTAGGAGGATGTATTTGCAATTCCGACACAACAACTGAGTGCTTATAATGCATATAAAAGAAAATTAATAATAAAACATGGACCGTTGTATACAAGTAATAAATGGAATACAAATCTTGAATCATCACTTGCTTTTGACAACCAATTTTTTGGCCCATATATGTACATGTATATTTACATGGTAATTAAAACAGGTAATTATAAAAATAAATAAACTCCCACTAATCGTAATCGTAAATCGTAAATCGTAAATCGTAAATCGTAATCGTATGTTTAGAGATGTTATTACAGAGAAAAACATCCGTTAGAAGGATTTAAAAGTTTGATGACAACATGATTAGGAGCATGACCATGATTTTGAGAAGAAGAATCAATTATAGATTGCCATTTCCGATGAGTCTCTAACCTGGGCAAATTCTCAGGTACAATTGTCTCTAGTGAATTGATATGCCACGGTAGGCATGCCCTCTTTTCACTCCATCTTTCACCTAATTTTGCATTCGAGGAGGAGTTTACGACGACGTATTCGTGTTGTTGCTGCTGTTGATGCTCATCCTCCTGTGTTTCCCATATAAGAGGAGCCATTGATTGATCAGCAGCAACTGCTAAATTAGCCGTTTGGAATCCGATGATTATTGTGCAAGCAATCCCTAATGCACGTCGCTGCGTTTTCCATGATCTTTCCACTTGTGGCCTGAATTAATATAATCAATCATCAATTGCCCTTGTTCTACAGTATCTACTGCATCAACTCCACTTAGAACGATCGTATGATCACTTGTTTATGTAAAATTAAAAAAATAGGCAAAGAGTTCAAATATAAAAAAGAAAAAGAAAAAAAGACTTACAATCCCAGTACTTGATGATCTGAGGGCTTTGTAGTAGTAGTAGGAAGAGGGTGGAACTGATTTATGCAGCAACTAATAGTAAAAGCCATTTCTTTCTTTTTCTTTTTCTTTTTCTTCTCCACTGTTGAATTAATCAATGATCTTTTTAACGAAAGAGAGAAGTTAAAAGGCTGGAACTCTTTATTTATAACTTGTAGTTTTAAAAAATGGGAAATTAGGTATAAGGACACAATCTGAAATATTATTAAGCAACAGGACAACTATATATTTTTATAGGGAGAAGGACAACTGCATAATTTTTATAAATGCGACAAACATGCGGTGAATCCCGAAAATCAGGTGAATCTCCCTAGTGAATCCCGAAATCATGAATTTCGATAGTGAATTTTGATAAATGAATCTATTTCGAACACAAGTGAATTTCGATAGTGGATAAATAGTTTTGTCGCTTTATGCAAAAGTTTCAAAAGATCGTCCTTCTTCCTGCTTTCAATTGATGAAATATTTTTGTCCTGTACAATATATAATAATAATTGTGGGTCAATTTTGGGGTGATTGATTCTTATTTGTAAACTTCATTTGAATAGTTAGTTTTTATGTAGACCGATCTGCATATATGGACCACGAACTAAAAATACAGAAACAAAAACAATCGTCCAGATTGAGCTACGTCATCAACTAGCACACAATAATTTCCTCAATCGCTTCATACAAACACATCGATTAACATGTTGTTTATTATGGGAGAAACGCTCGTAAGGACATTGTTACAGTTTCAACATCCATTAAGGTACATGACCATCAATTGATAATGCTACTTTTTGGGGGCTAATTACGGTGATGCGTGAAAGGTAAAGGCATGTTTTCCCGTTTCTATGAGAAGGGTAAAATTGTCCAATCATTTTAATTTTTGTCCTTAATGCCTTATGTAATTATGTTTGTCCTTAATAGATGTTGAAACTGTAACAGTGTCCTTATGAGCGTTTCTCCCTATTTTATATTGTGTGAAGGGGAAATTTTATTATGGTCCAGGACCAATGATGACTTGGTGATCCAGGACCAATAGAAAAATGACAAATAACACAAGGGCCCACCGTGTAAAATATAAATCCCATGTATTGACGTTTTTACCCTTCTTATAAGACATTTGTGTGAAGTCAGCATCTAAAACTTTTCCTAAATGTACGGTGGCTATAGTTTGGCAAATAATATGGACAACTCCTCCAACACTTATGGTTTGACACGTCTCTCTGCTTATATTAGATACTTAAACTTTTCTTTTACGTCTTTCTGACTTATTATTATTATTTTCAACGTACACGTGGTGGTTTACGTACCGTAATAACTTCATCATGGGCACCGTAATAACTTCACGTCACGTGCACTAAATCGTTAGATGTATGACAAGTGTTCAACGAAATAGTATTTGTTTTCTTGTATCCAAAAAATTATTTCATTTCAACTTTCATAAAGCTGACAAAAATACTACAGTTTACATGGGGAGATTGATTCTTTCTTGTGCTAAAGTCTAAAGAAAGAAAAGACCTAATTATTACATTGTTTTAAAGAAGCTTTTCTTCTTCTCCTCTACTAATCACCTTTTTTGGAAGTTAAATTTCTTGATTGAGAAAGCAAAAATAAAACCAAATAAGGCAGCAATCCCAACTACAATAAGTGCTACGTATCCCAGAAATTCGTGTTTAAAACCGAAGTAGCCTCTTATGAATGATTCAACGGTTCCCAGATCTTCAAGTTCGTCTTTTAGGTCTCCGAATTGTGACGTCACTAAACCATTTAGGGTCCATGCCACTGGACATATGTAATAGAACCATCTCCACCATATTGGAATCCTCTGCATTAATAATTTCATAACAATGCACATCTAAGAGCATTTAAAACTTAATCTCCATTTTCCAGATTCAAACACACTAATCTAGAGAGTAGAATGCATCATTAGAATCTCCATCCAGTATCGAATGCAAGTGATTTTAGTAGGAGCTGTAATCGTAAAGGAGGCAAAGCTTACCGTTTTAGGAATGATGAATCCAGAGAAGAGATTCCATAATGCATAGAAAGCTGATGAAACTACAGAAGAGATGCTGTAATTGGGTGACACTGCCACTGATGCCATCCCGTAATACGTGTAGTATAGCAATGTAAAATACATGAAGAACAGGTACCAAAAGAACTTTGCAACTTCCCATTTAAATCCAATCATTGCGTATACTATGATTCCATAAATGCCCGATTGAACAAAAACATATGGCAGCTCGATTACCATCTGCACCCACAAATTCCAAGCTCAATCACTTCATGCACACACATATATAAATAATATCTTATGAACAGAGGATAATTACCTGTGCGAAGGCGTATGGTAGGGCGGAGTACATCCCAGCAGCTCTTTCCCTATAGAAAACTGTCCTCTCGACTGCTACAATCGGTTGAACTGATGTAGAATTTTGTATACCCATAAAAAGAACAGCTGCATACATGGAACCCATTGCATTGAATAGGTCTTGCTTTCGAGCCCTGAAAACCGTACCCCATAAATGAGATTGAATTAGGTTTGAGTCTGTAAAATAGAGAATCTCTTGAGAAAAACTGACGCGAATGCTCTAAGATACAGTGTTCATTCGGTTGAAATCAATCAAGTTTACCTTTTACTCCCGAGATCCCAGAAGATGGTTCCAAACATTACCGCCACAAACGTAGTATATAACTGCCTCACCGCGGTATATCTAGGATTGCGCCAATAAGACCAATGTTGTTTCCATAGGCAAGCTTGAAATTGGGTGAAAAAAGGCTGTGAATACCGCGTGGGGAAGTGCAGTTCCTTGGATCCTGGGGTAGGTTTGCTAAGCTCCTTTATCAATGCTTTGTTTTGCCTGAATAAATCATATAGTCTCAATCAACATGACATAAAAAATGTAAAATGTTGCATTTAGTAGATACCGTAGAAAATTATCTGCAGCGAAATCTCTACTAACCTGTACAAATCCGACCCCTTGTAATATTGTGCAAAATCTATACCAAGTGCAGCCTCGTGTGCAACAGATGTCATTTCCAACATCCAAGTCGCGGGATTATACCCGTCTGGAATTTTACTTACTCCATGGATCCCCTAGACGGATATACGTCACGCAAATCAGCACTTGGAGAAGAAAAAAAATGCATCTAAGGCAGTTAAATATATCCTTACTTCAAAATATTTGATGAGCTCAGAAGACTGGCGTCCTAACGGGCCAACGTAGATTTCTTCACCGCCGCGTTTAAGAAGTACTAACTGCATAACGTTGAGGTAATATTAGCTGAATCACAAATTTAAAAGCTTAAAACATAAAGCTAGTATCTTGAAAGGAAATACTGATCAAATTATTTTACCTCATCAAAAGCTTCAAAGATGTCAATGCTTGGCTGATGGATTGTGCACACAACAGTTCGACCTGTGTTAACCGTGTTTCTCACAGCCCTCATCACAATTGCAGCTGCCCTAGCATCAAGCCCTGATGTTGGCTCATCCATGAATATTATTGATGGATTCGCGACAAGCTCAACTGCAATTGTCAACCTTTTTCGTTGCTCAGTAGATAGGCCACTTACACCTGGCAATCCAACTATTGCTTCTTTTAAGGGAGTTAGCTCCACAAGTTCCATGACTTCATCAACAAACAACTGCATATTTTTCAAGTGTGTTCTGTTAGAATGATATTTTATCGTAATAAATATCAATAGAAGAGACCTCGATGCTTTAAGTTATTAGTCTTATCTGCAGAAAATCATTGCATATTCAACTCTGATCAGCTTACTTATTTTCTAAACAAGATAATCAACAAGAATTTCATTTTTATAAAATGAAAACAAAAAACAAGCTGAAAAACTCGGTTCTCATGTACTACAACATATTTCTAATCTATTGCTCTTAAATCAAGGGGAATCAACGAATTCACAATAAGGAAATGGTAGCAAAAAAAAAAAAAAAGGCTCAAACACTCTGTAATATTTAACTGTTAGGAATGTCTTATCATTTTTTTTGGTCTAATTCAAAAAGTGTGAAATGTATAAAAAAAATTGAGGGGGGGGGGGGGGGGGGGGGGGGTCATCTTAATCTTGATTGTTCTTGCTAGATAGTGTGCACACACAGAAACAGGAACCACAAAGAATTTGCACTGATATTCCTATAAATTGAACACGTTTTTCCCTGAATAATATACTAAACATACCAATATTTCAAAATAAAAAAAAAGGCACTGCCACGTTGCTGAAAAATAATTCTGCCTCTTATACCGATGGTGTAAATTCAACGATATCATCAATTGAACAAGCCCACAATCGCATAAAAAATACAGAAGGCCAACTTAGTAACTTAATTTAGTAGTCTATGTAAAGCTTGTAACATGTTCTGATGTTTTGTCAATAAAAGATCCGTTTTTCCAAAACAAAAAAAAAAAAAAAAGGCCAACTTTTATAGTAAGGATAATACATAAAGCTAACAAAATCATAGCTTCTTGCTATAGCCTCACCTACAGACTAAAAGAAAAACTTTGAAAAAAACGAGTTTTTCATATCGCTTGTTCAGTCTTTTGTCCAGAAAAAGATTTTTTAATCTTTCTTTTTTTGCTCAAACAATACACAACATCCAAGTTATACAATTTTATGTGTCAGTTTATTATATATAATTCTAGCACATTTCATCATAAAACGGTTCGTACAATCGTGAGACACAATGACAGGAGGTCGGTTACCTTCCGGGCGTCATTATCGACTTCTTGAGGCAATCTAAGCCATGCAGAATACTGCAATGACTCAAGAACTGTAAGATGAGGAGAGTGTATATCGAATTGTTCACAGTATCCTGCTATACGTGCAAAATATTTTTGCTTTTTCGGGTACCCTGCAATAGTAATTGTTCCTTCAATGTATCCGCCTGTTTTTCTACCGGCTAAGACGTCCATCAGAGTCGTCTTTCCAGCCCCGCTAACGCCCATCAATGCTGTTAAAACTCCTGGCCTGAAAGCACCGCTGACACCTTTTAACAGTTTGAGCTTATCCTGTTTAATCCCCTGGGCTTTCATTTCCTACAAAGCATAAAACATTTGTGAAATAAATGGGGAAAATATATTATTAATCCTAATTACACAATACTCGGAAACTTAGAAATATACCGGTGGCATGTCTACTGCATATTCCAAGTCCTCAAAAGTCATAGAAAGAGGTTCAAAAGGTAAAACCAGTCCCTTTTTCCTGTTTGTTTCTGATCATAGTCAGCATCAATGTTAGTTTTGTGCATGCATTTCCCATTTTTGCTTTCAAAAAATACTACAATAGAGTATGCAGAAACAAGAACCTACCAGAAGTTTTCAATGACATGTCAGCTAAGCTCTCCTGATTTAGAAACTTCACCATCAGCTGTGTTTTCGTCAGACATAACCATCTGATGTTTCTTGAATGCTGCATTAAATGGATTTCAGTCGTGACAGAAAAATTACAAGAAAGCGCAAAGAATGCAAAATGAGTATCTGAATAGTACTAACGCTTGAGGTAAGTGAGAGCCAAGGTGAAAAGAAAATTGAATAGAAACATGTATCCAATCATAGTCCCTACTGCTATCCAGTACCAACGTGCCTCTAGATGAATAGCACGAGATTTTAGCACCATTACTCCTAGTGTTTCATTAGAGCCAGCAGGAACCTGCACACACACATTATTTTCTATACATTCAGTACAACTACAGAAAAATATTTAAGTAAACTTCTGTAATTTTTCTTTTTTTTAGGATTATTACATGACTCCAGCTCTTCCCAAGGAACTCATTGACAGCTATACCATTTTGTCCGTACATCAAGGGCGATATCCAGTAACCCCATATCCACCAAGGTTTAATATTATCTGGTACAGACATAGCAAAAGTAGGATCACATTTGTGAAGCATGCATGCATACAGGGTAAATAGAAAGGAAAAAAATTGTCAAATGTATTATTACCATGTGACAAAATGTAGCCTCCAAGTACTAATATTGCAAGTATAGCAAATGAACCAAATGTACTTGCAACAACTATATCTCTTCCTAATCCTGCCATAAATCGAAATAGTCCTAAAGCCATCTGGTGCATGAGTATAAAAAGAAGCATCTGCTTGAAAAACCTGCAGAATAAATGCTCAAATGTGTCACTAATGCTGCATTGTTGTGCACATACAGTACAGTCCCATTAATCTACCAACAGCGTTACACGACAAAGACGATGATCATCAAGATGAAGAACAACGTAGAAGAAAATATTTTAAAAGAAGATGGCTTTTGTTATTGTTGTATAGTGATCCACGTATAATAAGTCAGGATTGAATCATTTACCTTTCAACGTCAGGATCAAATCCAACGACATAATAAGTCGCACACACCCAAACGATAATCTGAATAAGTGTAAGAGGAATCTTGAGGATCCATGAGGGTATTGAATAAGCCCAGGCAGGAAAAAACAGAAGGTCACGTTGCTTGTAGAAGACCGGTAGTTTTGCAACAGTAAGGGATAGCTCTGTCAATCCGTTGAACATAATGGCAACTGTACTGAAATATAGAGCACCCATATAAATTCCACCATCTATTACATTGTCTTTGTGCATCTTAATTCGAAGAAACAACGTCATCATTATCACTGCCAACAAATATAGCTGAAACACAAAAGATTAATATCATTTGTTAGATCCTATTTTGCATTACTCAAAAACACAACGTATCTATATTCAAATAACCTGTGCCATCTTGAAGAAGTGGACAAAAGCATTCCTTTTCATGAGCAAATATTCTCTTGCAGTACAAGCTTTCAAAACCTCCCATTTGCTAACTCCATATTTTTTAGTTTTTAAAGCAGCAGGGTGTCCTTTGTCTTTGTCAAAAGGAACGGCAAGATCATCGTGCAGTTTGCTTCCTACGTGGAACGACTTAAATGCGTCCGAAAATTCCTTAACAGAAATGAAGCTATAAGGCTGATCCCTGTTGGCCCAGTACTGTTCTTGATCCTTCTTGGATGTTACCTGAAATGAAAAGGAAAAAAAATGGATTACACCATTTTCATGTAAAATGTATATTACGAAACACATAAATGGAAGAACTTTATAGTAGCTAGATTTACTTCTTGCAGGAAGTCAGCCACTCCTTTCCTTTCTGGGCATTTAAATCCCATAAATTCGAAGAATTCAAGTACGTGTTCACGGGGTCCTTCATACACCACTTGTCCATCAGATAAAAGGATTATGTCATCAAATAAGTTGTAAGTTTCTGGTGGAGGTTGAAGAAGTGAGATCACAGCAGTTGCGTCCAGTATATGGATGGATTGTTTCAGAGCATTCACAATTTGAAAAGTTGTTGAACTGTCTAAGCCAGTAGAAATTTCATCCATGAAGAGTGCTCTGTTTGGTCCAACAAGCATCTCACCTGCATTATGGCATCACCAAGAAGATGCCCCGAGCAATTCGACTCGTAAAACAATCATTTTATTGTACTTTTTCATGTTTTGAGGTATTGATTGGTGTATAATTGCAGTAATTACCTGTTGTAACACGCTTTTTCTGCCCTCCAGAAATACCGCGAATCATGTTATCTCCAACCAAGGTATCTGCACAAACATCAAGCCCCAAAATCTGCATATAAATAAAAATAATGATCAATGATGGAAATTCATGATGTGACAAAATGAATTTAAATCTCCAGATGATTCAGGCTATAACCTTGATAACATATTCTGTAGAAACATCCATTTCCTGCCCTTTAAGTGCCAAAGACTGCAATATAGAATAGTGTAACACAATCAAAAGTTACAAATATAAAGCCCCATTTATCAGGAATGTAACAAATTCATTATTAAGTACACTCACCTTCATGAAAATATCAATATCAGGATCTGGCTTAATCTTTGCTTCTTTCTCTCTTCTCAATAATTCCGTCAATAATTCTTCACAAACACAAGAAAAGATGTTACAAAACAGCTTTTTATCAAAATTATAGATAGATTAATGCTTATTATGATTCGAATTTTCAAATAACACACAAACCATAGCGTGTTCCAACTCCTTGGCATCTTGCTGAAAAAGCTATCGTTTCCCTCACAGTCAATTCCCCTAAATGGAGATCATGTTGGCTTATATACGCAGATGATCTTTGAGGTACAAATTCGTGCATTTCATGGCCGTTATAATTCACAGACCCGGAAATCTACAATCCCAATAAATTTAGCACTTCAGACATATGATAGAACATATAAGTTCACCACTAAACTAGTAAAAAAATAATGCTTCCATACCTTCAACTCGGAGTCGAGTTTCCCTGCCAATGCTAACAACAATGTGGTTTTCCCAGAACTAGGAGGGCCTAAAAGCAGTGTCAATCTAAACAAAAAGATCATTAAACAGCAAGTACAAGTAAAGTTTTCAAGCCATAAATTGAATCAAATTCTACCATATATTACCTTCGAGGTTTGATGATTCCACTAACATTGTGCAGAATTTGAATGGTTTTCTTTCGACTTGGGAGAATATGCAGAAAATTCAACAAGCCCTTCAAATTTTCCAAAAAGATAATAAGGAAAAAAGAAACTAGAAAACTTAAAAGAGAGCTTTGTATTTTAAGACAATTTCATTACCTCTATTATGTTAACACAGAAGTTGAAAACAGTAGGCAAAGCTCTACTGCCAACATAAGCTTCTGCTTCAATATTCAAGTTCTCAAACCTGACCTCAATTGTTGGAAGAGAAATCCCAACTCTACACAAAACGAAAACCCTTGTGAAATCACAAAATTCAGTTAAATTTCAAGCTAAAAATTTGATTTCTCGCCCACACAAATTACATGCACACAAAAATCAGCTCAATTCGGGGGACCCGTCCCCAGAAGGGGATTAAAAAATTTCTGAAGAAAAAATAAAGAAAAGAATAGGTTTGGCCGAAAGATTACTTGTCAATTCTATCTCTGAGTTTTAATAGAAACCTCTCATTATCCACCTCAGCAGTCTTAACCAGCTTCTCTACTATAAATTTTTTCTCTTTTGGACCAAGTTTTTTCACATTAACCTCTGTGTGTTTTCCCTCCTCTTCTTCTAATATACCAAAGTTAATCCTCTTAAAAGTTGGAAGCTTTTCCAATGCAGCCCATCTTAACGCTTCATCTTCATCTTCTTCTCTTGAAGACCTTGAAAAAATTTCCATTCCTTGATTTCTCCATACATTCGAGCTGCTATGTCTCAAGCTGGCAATCCTGTGTAGATCATTCACTTCCTCCATTGCAATCTAAACCTGCACAAAAAAGAATGGATTTTTTTTTTCCTCTTATACAATATATGGGCACATTGTAAACATAAGCTTGGTGTTGAAGACCACGGCTTTTAACTTCACAGAGATAGAGAAACAGGAATTTGATTCACTTAAAAAATGAAAATGAATGAAGTGGTGGCCCCTAACAGCATTTACATGTAAGAGATCAAAATTCAAAGGTGAAAAGATATTTTCATGGTGCTTTTTTCATGTGATGTCACATCATCAACCCAGATAATAATAATAATTAATGTGAGTATCTGTCAGCAGTATTTGGCTGCTTGGTGTATTGATACCTGGAACTTTTTAATAATACATCCGCACCTTCCGAATACTCTTACTTACACCGAAAAACACAGGTGTTTATTGTAAAAAGAATTTACCTTGTAAAAAATATGGGTGTTTTACACTGCAAGTAAAGGTATTCATACGGTTCGCATGTAGCACCCAAAAATTTGGCATACTCTTATATGGCACACAGGTTTTTACCTTATATGGCATACATGTAAGGTAAAGTGTATATAAATTTGGGTATTTTTAATGACACCTCACCAAACCTAATTTCGGGGAAGATACAAAATGGTTGAGAAGGACAAAATGTAGTAACACATGTACAAAAATGTAGTAACACATATAGTAATTGTTTTTCTTAACCATTTAAGATTAAAATTGTCATTCACAACCTTTAACCTTAATAAGGTTCAACCTGTGGAAAATCGAGTCTCACACCCAATTAGATGTTGAGTGGTGTCACTAAATGCGCTCCAAAAAAAATCCTTTCTAATAAGCAAAAGATTTGGGAGTGATGTTAAAAATACATACATGTGGAGGTGTAATTCTAAACACACAAGCAAAAGATGTGGGACTAGTGATGTTAAATACTTTTTTTAAGCTAGCTACTTTTTATGGAAAAAGGGTACATGAACGAGTGTTAAATGTTCGCTCAAAAAAAAAAAAAAAAGAATGAGTGTTAAATGGTGAAAAAAGAAACTATGGAAATTAATGCTCACAAGAAATCTGTTTGAGAAGAAATGTTTTTCCTTATCCCTTCATAATAACAAGGAGCACTATTTGTATGGCCTTACAAAAAGATTCTACTCCTAAAATCAAAACAAATCAGCCTATTTAAGGCAATTTACTAAACCAGAACAAATCAAGCCAAATTGAACAGTTAGTGTTTACAATTCAGGTGCTGACAATGTTAAACAGGAAAAGTATACTAAAACAATAGTGATCACTATAGAATTTAGTTTTAAAACAACAATGATACATATACATTATTTGATTTACAAAAGATGATCTATACCACGACCAAGACGGAGATATTTCATTAGTTGATTAATTGCCGATTTCTGTGTTCCATATGTAAACAAATTCTGTAAATCTACGCTTTTCGACAATAGTTCACAGAATCCATATAAATAAACCAACATTTTCAAAGTGAAATAAATAAACTCTTACGTGCATGGCTTGACTATCAATCAAATGAATGTAAACAGATGAGAGTGGGATCCATGTCTTTCTCCGTGATATGATGGAAGAGTTCACCACGGCTTTCACAATACTAATAACATGATCATAGAGATTTCCAAAGAAATTGTTTCTCCTCTTTTATTTAATTTATTATTATTAAATGGAGAAGTTCCAAACAAAAAAATAAAGTGCAGACATATCTTTTCAAAGTAAAAAAAAAAAAAAAGAAGCAAAAGAATATGAAGTGCTGAAGTTCTAAGAAAGAAAGAAAGAAACGTGGTGAAATCTTCGCGTTTCAAACCAAACTAAAAGAGATAATATCAAGAAAACAATATAATCTCAGTTCAAGAGATACTTGTAATCAATCAACAAATGGCAATATTCAAATTCAATTTATAAAGATACTAAAAGTTAGGTAAAAGAGACATTCCTACAAACAGTTATTGTGCAGTAAATGTGGACTTCATAACAAAGAAACGATGGATGCTATTTTGTTGTTATCAATCTCCGGCGGAAAGTTGAAGACATTTTATTTTATTTCAATTAAACTGTATATTCTATTGACTCTTAATCTACGTTGAAACGTTTCTCCACATTCTTATATTATAATTGATTGTACATGCATCATGTTAATCAATTATTAATTATCCTACAAGTGTGCTTCAAAAACCCAACCAAAAAAAAAAAAAAAAAAAAAAAAAGTACCTTTTCTACAATTCCGGCTTTCCGATTGCTTTTTGCCCCACCAGGCACCAGCACCGGCACCAGCAGTAGCAGCTCTCTTCTTCCTTCTCGTCTGCTAGCTATATTTTCTTCCTCTCAGAAAATTTCTCTTTAAATATGCTATCGTGTAGAAAGGAGTGTTTTGAGAGAATATGCTCAAGTGATATTGTGATATATATCCCCTCCGATGCATTTCACAGTCTAATGCATTTTGGAAGAGATCTTTTTTCCTGAGATATATATCTCTAATTTAAGCTGGTTTAAAGATTAATGCTAAGTTCATGCACCCATATTTTTATAGTGACGTACATACCGGAAAAAAATATTGTATTAAAACGATGTAATTTTATTATTAAAAAATATTTTAAAAAAAAACACTACTAATTAATACCTTCACTATGTCTTTCAATCTGTTTCCATACTCTCCGTTTGAATTTTTTATTTTTATTTTTATCCGCCACTGCGTTTCAATATCTCTTATAGAACAAAAGCAATGAATTGAATGACTTTTCTAGCTATTTTTTCTCTGGAAAAAGAAAAAAAAAAAAAAAAGATATCAATGAGGTTTATTCTTTTTTACTGTAACAGGGTATTGAGGAATACATCACTTAAGTTGAAGATGATCAAGTTCATTCTTATTGGCATTTCATCAAACACTTTTCCAAAAGTTAGTTGACAGTTTGTTAGACGGTTATTAGCGGTTACCAAGCTACCTACACTCTTATATAAGTAGCATGGAGTCATAGAAAGTAATTTATCAAGTTGTAAACTGATACTGCTCATAATACGATTGTTTTTCATTCTCCAAATCTAGTGTCACTGTCACTGTTCTTCAACATTTTCTAATTTTCAGCGTTTTCTTTCTGTTGAATTCATCATGTCTTCTAGTTTGATGAATTCCACATGTTATCAAAGCATTTTATGAACGCTTCCTAAAGTCTTTTCTTAGATATTTCTGATTCTTGTCAAAGTTCTTGGCAGTTTCTTGGAGGAATCTTTGCTTGTTCGTAATCCTGCGTTTCTGTTGGTGCATGATGTCATTGTGTCATTGTTCTTATGTCATTGTTCTTATGTCATTGTGTCATGATGTCATTGTGTCATTGTGTTGGTGTCATTGTGTCATGATGTCATTGTGTCATTGTTCGTAATCTTTGCTTGTTCGTAACTTGTTTGTTCTTATGTCCCTAGATGTCATTGTGATGTCATTAAGACCTTTTCACTAAACTCATATGTTGAGACATAAAAACTGGTTGTAAAATTTCTAAGACCTTCATAGATATGTTGAGACGAAAAAGGTTGAATTCTGAATATTCTCAAGTGTTAACACAAGCACAACTTATGGTCCTTGTTCCTGATCTTGATATTGTTTTTGCTATGGCCTTGAAACTGGAAGATCAAAAGGAATCTGATGCAAGATTTCCAAAAGCTACAGTTCTTTATAATAGGGCAATCCTAATCCATCCAATGTTAGTTCAGTAAATTCATAGAGTACTAGCTATCAACAAAATGTAACTAAAACAGCTAATGGAACATCTAATTTCAAGAAGAATTTTGGAAACAATGCACCAAGCAGGAAAGTCCACTGCACCTTTTGTGGATTCACAGGCCATACAATGGACAAATGTTACAAGAAACATGGTTTTCCACCTGGTGGAAGCCTAAAAGTAGGGCCAATATGGTTGAATATGTTTCAGAGGATCAAGATGCAAATTCTAGGGAGTTATGTGCCTCATAATTCAGAAACAGATGGGTATGCATTGAATAAAGCTCAGTTTCAACAATTGATGAAGTTACTAGATGGACAGCCGGCAATTTCTTGTGATCATATGGCAAATCAAGCCACTGCTCTAGCAACAAACTTTACTACTGCTGCTGTGATATCTCAGGTTTTTCTAAACCTAATAGTTCATCTAATTGGATTATAGATTCTAGTGCTACTGATCATATAGTCAATAATATCCATGATCTTCAATCTAGAATTTTGTTTCTGACATGTTTGTAGGTTTACCTAATGGTGTCAATGTGCAGGTTACACATGTAGGTACTGTTTGCATTAATGATAAGTGATGGCCAAATTATAGTAAACCAACTTTAACCGGCAGAGTACCGGGTCGGTTGTACTACAACGGCGGGCAATGTCGTATCCCACGAGGAATTAGTCAAGTATCACAATCACACTCGTGTTTAGTTCAGGCTCACAATTGAGGTGAGAATAATAATTATAACTAGAAAAAAGAAAAATAATAACTTTGGAATATATGAATGAAAGAACAGCCAAATTATGATCAAGAACACTACTCGCAATACGTTTACCGAATCACTAGGGACGAGACTAACCTACCAACCAACCAATAGTTTCTAATTAATGTGTTGTGGGTGCAATCTCCTAAACTGGTCGTTAGGCGCTAATACCACAACCTAGTTAATTACCCTATATTCGGTTCAACATTCCCCTCTATAGGATTTAATTAACCTAATATGATTAAGAACTATGAGTCTATGAGATGATCCGCATCCACCGAGTTCACGGCTTAGCTAGAATAACCTTACCAAGGAACATGCTGTGCGAAAAACTCGACTAGTTCGTGCATGGCAATCCTAAAATTCTAGTTCGCACACTCCCTCGCAAAATACCTTTATAAAGTTCGTGTGTTGAATCATGAATTAGGTGATCAAATTAATTCAAGCATTAAGATCAAAATTTTAGGACACAAACATTCAAAAGATTAAACTTTCAAGCCCTACTCATCCCTAGATCATCGTTTACGCATCAATTTCGCGATCCATCACATAATCTAGCATTAGAAAATTTAGCTATGCATAATAAAAAATAAAAGTGCATAAATTAATGAAGAAATTAATAATAAACATGATAAAAAGATTGAATAAAAATTACCTATGACAAACGTAGCAATCCACCACTCGAATCGTCACTTCGTTGTGTTGAAATCGTAAAATAAAATAAAAAAAACTGAAGATCTATTCTAAAAAATGGCTCCAGAAAAAAAGAAAACTATAGTATAAAATCTGTGTGTTGAAATTTCAACTAAGTTTTTAAGCACATCTTAATTATTTAAGTGTCACTTAATTCCACATGTAAAAACAACAAAAGTTTTCAGCATTCAAATTGGTGCTTATCGCTGAAAAAAAATTAACCGCCGCAATCATCAGTCCCTTTGTTTTTCTTTTTACATGTATTATTATTATTATTATTATTATTATTTTATCATATCAAAACTCATTTGCAATTGTTCATTTTGTGTCCAGTTATACAAAATACTTTGACTAAAGTATTTTATTTATTAGTTCTTATGAATTTCTTTTTTGTAACACAATTCTGTAAAATGGGTAACACACTTTTGTTTTATTGTTATAAAGTTGTGTTGAAATAAAAATAAAATAAAATAAAAAAAACTGAAGATCTATTCTAAAAAATGACTCCAGAAAAAAAAAATGGCGTAATTCTATTAAAACCAAATATAGTATAAAATATATATATATATAACGAGAATGTAGCTTGAAATTTCAACTAAGTGGCTTTTATATAGCAATAGCCGACCTCTGTAAATAAATTTCCGGAAAAAGCACGGAAAATCAATTCACCCCGCCGTCCCCTGTATCTCACGCATCAAATTGTTTAGCAAAAAGGGCGTGGGCCCCACTTTATTCAATGCAAATTGATCTTCCAGCCAATGGGGTGTGCGGCCCTTTTTCGAATAAGTACTCTGCCACAAATTTTATTATGGTCGAAATGATACAAAAGGATAAAATCCTTTTCAATTCACCCCGCCGTCCCCTGTATCTCACGCATCAAATTGTCATTCAATGCAAATTGATCTTCCAAATGGGGCGTGCGGACCTTTTTTCGAATTTCTAGTGTTTTTTTATGTTTAAAAATCAACTACCAATGATGTTCTATTCTCAAATTGATGATATGGTGGTTCAATTACTTGGTCCAGAACCACCATAAAATCACTGGTACTCTGCAGCTTCTTTTGCTCTCTTTTTCTTTTATTTTATTTTATTATCTTCTCTTTTTCTAGATGGACAGAGAACGCCTTCCCCACTAGATACCAACTTCGGGATCCCGACAAATATGGATAATAATTTTTTTTCGAACGCTTGAATTTGAGTCACGTGTCATTTTTTCATACGAACTCCGTTTTAGACGATTTTCGTACCGTTCTGATTCTCGTCACGCCCTATATCACGCCGTACCTATAACAAACAAAAACAAGAAAACCCAAGCATGAAAAATGCCAATAAAACGAGCACAATTCATCAAAAAATATGGAGATTTAGGACGTAAACGCCTTTTGTGTCGTGATTCAACCCATGATGAAATGTACCTATAAAAACCACTTAACTACCCAAAATTACATCGATAGGCTACAGATATGGGGTAAAATGCACATGAAATTATAGTAAAGTTGACTTTCATCAACTACCCCCCACTTAGCGTTTGCTCGTCCTCGAGCAAATCAAGCGATTCAAAAATAAATCATGATGTCAACGTTGCGATCATATGGGAAACCACAATTTCTAATCAGTAAAAACTAGTCAATAAGCGAATAAACACGAGCCAAAACAAATCTCATAATGGAAACATAATGTGTGTGTGTGCATAGCTTCTCAATCATTAATCACGATCAACCGGCTCAGATTATAAATGCATGACTAATGGCGTTACACCATAGGCTTATATTTCATAATCTTCTCCACTAATCGAGGTCAAATCAAGGCTAACTAAGGTCAGGCAGGACTTGCACGGTTGTAATGTTAGGCCATGGACGGGGTTAAACAAAAGGATAAAAGGAATATCAAAAGAGAAATACAAGTGAGCCTTATCAAAACATCTTGCATATACTTCATTGCTCGCCTCCTTTCGACACCGTATCATAAACAGGAGTAGAACGCAAAAACGGTGGCCACCAAGATAAGACTATAGCTTGCAAAAATAGTTTTTACCAAGAACGCGCTAACCAAGAATTCAAGAACATCCACTCCAATTTACTTCATCCCCTCGCCTTGCATTACATTGGAAACATTGATTCGAACACTTTCATCCACATTTCTTGACTCAACTTTATTCATTTTTTTTTTCTTTTGATTGACTTTTTTTTTGGTAAGTCAAACACCAACACTTCACTACCCCTTCTCATTCGTAAAGCAAAGGATCCACCAACACCATACTTGGATACACATCTTCACCACCCCACACTTGTGCTAGCAAGTGTGCCCAAAATAAGATTAAAACTCACTCGTAGGGTGCCAAAGAAATATAGACCACAAATAAAGGCTAAGGGTCGGTAATTATAGGCTATTCAACGAATAAGTTCGGGTGGGGGTCTAACCACCCTAAAGGCTTAGAGGGGTTTTTGTGGAAATTATGTACAGGGTTGGCTATTTGGCTCTAGTCGAGTCAAAGAAATGCTAGGACCGTCATCCCTTAATCTACCAAGATTGACCTTTCTATTTCGCCTCGAAGTTAATGGTATAAGTTCTAGGTAACATATTAATGTCTATGGCATCTATAATCATTCACTAACCAACCACAATTCATGAAAGCGATGCTATTACGTGCATAAGAATTCAATTTCCACAACAAGATAAATATTTGACTCGCATGCATTCAACTTTTGACTAATAATTAACCGAAGAGTACCATGAATTCACATATAATTCGCAACATCAAAGTCATGATTTTTTTTAAAAATGGCTCAATTTTACTCATTTAGACCAAACACCAAGCATATAACTTATTCGATGCACGGAATTTAAACACAAGTAGTCAAGTGAAGCTAAGGCTACCACCCCCCACTTAAAACAGAACACCATCCTCGGTGTGTGAGTGATAAAGTAAAGAAAGAAAGACTTAGCTGAACTGGCAATAGGGCGGAACCATGCAAAGGGACAACCTCCAAAGTATCTCCCAGGGTACCTGTGCAATCGCAATAAAGAAAACCAAGAATCCACTACGACGAAAGGCCGAAACCTTAAGAGTAGGTAAGCACAAGTATGGAGATGTATAGAACAAATAAAATATGGGTTATCACAAAGCATCAAATGGAATTCGATATGCGTGGTCAAATTTTCATCACACTTCTGAAAAACAAGCCTAAAAACCTAAGGAAAAAAGTGGGTTGCCTCCCATAAGCGCTTTTGTTTATTGTCGTTGGCTCGACTTATTAAGAAAGTAAAAGAAAACAAAGAAGCACGAGTGTAAAGAAAAAAACAAACTACCTAAAACATTCTAAGTTTAAAGTCCTAAGCTCGACTTTCTACCCCAATAATGCTAAGGATAGTTATACCAAAGGAGAGCAAACCGTTGCGTCTCCCTACAAAAATCATAGGAATTGAGCACCCCCTCAAAATGGGAAAAGAAAAACAAGGGGACCAATCCCCACCACCAAGATTGGTTCAAGGAATTCATCGTGCAACACAATGAAATCACTTTCCCTGAAACAGAGCATATACCAATTATGAGTGATTCAAGAACCACATAATAACAAGTTGGCTCAACAAGAGCATCCAAAGACTCAAAAGGACTCACCTCTACATGTGTCTCAACATGACTCACTGAAGAAGGAATTGATAATTCAATGGGGATAGTATTCATACCTTCTTCATGGTATTCCTCATGAGTGAATACCTCAAGGAGAGGCGGTGGAGATTGAAAACCTTCTTCTTCTTTAATGCTCCCCTCAAGCCTTCTCTGCTCAACCAACTGCCCAACCCGGCTTGCCAGATCAACCACCTCAGATTCCAAGCAGTGTTGAGAATCCTTCAATTCTTTTAGATCCCCTCTAAGCTCTTGGTTGGACTCTTTAAGTTCCCGACTAAGTTGCTCTAACAAAAGCTCAATTGTGCTCTTCGGCGGTGGAGTAACCTGTGGCAGCTGTGAGTATTGTGAATAGGCGATGGGGTGCTGAAACTGAGAACCTGGAAGACTCTCCCACTCATTGTTGTATGGTGATGTGTACGGGTTGAACTGATAATATGTTTGTGTTCCAAAACTCATACCACCAAAATTAAATCCTCCAAATGAGTTGGGAAATAGCCCCCTTGGCCATAAGGATCCATACTTTGCAATTCAAGGAAAAAACAAGAACACAATCAAGGTATCAAGTCACTACCACTACCAGAGTAGGTGGTGTGACCCTTCAACAGGACATCAAATTTAATAAATTAAAAAAAGAAGAAGACATAATCCTAATCCTGTGATATACTCCTGTGATTTTCTGATATTGACCGATCCCCGGCAACGGTGCCAGAAAACTTGATGGCCAAATTATAGTAAACCAACTTTAACCGGCAGAGTACCGGGTCAGTTGTACTACAACGGCTAGCAAGGTCGTATCCCACGAGGAATTAGTCAAGTATCACAATCACACTCGTATTTAGTTCGGGCTCACAATAGAGGTGAGAATAATAATTATAGCTAGAAAAAAGAAAATTAATAACTTTGGAATATATGAATGAAAGAACAACCAAATTATGATTAAGAACACTACTCGCAATACATTTACCGAATCACTAGGGACGAGCCTAACCTACCAACCAACCAATAGTTTCTAATTTGTGTTGTGGGTGCAATCTCCTAAACTGGTCCCTAGGCGCTAATACCACAACCTAGTTACCCTATATTCGGTTCAACAGTCCCCTCTATAGGATTTAATTGACCTAATATGATTAAGAACTATGAGTCTATGAGATGCTCCGCATCCACCGAGTTCACGGCTTAGCTAGAATAACCTTACCAAGGAACAGACTACGAAAAACTCGACTAGTTCGTGCATGGCAATCCTAAAATTCTAGTTCGTACACTCCCTCGCAAAATACATTTATAAAGTTCGTGTGTTGAATCATGAATTAGGTGAACAAATTAATTCAAGCATTAAGATCAAATTTTTAGGACACAAACATTCAAAAGATTAAACTTTCAAGCCTTACACATCCCTAGATCATCGTTTATACATTTCGCTATGCATAATAAAAATAAAAGTGCAGAAATTAATAATAAACATGATAAAAAGATTGAATAAAAATTACCAATGACAAACGTAGCAATCCATCACTCGAATCATCACTTCGTTCTGTTGAAATCGCAAAATAAAATAAAGAAAACTCCTGTTGTTGTTGAAGAAAAGTTGCAGAAAAAAAAAGATCTATTCTAAAAAATGGCTCCAGAGAAAAAGAAAACTATAGTATAAAATCTGTGTTTGAAATTTCACCTAAGTGCTTTTTATATAACTACAGCCGACCTTTGTAAATAAATTTCCGGAAAAAGCACGGAAAATCAATTCACCCCCGCCGTCCCCTGTATCTCACGCATCAAATAGTTTAGCAAAAAGGGCGTGGGCCCCACTTTATTCAATGCAAATTGATCTTCTAGCCAATAATGGGGTGTGCGGCCCTTTTTCGAATAAGTACTCTGCAGCTTCTTTTGCTCTCTTTTTATTTTATTTTTTATTTTATTATCTTCTCTTCTTCTAGATGGACAGAGAACGCCTTCCCCACTAGATACCAACTTCGCATCCCGATAAAGATGGATAATAATTTTTTTTAGTAAAGACCCAAAAGACAAAAAATGAACTTATTGAACATAAGACAAAATGAATCTGTTGGACTTATAAGTACACAAATTAGATAGATAGACTCAAATACCCTTAATGAAAAGAAAAAAAAAATAATAAAAGAAGGGGAGAAGAGGCGCTGATTTTTTTTTTCCTTTCCCAATTGCACTATAATATGGAGCCACAAGGCTGTTTGTTGGTTTTTATTTTTATTTTTATTTTTTTTATTTTATTTTTTTAATTTTATTTTTATTTTCCAGGCGCTGTAGCTGTTTTATTTTTTATTTTTATTTTTATTTTTATTTTTATTTTCCAGGGGCGCTGCTGCTGTTTTTTTTATTTTTTTTTATTTTTTTAAACCGATGTATTGACCATCGCGATACATTGACCACCGCGATTCAATGACCACCCCGATGCATTGACGACTTCGATGCAATGACCATCCGGATGCATTGACCACCACGACGCCCGATGCGATGACCATCGCAATGCAGGGACACCGCGATGAAGCGACACCGCGATGTAGAGACACCACGATGCAGTGACCACCCCCGATGCAGAGACATTGTGATGCAGAGACGCCGCATTACAGAGACACCTCGATGAAGTGATACATCGACGTAGTGACCACCCGTGATGCGAGACACCTCAACGAAGTGACACCACGATGCATTGACCACACCGGATCCGGAGACACCGCGTGCGATGTTATAACATTTGACGATGCGGAGACACCACAATGCGAGACACCACATTCGTGCGAGACACCGCGATGAAATGACACCACAATGCGAGAGACCGCATTGCGAGACACCACGATGAAATGACACCGCAATGCAGAGACATCGCGATGCAGAGACACCGCGATGAAGTGACACCGCATTGCAGAGACACCACGATGAAGTGACACCGCAATGCAGAGACGCCGTAATGCAGAGACATCGCGATGTTATAACATTTGACGATGCAGAGACACCGCAATGCAGAGACGCCGCATTGCAGAGACATCGCGATGTTATAACATTTGACGATGCAGAGACACCGCAATGTAGAGACACCACGATGAAATGACACCGCAATGCAGAGACACTACGATGCAGAGACACCGCGATGAAGTGACAACGCAATGCAAAGACACCGCGATGAAGTGACACCGCATTGCAGAGACACCGCGATGAAGTGACACCGCGATGCAATGACCACCCCCGATGCAGAGACACCGCGATGAAGTGACATCGCATTTATGCAGTGACATCAATAATTTATGCAGTGACATCGACAATGTATGCAGTGACTTCGACAATTTATGCAGTGACATCAACAATCTATGCAGTGACATCGACAATTTATTTTGCTGGGCTTGGAAAATAGTAGCTCAATCTTGGTTAAAATACTAGTAACAATTTGCTACTAGTTTGACATACATATTACATATATATATTACACATATATTAAATAAGTATAATTTGCTAAATGAAGGTGAAACAAAAAAGCGGGGTTAGCACGCTGACGATAACCTCGCTCTAACTGCATAAAAGATTCAACATAGCTACGGACATAACGAGGTCATGTAAACAGAGATCACACTAATATGAACTCACGAGATGTAACCCATGTACCAAAGATAGCTCTTCAAAAAAGGCAAACCGTCTTTTTATTTACCCCTCCAAATTAAGTACACATAGAAGACGTCTCCGATAATCGATAGAATGCGACCACCTAATATTAAATATTTATCGGCCTCTACGCCTTGGATCGGATAGCTAACTTATACCTCTCGCCCAATATGTGTTCTTAACTTCTTGAATACAACATCTAAGCATAGTCACGGACAAATTCTAAGCGAGTTAGGCCAATTAGTTTGTGTCTTTAACGGACATACTGTTAAGAAGAAGGCGCTTTCATGGATCGAGAGAACACCGGTCGGCCGAGTTTAGGCCGATCAACTTCTCCATCCGGCTGCAAAATTTCGTCACCAAATG
Organism: Gentiana straminea; assembly: GCA_036785695.1. Classification (NCBI taxonomy): domain Eukaryota; kingdom Viridiplantae; phylum Streptophyta; class Magnoliopsida; order Gentianales; family Gentianaceae; genus Gentiana; species Gentiana straminea. Next base: position 13,788,084 of record JAVUPR010000266.1, on the reverse strand, counting down.
CATTCACAACCTTCTTCCAACCACCATGCCTTTCTTCAAAACATCCTTCAAAAGAACCAAAGGATTATCTTGTTTCATGTTCTTCTTCGTTCATACATTTAAGGAAACTAACATACACTATCTTGATTTTTCAACAAAGTTACTTGAACTAAAAATAAAATACTTTCTCGCATTAGAATACTTGCTTCGAGAAAGCAAAAGTAGAGGAGTGTTAAAGAGAAGGACATAGAAGCAACTTCTAGAGCAATGATAACAAGTGGTTGAAATAAAAGCCTTAAGTAAAATAACGAGGTGTAATTGGAGAGATTACCCGAGAACCGACATCGGCATCAACCACCGGTATGCCATGAGCCTTGAAAAGGTTAGATACGGTACTCTTCCCGCATCCGATCCCTCCAGGTTAATCCAATGATTCTCATCCGAATTCTATTTGCTTGGCCTCGCCAATCCTAACTTCCAATGTCCCCAAACTAGTCCCGAAAAATTGATCACTTACTTGTGACATTTGCTTCATAGAACGCGATAAAAAACTACAAATACAAATCTCCAACCGGTAAGCCCAAAAGATATGCAAATGAAGATGGATTGAACTGATTTTCACGGTTCAACAAAGGACATATATCCAATTAGGAGTAGAAGCTATAGTAAATCGAATAATGATTACTTTGAGCAAGCAGGAACAACATATGATTGAACAGCATTTAAATCAATCCACTCTAGGGTACAGAAAATGTGAACTCAAAGATAAAGTACGAGAACCCCAAATGATGTTACAGATACCAAACACAAAATCTATGAAAAGCTGACCTCCATTAACAGCAGGCTCCATCTAGCTCTCTCCAATTTCACTCACTCAGAATTCAAGCCTGTTGAAATAACTGCCCGGCCGGAGGACCTGGAAGCGCCGGTGACCTCAGGTACAAGTCTAGGAAGTGGGGAGTATACGGTGGGGGAATTAGCCATATCATACACTCCTACGGGAATTGGCCTTTGAGAAGGGAAAATGATTTTTGCTTTTGTAAAACAGGGGTAATTTAGGAAAGTTGGATAAAATGCGTCCTTATAAGTCCAACAGATTCCTTTATGTCCTTATGGGGCTAATAAGTATAAAAAACTATACTTTTAAGTAATTAACCCTAATTTTTTTTCGAACGTTTGAATTTGAATCACGTGTCATTTTTTCATACGAACTCTGTTTTAGACGATTTTCGTATCGTTCTGATCCTCGTCATGCCATCTATCACGTCGTACCTATAACAAACAAAAACAAGAAAACTCAAGCATGACAAATGCCAATAAAACACGCACAATTCATCCAAAAATATGGAGATTTCGGACGTAAACGTCTTTTGTGTCGTGATTCAACCCATGATGAAATGTACCTATAAAAACCACTTAACTACCCCAAAATTACATCGAATAGGCTACAGATAGGGGGTAAAATGCAAATGAAATTATAGCAAAGTTGACTCTCATCAATAAGCTAACCCTTACAAATGTCTTGTATATACCAACTTTTAACTTTAATCTAATTTCTTTGGCTAAGTTGACTGCTAATCCTGACTTATCTGTCATATTTGATCATGGCGCTTGTCTGATTCAGGACAAGAAGCTTGGGACTCAGATTGGATCAGCTAGAAAGTTTAGAGGATTGTATGTGTTGGATGCTCAGAAGCCTTTGGTTAATAATTAATGCTTCTCTAATAGATGTTCAGTCTAGTATTGCAAATGAACAAGTCTGGCATTACAGACTTGGACATTTGTCCAATAGAAGACTTTCTAATTTGAATTGTATTGATTCTAATTGCATACTTAGTCAAACAATGTGTCATATCTGTCAACTAGCCAAACAAAAGAGGAATTCTTTTCCTTTTAGTACATCTGTAAAGAATGTTTTGATCTTTTCCATTTTGATATATGGGGTCCATACAGACAAAAAACTGTGCATGGTCATTCATACTTTCTTACTATAGTTGATGATTGTACTAGATTTACTTCGATTCACTTGTTAAAAGCTAAATCTGAAGTTAGACAACTTGTACAATCTTTTGTTCAGTATGCCTTTGTTCAATTTAATAAACGTGTTAAGATCATAAGATCAGATAATGGAGCTGAGTTTGACATGCCTGAGTATTATGCTGAAAAAGGAATAATACATCAAACATCTTGTGTGTATACTTCACAACAAAATGGTATAGTGGAGAGGAAACACCAGCATATAATGAATGTTGCTATGGCTTTGAAATTTCAGTCTAACATGCCTTTGTCCTATTGGGGTTATTGTGTGATGCTTGTTGTGTTTTTGATCAATCTTACTCCTTCACCTGTAATTAGAAATAACACACCTCATTTCTTATTGTTAGGTACACAGTTTGATTATAGTCAGCTTAGAGTATTTGGATCTCTTGTTTATGCATGTACACCAGAACATAATAGGCCAAAGTTTGAACCTAGGGCTAGAAAGTGTGTCTATCTTGGAGTACCTAAGTTCACCAAAGGTTACATTATGTTAGACACACAAACCAGGGACATCTTTGTGTCTAGATATGTGAGGTTTTATGAAACTTTGTTTCCTTTACATAATAAGCATACAAATACACATCATAATCCAGTTCCCATACCCGTTCCATATGATGGTGAAACAGATGCAGTACCAGTCCTTGTAACAGATCACATACTAGAATCTGAAGTTCCAGTTGTTCCAGCTCCACCTCCTTCTGCTGAAACAAGAAGATTAAGTAGACAAAGACAAGCACCAACTTATCTTAAGGAGTATGTTGTTCCTAACAGAAAATCACCACATTCCATAAACAATGTGGTCACATATGAAAACATAACCAACAACTATCATAAGTTTGTATGTTCAGCAGCTTAATATTCAAGAACCTAAGACATACAATCAAGCTATTAAGCATGATTGTTGGAAAGAGGCTATGCAGAAAGAATTGGATGCATTGCAAGCAACCAAAACATGGGAATTGTCACCCTACCTCCTGGAAAGTCCACCATTAGGTGTAAGTGGGTATATAAAGTCAAGTACCATGCTGATGGTTTCAATAAAAGGTATAAGGCTAGACTAGTAGCCAGAGGATATACACATGCTTATGGAATTGATTACCAGGAAACTTTTTCTCCTGTGGCAAAGGTTACAACTATTAAGACATTACTTGCTTTGGCAGCTTCTCAAAAATGACACATCCACCAAATGGATGTCAACAATTTTTCTTCATGGAGAATTGGATGAGGAAGTCTACATGGATCTGCCTTTTGGTTTTCAAACAGACAGACCAAATCAGGTGTGCAAGCTGACCAAGTCTTTATATGGATTGAAACAATCTAGTAGACAATGGAACTACAAACTAACTGAAGCCTTGACATCAATTGGTTTTACTCCATCAGTACATGACCACAGCTTATTCACAAAGGGTACATGACAAGACTTTATAGCACTCCTTGTATATGTAGATGATATAATAGCAGCTAGCTCATCCATGTCACCTATTGATGAGGTCCCAAATTAAGGACATTGGCAATCTCAGATATTTTCTAGGAGTTGAAGTTGCAAGATCTGACAAAGGTATTTACAACAATCAGAGGAAATACACACTCAATCTATTAGAAGAATATGGTTTTTCAGAAGCCAAACCTATCGGCACACCAATGCACTCCAAGCAGAAACTATCCATTGGAGATTATGAACCTTTACCAGACAATACTCGCTACAAAACCATTGTTGGGAAGTTAATCTACCTATCCTTCACTAGGCCTGATATAGCCTATGTTGTACAACAACTTAGTCAGTTTTTATCTCATCCAACAGTAAACCACATGCAAGCAGCACACAAAGTATTAAGGTACTTAAAAAGCAATCATGGACAAGGCATCCTTTTTGAAGCTAATAATGACTTGGTACTCAAAGGCTACACAGACTCAGACTAGGCAGGATGTGAGGATTCTCGGAAATCTATCTCAAGTTATATTATGTTTCTTGGTACAACACCTATATCATGAAAATCCAAAAAGCAAAGTACAATAGCTAAGAGTTCTTCTGAGGCAGAATACAGGGCCATGGCCAATGCCACTTGTGAGTTACAGTGGTTGGTCTACATCATGAAGGATCTGCACATACTTGTTTCACTACCTATTCTACTTTTTTGTGATAATGCTAATGCCATTCACATAGCAAAGAATCCAAATTTTCATGAGAGAACCAAGTATATTGAGCTTGACTGCCATATTACAAGGGCCAAGGTTCAATCGGGTTTCTTAAAGCTAATGCCTGTTAGAACAACAAATCAACTAGCTAATATCCTAACAAAACTATTGGATGCTCCTCTTTTCAACTATTTCTTATCAAATTTGGGAGTCTACCCTTCACACCAACTAAGAATTGATGCTACACCCTCGACGATCTCGCGATGTTACACTCGTCGACGACACTCCTCGCAGTCGGTGATGATCATCGGCGGCATCGGCGACACTCTCGGCGGTCGTCGATGATCATCAAGACGACGAAGATCAAGAACATACCTATCGCATCATTATCTTCACTCCTATGGTGTAGGAATACATCACTCAAGTTAAAGATGATCAAGTTCAAGCTTCGAGTACTTTCAACATGAGGGGGGGGGGTATTGAGAATACATCACTCAAGTTGAAGTTGATCAAGTTCACTCTTATTGGCATTTCATCAAACACTTTTCCAAAAGTTAGTTGACAGTTTGTTAGGCGGTTATTAGCGGTTACCAAGCTACCTACACTCTTATATAAGTAGCATGGAGTCATAGAAATTAATTTATCAACTTGTAAACTGATACTGCTCATAATACGATTGTTTTTCATTCTCCAAATCTAGTGTCATTGTTCTTATTGAAGAATGTCACCGTTCTTCAATATTTTCTAATTTTCAGTGTTTTCTTTCTATTAAATTCATCATGTCTTCTAGTTTGATGAATTCCACACAGGGTGCAATGGTGAAAAAGAACACAAAAATTTACGGGGAAATATTTTTGCTCATCCCATAAAAAAAAAGGCCTTTTTTTTTTTTTTTAGGAAAAAGGCCTTATTTATACAATGAGATTGTATTGCTTTTTGAATCAAGAAAAATCAGCCTAGTTAATGCAATTTAATACTACTATACTAGTAGTAGAAATCAAATCAAACTCAACAACCTAGTTATGTTTGGACATGTTGGTTTAAAAAAAATTATGTTTGGACATGATTCGTTTTAATCATTCCATTGCTTTATTCACTACACTACTTTCTTAATTCATTATTTTATTCAATTCAATCATATCTTATAATTTGTGTCACTAATAATTTCTCATTTACAAATAAAATAATATTAAATTATCCATCACCACTTCACTTTATTCACTCTACTACATTTTTTAAAATTATTATTGAATATACAAATTTCATAAAAAAAAATCTCAATTTTCTAATTATTATTTCAGTTTATTTTATAATATTTTATTCTTCTAATTCGAATTAAGTCAAATATTTCATGTCCACAATTCATGTGCTGAAATTGTTTTTTTTTTTTCTTTTTTACTGAAAGGTGCTAAAATTGTTAAATGGAAAAGTAGGATTTTTTTTTTAGCAGAACGCAGGCTATTTTAAAAAATAAATAAATGCATCTGCAGAAGAAGAAAAAAAAAAGGGATCTAGTTAGTTTCCTTCCAAGTGAGAAACCCAAAGAAACAATTAACGTAATTTTTAATTAAACAATGAAAACATGGGTAAATTCTAATTATACCCCGTTTCTCTAAAATTATCCGAAAAATACACCTTAAATTTCAAAATCGATTCCTATCTCTCGCCTAAATCGGCGGCCAACTTTAGACAAGAGGAGAGAAGAGTCAATTTAGAAATTTAGAGGGAGCATTTTTCTGAAAATTTTAGAAAAATGAAGTATAATTTGAATTTTCCCTATAAACATTTCATTTTATTTCTTTCCTAGATACTCCAAACGGTGCAAATAGTTTTAGTAATGCTCTCTTCTCCTCTCCACTCTTTTATGTCACCCTATTTTCTTTTCTTATTCACCTGTCTCCTTCCGTCCAAACACGGGCATGAAATATTACCGATTTATGTCATTATGTGTCGTGTATATATGTATTTAACCAATTTTTGTAAATTTATGATTTTTTTTTTAATGAAATGAAGTAGAAAAATAGTAGTAGTAGTTTACGAAATCCATGTCATTAATCTACATTTTCAACGTGAAGTATATATGCAAATAGGTGCATGGAAAAAGAAAGAAAAAAAAAACAGGGCAGCAGCAGCAGCGGTGGTTTTTTGACAAATTCGCGTTTATTATTATTAGTTTGAACGAAAACGGTTAGGTATGTGGATAGTATTCTAATTTTAGTACAAGAAATTACTATAAAAAAAGCAAGAGAGAGTGAGATCCTTGTTTTACTCCCCTTTGGTTTGATGTGATTGAATAGGTCCATTATGGGCGGCTTTCACCCCAACAACAACACTGGGTTGGTAGAGACCTTCGTTGTACCCCTCCCATGCAGAAATCTTATAGGCTATACGTGGAGTTAAGCGATATGACACGATCTACGCAGTCTGTTTTAAATCGAATTTAAACTGTGCGGTTCAGATTAGCTTACGGGTTAAATCTCTATAAATGAAGACACCACGCAATGATCTCCTCTCCCACAATATCGTGCTCGTGTTGTACTAATGGGAAGGGAGGGGTACAACATGAAAAAAAAAAAATTGTTAAAATATTTGTTTGTTTATATACACCAATAAAATCTAGGGTTAATAAACATAATATATATACATGGACCAAAATACCCCTATTCTACTAAATTACCCTCAAAATCACCCTGTCTAATTTTCTCGAATATATTAAGAAGACGGGATTCGAGTACGGCACGATTTCGATCAAACCATTTGACGATGATCACGTAGGGCAAGAGAAATCGCCGGAGTTCAATTCCTTCTCAAATATCGAAGATTCCGAGTCGATTAAGGACTCCGTTACCGAAGATTTTCCGGTTTTCACTTCGCCGTCCATCCCCGACGGTCCATCCGTGCTCCCGGTCTACGGCTCGGGCGGTGGTATTTACTCAAAATCACAATATATTGGTCGTTGGAGTGGGAATCATAATCAACTCGTAGTGGATTCTATGAAACGAGCACGGTTATCGGTGAATTAAACAGGAGCCTTTACGGCGAGATAGAACCATACGATCGGCTTCTTGAAGGTTTCGGATCTTCATACTATATACTTGGGAGCAATCGGGGAATCCAAATGGGCATGTAAGTTGTTGGTAATAGGTCCTTCAAATATTTAACGCCTCGTTGTTTTTATGCTAATATGCTTTATTGTGTTGTTTAAAAGTTTTGAACTTTTTGGCATGTTATGAATTAACGGGCCTTTGATCGGATTAACTTTGCATTTGGATGAATTGTAGGGAATTACGGGATCTTTTGATATTCATGTTTGCTTTCATTTATTTATTGTTTGATACTCAACAAAGTGTCATATTTAGGCATTATCACTTGCGTCAACATTTATATTTTGCGAGTTTTAGCATTTATGCTTTAAAACATCAATGAATTTGAGCGAGAATTCATAGGATCCTCTTTGTAAACCTCCTAATTCTTCCGATCTATTTTTATGCTTGATTGGTGGTTTTTACGGATACCTTATGACCATTATGTTAGACTATAAGGAGCGAGAATAGGAGGAAGAAAGGGGGTGCGGTTACGGGGCTTGAATGAATTCACCATTTAATGTTTGAAGGGCTAAAGCATCATGTATTGGTCGGACTGGTGATATATATCACAGATTGCTCCCAAAATTTATGATATTTAAGTCATATGTGGAAAGGGATCAAAAGAGAAAAATTTGATTGGCGGCATTGAAATGCCAAAAGCCACGAACATGTACTCTGCAGACATCATATTTAAGAATCCGTTCAATTTTGTATTTACGGGTGAAATGTTGTTCCTCTCGAGTTTTGTAGTGGTGCATGAAACGGTAACACTTGCATTGCTTCCTTGTTGGTTTTTCGATTGTTAACGTTAAAATGTGACAATGCTTGACAATTTTTCGGTTGGGTACATTAAAGATCTTGCTTTATTGTTTTCAATCCTTTTTAGAATAAGCCAAATTGATATTCCATTCCTCCGCTGCCAAACAAGTCAAATTGATATAATGTAATGAAAAAAGCATTTCATTTCATTCCATTACCGCAATCCAAACATGCCATTAGAGTTTCTCCGTTGCCAAACAAGCCAAATTGATATAATTAATGAAGTGACATTGATGTCACTGCAGATGTCACTGCATACATTAGACAACTAATGAAGTGACATTGATGTCACTGCATATGTCACTGCATACATTAGACAATTAATGAAGTGACATTGATGTCACTGCATATGTCACTGCATACATTAGACAATTAATGAAGTGACATTGATGTCACTACATAAATCGATACAATAAGACGTCACTGAATAAATCGATACAATAAGACATCATTGCGGTGTCTCTGCAATGCGGTGTTACTTCATCGCGGTGTCTCTGCATCGGGGGTGTCTCTGCATCGGGGGTGGTCACTGCATCGCGGTGTCACTTCATCGCGGTGTCTCTGCATCGCAGTGTCTCTGCATTGCGGTGTCTCTTATCGCGGTGTCACTTCATCGCGGTGTCTCTGCAATGCGGTGTCACTTCATTGCGGTGTCTTTGCATCGCGTTATCACTTCATCGCGGTGTCTCTGCATCGTCAAATGTTATAACATTTGACGATGTCTTTGCAATGCGGCATCTATGCATTGCGGTGTCACTTCATCGTGGTGTCTCTGTAATGCGGTGTCACTTCATCGCGGTGTCTTTGCATCGCGTTGTCTCTTATTTGCGGTGTCTCTTATTTGCGATGTCTCTGCATCGTCAAATGTTATAACATCGTGATGTCTCTGCATCAGGGGTGGTCACTGCATCGCGGTGTCTCTGCATCTGGGTTGGTCACTGCATCGTGGTGTCTCTGCATCGAGAGGTGGTCACTGTATCGAGGTGATCAATGGATCTGGCGTGGCCAATGCATCGTGGTGTCACTTCATTGAGGCGTCTCTGCATAGCGGGTGGTCACTACGTCGCTGTATCACTTCATCGAGGTGTCTCTGCAATGCGGCGTCTCTGCATCACAGTGTCTCTACATCGGGGGTGGTCACTGCATTGCGTTGTCTCTGCATCGCGGTGTCACTTCATTGTGCTCTGCATCACGGTGTCGCTTCATCGCCGTGTCTCTACATCGTGGTGTCACTTCATCGCGGTGTCTCTTTATAGCGATGGTCATCGCATCGGGCGTTGCGGTGGTCAATGCATCAGGATGGTCATTGCATCGAGGTGGTCATTGCATCGGGGTGGTTAATGCGTCGCGGTGGTCAAGGTGGTCATTGTATCGCGATGGTCAATACATCGTTAAAAAAACAAAACAAAAAAAAAAAAAAAAAAAAAAAAAAACTGAACAGTCCCTGAATTATATTATTAAAAAAAAAATTTTAAAAAAAAAAAAACAGTCCCAGGAACGAAAAAAAAAACAAAAAAAAAAAACAAAAAAACTTACTAACTAGTAACTACAGCGCCTCTTCTCCCCCCATTTTTTTTTTTTTTTTCTTTTTTTCTTCATTAAGGGTATTTGAGTCTATCTATCTAATTTGTGTCCTTATAAGTCCAATAGATTCCTTTTTGTCCTTATAAGTCCAATAAGTCCGTTTTGTGTACTTTTGGGTCTTTGGCCCTAAAATCTATACGTGTTTTTCGTTAAATTTAAAATTTCAAAACTAGAAAATCAGTAATATAATTTAGCATTATATATATTGTTAATGTTAAGTAATGATAATCTTTACGAAATGATGTTGATGTTATGTTCTTTGTTTGTTTATTCGACTGGTGGAAATATTTTACCTCTCTTCATACACATCAGATGATAGTTTACTTGGTACATTCATCATTATTTCTAGGAAAAAAAATAAGAATACAATCGTTCGGTGAAGGTTATACTGAATGACATATATTATAATCTTTCATTTTCTTATCTCTCACATGTAATAAAAGTATATTGTGTGAAAGATTGTAAAAATACATGTCAACAATGTAGGTCACTTGATACAATATTCATATAACGGTCATGTCATAAGATCTCTAATTTTTAATGCTTGATAAGAATTCTTAATTGCAAAATCATTCATTTATGCATGAATCATTCTGGTTGAATTTAATTGATTGAACAAGTAATCGGGCCTCTAAAAGATGAATAGCAACGTCTGCAAAATAAACAAGGCGTTAAAGGTCTCGAAATTTGCCTCTGGGGGACACTCTGAGTTCCTGACACTCAAGTCAGCATGATAAAATAATTTTTATTTATGACGGTGAGCGTTGTATGAAAAAGTAGTAGAGTTTTGGCGTATATATGCGTAAAGTGTACTCTGTAAATGATGAGGAAGACTCCTTTATATAACATGTCATCGTGGGATGGTCAGTTATATATTGCACATTCAAGTAATGGATCAAGTTCTTTGGAGCGGTTACAAGGCCATCATGGTGCAATTTTAAAGCAATCGTGGCTCGTGGCGTAACGTCTGGAATGACTATTAATGGAGTGTAACGGTTGTCAGCGTTAAGGGACGACCTGTGCTATGTTGAATATAAGAGACTGAAGATGAACTGCATGACATCGGCAATTAAGGACAATGACTTGTGCCATCTCGGTTATACGAGCCCGGTAGCAACCTGCACCACGTCGGCCAATTGTTGCATAAAGCCGATATGCGCCATGATGGAGCTACTACTTAAGGGTGATAAGAAAATTTAATGCCCTCAAGGGTCCGCAGGGCTCTCAGGCCGCAAGACTCTTAGGCCGCGCGACTTGTCAGCTGTCCTCTTTCGCCAGCTGGTTTGCTCACGACCTCTATAATACCCACATCACCTCCATCACAAGGGGGAAGAGACTTCACTTTCCAGAACTACGCATGTCTTGATCCCTTACAAAGGGTGCATAGGCAGCCTCTTCAGGCTCAGCTCATAAAACACAAAGCACCATACACTCACCTCATCTTGCTCCAAAAGATCTCTATCTTGTTTTTGAACACAACCACTCAACCACCGGTAAAATCACCCATTTTAGCCAGACATCCTCCGTTAAATCCACTCAACCTTGTTGATGACTTTTTCGGCATCATCAATGATAATCCTCCTTTCAAAAAAATGATAATCATTGTGACATAGCATGTGTAGATTCGGTGCTTCTACCATTTACTAAGTACGTTTGTACTTACTCTTTAGCATGTTGTTTTCCCCACCCCGAGAAGGTGGTTTTGTTGTAGGTTGAGTTCGAGATCGCTTAAGAGTGGTTTCCAGAGTTTTAGCTATGGCAGTCTATCTTTCTTTTCTGTTGTAATAATGTAATATAATCTTCCTTTTCTTTTGTATTAAATTAAGGCTATTGTACCTTTGGTTTGTAATAGTTGAATGGATATTCAACCTTGTTGATAGGCCGTCTCCGACATCCGGCCCACAAACTCGCATATCGACCCGGAGAGATCCTCCGGAGGCAGACGAACGGGGGCCGGAAGGTCAAGACGCGGCTAGGCCCCAGCGCAAGGCGTATTCCTATTCCCATGATGGGCCTCGAAAGAGAGCCCATGATGGGTAAGATGGAGAGATGTCCAACTTACCCAAACACAAGAGTGACGGATCCGCCAGAGGTCCTTTCCCCCTACACCTAAAGAGCATAGACCGACGACACAACCAGCCGACTAAGGACATGCAACGCAAGCCCACGGATTCACGCCGCCATCACCCTGTCGCGGCCCGACCAACGCAGATTTAGTTGTACTATGTCCTTAGTTGTAATTACGTTGAACTTAATCGGTTCTCACCCTATAAATAGGGCTCCATGTATAAATCATAAGGCAAGCTGAATATATACAAAACAAGGCAAAAATCTGCCCAATTGGCTACTCTCTTTTTACTTGTGCTACACCACCACATTCACCACCACATTCTCTTACAGCTCCACTGTGAGCCACCACCTTTACACTACTATCACAACTAGATACCCACCACAAATCCACCGCTGAACACCCTAGATAATTTCGACATTATCACTTGTGTATTTTTCTTAGGATTTTGGTTTTAGTTGCAGCCTCGTGTTACTTGTCGATCGTGGTAGTGATCTTTAAAAGTTTTTCTCGTGTCATTGTTTTTGTTTTCCACTTGTTCTATGTTATTGATGATGTCAGGCTTACGTATATAATTAATTTTTTTAATTATATGCTTGCCGGACGTTCTTTTTCCGTTAAGGGCTCGATATCCGGATCAGAGTCGTCACAGTAAATACATGGTGTTATGTGAATGACACGTAGATGTATATGTCACATAAAAAAAGTACAGTTTTCATGTTTTTGATGTGACATATTTCCTCAAAGCCCATTTGTGTTTAGTGAAAAAAGCAAGACTGTAGGCTGGAATCTCCTCAACGAGCAGGAGTAGCGAACGGGAACAACGGCCTTATTGATTCAACCTCTTTACGGGACTGATAGGGTGAAAATGTCAACTAAAAACTAAACGGGCTCCTTTCAAGGGAAAAAAATTAAACGGGCGCTTATTTGCACCACATCAACTCTAGTCGTGTACTACAGTAAAATCGAACTTATTAAAATCGGTTTTGAAGAAGAAAAAAAAAAAGGACTTACGATACCAAATAAGTGTTGGAAATTCTATTTTTTTCGGCTCGAAAACCGATTTTCAACCAGTGTGGCGCACCGATAGGTGTACACAGCGGTAGAACAAATGGGGCGAAAATAATGATTTTTTTACGATGCAACCGTTGTATAAAGTTTATACCAAATGTCATATGATACAACCATTTATTTTTAACGTCACACAATAAAAATGTATTATAAAATATAATATGCGAGGGTCTAACCGTTCGCTATAAAATTTCTCTGAAAATAATAACCCAAATGGTAAAACTCATAAAAGCACTCACATCAGATACTCTTAACGAATACTCCATTATACAGTTTTAAAAACTCGTTTTTCTAGTTTATATAATTTTTATTTAGGGGGATTGAGGGAAAAGTCCATTTTTAATTACAAAATTAATAAATATGACACACTCATTTTTTTAGTTGCAAAAAGGACAAAAAATTCCAGACGGACAAAATTACCCCTTAAATAACAGCCGGCACACATATCCTTCAGTTTCCGATAAATGTGCTTCCGCTTCACGTTTGTTTTTTTTTCTTTTCAAACAACCGTGACTTTTGATTTAGAACTCCAATCATCGAATTTTTTTCACCAAAATTCATTTTTTTTCTCTTTAATTTGAGCCCAAATACGATACCCTTCAGACGTAACTTTTGAAAGCCGAAAAAATATGTGAATTAACCGGAGCGTTTTTCTTATAAACGACCGTAATTTTTTATTTAGAACACCGATCATCAAAATTGTTTTACCAAAGTACATATTTTTTTATCTTCATTTTGAGACCTCATTTGATATCTTTTCGACGTAGTATTTGAAAGCCGAATTTTATCGTAGCGTTTACACTAACACAGTAACAGTAACACATTTTATTAACAGACAAAATATCACCATTAACATTGCGTAATACAACAATCTATCAAAAAATGTTGGATATCGTAATGAAACAATCTATCAAAGCATTATGGAGATGCAACTCCCGAGGAATCAAAAGAATAAAAGTCTAATACTATTGAATATAATCAAAAAGCCTATTAGGGGAACTAAAACATTCTTCAAGTTGTTGAAGACCAAAGCAATATGTTTTATCATCTATAGACCTTTATCCTTCAAACCCGCACCACATCAAACTTCATGAAAGACGTATGAAGCAAAAAATGCATTAAATAGCAGCAGCCCGGCCTCATCAATAGAGAATTAAGGCTCCTAAATTTTTCTAAAGACAAAAAAAACACCAGCATTGCCTCACCATTTGAATCAACAACCTTCAATCACCTAGGCCAAAACCACACCACAACAAATAGTGGAATGCAATGAAAGATTAAAACCAAATAAAGACACCATATGCCTGCAATAACACCTTTTACGAAAAATACATAGCGATATTAACGGTAACACAACCAATTTTGTTTTCCTCTTCAACTTCTCAAAACACTTTTCGGTACTAATAACCACAGAAAACAAATATACATTGCATTTCTTATCCATTAATGACTGAAATATCATCATTAGTATGCTTCCCAATGTAAGGGAGTGGTTTGAAGCACACTACAACCGATTCTTTTTTGAAAAAAAAAAAAAGAACATCGCAACATTGCATCTTTCTGTATATTTGAACAAAGTAGAAGAAGGCAACAACATGAAGTCAATAAAAGTATTTGAAGTTTTTAAAGCCTGAAACACTTGGTTTTCTGCTCCAAAATCTAATTTTCAGCCTTATTCTTGGCGTATATATGGCTGAAAATCTCACAACACATAGTGATATTGTTAAGGGTGATTTTATGTGATTTATATCGTTATATTTTGTAGCAATTCTCTCAATATTCGTATAATTCGCATAGAAATTAAGCGTTTAATTGATTTATTGAGCAGATGAGTTTTAAAAGTATTTAAGTGCAAATTCGGGTTAATTATGTGATTTTATTGGTAAATATCTTTATATATGTGATGTTACACTTTGCACGTTTTTATTATTGTAGGTACAACGAGCATATCGTGGACGAGTCAACGAGTTTGAAGGGTTTCGAGCTGCATTTTAATTGAAGATATATCTATAAGGGCAAAATTGGAATTATCATATTTTTATTAGGGTTTTATTATTTTAAGAAAAGAAAAAAGGGATAATTGTTACCCTAGCTCGAAGAAGGTTATAAAAGGACGGCATTCAGCAGCAGCACAGAACACAAAATTTCATCTGGAACGGATGCAGAACTCAAAAAAAAAAAGAAAAAAGAAGCACTCACTCGGTCGACCGAGCTAGTGAATATCTTCGGTCGACCGAGCCAAAAATATATTTTTTTTTTCTTTTTTTCGTTCGTTCTGAGGATGAGTAGAGACTGAGTCCGAATTGAACAAGCTTTGTGAAACCGTCTCAGCAACGTTTTGATCTCAACTTTGGATTGTCTGTGAGTTTAATTAAAGTTGTATATTTATTATGTTTTTATTGATGTTATGCAATTTCATTGATGAATGTATTGCTGTGTGATGTTTGATATGTGATGAGAATCGCTGTTAAATTTAGGTCCCCATAGTAAAGATTTGATATTTAACCTATAAATAACGAGAGTTGTTAGGTTAAAAATCTAGATTATGAGATTGAATAAATTTCACACCTTGGTAATTAAAGCGTTAATCTTTTTGTATCGATAGACGAAAAAGATTGATAGGTGAATTTTTCTAAGAGATTAGAAATTCATACTTATGATAGGTGAATCACAATTTTTATTAAATAATCACTAGACAATCCAGAGAAGAAATTGAACGTGCGAGATAGGTGGATCATTGCTTGTTCGTTGTTAAATCAATTGAGAAAAAAAATCATTGTTGCTTATTCTTCGTAGCAATCTTAAAATTTTATTGTCTTTTTAGTTTATAAAATAGAGTTATCTTAGTTAGTTTGGTCCGCAACTATCCTCGCTGGCTTTAGATTTTTGATCTTCTGTCCAGTTCATCGTTATTGTTTTCACTACTAGCTCGTTTTGGTTTTGTTATTCTAGTTGTAGTCTTTAATTGTTAAGTGTAGGTTAGTTTTATTTTTTCTTGTGACAACTTACGGAAAATTAATCAAACTAGACAATCTCGATTCCCTGAGATCGACTCCGGTATTAATCGCTATACTACGATCCCTACACTTGGGGAATACCGGATTTATAAATTTATTACTTGTTATTTTCCATTGATAAAATCCGTGACAGATATTAACAGTAACACAATAACACCCCTAAAACTAGTGTATTAGAAAGCTTAATGATATGAACCAAGTGAACAACACAATCAATCTTCTTTAAAACATCATAGATGCATTCTTAAACCAACCCTTAAACTGTGAGATCACTAATATTATCAACCACACTGACTTACCATTATTTGTGTTCTCAACAGAACTATTAGTTTCAGCTCCATGGTTATCAAAAGAGTTGACAATGGTAGAAAGCTTTCTATATCTACCATGGCAGTTTCAATACCTGCCTTGGGATTCCCCTCAACCCCAGTTGCCCGAGGAACGGTCCCTGACCCAATACGCGAATTTCCAGACTCAATACGTGAATTTTCAGAATTTATAACACTTGAGATGTCCAAGACAGAAACATTAGAAGTGTTATTTACCTTTGAATTAGTCAAAATTGTACCCTTAGCAGACTCTGAATTACGGGAAAAAATGGAAAAAGATAGATCTTGAAGTCCCTGGTTGATCTGCTAAAAGATTGGGGAAATGGTAGGATGTTTTCAAAGAGAAATAGCTTAAACAGCTTCAGAAATCACAGCACCGCCAGGATTTCGCCAACCCATCTGGCGGCGGCAGCATCTCCGCCTCTTCCAGCGGTGGTGGTGGTGGATCGCAGCCGGATAAGGCTGTTCAAGGGAAGTACGATCACATTTTGGAGACTTTTGTAGAGAAGTACGTTCAACATAACCTTTTTGCTTTTCAGCATGTTCCTCCTTTACCTCCACCTACTATTATGCCTCATAATCTTTCCCTGCCGGAGAATCCCACCGATCTCTCTCTAGCTATTCCAGAAACGGAGGCGGTGGTGGCGCCGCTGCTTTCTACACTGCCTCCATGGATGAATGTTACCCCAACGTCTACATCTTCTTTATCTTCCACTCAATCCCCATCTGTCAGCCTAACCCTATCCCCTTCTGATCAGGCGGATACACTTAATTTATCGGGTCAATTCTTACCAATTCATCAAATTGGGCCGTTGATTCAGTACTGTAAATAGCTCAAAGAAAGCAAACAAAGCTGGCTACAACACAAGAAAGAAGCAACATGGAAGCTAAACAGACTACAATACTCAAAACTCAATGGAGTTTACGAGACAGAATCAAGGGTTTTCATCCACAAATTCCACCTCTGTTGGCAATGGAATTAACGCGCAGTATTCACTTGGATTCATGAAACACAATCCTGGTGTTGCTTTGGAGACATCAGCAGATCTGGGATCTATATTTTCTTCAAGAAAGAACGAGCAAACATCACCGAGACTTGCTCCACCGCCTACATCTGCTGTTGGAAGGGGAAGAGGTAGAGGGAGAGGAAACCCAGGAGGAATTTCAGTTCAAAAGTGTAGCCATATTAGCGCAAAATAGGGATTAAAAGAACGGAATATTAGAGATTAAAAGAATGGAAAATTAGGGATAAGGACACAATCTGAAATATTTTTAAGTAACGATAGCGAGAAGGACAAATTGAATCCCGAAAATCGGTGAATCCCCAATTAATCCCGAAATCGGTGAATTTCGACAGGTGAATTTCGACAATGAATCCCGAAAAATAGTGAATTTCGACGATGAATTTTGAAAATTAGTGAATTTCAATTTCGTCGATGAATTTAAACGAAGCGAATTTCGAACACAAGTGAATTTCGACGGTGAATAAATAGTTTTGTCGCTATTATATTAAGTTTCAAAAAATTATGAAATATTTTTGTCCTTCTCCCTCATTCCCCCTTAAAAGAAAGGGCAAAATAGTTTGAATGAAAATGTTTTGTCCTTAAATCAACAAAAAAAATACAAATTATATTAAAATTTATGTACGGCGCGGAAAGTGGATTAAAACCTAATATTCTCTTTTATTTAAGAGGAAATGCATCAGATTTTTTATTTTACATAATGCAGAAGATATAAAAGAAAATTGACAGAATCTGAATGAATACGGTAGATGTAAAGAAAATTTTACAGAATCAGTAGTTTACAATAAAAAAATAAAGTATCTAATGTTATTTTTTCCTGTTGAAATCTATAAATTAGAGTTTTAAATGATTTAGTGCTCTAAGCAATGGAGAGCCGCGTCACTTCTTCACTTTGAGGCTTTGAGCTCACGCGAAATCCGGCGATCGGAAGGCAAATTCCGTCCATCTCTTTAAATTATATAATCTGTATAAGGTAGTTTTAAACATCGATTTTTTCCCGTTCATTTTTGGTTTTTTTCTCTTCTTTCTATTCATTTCGCATTGGTTGTGGCTATGGTGGTTTGTTTGGTGGTTATGGTGGTGGTGGTGGGGGGCTTGGATACGGATTACGGAAAGTAGGAGGTTAGGGGGTGGTTACGGGCTGGGGAGGGGAAATGGGGGTGATTACGGGGTAGTGGTGAGGGGGTGGGGGCTAGAGTAAGGGTAGGGGTAGGGACTGTGCCGCTGTGGGGGTGGGGATAGGGAGAAAATGTAATTGCGTTCATTTATTGACAGCTTTTTAAAGAATCATTTACAATTGTTTCTTTCATAATATTATTTGCAATCTAAAGCATGAAGCATTTCATGGTTAATTTTTTTCAAGGTTAAATTTAAGAGACAACATTTCTCTATTGATTGCTTGGTAGTGTTTCTATAGGAATTTTGCAGTGCTAGTTAGACAGATGATTTAATTGATAAGGTATGCATGATATCTCTAGTATTCCGACCAGCCTAGGAGTATATAAGAATAAGAGCACTCGATTCACCTGTAGTTGGTTGTCTTCCGAGCTTTCAAGGACACGGAAACTTCTTTGCTTGCGACCCGAATCTCACTTCCTTTTGATGATTCAATTTGTTAGTTATGGTTTTTCCCATGATCAACTTGTTTATGTTATACCACGTGATGGTTCAGGCCCTGGTTGTTGGCTTAATTATTGCTATGTCCCGATGGGAAAGGAAAAAAAAATTTCACCAGGGTTGGCGCACCTGGTGAGTATAGGCTGGATCGTATCCATATATGTTTAGGTTTGTTCCATACTAATCTTCTTAATCTGCGAATATCATGTTACGGCAACAGTATTTTTGCTCTCTTATTAGCTTTAAAGAGTAATAGTACATGTCCGTTGGTAAGCTAATGAACTGTAATTGGTAGGTTAGTTGACCTACTATGATATTGACCTACTATGATATAGTTGGCTGGATATATTATGTGTGTCCCTTTATTGTAATTTAATGTTACAATATGGCTACTCCTGTATTTCCCTTTATTCCATCTCCATCCTAATCTCAGCGGCGGTCTACAACCGTCAGGTATCTTAGAAGGAGCATGATGCGACGCGTAGACATTTGCATGATTCGTCTAATGCGCTTTTGATACACTTTGGCAATGGGTGAACACAACGCTCTCTGACAAGCCGATGTCACATATCCAAATTCCCCTCCTGCGAAAACTTCAACTGATCGTCTAAATTGTCAGCATCAGCCGAGGTCATCATCATGTGGAGCATCAGCCGAGGTTCCTTGGTGGAGGAGGGGAATATGGATCTGTAACGGCCCACTCCCGACCCCTAGGTCCACTGGGATCATTCTAGGAGCAGACTGCGATGTTATCGCAAATACTTCACTAAAACCCCAATGTTTTATTGATCAACAAATAAGTGTACATTTCTACATTATTGATTATTAAAGAAATTACAACATTTAAGAATACCATAACTTTAACTAGCTATAGGAAATGTATAGTATGATCTTCGTCTTCTCGTGTCATGAGTATTATCCTTTTAACCAATCTCGTCGGTCACCTTTATTTCTTTTCTCTGGATGCACTACCTGGATTATTTATAACAGAAAAGAAAAACAACACGAACAAAAGGACAAGAAAAGAGAGTCGTCGAAAAGGCCAGGTATGAGCCGTGTGTGAGAGTGTTACATTTAGAAACAACTTTATTATATACAGGTTATACCAAGCTTTAAAATCATGAACGAGTTAATATTTCAAATTTAGAAAGATTCATGTCAAGTATATACGAATATATATTTAAACGAGAGATTACTTGTCAAAGTTTTGTTCACCATTTTCAAGTCAAGCAAGTATAGGCAAATCCGTCAATTCCTCAAGTTCCTTTACTAGACATCGATACAGCTGATACGATAGTCTCTGCCTTATGACTCCCATTTCACTCACCTTATATCCACAACAAGTATTTTTTTATAGTGGAGTCCGTCCTTCCGACACCCAATCTCCTGGGGCTTCCGGAGAGTCCACTTGCCTCAGGTCCCACAACCGCGGTCACAGGGCCCGACGCGCGCCTAACCCGACCGTGAAACCCTCGGCGGGCCCATCAAGCAAGCAAACAAGCGGGAACAAGCGAAAGGCCGCCGAAGCGGGGAAAGGTACAAGTACGATATACCATACCGCGCGAAGCGGGTAGTACGGTACCATGCCACCAAGATGGGACATGCAATGACATTTGTACAAGATTCGTTTCATCATGTTATTTTCTTTAGAGCGAGAGAATTCTTGAATCCTTTTTAACAAAATCTTTATTACATATGTATATATATCGATAATATATTCAATTAAAATACTTAGATAAAAAAAACACACTTTGGCTTTTACATAAAATAAGAACTCACCTGACACTACCGTAGTTGTGTTCGATAAAAGTCTCGAGTCACTCTAGCACCTTAGTCCAAGCCTAATAGCATGAATTTTATATCATAGATGCATATACTATATATTTGACTAATTAAAGCTATAATCGGAGCATGCATATTTACGCATATATCGAATGATATTCATGAGTATTACCGTAATTAAATGTATATGGGGTAACATGGTTTGAGAAACCTAAAGTATTATCACTATTATGTATACAAATAAATATACACACGGATTACATTCTAATCCTAATATAGGAAAAATAGCTACTGGCATGTTACTGACTAGCTATTATATATATATATATATATATATATATATATATATATATATATATATATATATATATATATATATATATATATATAGCGAATTGTCTGTCGAGATCAACCAATGTAAAATAAGGGTATGAAAATAACACAGTAAAACATTCAGTCACAGCGATAATATTCGGAAGTTGCGATTATTATTTTATTCCTTTTTCTAAATTTTATCAACCCGTTAACACAAAAAAACATGCATTTACCTGTCATTCGATCGGAGACAATGGTGAATCAACAAAGAAGAGACTACAGATAGCTGTGATGATTTGATGCAGAATATAAAACGATTAGTTCGACGACGACGAGATCGCATAGGGGAGATGGACCATAATCAGCCTACGAAAAGAATTCCGGTGATAGGGAAAGACACGGTGGCATTTACAGCCAAGTCGGCTTCCATATCACAACGGAGGGTGAGAACGTGGTTGTTTCGGCCTGAAATTCAAGTGGCTTACGGGTAGTTAATTGGAAATTACACTGTAGCATGTATAGTACGGACATGGAAGGTGAGGAGAGTCTGGTTTAAGAAGATCAGTGTATAATGAGTCTCTTATATAGCAAGGGGAGGAGCAAATTATGGGAGAGAATGGAGGAAAGAATATATTCTCCTAAACTCTCGGCATGGGATATGTATTAACAATGGTCAACAAAAAATTTATAGAGAAATAAATGTGATGCAAAACTATAAGATTAATGGGGTAATTGAATGATATTAAATATTTAGACTAATTTTCATTTTGACCCATTTTTCTTTTCTCCTTTATCAATAGTTTATAAGATGAAAATTCTCATATGCTGAACATATGAATTTACGGATCATTCTACTTTATATAAAAAAAAATATATACATTATATTTATATTTTAAGTTTAGACATTAATCATCACATATATTTATATATATCAAACTTATGTAGAAAACCATCAAGTATTTTACTAAATGCGTTCACATAAGTAATTATTCATTTTATAATGCATTGGCGTGTCGTGTCAGAAGCGTTGTCTTCACTCATTGAAAGTGTATCAAAAGCAGAAGACAAATCATGCAAATGTCTACGCATCGCATTATAGTCCTTCTTAGATACTTGATCTGAAGACAACGCTGTTGTAGGCAACTGGGAAGAGGATGGAATAGAAAGTATGAACTAAAATATGGATAATGATGGGACGGGATCCCCTGTCCAACAGTTATGTCTAATTTTCTTGTCCAAGACAAAACGACACCGTATCTATCACAAAAATTATAACGTTTGCTTTTTATTTTTGCTTTCTCACTTTTCCTTATTTTGAATTAGATTCCTCCGCCTTTGTCTTCTTTCTCCAGAAGAATACTCTTCCCCTGACATAAAACCATTTGCTTAATCTTCTTCGTTGGTTCAAAAATTAGCATCACATCGCCTTCAATTTTATCTTTTTCATTTAATCAATACTGCAACTGCTTCTGAATCTTCAATTTAGCCATTCTCCTGTTGCTCCTCAACTCTAAATTAGGAGATCCAATAATAATGCTCAAAATAATTATTGGATTATGAGAGGATAAGATTATGCAGGATGTGGAATACAGTCAAATATAATGAAGCTTTTTGATGGACCCTTTTGAATTTCTAACCGATAATGTAGAATTTTTCTGGGTTTTGTGGGTTCAGCATCACACCCATAATATTGTTTCACCAGGGGTCTCGAAATGAGAACAACAATTCAATTTCTTGACACAAATCCATGTATAGGAATGAAACCCATGAATTTTTGTCTTGGATGGAATATTCGCAGGGAAGATAGAGGGAATCAAATTGAGAGAGGTGAAGAGGTTTTTTTTTTCCTTCCAGAAATCGTGTCAGGAAGATGGTGGGGAAGGTGAAAGAGGAATTAAAAAACAATAATAATAATAACCAAAACGACGACGTATCATTTTGGACAGGCATTTTCAGCAGAAGATGCCAACCCCCGATAATGATAGAGTAACTTCCAAAAGTATACATAAGCTCTACACATTCATAATGTACCATACATTTTTCATATGTCAAAAAAAAAAAAAAAAAAAATTTACACATATAATTGCAGTAGTTGGTTTTTATTGCGAATTTGTTAAAAATTAAATATTACTCCCTCCGTTCGAAATATTTGAGACAGTTACGGAAAACATGCATATTAACAGTGTGAGTTAATACTTTAATTTGAATGTCAAAATGACTTTAAAAAACTCTTAGGTTGCGTTTGTTTTGGGTTAGAGTTTTTTTGGGAGTTTTTTTTAGATAAAATGATTGAAGTAAGGATTAGAAAGCTGATGGGGTAAAATAAAGTAGAATAATGATTGGTGTAGATTATGAAATGATTGGTGAAATAAAATAGAATAATGAATAAAATAATGATAAAAAAGGTAATAAAATTGATAAAGTGAAATGATGAGAGATGATTTAATATTTTTTTATTTGTAGTTGAATATTTGATTGGTGGGAGAATTGTAAGAAATGATTGGTGATGTGATGTAAAAAAAACTCTCAAAAAATCTCCGGCCAAAACAAACGGAACCTTAGTTTGTACGTAGTAATTGATGCAATTCACCCACTCTTTAATAAATAAGGGTAGATGTAGGAAAAACTTAATAAATGATGCACAGTAAATATAACTGTCTCAGTTATTTTAGAATAAATTTTTTTAGACAACTGCCTTAATTATTTCGGAATTTCGAAACGGAGGGAGTACAATATTTAAGGGTCCGAACCCAAACTAGTATTGTTTACCATACAATCGTTTGGAATAATTCTTGGTTGGCCGCCGTGTTTTGCACTTTTGTAGTGTTTCAAAGCTACAACTTGGTGGAGGAAAACTCAAATTTTGCAACGATAAACTCAGTCACGTTCTTCCAGTAAAAAAATATGTATGCACAGTGTTTGCAAATTGAATTACGATACATATTCTTCAATTTACATCCCCACGAAGCTCTATGGATGAGGCAAAATGGCCCTTTGAGATAAAGGAAATATTGAAATAATGTAATGCTCCCCTCAAAAAGAAATAATATAATGCTATATATACATATATTTATTTAATTAATTAATTATATTTAATTATCCATATGGTTACCAATGCTGAACACATACAAACGCATTAAGCAAATTTATACTACCTCCGTCTCAAAATATAAATCCATTTAAATTTTTTCACATAGATTAAGAAAGTATGTTAAATTGGTTATGTGTCATTATTTTTGATGAAAATGTCTAAAATGACATTTGGTTGTTATTAATGCAGATTAATAGAAAGTGGGTGAGTAGATAATAAATTAGGGGTAAAAAGAGAAAAATGTAATAAATATTTCATTGGTTATGTAAATGAACTTACATTATGAGACAAAATAAAAAAGCTAAACGAACTTACATTTTAGGACGGATGTAGTACATGATTAATGTGAGAAATATTGATTCCACTGAACTAAATACCCATTTTTACCTGAAATTTATCCTTTTTAATATTTTTCCATTAATTTTAATGATAAAAATCTAGAATACCTTTTGATTCTTAGGTAAACGTATAATAAATAGGGGTTAAAAGAATAAAGATGTAATAAATATATTATTGGTATTCTAAATAGATTTATATTATGACTTAAAAAAGTTTAAGATGGAGGTAGTAAATAATACAGCGCATATGTTTGCGACAATTTATTACAAGGGCATCAAGCTACTACTGATCCCACATCCGCGCGCACATCCGGCCACATCGGATGATTCGCACGCGATCGGTGTTAGATCTATATCACCGCTGTACGGCCACATCGGTGATGACGCGCACATTGATCGGTGTTAGATCTATATTATAATATAGATCTAACACCGATCAACGCGCCACATCCGATAATGCGATGATGATGCGCGTGCTGATCGTGTTAGATCTATTACAACGTATTTATGTCAACTCAAATTGAAAAATCATATGGGATCTGACATGATCCAAATTCATGTTTTGGGCGGTGATATATTATAATTTAAATTTAAAATAAAAAAAAAACAAATAAAAAAACCAAATAAACAACAAACATTGGTAGCATAAAATATGCAACATTCTGCTGAATTGCTGATACGGATCTTTATAGAGCATTATTTAATACTATGAATTAATTGAAGCCGTTATACTATTTTTGAAGGTTGAATTTTTTTCTTTTTTGGTTCTTTAGAGTAGGTGGTAGAAGATGGGTCGTTATTTTTTGAATTAAAAAAAAGAGAAAATGGTAGAAGTCATTTAGAACATGCAAATAATTTTAGTAGTGTGTGGCCATAGCGTGGGAAATTGGGAATGCCTTATTACTATAGAGAGGGGAAATTAAAAAACAATAATAGTAAAAATAAAAATAAATAACAAAAGAAATAGATCAGACGTCAGGTGGTGCATCATCATGTAGTTTTACTTTTGTTTCCTATTTTTATTTAATTTATTTAAGTAAACCGATGAAATTAATGAGGTCGTGTTTCTGTCAGGGAGGACTCACAGTAGGGAATCGCTACGTGGCGGGATCTCGACCACACACGCTTTTACGAGATGGAATACACAGTGTCCCGTGTGTGGAAATTGTGTGGTCCAGATGCTGCCACATAAACAGTTCCCTAGTAGGGAGTCCCTAGGATAGAATTTTCCAATTAATGATAGAGACATGACTCAAATGCCGGCTGTTGACATCACTACAATCATACTATTGTATTCGTATAACGGTAACAAGTAGTATTTTTTACAATTGATTTTTACAATTGGATTTTGAGGTATCCGAC
Organism: Gentiana straminea; assembly: GCA_036785695.1. NCBI lineage: Eukaryota > Viridiplantae > Streptophyta > Magnoliopsida > Gentianales > Gentianaceae > Gentiana > Gentiana straminea. The sequence goes on along the minus strand of JAVUPR010000266.1, from coordinate 13,762,428 downwards.
CGGTTGAATATTGACACAAACAACAAGACCGATTGTGGATTGTAACATTTTTTTTTTCTTTTTAGAATTACACATTTTATGAGGCACGGGAGATCATAAGTGCAAGCCACTGTTACATTTGAAGGGATGGGAACCCCTTCGACAAACGAAGAAATTGCGAGACCATGTTTAGTTAAAAAGGGGGATGCAACTTGCAAGGACGTAGCCAAGCGAAGGGCTTGGGGGGTCCAATTGTTATTTTTTGTACGTAAAAAAACCTACATAATCTATTTCAACACAATCAGTTATCTTAATACAGCTCACCCGATCATACATAGATAGTCCGTTAGCCTAACCAAAAATAAATTACTGATTCCTTCATTGATGGCTCTATAAAAGACGGAAAAAAAAAACACCATAAGAAAATCGAGATAGAGGGGCCTTGCAAGCATCCATCACGGGACGAAAGCTTGGAAGGTCATCATCATTAGATTGGAAGAAACTAAGCACCGTTTTAGAATCATTTTCTATAATAAGATTTCCATAGCCGTGTGAGCATAAGCAAAAGAAAGGCCATGAAAGATTGTCAGACTCTTGATAAATTTTATAGAAGAGATAGTTTTTTGGGAAACTTGAAGGTTCATTGATGGAATAAGCATATAAATACAAGTACTAGAAAACCAACCACTAGGCCACTTCCTAAAAAGTAGGAAACATGGGATCATGCCTTTAACCAACAACAACTACTCAAATAATGGGAAATCATGCGAAAGTGGGAAATAACATGGCTGACATAGCCTAAGGTAATAAAACTTAATTAGTTAACATAATAATTAACATAATCTTTTAACATTCCTTCCCTTAATATGAGTTGTCTGTTCAGATTACTTCACAAATTCCCAGCTTGTCTCTAAGCTTCAAAAATTGATCCCTCTTGAGTCATTTAGTCATAATATCAGCCAACTGATCTTCACTTCTACAATGTAGCATCTCAATGATCCCTTCTTCACACAAATCTCTCAAAAAATGGTATTTCACATCAATGTGCTTGCTTCTGTTGTGGAACACTGGATTCCTGGATAACTTAATAGTAGAGTTGTTATCACAGTTGATGTATGTCAACCAGATGATAACATTCCACGATGTTTTACCCCAATTCTTTAGTATATGGTGATATTTCGCGACGATTATGGTAAATTTTGCGATAAATCGAAGCACTTTTATTTTTGTGTAGACACAATCAACATCCAACAATTTATCATCTTTTTAGAGCTTATCAGTTATAATCATTATCAGAATTACTCGTGGTATGCTCGTATTGATGTTTTGCAGTAATTACGGGAGCGTGGTGTGAAAATGTCAAAGTTAAATCCAGCCTCATGACAACGGTGGAGAAATTATGGAAGCTGTTAGGTGTAGTGCCCGAAAGACAATTTGTGTAATTGTTTTTAATAATGGATGACAGAATTTATCTCACCTTAGTTACTTGCTTTGTGCTTGTAAAGTAATACACTGCTGCAAACCCTAAGTATATCTGTATGTAACCACTTAACTCAGTGTATGGATTACACGTGAGGATTGAGTTAGTGGAGATATGCTTAAATTGTTAGTCCGTGGTGAACTTAATCAGAGTTTAGGGTCTCTTGATTAAAACGCCAATAATGCGCCCAGAACACCTTAGGGTGTGATAGTCTTATCCGGACTGTCGGTAAAGGGTACCTACGTGTGGCATTTATATATGATGGCATTCATATAGGACTGGACCGATTTAATATGTATTTCTCAGTATAATTCCGTAATCGAGGAATCTTATTAAATCATTAGATGATCATATATGGATCAACCTTAATCCTGAGGTGATCACAGGGTGCTGCTTGTCCCGGGGTAGTGTTTGATGTGTTAGATACGGTTCACTTAAATATGTGTTCCAAGCCATTTCTCATTGGCACTATCTCCAGATGAGTGAGTAGTTCTGATTTTCACAGACATGGAATCCATTCCTTCCTGCGGGAAGTAGAGAGATAGTCCCCTTATTTGTTAGCCCTTAGAAAATGATCGATGGGCCCAGTTCATGTTAGACTAATTAGCTACTAGTCAGATATGTGAACTAATTGATCACTAGGGGGTTAATGGTAAATAAGGATAAGATATTTTGAGTCGGGTTCACGGAGACTTCCCACTCAGAATGGACAGTCTATGGAGGGTTAATCCGTATGTAGTGATTATATCAATGGACGCTTATTCACTCTATGGGTTGAGTATAAGTATACATCTATAATCGGTAGAGTTCAGTTTCGGGTTTATGGTGGCGTAATCCCGGAATTAATAATTAATGTACTTATTATGTTCGATGAATAATTAATTATTGGAGCTACTGGTTATAGGTCCATGGTCCCCGATGTGACTTCTGTAATTCGGACTAATAATCTTGTTATTTGGGCCTCAGTGATAATTAATTGGATGGGCTAATTAATTGATAGCATGGATATTATTTAGTTGGGCTAAATAATATAATACACATAAAAGACATTTTATGTGGGCTTAGTAACCCTACAAGTGGCGCCAATATTGATGATAATTAGAGAGAAATTAGTTTTCTTGGATAATTATTTGACATGTGATTTATCTTTTATTTGTTAATTGATAATTCATGGAATATTAGATAATAATATGATTTATCCTAATTTGTTTGGGATAATCATTTTATTTATCTTTTATTTGGAATAAAGGATTAATGTAATAATTATCTCTTAATTATTTAATCCTTGGAGGACAATGATTACTCTCCTATATAAAGAGAGTTCTCCCAAGACTTAATTAATTGGCTTAATTTTGACCACCACATAAAAAGGAGAGGAAAAATTAGTTTTCTCTTGTCTAGGGTTTTAGAAGAATAAAAACTCCAAGTTTTTTTTGGTGTTGCATATCGAGGAGGTTCGTGTATCAAGAAGGGTGTCCACCAACCGCCGTTTGGAGAACACATCGGAAGATCTTGGCTTCTCTTCCTACTATTGGTAACATGATCTTAACCCCCTTGTAGTAGTTTAAGTCCTTTAATTATGTATTGTGATATATAAGTCGTGATCCATCCGCTGCGTGTAGATCTAACTCGTTTAGATCTAAGAACCTGCATCCTTCAGAAGCTAGGGATGAAATGGATCTAATTTAATTCGAACAACACTGTATATTGATGTCTCGGCGTAAACCGAACCATCCAGGGCGCACACCGAGACATCAAGTCAGATAATTGCAGGTGCATTAATTGCAATGTCATTTCTCAACCACTCTATCATGCTTAGCGTGCACCGAGGACACTATGGCGAGCGCTGAATTTTTAAAGAAGTGATTTATTATGGTTTTAAGCTATTTTCGAAGGAAGAAAAAAATCATGAGCAGAGAGCAAAAACATCCGTTTGAGCAGCTTGAAGGCACCTCCACCTCAAGGCTTCCCTTAGCCAAAATTCCACCATTTAACACTTAAATCCATTGTAAACATTTTAGAATTATCATTTTGACGTCAAAGCTTCAAGTGAATGTAGAAAACAACTAGCTTGTGTTCTATCTTAATCAGCATTTGAAGGTTGGATGAACCTCCTCTTCGAGTTCATCACTCACTTTGGTATTCTATTAATCTCTACTTTGATCTAATTGTTCTTATCATTATGAATACTAGCTTTCACTTGTTAGTAGTTGTAACTATGAGTGGCTAGTTCTTTTTACTAGCTAAGATGATTTAGTAATGATAGTTAACCCATTTTATTGTTTGGAATTGATTGTTTATGTTTCTAGCTTGTATTGTGTTGAAAATCTTCTTACTTTCTTTGATTGGTAATGTGTATGTGGGAGTAATTAACCTATTTATGCACCTACACCACTAATAGAAACCGAATGGAGACGTTAGTTGTGAGAAATGGTAAGAAGATCGGAAGGTAGAATCGACCCTAGTGGAATTCGGTTCTTTATCCGTGGAGCTTGCATTCGAGTGTTTATCTTGTCAATTCATTAGGTTTAAGGCATTTAAACCAAGGAGGAGACAAGTGTGATTTCATTCACTCGTATGAGGGAAACGTGTTTAGGAGTGCACCATTCACACAATAATAAACCAATGGAAGGCGGTAGGTTGATCATTTCCCAATAATCTAAGGGAGATAACTTGAACTATAAATCATCTTAGTTAGTTTCTTTTATCAATAGAACAACCTTTAGTAACTTGCGATTCGGATCAAGATAATAATAACTAATTGGTGCGTGACCTCACAATCCTCGTGGGAACGACCTTGACCACCGTACTAGACTACAATTGACCCGGTACACTGCCGGTGAGATTGGAACCCTAGGAAAGTTCGCATCAACAGTACAAAATGTTCCTAGTCAGCTAAACTTGCCCTAGAACTTCCAGCAGGCTTCTTAACCAGATCAATTGACATGCACCATGTGCTGGTGCAACAAACTCTACTTCGGTTGTGGATAGAGTGACTATTGGTTGCTTTCTTTGAAGACCAACTGATAGCAGTTGTTCCAAACATAAACACAAAACCAGAAGTACTCTTCTTGTCATCAATATCTCCTATATAATCACTGTCAGAATATCCAGTCAGCTGAGCCTTCCCTGCTGAACCATACTTGATGCCATGACTGATGGTTCCATTTAGGTATCTTAGTATCCTCTTCACATAGTTTAAGTGGTCCGCTGATGGTGACTCCATATATCTGCTTGCCACACTTACAGCATACATGATGTCAGGTCTTGTTGCTGTCAAGTATAGAAGACACTCTATCATCTGTTTGAATAAGGTGGGATTCACTTATCCACCTGCTCCTTCTTTGCTGAGCTTCAGACCAGCTTCACAGGGTGTGAGTGCTGGGTTGTTGTCCTTCATTCCAAACCTGCTGAGTATTTCAGATACATACTTCTTTTGAGATACAAATATACATGACTTAGTCTGCTGAACCTCAATGCCCAAGAAATATTACATTAGTCCCATGTCTGTCATGCTAAATTTAGTCTTCATTGCCTCTTTGAAATATGTTATCATGCCGAGTTCACTACTGGTAAAGATAAGATCATCCACATACAAACAAGCAATCAGAATCCTTCCATTGCTGTTAACTTTCACATACAAGGTAGGTTCATATGGACACCTTGTGAAACCTGCCTTCACAAAATAAGAATCAATACAACTGTAACAAGCACTTGGGGATTTCTTGAGTCCATATAAGGCTTTTTTAAGCCTATACACTTTGTTTCTGCATCATTCTTCACATAACCCTGTGGTTGATCTGATAACACTAGTCTGATAGTTTCCATCCTTGCTACTGGGGCAAACACTTTATTGTAGTCAATCCCATACTCTTGCTTGTATCCTTTGGTCACTAGTATGGCCTTATACTTGCTGACCTTGCCATCTTCATTCAGCTTTGTCTTGTAGATCTACTTGACACCAATAGTTTTTTGTCCTTCTGGAAAATATGTGAGACTCCAAGTCTGATTCATTTCAATGGCCATGATTTCTTCATCCATAGCATGCCTCAATTTGTTGTCTTTTGCCGCTCAGTGATAAATGAGGTAGGGGTGCAGAGACATCCAGGAGGTTTGCCTAGAAGCAGCCACCCTTGAAAGAGTGCGTAATAGCTCATTGATCGAGCGCTCTTGCGAGTAGACTCCTCTGTTTGTGGTAAATTTGTTACCTCAAAAATCGCATTCGCCATCCATTGATGAATTGAAATGAGTAAGGGATGACTTGGCCTTTTTCTTAGTTAAATATAAAATATTTGTTTCTTTAAGGTCGGGCCGACAAATGGTTTACGTCCGAACCCTCGCATTTTGCTTCATGATTTGGGTCTGCTGAGTCTGCTGAACTGAGTCTATTGAGTCTTGAGTCCACTGAACTGTGGTCTACCAAGTTTTGAGTCCGCTGAACCTGTGGCAGATCCTCACTAGGTTCTTCATCTATCAGATTTTGGAGAGGTTGGAACTGGCAATTGTTTGCTTCCCAATTCCAAGTGTTTAGTTCATCAAACACCACATCTCTGCTGATTACTATCCTTTTGGTTATAGGATTAAACAACTTGTATGGCTTGGACTTTTCACTGATCCCCAAGAAAACACATTGCTCTTCTTTATCACTGAGTTTCTTCCTGTTTGCATCTGGAATATGAGCATAAGCAATGCATCCAAAATTTTTAAAATGACTTACAGATGGTTTGATTGAGCTCCATGCTTCTTCTGGTGTCATGTTTTGAATAGAAAATGTTGGGCATCTGTTCAAAATATGCACACTCCAACTTACACCTTCAGGCCAGAATCTCTTTGGTACATTTCCCTATGCAAGCATGCTTCTTACCATATTCAGGATAGTCATATTCTTCCTCTCAGATACACCATTTTGTTGTGGTGTACAGGCTGCTGTCAATTCCCTTCTGATTCCATTAATGGTACAGAATTCTTCAAACTCTGCAGAGCAAAATTCTCCTCATCTATCTGTTCTCGGACTTTTGATATCTTGATCTGTCTCTTTTTCTCTTAGCAATTTGAATATCTTGAATGCATTCAGGGCCTTAGATTTTTCATGCAAGAATTCAACCCAAGTTTTCCTAGAAAAATCATTAGTGAATGTAATGAAGTACATATTTCCTCCATTAGATGATGGGCTGATTGGTCCACACAAGTCAGAATGGATGAGTTCCAACACTTGTTTTGCCATCCAAGATTTTTCTTTTGGGAACAGATGCCTATGTTGTTTTCCTTTAGTGCATTCCTCACATACTTGTTGAAGAGTCTGGATCTGTGAAAGCCCTTTAACCATTTATTTCTGGTGAAGAGTTTTCAAACCACCAAAATTGAGATGTCAATATCTTTAATGCCATAACCAAGATGCATCTTTCAATTCTGCCATAAGACATGCTTATGGCTCCTTAATTTCCAAAGGAAACAATCTGTTGGCATTCATGGGAACTTTAGCTATGATTCCCTTGCTTGAATCCTTTATTTCACACTCATAATCTCAAATCCTTTTTCTTGTAACTGTCCAATACTTAGCAGATTTCACTTCAGATCAGGAACATGTAGAACACTAGAAATGGTTCGAGATGTCCCATTCTTGGATCTGATGCATATATTTCCTTTTCCCTTAACACTTACTGATGAGTTATCTCCAAACTTCACCTTTGAATGATAAGATTCATCCAAGTAAGAGAATGATGCCTTGTTACCACACATATGATTAGTACATCATGTATCAACATACCATACTTGGGGTGCTGAATTCTGCTCATGCTGTGTAGTCATCAGCAGGGTCTCATCCTACTCTTTGTCAGCAAAGTGATAACTCTGCTGAGTGCCCTTCTCCTTGTCTGCTGGCAATTTGGTGTAGCACTCTGACTGGTAGTGTCCAAATTTGTGACACCTAAAGCATTCAACATTCATTTTGTTTGCAGTACCTCTTCCCTCTCCATTCTTGGATGCTTGAGAGTTGTCCCTGCTGTCAGAATCTCTGGTTGTTCTCCCTCTACCTCTTCCTCTGCCTACCCCCTACCCTATAATTGCTATTAGAGGCAGTGGTCTTCAAGGCCCGCTCTTCATTTGATGTTGCTGATCCTCTCTTCATCTTTTGTTCATGAACTTGCAAAGAGCTTTGCAATTCATCAAGAGACAATGCATCAATGTCTTTGGATTCCTCAATGGAACACACCACATAATCAAATCTTGAGGTTAGAGGCCTCAAAATCTTTTCCACAACTGCTACATCCTCCATCTTCTCACCAAGAAATCTCATTTTATTGCATATTTCCATGGTTCTGGCACAATAAGTTGAGACAGATTCACCCTATTTCATTTGTAGGATTTCAAAGTCTCTTCTTAAGGCATGTAGCTGTGATATCTTCACTCTGGCATTTTCTTGGTACTTCCTCTTCATTGAATCCTAGATATCCTTTGATGACTCCTTGCTGAGAATGGTCTCCAAGATGGCTCTATCTATTGCTTGAAACAGATACCTTCAGATCCTTGAGTTTTTTGCTCTCAAAATTTGCTCTCTGACCCTCAGTTGGGTGTGGATTTGCTGTTGGTTCAACCACTCCTTGTTCAATGATAGTCCGGTACTCCTTAGAACACATGAAGTTCTCCATCAACATGCTCCGGTGATCATAATGCTGTCCATCAAACTTGGGGATGGAAGTTTGAACAAAATTTGTTTCGGCCATGGATCTTTCTCCAATTGTTGTTGAGAATATGGCTCCGATACCACTGATAACTTTTATAGAAGATATAGTTTTTGGGAAAACTTGAAGATTTCATTGATGGAATAAGCATATAAATACAAGTAGTAGAAAACCAACCACTAGGCCACTTCCTAAAAAGTAGGAAACATGGGATCATGACTTTAACCAACAACTACTTTAGTAATGAGAAATAATGCGAAAGTGAGAAATAACATGGCTGACATATCCTTAGGTAATAAAACTTAATTAATTAACAAAATGTTGTAACAACTCTCACCAATTTCGATCAAAATAGCAGAACAAAAACCGTTTAAGATAGGTTCAATGAGGTCACGGGAAATTCCGCCCACAAGATCAACTGCCCTAGAGATGTTTTTGGCATAGCTAGGCCCCAATCATACACAATGCATAAACAATTTCTTTTTTTTCCCTTTCTTTTTTCTGATTTGCCACGTCATATGCTCCATGATGCAATCAACACTAATCTTCTAGAAACATCCTTACGATAATTGCCTTGGGGATGTATATATAAAATGTCTTGTCGCTAGGTGCAGGAAGAATCTCTTCAAAATGATAACATAAGGTTGCACGTTATGCTTCCTATTTTATTTTCCTTTATCTATTTAGTATTGTTCTCTTCAAAATGACTTTTCTTTCTTCTAAAAAAAAAGAAATGATTCTTTCGGACTATAGTCGACATAAACTACACTCAAATATTGGAAAGAGATTACTCCTCAGGACGTGGCGGCATGCCTAATGATAAAAAACTTGAGTATTTTAAAATGACAACTGGACCTTAAGCTGAAATATGAAGATTTCGATTCCCGTAAATAGAGACGGAAAGTATAATATAATAGCAAGCGCACGACTCTTTACCTTGATATAATAGCAAGTCCATAACTCTAAAACACTTACATGATTAAAATTTTCACTCATCCCCTAAGACAGGGTGAGTGGTGATCCTCATTGTTAGTAATTTAACCATATAACAATAATGTAAATGTACAAAACATATTTTTCCATTGATTTGTTTAGACTGTGATTGATACAATATATTGTGTTTGATGTACTTGGGCAACAAGTCAATAAAATGTAAATACAAATAATGTAAAATAAATGGAATTAATTGGAAGCTTCTAGAGTAGTCTCAACAACCCTAAAATGAGACGATAAATAATCAAGAACCCGCTGAATTAAAGCATCAGAAGACCCGGTGATGACAATATCATCCACATAAACAAGAAGATAAACCTGCTCAGAGCCACTAGCATATATATAGAAGGATGCATCGGCCTTGGACGCGCGAAACCCATAATGCAAAAGAACCTCAGTGAGACGAGAAAACCATGCGCATGGTGTTTGTCGCAATCCATAAAGACTGTGCTTCAAGCGGCAAACATGATGTGGGAAATCCGGATGAACAAAACCTGCAGGTTGCTGCATAAAGACATGTTCTGTCAGATAACCATGTAAAAATGCATTTTGGATATCAACCTGTCGAATGGACCACTGACAAGTGAGTGCCAGAGTGAGAAGGAGACGAATGGTGATGGGCTTGACAACAGGGCTGAAGGTCTCCTGAAAATCAATGCCTTCAGCCTGGTGAAAGCCCTTAGCAACCAACCGAGCTTTGTGACGTTCAACTGTACCATCTGCATGAGACTTAACACGAAAAACCCATTTGTTACCAATGATATTCATAGTAGGGGAGGAGGGGACGAGATCCCAAGTGTCATTACGAATCAGAGCATTAATTTCTTCCTGCATCGCATCACGCCAAACACGATGTTTATAGGCTTCGGTGTAAGAGGGGGGTTCAGAGATGGAGGAAGTGATATGAAACCCACGAGGTAAGGGATACCGAATGAAGTCTGGGTGAGTTTTAGGCTTGAGAGTGTTGGTTTGCGTTCTTGTGACCATACGGGCTGGAGGGGGTGGCGGGGATGAAGATGAGGATGTGGCAGAAGGTGTGGACGACGAAGGCGATGGTGGAGGAGAGGGGCTGGGTTGAGGTGACGAGGACGAGGGGTGATGGAGGTCAAATTAAATTATTAACTCGAGACCTACTAACCTACTAGCAAGAGAACTAGGTTCAATTGTAGTATAGCTAGATAGAGTCGAGGTCGATCCCACAGAGACTCGGCACAAGCAAAACACAACTTACTTTATCGAACTAAATTGAAAGGGCGGTCTACGACCAACTAAATGCGATAAATAAAATAGTGACAACCACAAGACACAAAATATCACAAAGACAAATTAAAGACTACTAAAACACGGATAATACGGTTGATATTATCTAGACAAATAGTATTGATTACGCTAGTAGATCATAACTCCCCCATGTAAATTAGGTTGATAACGAGACAAAACAAACGTTAAAGATTAATTATTATGACTACGGGAGTCATCCCCAAGGTAGATTTAGCTCCGGTTAGGCCATCTAAATCATCGTGCCTCCATTACGTGACTTCGCTTTTTAATGCCTCCATCTCATATAACTTCGACACAATTATTTCACTAGGGACGCCGGTATAAACCGTAACCTCATCTAAGCAACATTCCTATGGTGAGGCGTACTTCTTAGATGCCGATTCAATCTATATCCTAAGTAACAATCACTTTTTGAGTTTCATGTTAAATTATGATGACAAATAATTAAGTTGATCGGGTTTAATTACTCGTTTTAATTCCAAATCGAGAGAATCGACGTAGTCGAAGCCGATCATAATATTGCCCTACACCACCACACTCGGTCGACCGAATGACGGCACTCGGGCGACCGAGTGACATGTCTAGGTCGACCGAACACAGTTCTGTGCCGGAACAAATCATGATTACTTCTTAACGTTTCTAACCTAAGCACATGGGTTCGTAAATAAATCTACATCACGCAATCAATACAAATAAAACTACTCCATAATAAAATATATCAGATCTACAAATAAAGATTGCATAATTGAATAGTCATACCCTCGAAGACGAGAGTGACTCCCACTCTTTAATGCGCTCCCTAATCGGAGAATCCGATGAATCCACAATGAACGAACATAAAGAAAATAAAACGAAATCTCAAAATCTAAAATTGTATGAATTGTTTTGTGTTGTAGTGGTGTGTGTGTTCTCAACATCGTGGTTTCTTTGTTTATATAGGAGTTGTAGCCGACATAGGGAGAATCCGGAAGATTGACGTGCATTTATCAAATTAGGCTCGGGTGACCGAACCTACACGCTCGGTCGACCGAATGGCATGGCTCGGTCGACCGAGCCTCCTTCCTCACGCGTTTTCACTTTGGTTCGTCCGACTTGTTTCCCACTCCACGCTTTTGAATTGATCGATTGATCCTTTCTTCAATGCTCCGATTTTCTTCTCTTTTATCTTGAAATCTCCCCGATTGCATGATAATTATCTTCCCGATTTATCATAATCTGCAAAATCAGTATTTATCACACAATTTAATTGCTCTTTTATAATAAAAATAGCTAAATACCAATTATCATATTAATAATCACTTATTATTAAATAATAAATATAAACACGTGATTTAAATATGAAATATATAAGTAACTCCGATTTAAGGTTAGAATTGATGACATAAATAGGTATATTTTAACTGTCATCAAGGGGGCATCCAGAGCTTGGACGGTTGGAGTAGGAGGAGTAGGCCGATCGGATTGAGTGAGGGGAAGTGGTAGGGGAATGGTGAGATCGGGATAGGAGAGCTGCTGAGCGGGCTTGTGATAAGGGAATGAGGCTTATGTTGTAATGTACTGGTGATTAGGGAGGGATGGGCAGGGACGTGGGAAGGGATTTGTGAAGGGCATGAGGATCGGAATCAATTAAGTCTCTGATACCATAACAATAATGTAAATGTGCAAAACATATTTTTCCATTGATTTGTTTAGACTGTGATTGATACAATATATAGTGTTTGATGTACTTGGGCAACAAGTCAATAAAATGTAAATACAAATAATGTAAAATAAATGGAATTAATTGGAAGCTTCTAGAGTAGTCTCAACACCATACGAGATTAAGCTGATGTAACGACCCGTTCCCGAAAAACAAGTATATTTCGAAAACAACCCGTTCGGCCATGCTCTGAGATGAAATCTCAAAACATGAAGCCTTCCTAACATAATTGATCTATTGCATCATTTAATTACTAACACCCAAAAATAAAATAATCATCAAAAATCATATTCTAATCACCAGTACATTACAACATACACTTCAAAATAGTATCATTAAATACACAACATCCAGAAATAACTGCAATAATCTTATCGCTTTCAGTGATGCTTAGCTAGACATCCAAGTTCATCATCATCTGCCATATACTATGCTTTATCTGAAAAAATATGAAATGAAAATGGTGAGCTCGAAAGACCCGTAAGGAAATTGACTATTAAAAGGGAACTAAAGATGTCACTGGACACGCTATCTAAAGTTTCTAGTTAAATAATTCTAAAATAATATTGAAAATAAAATACTAGAAAATAAATTTCATAAATAAAATACTAAAATGAAATGATAATATTAACTAAAATATAACATACTGAAGTAATTCTGCTAATATTATAAAGGCTTTATTGTTAAAAAGGACAAAATAAGAGTGTAAATGTGCAAAAAGAACAGTGGAATTTTTTGATGAAAAGGACAAACCAAACAGTGGAATAGTGGATTCCACTGTAAAGACAATGCAACCAACAGTGTATTTTGAGTAACAAACAGTGGAATTGTCCTTTAACATATGATTTTTTTTCCACTGTCCTTAATCCTAATTTTCAACTTTTTTTTTCCTTTATTACCACTCCCCCTATTATAAATAAGTCTATTTCCAAAATAAGGAGCTTGAACTAATGTTACCAATGTTACGGTTCTAATGTTACAACTGAAATAAATGAACTAGATGCAGACCGGATATCCATTATTCTTGCCCATGGACGGGGACTAACCGGCTCCGGCAAAAAAATCTCACATCTACTACCCGTGAAAATGGGCAAGTGCCGGGGACCCTCGAGGATTCACTGCGAACTAAAAATAAATAAATAGGGTGACATGAACCGTAGCATTTTTTTGATTGTCTACATCTTTGTGTTCATCTTTTTATACTCTAAATGACTCATCATATCTTATACTCCCTCCGTCCCATATTATAAGTCTTTTTGGTTTTTTCACACAGATTAAGAAAAATAATAAATGAGTTACTTTTTAATATTTCAATGCAAAATATCGTATTGTTTTTTGAGAATGACTTATAATATTGCATTGTTTAGTATGAGAATGAAAAAAATCCATTAATCTTGTATTGAAATGTGAGAAGGATTTATATTTTGGACGTCACAAAAATGTTAAAAGGACTTATATTGCGGGACGGATGAAGTAAATATAACATTCCTCAAAATACATACTTTCTCATAAATATAATGTTTATAAGTCATATATTTTATTTATTACAATAAAATCTATATTTACTATTTTAATATAGGTATTCAAAATTAATATATCAAATTTGAATCATAATCTCATAATTCAAAATTCATTCCATATAACTATTTAATGCCTAAAAATAAATCTAATATTTCACAACCCTTTTATAATTGAAATATATATATTTCTTCGAAAATCATTATCATGATATTATTTTAAATATCATAACTTATAATCATTCTAACAATATATAATATAATTCGTATTGCTTATAAAATAACGTTTTTAAAGAAAAATATATTCATGGTAGGAAAATTATAAGCTTAGGAATAATCTATTAAAAACAATTGCATCAGCGGTCTAAAATTTTTAGTATTATTTATATTTTATATCATAAATATATATCATTAGGCCCAATGTATAAAAATCATGAAATCTATATTCTAACTATAATATCAAAAAATTTGTTGGAAAATAACATACTTACAAAACATAAATTTTTTAGAATAGCAATTGATAACATTTCCTTACATTTTTGGATTTATGTAATAATCATCATTTCCTTGCTCCAAGAAATCTCATGAATCACTCCTCTTAGCATGGCAAGAAATCCTTTGGACTTGCTAAGAAATTTTCTTCAAAAGGCCTTATCTATTGCTAGTATTTTGCTAGAGAATGGAAGAAATAGAATGGAAGATGAAATGGATAAAGTGGAAGATAAAAGAGGGTGGTTTAATGGTGAATTAATGGGGACTTAAATTCTCAAGAAAACGTTTCTTTAAAAAAAACAGGCTATCGTGATTATTCCACGGTTTGAGATAAATAACCGATTATTTTAATTTCAATGATAATTATTCTATTAAATTATCTAAATAAATTTACTTTTAAGGTATGGGCTAAAAGTGATACGGGTCGTGAGAGCTGAAATTTGGAGGTTCGAATCCCGGAAATGAAGACTGAAAGTATAATATAATAGCAAGTCCATAACTCTAAGACACTTACTTGATTAACATCTTCACTCATCCTCTAAGACATGGGGATTGAAGATCCACATGGTTAGTAATTTAACCATACGAGATTAGTAAAATTACTCCTTCAGTATTTATTTAACTAAGCCGGTTTTGAAAATAAAAAATATATATATTAACCATGGATTTTTATTCTAAACACGAAGGTTCAAGGTTTGAGTTTTGATGGAGATAAAAAAGTTTGTGTGTATATTTTGAACCCGTAAAAAAACAACCTCTACTATAGTATTTTCATTATCGCCTTAAAAAATGTTCCACTTCATTTAAATAAAAACAAATTCTATTACGATATTATTATCATTTAAATAGGGGAGAGTGACAGAAATTGACTTGCCTGTTCTATGTTACATACATAAAATGTTAGCCTATGATATCTAATCAGTTTTTCATATTAAATATGTGACTGATTAAAAAATAGTGTTGTAAATACGTACAACTTCTGCAAATTTTACTTCTGTTATAGTTTACATACAAAATTTGCCGATGATATCTAACCAATTTTAATACTAATCCTCCGTCGTATATTATAAATTATCCTATCATTTTTCATCCGTCTACAATATAAGTCATTCTCAAATTTCAATACAATAATTAATGCTAGTTATTTTTCCCGTTTTACGAGGACGGGGCCACCTTCAGGCCTTAGGGTGACTAAGCTCACCCAATTGTTATTTTTGTAACCAATAACCCTATAAATTCAGTTCAACACAGTCAGATATCTTAATGCAGTCAACCCGACCATACATAGATATTTCACTAGCCCACCCTAGAATAAATTACTGGCTCCGTCATTGCCGTTTTACTCATTTCAATGCATAACATTACATACACCATTAAATAAATTAGCCTAAGGGCATTTTAGTCCAAAACTACCAAAATTGAATCATTTATTGAGTTTCTTAATCTGTGTGTATAAACCGATGATGACTTATGATATGAGACGGATGTAGTATATATTTAACAACTGAACCCGAACCGAGACAGTCGGACGGGGAAGGCGTGCGTGTGTGGTGAACCTAGAGCCATCTAGGACCTCCCTCCTGCACAAAAGTGCTCTTGTCGATGATATCTAAACAATTTTAACTTAGGGTAGTGTCATGATTATATATTATGACAACTGAATTTTACAATGATTAATAGCGTAAATATGTTATGGCATTCGTATGATTCGATTCTTATAATCAAATCTTTATTTTTGACTCATATATATATATATATATATATATATATATATATATATATATATATATATATATATATATCACCAAGATAGGCACCTAAATATAACGTAATATCAGTACTTGATTATGATATAGTAACATGCATACAGGCCGGCAGCTCCTGCACTTAGAAATATACCTCGAATTTATAATTACTATTGGTCAACATAAAATCGGTACGAATAAAGTGTCGTTATACTGTAGGGATTCTTTAGTAGGGAATCTAGCTATACGCGCGCAAGATCTCGACCACACGCTTCGAGGTGGAATACACAATGCATGTCCGTGTGTGGAAACCGTGTGGTGGATACGTTAGCGCGTAGCGATTTCTAGAGGGAGTCACTGGATAGAATTTTCCACGAATAAATAAAGTTTAATGAAAAAAAAAATTGATGCGGTGGCTGACATAAGATCAACTTATGCTTATTTGCAAAGGAATTTTTATGGGCTGATGCTTTGGAATCTGGTAGCCCTTCTCATTTGTCATCTTGTTCTTCTTTTTTTTTTTTTTTTTTTTTTTTTTGGTTATTTCTTTTTTATTGGCTTGTCACTGTGTATAAGTTGTTGAGGAGTTGTTTTCTATTCTTTTTAAAACAATTATAAATTATTCTTCAACAAAAAAAAAAAAAAAAAAAAAAAACAACAACAACAACAACAACAATTATAAATTGTTGGTGATGCTGAATATATCCAAAAAGAGAAATTCTAATCAACCAAACTTTCTTGTGTGTGTGATTTTTTTTCCATATATTTTTCACGTAGTATTTTCATAGAAACCTAAGCCATGTGTAATGAAATGTAATGAAGAGGAATTAAAACATACCTTAAGGCGTTTGGCATGCAATATTTTAAGAATAAACAAGATTGTCATAGGATGTGATAAATGACACTAAAAAATAATGGGCGAGAGCGTAATGTGAGGATAGGTGGGTGGTTGTGTGAGGGTATGGGTTGTGATAAATGTTGCGGGGATACATGAATGGTAGGTTGTACTATGGTAGGCTAAGGTAAGGGGTGAAGGTGGAAAAATGTTAGTGGTAGATGTGATAGTAGGATAGGTGGCAGTGATAGATGTAAGGTTGAGTTAGTACGGTCGGGTGTGAGTTTGTGGTAAGGAAAGGTGAAAGTGGATGGTAGAGATAGAGCAGAGGTAAGAAATAAGGGTAAGGTGAGATAGGGATGAAGAGTGAATGAGGTAGGGTAAGGGTGAAGAGTGGGTGAAGAAAGGGGTTGGTGATGTGTATGTGGTAAAGGGTGGGTAGGGTAAGAGCATCAGCTATGATAGGATTTTACACTCTTTTTTTGAGTAAATTTTGTTAAAAGTGAAGCAAATATCTATTTAAATGTTCATTTGCATCTGAAAAAACACGAGACCTCCTTTTCACCTTGAGCCATAGTGTGCTTCTAATTCTCACCAAAGCCATAAGATTATTATATTAATAAAATTGCGTTAGTGACCACTTTTAATCCATGTGGCCATTGTGTCTTTGCTCTAAGGGGTGACAAGTGATGGGATGGGAGTGTAAGTGGGAAGGGAGGAGGGTGATGAGGCGAGGTAAAACTCCATGATGGATAGGTAAAGCCGTAAAGGTAAGGTGGGGTATGTGCAGTAAGGGTGAGGGTGAGTGGAGGTAAAAATAGGCATAAGTAGGTGTTGTAAAGGTGGTTGATGGGTGCAGTAAGGGTGATGTGTGGATAGGGTAAGGGTGATAGATTAATGAGGGTGGGGGTAAAGTTAAGGGTTAGGTAAATGTAAGGAATGAAAGGTGTAGGGGTGAGAGGTAAGTAAGGTTGAGGTATAGATGGGTAATGGTAAGGGTGAGATTGATTTGGGATGAGTCGATGATGTTTGTTTCTTTTACATCTATTTTTAGATGTAACGAAAATATTTCTTTTTGTTTTTATGATGTTCGTTTCTTCATACCATATCTAATAAGTGTAATGAAATGAATAATTGATACATTATATTGCATAACAGCGAAGCAAACGGCCATAAAAAACCACGAGGCATATAAGGGCATCAAACTAAATCTATCATTGATCTTAAGGTTATCCCAATACATGTCTATTTGTAAAATTGTTGCGGTGCTCAATGTAGTTTTAACAGAACGCCCTTAAATGGACCCCCTCAATAAAAACCATGTGTGTATCGTTCACACATGAGTATTTTGAAGGTGACATGAGGAGATGTGATAAAATAAATCGAACCGTGAATGTTTGCATAATTATCTTAATTGACTCGAGGCATTAATTAATACATCTATTACATGCAAAATTTTACTACACGGTCTTTATTCACACTATCTACTTGTTGTCTCACAACTATCGATGATGCACTACATAATTTTTACAGAATCGACCCGTGAAAGTCGAATGTATGGGACAACATGCGACTTCCCGCACTGTCGAACCTGATTCGGCTTTAGCAGGGTCGCATGTTGCCTTATACATTCGACTTTCACATGATCAATCTTATATTGGTGTAAATGTAGTATGATACACGGTAGAGAATCTATGGTACGAATAAAGATCCTTATATCTATACTTGTGAACGTGAGTCGTGCAAGGCACGACGGACTCAACATAAATCGTTACCAACGATAATATCAAATAATAGATCCACAACGTGAAATAAATCGCGTAAGCTTAAACCGTAACAAATTCAAGGCATAAGACAAAGAGAGCAACAGAAACATATCACATTTTCTGCAAGAGTTAGCTCTTTCTTAGAGACGTGAATATTGTGAATCACTTCTCTTCCAGCCCTATGAGGAGTTTCCACCTACAAAATAAACCACAATATGATGTATCGGAGAACAATGTCATAAAGTCGATCATTTTAGTTTCGACTTTACGTAATGAAACATTATAGAAAAACAATAAGCGGACCATAACTACACGGTCAAATCTCCGGGGACGCCTTAGCTTCCAGATCATTAATATGTTTTAAAATGTGTTTTACTCATTTTCTATACGATTTGAAAGATATAAAAAGTGATTTGGAATTCCAACGTCAATTTTAGTAACGTTCGTACTGCAAACGGCCGTCGGTTCCACCGACGTTATGTTATTCAAAATAATAAAAATATTTAATGTGGTGTCGACGTGGTCACATGTGGGCACACCTTCTTGGCGTGGATATTTGTTTGCCCTTATTTTAATGTTGTTGTATTTTATAGCTAAACTTGACTAATCTTCAATCGTACACTACACAGTAGAACTTCAAATCCGTCGGTATTTTTTCCCCCTTTTCATCTGCACAAACTACTAACGGTACACGGTTGATAAAAAAAAAAGTACTCCCTCCGTCCCGTAATAAAAGTCCTTTTTACGTTTTAATGGTGTCACAAAATATAAGTCCTTCTCACAAAACAATACAATATTAAATGCATTGTTTTCACTTTCACACAAAACAATGTAATATTATTAGTCAGCCCCAGAAAAAAATACAATATTTTGCATTGAAATATTAAAAAGTAACTCATTTATTAGGTTTTCTTAAACTGTGTGAAATGATCAAAAAGACCTTATATTATGGGACGGATGGAGTACACGGTTTTATTCAATTGTTGTGCCGAAATCGAATCGAAAATTTCGGTTGATTGAAACTTAAAACTGAAACCGCACTGTCTGTAGGAGGTAATAAAAATGAACCGTATCGAAATTACACTTTGGTTCGGTTTATGTAACGGAGAATGGTACAAAACAATATATATATATATATATATATATATATATATATATATATATATATATATATATATATATATATATATATATATATATATATACGTGTCGAGCTCGGGAGATTGCGCAAGCGCCAATTGTGGAGCAATATCCTTTTTTATCGAAATATACACTTTGGTTCGGTTTATGTAACGGAGAATCGAACAAAAAAATTCGGTTTCTATATAACGCTAACTGAAATTCGATTTTTACCGAAAGAAAAATAAAAATAAAAAATCTGCCGTAAAAAAATAAAATAATATATATATATATATATATATACACACATACCACGTGTCAGCTGGGGAGATTGTCACGTGGTTAATTGTGGAGCAACCTCCTTAACACTTTATAGATATAAGAGATACTTTCATAATGAAATATAATGAAGAGTGTAATCAAAGATTAAAAGAAAAAACAAAGGGAACAAATCATTTTCGAGATACTACTACTGTTGGGAATTGCAAACAAAGTAGAATATATGAATAATTGAACTATAAAAAAAAAAAATCCCTCCAAAACTCAACGGTA
Organism: Gentiana straminea; assembly: GCA_036785695.1. Lineage (NCBI taxonomy): Eukaryota > Viridiplantae > Streptophyta > Magnoliopsida > Gentianales > Gentianaceae > Gentiana > Gentiana straminea. Next base: position 13,742,290 of record JAVUPR010000266.1, on the reverse strand, counting down.
TTATAAAAATACTTCCCATCTCCACTCTCCTCTCTCTCTTCTATATAAATCAAACACCATAATTAGCTCTTTCAACTCAAGCTCCCCCAGAAAATTTTTATTTGAGTTGGGTTAATTTTTTAGTGCTCAATCTTGAGCTTCATCTTCTAGCTAGGCATTAATGGAGGGAGATGAAATCTACAGACTGAGCTCGGCTCGATTGAGTAGCTCGAATATATGGAGAACAAGTGGTGCAGATGTGTTTTCACAATCATCAAAACATGATATAGAAGATGAAGAAGCACTTAAATGGGCTGCCATTGAAAAGCTTCCGACTTATCTTCGGATAAGGAGAGGCATTCTTACAGAGGAAGAAGGTGAGACTAAAGAAATCGATATCAAAGATCTTGGTGCTATTGAGAAGAGGAATATCTTGGAAAGATTGATCAAAATTGCTGAGGAAGATAATGAGAAGTTCTTGCTCAAGCTCAAGAAACGTATTGATCGGTAATTTCTTAAATTTTAAATTTTAATACTCACAAAATAAGCTTATTTTATGCATTTAATCATCAAACCGAATTCCGATGTAATGCCATATTAAGAATTAATTTGTATACTTTGTTCTGTTATGCATACAGAGTTGGTTTGAGCCTTCCAGCAATTGAAGTAAGGTTTGAGCATCTAAAAGTTGATGGAGAATCTCATTCTTTTAGTAGATCACTGCCTACAGTTTACAATTTCACTGTAAACTTATTAGAGGTACTGCAATTATAAGTTTACAACATCCTGTCGGTTCAAGATTTATTTTCGTTTAATTGGGCTAATTCGATTCGTTTTGTTACGTCAAGGTGTTCTTGAACAAGCTTCATATTTTGCCTAATAGCAAGAGTAGATTCACAATACTTCATGGTGCCAGTGGAATTGTCAAGCCAGGAAGGTAAAAGACAGAGAAGTTAACAACAAAAAAAAGTCATGTTCTTGAAGTATATGGTTAGTTAACTCGAACATGTTCGTATTGTAGAATGACTTTGCTGCTCGGCCCACCAAGTTCGGGGAAAACTACGTTGCTTCTAGCATTAGCAGGGAAACTTGACAGTGACCTTAATGTAAGAAAAGGGTATGAAATTTCTTGTTTCTGTTACAGAGCATTTGAGAAGAGGGCTAATATGATGTCTGATTATAATGATAGGTATCGGGAAAAGTAACGTATAATGGTCATGAGATGAAGGAATTTGTACCAGAAAGGGCATCTGCTTACATAAGTCAATATGATCTTCACATGGGGGAACTAACTGTGAGGGAAACACTAGCTTTTTCAGCTCGAGTTCAAGGGGTTGGGGCTCGTTATGGTTAGCTTCAACACTGTCTATTGAGGTTTGTTTTGATTGAAATTGAGAATGAAACTAAGTTGTTGAAATTGCAGAAATGTTGAAGGAATTGTCAAGGAAAGAGAAGGAGGCAAACATCAAACCAGACCCTGATATAGATATTTACATGAAGGTATAGATATATATGTATACATAGAGATATATATATATATATATATATATATATATATATTCTATGTGTCATGTGTGTGTGTTTTCTTTCAGTGATTATATTCTTTCTTTTTTACAGGCAGCATCACTAGAAGGACAGGAGGGCAGTGTGGTAACAGACTACATACTCAAGGTAATCCCATAAAAAAGTTGTTCTATTTCAAGCTACCTGAGATACTTCTAAAGGGAAAAAGAATGCGTTCCATAAGATTTTTAACGATTAAATTGTACATTTAAGAGTTTGAATGGAAGCAATATGAAAGTAGTTTTTGAGCTTTAGTACCTTAATTTTGCAGATTTTAGGACTTGAAGTATGTGCTGATAGCCTGGTTGGGGATGAAATGATTCGAGGGATTTCTGGAGGACAGAGAAAACGACTCACTACTGGTAAGCCAATCTGATTTTGTTTAGGGCATTCCATTAGACCTTGTTGCCATTTCCTTGGATCTCGAGCCCTACACAGTAGCATAGAGGGCATTCTGTATATAATTTTCTTGGCATGTACTAAGTATGGGAATGTTGTTTAATAAACATTAATATAGGTGAAATGATGGTTGGACCTGCTCGAGCGCTTTTCATGGATGAGATATCAACCGGTTTGGATAGTTCAACAACGTTCCAGATCGTAAAATCTATCAAGCAATCCATCCATATTCTTCAAGGAACAGCTGTGATTTCACTTCTGCAACCTGCACCAGAGACATACGAGTTATTCGACGATATTATCTTTATATCAGATGGCCACATTGTATACCAAGGTCCCCTAGATAATGTTTTAGAGTTCTTTCAAAACATGGGATTCAAGTGCCCCGAGAGAAAAGGAGTCGCTGACTTCCTGCAAGAGGTACGTGTTATACAAATCTATGCTTCTAATTTGTTACTAAAAACGCAGATAAACAACATATGGAGTGACTTTTTTTTTATGATTATATAACAGGTGACATCAAAGAAAGATCAAGAACAATATTGGGCAAACAAGGAAGAACCTTATAACTTTATTCCTGCTAAGGAATTTTCAGAAGCATTCCTGTCGTTTCATATTGGACAGAGACTCGGGGATGAGCTTGGTGTACCCTTTGACAAAAGCAAAGGCCATCCTGCTGCTCTAACCACTAAAAAGTACGGTGTCAACATGAAAGAGCTCTTGAGGGCTTGCACAGCAAGAGAGTACCTTCTTATGAAAAGAAATTCATTTGTGTATATATTCAAGATGATCCAAGTTAGTTCTCCATCCTGAAATCTCCAATATTTCACACACACACATATATATATCATCTTCTAACTGATTCTGCATTTTGATGTTCAGCTTACTTTGATGGCTTCCATTGCAATGACCGTATTTCTACGAACAGAGATGCCCAAGAAGACAATGGGAGATGCTGGCGTATATTATGGCGCTCTATTTTACGGTGTTATCATGATAATGTTCAATGGTTTCTCAGAGCTTTCCCTCAGTGTTCAGAAGCTTCCGGTTTTCTACAAACAACGGAATTTCCTTTTCTTCCCTGCATGGGCGTACTCTATACCTACATGGATACTTAAGATCCCATTCTCGTGTTTAGAAGCCGCTTTATGGCTTCTTATGACTTACTATACCATTGGATTTGATGCAAGTATTCAAAGGTTAGACAATTCACTTCGTCATAATACGAACCTGTAAACCTGCAATTATTATACTAACAAAAGATTGATGCTTATGATTGCAGGTTTTTTAAGCAATTACTTTTATACGTATGCCTAAACCAGATGTCTTCAGCAATATTCCGCTGCATAGGAGCAGTTGGAAGGAACGCGATAGTTGCTAATAATCTCGGTTCTTTCACCTTGCTTTCTGTGTTTGTCCTAGGAGGTTTCATTATAACAAGAGGTAAATCATCTTCAAAAACAAGATTTCATCATGTATTCGTGCTTGTATAATGGGTATATGATGTTATCCTATGCTCGTTTTTTGGCAGATGAGGTGAAGAAGTGGTGGATATGGGGTTATTGGTTCTCACCATTAATGTATGCACAGAATGCTATTGCAGTTAATGAGTATCTTGGAGACAGCTGGAACCATGTAAGGCTCATTTATAAGCAAAGAAATCAAATTTACTGTATTATCGTACCACTGTTGAATTTAAGCTGCAACGTGTTCTTGAATTTCATCCCTACAGATTGCACCTAACTCAACAGAAACATTAGGGGTAGAGTTCTTGAAGTCTCGTGCACTTCTTTCAGAACCACGTTGGTATTGGATCGGGATAGGAGCTCTTTTTGGATACATGTTCATCTTCAATTTCCTATTTACCTTAGCTCTTACTTATCTGAGTCGTAAGTATCTGGACACATATTTGGACAAGTTGTTTTACGCGTTTTTTCAACTGTCACCAATGACTGTCTCTACTTGATACAGCATTTGGCAGACATTGGGCAGCTATGGCTCAAAAAATGACACAAGACAAGGAAGACGATAAAACCAAAGAGCTTATTGAGGTATCATCAAATAGAAAATCCTCTTCAGGTGAGTCATCTAGCATACTAGTACTACACATAGAATTCCACCTTTGCCCTTGAACCAAAATAATAATAATAAATTCATAAACAGAGAGAGGAAAGGAAGCTGGAAGGAGTATATCTTCCAGGACCATGTCATCTCGAGTAGGCAGCATAGATGACGCGGGTCAGAACAAGAAAAAAGGGATGGTTCTGCCTTTTGAACCTCTTTCAATAACATTTCAAGACATCACATATGCAGTTGATATGCCACAGGTAAATCTCATTCGAACTTTCGTCAGACCAAGGAATTGGATGAATATCTAACGCTAATTAATGTTTTTTTTTTTTTTTTTTTTTCGTTTTCCAGGAAATGGCATCTCAAGGAGTTACTGAGAACCGGCTTGAGCTCTTGAAAGGTGTTAGTGGTGCATTCAGGCCAGGAGTTCTGACTGCACTAATGGGTGTGAGTGGTGCTGGTAAGACAACTCTTATGGATGTCCTAGCTGGCAGAAAAACCGGTGGATACGTAGGAGGAAGCATCAGTATATCAGGCTATCCAAAGAAGCAAGAAACGTTTGCCCGTATTTCAGGATACTGTGAACAAACAGACATCCACTCTCCTCATGTGACTATCTACGAGTCACTACAATACTCAGCATGGCTCCGATTGCCTCGTGAAGTAGATAAAACCACAAGAAAGGTGAAATCTTGTTCAACTTTCTTCCATTTTTCTTACTCAGTATCAAGAATATGACTCAAAAAAATGCCTTACAGATGTTCATTGAAGAAGTCATGGAGTTAATCGAGTTGACTCCTATAAGAGATGCGATAGTTGGACTGCCTGGAGTTAACGGTCTTTCAACAGAGCAACGTAAAAGGCTGACAATCGCAGTTGAGTTAGTGGCTAATCCATCAATCATATTCATGGATGAACCGACCTCAGGGCTAGATGCTCGTGCAGCTGCCATTGTAATGAGAACAGTAAGGAATACAGTGGATACTGGCAGAACAGTTGTATGCACTATCCATCAACCAAGTATCGATATTTTCGATTCTTTTGATGAGGTATCTTTTCCATTTATTACTTTAACTACACAAAATCATTGTCTCTCACATTTGGAACAAACACTGAACTCTGATCATTTGCAGCTTTTACTCCTCAAAAGAGGAGGGGAGGAAATATATGTTGGACCCGTAGGCCGACATTCTTCTCAGCTAATCAACTATTTTGAGGTAACTAACTAACTAACTATATATATACACAGCAGTTTTGCAACATACTTTAATCTCCTTTCATTATCATCGCCGTTTTTTAACGACATTTACTACATAAAGTGTACAATAAACTCACACATTGCATATATATGTTGTATTGTTTCAGGGGATAAATGGAGTCAGGAAAATTAAAGATGGTTATAATCCTGCTACATGGATTTTGGAGATAACTTCAGCAGCTGAAGAAGCAGCCCTTGGGATAGATTTTGCAGATTTGTACAAAAACTCAGAACTCCATAGGTATTTTACATCAATTTCTTAGAACTATTTAAGTATTTTAAATTTAACAGACTGATATGGATGATTATGATGGAATACGTTGGATTTTAATCAATTCAATTCGAATTGTGTATTAACCTAATCAATTTTTTTTTTCAGGAGAAACAAAGAATTAATCAAGGAATTGAGCAAACCTGCATCAGAATCTCAAGATCTGTATTTCCAAACCGAATTTTCTCAATCATTCTTCACACAATGCATTGCTTGCCTATGGAAACAACATTGGTCATACTGGAGAAATCCGCCATACTCAGCAGTGAGGCTTTATTTCACAACATTCATTGCGTTATTGTTCGGCACGATTTTCTTCAACCTTGGACCCAAAAGGTATATGCTTCAACATTAAAGTAAAATCAATTGCATTTCCCACTTAAATTCTCAAATGTTTGTTATATGATTGTGAAAAAACAATTTAGGGGACGAGAGCAAGATATCTTCAACGCGATGGGTTCGATGTATGCTGCTGTGTTCTTCCTTGGGGTACAAAATGTGACGTCGGTTCAGCCTGTTGTCGCCATTGAAAGAACTGTCTTCTATAGAGAAAGAGCTGCAGGGATGTATTCACCATTGCCTTATGCATTTGGACAGGTGACTACTTTCACTGAGATCTAATTTCGGGACACCACACTGACATTTGAGCTTCGAATTCGAATTTACAGAGATCGAATGTCCACATTCAACCTATGCAAAATGAAACCTAAACCCTAAACCCTTTAACACAGTCAAATAGATCTTTAGGAAGAAAACGATTTTCGTGTCTTGGAGTTCATACGTTTTTTTTTTTTTTCAAGATTCCCTGCATATTTTTTACCACAAAAAGCTAAATCTTTCGGATTGTATGTATGAATGATGATGACGTATTGATTCTTTTGGGACGCAGGTTGTGATTGAGCTTCCATATTGTCTGGTTCAAACGCTCATCTATGGCGTCATAGTGTATTCAATGATTGGATTCGAGTGGACATTTGTCAAGTTTTTTTGGTATCTGTTCTTCATGTACTTCACACTACTATACTTCACATTTTATGGGATGATGACAGTGGCAGTTACACCTAACCACAACATTGCTGCAATAGTTTCGTCTGCATTTTACGCGATTTGGAACCTTTTCTCAGGATTCATCATCCCACCAACAGTAAGTTCTCTCTCTTAAACGATTTTACCACATAAAGTACATGTTGATGAGGTTTGAATTCGGGACCTCTTGGCCTTGGGTCTCAGTTCTATCAATAACAATAGTAAGTGTTGAATTACCATTTATGTCAAAAGCTTAAGCTGTTGAAGGGACAATTGACTTCAACACGCTCCTTAAGTGTAAGACTCTTGATAAAGGCACCATGGCTGCAGGCTGATCTATTGTATCACCACACTTCAGGCTAGATTCGACTTTACAGAGGTCGAAAATGGGCACTTTACCTCTGCAGATTCGAATGTAAAGATTAGATTCGACTTTCTAGAGGTTGAATGTCAGTGTAGTGCCCTAAAAGTCGATTCAATGTGGTGTCTTTAACAACTACTAAAATTTAAACCTATAACAAAGAGTGTGTAAACATGGGACACACAATGGCCAACAATAAGAAGGCCTAACAACACATAAATGGGAAGACAATATTAACAGTGGAACTTGAACACAGACTTCATGCTCTGATACTATATTGAATTACCGTCCTTTTTTTTTTTTTTTTTTTTTTGGCTTGAAAAGTCTTTAAACTTCCATTTCCATTGCTCGTTATTTTGACAAAAACAGAGGATTCCAGTGTGGTGGAAATGGTACTATTACATGTGTCCAATTGCATGGACATTGAATGGACTAGTGGCTTCTCAATATGGGGACATAACAACTGAGCTTCAAGACACACATGAAACCATTCAACATTTTGTCAGAAGATACTTTGGATTCAGACATGATCTTCTTGGATATGTTGCCCTTATTCATGTTGGATTAGCTGTTGTTTTTGGCTTCATTTTTGCCTACTCTATTAAGGCATTCAACTTCCAAAAAAGATAGTCACAAAAAAATCCTTTAGGGCTACCCTTTTTTAAAGTGTGTAGTTAAGTTTTTTTATTATTAGCTACTACAATAATATTATAAGTCATCTTGTACCGTGATTTATCGGGAAATTCTAGCATGAAGACTGGGTTGGACCAGAATGTTAGATAAGTGTCATGTGTGGAAAAAAGACAAAAAATAAAAAATAAAAAAAAAAAAAATTGTCCTTTTATGCAAGTAACGCATGTCTACCAATGTCTCTACATAAATTTTCTGATTCCTTCACCCTTCCTTCACTCTGGTTAAGCAGTTTGTGAATAAGAAATGAAAGAAAGTATGGTCCTCCAATGAAATGTAAGTGTTTGGTATTTCCATTTGTATAGATAGAATCATGGTGAACTATTATTATTCCAAGTCTTTAATTGCAGCACAGTAAATTGAATATGACATCCCATAAAAATCCAAGAATGAGCAAGAACTCAGGCACCACCGTTTTTATTAATGTATTTTGGCACCATATTTTACGAAAATTTTACAAAGTTGTGAGAAAAATAAAAGCTATGCACAAAACTTTTTTACTATTAGCATGCTTCTAAAAGTATGAAAAAGCCCCCAAAACTAATAAAATTATATCTTCACCCTCACTACAACCCCTCACCCCGTTCTTAATAAAAAAAAGAATCGAATTTCTAAAAGTCGGTTTGATTCTTCTGTTTTTCATGAATTTTAGGTTATCATTTTTCATTCTTTAAGCTCTTTACATGATTCCAACTAATTGGGTATTCTTGTATCATTGATTTACATGTTTTATTTTTTGTGCAAAACAAATGGACATATCAAGAATAGACATTTCAAAGACGATTTTATAATTGTAATGAAAAAACAAAGACTCGATTTTTGTTAAATTGATTATTAGCTCTGAAGTGGATTCTTGAGAATCGACTTCAAGAAAGTTGATTATTTATGTTCTTAGCGGGTCGACCGACCGACCTGTAGCGTGATAGCTACTCGTTCTTTTACCACTGACTTTTATTTCTGAAGGAGTGTACATTCCTGCTTTTTAAATTGGACACTTGATTTACATCCCATTAAGCTCTACGGACATCTTTAAAAAAAAAAAAAAAAAAAAAAAAAAAACACCTCTACGGTCAGGGTAGGACCTAGGGGCGTAAATGAGCCGAATCGAATCGAGTATTTTCTTAAACGAGTCGGCATTTTAAAATATTCTCGAGTATGAGTTTGAGCACAAGTATTTCAAACTCGAGCTCGAACTAAGATTCAAGGAAGATTTAAAAACTCAAAGGTTTTGGAATTTTATTCTAAAATAATTTAAAGTATATAATAACAAAAAAAAATGTCATTTTTATAGTTATTATAATTTTTTATTTAAGATGCGAACAATAATTTATTGAATACCAAACAATATTTTTAATGCATTGCATTCGATAGACAACATGATACGAAAAAATATACAATCAGCAGATGAAACGAACTTCCACTGAGCTGGGAGTTCAGGGACAGCAGATGAAACGAACTTCCACCGCAAGAAAGACTTCATCAGCAAGAATCGCTTTATCCGATGTGTCCAACGCCTCCAAGAGGCCTTTGCACCCAGGAGATAAAGTTATGCTTGCCAGTCTTGTTAACGTTGATTCTATGATGACACCCCAGCAATCCAGAGACCATATCAAGACTCATCCGCCGGATTTTGGACAGTTGGCTACAAATGAGGATACTTCCGGTGTGAAATCTAGACTGAATCCGTTGTTCGAATTGGGTGGGGAGATCCAACACTCCTAGCCACCTCATCAACCTTTATTTTTTATGAAGATTTAGCATAAAACTGTCGAGAAACTTTGAATAAATTTTGTTTACTGTGGAAAAAAAGATTCTGCAATTTCCTTTGTAAGTTGTGGACATTCTATTTTTGGCAATAATAAAATTTCTCTTTCTAGAAAAAAAAATATACAATCAATAAAAATTTTAATATTTGATATAAAAATTACATTACATTGATTATATATATATATATATATATATATATATATATATATATATATATATATAAAGATACATAAACATATCTATAATAATATATCGTATGTGTATAAATATATGTATATGCCTATGTAAATATATATTCAAGCTTTGGAGTAGTCGAGTCGAGTATTATATTATTCGAGTTTCATTTATTTAATCTTCGAGTCGAGTTTAAACTAGTTTAAGCTAAATCGAGTCGGCCTAAAACAAAAAAAGCAAAAACCAAAAAAAAAAAAGCTAAAAAGCGACTTGGTCGGCCCTCTCTTCGTTTAAAAGGCTCTCTTCATCTAAAAACCCTTCATTTTACACACAAAATTTTCACTCCTAAATAAAATCAACCAATCATCACCGCACAAAATAAATATCCCAAAAAAAAAAAAAGCTAAATCGAGTCGAATTTTAGCTCGAGCCGTTCTTAAGCTACTCACTATCAGTTAGGCTCGCTTACGGCCATAGTTGGAGTGTTGGACCTTGGTTTGGGCTCAAATGTTTTTATTTTTATATTAAATCCCACGTTAAAGAACTTGCAATGCACAGCTACAGCTGCAGCTAGTAACTGTTGTCAGAGAAATATTTTTTACCAAAAAGAGGGTCGACACACCGGTGCTTCGTGGATTAACAACCGTTACAGCGCCGACGGTAGCCGCCGCAGCAGCATCCATTAACAGTTGTACAAGTACCGACTGTTTGTGCCTCTCGCGGGCACAAATTAAACTGCCGAGCAATTGGTGCTGTTATTCAGTGTCGAGAAAGGTCAGCGATACCCCTGCACGAAATGCAGTGCTTTTTGATCGATTTCAACGGGTGTAGCTCGTTTTGTTTTTTTTTTTTTTTTTTTTTTTTGCGTCCTTTCTGATTCTTTCTGGTTTTCTTTTTTGAGAAACTTTTTAGCTTTGGTTAGGAACGGCACTTATTTATTTATTATTTAAGTTTTTTGGGAACTTTTGGGATGAGAAATTCTGCCTTTGCTACTTTGATGAATACAACCCTGTCTCTTGTATACTAGTTTCTAAGGATTCATTATCTTAGTCAGCCTTGAGGGGAGATTTTACTGTTACAAAGGCATTCATTTGAGGTTTGGACTTTATTCGATAACTTGAGTATCGCTGTGTTGCAAGACCTTAACAACCGTGCCCTAGTTTTGCAATGTTGGAGCTCATTTATGATATTTGACAAACATGAGACCTTATAAGGGATTTGTTCTTTCAAAAAAGTAAAGTACATTAGTACAGTATATGAAATAATCGGAATGTTTATGGGACTATGCTAAATTTGCATGAAGTGTTTGATTTTCTCGTATGCCTTGAGGAATTTAACAACAGAAAACACTAGGTTCTTGAAGTGCTTTTAATTGGTGTATGCAAGCATATGGATTGGCCATCTTTTCCTTTTTTTTTTTTTTTTGAAACTTCAATCCGTGTTTACTATGGATTGTATTCGCTGTTTCCACGCTTTAGTGCTTCAATCCTGAATATACTAGCGTTTGTTTTCATTAAAATGCTATGCTACTTAATGGTTCACACCATTGTTAGCGTATGGAAACTGGGAAAGAGTCGCATAAACCCAAGTTTATATCCTAATCCACATTTTTTTTTCCGTTCACAGCGTACTTGGTTAGCACTTTGTCTGATTCTAGTCAACAAATACATTGATGTCAAAAGTCATCTTGGATTTCTCCTCTCTTGACCTTCTATTTTGACATGCGGTTTCTGTATTTCAATTGAGATGTTGTTTGGGTTGTATTCAGCTTTTGTTGAAATATGTTGGATGTTGTGTGTTGTGACTTGTGAGAGAAAAAAAGAAAGAGAGCAAAACCGCTTTTTATGGACAAAGTTGGACAAAGTGATGTGAAAAGTTCAATTTTTCTGTACCAGAAACTACTTTTTCATTGTTGTTCAGGGATAGATGGCAGTTTTTCTTTTAGCTTTCAGGTATGCGTCTATAACAAGAAGCTATATGATCTTGTTAGCCTTATGTATTATACTTACTGTGGGATTTGGCCTTCTGTTTTTTCTTTTGTGACCAAGGGTTTGTATAATTGACGAGATTGTTGAATTGAAACCATTGACAGAGGTGGCAAAATTGTTTCTGTAGCAACGCTTTAGTGCATTTTTATTTTAAATTTTTGTAGGTTTAGTATATTATTCAGGGACAAATATTTGGTTTATGTATTTTACAAAAGTACAACTGCAAGTTCTTTTTGGTTCCTGTTTCTGTGTGTGTACACTACCCAGCAGCAGCAATCAAGATTATATAAGATCCCCCCATACTCTCCATTTTTATATATGATCCCACACCTCGAATTAGACTGAAGCAAACGATAAGACATTCCTTACATTTAAATCCTATGAGAGTGTTTGAGCCTTTTTCTCTACCATTGCCTTATTGTCGATTCCCTGATGCCCCTTAATTTAAGAAGGATATATTATTTAAATGCTAATAGGTACTTGAGAACTTAGTTATTCAGCAAGTTTTGTGTTCTCATTTTATAATTTTTTTCTAGTAATTATCTTCTTTAGAATGTAAGCTGATCAAAGTTGACAGGCAATGATTTTATGTAGTCTCTGCTTATAATGAGAGGTCTTAAATTCTCACAATATGTCAATATCTAAGTTGTTGAGCCTCTCTATTTGTCATTGTGTGTCGTATATTGGTGCAAGCCCTTTATATGCTCTTTGTACTCTTACTTTAAGTCCATGCATGAGGGGAGACATGTTGAAGCGTTTAAATATCTAAATTACTCACCCCCCCCCCCCCCCCCCCCCCCCGGAATGTTCATCTTTTTTGCATTTCAATTCTACGGACCTTGTTGAATTACCATCACTCCTGAAAGCATAAGTTGTTGAGGGGTGGATAATTAACTTATTAAACATTAACAAACTTTGACATGCCCGTTCATGCGTGGGCCAACCTGCCACAAGACAAGTAATTAAGTAAATAAAGGACATACAAAGCCAATAAAGAGTCTTAACACTTTGACAATATAATGAATATAATTGAGGTGGTAGTGGAGACAGAGATTTTTGAACCTACGATCTCGTCTTCTGATACCATGTTAAATTACATGCTTTTTTTATATTCACAGACTTTCACGTGCTTTTATATTCTATGGACCTGTGTGTACTTACCAGTTAACCGCTGTTGTTTTGGCGCATTTGTTGTATCGCAGGGAAGTAAAGGAGAAGATCGTTCTGAAGTTTTTAGATACATATATCCCTATAATAGTGTTAAGTACCAAGTATATTAAAGGAATGCGGGCCGGTAGAGAGGTTTCAATTTCATTGGATGGAGTCAGGGACAAGAACATAATGCAGCTGAAGAAGCTGAATACTGCCCTTTTCCCGGTGCGCTATAATGACAAGTACTATGCTGATGCTTTAGCCTCTGGAGAATTCACCAAGCTTGGTATGATTGCATTTTGGATTTCATACTTCGTATTTCTCATTGTGTATTTTGCAATGTTCATTTGTGTTTTTATGTACACCTTGTCATTATCTCGTTGTGCTCTGGCTTTTCTATGAATAATACTCGCAAAAGCTTTTTGCACAAATGTCAACCTTCAATTGTCTACTATTCTTCCTCTCTGCTTTATAAGCGTTTAAAGGACTGTTTAAGTCATAAAAGCATCATCTGGTTGCCTTTTACATAAGAACACTCCCAACTTTCCTATGTCGTGTAATCTTGCTGTCTTTTATACTACTATTCGCGAGTAGTTTAACTTTTGGAAGGATTTTCGAGTAGTTTACTTTTGGATGGATTTTTTCCCTCTTTCTTTTTGCAAAGAGGAGGGGGGAGGGGGGGGGGCGATGGTCCTGTAATTAGGACAACTAAGATCATGGGTTATTTTTTCACAGATCCACCCCACCCTCACTGTGGATTTTCCTTTCTGTAAAGTGTCATTAACCATTAGCTTTAGGGTTAATTACATCCACCTCCTTGTTGTTTTATCCAATACAGCAAAAATCTTAATCGCCATGCATGCAATTTATAAAAAAGTCCCCCTTCTTTACTCAATAGATGTTAACCACTGCAGAATCAAAATCTTATATAAAACTTGCACTGAAAAGTTAAAGAGTTCTCATCTCTTTCACCAACATTTTCCTTTATCATTCATTTCTTCCCTAAAAACCATTTGACTTGCACCGGAATTGTTCGCATGCATGTCAAGTTCTTTTTTCTGGACATTTATTACATGGGACTAGAAAGGAAAACACAGACTATGTGGTTTAGCATCTAATCGGTTGGGAGCTATTGATGAATAAAGGTTCAATAGGTTAATATTGTGATAGTGGTTTTGAAATAGCTTGAAGAGAAGTTTTAGCATTAAGAACGCTGACTCTAGATGCTATTTGTATTTGGCTTCATCTGCCATACTAGAGGCCCTTGCAATTTCATGCATTGAATTTGAAACAGTCGGGCATTCAGATTTCGTTTCATCACGACTTCTGAGAAGAAAGCTTGTGTAACACTCAAGGCTTACATTTTCGTATCCATTTATTTAGTAAAACGAGCTTTGGAAAGGATTCTGTGTCTAGCCATGAATTCACAGTAAAGACCTGCCTTTGTAGCAATCAGCATGATAGAAGTATTTTGAAGTGGATTCAAATTGTGGTGCCTTTTTTCTTTATTTTGAAATGCTTACTCGGGAGTTGAACGTTGTGCCACTTTATGCAGCATACTACAGCGACATCTGTGTTGGTTCAATTGCTTGTCGGCTGGAGAAAAAGGAAGACGGTGCTGTTCGTGTATATATCATGACATTGGGAATTTTGGCGCCATATCGTAGGTTAGGAATAGGTGAGTGATTCTGTTGGTTTTCTCTTTTTATTTTTCATTGCTCATCTTGTATATTCATACTCGAAATTGCCGAGACACATGTATGGACATGTGCTATCTTGACAATACATATAGCATGGTTTTGAATTCATCATTATTTATACTCCTTTCTTTCGTTTGAGCCTCGTTTTAAACGAGCAAACGGATTCCCTTGCATCTTAAGTGTAAACTTTCGGAGTCATCTTAAGTGAAATTATGTACCGGACCCTATCATTCCCCGTCATGGAATCATATCTAAGGTTCAGGTTCAGGTCCGGTTGTTATATTTATCTGTATTTGTGTGCAGGTACAAAACTATTAAGCCATGTAATGGAGCTGTGTTCAAAGCAGAATATAGGGGAAATATATTTGCATGTGCAGACAAGTAATGATGATGCCATCAGTTTCTACAAGAAGTTTGGGTTTGAAATCACAGATACCATCCAAAACTACTACATTAATATTTCCCCACCTGACTGTTATGTTGTTTCCAAGTTCATGGCTCACTCAAAGTAGCCGTCGTTGCTTCTCAGAGCCGCGTTTGACAGACCACTGGATCGGTGTCGTCTCATATACCGAGAGTGATAAAGGCACAGAAAATTGGCACACATAATATATACAAAGTAACCGTTGTTATTACTTTGCGTGTATGATGGGCACTTTCTGTGCACGTTTTCTGTGTCTCTGTCTTTTTTTGCTCCACTACTTGTGATCATCAAAAATTGCATTTAGACATTGTGAAAGGATATTCATATCTGATTTTTTTAAGAAAATCATGCGCCGCTTTTGATCTTTTATACTATTTATTATTATATATAAACATTGATGATTGACAATAGAGTTGTATCTGGAGTTTTTCTTTTCTTTTCTTTTCTTTTTACGAGTATATTGATATTCTAAAATGAGTAATATTAATAGAAAAATCAATAGAGATGCTTGCAGATCTAACATAGTCTCCAAAATCATCATGAATTTCTTGAAATTGACCGTGTTGAAAAAGACAATGGAAAAGCACATGTTAAAAAAAGTAATCAAACTAGCCTTTAAAAATAAAATGTAATCAAACTTGAAGATATATTAATTAGTGCATTTTTAATGGCTATCTATGTAACACTTTGTACTTAATTTCTATAGTATTCAATATACAACTTACTTCCAAGCCAAATACTTCTCCAAGAAATGCGCATGCGTTTCGTCTTTTTTTCTTTTTACAAAAATTTCATCACATGGGCTGTCATGTGTTTTACATCAACCACGTGCGACACAAACAATTGAACCCGGCAAGCATTCTACCCACCCATGTGACGGAATTTTTGTTAAAAAAAATGGTGAAACTCTTGCATGCGTGCGTGCGTGTGTTGGGGGAGTATTAGGCTTAATACCAACTTAAATTTTGATACCTATATTCTCTTTATGTAAATAACTTCCCATGCATGGATATCAAATAAATATTTGATTAAATAATTGTAAATGAAAACACAACAACATGTAAATACATTATGATTAAAAATGTGCTCTTACGCCATAAAGCAACATATAAGCTCCAGACAAAAATATTTCCGGTAGGGTTATATTACCAAGTTTTGAATAAAATAATATTCCGTCCGTCCCAATTTGTTTGAGATTTATTCTATTTATGGATATCCTAAAATAAGTCTCATAACTAAATATTTAGACTAAAAGTTGTTTATTAAATGTCTATAATGCCAACATATTAACATTTATTAAAAAATGTAATGACAATATAAAATGGTTGTAATTGTAAATTAGTCCTGTTTTTTATGTCTTGACAATATAATAAATGATTATCCTTAAATTTCAAGAGTTGTAAAAAGTTCCAAACAATTTAGGACGGAGGGAGTAATACAGCATTCCTTCAAAATACAGCATCAAATTTATCTTTTCTAAAAAAAAAAAAAAAAAAAAAAAAAACAAACAGGAAGATGCAATGTTTGTTGTTTACAGTGACACTTAAATATTCATATAAAAAATTTCACATCAAATCCATATAGAAAGTCTTCTTTTAAAAAAAAAATGCATATTGAATGGTTCACCACCAATAAATTTAGTCAATAAAGCACTATAATAACGCATTTATTTTCGGATAACACAATAACATTGGATACTATTATTTAATCAATGCATATTGAATGGTTCACCGGTCACCTTTAGTAAATTTTGACAATAATGCACGCTAATGAATTTATTTTCGGATACCACAATAACATTCGATATTATTTAGTCAAATTTTTTTTAACGGAAACTTCCATGTTAAGGAATATAAGGAGTACGGATCAATATCTTGTTGGTATTTGCTGCGTATTTTTAACTATATATATATATATACTCCCTCTGTTCCTTTTTTTTTTTATTGTCGCCATTTGGTAAAAACACACATATTAAGAAGAGAAGTTAATGTTTGATTTTAATATCAAAATTGACAATAACACATTTTGAATATAATTAAGGGGGAAGGGCGCGGGACGAAAAAAAAAATTAATAAATAAGTGCGGAAGGACAAAAAGTAACATTTTCACGATTATAAAGGACAAAAAAATCACAATTGTTATTTTAAAATTATTCTTGGCGTGTTAATGTTATTTTGCGTTTACAATTATTCTTCATATTTACTCTATTCCACATTTGTTACTTCATATTTGTTACTTTTGTCCTGATTAAATTACAGTTTCCTTCTATCCCGATTTTTTTTTGATAATTTTGTCCTTTTAGACAAAAATCTATATAATTAATGCAATATTATTTTTATTTTCTCACATCTTAGTAAATAAATGTAAATTTAAAAAATCTAAATAATTAGTGCTTTAAAAATATAAATACGTATTTTTATTTTTGACGATTAGAACGGTTAAAGTACACACTGGGCTGTTTGTTTAAACAATTAATCACTTATTATGGGAAAAAATTAAAAGACGGTTACATTAAAACATGTTTGATAACAGTTTTTCATATCACTCAATTAATTCAGTTGGTCTGAAAATTACCAAAAATTACTCGTTGAGTTTTCAGCGGTTCATCATAGGCTTAACGCTGAAAAAGTCGAGCGCGCTAACATTATTACCCACGTTCCTTATCTTCATTTCTTCCCTTTTGTTAAATTTTTTTTCTTTTTTTTTCTTTTTTGAGATAACCCATTCTTTTTTTTCTTTTTTTTTTTTTTTGAAAAAAACCCATTCTTTTTTCTAATGTTGACAAATGTTTCAAATTCTATTATTTTTCTAATCACTTTGGTTTATTGCTGAAATATTCAAAGACTCGTTATTTTTATATTTTAATGATTATAAAACTCTGACTGAAGTTTAATAATTTAGGAAATATCTTTTCACATAAATTTTCATATTTCAATAACTTTCTCCATCTATACATAGATACATATACACACACAAATATAAATATATAAAGAAATATTAATAGGTATATATAAAAAAAATAAATAGTTTCTGTTTATATAAATATTTTAAAAATAAAACAGTTATACTTTTTTTTTCTGAGGAATAAATTTTTTTTTTTTTTTTTAAATATTATTTATGGTTTTTACTTATCTGAAACTTACTAAACAAAACACCAAAGCCATTTGGATTTGGCAAATGCTTCTTCATATATGCACCCGTTTTTTTTAAAGTTAAAGCGTTTAAAATCAAAAAAAAAAAAAGGTTATACTTTTTCGCGGAAATAGTTTCTAAATATTTTATTTTTCAGCATTTAAAAAAAAAAATTTCCGAATAAATCACTATACTTAATGTCTTCAGATTTCATAATTCAGTTAACAAAAAGGGTCTCCCTTATCAAAAAAAAAAAAAAAGGGGTCTCAAACCATTTTTTTTTCCTTTTTCCCCTTCTCTTTTTTCCATTTGACGTTACAGAAATACTTTGCCTTGATGGGAAATGCGTATTGATGGTCTCTTTGTTTCTTAACAATCTCCTCCCATTTTTTTACTACATTTGTAGTACTATCATTTTCTATCTAACTATTCATGAATGATGAATCAGCTCTCTAATTCTTCAATTTGACGAAGAATCATTTGCATCTGCAATGGTTTAGGAGCATCAAAATCAGTTTGTCTTTGTCTCCCTCCCTCCATCCCGACGTAATGGGTGTTGCCGTTCTTGAAAACCCATTAAGCATCGGTGCTCAATTTAGTGGAAAATCAAGAGGGTTGTCTCCAAAAGCGGAGTTTTTTAGTGTTAAATTTCCTTACTTTGTGGATTCATCTAGATTGACTTCTTATCCAAGTTCTGTATTCAGCTCAGCTTCCAAGGTTTACTAAGTAACTCTTTTACTGTTTTTTTGTTTCCTTTTCTAAAATAGTTGTAGCACAATGTATCCTCATTTATATCATTACTTCAAATTGTCTCTGTATATCCTTCTCCTTGATACGTATTGGAGTTGAATCTCTCTTTTTTCTCTTCCAATTTTCATGTCTGGATTTTTGTTTTCTGTTTTTTTGTGTTGGGTTTGTGAATCAGAATTTTTTATTTACAACAATCTAACATTACACCTTGTCCTCAAAATAGATGTTTTTTTGTTGGGTTTGTGAATCAATTCTCTAAGGCCCGGCCAGCATTAGTAATAATTTGATCATATTATGCGTTTGATTTCATGTTTGAGATGTACATTTATTTACAATAGAGCTGTTTCTTGAGTGTATACAAGTATAAGTTATATAACTGTATTTCCGTTTTCCCGGTTGTCATTTAATAAAGCAAGGGGGGGAAAGCAATGTGGACAAGGATGAGGTCTCAATGTTTAGTGATTTCTGTGCCAAAGCATCCGTATTAGGTTCATGCTACTAGTTTTACTCCTGTGTCGATAATTCTACCATTTTTTATGTTCAAGCTAAGCGTGAGAGGGTTGTTACCGAGACTAATGGTTCAGCAGGAAATGATCATATCTTTTGGAGTTTATGATTTGTTTTTACGTAGTTTATGCACCTGGATAGCTGTTCTTACAAAGTGTTTGTTGTCTAATATACGATTCATGATGTTTAGTGTGTTGGGATACGAGTGAGAAACAGTGTCAGGTTACGTTTACGTGAATGGCTGGAGATTCAAACATCTGAGTTTAATGTGCGGCATCAGAGGCTTTAAAACAGTGGGGAATGAATGTTTCAGGCAAATAGTTAGCTCGATGTCAACTGTTTATGTAGCTATCAGCTGCTTTAGGTTACTCACAGGATACCTTTCTTTACTTCCACAAAGTACTATCTTATCTTATCCCTGAAATTTTGTGAAGAATGATACTACTATT
Organism: Gentiana straminea; assembly: GCA_036785695.1. Taxonomy (NCBI): domain Eukaryota; kingdom Viridiplantae; phylum Streptophyta; class Magnoliopsida; order Gentianales; family Gentianaceae; genus Gentiana; species Gentiana straminea. Next base: position 13,722,630 of record JAVUPR010000266.1, on the reverse strand, counting down.
AAGCTCTTAAAAGGGACAGTCGTTTCCCTATCAGATTTAACGAGGAAGAGGAACATCTATAGCTTATAAAAGGGACAGCCGTTTTATTGTTATTATTATGGACCTTACACGGATTTCGGAATTATGCCAGCTGGTAGGCATTGCAACCTATCTGCATTATTAACTTGACTTGCTTATGAACTTCGACACTCCGAAGCCTTAGGATACAATTTTCTTGTACTTATAGAAAGCGAAATACGAAGAAGTGTTTCAAAGTGCTGAAATGACAACAAGGCTTTTTTTTTGTCATTTTAACTATCATTCTGTAATCAATTTTTTTTTTTTTTTTTTTTTTTTTTGAAAGGCATTCTGTAATCATTGGGAACTTGCTTGTTTACTACATAGCAATCAGTGGTTAAGCCATAAATAGTAGATTTATGCGCAAATCACTTTCACGTTTTTATTGCACCTTCTTGTAACATAGGCTATTACGTTTCTTTAAATTATATAGCCGTAACTTCTTCATTATGGTGACGGATAAAGCATTCATTATGGTGTATGTAGTATTATGCCTATTTTCAATGATACATTTTTGTAGCTACCCATAATGTATTGCTCCCTTTTCAAATATACCCTTAATCATCTATGCATTAACTACCCATAATCCTTTCACATTCCAAAACAAAGCATTGAATAAAGGTTATGTATGTCCGTACAATAGCAAAAGACAATTCATTTATTAAGTCTCTTGATCTGTGTGAAAAGCCAAAAAAAAAAAAGTGACACTTTTTGGGGGACAGAGGTAGTAATCATTAGCTGACCTCACATTGACATTGCTGATGCAGGAATACAGTTACCGACCGCATGCTGTCCCCGATGATGAGAGGGTGGAAACCCCCATGCTAAATACAATAGAAAGTCCTATGCACTTGAAGAATTTGTGTTTAAAGGTCAAATAGGTAGCTTCTTAACCCCGATTTAGTTTAGAAGGACTACTTATTAAAAGTCTTTATCTGGAATCTGCAGGATTTGAAACAATTAGCTGTTGAAATCCGATCGGAACTATCTTTTATCAAATCTAACTCTCAAAGACCGTTTCGAGCCAGCCTGGCAGTTGTGGAGCTTACGGTGGCTATTCACCATGTTTTTAATGCTCCAGTTGACAAGATATTGTGGGATGTGGATGAACATGTATGTTTCTGTATGCACTACCTCCTTTGTCCTTTTCTTTAGTGTCGCATAACATTGTTCTTTTTTGGTTTGTGGAAGGGGGGGGGGGGGGAGTTAGTTTATGATGTTTCTTTCGATATATTGTAGTGAATTTCTTATAAGAAAGTTAAGAGGAAAGATGAGATTCGGTATGTTTATTCCATTCTGTTTTCGAGTTCTTAATTTGACTAAGAGTATGCTAGACTTTTTTCTGCACTTGAACAGACATATCCGCATAAGCTTCTCACTGGTAGGAGATCCATGATTGACAAATCAGGCTTGAAAATTCATCCCAACAGCTTATTCGATCCAATCGGTGCAGGGCATGGATGTAGTAGTATATCTGCTGGACTTGGTAAATTTTTTCGTCTTTATTATCAATTTCCTTAAATAAAGTTGATATGTATGTGTGTGTATGTATTTATGGATGTCTGTGTGTATGATTTAATTCACAATATAAAATGAAATGTGGTGTATGTTTTTTATAGCCTTTCTTTGCCTACATTGAGTAGTGAATATTCAGTATTTATTGTTATCTAGGAATGGCGGTGGCGCGAGATATCAAAGGGAAACGACACCGCATTGTTTCGGTCATTAGCAATGAAACAACCTTGGCGGGTCAGGTTTACGAGGGAATGAGTAATGCAGGCTATTTAGATTCTGATATGGTCGTGATATTAAATGACAGTCAGCACTCCTTGCATCCAAAGCCAGAGGAGACCCCTAAAACAACAGTTAGCGCTTTATCAAGTACTTTAAGCAAGCTTCAATCAAGTAAATTGTTCAGACAATTCAGACAATTTGCCAAGGTATTCATGTAAAATCATTGCTATCATTTTCTATTTAAGTTAAGTTTCTTCACATGCTATCCTATTTTGTGGACTTATTACCTCCCTTTTCTGTTAAGTGAGAATCTTGTGGACTAAACTAAGTGATCAATGTTCTTTTTTTTTCAGGCTTTTACTAAGCGAATTGGCATGCATGAGTGGGCTGCCAAAGTTGATGAGTATGCACGTGGTTTAATTGGACCTACCGGGTCAACACTTTTTGAGGAGCTTGGCTTATACTATATTGGACCAGTTGATGGACACAATATAGAAGACCTTACTTGCGTTTTTCATGAAGTGGCATCCTTAGATTCTATGGGTCCTGTTCTTATTCACGTTATTACAAAAGAAGAGCCACTTGGAGAATATAAACGAACGACAGACACATCCAAAGGCCACCAAGATGGTACCTTGTTCTCCTTTCATCTTCTTTCTCTTGTTTGGAGCTTCGTGTTTCATTAATCATGTGTTACACTTACACCTCGTCTAATGTTAGGCCTCATTTGTTGTTCGTGTTGGTATTGTGTGTATCTGACACTGATATGCTACCATTTTGGAAGTGTTAATGTGACATAGCTATTCCTTGCCAAGCAGGCTCTGATACATCGAAATACAACGTTCCCCTTAGAACATTTAGTGACTGTTTTGTGGATGCTTTAATTTTGGAGGCTGAGAAAGACAAAGATATAGTTGCAGTTCATGCCGGAATGGTAATGGAAAAGTCAGTTGCATTGTTTAAGCAAAGATTTCCAGATAAATTCTTTGACGTGGGAATGGCAGAACAACATGCTGTGACGTTCTCTGCTGGTCTTTCACGTGGGGGCTTGAAGCCCTTCTGTATGATCCCTTCAGCCTTCCTTCAAAGGGCTTATGACCAGGTTCTCTCAATTCTACTTAGTCCTCTGTACCTCTTCACGTTTGTCGTTTCTGTTGCTATGTGTGAATCTTTATGCTGTAAAGACTAGCTTATTGACACCCGTCTTTCCTTGTGGCACATCTAGGTAGTCCATGACGTAGACCGCCAAAAGATTCCTGTGCGCTTTGTCATAACTAGTGCCGGTTTAGTTGGATCTGATGGTCCTACTCACTGTGGGGCATTTGATATTACATACATGGCATGTTTGCCAAACATGATTGTCATGGCTCCATCTGATCAAGTTGAGCTAGGTCATATGGTGGCCACTGCCGCCCAAATAAATGATCACCCCGTTTGTTTCCGATACCCAAGAGGAGCAGTTGCTAACATTAATGATGCTTTGTCTTATGGAGTTCCAATCGAGGTTCTTTTCTGAAAGCTTTTAGGCTTTTTCTTTTTCTTTCCTTTTCTCGTGAGCAATTCCACGTTATATTCGTAATATATATTACCACAGAAATCTGATAATGTGAGAAATCAGGTTGGAAAAGGAAGAATACTCATAGAAGGGAATGATATTGCCTTACTAGGGTACGGGTCAATGGTCGCGAATTGTGTGAAAGCTCAATATCTACTTTCAAAGCTTGGGATACAAGTTACTGTTGCTGATGCGAGATTTTGCAAGCCACTTGACATTGATCTTATCAGGGAATTGTGTGAGAATCATGCTTTTCTTGTTACGGTTGAAGAAGGTTCTATCGGAGGTTTTGGATCCCATGTTGCCCAATTTCTTTCACTTGATGGTCAACTTGATGCTGGAATAAAGGTGACAACCGTTTGTTCCATAATATAAGTCTCTTTTTTTTCGAGGTTTTCACACAAATACCAAGTAAATGTCATATAAACGATAAAATTAGATTACAATGGCGTTTGTTGTAAGTATTAGGACAAATCAAAATAAGATTGAAGATCCTAATAAATCATAATTTGTTGGAAAATGCAGTGGCGACCAATAGTTCTACCAGACACATACATAGAACAAACAGATCCACAAGAACAATTTGCTATTGCTGGTCTAACCGGGAACCACATTGCTGCTACTGTTCTAAGCCTGCTTGGTCGCCCTCGAGAGGCTCTGCTTCTTATGTTCTAAATCTAGTTTTCTTTTTTTTTTTTTTTTTGTTAATGCTGATGTTGCGATTATTTACGTGTAGTTGTGTCTCTGTAAGGATGATGATGATGAGGAGGAGGAGGAGGAGGAGGAGGAGGAGGAGGAAGAGCAGAGATTTTGGGAATATGAGTCAATATTATAGTGTGCATAATCTGCCGCCAATCTACTATCTAATATATACGTTTTTACGGGTGGGTGTGTATATGTGTATGTAAACTCCCTGTTGCGGGATTATCTTGTTGTTTGATCTATTTTGAGTTTTTGTTGCGGGATTTATTGATCAGCAGGCAGCTATAGCCTATAGTCCTCCTTTTCTTAAGTTACCGGTTGCACATTAATTTGATGTAATTGTAAGAACTAAGAATTGTTGTGGTGTAAAATGTGGTCGGTCAAACTAGGAATTAGTAACATACCATTATTTATTATCTTACTTTTCAAAATTTATTCAAAGTGATTCTTACTTTTGTTTACATTACACTATTGTCTAGTACTAATACTAAAGCTGCTGAAGACCTCTCTTCTTCACCTATTTTTACTCTGAAATATAATTTTCATGTGCCCTGGCCCCTAGGGGGGGGTGGAGGAATTGAAAAGGTTGACAAAATAACAACAGTCCAAAAGATAATTTTATTTTCCACTTTTGGCTGTTAAATAATTGCACTGGTTATTTTCTAAAAAATACGAATTTCAGCGGCATTTTCTCAAATCTGAAAGGTGAAATGTTTTTGTCACGACAAAATTTACACAACAAATGTCATAACACTTTTTTGAGCCATTAATAGATCTCACATCATAATCAATAGTCCTAAAGTGACTTGTATATAATATTGTGGTCATTTTGTTGTGATACTATCACTATTCGTGTGTATTTTTTTTTAATGATTTGTAATAACAATTTAAACTGGGAAACTAATACTCCGTACCTGGGATAAAACAACCAAAGTTGATATGATTCATCATATATTTATGTCATCTATTTTAAATCCACGTCTTAAACTAATACTCCTATGAACAATTGCATTGACATCGCACATGCACCGTATATACTTCACACACGCACCCCACAAATAGCTGTTATTGTTTAACTTTCTTAGACCTGACCGTTGGGCCAAACCTCATTGGCTCTTGCGAAATTTGTTTCATTGAATTGAATTGAATTGAATAAACAAAATTGACAGATCAGGCATCAGGGCGGCTATGTCTAATAAGAATCCTCCCATATATATTATAATAAGGGGGGATATCAGCACGGAACTCAACCATATCATACATAGAAAGAAAAAGACATTTCATGCAAATCATAACCCAAGGAAGGAAGCAAACACAAGTGACAAAAATCCACAAATCTCATCCATTTAGAAAAGAGAAAATAAAAAGCCTAACACAGAGGATAATAATCTCTCCAACAAATATTCATTCATTCATTCATTCATTGTCACATAGAAGAAATGCAACTTAAGCTATTAAACCAAATCACTCAAAGGCCTCATCATCGTCATCTGGAAGTGGTTGATTAGCAGCCTCTTTCAGCTCCCTCTCATGCCTGAAATTTTAAGAGGGCCAAAATAAGTCACAAACACAGCAGAAAACCAATTCCAATTGTAGGCATGCAAATTGCGCTACACAATATCAGAGTAATTTTTCATCAAATGATGATCAAAGATTCAACACATTTGTTCATTATTTACTTTTATCTTTCCTCTTTTATCGTTTTCTTTTCCAAAGAGGTTTTGAAACAAAGCCTAGATGGAACTTACTGTTGCTGTGCCACCATATCAATATGCACTTCAGGGGGTGCAAGGGCAGGAGACTCCACAAAATGCAGGTTAGGATCTCTGCAAAATATTAACCACCACCACCAACAAGAAAAAGCAAAGAGGTTTACATTTACAAGCTTCGCCCATATGCGACTTAATCAAAATATATATATTATATATGTTTGGGTTACTTCGCTCGGAATGAAAAATCTTGACAAAAGAGTACATACCCAGCAAGCTTCCTTGCAAGATACAGAAAAGGCTTCTCGAAATTGTAATTGCTCTTTGCCGAGATCTCATAGTATTGCAGATTCTTTTTCCGGTGGAAAGTAACCTGCTTTGCCTTAACCTGACGATTCTTCACATCCACCTTGTTGCCGCAAAGTACAATAGGGATATTTTCACATACCCTGAAATTGGATACAAAAACATACCGTCAATTCCAAGAAATACACACTTCCTACTTGTATTTTATGGCTATAAACAATGATTGGATAAAACACAAACCGGCAAAGATCACGATGCCATGTGGGCACATTCTTGTAGGTCAGCCGAGCCGTGACATCAAACATGATGATAGCACATTGTCCATGGATGCTGCAAAAAAAGGCGAGACATTCAACATGCTTCTCAAACATCACATGAGCATCAGCTAAATTTATGTAACATCCTAACTTCACAAGCATAAGGCTATTATAAAAAGGTTCAATGAAAAATGTACTTCCAAGATAAATCTGTATCCCCCTCCACAAGCATCTCCAATACAAGAGACATGACATTACATACAAATGACTAGACATAACCCTCTAAACTACTATCCAACCTTCTGACAGCTTTAGGAGGCAAGAAGATTAACAGGTGGATTTGTGTTTGTGTGTGCAATCTAGTGATGGTCAAGAATCAATACAACAATTATTAACATCTAATTAAAGAACAGGTATAATTCAGCAAGTTTGTCCAGTCCCTAGCTTTCACCCATCAAACCTTTTCATATTTTCTACATTAGAAATTTATTCACTTCTCTTTTTTACGAATTACGGATGTTGACCTAAAAATGTGTTACTTGTGGGTGGTAGCACACTCCATTAAGGTCTTGTGATAATAGTACTGCATAAAGCTGGAGCAGAGCCTTGTTGCAGGCAGTACAGGTTATCACCGTGGGCAAAGGGTCACACAGGTTCAAGCCATGGGAACTTCTTATAGAAAGATAAGATCGAGCAACAAGATAATGGGTCCAAAATTGATGCCCCCATCCATAAAAAAAACTGGTAGGAGTGAACACATTGAAAGTCTTCAGTCACGAATGTTTTACTTCATAGTTCAAACAGTAACAGATGGCTGGGGACCCCCTGCACCCACTTTCTCTCATTCTCGATCTCATCCAACTAGATTTTGTCAAGTGTTTACGTATATCAGGTTTTTAGTACACATGGCTCAATCATAGAAAGTTGGATAAAGTATGGTATAAGAGATTTTCAGCCTTGACAAATATACACAGGATAAACACTCTATAATTAGAGGAACCAGACACCTAATCCAAATGATGCAGTCAAGTGGAAGAATGTGTCATACATGCATTGACAAGTTGTTTACATGAAATTACAGATACAGGTGCAACTCATCAAGTAATTCACATCGAAAACAATTACTAATGTGGAAGCATAACTTACTAGTATCCATCTCTAAGGCCACCAAATTTCTCCTGGCCAGCAGTATCCCAGCAGTAAAACCGAATCTTCCCACAGTTGGTGAAAAAATCGAGCGGGTGGACTTCCACGCCAATAGTTGCTACACATAGGTCAAAAGATGGTACGAAATAATAAGTAAAAGTAACTCATCACACCGATTCTTTACTGAAATAATAATATTATATCTCAAGTATACTTACGCTCATATTTCTTCTCAAATTCACCAGTAAGATGCCTCTTCACGAATGTGGTTTTGCCTGCAACAGCGATTTTTTAAATAGATGAATACATAAAACAATCAAATAGTCAAACAGAAAAGAGACTTGGCCTCTATATGACAGTGATATCGAAAGAAGAAAAAAAAAAACACTCATACCACCAGATTCTTCTAAGCAGAAAAAGCTTTAAATAATAGAGGAACGCAATAAACATAGCACGAAAAAGTAAAGCAAGCATCGGATATAAGAACAAATTTAAAGAGTATTTCACCTGTTCCACCATCACCGACGATAACAAGCTTGAAGCTCGGATAATCTACAGTTTGCTGATTCGGCAACGCCTACCATCACCGCAAAATTCAAATGAATTGAAGAACAAACAGATCTATATCTATATAAAATCAATCAAAAAAGCAAAATCGAAATCAAAAAATCAAACATCGGAAACCTTACCATCTAGATAGTATTTCCTGTCTGCTTTGCGGTTGTTACTGCGGAGAAGTCACGCAGATTGATGCGAGAATAAGAGAAATGAGGGTTTACGAATAGAAAGGTTTTTTTAGTGAATATATACTAGCAGCGGGTGGGGAGCGTGTAGCTTTAAGCCGACGCCAGTTTTTCAGCCGTTGGATTAGATTTCAAAGCGATCCAGGTTGCGTAGCACATTGGTGAAAAAATGCCAATATTTTTTTATTGTATCTTTTATGACTGTAATGCCAAGATATTTTCTTTTAATTAAAAAGAATTAATGAATTTTTTTTAGGAAAGATTTAATAAATTAAAAGGCCAGACTTTTTTTTTTTTTTTTTTTTGGGTAAGAACTAGATATTTTATTAATAAACACTAAAGAAAAGAGATTGTCTTTTCACACAAAACATGTTTTACACATTCCAAAGCCGAGAGTGAGCTTCGTTTTGACATTTAACACACATATCATTCTGACCCTAAATGAGTCAGGAATTGTATATTATTCAAACCATGTTACAAGCCTGAAACATTATGTTTTCCAGACCAATTTTTTGTCTGAATAAAGAGACATTATTATGTACGTTTGAGAAACAATATGGACCGTTTTAGAGGCCGAAAAATAACGTTTTCCGCTCCTCTTTCTAGTCAGAATATGACCACGGCGCTCTGAAAATTTTGAAAACGTATCGGACCATTCTAGAGGCCGGACATGTAATGTTTTCCTGACCACGTTCGGGTCAGAACAAGCTAAATTATTCTGACCACGTTTGAGTAAGTATAACCCTATCTGGCGGTTGTTGGTGGGGGCGGCATTATTGACTGATGATAGGAAATTAACATTTCTTTTTTAATATGAAATTAAATGGAGGAAAATGTGGTGGTTTTGGTCTGTAGGAGGGAGGTGGGAGGTGGAAGCTGGAAAAGATGAAGAAGATGGTGCTGGAGATGGATGGTGTTATGATGATTATTGTAATAGATAAAGGATTAAATTGGTCTATTTTTTTTAGCAAATGACTCAATTGTATTTTGTAAAAATTGTGGTATAAATAGTAATTGTGTCATTTTTTGTGTGGTGTTGAAGTAGAAAAATAATAAAAATATTCAATGTGTTGTCAAAACTAATTTATAGGATGCCGAAAGTAATCGTAGTGTCGGAGGCAAATTCGTGGTGCCGATAAAAGTCTTCAAAATTTAAACGCTAAAATTTCGCGTGTTGCACACGACAAAAATAAACGATTAATGGTTGTATGTTGCTGTTAATTAAGAAAAGTGGTGACTATATATATAAATTTAAAAAAAAAAGGTGGTGACTGGTGACTGTATTTGTTAAGATGTGTAAATGAATTATGGGCAAACGTGGAGCAATTGTCGGGAAGATCATTCTGGATGCCCAACGATTGAGTTGACATTCTGGATGCCCAACGATTGAGTTGACGAAGGTTATTTAGCTTCGTGATCAATGCCTATAAGCATGAAAGATACGCATAATATGCAAAGGTTACAAGAATACGGAGAAACGGTCCTATTCGCACGATATGAGCTTTGGATTATTATGGTGTCTCGAAGAGGATTCAAACGGCTTTTGTCCATATAAAGGTCAAGCAGGGGCTTGGAGGCCTACTTACGAATAAGTACACGGAAATTTAGGGAAAGTCGATGACCAAACTGTAACACAAATTTTGAAGACGGTAAAATTGTAACAAATTCATTTATTTCAAGAAACGTGTGTTACAATCTCTAGCGAAATCCCTATATTTATGGGATGCCTTTGATTCTCCTTTTGATCTGGTTCCGAAGGTCACGGAGACTTCTTCTCGGATCTTGTTGATATTCTTCCGATTTGTTGGGAAGAATACATTTGTTTGTTGAAGATCTCCGGATGTAGCGGTTGATCTTCGACGGTTTCTTGAAGAACGCGGGTTGTTGTGGTTGATCTTCAAAGGTTGCTTGTTTCTTGAAGAACTTGAAGGCTTGTGGCTTCTTAGATCTCCAAATTTGCTTGAAGGTTGCTTGAAGAACTTGAAGGCTTGTGGCTTCTTAGATCTTCGTTCATTGATGCTTGAAGAACTTGAAGGATTTTGGCTTCTTAGATCTCCAAAGTTGCTTGAAGGACTTGAAGGCTTTTGGCTTCTCAGATCTTCGAGGTTGCTTGAATCTCCAAAGTTGCTTGAATGTTCGTTGAAGAAATTGAAGGCCTGTAGATTATTGGTGTTGGAGCTGAGGGCTTGAAACTTTTTCTCTGACTTTTTCCACCTTGTTACTCTTGAATTTCTTTTCCACCTTGTTGTTGCTCTTGAATTTCTCTTTGATGTTGCTTTTGAATTTCTCTTGATTTCTCTTTGATATTTTTCTTTGTCTTGCTTGATTAAGGCCCTCCATTTATATGTGTGGAGTAACCAAAGGATAAGAAACTGATGATTATCTTTTATTTATTTAATTCAATAAGATAATCATTTCAAGTTTTATCCTTTTAATTTCTTATTTATCTTATACTTTTTTATTGAAATGATAAGAAATTCAATTTATTATTATCTCTTTTATTTTATTTAAAGAAATAATAATACTTTAATTATCTTTTATATTTATTTTCTTAAGAGATAATTAATAATTGGAGATAATACCTTTTTAATCATCCATTTTGTTTATTTTCTTAATCTTTTATTTCAAATTTGGACCTTTGCTCGACTGTTTGTGTCTGTGGCTTTGATTTGGAGGTAATTGGCTGACTTCGATCAAAAACAATAAGAAGATAATTAATAATTAACGTTTAATATTATCCCCAATAATTTAATTTAGGATTAATATATTTTCTAATTATCCTTTGCTTTTTAATTTTAAAGGATAAACATAAATACATTTTGATATTATCTCATATAATTTAGTGGGAGAAAATATCAAATAATTTAATTTATTAGACAAAGGTGGCATGTAACATTCTAATGTGTTACATTTTTTTTATGACTACACAAACAAGAGCATAGTCGCTGCAGGCAACAAGACAATCGAGTAAGAGCGTTGAGACTGTATATGATATCCATAGCCTTGACCAACCCTAAACATGGTTAGGTCATGTTTCACACCCTTGTGGTCGATCTACAAAGCTGATAAATCAATAATAACTAAGTGATTGTGAGTCTTTCCAATATCCGAGCTTCATAGTTGAGCCTTTAGCGGGCATAGTAAAAGAAAACAATGTATAAATCTAAACAAAAAACAATATGACACTTGGCTAATTCTGAACCTCATTATGGATCTTTTTTTTCGTTCATCTACACTTAATGATACTTTATTTGTTGCTTATTATGCATCATATTTTTTTTAATCAAAAATTGTGCATGTGTGGAGAATTATCTTAATTGTGTAATACATCTTAAAAATTGAAGTCTCTCTTGGAAGATATTATTACGAAAATATCAAATTTTTTTTTTTTTTACATATGAAAAACCTGAAAGTGAAAGATATATACTCGAAAGTTCGAATATATACATAAAAAATTCGTAAAACTAATATCATGTGGTTCAATGTGGTAAAGTAAATATTAAAAGAGATATTATAAATCTGACTACGCTTACTTTTAATGTTCAATCTACCCCATTGGACCACATGATATTCACTATATGAATCGTATACGAAATTTCTAGATATATCTTCGAATTACGTAGACATATCCTTAATTTTTTAAGATATAATTTCGAGATCTATGAATTTCGGAGAAATAGCTAAGGCTAATTTTTTTTTCATATGCGAGAAAAGGTAACACATTTTTCTTACAGAACCCTGTAATAAAAGTGAATTTCATTTTTCGTGTATTACAACTCTAAATTATTATTTATTGTTGTCGTTTTTATCATCTTACCATTACTCATTATTCGACGAGAAATTAAAAGTGTTAATAATACCGTAAGTCTTGTATGTGTTTTTATTAATAATTTGAAGTGAAAAAACATATTTGGTTATGAATAAACATTAATTATTTCACAAACAATTTTTATTCATCGATAAAATTATTTCATCCTTCTTACTTTAGTTTTCGTAATCGCATATATTTTTATTTGACACGAATCTCGAATACTATTCAAACAATATTTAAAAGAAAAGAAAACTAATAAAGGGCAAAAGACACTCGAAACCCGTATGTTTTTTTCATTGTAATATTTTGACTCATAAAGTAAGACTATCCACAATGGATATACTCCACAATACTCTTTAAATGCCTCGTTTTTTATTCCAGATATACCTTTTTAACACTCTATAAAACAACATATTCCAATAAGCAAACTCTATCTAATTCTTTAAACATCTTTTTAGTATTTTTTCCTCTTTCTTCCATAACACAAAACCTATCCTATCTGCTAGAAAAAAATTTGGTAATTTTTTTTTAATTCATTCAACAATATAATAAACACTACTCAATTTAATCAAATTAAAAAAATGACCCGAAAAAGTGCAGGCCATTTTATATATATATATATGCCAACAGCTTCTTTCCTGTCAAAAAAAAAATAAAAAAAATATAATATATATAAAATATATATATATATATATATATATATATATATATATATACACATACTCCAATTTTTAGCAACAATCTTTAATGAAAAAAAGAGAAAAAAGAAAAAAGAGCTCTTTAAAAACTTAAGTGGCCCTTGTGGTTTGATTTGAAGGAACAAGTAGGAGAATTAAAAGGTAGAGTGAATTTTCAAGATTCCATTGTAGGCTTTGAGTACTTTATAGTCTTTTTAATATTGAGTTAGAGTATGGACTAGTGATGCTGTTGGAGACAGTCTTACCCATAATCAACGTCTCAACAGTCGAAACATAGAATTCATGAAATCTCCATGATAACGAAACACCAATAATGTCTACTAAAATAAATCACATTGAACTCCTAAAAATGATAGAAACGCATTGATATCATCAAAAGTAATGGAAATTGCATTTTTAATGCCTAGATAATCAATGTTCATGAACCAATATGAACTAAACACATTATTTAAGGGCCAAACTGTCTCAAAAATAGTTTATAGATCAAAATGCCACCCTTGTAATAATTTAGAGGGCTATAAAGTCTTTTGGACACTATTATTGACATAATACCACATCTATCAGTGCACATGTTTTGGATAAAATTCGACTTTGTAGATGATGAATTTCCTTTTCAATATTTTTAGAATCAAATTTTGAACTTAAATTGAGTTCTGAACTATAGAAGTGCCAATAACTATGTTCATCTCCTTTACCCTAATAAAATGTCGCACACACCACATTAAGGCTCTGTTTGGTTTGAATGAAACAAAAGGAAAAGAAAAGAGATGAATGTGAATGAAGAGAAACGAGAAGGAATGAATGATTTCAAAGTCCCTTTAAAGTGTTTGGATTGAACAAAAATAAAGAAAGCAAATATCAAAGTCTCGTTATTTTTTTAAATTAATTACATTGTATCATTTCCACTAGTTTCTATCTTTTCCCTTTCTTTTGTTTTCCAACACATAATACCAAACACTCATTTCTTTTCATTTCATTTTGTTTCCTTCAAACCAAACAGGGCCTAAAAAACTACTAAACCACTTTTTCGTGACAAAGTTTATACAGAATCTGCTCTCATAAGTTACCGGCTTACCGCGACTAGGTTTTTCGCCTTTCGTCATCTTTACCGGTAATTCACGTTCTCTCTCTAATCATACACAGCTGTGAGTGGCGGAGCTGCCTCTTTTCGCAGCTACATCGTCGTTTCCAGGTGCAATCTTATGCTTAAACTATTGTTTCGCTTACAGTTTAAACAGTTTCTTTGTTTTTCCGATTTACTGACTTGAATTATTATTTGTTATTTTTTTTTCATGAATTATACAACATTTCAAGATTATTTTGAATATCGTTCACGTACCCGGACCCGGACTGGTAGTAACTGTTTCAATTTTTGGCAAAAAGCTTATTGTTTTGATAATTCCGATGTGATTGTATGCAAGTGAATTTGTTTATCACACATGACTATTCACTCACTTGAAGTAACGGGGTGCATGTGTTATGTCGGTGTTTTGTTTGTCATATGTACTGTATTTAGGTGAATTATGCACATTAAGAGTTTGTATAATGGTGGCCGAAATATTGGATCTAGTATTTGTAGTTTCTGAGTGGGATTTGAGATTTGTATTGCTGGGAAGCTGTTTTTGCAGATTTACGTTACTGTTTTTTTGTTTCAGGTCTGATCTATGAATACCTGTTCCCTTATATGCAAAATTCCTATGTCAATCATTAAACATGTTTACATTTTATGTCTACTTTATCTGAGGATTGTATTGTATGCAGGGGTCTCAAACTTGTGAAGAGCCTGATTTCGTATGTTTGATGCTACCGCAAGTTCTTAATTTGTTTGCGCCTTTTATCATGTGTTTGTTGCTTGAATGATGATCAAGAAAGTTTGGATCAGGTCCATTGATGGTACGTGAGTACGTGTTGCTTCAGAACCCAGTAAAAATGAGTAAGCACAATCCACTGGTTCATTTGGACGTCTCAGTTGATGGAGATCCTGTTGAAAGGATGATTTTTGAGGTATATAGGATTTCGAGCTTGTAAATTGTTAAATTATCTTTTTTCTTCATCTTGACATACTAATGATTGTAAGTGGTAATTTATTTTTAGGATAATATCTACACATGACTACTCCAAAACCATCAGTGCATAAATTATTGTTTGATTATAGTTTTCCCCCCTCCCCCCCTCTTATCTTGACCATTACAAATCTTGTCATGTGTATGATTCTGCTCTCCTTGACTGCAGCTTTTTGCTGATATTGCTCCAAAGACAGCTGAAAATTTCCGTGCACTTTGTACTGGTGAGTCGCATATTGCTGGTTCATATGGGTCTCTATCCTTCATTCTTTCTGGTCTTTAAAAAGCCCGTGGGACGTGTCTGGAATCGTTTGGTTCTGTTGATCTCCTGCGGGTTGTGTATAGGGATCATTTAGTGCTTTTTGTATCTTCTTGAATGTTTTGGATGTTGCTTTCGAGCGGTAGAATCTTTTCTGCCTCTTTTTGTGGAAAGAAGCTGACAACACTGAGAAATTCTTTTCTTCCAAGCTCTATGAATTTATAGCTTGGGGTTTGCAGTTTGTGAAGGTTAACTACATCCACCTTCTGTGCTACCCTGAGATTCTTATTATAACATAATAAATTGATGAATTACCACCTTTTTAAAACTTATGCTTAAAAAAGAATATTTAATTTTAATACCCCCTTGTATCATCCCTTCCTGTCAATTCTCTCATAAAACCACCACCACCACCACCCTCACCACCACCACCCTCAATCTAGTTAACCGCCATTCAACCAAGTCATGACTATACCACCATCATTCAACTGCTATCAAGGGGCTGGTGGGAAATCATATTGAGGAGGGGAAAAGGGATGGTGTGTGTGGTGTATGCTGAGGTAGAACGGGGAGATGGAGTGGAGAGGTGAAGGAAGAGGGAGCAGCTGTCTGGGATTTGGGAAGAAATTAGAGGGGAGGGGACGAGGGGTTGATCGGTGACTAGAATGGGTGGTAAGGGCAGAAGATTGTAGTTAGGGTTGGTGGGAAGAAAGGGTGTGTGGGGTGCTGGGGAGTGTGTGGAGGAGAGGAGGGGCTTGTTGGGGTGGCTGGAGCTCGTGTGCTAGGAGAAGAAAGCGGGTGCCAGGGTGGTGTTGAAGGGAGTGCTGCCGTGCTAAGGAGAAAGTACAATGATAAAAATAGAAGATCTGGCTATTAACTTATTTTTTGTTATCATAAAATATAGTCAAACGGGAAAATGGTTATATTTCCGAGCTTGGGGCATGGGAGTATGTATTTTGTATACAAAAAATACACGGTAGATGTATTAGTTGATCCGAGAGTTGAATTATGCAGTAGCTTCTTCTAGGAATTTAACACTGCATACAGTAGGTCCAAAGTTGTTGACCCAGTTCTTATGGAATGCCTTTTCTCCATTTTTTGTGAGGGCTTATCAAGTTTTGTGTTTTTACTTTTGGATCTTTTTGATGGCCATAATTGAAAAGTGAATTGTCAAGTGCGTGCAAGCATGCATTAAGATTTTAGTCACTGAAAGCTAACAATGTCAGTTCCTGTTCCCAATATTACATGGAGCAGCATATTGGTGTCATGGCTAAGGGTATTACTTTTGCTAACCAACTTTAACTTGGATATTATTGAAATTTGTTTTCTTTTTGTGTTCATTTTTGAGTTATATGTGATAATTTACATTTTTCTCTGTAATTGTCTCTGTCAGAATTCCTCCTTCAGTGTTTTGCGTCGGGTAATATAGTACTGTATTTTTCTTGGAGTAACTCTTACTAGCTGAAGTGTACTCTTGTATAAACTGGATGTATTCATGTAATGAGTCTTCATTGTACCCAGGGGAGAAAGGTGAGAGTGCAAAAACCGGAAGGCCCCTGCACTATAAAGGAACTTTTTTTCATCGCATTGTCAGGGGGTCCATGGCCAAGGTATCTTGTTTGGAATTATGCCCTCTTTTGTTTATTTAAACTCTTAGGGAGTCGCCTGTCTTTGTCAGTTATCATTGTTTATTCTGTGGGATGCAGGGCTGATGGCCATACCTGCATTATTTATGATGTAGTTTGGAGGTTGTATGTACTATGTAGTTCAATTGTGAATTTACCAAATATTTCCATGTCGGATATGATTTTTACTAGTTTCTAATTGTTACGATCTGACTATTAATGTTTTATTGCTTGGCAGGCTGGTGATTTGCTTAGACGTGATGGTATGTACTACTGGCAGTTTCTTCAGTGGACTGTATTTCGGAAGTAGAATATTAAGGAGTTTTATTATTTTTTTTTTATTTTTTTTGAGTGGGGGCAGGAGAAGGAGAAAGGGATTGTGGTAACCTGGGGTTATGGCCTTCATTATGTACTACTAAATGTCGTTATACGTATTAAGATTGATATGAGTTCATCCTCAACAACTATTATTTACAAGTTTGGAAATCTTTACCTATTTCTTGTTTATTTCTGGCATTGAAGCTTGTAAAGATGTTGAAGATCTGTTTCTTAGATTTAAATACACGGAATCGCTATTTGCTAGATGTTAGCTCTCTGTGATCAGCTATTAAGTGCATACTTAAAGGTTAAATGGAAGATTCTAGTGTTCAGTTTTGCCTTTTATCGATTTCAAAGGAAATATTATTTTAAGACTGTTTGAGATGCAGTGTGACAACTTCTGTTAAAGAAATGATAGGTACACTACATGTCGTGACACACTATATTGACACACTAGTGTAGTGGGAGCCATTATTCAACAGCGGGACTCACAAATTGATGTGGGCCCCACTATCATCACTGGCTCACACTACATGTAGTGTGTGTAGTGGGAACCATTAATCAACATCAGCGTTTTAGCCTTTTAAAGTTGAAACTAGTTAGGACATTTGACAACTGTATTTAGTAAAAAGTAAGGGCTATACATATTCTTTCGGGGAACAGGGGCTGTTTCTCCAAGTAATTTGGATTTGCATATTAACCCTCGGAACTTGTTAATTCAGTATTCATATTATTGCCTCTTCTTCTATCGGGCATGCTCTTCCCTTGATCTTGATTACAAGAAGTGTGGGCGTTGAGTGTTGGTATTGTAATCGACATATCTACTTTTCATTGATGACTTTTTGTTCAGATGTTTTGAGGGTCTTGCATAACCTTCAGCCAGCTTTGTCGAAACATATTTTCTTTTTTCTGTGTGTGGTGTTTTTAAGAGACCATGGATGCCTATGAAATTTGATGATTCCGTGGTCTGGAACAATAATGATTCCGTGGACTGATCCAAGTGGCACTTGATTTTATTAAGTAGTACCTTTACCAACATTGTTGACAGCTTTCAATTTTAGGTAGTTAATCAGTGCCAGTTCTCCTAATGCCGGTTATTGTGCTAACTGCTTTGGGGCGAAGCTCTATATTTATTTTTCTTTATTGTACACTTGACCAATATATACTTTATTCTTGGCAGGTGATTTTGGAGAAAGCATATATGGTGATAATTTTCCAGGTGAGAGATACATTCTGAAATGTTTTATGCTTTTCATGTGCTATATTTTGTATGAGGTGTATCAGATCTGTTATTCTCAGAGGAATGCTATCTGAACTGACTTATTTGGAGTATTTTATGATATTATTTCCCTACAAATCAATTGTATGTTGAAAGCAATTGGGTTTCCTTTTTTGTATTGCCTATGAAGGTGGAGCCTGACTTTGATGTTATTGTGGCTGCATTGGAGCTTCAATCCAATGATATTGGACACTTCTTTTCTCTCTTTCAATGGTAGGGAATATAGATGCTATGGCTTCCCCTATATGTTCAATTTTTGGTCCTTGAAAGTCTATCGTAGGTATTATTAGACGGAAACAGCAACATCCTTTTGCACGTCTTTATTATTTTTTCTGATTGCCTATCCTTCCATCAACCTCCTCAATGAGAAAGTATAATATCTAATAAAAGCATGTAGGAAAGTATGTAAGATAATTGAGCTGAAAACTACAGTCAACTGTATGTTTAACCTGCGGTTGTTTTTTAAATGGTCGTACGAAATTGAGATATGTTTTTGCACATAAGTTTTGAATCTTTTGTTATAGTTTGATGATGTAGTGGTGGGGCTGATTTTGTTTGAAAGGATCTTCATTTTTTTCTGCACTATTGTATGTTTTGCGTTTTCGTACGCTACGCTATCTTATCTAGTTGATGGGTATGAAGTTGCTATATCTATATTTATCAGTGACCCATCGGTAATCTGGGACAATTTGTGTATAACTCTGTTTCCCTGCCATTGAGTCCATTCACTGCATGAAATTAGGCTAGGTTTAATGCTCAAATCAACCACGACCATCGTTTCTTTTGTTATTCTCTCTCTATTTTGGTAACATGTACCATGGTTGACCTTTTTTATATCTACAGTCTGATTACTCACAATTAATGCAGCATTTATCTGCAGCTCAAGGTGCAGGATGATGCATCCCATGAAGTTTTATCTTCTATCATACTAGTTATTTTCTCTAGTTGGAGCAAACTTCGATTGTTTCAATAGAAAGCTTGAAATTCGTTTGATTCTAATTGACTAGATTTTTTTGGTTTTTGAATTCTCCAGGTTGTTTTCCATGTTCAGACTCTATGATAATTGTCAGGCTGTTGGCCAAGTTTGAGGGATCTTTTAAAATTAATATCACTGAAGTTATTTTTTGTTGAAATGAGATTAATTATTACCAACATTAAAATTTATTGTTGTGTTCATCCTCCATTCATTGATTTAATTTTTTGAAAAAGATTTTCAGTAGAGCACACTTTAGCCTTTACAGCGACTTACAATAGTTCAGAGTGCTGTTTTTCTTTTCTTCAGGAAAAAAGTAGTGAATATATCGGCTTATTAATAGGGAGATGAGTAGTTGACCAGAGACTTCATACAGTTTTGATTTTCACACAAACAGTGACATTGTATATGGGAATTGTTGAATTTGCAGATGAGGCTCCAAACCAGAAACATGATTGCCCTGGTCTTCTATCGATGGAAATTGCTGATCGTAATGATCGTGGATCTCAGTTCATCATAACATTTAAAGCTGATCATCATCTTGATAGGTGCTCCTATCTGTTATGCTGTACCATTTATTTATTTTCTGTTATAAGCTGAATTACATGAGTTATAGGACATGCAGATAGTGCTTAGACTGAGGGAGGTTGCACTCAAATTCCTGATCATATAGAAACTTGTCTTTCTTTAAGGCCTTGTCGGTTTCTTTTCCAAATTGGATTTTGACTTAGCATTTTATGAGGTTACAAACACATCCTCTCAGCCATCTTCTCCCACACCCATCATCTGAGCTGTTAATTATACCGGGAAGGTGTAAGTATTGAGGATGTGGCTGACAATAGGTGCCTTAGTGTTTCCTCAAATACAAGTTTTACATGCAGAAATCATTCCCTAAAAAAATTACACTTATGAACGGTTGGACAGATTGCGGGTCCCGTGATGTACTCCTTAAAGAATAAAGGATGCCTGCGTTGCTTATCTAGTGTTGTTATTTGTCAATCTTTCCAGATAGTTATGCTTTGTTAGAAGGTTGAATGATTCAGTCTGGAATTTTCTCAAATAGGAAATGCGTTGTCTTCGGGAACCTTATCCAAGGGCATGATGTTCTGAAGAAGATTGAAAACGTTGGTGATGAAGATGGTAGACCTTCTGTGACTGTGAAGATAATTAATTGTGGTCAACTACGAGGTGGGCTGATTAATCTGTACAAGTGCCTCTTCTTAAAACAATACTTGACCTCTGAGAAACTTGGCATGTTTTGCTTAGGGACTTGTTTTCAGAGGTTTCATTATGGTTTTTTTAATTTGTTTGTAAATATCGTCTGCTTTTGTAGGTGCAGACAGAAGGAAATTGCTTAAACTGAAGGGGGCGAAGGATTCAACTTCTGAGTGGAAGAGGAAGCACAAGAAATCCATGAAAGAGAGACGAAAGAAGAGAAGGAAATATTACACGTCTGAATCTGATAGTTCCTCTGATTATGATACTGAATCTTCGATTTCTGAGAGTGAGTCTGAATCGTATGAATCTTCATCAACTGATATTAGCTCCTCGAGTGATGTTAAACGTAAGAAGAGAAAGAGATCAAAGAGAGATAAGCATCGTCATGGAAGGAGAGATAGAAGGCATGGGAAAAAACACAGGAAGCGTGATAAGCGATCAAAGCGCAAATCAAAAAGGTTGCACCAATTCATGTTCTATGGTTTCCTGCATCCTTAAGTGGTTGATTTCATCCATAAATATCTTGTGGAAGGCTTGTGGCTGAAGTGTTTAATGCATCTTAAGCCCTATATTTTAGTCTCCTTTCATTGGCCTGATGTTTTTATTTTAATCTTTTTGTAGGGTATCAGATAGTGTATCTGACTCTGGGGATGCAAGTAAAAGTGATCATAACGATGATGATGACAAGGCTCAGAGGTTGGATAGTAAACATAAAAATACGGGTGAGATGATTTCATGTAGTCCCAAAAAATATATGGCAAATTGCGTTCTGTCTTGCATTACTTTTTCATGCCATTCTTGCCTATACAATGTTTTCAGCACTGTATGCTTTCTTGGGTGCCTTCGGTGCTGGTGTGTCAGTCTGTTGTTTTCTTTCCTATTGTTTGCAGGATTGAATGTAAATATTCATTGCTTTATTTTCTTTGAAAGATGTCACCTATCAATTTCATTTGTTCTCATTCACTTCATGTTAAAGAACTGTTATTTATCCTTGATCAATTCAACTGGACCTGTGTCTTGCTTGTAGTATCCTATGCTGACATGTTTTTTGGGATGATAGGGGCATTTATATAGGTAATTGTGATTCTGAGTGCAAAATCCTGTAGTGGCTCTTTCTAAGATCTGGAAGGATTTTTTGTGCAATTGTGCCTACTATGTTGAATGAAGTCTGTTAGATGGTCGAAGTGATGAATGCGACACAATTTATGGGGAATGTTCTTGCTGTTTAGCTGTCGTATGTATTTAAGCTGCTAGAAACATGTTGGCAATTGATTTTCCGTTTTTGCTAGACTGACCGAGTCTGCATTTTGATGATTAATTTCAATTGTGAACAAGTAGTCCACATGGATGTAAAAAAAGGATTAACTGCCCTTTCTAAAGCTACAAGCAGGAACAACACAAAAGTACTTGAAAAATGACAGAAGTGTTTCCCTTTCTAACTGCCGGTAATACCTTAATTTTACTTAAGCAAGCTTAGCTTGTTAAAAAAACAAATGATAATATGTAATGCTGAAACTATAACGGACCGATTAACGCCTTAAAGGAGGGCAGGCCGGTGGAAATGGCCAGAGGGATGCATTTCTCGCCTAACCAGTGCTTATTTGATACTTTTTTGGCCTTCCTTGAATAGACTTAGGACGTAGGAGATTGCTACAGGGGACTCAAACATGTCCCTAAAACTAACAAGAAGTGCCTTGGCCTAGTTAGTTGTTAGAAACAATCCAGACCTTGGCCTCAACATCAGTGCTACTCTTGCATTAGCGCTGCCTGCTACCTCTCATGTTAATTCTAATGTTTCCCAATGTCCTGTTCATTATCATCTTATTTCTTCCTATCATTTAAGTATGTTGGAGAGTTTTACCAAAAAGAGGAGGGTAAAAACAAGTTTCTGACGTTTGATGTGAATTTCTTAATAAAAATCACATTGCCATACCAGCGTGTGGACATGCGAAAATTGGGCACAAATAAGAGAATATAATGTTCTCCTCAAAACCCATTGCGATAGCCGATAGTTTAATATCTGTGATAGCACGTTTTTTTTTTTTTTTTTTTTGTTTTTGGTTGGTATTGGCTGGTGTGGCCAATTTTTTTTTTTTTTTTTTTTGTTTTGTTTTTGGTTGGTATTGCCTGGTGCGGCCAAATATTGCTTTTCTGTTGCCTAGTCAAGTTGGCACTGGGAGCTAGTGGTGTTGTCTCGGTTTTGCCTAGTGCTTTGATAACTATCCTGTTTTACAGGGGTGGGTGAGTATTTCTAATCTGTTCCTGGTTTGTGCTTTATTGTTACAGGAAAAAATACACCTTCACTCAACGAGGGTGAAGCTGCTTCTGTTCGTGGAAAAGTGGACTCAGTTGATATGTTTGACACAGAAGAGGGTAGATTCCCCAAAGAAAATGGAAAACCTCAAAGTAATGGCATGGGAGTAAACGGTAGACCAGAAAATATCTTGGACGGACAACCAGATATCGTAGACGACCACCCTGATAAATCTAGGTTCACATTCTACTTTCCAAGGATCTTCCAGTATTTTTGTGCTTAAGAAATTTTCTCAGATATTTGACGTGAGTTTTATGAACAGGAGCCGGAGCATAAGCCCCCAGAGAGCAATGATGAAGAGTATGAGTATTAGCTCGAAAAGGAGCTCAAGCAGAAGCAGGAGTATGAGTGCAGATGGGTTAAGCCAGAGTCCAAGTGTTGGCAAAAAACCTCAACAAGTGTCTGAAAAGGACAGAAGTGTCAGCCCTGTTAGAAGTGCAAGCAACCGGAGCCTATCTAGAAGTGTGAGTATAAGTCCAGTACGGGGAAAAAGAGTACGAAGTGTCAGCGAAAGCCCGCCAGTGCGAGAACAGCCGAAAAAGAACACTACTAGTAGTCCCTCAATATCACCTCTGAGAAGACAACCCTCTAGAAGCCCTAGAACCTCGTCTAGAAGGTCATCGTGGAAGTCTGTAAGTAGAAGCCCAGTGAGATCTCATAAAGAAGTTAGTAGAAGCCCTACCAGATCTCACAGGATTGTGAGCAGAAGTCCAGTTAGACCATCTCGGAGGATTGTGAGCAAAAGTCCTGTTAGATCATCTCGGAGGAGTGTGAGCAGAAGTCCCGTTATATCATCTCGGAGGAGTGTGAGCAGAAGCCCTGTTAGATCATCACGGAGGAGTGTGAGCAGAAGTCCTGTGAGATCATGTCGGAGGAGTGTGACTAGAAGTCCTGTTAGATCATCTCGGAGGAGAGTGAGCAGAAGCCCGATTTGGTCCTCTCGTAGGAATGTGAGCAGAAGCCCTGTTAGGAGGGCACCTCCTAAGAGAAGCCCTAGCTGCACTCCTGTTAGGGCTCCTAGCAGAACTACCCGCCGCAGCTATTCAAGGAGCCCTAAGTATGGAAGCTTATCTAGGAGCCCGCCTGCAGAGGGTTCACCAAAACGCATCAGGAGGGGGAGGGGATTCAGTGATAGATTCTCGTACCCACGAAGGTTTCGGAGCCCGTCTCCCGATCGATCACCTTTAAGATCATATCGGTATAATAGTGGTCGTAGTGATCGTGACAGGTATAACCTTTGACGATGACTCTTGTGGAATCTATATGCTATTCTCTTATTTTCTAATATTCACGTTATATTTACTAATATCTGTATGTTGAAACTTGTAGATATTCAAGCTTCAGAAGATCCCCAAGACGTTACAGGAGTCCCATAAGAGACAGAACTCCTCCAAGGTACGTCAGTTGTAGTAACTGGGAGAGGAAAGAATATTTTCACCAAAAACATGGTGCTGATTTGTTTGGTATATTATATTCTTTTTGCAGATACAGAAGCAGAAGAAGTAGGACCCGCAGTCGCAGTTTGTCACGCAGCCCAATACGTTACCGCCGCCAGCATAGCCGCAGCCTGTCACCTGTGGAAACATATCGTGCCTCACCACCACCACGTGGTGGGAGGCGACCGTCTCCTTCTCGGAGTAGGAGCCCGTCAGACTCACGTTCTTCTCGTGGTTCAGAACCTCCTAAGAAGCTGGTTAGAAAGGACAAATTGATATCCAGGTCAGTCTCCTCTGGGTCAGGGTCGAGGTCGAGGTCCAGGTCCAGGTCTAAATCCATTTCTGTGAGCCCCCCCTAGGAGGTCTGGCATTGTCACCTACGTCGATGGGTCTCCTCCTGATTTAGCACGTGGACTGAAGACCTGCTGACATAAACTGGTAGTAGTCTACTCTAATAGTTAAGAGAAACTTTATGGTACAACAACGGAGGTAGGAGGTAGGAAGGGTTGTATCAAATGACATGCATTATATCTTTTCGTTTTCATTATACACATTCCCACAACGCTTGTTGTATTCTTCATGCCTTTGGTAAAGGGGGATGACGTGACGTCAACGAGTTCTTGAGTAATGGGACCCGGCATGAATCATCAAGTGTGGCAGTGGGGTCCTTGAATAATACTAATACTGATGCTTGTTGGTGAACTCTACTTGTTTCTTAAAATGTTATGGCGGACACAGTATTGTTAGGTTCTGGGGCAAACATTATTATGTATCTGAGAATAATGTGGATTTCAGACCGATGAAGTGTGTTATGATGAACCCATTATTTATCATAGAATAATGTCCCTAAAGTTTTTATGATGAACTAATCAAATTTATGTATTTAATTTTTTTTATTTTATTGTGGACGGTAAACTGACTATGTTAATGCTATTGCTATTGCTATAACCCAAACATACTCTTGCACTATTTGTCATGTGGGAAAGGTAAAAAAAATATTTTAAACTTCCTCATGGCATGTGAAGTTTTATTTTAGGTTCAAATTTAGTTAGAGATAAAGAAGTAATGATCAATTTGAATGAATGGAATGTTTGATGCGATGAAATGAAATTGTCATGATTCCATGATAATTGGTGATAGGTGATAGAGATAAGAGAGTGGGGTAGGGTAGTAAGCACTGGCAGATCCAAAAAAAAAAATTACTCGCGTAAATTTTTTTTTTTTTCTTTTTCAGCGTAATATTCAAGGTTTTTCTACCTTAAATGAGGGTCTATGGACCCAAATTTGATAGTTGTAGATCCACTAAAGGTAGTAAGGTGTCAGGGTGGGGTGAATGTAGAGTGAAGGCTGTTAAAATCATTAACCATATAAAGACATCCACAGTTTAAAAAAAACCTCTAATGGCAACCGTAGTGGCTCTTTCCTTGAGAGTTTTATTCTGACAACATCTATATCGTAGATTTTCTTTTAGAAAAAATTGGGTAATGATGACTCACTTTTCTCACCCCATGAACTTAAAGGCGTCGCTCTTCCCGTCCATTAGTCGAAGCCGTGACAGAAGGCTTGAATGATATAACTTGCTTTCTTTTCATATATTTACTATATATATTCTTCTGGCTCAGGCTCAACTTACTTTTTCCACTCTTTTTGTTTGCGCATATTTTATTATTATAAAATAAAAACATGGAAAGGCCATTACTAGCCTAATGTCGAAATTTCTCAACATTGCTTCCCTGGACATCAGTTTGTGTGGGACCTACTCTTATTTCCATGGCTTTTTTACCATGAGCCATTACTACCGCCCTAATGCTGTTGAAATCATTAACCATAATATCAACAATTAAAAAAAACCTTGTGTTGAAATCAATGACCATATAAAAACATGGTTTGACAGAGATATTCAGTATGAAAGGCCTATAACATATTTTGTTTGAATCTTATCAAGTTTAAAAAGAGAAGGTATAAAACAAAACCTAAACATCACAATAAATATGCTTCGCCAAGTACGTGTACGTCGATGACCCAAGGTCGCTGCGGGTATTACGGTTTGGTGATTATATCATTTCAAGGCATATTGGGTGAAAATTGAGATCAGAACCTGCAAGGAAGATTTGTTTTATTGTTGGTCGGTTGTTACTTAAATCATTTCATATTACGTTTCTTTTTGTATTTCATATAATTTACGTATGAATAAGCCTCTATAAACAAATGTACTTTAGTAATAAATACACAGATCAGTGATTTGGAAAAAAAAAAATCTTGTAGAAGAATGCGTAATAGTTGATCTGCAGGTACCAAAATATTACTAAGCCACATGCAGGCATCTAAACTGTAATACAAAAGTGTAATGTTATTGTCGCTTTCAAAGATAAGAGCACTTGCTGATAAAACGCATATCAAGTATATAATCAGAATGGAACATGTGTTAAGTAAGCCACATTCTAGGTCCATTGTCCACATCGAATCTATCCTCTGTTTTTTTTTGTTTTTTTAAAGCTTAAGGTTGATGTTGATACGAACCTTATTGTGGGTGGATGGCAGTAAGGATGGATAATGATTGCTCTGTAAGAGAGAAAGGTTCAAACTTTAAATCCAACTTGTCACAAAGCAGGCAAATTTGTTTAGATGAAACACATTTCATATGTATATACATATATAGTGCAGGTGGTTACTGGTGGCCTTAGTGCACCGAATTCGGTAGTGTTTTATCCAATCCAACCCCAATGAATCTTTGCTTGAGGGAAAGTGACATATAGTGAGTGATTCCAGAAATCAACTTCATTTTTTTAAGAAAAAAAGAAATTGTTACATTTTTCAGGTAGAATGAATTTCTGCATCTGGGTACTTTTTTCTTTTGGATGGCAACCCAACCCATTGACGGGTACCTATTTGTTCTGTATTTTGGGAAATTGCTTTCAATACAAAAAGGATTCATCCTTTCAGTGATTCTTATTCCTTAATTAATATTGTCCAAACTAATGTTCTAAAAGCATATTATTCTAGTTATAAAGTGAATTG
Source organism: Gentiana straminea (assembly GCA_036785695.1). Taxonomy (NCBI): domain Eukaryota; kingdom Viridiplantae; phylum Streptophyta; class Magnoliopsida; order Gentianales; family Gentianaceae; genus Gentiana; species Gentiana straminea. The sequence continues at coordinate 13,695,409 of JAVUPR010000266.1, read as the reverse complement.
AAGAGGTTCACCAAAGAAAGTTGGTCAATTCTTCTGCACTCTGCACTAATTAAGCGCTTTTAACTCGTACGTACCGAGTGTTTAGTTGTTTCATCTTAGAATTTCTTGTTAAACATGTGTAGAGAATTCCAAAAATGCTTTTCACTTTGGTAAGTACCAAGTATAGAGTTTTGCATGCTAAATACTCTTTGACATAGTAATATTCTTGATGTGGGGTGTGGGGCTCGGCTTTAGACTGTCTTTCCTTTGGAGAAGCCAACGTGATTTACTTGTTAAGGGACTTGGGTGGCGCATTGGCACTTTAGTTATATATTATCTGCAGGATGCTCGGCCACCTCTTTCCTGTTTATTTCTTCAAAGTTTCCTGTAATATGGATGCTAATGTTCATCAGGATGCTTGGCTCTTATCGGCAAATCCTTGGCAGATATATGATTCCAAATATCTTGAATTGATCTACTGATTTTCCTTTTCCTTTTCCTTTTTCTTTACCATTATCATTTTCTTTCTTTGCCCTCCCTCTGGAAAATATACTACCGGAAAGAACAAAGAGATTGACGATTGTTGAGATACTCAGCGGCTGAGATTTCAAGAAAATATTCAGCAAACTTTTCCTGTCTGTCTGATAATCCAACACGAATTAACTACCATTGAAATCATCAATCTTTGTTCTTCTCATTCTCTTTTTATCATTCATTATCACAACTATGTAACGTCCATTTTAATTCTTCAACTAAAGTTTGCATTCACATCTTTTACAGAAATATAATGGCATTTTCTGCGATTCATGAAACCATTGCTGAATGCCTTGAAAACTTTCAGAATACTTCTTCTTCTTCTTCTTCTTCACCACAAGTATCATCACTTCTTCAGCTAAAAGCACTGCAAACCTTGATTAATATCACAAAAGTCAGCCCACAAAACAGGAACTTTCTTGCACAAACCCATGGTGCTATTTCTACCCTTTTTTCCCTTTCCAAATCCTCATCCCAACCCACAATTCAAAATCTTTCACTATCCATTCTCTTCAATCTTTCCCTAAATCCCAATCTGAAGCTATCTTTAGCAGACCTTGAAAACATAATCTTCCTCAACTCAGCAACTCTTTCTTCAAGTTCTGCAGAATTCAGCAAATTAGCAGCTTCTCTGTTATGCAGCTTAGCAATGCTGGAGAAAAACAAGGCGAAGTTCGGGGTAGCTGGCACTATTCAAGCACTTATAACATCGATTTCCGACACGGGTTTTCGTAATCCAGCTTTCCATCATCTTCTTAGTTCACTAGCTGAGCTGGTTCAGTTCCATGGAAACTGCACTCTAGCTGTTCGATCAAATGCCGTGCCGATTCTGATCAAAGTAGTGGAAAGTAGTGATGACGGAGAGGACCATGCAGGAACTTGTTTAGCAATTTTGAATCTTTTAGCAAGATTTGAAGAGGGATTGATTGCTTTGAAAAACTGGGATCAGATTGTTGGGCTAATGGTGCATGTGTTGAAAGGGAGAAGCATGTTTAGCAAAGAAGGTGCTGCTGAGATTCTTGTAAGATTATTTGATGAAAGTGAAGAATGTTTGAAAGATGGTCTGAGATCGAATGAACTGTCTTCAGTGTTAGCTGATCTTTCTGTAAGAGGTTCTGCAAGAGCCAGAGAGAAAGCTGCTTCCTTGATGAAGAAGATTATGGAGGGCTATACAGATGGCAATCCATTAGTATATTAATGTAAGAAATGTTTGAGAATTTTACTTAATTACCGGGTTAATTGTGGGGCAAAATAGGAGAATGACAAATGTTTTTTTTTTTTTTGGTTGTGAAAATAAGAGATGAGTTTAAAGCATAAAGTGCAATAAATTGAAAAGGTTGAGAATGCTTAAGCATATAGGGCCACTCTGGTTATACCAATTGAATAATTTTGCCAAAGCTATTCATGGCTGATTCTTTACTGACAATTCAGTATACTATTGGTGATATGCATCCAACATTTTGATAAGTAGTGTTGTCGCTTAACTCGTAAAACGATCAACCAAATTATAAAAACCATTATGCATGAACTTTATATCTAAACACTTAATCATTCTGTTGTGATGCATTTGCTTCCACTTGCTACTGTGTATGCACAGCTGAGCCTGAGCTAACTGGTGCAAGCAACTAATTAAGTTAATTTCTTCAACTAATGTTAACAATTTTCACTAACTGAATCATCAACTTAGTATTGGCATCAAATGAACTCATTAGTTTGACTGGAATGATAGGTGGTCTGAGAAATGTCCGGATGTCAAGGGTTCGATTCATGCGAAGAGATTGAACGTCAGATGTCTTGATAGCTTCAAAATTGTTAAAGAGCTTTGGACCAGATCAAATCCACAAGTAAGCGTCAAACTATGCCGTAAGATCAAAGATTGAATCTAAAGTTATTTGGACTAGTTGGTTAGATAGGTTCGATTTAGGAGGTCGAATGTCAGATTATCTTGATGGTTCCAAAACTGTTAAAAGAACTCTGGATCATAATCAAACCGATAAGTAAGAGTTAAATTAACTATACGAAGGAATCGAAGATTAAATCCGAGTTTAATCGGATCCAAGACCTACCCAAAAAGAAAGAATTGGCATCAAATGATTCATGGTGCGCTGGCTTCAAATTGGAGGAATTCAAAAAAGACATTGAACTTTATTCTTTAGAAGCACGAGGCAAACATGAGAATGAGCACATTCAAATTGTCATGACACTACTGATAATCGTGTGGTGTACAGAGCACATATCACATATACATACATAAAAGAAATGAGTGATACGCACACTTTTCATAAAGAATCTAGACACTACTCCCACAGCTTTCCAATCGGTTATGGACTTTACAGGATGGAGCCTTCCTCGCATAAGACACCTGTCACGAATTGAATCGTAAATTATAAATAAATTGCATAAATTAGAGGTAGAGGAGAAGAAATTGGGGACGAAGGAGAAGAAGTTTTATCAATAAGAGAGAAGATCAGACTATTATATTCAACATGATCCCAATGAACCCCGTTTTACACCTTTATATAGCTGACGTCACTTACTACTTAGATGACATCATAAATTGCCAAATAGACAAATTCGAAAATACATATAAAAATTATAATAAAAGATAATATCGTGACAACACCACTCCGATTTTGACAGTAACTTACTGCTCCACCCTATGGCATCCTCATCAGGATGCTATCAGTGGATTATAGAGGTCTAGAAACTAGCACACATTAAGCATTCCATTGTCTTTCACGGTATGTCACTTAGTTACGTCTGATAGTCAACTATGATCAGTGGCGGACCCAGGGAAATTTTCCAAAGGGGGCTGAATTCCAAAAAGAAAAAAAAAAAGGTGAAAAAAAGAACCTTACGATAAGTAATAAAGCTTCTAACCAGTTGAACTAAATTGATAATTACACTAAAGATTGTCTGAAATAATATACATACACAGTTTTAATATTATTAAAGGGGTATATTAGTAACTTCGCCTGGAAATTCCTTACAAGGCTGGGTCCGCCCCTGACTATGATACTACCTATAAACGCCTCAGAACTTGAACCTAGCGGCGTTACTTGAGTCATAATGGATTCAATAACTACTTAGCACATCATTATCATTTCAACTAAAATGGTCTCCTCAGGCTTAGGTTAACAAATTCACCATGTCTCAACTTTATATCTTAGTAATGTTTCTTCCGTTTTTTTTCTTTCTTAATATGGGATATTACATCGTTATATTCGATATTATATGATTGATATGAAATGTTTGATTGGATTATCTATCACTTCAAGAATCAAAAACTAGTACGTAAGAGATGTTAAGCTTTCCCTCAAATAGTGCCTGCATTTGTTGAGAGGAAAACGTGTTCTTAAGTTGCTTGATGAAATGTCTATTTTTTCATGTTTAACTTTCAATCATACCTTAGAACTTAAAATAAAAAACGTTAATAAACTTACCTAATTCTACCTATCACATAGCAAAAGGGCTTTAGCACAAACATATATTCTCTTGATAAGCCTTTCCAACTGATCAGTGATTTTCACATTCTTGTTCTTTTATTTGCTCATGGAGACTTTCCTCATAAAGGTTACTGCTTTTTCTCCATAGATTCCTTTAGATTTGGTTTTAGTAAGGTCTAGCCCGTGCGTAACTGGTGCATGCTGCTAACAAAAACAGCATTTCATGATACTACATGCTTGTTTATAAATCCTTGTCATTCCTTAGCTTAAGCTAGTCATTCCAAATCTTCTTTGTGTCTACTACAATATATAGGCTCTTTTCACTAGGCTCAAAATATGAGCTCCACTAGCTCTAGCAAACGTTCTGGTTCGTTCTTTTTTTTGCTTTCTGTTGAGCATTGTATGTTTTTGATATGTACAAGGCATGGATTCAGGCCTTTTGTTACGCAGTTATCGTGATTAGTTCACTATAATTTTCATGATAATGATGTGTTTATGCCTTTTTTTTTTTTTTTTTTGTAATACTTGGTGAGTTCAGGTCAACGGACTACGTGGAAATTGACATTTGGAAGGACTCATGTGGTCAGGCCCAGAGGGATACATCAAGCAACTATTGTTTGGCTACATGGCCATGGTGAAAATGGCTCAATGTATGAATATTCTTGCCAATAAATTACTTTTAGCTGTGCCATTATATATTTTTTGAATCCAAACAGATAACCATTTGATAATTAACTATGTAATAAGGAATGTGAATAATGTTGCATTTAGGCTATTACATGCAACATTACCTTATATTCCCACTCTTTGATATGTTGACTCTAGGAGTATTTCTTCAAGATACATGGATTAGAAAAATCAATTATTCAGCTCTTAGATGAGTCGTCCCGCCACCTTTTGATTTGTTGACTACATACTTTTGTCTTTCCTTTTCTATTTCTGCCTTTTTTTTTTTGTTTGCATATGAGATCTCCCCTTATCTATTGTGAATGCGGCCCCCAGGCCCCAGCCTGTAAGATTGTGACTATTATGGATGATATGCAAGTATTTATTCAATTATCAAGGAACAAAGCGTTATTTTCTATCATCTTCTTTATCTCATTATTGTACATCAACACGACACACACACTTTACAAATTCTTTAGTTATAATTAAAATGGTGATCCAGTTTTTCACCTTTTCAGTTGGTCGCAGTTTCTTGAAGGCCTTGCTATTCCGAACGTAAGATTCCGCTCTTTCTTTTACTCCTCTTCTGTATAAAAGAAATGAAATAATGTAACCGTGTTATTAGTCGGAATGATTAGCCTTGAAACTCTCTTGTAGTAATTATTTGAGTGTGCAAGACTTAAGCATACAAAGAAAGCTTAAGCAGAAACCATTTTATGCAATTTACAAAGGTCCTAGAACCTTAACTATCTGGAAGATTTGCTGTTACAAGAATCCAGTTGTTTATTAATACTTTCATCTAATACAGATCAAGTGGATCTGCCCAACTGCCCCTACTCGTTCACTTACTGCATATGGCGGTTATCCTTGCCCTGCTTGTAAGAATTATAGCTACTACTGAAAACTTGATATTATGCTGTTATGTCCAACATATTCATCTTCCCAATACTCCAGAGGACACAACTATCGTCTACAGCCGTTTACCAGTGGAACTCGCTGATTGATCGATGACTGTAAATGATACTTGTGTAAAAGTTGTGTCTTTAGAGTTGTGAAGGTATCGTTTCCCGGGCTGCTTGAACTTTTTACTTCATTTTGGTGGCTAGGATTTGTTGACCTTTCTTGATGTGTTCCCAGGGTTTGATGCTGAGGAATTTTCAGAAGATGCTCTTGATAGTTTGGAGGAGCTAGATGCTTCTGCTGTACATGTAGCAAATCTCTTGTCAACAGAGCCTGCTGATAGTACGTATTTCTTGTACTCTAACATCAAAAATGAAATCTTGTTCTTCGCTATCAGCAAGTTTTACCATTTTATCCTTCCCCCATGCTTCAATCATGTTCTCATCTCCTGTGAAATGATGTGGTTGCTTGGCTTCCGTCATTGTTGTAGTTAAACTTGGCATAGGGGGATTCAGTATGGGTGGTGCAACGGCTCTGTATTGTGCAATGTGTCATTGTCTGAGGCACTGTGTCAATGGATATCTGTACCAGATTAAAATCCAAAGCATTGTTGCTCTTAGTGGCTGGCTTCCATGCTCTAGGTATTACTATTTCAACCTTACATGGAATGAAATGAAATTAAATTTTTTTCGTCTTAATTTATACAGCAAGACACGACTTTGTATTTTGTCTGACTCTGACAGGATGTTGAGAAGCTGCATGGAAAGATCATCTGAAGCTTTAAGACGAGCATCATCGTTGCCTACTATGATATGTCATGGAACTGGTAATTGTACTTTATAGACTCCGAATACATATGGATTAAACTAGCAAAAACTTGGATTTTGTGCGAAAAATGAGAAGTTTGATGTTCATCTTATTTTGAGAATGGATCTGTCAAAACTACAACAAAATCACTTACCGGTTTTTGTTTTGTTTTGTATTGAGTTGAGCATCAAATTATATCATTCATATTGTGTTGTTTTTTTCCAGGTGATGATCAGGTGGCGTATACGCTTGGAGAGAAATCAGCACAAACAATAAAAGCATCTGGCTTTCAGAACCTAGTCTTTAGAAGATACGAGGAGTAAATCACGCAATGCACTAGTTTTTGGCTTTCAATAATATATAAACAAGAATATCCGGATTTTGTAATTATATGAAAGAAATATTGAGAAATTCTTGAAATATTGCAGGCTTGGCCATTACCATAGCCCTGAAGAAGTACATGAAGTCTGTTGCTGGCTTAATGCAACGTTAGAGCTCGACGGCTCTTATGATTGAAGAACTAAATACTCACAAAGTCTGCTAAAAAAAAACGAAAAGAAAAGAACACAAGAAAGATGTTTATATACATGGAAATATGTTACGGATCAAAGCAGAGAAGTTTCAAGTTTACAATAAGAAGAACATGCCTGATTAGGCATTCTTGGTTTATGTTCCTTAGTATTGGGGAGGTGAATTATGAGCTATTTCGGGAAATTTTTATGTTGTGTTTTCAGACTTCACATGGTGGGGAGATATGACTTGAGAAATTTCCACTAGTTTTGTTCAGATATTCTGAAGGTTATTAATAAAACAACATGCCCATTGATCAACTCTTGTTGTTGCTTTGGGTATGCCCATTGTATATGTAATTTGCTTTTGATCAATAGTAGTAAATTTACAAAGAAAAAAAAAAGAAGAAGCTCTTTAACTATTTATTTTCCTTCTCAAAAAATCCCTTCGTTTGATTTTGCTTAGATAATGAAGTTTGGGATCTCTACTTAATTAAGGTGGATCAAACGCTTACCGTTCTTCTACTAAAATCAATTTTTTGTTTCAATCAGGGTTCGATCCGATGACCTCTGACTCTGCTACCATATTAGGATCAAGCGATTGCCGTTGAATTAAAATCAATTGATAATAGTAAAAGCGCAACTATATTTCTTTATGCATTAAGAGTGTGAGCAATCTGTCCAAACACTTAGTTTCATATCCGGTTATTTAAGGTTTGTGGTGCCTCTCATCCTTCTCTTTTGGGTTTCTTTGTCCAGTGATTTCTCTTTCGGGTTTCTTTGTCCAGTGATTGGTGGTTGGTGCTGGAACTTTGACTAGTGATGGTGGTTCTCTAGCGTTATTTGGGGCCTGTTGTCCACTCATTGGGGAGGGATGTCTTTCTTTCGGACTCCATTGTATCATGCGGTGACGGTGTGTGGTGTGGCGGAGTTGGTTGCCGGGGATTTTGGAAAAAAAAAAATTATATAAGTTTTTGCTGGTTGCTTGACTCCCAGCTTGAGTTTGATTTCGAATTCAAAACTTGAACTCGAACTCAAACTCAAACACGAGAAAATTTTCAAATTACTCGATTTGTTTAAAGCATTACTTGATTCGATCCGGGGCCATCCGGCTAGACTCGTTTACACATTAAAGTAAATGAAAAGATATAAAATAAACAATCAAGAAACACCAACAAGCAATTTACTAAAAAACAAATTCATAACGGTAAAAAAGAAAGAAAACTAACACCTGTTACACCTCCTATAAAACATCAACACAAATGCCCCATATTCCCCATTGGTTATTTGCAAATTATTTCTTTAGGGCGTTTTAATAGCACCACATCAAAATCTATCCATCGTTTTCGACATTACTGTACAATCGACTATCCGATGATTGATTCTTATAATCGATCAGGTGAAACAGCGAAAGTCGATTCTCAACTCTCAAATCAACTTTCGATTAATCGGTTGTTTCTAATGTGATACCACGCTGTAAAACGGTGGAGGTTCCCTTTTCATTAACATCATCCCTTGGAATGAAAACAGGATGGGAAAAATGGGGGAAAAAAATTGATACTAGCAACAAGATGAATGCATGAAGGGAAGATTCCAGAACGCCATATGTGAACTTGCCTGCCCATTGAAATGGAAATCAATCAATTGCAGTGTGACCCATCAAATCAAAGCCTTTGGAAGAAGGAACACTTGGACTTGGTAATAATTATTTGTAGCCAGTCATCTCTCCAGTTGAAGTTAAGTTAGGGGACTGTGAACGGAAACGAGTTTATTACCAGAAGACACAACTTGAACAGCATTGGGAGGAGGTGCAGGACTTTCTTCAAACACTTTGTGGGCATCATCCGTATTACCAACAGCACTTACGTTCTCCTCTGTATGATTCATTCCATTTGTATAAGTATTACTCCTCCAGCTAAAGGGATTTGCAGTTGGAATCTGACCACCGTTTTCAGAGAATAGTTGAGCATTTGTAGTATTATTCACCAAATTCTCTGAATCGGACATGACGACTGTAACGCCCGTTCCCGGACACCGAGTCCTTATCCGGAAATGAAACGTTCGGCACGCATAATATTAAATAAATCTAATATTACACGTAAGTCTCTACTACGTCGTATCAAATAAAGCAAACGGAAGCAAAAGACTCGGGTAAAATTCTCCATACAACCAAGAATAGAAAGAATAACTAAAGGGTAGAAATGTAACTTATTACATCAAAAGAAATCCAAATGAAACTTAAAAGAAATACGAAATCCTCAAAACTGTGAAAGACAAAACCAACAGGTTCAACTAAAGAACTTGTTTCCCAAAAACAACGACAAAAGAATAATGAAAGACAATAATTAATAAACAGCTCCAACTCCGGCGTCCTCAAACGTCGTCATCGAAGTCCTCATCAAGCTCATGGTCGACCTGTTCATCTTCTCTCCCCCAAACACATAAATAAACATGCATTTGAGGTAAGTACATTGTATATAGTAAGAAGTAGAAACTACAATTTAATTAGCCTCTTTAACAATTTTTAGTTCAATAATTATCTTTATGAGACCGACTCAATCTAGGGTTCACTTCATGTCCATCAACATGTCATGACTAACTGTTTCTAACTTAGCTTATCTTTGTTACATCAGCATTCAAGGACACTACGCATGGTGCTGCCCACCATGAGACATCTGGGTGCAACCTATTGGTGTGTCTCACCAATAGCCACGGGCTAGTCCCGATAGTATACGCGTTCGGTGAAGTCCCTCTACTCCTGGTGCCCTCTAATGGCCAGCAAGTTATCCACAACGAGTACCCTCTACTCCTGGTGCCTCTAGAAAGGCCAGCAAGTTTACTCGTTTTAATCGAAAGCCTACACATTGCGATATAGACTTGTGCCTTACCAAGAATGACATGATGTTTAGTCTTTTAGCTATACAAGTATGTTTATTATTATGTTGTTAGCTAGCCACCTACGTATTTTCAAGTAAGCTCCCTCACAAACTCAACTCTCTTTCCTAGACCTCTAGACATGGACAAGGCCTAGCAATTACACAGACATTGATGAACTCTGGTTCACCAAAGCACAAGCCCTTTCATGCCCTTCCGACGGATCCGAACTTCAACTCCCTTTAAGAGTACGTTCGGTGTTTTAACTGAACGAATCGGAAACTCAATCGGGGCTTGTTCATATTTAATTAATGTTATTTGATCATGAATCAAGGTTTAAAATTCAAAACATAGCTTAAAATAGGTTATTTATCAAAAACAGGGGCAATGTGCGCACATTCTAGGAGAATGTGTGCACATTGGGCGAAAATTACATTCGGACCCGCCGGTGTGTGCATATTCCGGGGGAATGTGCGCACACTCCGAGGCTATCCATCTACGATAGCATGCATCCGCTTCGAAATGTGCGCACACTCCAATCAATGTGCGCACATTGAGCGCACCAAACACTCTAAACACGCTTTTATGCACTTTTCCGATCTCTACTCAAATCCAAACATGTTCAACATCAAAATACTCAGAAAAAGGCATAAAAACACAGCTTTTATCTATCATAACATCTGTAGATCCTTAGGCAAAACGAATGTAACAATTCTAGCAATAAATCTCTTCCAAAACTAACATAGATCCTACGAAACCGTAATTAACTTGTAGGAAGACCTTCTTACCTTTTAGCAAGCTAATCCAATTCCAAATCCTCAGAAAAACCAGCAAAATCTGATCTTTTCTTGCAGGTATCCAATGTGATCAATTCCAAAAAGGGTTAGATTCGATCACACGCTTCGATTAACACAAGACTATGAAAGATATGAGTTTTGATCTCCAAAACTCATCCAAAACAGCAGCTAGGTCGAAAATCATACCTTGAGAAAAGCTCTAACTTTCTGGTGTTGAAACGACGCCCTCTTCATGACGATTCCAACGCTTCTCGCGGATCTAAAAACGGTTGAGATTTGACTTAGCAACCGGAAGAAGTCTCTCAGCCCTAATAGCTCTTACGCCATTCTCTCTTTCACGTAGGAAGAAATTCTGATTCAAAAGGTTAGAGAAACTGATTAGGTTTGATTTTCCTTAAATAGGAAAATCCCAATAATTAACCTAATCCCTTATTTTCCTTAAATACCCTTATTATTAAATAATCAGATTTTCCCAAATTATTTATATATATCGGCCATATATATATAAATACACTTAAAATACTTTAATCCGTAAATCATAATATTCCATTTTTCGCAAAAAGACACGTCTGCCATTTTTCGAAAAGTCGGGATATTACAGCCGCGGATAAAGTTTTGGAATTCCAAATACATTATGATGCTGTGAGAATAGATACATTGGGTCGCCACCAGCAGCAGGATCATATTGCATATCATATCCAAATGCACTCAAAAATTCATCGCCATAACCATTAGCAGGAAAAGTTGATGGTACAACATAAGGATTGACCATGGTTGGTCCAGATTCAAGTGACGGTAGATATCCGCCGGAAGGAGGATGCCATGAATTTGGAGCTCCCTCTCCTCCATACCTATTGAAATTAAGGCAGGCAATATATAACAACCACTTATCATCAGTTAATACAAACAAAACATAACTAATTTCAAAATATTAATTGTTTTCCTCATTCTATGTTTTATCATTTAAACTATATAGTATCTTGTTCAGCATTTAGTTTTTCATACATCACAACTACAAATTCACCATTCAGAGTAGAAACATAACGCTTCCTACCCTTGTCACCTTAATTTGACCGATGTTCTTATATTGGACAAAGAGGATGATGATGAGGAGGCTACTGAAGGATTGTATAATTATAATTAAAGATTATGCTTTTCAGATTTATCTACACGGAGTAAGATCACTTGTGTCAAAGTTGGTGGATTGGCCGGATCCATTGGTCAAAATTGCAAAAGAAGTGGATCATGAGCTTGAAATGTCACTAAGTTCCATAGCCAACGGAATAAGATCCTCTCAAGTACTTGAGGGAGTATTTCTCAAGTAGGAGTGATCTAACCACACACCCAAAATGTGAAAATCATCTAACCGTTATTTTTTTATTCAAAACTACGTCGTTTTGGTGTTAATGTGTAAAAACCAATGCACTTTACCCTTAAGTACTTGAGAGGATCCACTCCCCATAGCCAACACCTTGTTATGCCACTCGGAGTTCCTTTCGGGCTCATCTACCACGGCGGTTACAAGTGGATTTTTATGATTTAATTGCCGTCTTCCCGAACTCCATTGTCTATTATTCTCACAAATCCTCTCAATGGTGTCCAATGCCACATTCGGTGCTACATCCACGATGGATCCTCCACATGCCCTATTCAGTTGTTGCATTGAACTACCATCCAAATTCCTATAAAATAGATGCACTTGGTCCCATGCTTCAATCCATGTTGAGGGCATTTCCGTAACATAGTTTTGAACCGATCTCATACCTCAAACAAGTCTTCACCCAATAGTTGCTCAAAATTAGAAATGTCGGATTTCAAGTCAAGAGCCTTCGATGGTGGAAAGTACTTGAGCAAGAATGTGCTTGCTACTTGTTCCCATGTGTGGAGAGAGTCATGAGCCAAAAATGAATACCACTCCCTCGCCTTTCCTTTTAGGGCAAAAGGGAACAAAAGTAGCCGAACTGCTTCCTCACTAACCCCATTTATCTTCACTGTTTTGCATACCTCAAGGAAATTATTGATGAAGGTATTCGGATCATCCGTCGCCTTTCCTTCAAATTGAGCATTGTCCCCAAGTAAATGCCAAAAATGTTGCCTTATCTCCAAGTTATTAGCCGCAACGGCCGGTACTCGAATAGGACTATGGCCCGTGGTAGCCATTGGGGTCACATAATCTCTACAAAGCCTTACCGGTCGATTTCCGCTTGGTTTACTTGAGCTTGAGGAATACATGGTTAAGGGTTCACTATGGGATTTGGTTGAGGATTGGCTTCATGATTAGCTTGAGGGACAAACCGTTGAGCATAGGGGTTGGCCATTTGAGAGAATTGGTTCATCATAGGGTTCATCACGGGATTCATCATAGGATTGAATTGAGCCATTTGCATCATCATTTGTTGATATTGTTGAAGGAATTGGGGGTCCATTTGTGGAGCTTGTTGTGTTTGAGGGATTTGTGGAGTTTGGAGAGGGATATTGGTTCTTTGTTGAAAGTTATTGCTCACTAGGGTATTACGCACAATATTCCCTTCTCTAGGTAGAGGTTCCATCCTTAGGGAAGGTGGATTTGATTGTTGACTTTTTCCTCGGTATTGACTTGTATCTCCTTCCTCAAACCGATTTACACTTCTTTCATGCTCCATACCCAAATCAAACTCAAGGTCTTCGTTTCCCGTAGCCATACTAGAACTCTCAGAACTAGAACTCTCACGTTTCCGAATCTTGAGTCACTTCTTCAACTAAAATCCTATTTTTCCGTAAAGCGTTTCGGTGTCTAGCCAAAGCCTCAATCTCTGGATTGTATGGAAGTAATAGTTCCTTAGAGCTTCGGGTCATGCACTACAAGAAACAAACAACAAGAAAACAGTAAAATAAAAACAACCTAAGCCTAAGTCTTCAAAAGACTTATGAGATATCGATTAATTCCCCGGCAACGGCGCCAGAAAACTTGATGGCCAAAATAGTGACGGTCCAACTTTGATCGGCAGTGTACCGAGTCGGATGCACTATAGTAGCTAATAAGGTCGTATACAGTGAGGAATTTATCGAATACCAAAGTCGTTTTCAGATTTAGTTTAGGTTAACCAAGATGTTTCAAATTCAATTACATTAAAACGTAATATAAACTAAAGATACTAAGGAAAGAGAGACATAGCCAAACCATGATCCAATTTGATTACTTTCGCCCATCTAATCGATTATTCGGGAATGGGATTAACCAACCTACCAACCTAACACTTATATTGACTCATTCATGGGTGCAAACTCCTAAGCTAGTGTAAGACGCCATGCAACAATCGAACACCTTTTGCCCAGTTCACCAGTCCGCCTTTAAGGATTTAACTGACCGAAACAAGATTAACACGCTAGAGTTGCTCGATTTCACAACCGATTGTACCTCACTCTCTAATCAATCTAAACAACTCAGTTGATTATAAGGAATGATCTTAAAACCCCTTTTCTCACACCTCTTCGCAACATACATTTATAAAAGTGGTGTTCGTGTTCATGAACTAGGTGTACAGTCTAATTCAAGCATTGATAACAAGTTTTAAGACATGAATTCGTCAATATAACGACAATTAAGCACTACTCATTCCCAATTTCATCAATTAGAGAATGATTTCATCAATCTTCACATGATTTGACTATAAGATGTTTAGCTACTCATAATAAAACTAAAAACAACAATTAAAGATAACATTAGAGCCATAAATGAAATAGCTAGAAACTGAAATTGATTACCAAAATCGTAGCAAAATCTGGGTTACATCAAGCTCCAACATCACCCAATGTCAATTGATGATGAAGAAGAACCAAAATGACAAAATTCCAAGAATAGAAAAGAAGTTTGAGCTAGATTATGCTAATTCTAAGTAATAACTAGTGTAGAAGTGAATATAAGGATGAAAAGAAGGAATTTCGATCTAAAATGGGTGAAAGGGTATGAGGAAGAGAATTCTAGGTAAAGTGTAGTATCAAAAGTATATCCAACTCTGTGCAAAGAACTCTATTTATTTGTGCCTCAAAATTGCTCTTTAAACTGTCCAATGCGTACACATCCCTGTCTGAATGCGCACGCATTGCTCTGTGGCTGTCTGGGAAAACTTGATCATGCTGAGATGGATGCGTACGCATTGCCCTGCATGCGTACGCATTGAACGTTTTGCCCCCAAATCCTTGACTTGCTGCTGCTTCTGGAATTCATACGCATTGTTCCTGATTCTCCAAGCTTGAGCATCCTGTATCAAGGATGCGTACGCATCACGTGGAATGCGTACGCATTAGCTGCATTTCTCCAAACATTTGCATCATGTACCAAGGAATGCGTACGCATTGACTGCATTCCTTCAGCTTCTGCACTTTTCTTCAGCTTTTCCCATCCCCGAACCTCGGTCTTGCCTTTATGAGCTCAATATCTTATCTTCCAGGCTTACGAGCACCTATATCCTGCGTCATGACATCTAAACAGATACCGAGCATAATCTCGCAAGATAAATAGGACTCGAAAGGACTAAAAACATCGTCAAATAGCAAGGTTTGCCATCTATGTGATGGTTTACCTCAAAGTGAATGCATTGTGTATTTTCTCCCTTAACATGGCCTAGAATTGCCCGGAATGAGCCAAAAGTGCCGAAAACGGGGGTTGAAATATGCACCGGAGCAAGTTTCAATCATTTCCTTTGTTTGTTGAACAGTATGTTCATAATCTTTCAGATTCAAGCATCCATGGCATGTACACAGTTCATCACAATGTGACCCAGCAGCAAAACACTTACAATAACTGCACGAAAAATTATAATGTAATTTGCAAAATAAGCAGAATTGGTGTTAGGAACTAGCAATCAGAGTTAGAGTAGATACTGTAAAACAAGAAGAAAAAAATTTATATAATAGAGACCTAAATCATATTCATTCATACACTATGAATTATCCGTGGCAGGATCTCTACACAAGATGTGTAAGATACATAATCTTTAAATTCTGCATTTCATGTACTGCACAAAATATAGTTATATGTTTTGAGTCCGTAAGATATAGATTCTTTTAATAAAGGAACTGATGGTAGTGCGCTTACAGCTTCAAACACGAGGTCTTTGCGCATTTACAATGTTTCTCACCATTATTGGCAATGGTGGTATGGTATTCAACATCTTCTTCCTGGATATATTTAAAAATCTGATTTTTATCAGTAACTTGTTTGTCAATAGCAAGAAATATTAGAACAATACCAAATGAGCTTGCCTTCTTTTCGTACCGAATGAACTCAAATCTTCAATGCACGGTTTGGGTAGTGAAACTTGTTCTTGAAATTGTAATTTGTGAGGAGTACGTAGACAGACGTAAGCATGTATTTTCGGATATGTTGTGAAAACCGGTCTCTAATAATGGTGTTCTGATCTTATGTTGTATATCTTCGTATTGAAAACCCCATTGAGCTAGGATCCCAACCGGTGATACCGTTGTGGTTTTGATCAACCTGTATCAGATAATGTTGTTATGATACGGAAATTTAAGAGTAAAAACTTCATTTAAAACAAACAAATTGAACATTCCACTGAAAGCACGTGCAATAGATACTGTAAAACTAGATAAATCTAGTCAGTGATTTTGTGAAGTTTTAAGAACACAAGGATATTGGATTTAACCTGAGGGCGAAATGCATATGGCGCGATATCTCTTTCCTGCAAAAGACTGTCCCTTAGCTGAAAATCAACGTGATCCGTTATCTGATGATGGTCCTGTTTTGTTTGTTCTATATACAAAGGATCAGGCTGCAGTCCGTCCAGTTGCCATTTTCCCAATTCTGTAGTTATTATCTACTGATGATTCAAAAATGGAATCTACTGAACCATGTACAAACCGAGAACTACAGTGTAAAATGGAAGAATCATTGGGATCTCTGAAGTCTAACGAATCATCGTTAAATCTTGACAAACGACGTCCATCTCTTTTATCTGAAGGTAAAGTAGAGAACAATGCTTTTCCAGTATTAACATCATCTAGCCCGTATGAACCGGTAATTGATAATCGCCTGATAAAACCGTTGATAAATATATATATATTTCAGATTTCAAACCATGGATTTAAGTTTAACACATGTGTTAGCGTATATATATATATATATATATATATATATATATATATATATATATATATATATATATATATATATATATAACTTGTACTCCATTATTTTATCACGGGTAGTTTAGTCATTATACGTAGATGGTAAACCCTTGTAATTACTATATATTGACACATTGTGAATGAATGAAACACAGGGAATATTACTCCCAGATTTTGACATGGTATCGGAGCTACCGCTCGGCCATTAAACCCTAAAACTACTCTCGATTCGAGCGTCCTTCTTCCCCATATTTTTTTTTTGTTCAGCCACCTTGCTTGAACAAACATGGCTGAAGACACCGGAAAGCTCGACCCCTCCTCGCCTTTCTACCTTGGATCAGGAGATCAACCGGGCAACATGATCTCACACGTGGTGCTCCGGGGTGACAATTATTTGGCGTGGTCACGGGCAATAACCCTCGCCCTTAAATCACGCCGGAAGTACGTGTTTGTTGACGGAACGATCAACAAGCCCACGGAGAAGAAAAAATTACTCGGCGGGACACGGTCAATTCGATGCTCGTATCATGGATTTTGCGGAGCATGGAACCAAAGATCGCTTCTACGGTCCCTTATTTCGACGAAGCCAAGAAACGTGGGACTATTTGGCAAAGCGTTTACGCATCGCCAATGGACCTCGGCCGCAACAACTCCGGGCGGCCATCACGATTGTAAGCAAACCAAGGCTATGTCGGTGGAAGAATATTACACCACCCTCGTGGGCTTGTATGATGATTTTTCACGCTTGAAGCCACTGCATGGGTGCACTTGTGGGATGTGTACGTGTGGAGTTGCAGGCAAATTTGAACAGGATAGGGAAGAGGAAAAATTTCATCAATTCCTAATTGGGATTGATGATGACTTATACGGAATTGTGCGATCGAACCTCTTATCTAGGGTTCCGATGCCTACCATTGACGAGGCCTACCTTGCTTTCACCCAAGAGGAAAGGTCTCGGGGAGTTGCGCGTGGACGGGCTGAGAAGGAGGATGGGCAAAATCATGCCTTTGCATTGCAAGCGAACGACCAAAAACTAGATTCGACAAGCCGGACAAGTCCAAGTCGTATTGCTCAAATTGCAAGCAATCGGGACATGATGTGAGCACTTGCTTTAAAATTCATGGTTACCCAGACTGGTGGGAGGAGAGGAATCGAAAAGGCAAAAACGCCGCTGCACCATCGTCTTCTCCGGGTGCAGGTGCGGACTCCGGACGTGGCAAGGCTGCGGGGGCTCGTGCGAACGCGGTGCTGGGGGGCAGCACTGGCGACGACGCTGCTGGACGGACTGGTGCAGCTGACGGCACTGGTACAGTGAATTCCTTGGCTGATTTGCGGCCCGAACAGGTCCAGGTTTTGCTCAATATGATTAACAACAATCGGGTAGATCGTATGACGGGTAAGTCTTCCGCTATGTCTTGGATTATTGACACCGGAGCTTCTCATCATGTAACCGGTGATGAATCTTGTTTGACACATGTTGTAATCGTCCCTCCATGTACGGTTGGGTTGCCGGATGGGCAACAAGCTGTGGCTACTAAAGCGGGCCGAGTCTCCCTTACGGATACAATTGTTCTTGAGCGTGTCCTTTTTGTGCCTACATTATTGTGCAATTTAATATCGGTATCGCAATTGATCGATGACTACGATTGTTTTGTTCGATTCACCGACTCTTTGTGTGCTATACGGGACCGTCGTTCGAGGAGTCGATTGGAGCCGGTGAACGACGGGATGGACTCTATTATTTTCGCAATATTCCTACGGTGTGTGCGGTGACTACTTCGGGTGCGTCTCTCTTTGAGTGTGGCATCGACGAATGGGGCATCCGTCGAAAAAATTACCAAGTTAGTTCCAGCAGTTAAACACAGTTCTAGTGATTCTAAGATATTGAATAAAGCTTGTGACATTTGTCCACAAGCAAAACAGACTCGTAATCGTTTTCCTATTAGTGACAGTACAGCTAGTTGCATTTTTGAACTCATACATTGTGATTTATGGGGGCCTTATCGGACTCCCTCTTCTAGTGGGGCACACTATTTTTTGACTATAGTTGATGATTTTTCTAGAGCTGTTTGGGTTTATCTGCTACATTCGAAAACCGAAGTTCATAAGTTTTTTTGTTCATTTTTTTCTATGGTTGAACGTCAATTTGAAAAACATGTGAAATTGGTACGTAGTGATAATGGCACGGAATTCCGTAGCATGTTGGACTATTTCGATACGAATGGAATTATTTTTCAAACGTCATGCGTTGGCACACCTCAACAAAATGGACGAGTCGAACGCAAACATCAACATATTCTTAATGTCGGACGAGCCTTGATGTTTCAAGGAAACTTGCCTGTTACGTTTTGGGGTGAGTGTATCCTTGGTGCAGTCCACTTAATAAATCGCACTCCCTCAACATTGTTACACAACAAAACACCTTATGAAATATTATTCGGCACGGCGCCGGCTTTTGATCACCTTCGTGTTTTTGGTTGTCTATGCTTCGCTCATGATCAACGCGCCAAAGGAAATAAATTCGCTCCTCGAAGTAGAAAATGCATTTTTGTTGGATACCCTAATGGAAAAAAGGGATGGAAATTATACGACCTCGCTCGGTGAATTCTTTGTTTCTCGGGACGTCAAATTTCATGAGAACGAATTTCCTTTCGGCGATAACTCATCGAGGTCCCTATGCCCGAACACCTTCCTACACCTTCCCCCATCGGGGTTGACGATGACTTTTTGAATGACATGGAAACCGTCCTCGATGACCACGAGGCCGAGGCCTCATCTATTGTGACTCCGGACAACCCTCTCGGCTCTGTCTCACCTATAGCCGAACCGATCTCCGACGAACCCTGCGGCTCTCTTGCCTTTGGGACGCGGCATGCGCACTAAACAACCTCCGGCATGGCACAAACACTATGTCACGCACACTGTACGGAACGCGAGTCCATCGTCCCCTTCACCGTCTTCGTCAGGTAACTCAGGTAATCCTTATGCTATAGCACATTTTGTGAATTGTGACAAGTTTTCGGCGCGACACCGCATATTTCTTGCAGCTATCACTGCAGGAACTGAGCCTCGTAACTTCACCGAGGCAATGCAGGATCCGGGGTGGCGAAACGCTATGAATCAGGAAATACTGGCACTCGAAAATAATGGGACTTGGGTTATGGAGGCCACTACCTCCCGGGAAAAAGGCACTTGGTTGTAAATGGGTTTATAAAATTAAATACAATGCTTGATGGATCCGTTGAACGCTTAAAAGCTCGCCTCGTTGTTCTTGGCAACCATCGGGTCGAAGGCATCGACTACACCGAAACCTTCGCACCGGTGGCGAAAATGGTCACGGTTCGTGTTTTTCTCGCGATGGCGGCGGCAAAAAAAAATTGGGAACTTCATCAAATGGACGTCCACAATGCCTTTCTTCATGGGGATTTGCACGAGGAAGTATACATGAAACGCCTCCTGGGTTTCTTGTCAATCGGCCCGGTACGGTATGTCGATTGAAGAAGTCCTCTATGGTCGAAACAAGCGCCGCGATCTTTGGTTCGCCAAGTTGGCCGCTAGTTTGAAGTCTTATGGTTTCCGCCAATCGTACTCGATTACTCCTTTTCACTTTCAACCAAAGGCATGTGCGGCTTAACGTGCTTGTTTATGTCGACGACTTGATTCTTTCGGGTAACGACTCTTCTCTCTTTGCTCGTTTTAAGACATATTTAGGTGATTTGTTTCCACATGAAGGATCGGGCACTCGAAATACTTTCTTGGCATCGAGGTGGCACGGAATCCGGAAGGGATTTTTTTGTGCCAACGCAAATACACCATTGATATTCGGCCGAGGTTGGCTTATTGGATTCCAAACTTTGTTGGATTCCCTATTGAGCGAATCATACTCTTGCCCTTTCTACAGTGGTCCTCGTATGAAGATCCGGAAAGGTATAGACGGCCGGTTGGTCGTCTCATTTATTTATCTTTTACTCGCCCCGACTTGGCTTATATTGTGCACATTTTGGCTCAATTTATGCAATCCCCGCGTCATGAACATTGGGACGCCGCCATTCGGGCGGTCCGTTACTTGAAGGCATGTCCGGGTCAAGGCATTTTGCTGCGCAACGATTGTGATTTGACTTTATCTGGATGGTGTGATTCTGATTGGGCGAGTTGCCCCTTGACACGTCGTTCGCTTACGGGATGGATCGTTTTCCTTGGGCACTCTCCGGTCTCTTGGCGCACCAAGAAACAACATACCGTGTCCCGTTCTTCTGCCGAGGCTGAATACCGATCGATGGCGGCTCTCACCTCTGAATTGAAATGGCTCAAGGCACTCCTCGCGGGCCTAGGTGTGGCTCATCCCCGAGCCATTGCTTTCTACTCTGATAGCCAGTCCGCCTTGCATATTGCTCAAAATCCCGTGTTCCATGAGCGCACGAAGCACATCGAGGTCGATTGTCATTATGTTCGGGATGCTATCCAAGATGGTCTCATTTCCCCGTGTCACGTCAAGACGGATGAGCAATTAGCGGATATCTTTACTAAAGCGTTGGGCAAGCGCCCCTTCTTACATTTATTGCGCAAGTTGGGCATTTGTGACCTTCATGCTCCAACTTGAGGGGGGGTTAGCGTATATATATATATATATATATATATATATATATATATATATATACTTGTACTCCATTATTTTATCACGGGTAGTTTAGTCATTATACGTAGATGGTAAACCCTTGTAATTACTATATATTGACACATTGTGAATGAATGAAACACAGGGAATGATTCAGTAAATGGATTGGGTCGAGGCGATGCAAGTACAGAGTTCACTCCTATGAAGCTCCAGCTGCTTTCTGGACCTAAGACTGCATTGGCTGGCTTTATAGGTGAAAAAAATGGGGTTGTCATAAAAAAAAAAATTAACAATATGTCAGCCATATTAAGAAGGGAAAATACCAGTGACAAAACCTACTTTTATACGACCAACAACATGATCAATACGATAAAAATATATGGTGTAAATCTCTTGTGAATTGTGATATGTTGTGACACTAACAATACCTTAAAAAACAGTAAAAATACTGCTACTACCACAACAACAAAAAAAAAAAAAAAAAAAAAAAAAAAAAAACCAGAAAAACAACTGATGCCCTCAGACATCCAAAAGTTCAACTATATATTTACAAAATAAAAATAAACAACTGTCACTTTACATGTCAGATTTCTTGGTATATATATATATATATATATATATATATATATATATATATATATATATATATAGTTTTCTTAAGCCAAGAGACTGCATAAAATGTATAAACCCTCAACCAAAAAAAGGTATGAGATCTATTAACAGTGTTATTTAATGAAGCAAAAACGATACATGTACATAAATCTTTTATAAAAAAATCCCTATAAAACACTTAAAGAATACAAAAGGTAGGTCAAAATCACAGCTAAAAAACCCATGAATGTACACGATCTTCCTTTATAAGCTTAAATGTTAAATCAGGTTCATTTTTATGCAATTACACATAATCCAGCAAACGCGCGAAAAGTTAAAAAAGAAAAGAAAAGGAAATGGTAGTTAATATTTAGGAATATTGATACACGATGAAACACCTAATTAAAACAGTTACATTAACTGATTAAACACCTAATTATCTCAGTTGACTAACTTTCCCTCGTTTTCTTTTTTAGTAATGATAGAGGCACAACAGAAATTACACAACGGATGCCACATGATCTCCCACCCTTGATTTTGATGGTCCACATCACAATCAATTAACACTCATCAAAATCAAATGTGGAAGATCAGGTTGTGGCATCCGTTGTGTAATTTTTGTCGTGCCCTTTTTTTTTTTCTTAAGGAGGGAGAGAATGTAGATTTGAATGCAAGTGACACTTTTAAAAGTGTTATTAATGAGATAAATATCGTTCTTCTCTATATATGTATATCTTCTTTTTGAGGAAACTATATATATTTGTTGGAAAAATTAGATTATTTCAAAAGTTTAAATTATATTGGGACACATTTATAAAATGTCCTTTTGTTTTGACCTTTCTCCATCTTTTAGCTCTTGCTAGTGAAAAACGTAGAGAAAAAATAGAGAAATGCATGTAGGAAAAAAAAAAAAAAAAAGAAAAAAACGTGTTTATATTTGATCATCTTGTCTTATTATTTTGTTGGGTTTATACATATAAGAAATATCATTGATTCCTTTGGTTCATCTTGTCTTTTATTTTGTTGGGTTTATACATATAGAAATATCATTGATTTCATCCTTTATTGAGAAGTGGGACATTTCGATTCACCCGAAATAAGTCATTTAGGACAATGTCAATTGACATAACTCGCAGTATTTTGTTCGGTTGATTATTATATTTCATCAATGAGGAAGATTGGTACTCGTTCGTGTTTTGTATTGGAGATTGTACGTGTCCCGGTGTTTTTTATGGAGATCGTTACATGTTCAATAATTGATTATGAAGACCGTTACTTGTTCGAGTGTTTATTATCAAGATCGTTACTTGTTCGATGGGCTATTGCAGAGGTTATTACGTGTTCGTGACATCACTCGAAGCCAAATTTTACAACATGTATATCTATATGTAAATATGTATGTATATATCTATATATATATATATATATACATCTATATGGGAGGCGGATGTATAAATTTTTTCTAATGGGGTCACCGGACCATAAAGCTAAATTAATTTTTTATCTAAAAAATTGTTTCATTATGGGGTTACCGGAGTTTAAAACTGTAGTTTTTTTACAACAAAATGACATTTTTTAACAACAAAATTATATCGTTTTAATACTTAAAAAAATTTCTCGGATTCCAGTGGGATTGCATGACCCCCTAGCCACATAGATCCGCCCCTGATCTCTCTCTCTATATATATACTAGTGTATATTTTACGCCGTGCAAGGCACGGCGTGCCCGTTCAAGCCGTAAACATAGAAATTGATTACATTTTTATAATGATAGAGATGATACAATCATGGATTTTTATTAACCTAAAGCCATATAATTCAAAAGAAATATTAGTTTTGCTATCATAAGTTACAAAAGAAAATTTTACGAGGCCCACAATATTTTTCTAGAGGTAAAATACAAAATTTGCATCTTTTAACAGGGTCTATAAACCCATTTAGGTAAATGTAGATCAGTGAATAATCGTATACATCTATAAATAATTATATGCCTACAATATTTTTCTAGAGGTAACGGAAAATATCATAAATTTTAACAGCATTTTTGTGTGTGTGTGTGTGTCTATATATATATATATATATATATATATATATATATATATATATATATATATATATATTTTGATAAAGTTACTCTATGAAATTTTTTATAATAATAGTTAGTAGTTAACGGTTGGTCCTATCCCTCCTCCCACTATCCACCCCTTCTATGTATTCTATTATACCTATAATCATTATCCACCTGCAAAAGTAAACAGCTAGCCCTACCCCCTCTCCTCCCCCCTCCCCCGGCTCTTCCCTCTCCTTCCTTAACTCAAGACGTATATATCACATATCCATTATTAAAGATAACATTTTATTTTGGTATATATATTATGTTATGTATACATAATATTCTTTAATCTATTAAAGGTGTAAACGTAGAAGTAGAAGATATTTTTACATTCATAAAAATGATATAGTCATGGATTTTTGTTAATACAAACCCTTTTGGTTCAAAACATACATCAGTTTAGTTACCATAAGTTACAAAAGATAGTGGAATACAATCATTGCAAGCACCTATAGTTATGTATATTACAACACCATCAAACTTTATCCATGATAAAAGATAATGGTGGTAATATACTATCTATATTTCCCCACTATAGCAAAGTTTGGGTTTTAAAAAGCATAGACTATAACCATGAGTGCATTTTAATACATAAACATACACCAATTCTTAATCGTTCGATAATTGAATATTTATTAATAAAACAAATAAGGAATTCCATTTTAAATAGGTATTACGTGTACATCTATAGAGGTCTGGTCTTTGACAACCTATCTATTGAATCATATACGTTTTATTTTTTACAACAATACTATACTCGAAATCATATATTTATTACATTGTGGTTTAGGCTCATTATTCTACTCGAATGTAATAAATATGATTTGGAGTATACTTATGAGTACAAATTTAATAAATATGATTTCGAGTGTAACTAGTATGACTCATAAAAAAACAACAGTATCGAATAGACAAAAAAAAAACATATATATTCATGTGAAGCTTTGCATTTTACCTATATATATTTCTAGAGTTACTTAACTTAACAAAGTAAAAAAAATCACGTGGGCCGAAATATTTTTTTATAGGTAAAATGCAAAGTATTACATTTTTTAACGGGGTCCATAAACTAAGTAGAATGTAAAGTATTATAATTTGGGATCCGCATTTTGGTCAACCGGCCGTGGAAGCTTTTACTCGAGGAGGTGCTCTTGGGCCGGTGAATATCGCTTACTCAGGCGTTTACCAGTGGTGGGGGTGGTCTACCGGTGAGAGCCAGACGGGAAAGACATAGATGGCACAATCTCCCGCAGGTACTAAAACCATTAGAAGAACACCTAAGAATTTGTTGGGTACTGTACGAAGTATTTGAAATACAGGAAAGAAATACGGGATCCATAAACTCATTTAAGTAAATGCAGATCCACCAATATATATGTATCTACATCTTATATATATATGGCTATAGGTACGTATCTAAAGTTACTCTATTTAATAAATATTATTTCGAGTGTAACAAGTAATAGTATGACTCATAAAAAATAGTATCACAATAGACATAAAAACACATATATTCATGTAAAGCTTTGCATTTTACCTATATATATTGCTAGAGTTACTCTACTTAACAAAGTAAAAAAAATCACGTGGGCCGAAATATTTTTCTATAAGTAAAATGCAAATTATTACATTTTTTAACGGGATCCATAAACTAAGTAGAATGTAAAGTATTACATTTTTTAACGGGATCTATAAACTCATTTAAGTAAATGTAGATCTATCAATATATATGTATCTACATTTTACAAATATATTGATATAGGTATAAAGTTACTCTATTTAACAAAGTAAAATAAAATAAATCACCTGGGCCGAAATAATTTTCTATAGATAGAGTACAAAGTATTATATTTTTTAACGGGATCCATAAACTAAGTAGAATGTAAAGTATTACATTTTTTTAACGGGATCCATAAACTCATTTAAGTAAATGTAGATCTACCAATATATATGTATATACATTTTATATATATATTGTTATAGGTATAAAATTACTCTATTTAACAAAGTAAAAATAAATAAATCACGTGGGCCGAAATATTTTTCTATAGGTAGAATGCAAAGTATTACAGTTTTTAACGGGATCCATAAACTAAACAGAATGCAAAGTATTACATTTTTTAGCGGGATCCATAAACTCATTTAAGTAAATGTACATCCACCAATATATATGTATCTATATTTACATATATTGCTAAAGTTATTCTAATGTGTTAAGGAAAAAGAAAAGAAAAAAAAAAGCTAAGAGTTGACACGTGGCAAGCCATGAGCTTGCCACGTGTCATCAAGATGGAACACCAAAGTTTTAGGCAAATGGGAGACGTGGAAGGCCAATATGCAAGTTTTTCTCATCTTATAGTTGATGAGAGTCAACTTTACTATGTTCCGGTGCATGTTTTAACCTTCATTTATGACACTTTTGGCTTGTATTGGGTAGTTTTAGACCATTTATAGGGCAAAACACATTCAACAATCACTTTGAGGTGAACCGTCACATTGATGGAAAACCTCGGCATTTTACGATGTTTTTGACCATTTTCGAGCCCTATTTATCTTGTGGAATTATGCTTGGTATGTTGGTTGCTATGGAAATGCAGGAAATAGGTGACTCGTGAGCCCGGAAGATGAGGCATGAGACTTAGAGTGACGAAACCGAAGCCCGGAAATGGAACGGATCAAAAGTAGTGGGTGTTTTCGCCTTACATTCACTTTATCTGCAATTTGATCTATGTTGGAGCCATTTTATGGACTTGTGGTCTTCATCAAAGTTGTAGACAATTGAATGAGATTTCCAACGCACTTTGAATCACTCAAATCGGAGTTCTACACGCAAAGATATCTCCAAATTACTGAAGGCCATCAATGCTGACAAGACAATGCGCACGCATTCACTCGAATGCCTACGCATTCCTAGAGCAGAAAGTCGAATTTTTCTGAACTTAGAGCAATGCGTACGCATTCGGACATTTTTGGGCATCTATATATTCATTTTTACACAGATTTTCAGGGATTCTTAACTCCCTTAAAACCCTAACTTGTATATAGCTCGGCCCCTTCCCTTTTCACCCCTCTAAACTCGATCTTACTCTAATTTCCCTTAGATTATACTTAATCTAGCTTAGATTTTAGCTTCTCTTCTCTTGGATTGTATCAAATTGGCTCTTCTTCTTCCCCAAAGTGAGATTGGGTGGTGTAGGAGCTTGATGTAATCCGACTTTTGCTACGATTTTGGCAATTAATCTAGTTTCTATCTTGTTTATGGCTTTGATTTCATGCTTTGATTGTTATTTCTTGTTTTATGATGAGTAGCTAATTACTACATAGCCAAATTATGTGAATATTGAAGAAATCACCCTCTAATTGATGAAATTGGGAATGGGTAGTGTTTAATTGTTGTTATATTGACGAATTCATGTCTTAAAACTTGTTTTTAATGCGTGAATTAGCTTGATCACCTAGTTCATGAACACACACACACACTTTTATAAATGTATGTTGCGAAGGGGTGTGGGAAAAGGGGTTTTAAGATCTTTATTTACAATTGACTAAGTTGTTTAGATCGATTGGGTAACGAGGTTTGTCGGTGTAAATCGAGCGGCTCTAGAGCGTTTATCTTGTTCCGATCAGTTAAATCCTTAAAGGCGGACTGTTGAACAGGGCAAAGGGTACTAGGTTGTTGCATGGCGTCTAGTTTTATCTTAGGAGTTTGCACCCATGAACGAGTCGATATAAGCATTAGGATGGTTGGTTGGTAATTTCCATTCCCAAATAATCGATTAGAGGGGCGAAAGTATTCAATTGAATCGTGATTTGGCTATGTCTCTTTCTCTCTTTCTCTCTCGTTTAAATATCATCTTAGCATAATCAAAACTTGAATGCATTTGATTAACCTAAACTAAGTATGAGAACGACTTTGGTATTCAATAAATTCCTCGTAGGATACGACCTTGCTCACCTCTATAGTACTTCCGACCCGATACTCTACCGGTTAAGGTTGGTCGTTACTATTTTGGTCATCAATAGTATATAGATGAAAATGCATCATATACCATTGAATATATAAACGTTTAAGGCTGCAAAAACATTGGCTAAAGGATGTTTTTGTAGGCAAGTATCATAAGTAACAAGACATGATACGTAAGTAAATAGACATGGATAGTTAAATAGATTAGTAGTTGAACATGAGCATGTTTTTGTGCATTAGCAAGCATGTTTAAGTAATCGTGCTCGCTTGGCTCGAGTTTTTAAAACTGCATTCAAAATACATGTGTTTAAACTCAAATTCAAGAAAAAAATGAAAACGTCTTTTCACACGACAAATTATTCTGATTCAATACGAATAAAAATTCTGATTCAATTCGAATCAGAATTTTAAATGTTTTACGTAAATCAATTAATTTGAAGATGTTGCCGTTAAGAAACACAGAGACAGCCCTCAAAAAAAAAAAAAAAAAAAAAAAAAAAAAAAAACAGAGACCATTGGACCTCCTCAAAAGAAAAGAAAAAAACACCCGAAAGCAATTTGCTCAAAAAAAATTTCTTAAGCGTAAAAAAGAACAGAAACTGAACAACCAAAATCCCGAAAATTAGATAACATCTTGGATTTAAACAGTGAATTTAAATGAAAAAAAAAAAGCTCGTCATGGTAAAAAAGAACAGAAACTGAACAACCAAAAAGATAACATCTTGGATAGAAAAAATGGAGACAGAAAAACGACCAGCAAAATTTTAATGTACCAAATGAATGATAATTGTTGCCTATTTACAATGTGGTAGCAGCTAGCAATGAGGAAGAAGAATCCAGAACGCCTATCCTAAAAAAACATATGTGCACTTGCGGAAAAATCAATCTTTTTTTGCAGTATGGCCATCAAAACCTTTGGAAGATGGATCACCGTGTAATAGATAGTTGTACCCACTCATCTCTCCGTCTCCTGAAAAAGACGAAGAAGTTATGGAGTTCACCGGAGTTGGAGTCTGAATCTCGTGACTGTGAACGGAAACGCGCCTATTACCAAATGACATTACTTGAACACCGTCATTGGGATGCGGCGCAGGACTTTCTTCAAGCATTTGATGTGCAGCATCCCTACTACTATTATTAGCAGGTATATTGTAAACCCCACCAGCTGCAGCACTTCCATTAAATACGTTCTCCTCCTCCCCCTCCTCTGTATCAAAGGGATTTACAGTTGTTGGAATCTGACCATTTCCAAGCAACATCTGAGCATTTGCACTTGGAATCTGACCATTGTGAGAGAATAATATTCCAGCATTTGTAGTATTATAATTATTATTCAACCAATTCTCTGGATTTGGAATCCCGAATCCATTAACATTCTGTAAGAATTGATTCATTGGGTCACCACCTACAGGATGAACATGTTGCATATTGAATCTAGTTCCACTCCTCATCAACTCATCATCATTGACGCCGTAAACATTATTAGCAAGAGGAAAATGGATAGGGTGGTTGATTCCATAAGGAGTAGCCGCCATGATTGGTCCAGGTTCATGCCTGGAATTTGGGGCTACCTCTGCATAGCTATGGAAATGGATGAGAAACAAAAACAAAGTAAGTTCTCCATGATTACATTACTGCTTTTATCACTTAAATCTCTAACAATTTATTTAACAGTGGCAAAAAAAAAAAATATTGCTGTATAAGTAAATTCGTGAGCATTTTCATGATGTCAATAGATCGAATCTCATGTTCAGGTACTTTTTAAGGCCTAAATCCCCTTGTCAATCAAGCACGGAGACGAGATACAGTTTAAACTTTCATACAACTTTTTTCTTTTCTTTTGTAAGTAAACAGAAAAGAAACTTACTTGGAAAATTGAAATGGAGATACTGTAGGAGCCAAGTTATGAGGAATAGAAGATAGGTCATTGTGCATTAATAAAGCCTCTTGTGGAGCCACCATTTCATGTT
Source organism: Gentiana straminea (assembly GCA_036785695.1). Taxonomy (NCBI): domain Eukaryota; kingdom Viridiplantae; phylum Streptophyta; class Magnoliopsida; order Gentianales; family Gentianaceae; genus Gentiana; species Gentiana straminea. Next base: position 13,665,515 of record JAVUPR010000266.1, on the reverse strand, counting down.
TCTTGGCCAAGTACTCTAAAAAAAGATTTAAAAGAGGAGTAACATAATTAGGTAGAAAAAACTCCTATTTAGTGCTACAAGTATATTCAAATGCAAAAATACAATCGTTGTAGGAATGTTTTACTACTAAATTAATAACACAAATCATTTCTCTTACTCTGTAAGTCTCTTTGACATTGTATAATTAAGTGCGTATGGTGAAAAAAGAATATCAAAGAAATGACATTATTCATGTCATTTGATATAACCTCTTCCTAGCTATATCCCTTGTACTATTATAAAGTTTTTCATTAATAAACATAAAAAGAAAAGAAAAAAAAGTAATCATATTACCATCCTTTTTGCCATGAGTATTTTCACAATTTTCACATCGGCATACATCGCAACATCCAACATTAGCCTATAATTTAAGATTAGGAATAAGATTACAAAGGATATTAAGATGCTATATTCTGTAGATGATAACAATTGAATTGAACAATACCTTGAATTTAAAGATTTCGGACAAAGATCAAAAGAACAATTAAATACACACCTGGTAACATTCACAGTATTTTTTCAGACACTTTGATTTCTTGCAATTGCACCCTCTTTTATGCCTTGCTAAAGAAGTAGTGAAACCTGTACCATCACCCTGCAAAAGTGAATTTGATTACTAATTCATAATCTTCTGACATAACCAAAAATCCTAATCCTCCATACATTTATTTCCATTGTTATCCTTCAACTTTTTTTTTTTTTGGTGTTGTTGTCAGAAAGTATCAAATCAGGCCCGGTTATCATTTTGACTCTTATTCTGTCGGAGTAGTGTGTTGTCTAAGAAGATGTTCTGTAACCTTTTTCTGTAGCCTTAACTTACATGCTGAATTTTGGGACGAAATGCGTTGGGTTTTCGAATTGCAATCTTTTCCTTTGTATCTTCAACAGTATCTTCGTAATCTTCCCGATTCATGCATCCATGGCATGTACACAAGTCATCACAATATGTTTCAGCAGAAAAGCACTCACAATAACTGCAGAGAAAATTATAATGTTACGAAGTTGCAGTCAGACTTACATGCACTACTTGCATTAGGTATTGTAAAATAAAGTAAGATCATAAAATAGCGACCAAATCATTATGAAAAATAGCATTTGAGAACAGAGGGTAAAAATAGAGAAAAATAGCATTTGAGTACAGAGGCCTGGGTTTTCCCTAGCACCCGGTTTTTCCTACCATGGGTTTTCCGAACTAGGGTTTTAAGGAGGTGGGGTATGTATGTTGATGACATCTATGTTTTGAGGAGTGCCTGGTATGGCAAAAACCTTGTAATATTGCTTCTTATTAATAAAATATTACAGGTTTTGAAAAGAAAAGAAAAAAAAATAGCATTTGAGTACCGTAAAACATAAAATCTGTTGATAAAAAAAGGAACTGATGGAAATTCTTACAGCTTCAAACACGAGGTCTTCGTGCATTTGCAATGTACATCACTGTTATTGCCAGTAGTGGTATTAAGCGATGTCTTCCTGTATTTAGAAACCTTAATTTATCAACGACTTATCAAGGGCAAGAAATATTAATTACTCCTTAACATTATCAAATGAGCCTCGTATTACCTGCTTTTGGGACTAGATGAAGACAAATTCCCAAAGCCAGGAGCATTATCAGGTTTGGGTGGCCTCTGGTCAAATATTGGCATAGGAGCTACAGAATTATGTATTGAAACCGGTTCTTGAACTTGTGAATTATAATCAGTACACCATCGAAATGTATTTTCGGGTCTGTTGTGAAAACTGCTCCCTGATGTTGTTGCGTTAGGTTGTATATCTTTGAATTGAAGACCGAAAGTGTTGATACCATGCTGGTTTTGATCAACCTGTATCAAATAATGTCTTTATGATCATGAAAAGTTAAAGAGTGAAAACTTCATTGAATGTCCAAATTAACTAACTAAAAGCAGTTGCAATAGAGATACGGTAAAACTAGATGATTCTGTAAATTAGTGATCTAAATCACCCATATGCCCTAAAAGCTATCTGCAGCAAAATCTCTATAGGTAATACAGATTTCATAATATGCGTTGTAGAGATTTTAATGCATGTAATTTTGAATACAGACTCTCTAAAATAGAGAAAAGTGATGCATAAGATTGAAGTTTATTAATAATTGTACATATGCTCAGGGTTGATCAACACAGGGATTAGATTTGACCTGAGGGAAAAATGTAGATTGCGAGATATATGATCTCTCGTGCAAAACTCTGTCCCTTAGCTGAAGATCAACGCGCTCCTTTATTTGATGGTCCTCTCTTGTCTGTTCTAAAGACAAAGGAGGCAATCCAGTTGCCATTTCCCCAGTTTCGTAATTAGTGTGTGCTGATTCGAAAATGGGATGATGAACAAACTGAGAATGATGGTGTAAAATGGAAGAATCACTGTGATCACTGAGGAAGTCTAACGAAGGATCGCCAAATCTTGATCCGGTAAGTGATAATCGCCTGATAAACCATTGATAAATATATACTATATCGTTTCAGATTTCAAACCATGGATTTAAACACATGTTACGTACACGCAATTAGTGTATAACAGCTGAATAAACGTCCATATGATCATTACCTTCTGCAGGAGTTTGATTCAGTAAATGGCGGATTGGCTCGAGACGACGATGCAAGTACAGAGTTCACTCCTAAGAAGCTGCTTTCTGGATCTAAGGCTGCATTGGCTGGCTTTATAGTTGAATAACTACCGAGGTCAGTGAAAACAGAAGATTCTTCCCATAAAGAAATAAAGGGTTGTCATAAATAATTATGTTGGGACATTAACATTATATATCTTAAAATAAAATGAAAGAGAAGAAAAAAATAACACTCCTACTGAAAAAGAAAAACATAAAAACAACTAACGCCCAAAGACATCCACATGCAGCAACCTAAAAATACTGCAGCTTTACATGTACCTTCGTCAATAATGAGAATGAAGCATGCATGCATGAATGATAGATGTACAGAACAGAAATTAAGAAGCAATTAAGAAGCTTCACTTTTCCTGTACAAGTACAACAACAAGATCCATATAATTCTAACTAAACGGAAATCATCAACTTCCTAAGTTCAGTCATTTTAACTCTTTATGAACTTGAATCTTGTTCATTAAAACCATGCAAAGAAAAAAAAAAAAAGATAATCAAAACCATGCAAAGACAAAGAAGGGAAGCACTATAAAGTACTCAACTGTGTGAGAATGTTCTGGGGATTCCGGTGGATCATCCATGGTGATGAAGAATCCTTCTTCCTGCAAAACTTTCTCAGCTAAAATAAATAAATTAAATGAAGTTTTTTTTTTAAAGCCAGAAATGTAAGTTAATGGTTATACAAAATGGATAAATCTTTCCGCAGGTACAGTAAGTGATTAGCATCTAATAATCTCATTTAGTTTTTTTTTTTTTTTTTTTTTATTTTTACGCATAATAATAATCTCATTTAGTTTTTTTTTTTTTTTTTTATTTTTTTTTTTTTATTTTTTACGCATAATAATCTCATTTAATTGACTACCGAGCGAATCCAAATGAGACTTTTGAAATTTGTTAAGAGATAATATGTATTCTTTTAATATTACTTGATTTTATGAAAAGATAAGCCCATTTATAAGCCTTTTTTTTTGGGGTGAATGTATCGTGTCCTCGTATCTAGACATAATATATATATATATATATATATATATATATATATATATATATATATATATATATATATATATATATATATATATATGTATGTATTTGTATACATCTATATTAAAATATGTATCCGTGTATATACATATATGTAATCATAACTTTGTGTAATAAAAAAATCCATTTTCATAAAACATGAAAAAGGAATTTGATATATTTTTACCTTATCACGTGGGGGATTTTGATTTTCTAAAGTTCTTCAGTTATTGTTTTCAACAAAAAAAAATAAAAAGAAAGGTCTTCAGTCATTTTGATTTTCTGAAGTTCTTCGGTTATCCTTACATAATTACACCATTGTTAGATATCAACTTACTTGTACTATTATTATTAAAAAAATATTAAATTATGTATAAGATGACATTTATCATAAGTTGGATTTGCATTAAGATGACATTTATCATAAGATGGATTTGCATTAAGATGACATTTATCTTTGTTGAGTGTTGTAAAATTTCTAATCCTTTTTGTAAGGGTTGTTGTCTATGTTAGCACATACACGGACACGGCGATACGGCTAATTCTAAAATTTAAGGACACGACACGCCGCCGATACTTTATATATATATATATATAAGATTCAATTTATCAAGAAAATATTCGTAAAAATCTAAAAAACTAGAGAAAATAAGATAGGTAATACGTAAACTCTATAAATATCTAAAATATATATTCGATATTTATACGGTGCTAAAAGAAATTGTGATCGACTTTCAAAATACAACATATCATAAAAATGATTGTTTATCAACAAGAAACATATAAACTTAATATGACTTACTATTTATTAAATTATTATAGAAATAGAAATCGTGTATTTTAACGTTTTCATTGAAAAAAACTTAAATAAAGAAAAATAATTTAAAAAATTGGGTTCAGGAGGGTCGGGGAGTGTCGACAACGTGATCGGATTTTAAAATTTTAAATAATATTATTTTAATTAACCGACACGTGTCGGAACGTGCCGGACGCGTGTCGTGTCTAAATGTGTCGGACACGGTACATGACATCCAGATTGAAGTGTCGGTACATCATAGCTTGTTGTTCTAACATTAGTTTTTGCCTTTATGGAAAGGATTTTAATATCTATGTAACTACTCTTGATTGACCTAAAACTGCATAAGTTTTTTTTTTTTTGTTTGTATGTTCTATCACACCGCCCCCTGGCTTTGACCGTTGCCACTGTTCCATCAAAAAGGAAAGTGATTTGACTGCTCTGGTGTGCTTAGTTTTGTAGACTTAACTCATGACAAGGGAGGTCGGATCCTCTGCCGTAGGTCATTTACACCAGACGGTGTTGTGATGCCAAAACGGTGTCGTTTTGACGCAACGCGACGCCGTTTTGGTCGCGAATTTATTATAAAAAAAAAAACATCACAGCAAAGCGGCGTCGTTTGGCGTCGAAACGACGCCGTTTCACATCACAGCAGCCACAGCAGACGCCCTTTTACACCAGACGATCCCAATTCCATAACAAGGAGAACCTGATTTAGTTAAAAATATATATATATATATATATTTTTTGTCCTTTCAACCCGGTCATGATTAAGGCGTGTGTTCGTCGTAAATCCGATGGGAGAATGCAGTTTTCTTCATAGAGTGCTTGTATATATCATACCGACATTAATTGTTATTGTTCAATGCAAATAAGTAATAGCCTAATGATCTAGTCCATTATCAATTAATACTTTAATCAATAACCTTACACACATATGTTGTGGCCCTGCCTAACCCAATCAACTATCAATTAATACTTTAACCAATAACCTCTCACACATAGGTTGTGGTCCAGCTTAACTCACACATACGTGGTGGCGCCACCTTACCAATTCGGGTCATCTGACCAAAAAAAAAAAAAAAGATTATATGTCTTTTTACACTATTTAATATTTTTTTATGTAATACGATTTGTCGTTCTCGATCACTTACCCGTCCTGCAGTCGTTGCTGGTTGTGGCCCATTATCGTCGATCCCTTCTTTGACCCGTGTCACACAATTCTTACAACCGCCCCTGAATTGTAAAATGGTTTACATAGATTTATATGATCAACCTATTTGAAACATATGACAATATTGCAATCATGGGCGGCTCTACATATGGCCCAGCGGGTGCCGCCGACCTCCTAAAATAAAAATATTATTTACAAATAGTAGTTATTTTTTTTATATACATATATATGTGAAATTATTTTTATGTATCGACCCACTGGTTTTTTCTATTGCCTCATAATTACATGTATAGAATTGAATATTCAAATATATGTGATTCAACCCGTTCATCTTCTCACCCCACGATGCATACAAAAGAAAATGCAAAGGAGGTAAGTACATAGTACTTAGTAAAAGTGAGAAGCTACGACAACTATTAAGATTTATAAAGAAAAGGTATTTAATCGTTTAATTAGTTATCTTTGTGTGATCGACTCAATCTAGGGTTCATTCCATGTCCATCAACATGAATTGACTAAACGTTTCTACTTAGCTTATCCGTGTTACAACCGCACTCAAGGAACTACGCGCATCCACCTCGGCGAGTCCCTCCGTACTTAGGGTCATTATGACCTACGGAGTTCTTCCACCTCGGGAACACTCTTTTGCAACATATTAGTGGATCACACCAATATCCACGAAGTCTAGAAAAGGTAGACTCTGATAGCATGCGCGTCTCAGCGGAGTCCCTCCACCTTCAGAGGTAGCACATGCATCGCGATTTAGCCTGGTGCCTAGCCAAGAGAGACAAGTTGTTTAATCTTTTACTAGTCAAGTACGTTGATTATTAGGATGATTAACTAGCCACCTAAGTGTTTTCAAATAATCTCCTCACACATACTACTCTCTTCCTGACCACTGAGACATGGACAAGTCCTAGCAATTACACGGACATTGATGAATGCTAACTCATCAAAGCACAAGCCTATCATGCTCTTCCGACGGATCCGAACTTCAACTCCCTTTAAGAGTACATTCGGTGTTTTAACTGAACGAATCAGAAGCTCAATTCAGGCTTGTTCAAGTTTATACAGTGTTAACATATCACGTTTAAAGGTTTAGAAATGATAAAACGTACTTATAAGGCTGAACAACAACCAAACGCCCGTTTAAAGACATGGACGCCCGTCTGGAACTTACTGGACGCCCGTCCAAAACTAGACGCCCGTCCACTTTCCCCAGACGCTCGTCCACCTAAAACAGTTACAACATGAATGTAAAATAACACCTCAGACGCCCGTCCAGAGAAACCAAACGCCCGTCCGAAATGCGACCAAGGCAGACGCCCGTCCAGAGAAGCCTAGACGCCCGTCCGACCTGGGTTTCGACTAGAACCCTAAAATCTCCAACACGATTTCCACATCATTTCTAACCTAATTAACAGCAAATTTAACACATAAAGACCATAGAAAAACTTATCTAATCATACCATAGCATCTATGATCATTTGATCAACAAAAAGACACATCTTTCTATCACCTAAACACCTTAGAACTTGATCTAAACCTTATAAACGATAATTGGAATCATAGGAAGAGCCTCTTACCTTATTTGCCAGCAAAACCGCAAGCAAAACACCAAGCAGCTGCAACAACTGTTGATCCTCAACCCCAAAACCTATGTGATCAACAAGAAACCCTAAAATCCTATTTCTTTGCAGAAAAACGAAACTGAAAAAGTGCAATAAAATGCAGATTACCTGGATTAACTGCTGTCAAACTAATTTTAGATTATTCTACGCTTCGAGACGATCGTTTCGACTACTCACGGCTGCGAAACAGAGCTACGGATTAAAAGATACGAATTTTCCAATAATCGAACTCTACGAATACCAAAAACTAGGGCTACACCGAAAACTTACGGAATCGAGAGATGTTATTTTCCAAAGTTGCGTCTCCTCGCGCTGATCACTTTTCTCTCTTGCGGCATCTTGATCAGATGAACGGATTGATCACACGGTTCTTCCTTTTATTTCGTTTTCTTCTTCTGCGTTTCCTTCAGCGCCGTTCTCCCCTCTTCTTTTTCAGAAATATGCGTGTGTCAATTGTGGGGAAATAATTAGGATTATTTCTTTTTATAGCCATTTAATTAAACCCATCAATTAAATAACTAAATCCTTTTAATTAAATCCTTTTTAATTAGATAAATGGGACAAATAATAATTAGGTCGTAGTAAATACGCCCAATGACTATTTTACCCTTTTACGAAAAGTCGGGATGTTACAGATACGGTTTCTGACCCCCAAGTCGAAAATCTTGGAGCCGCCCCTAATTGCAACAAGATTATGGAAAAATAGAGAAGAAAAAAAAAAAAAAGCGGAAATGATCCAAACCAAACCGGACCGAGTGAAATGGTTATGGTTCGGTTTCGGTTAGCAAATTTTGAAACCGTAAAAAAAATGGTATGATTTTAGAAGTGCTAAAAAAAATCGGAAAATCGGACCATGTAGACCCGTAATCTTGGTTACACTCCCAGGAAGAAGGTAGAGGTAGATGGACAAAAGTGCAGGTAGAAATGAATCGATTATGAAAATGATAACATCATCCTCCCTTGGGAAGGAAATAGCTAGGATGGAAAAAATGGGGAGAAAAAAACGATAAGCAAAATCAAATGTACCAAATGTGTGATTATTGTTGCCTAATTACAATTTACAATGTGGTAAGATTCCAGAACGCCTGTCATATTCATATGTGCACTTGCAGAAAAATCAATGTTTTTTTGCAGTATGAGTATGGCCACCATCAAAACCTTTTGGAAGAAGGAACATCTCGTAATAGATAGCTGTAGGCACTCATCTCTCCAGCTCTTGCTGAAGAGGAAGAAGAAGTTATGGGGTTCAATGGAGTCGGAGTCGGAGTTTCGTGACTGTGAACGGAAACAGGGTTATCTTGAACAGCAGCATTGGGATGCGCAGGACTTTCTTCAAGCATTTGGTATGCATCATCACTTCCAAAAAATACCTCCTCCTCCTCCTCCTCCTCCTCCTCTGTGTGAATGGAATTTACAGTTGTTGTGAAATGTATTTTCGGGTATGCTGTGAAAACTGGTCCCCCTCTGATTCGAAAACCGAAAGTGTTGATACCATGCTGGTTTTGATCAACCTGTATTAGATAATGTTTTTATGATATGAAAAGTTAAAGAGTGAAAACTTCATTGAACATCCAAATTAACTAAAAGCAGGTACCGTAAAACTAGATAAATCTGTAAATTAGTGATCTAAATCATCCATATGGCATAAAAGCTAATCTGCAGCTAAATCTCTATATATCCATAATATGCATTGTAGAGATATTGATGCATTTCACTTTGAATACACATTCTGTAAAATAGAGAAAAGTGACGTATCTTTCTGTGAATTATAGAATCCATCTATTATTAAAAACGGATGATGCAAGTGCTTTACTACAATCTGGAACATTAATTGAAGTTTATATATAATTCTACATATACTCAAGGTTGATAAACATAGGGATTAGATTTGACCTGAGGTAAAAATGTAGATGGCGCGATATATATATATGATCTCTCCTGCAGAACTCTGTCCCGTAGCTGCAGATCCCTGTAATTGATCGATGGCCCTCTCTTGTTTGTTCTAAAGACTGTACGTGTTGCCATTTCCCCACTTTCGTAATTACTATGTACTGATTCAAAAATGGGATGATGAACAAACTGAGAATTATGGTGTAAAATGAAAGAATCACTGTGATCTCTGAGGAGGTCTAACCAATGATCGTCAAATCTTGATCCGGTAAGTGATAATCGCCTGATAAAACCATTGATAATTATATATAAATATTCTCAGATTTCAAACCATGGATTTGACACACGTGTTACACACTATACATTCACATTCTGAATAACTGTTGAAGATTGTGCAAGTGTTGAGAGAGATTGCCCACACTTGAGAATGTATAAGATGTTAATTATCAACCTTAAGCTTAACAATAACGTATGATTACCTTCTGCAGGAGTTTGATTCAATAAATGGATTGGCTCGAGGCGATGCAAAGTACAGAGAAGCTCTCTGTAGCTAAGGCTGCATTGGCTGGCTTTATATGTGAATAACTACTGAGGTCAGTGAAAAAAAAAACAAATGGAAGTTAATTCTTATACACAATGGATAAATCTTTTCCGTAATAAAACAGGTACATTAACTAATCACGCATTTAATGATTTATCTCACTTAGTTGACTACTTTTTTTTGAATCCAAATGAAACTTTTAAAATTGTTAAAGCGAGATATATATCTTAAATATCTCTAGTCTAATTAATAAATGGAACATTATTATATGTTTCCTCAAAAAAAAAAAACATTATAATATGGTTAGAGTAACACATATCAGATGTAATCTATCTTATGAACATAATGTCATCTATCAAATAGTGTTGACACTTATGTATGTGGATGTGTTACGTGTATTGTTGATTAGATTATCCGCTTACTATATAAGTGTCACATATTTGTAATATCGCGGTGTGAATTGTCATCACAAAATTGCAATTTAGTACCACAATTGTTTATGGCACCTTAAAACCTACTTCATGCACCACACATATTTTTCTCCTCGAAACGAACGTCGTTGATATTAATGTTCCTAACCATGGGCGGCTCTACATATGCCCTAGCGGGTGCCGTCGACCCTCTAAAATAAAATTATTATGTACAAATAGTAGATAATTTTTTTAATAAACACATATATATATATGTGAAATTGACCTCCTTATTTTATGTATCGGCCCATGTTTTTATCTATTGCCTCATAATTACATGTATAGAATTGAATATCCAAATATAAGTGTGATACGGAAAAAAAATTGACAAAATTCTGACTCCCAAATCAAAAATCCTGGGGCCGCCCCTGTTCCTAACTCTACAGAAATTAATGTCACCCATGTGGGTTGTGGGACGATGATGCGTAACGTCAATGTGACCGTGACACGCGTTTTTTTGTATATAATGAGTGTCAATGACAATGATGCTTACAGAAACATCATTGACAGTGACGATTCTACACGCGAGATGCTATTCTGTTTTGAAAACTGTTGGCCATTGGCCAGGTGCTATAAGTTTCTTTAACGTACATAATAGGACTCTAAATTATGTTTGTGTATAAAGTTAGAATTTAGTAAGAAATCCACAGAAATGTCAATACAATAATGAAGTAAGAAACATATTTGGTGAAAAGATACGTTTAATCCCCTATCAAAAGATTCATGGTACATAATAATATATATGTACATACATATATTTATATCCATAACATAAGATTCATGTTACTAAATCGTATCTTTTTCTTATATTATATTATAAAATATAACTGAATGCAATTATATATATGTTTATTATGTGTGGAATTATTACGTATATGCACTCAAAATCCAAGAAAATGGATTCAAACTCAGGAGTTTTAATTGTTTTTGCTGCCATTATTGTCTCTAATCTCTGTTCTGTTCAGGTTCATGCAAACTACTTGGAACCTAAGCTCTTTAATGTTAACTCTTATGGTGCCACAGCAGATGGAAATACAGATGACAGTAAGGTTAGTGAAGTTTATATATAATTGTTTATATACATACATACATACATACATATATATAAAATTGTAATGTTCCATGTATTTAAAGTAGTAGAATTATCACCCCATAAAAATGTGAGACATAAAAATCTTGTCAACTCGGGTTAGCCACTTTAGACCAAGCGATGACGACGGTCTACGCAGTTAACTGGATTCTTATGACTCAATTAGCGCTACCAGACATGGGTTTGGGGGCGTTACAATAATACCTACCCTTTACTATTATGTCTTAGTTACTTGAATAAAACATGAGAATATAGTTTTACTAATTACACTCCAATTGTTTTCATTTCATGTTTTGATTTAGGTTATCTTTCACATATCAACAAATAAATGTGAAATTTTTTTATTTTTTGGGGTTATGAAATTGATGAACAGGCATTTATAAATGCATGGAAAGATGCATGTCAATGGAAAGGATGGAGTAGGGTTATGATACCAAGTGGAAACTACATGTTAAAATCAGGGGCATTTGTGGGGCCATGCAATGGTCCAATATCATTTTATAATATGGGAGTGATTAAAGCTCCTACAGATCCTAAAATATATTTTGATCCAAGTTGGATTCAATTTAATTATGTTGATAGTCTCAATATAGAAGGCGGTGGAAGTTTTGATGGACAAGGTGCCTCTGCTTGGAACTACAATCAATGCTCCAAAACCCCTCAACAATGTCCTCCTCTTCCTATTGTAAGTTTATTTATAGGGAGAATGAGGGAAAAGGACAAAAATATTTCATCAATTAAGTAGAAGGACAGTCTTTTGAAACTTTTGCATAAGGACAAAACTATTTATCCACTATCGAAATTCACTTGTGTTCGAAATTCACTGTTTAAATTCACTGCCGAAATTCACTGTCGAAATTCACTAATTTTCAAAATTCATTGTCGGGATTCACTGATTTTCGGGATTCACCGTCAAAATTCACTATCGAAATTCACCGATTTCGGGATTCACTAGGGAGATCCACCGATTTTCGGGATTCACTGTTTGTCCTTCTCGCTATAAAAATTATGCAGTTGTCCTTCTCCCTATAAAAAATATGTAGTTGTCCTGTTGCTTAATAATATTTCAGATTGTGTCATTATCCCTAATTTTCCATTATTTATATATGCTTTATTTAATTCCTTACGTTAATAAAGCTTACTTGTTTACTTTGTATCATTTGATGTATTCAGTCATTAAGGTTGAATTTCGTTACAAACGCGACGATACAACATATTAAATCAATCAACAGTAAAAACGCCCACATCAACATATTTGCATGCAAGAACATAAACATTACAAACATCGAGCTGACCGCACCGGGAGACAGTCCCAACACCGATGGTATTAAGTTCGGTAGCTCCAGCAATATCAACATATCTCATGTTAGAATCAGTACCGGAGATGATTGCATAGCAATGCTCACCGGCACACAGAACATAGAAATGCTAAACGTTACGTGTGGGCCTGGACATGGAATCAGTATCGGGAGTCTGGGAAAATCTTCAGGAGAATATGTTACAGGGATACATATTCGTAATTCTAGTTTCAGTAATACTCAAAATGGTTTGAGGATCAAAACTTGGGCGGCTTCCTACCCTGGCAACGTCTCGGGTTTTGTTTGTGAGAATATCTTTATGGACAATGTTAATAACCCCGTCGATATTGATCAACACTATTGCCCTTCAGGTTCTTGTGGCGATAAGGTATGTATATACACAAAAGTTTGGTTTAACGTTGGTTTCCCTTACCTTTTTCTTTTTTCTTTTTTTTCTTCATAATTTTTATAAATTTTGTGGTTTCACAGGATGAATCAAAGGTGCAGATAGGCAATGTGACATTCAGTAACATACGGGGAACATCCAGTTCAGAAGTTGCGTTATCTTTGAAATGCAGTAAACTTGTTCCATGTAAAAATGTCAAGCTTGTTAATATCAAATTGACTTATAAAGGGCGACGAGGACGTACCATTGCATCTTGCTCAAACGTTAAGGGTTCTGCTTCTGGTATACAAGTGCCTCCGGGATGTCTAAATCATTCGAAATTCTTGAATATTTAGGCTCTGCCCTGCTAGCAGGAAATTTTTTAGTAGTGCATTATTAATGTTGTCAAAATAAGTACAAATCATATTCTTAACCTTTCTACATAGATAGGTTGAGAATCGGTGCAATACGATATACATACATACATGGACAAGTTATCAAGATTTGGTGATTTTATTGTCTGGTTCGATTATATTTTGTCCATAGTATTGACTGTCTTAATAAGTATTCTAATTCAAATCGGATCGTGGCCTGGTGATAAAGGCCAGTGCATTTCTTGGTGAGAAGCAGAATTCGACTTATTCAGCTTAAAGTTCGAACATGATTTGATATGTTTATCTCAAGGCCCTTTAATCTTAGATCGACCTCGTGTTTGTTTCGAGCCAATCAATACTTGTTGATATTCTAAAAGAGTATTGACAAAATAAATAAAAGTGTTTATATTTCTCATGTTAAATTTATATAATAATACAATATTATTTTTTGAATAAACAACATTTTTAAGCTAAAATGTTGAATATGACTCATAAACAAAGTATTAAATTATGACACATAAAATGAAGAGGATCAACTCATGGACTTGAAGAATGTTTTTTTGTCTTTTAGCCTGACAGCTATGTTCTATATTCTCCATTATGGCTTTTGCCTATACTAGCTTATGAACAAAATCAAAGTGAAAGCAGAAATCTTGATCCTAACTAAATTGACCAAGAAACCAAATGTTGTCATTTTCACATAATTTAAAATTTTAGCCTTAAGGATCTCCACTACCAGGTGCTCCAACATTTTTCAGGTAGATTGTTGCATAACAGTATACTACAATTCAAAACCATGAAAATTTGGTTTTCAACTGCTTTCATTTTTGGTTTCTTTTTGTTCATGTTTCAGGCAAAGGACACCCTTGAACCAGGCCAAATCCTAGAAGCTGAAGATTCTCTGGTTTCTGTGAACAATATATTCAAGTTGGGATTTTTCAGGGACTCCATTTCAGGCCATGTGTTCTTAGGAATTTGGTTAACCAATGATGTTAACAAGAAACCGATTTGGGTAGCGAATCGCGATAATCCCATGTGGGATTCTTCTGCTACACTTCAAATCAGGAAAGATGGAAACTTGGTTTTACTAGACAGGAGACAATCAGCTGAAATTGTCAATTCAGGATCATTAGCTACATCTGGAAATACTGATGCAAGAATTCTTGATTCCGGGAATTTTGTTCTTCAACAAGGGGATGAAATTATCTGGCAGAGTTTTGATTATCCAAGTGATACATATCTTCCAGGTATGAAGATTGGCACATTTGGATTGAGACATTCTGCTTTAGTTTCATGGTTAAGTCCTGCAAATCCTAGTAATGGTCCTTTCACACTTGGTATTGATTCAATTAGTAATGGATCCAGGGCGTTATCCGTTTGGCATGGAGATAGTGCTCACGAGGATATCGGCTTCTGGGATGGACGAATTTTCGGGTTTATCTTCAAGAATTCATCAAATAGTTTCAACTTCAGTTATGTGACAAATGTGAATGAGACTTACTATGTTTTCAACACTATAGGACCATATGAGTTATCATGGTTGACAATATCATCATTAGGCAGTATCGATGAATACACGATGTCTGGGTCGAATATTTCATCAACGAGTCACTCGTTATGTGGGAATTCCACTGAACTTAAGTTGGATATATGTTTGGAACCGGAGCAAAAGAAGTGCACGGATGGCGATACGTTTATTATGATGAATGGTTCATTGCCAGCATCAATGACAGAAAGTGTGATGAGCAATGTGGTTTTTGCTGAGTGCCAGTTTATATGCCAGAGCAATTGCTCTTGTACCGGATTCGCGTTTCTTGAACATGATAAGAAGACCTGTCAATTATGTTATGGCAACAAGAGTGATGTATTGGTTAACTTCGTTAAAGGAGAAGGTGTTTTCTATGTTCGTGGAGCTGCGTTTAAGAAAGGTTAGTCTGCACGTTCTTGTAGGATAATGTCTGTAACGCCCCAGAACTTAGGTATTAGACTTTATATCTCGGTACTTTTTCTTACGCTTTTTGAATGCAGGATATATACTACACCGTGATTTCAATGTTATAGGGCTAAAAGAATATTAAATACATAGAAATTGTAATGTGTTTTTAACGAAAACAGACTTCAGCATTGCGGTTTTAGGCCAATGTACTGAAACTTCTTACGTATATGCTTTTGTATCTTCAACTCTTTAGGTGGTGGAAAGAGGAAAAGGCTAATCTTGTTGTTGCCAAGCATTTTAGGTCCTTTCATCATAACATATCTAGTTTCTTGGTGGTGCTACAGACGCGGAAAAACTAGCATCCATTCAGGTCAGTCTTTCTTTTAGAATTCCATGAACAAAAAACGTGCAAAACAAATACGTGTATTTGCTTGAAGTTTATTCATGTATCCTAGTATCTCAATTACTACTTTTTGGAAATGGTACTTTTAGATCAACCTGTGGAGTACGGCGACGTGAGAACGAGGATGCCTCTATTTGAAGTGGAAAATGGCAGTGACAAGGACTTGACCATGTTTAGTTTCACCACCATACAGACTGCAACAGAACACTTTTCAGAAAAGAATAAGCTGGGAGAAGGTGGTTTTGGGCCCGTTTATAAGGTTGAGAATATCATTATTTTTTTTGCTGAAATAAGTATAAAAATGTGATCTTTTTGTACCATTTTTATGACACTGAAGTGGGATGAACTTACATTCAGGGAATATTGCCATCAGGGCAAGAAATTGCTGTCAAAAGGTTATCCACAGGATCAAGGCAAGGACTTCAAGAATTCAAGAATGAAGTAACATTAATATCTAAGCTCCAACACAGAAATCTTGTGAAGCTTTTGGGATGCTGCTGTTGCATTGAAGGAGATGAGTACATATTAATCTATGAGTACATGCCAAACAAAAGTTTGGATTCTTTCATTTTCGGTAAAAGCCATTAATTAACTAGTACTTGTTCAATTGCATACCATGTGTTTGTAAATAGTCTAACTCCACGAGCTTTCTTGCAACAGGAGGTTCTGAGAAACGTGGGATGTTGGATTGGAGCAAATGTGTTGATATCATTGAAGGGATTGCACAAGGGCTCCTTTATCTCCACAAATACTCGAGATTACGGATAATTCATCGTGATTTAAAAGCTAGCAACATCTTGTTGGATGGTGACCTGAACCCCAAGATATCTGATTTTGGAATGGCTAGAACATTTGGTGAAAATGAAAATCTTGCCCAGACAACCAAGATTGCTGGCACATTGTAAGCATAAGGGTGCTTTAGTGATACCATCAAACATTCACAGTGGCACCTCATCACAAAATATTCAACTTTTAACCCATTGATTCTAAAGCATAAATTTGACTTTAACGGTCCAAAAGTCGAATCTATCATTTAGAATCGACTTTAAAAAGGTCTATAATAGCTGTGGTGCCATAATGGTAAGTTTGGTGTGTTGTCTCTAAAGACACTCTGAACATAATCACTTTGCATATTTTGTTTTGAGCTCTCATAGTTGATAAACTCTTAACATTTGTTTATATTTCTTCTTAAATCAGTGGGTACATGTCTCCTGAATATGCAATGGATGGTTTCTTCTCTGAGAAATCAGATGTTTTCAGCTTCGGAATCATTGTTCTTGAGATCATAAGTGGCCAAAAGAACATGTCTTTCTTTGAATCTGATCAGTCCCTGAATCTATTAGCCCATGTAAGAAAACCAAAATCCTACATTCTGTCACATTTTCTGTGGTATATTCACTGATAAATTGTGTAAAGTAAGCTTACTTCTGATACACGCGTAATTTCTGATACATAGTGTAAAGCAAGCTTATTTCTGATACACGCGTCATTTTTCCAGGCCTGGAATTTGTGGAAAGAAGGAAAAAGCATGGAATTGGTGGATCCAATGCTATTGAATCCTTGTTCAGAAAACGATGAAATTCTTCGATGCATACAACTAGGGCTATTGTGTGTTCAAGATAGAGCTGCAGATAGGCCAAGCATGTCAGATGTCATACAATTACTGGGAAATGATACAATTTTAATCCCTACACCTAAAGAACCAGCATTTTTGTGCCAAATAGTCACTACTACTACTGATGATGCTGATTTTTCACAAAGCAAAAACAGGGATATTTCTCAAGATTCTGAATTTATGTCTGAAGTATATGGTAGATAGCATAGCATAGCCCCGTGGTTGATTTATTTGGATGCAACATTACTTTGTCTATGTTGTAATTACTCCCCCCCCCCCCCCCCCCCCCCTGTTTTGTTTATGTTTCTTGAGTGTATAGAAGTGATCTTGGAGACTAGGCTCTGGTGTTTTCAGTTATCTCGTGTTACTTACCTCACGAGCTATTATGAAAAGCTCGTGAGGCAAGTAACACGACTATATTGTACCCTTTTGTCTGTCAATATTAAACATACATGTAATTGTTAGTCTGAATCGAATAAAAAAAACAAATATGGAGAATGTGTTTTGTTTTTTGTTTTTGTTTTCCCAAAGAGTGTGCTCCTCCCTCTTTCCCCATCTCCACCACTTTTTTCACCACACCCTCCCAATTTCTCTACGGCTATACTAAGTTTCTCCTTGAAAGTTCTTCCTTTTCTCATCATAACTGTAAGAGAAGAGTCTTCATTAAGACTAAAACCAGTAGATTTTCACTTAACTGCTCATCTACGTACTATGGCTTTCACCGGAACAAGGATAATAATAAAAAATATTAAAAAATAAAAAATAAAACTCACGAGTGCTTCAAAGTGGTTTGCTTTGGTGATGTAGATGGAAAATACTTTGGGTTTCATGGTTGTGTGCTCATTGCTCAAGAGGCTCAGCAAATTTGAATGGGACCTGGTTTATTGGTGATATGGTATGATTTTGTTGCCTTTTCATTGATTTCTCCAACTAATGAACTCAATACTTTTTAGCTTGAACATTCAATTAAAGAAATGAAGATGCTGGGATGATTGTCTTCGTGTTATCCATATCTACTTATTATTATTTAGAATTTGCAGGTGTTATCTTCAGATTCAGATCGATGTGTGATGCTTCTTTTTCTTGACAGCTTCGGAACCTATTGTGATACTTTTGTTTTGCTTTAATTTTTCCATTGATCAGTCTAGCAGTGATAAGTTTTAGAAGTCATGTTCTTTAAGGTTTATATGTGCTTTCGTCTCATATATAACCTATAACCCGGAGGAAGCTCAAATAAAACTATGAAAGGAAGCACAAGTTTTTTTAAGAGTATTTAGTGTTTAATTAGTTGCTTTTAAATTTTGTAAGGATTTGCAGATGCCAAATTTGTTGCTGGAAAATTACAAAAGTGACAAGGGTAAACTGTTTGCACTGGTTATAACTATCGGAGAGTTTTATCATAACAATGGTTTGCCTACATGGTAATCAGCTACAACCTTTTTCATTGAATACCACAACGTGGGGTTCTTTTTTTGAGTAGATACAAGGGTTATTTGTAGAGGGGAAATACTAATTAAGCTTTCTCATTTCTCGGGTTGTCCTGTTTCCCTTTCTTAAGCTTTCAATTAACATGTATCTGGTATAATTAGTGAATCTCACAAAATATTGTGTTTGTCTCTTGCTTTTTTTTTATTATAATTTTTTATAATTTTTAATCTCTACTGTATAGATGTTCATATGGCATTGTTGAGGGGGTAACCATATTATGTATAGTGTGGATCCGCCTATGATGGTAACCTTTCTGCTATTTTCTATTTTGAGGTCTGCTATTTTATGTTTTTGTTCTTATCTCTTATTTCTAGGGTTTTGATTGATTTTTTTTTTTAAATCTTTTTTTTGTATGACGATCCATTGGATTTACCACCAATATACTGCACAAAGAAACAAAAATTAGCTGATAGTGTTGTAAATCCTGTAAGGCTCTTCTATTTAATTTTGTATTTTTGTATAATTTTCCTTCACGCATATAGAACTTTTTAGCCTATGTCAACGAACTTTTAAACCCGATTGGTAATTTTTGCAGACACAACTATGAAGAACTATGATGAGAGGTAAATCTGATTACATCCATTGATAATCACAATTTTATTTTATTTTTTTCTGCAGGATAATGTTTAATTGATGTTTATCGAAAATCAAAGTAGGGGTAACAGACGATTTCTTTCTTTATCTCCTTACAACTTTTTTGTATTACTTGCAATTTGAATGTTGTATTGAAACATTTAGTTTCCAATATTCGGTATCTTTTTATGGGAATGGTGACGGAGGCCGGCGGGTGCTTTTGGATCATCCTAACCAGAGTTGGTTTACTTTCAGGCGTAAATGTTTCGTTAGTTTTACAATTATGTACAAGATGTTTTACTACATCAGATTCATTTTCAAATCACACTCACGGTCCCCGTACTCAATAGCTTACCCTTTCCTTATTCAATTTTAGAGCTTATAATACGTCCCTACAGCATAGCTACCAGCACATTAAGCCACGACGTTTCCGCAGCAATTAATCAGGTAAATAAAGGTTTATAAGTGGGCATGACTTTTTGTACAGCAGAGACCAGAATATCAACCAGTTTTTGATAACTTCAAGCATATGAGCTCTAAATGCTATTTTTCTGTGTTTCTCTTTGGTAAGATAACTTCAAGCATACGCTTATATTTATCTTTATTCACCCTCAATTCATCATTAAAAATTATCATCTACATACCGATACAATTTTTATAACACGTTTAATTTTACATAATTCCGTGCATCGCACGGGTTTCCTACTAGTATAATATATAGAGGAAGGGATTTAGCCCGTTTCCCTTCAATTACCCGACCCAAACCCGGTAAATAAAAAAAATATTAAAAAGCAAAAAAACAAAAACTGCCGCAGCCTTTAATTAAAAAAAAACTGCCCCCATGACTCTATTAAATAAAACAAAATATTAAAATAACAAACACATCTCTAACAGATAAAACAAAAAAACAGAATATTAAAATAAAATAAAAAACCGCCGCATCCTTTATTAAATAACAAAATATTAAAATAATAAACACATCTTACAAAAAACTGTACAGATAAATAGCATAATTTTACAAAAAAAACTGTACAGATATTATTATTTTAAACTGTACAGATTATAAAAAACAAAATATTAGAGATATGCGTGAATTTTCTTTTTGTTAATTATATTACAAATAATGAGAGATATTAAAATAACAAACACATCTCTATACAAAAAAACAGCCGAATATTAAAATAAAATAAAATAAATGCCGCCGCATCCTTTATTAAATAACAATATATTAAAATAACAAACACATCTTACACGAAACTGTACAGATAAATTTAGCAGAATCTTACAAAAAAACTGTACAGATATTATTATTTTAAACTGTACAGATTAAAAAAACAAAATATTAGAGATATGCGTGAATTTTCTTTTTTTTAATTATATTAGAGATAACGAGAGATAATTAATGGGGAGGTTGGGATATTTTGTTTGTTTTTCTTTCAGTTTTTTACTTAAAATAGGCGGTGGGTAGTGTTTTTTTTTTTTTTTTTTTTTTTTTTGTTTTTGTTTTTGTTATGCGGTTGTGTAGATTGACTAAATGTTTTTCTTTTACCCCATTATCCCACTACTGACAACATAACTGCCACATACAAAATAACCCACTATCCCTCCCCTTTCTTCACCCATATATATAGAATTCAAAATTCACAGAAGCTACCACCAGTTTCCATTTTACCCATTCAAAAAAAAAAAAAAAAAAAAAAAAAAAAAAAAAAAAAAAAACTCTTTCTAAATATGATCGCCCCAAATTCTGCACAAACAGAAATAGCCATGGTCCGACCTCGACAAAAAAGGGTTTCGGTCCATACAAATCCACCTGATGAATGCTCTCCCCCACCGGGGTCTCCTATAACTCTCTCACCAGGGTCTTCTCTAACTCCAAATGATGCACATATATCCGCTCTCGAGGAGACCGAAGAGTGTTTCATTATTGATTTTGACCCTCAGTTTTATTCTGTTGCTACTGTCGACAGCTCCGATGGTTCTGATATTTGTGTGGTTGCCGAAAAGGGGCAGGTATCTTGCTATTTGTATTACAATCACTGACTAAATATTTGTGTATTTCAAACTACATCTTGTTTTAAATAATGTTGTTCATATCTTAAATATTCTTTTTTTGTAGGTGGCATGCAGAGATTACCCACATTCCAAACACGTGTGTTTAACGTACCCTTTTGACAGGTCACCTCACGATCACTGTGACCTGGTATTCTTTCTATCAATTTACTTTCTCTTTTCATATCCTTTTAAGGGAGACTGTATGGTAGTAGTATCTTATCCTGTGTTACTGAAAGATTTGTGTTGCCATTGCAGTGTTATTGTTTTGTTTGTGGTATGCCCGCTCCTTGCAACCTGTGGATTGGTGTTCGCGGACATTGCCACGCTCTAGACACAAAAGTATGGCAGGATAAACGAGATAAAACTAGGAAAAAAACATCTACTTTTATGAATAAATGTTGTCGTTTACTCTTATGTGTTGTCGTTTGTTTTTCCCTTTGCATTTCGCTCTTTTTCCCGAAATCATTTGTTAAACATATCCTTTAATGTTAAACATATTTCAGTTTCTTGTTGTATTTTCATTTCTTATGTTAAATAGCAAACTCTTTTTGTTTTTGTTTTTTTTTGTCTATCTGCCAAAATTCTACAATGACGTTTACAATGACGTTCACAGCATTTCCATTATCTCTATGAAAAGATCACAGCATTTACACGAGGAAGAAATTCCCCTCCCCACTCTCTGAACACCACCCAAAACCCGAAAAAGCTGTAAAAAAAAAAAAAACCGAAAACAAAATATCTCTAAAAAGTATAAACAGAAAAATAAAACAGAAAAAAAAATATCTCTAAAAATAAAAAACAGAAAAATCTCATCACAACAAAAAAAAAGCCATTATCCCACTATCCCACGAAAATTACAACACAAAATTTTAAAAAAAAAAACAAAAGAAAAAAAAATCTCATCACAACCGAAAATATCACAACTTGCGTTCCATGAATTTGTTTATTATTGAGAAGCGTCACGCCATTATCCCACGAAAATTACAAACTTCCGTTCCATATATTTGTGTTCCTGTATTTCAGCCAAAATAAAATATTTAAAAAAAACCGAAAAATATCTCTAAAAATTAAAAACAGAAAAATCTCATCACAAAAAAAAAAAAAAAAAAAAAAAAATAGCCATTGTCCCACGTGGTTTTTTTGGTATGATTATAATGCAGATCGCGGATTTGAAGTTTATATTGAAGTAGAGATTGTAAGTGATATAAGGATTGTGATAACCGTGCTCCGGATCGTCATAAACATGATGTCGTCATTTTATTTTGTGGTTTTCCAATCACATTGCTTTGTAAGTTCTTATTTTCATGTTAACTAATTACATGTCAGATGTCCTTTCTTTTTTTGCTTAAATCCCCCGGTATCCAAAACCCACTGGTCCGACTAATCCGGAGTTCGGTCCGGATCGTGTCTGTTGAGTCACATGTCAAACTGTCCTTGACAAATATGTTTAAAGAAGTTGAGTCGTCCCGTGCATTATGCACGGGTTTTGGACTAGTATATATATATATATATATATATATATATATATATATATATATATACACACGCGCGCGCGTGTGTGCGCGTGTGTTTTGTTTTTACAAATTAAATAGTTGCAGACTTTGGTAGCTGGAAGACGGTCTTCAAACCAGACATCAAAATTTATAAAGGGAAAAGTATATATATTAAGAAAAAACGAGAGAATAGATCCATTACAACATATAAGGTTGCAACCCAACTTTTATATGAAAAAGCAAGGAGGAGCCACCCCTCCCTACCCTAACCGCCGCCCCATTTTCGTATCTATACATACATATATTCACCCTCACGAACAGCGTTTGCAGCCCCCTTTCTCTCTTCTTCAGCTTCCCGCTCCCTCTCTTTCCAGCTTTCGTATACATGGTCATCCGTTTGCAGTTCATGACGGCATATTGGACATGAATTGTGTTCATCCTATCAAAAGAAGATATTTGTTACAGACTAACATGTTTCAGAAGCTGTTATAACATAGTAGCATATACCTACGTCTTGTGTAAAAATCCTGAATTGTAATAAATAAAATAATGAATATAAACCGCAGGTGGTTAGCACTTGGCACCCTACAAGAGAAAAGTAAAATTTCATACATAATTTACTGACTGTTTCGAGCAGATTCTTCTTACCAGCCATGGTTTAAGGCAAGGAGGATGAAACATGTGCTTGCAAGGTAGTTCTTGCATCTTGTCATCCACAACCAAATTCTCCTTGCAAATCGCGCATTCAGCATCACCGCCAACCTTTCTCAAGAAATCATTGGTAACAACTGTAACAGGAAGCTTCGCTACCACTTCTTTGCTGGCGGGTGGTACTTTTGGTGCTGACGATTCGTTGTTATCCAAAATCTACGGCATAATACAGATTGTGAGATACATATTATTGGTGTATAACTGTTAAAAACAATTGACACCCAAGTTCCTGACTTTCGACTCTTTCAACACTTCAAACATAAAGCACAAAACTTAACCAACCAAAATCGGCATTTCATTTCAATTTTAATGACTCATAAAAGTTGTCTAGCCAGACAGCCCGGACCAAGAATTCTAGTCCCATTACTTCACCATTACCGTCAAAAAAGATAACAGAGTTTAGGGTTGTCTTAGAACAAAAAGAGAAAATACCATAGGAATCATATCATCAAATCTGTCAACCAATTGTTGGAGTATATTTGCTGCATCGTCAGGTGTACTACCACCATCTTCCTGCATATTTGAAGATTCACCGGAAAACAAGGCAGCAGCAGCTGTCATAAGGTTTGTCTGAACCATCCAATCTGGTTGGGGAGGCTCAGGGTCTACAGTAAGGTGTCCTTCAAATAGAAATCCTGGATCATGAAAATGAAAATAGTTACTATAATATAAAGGATGAACATAAAGGAGAGGGAAGATAAAGACGTAAGGTGTTCGACCTCTATTTCTACTAGCTTGTGAAGACGCCAAATCAGGAGATTCGTTTTGTAATTGGCCCAAATGCTCTTTGGCTTCAGCAATGCATTTCCGCAGATGCTTCTGCTCAGAATTTCCACTTATCAGTTTCTCAGCCTCCAGGAAAAGCCCTAGCCCAGCATTCCAAAATCCCAGTGCTGTGTATCTCGTCTTTAAAACAGTTGCAACTCGACATATGACAGTATAGAACTGCCAAAGTATCATATGAATTTAAGATATCAATAATTTGAAGGACAGGGAGCGACACATAAACTGAGAAAAAGAATAGCATGGGAGGTTAAAGATCATCAGTGCCAATAGTTGTTTGTAGTCAAATATGCCCTCAAATCTCTTCCAAATTGAGGAAGGAAAACACACAGTAAATATACCAAATGAAATCAGATACAAAAAGTATCTAATTCTCCCAGGGAGAATATCACTTCCAGTAAGTAGAGTCTACACAAATTTTACTGTCATTCGGAGAGATTACTTTTAGTAGTTTTTACCATGTATGAGAGTATATTAAAACAAACATATCTCTGGGAGATTCACGCTATATTGAAAACTTGTATAAGTCTCACATGACATGATCCTGAATCAACGAGAGATAAACACTTGTTCAGCACAGGTGCAATGCGTCATACGTTATAAGACGAGTGAGACAGGGAACTTCAATCCACCAGCAAGTAACCGAGGGCGGATTCAGTTTTAGACTGTCTTAGTAGTAATTGGTGGAGTGTGGGCAATGGGCATGTGTCATTGTGTGGCTGTGGTAGGTTAGGTAATGTGATATAAGGTGTGTACCCCTGTTTGATACTTTGATTATTAAGCTTACCACCACCCAAATGAATTTTTGGGATTAAACTCGGCCTTTGTTGTGTTGTGTATATGGACAATCATTAACTTATATGTGAGTTAACCATGGAACTAACACAGATCAACATCCAAACTAATTCAAATGAATGAATAACCTACCTGATCCACTGATCCAAACAACTGATCCAAACAATTAATAGCACTGTTTCATATCTGAACAAAACAAAAGAGCACAAACCGTTTGTGCTTACTTTAAGATTCCTTCCTTTCATGCATTCCGAATCGGAAAGTGCGTTTTAGTAAGAACCCCGAATTTCCACAGCAAAATTACAGCTAAAAATTCGAAAATTCTATTTAATTCCTCAAACAAGACACTCAGAATTGTCCTTTCTTCCTTCTATACACCCCACCCCGCCCCCCCAACATCACACCTTTTTATATATTCTAATTAAAAATCACGAGAATGGGAATTTCCAGAAACGATCAACAGAAGCACAACGAAAAATAATTAACCAGAGGGGCTTACCAATTTTTGAATTGAAGGAGAAGAGGAGGAATAGTACTGATGAAGAAGGGATCTAATGCAAGCTACAGCTTCCTCGAAAAATTGCTTCTTGGACAACTGCTTTTGCACTTCTTGCAACTTCTTCTCCAAATCGTTATTAATTTCAGGCTCCATTTGTTACACAAATTCAACAAGTTGATTTATACAAGACAAAGGCAAATTCTAATTGGCTTGAGTCGATTCAAAGATTCAATTGCCGAAATGGGGATTTTGTAGGTGTTTTTCGATCGGGGGTTGTGAGTTTCTTGTGGAGGAGGAAAGCAAATTGGACCGGGTTATAGAGAACATGACCCGGCCCGGTTGTTAGCAAATCGGTGCGTATACGAAGAGTTACATTGCAACGGGTATTTTCAGGTTATACTAAGTGGATGGTCATGATTAATCCAATTCACATCTATAGACTCCTAATTTGTGTAAGAAAGGAAATAATAAATAATCATTACCCTCCATTTGGTATAACCCGAAAATACTCGTTACACCATAATTTTTCTCATTACCATTATTACGGTTTGATTTTGGCATCTGTTACTGTTTTTTCTTTCTAAAGATCTTTTAACATTTTTATTTAGGAAATACTGCGATAATAATAAATTTGATAATTAAATTGTCGTAACAATTAACAACCGACAATTTTATTGTGGTCGTATCATTAACCAGTTTACAGGCTTTTGGTAGAAGTAATGAAATATAATGTAATGTGTTGCAGTTACTTTGTTTCAGTGTTTGATATTGGATGAAGTGAAATTGACGAGATTTTGTAATATGTGTGATGTGGTTTCTTTGCTCAGGAAAGAAGTGAGGGATCAATAACGAGCTAGAAAAACTTAATCCTAGAAAATCCAATCTAAAAACTGAGCTAAGAATATCACAACGCTTCGCTCAAAAAACGCTGATTCGTACAATGATACCACAACGCTTCACTCGAGAAACGCTGATTCGTACACTGATTCGTTCTTGAAGGGTGTATTCTCTACGATGAAGAGAACACCTCGCAAGTAATAAAATAAATTCTAAATCGACTTCAAGGAAATAATTTCACTCAATAATAATATTGTATTCAATAGGATGCCTTTATACATGCTACAAAGTAAAAGACTAGAAATCTCTTAAACAATGTGGGATAAATTACTTACTAGTTTTCGCCACTTTATTTCTTAATGGGTCTAACTTGACTCTAATAAGCCTACATGGCTTTTATTTGCTAAAAATAAATACTTAACTCAATATAATATAATATAATATAATATAAGCATCTCCCCTAAATGGGTTTTTGGTCTTTTACTACTAAATAACAGCATAAAAGAATATAAATAAATGGCAATTCTAAAGGCACCACGTAATTATTTCGTCACCACATTTTACGTGCAAATTTTTACATGTGAACGTGGTGTCGGAAGTAAAAAAGCGTGGTGCCTTTATAATTGCACTAAATAAATTTAAGCCCAATAGTTCTAATTGGACATAAAATGGCGCCTTGGACTTTTCATTTGGACTGATCTTCTTGGATAAATGGTGCATCATATTTCTTCTTGGACAGGGTCACATCATTCTCTCCCTCTTCAAAAGGATCTGTCCTCATATCTAGTCCAATAGTTGTGAAGTGACTGTCAAAATTGGACCTTTCGGGTCACATCGTTCCCTCCCCCTTCAAAAGGATTCGTCCTCGAATCCACTCGGATCAAATAGAACACTCGGCCCAACATATGTGAGTAGATCCACATAGTGAATAACACCCACGAAAATTAAAGAGGTGAACAATAAAGGAATCATCCTCTTATACAAATGAATAAGCTCAACATGAAAATCAGCAATAATAAACTCTATAGGATTACAATGCAATAAGAAAGGATCATAATAAAAGGTGCGTGGCTTGTATCTTCTTTAATTGCACAATTGTCCCGGCTGATTTTGCTTCTTTTTCAACCTCTCCAACAAAAGAAATTGGCTTCTCGCTGATTTGAACCAACTCATCACAAGGGTCAAGTACCTGCAAAGATAAATCAACGTCCTCTAATGGGGGATGAGGAGATTCCCCATCGACTTCCGCAAGCTCAACGTCACTGACAACATGACCAGCATGAACATCCACTAAAATCGCATCACCTTGTACAACCTCGTCCACAACTAACGCCTCATCATGTTTCACTACTTCTCCCACAACGGACTCTTCAGACAATTCCACTTTGTTGTCTACAAATTCAGGCGTGTCCATCTCCACTTTCTCATCAATAATTATATGACTATTTTCATCCTCCATCTCCACCACACTCTCACTTTCCTCTATTTTTAAATTTTGCCATCCGTTTGGCCTCATTCGCCCACAAATTCGCCTGAAATAGTTCATCTTCCTTCTTCCATCTATCCCGCAACTTTTGCACCCAAAACTTATGGTCTCATTTCACCTTTTGGTTCACCTCCTCAACGATCCTACGCAACCCTGCTAATAACTTATTATTTCGATTTGCCAACTTCTTTTGACGCCTCTGCTCCTCCCTCATATGTTCCTCCCTACGAATGCGTCTCTAATAATAATAACAAATCGGAATAGTGAACAAACCCTAAGCATGATGTTGTCAAAGATTCAATCCTGCACTTATTGGCACGTGCAGCCCAAATAAAGAAGAATTTCAACTGAAAATAAAAGAAAAGTTGTAGAGGAATGGGTTTTACAGAGGATATCAAAATTTCAAACCTTTTGGAGTTAAAGAAGTCGACCAAACAATCGTTGTTTGCCAACTGGTGCAATCTGTCAAAAAATTTCAGATTGATAGCAGTGACTTACGGTGAAGATTGTGATCAAACGATGCGACATTTGAGAAAACTCAAAGGATGAAAGTTGTATTACAGATAATTTTCTATAAGGCCACAATTTTTTATGGAAATTGAATTCGATTAACCCACTCAAATCGAAATCGTAAACAAATTTACTGCTGAAGAATTTCAGACAGGGTGATATCTAATGTGGTGCAGTTTTGAATAGGATAAGCTTCGAATTCCGAGATGGGGTCAAGAGATAAATTGTAGATAACATGATGATTTAGGTATGGTAAAAATTTCAGATTGTTTTGAGGTGTTTGGTTATGGAACGGACTGATACAAAAACGGGTTTGGAAAATTAAGGTTCTTGAAATCAAGATTAGGGTTCTCGAAAACAAGATTAGGTTTCTTGGTTGGAAAAGTTGGGTTATTGAAGTCAAGAATTACGTCTTGATGTCAATAATTGGTTTCTTGATGGTAGGGGTTCGGTTTTCATTTTCTTGGGGGGGGGGGGGGGGGGGTTTCGAGTTTTTGGTTGAAGAAAAATTAGAGTTCTTTGGATGAATATTGGAAGATTTGAAGAATCTTAAAGTTTTCCGGGTTATAAACATTTGAAGATGTATGGTTGTTCTTGGCTGGGGGAGGGACGAAATTAAGAGATAATAAGAACCAATTTTTTTTTGAGTAATAATCGAAACAAAGAACAAGAAATAAAATTGGGATATTTGATACCTTATTTGTTGCGCTCTGATACAAACTGATGTGATTCGTTGCCCAAGAAAGAACTAAAGGATCAATAACGAGCTAAGAACCTAGTCCTAGAATCCAGCCTAGAATCAAGGCCAAGAATACTACAATGCTTCGCTTGAAAAACGTTGATTCGTTCTTGATGGGTGTAATCTCTACAACGAAGAGTCTCTACAACGAAGAGAACACTCACTCGCATGTGATAAAATAAAACCTAAATCGACTTCAAGGAAATAAATTCACTCAACTATAATCTTGCATTCAATAATGCATATAGGATGCATTTATATAGGATATAACGTAAAAGACTAGAAATCTCATAAGCAATGTGAGACAATTACTTAGTAATTTTCACCACTTTATTTCATAATGGGCTAACTTGATTCTAATAAGCCCACATGGCTTTTTAATTTGCTAAAAATAAAAAAGATGTGTGCTGATAGGTAATGGTTTTAACAGTCCTGATTGATATCTGTCCCTAATGACATGACAATCTATTTCAATGTGTTTAGTTCTTTCATGGAACACTGGATTTTCTACAATATGTAAGGCACTTTTGTTGACACAGAAGAGGGGGTATAGGCCTTTTCTGGTGTATGTTAAATTCTGCTAGGATGTAGGTTAACCATTGCAATTCATAGGAGGCCATGGTCATTGCCGTGTACTCAGATTCAGATGAACTTATGGATGTTGTAGTTTGCTTCTTTGTCCAACTGATGAGGGCCTCACCTAGGAAAACTGTAAAACATGTAATAGATCTTCTTGTTTAATCACACCCTGCCCAATCTGCAAACCAATGTACATCGTATCTTGATTTGTTTGCACTTGATATTTTATACCTTCACGAGCCGAACTCGAATTGTAAGGCTAAAATACGTTTAACGATTTGAGCTTCAAGACGAGATCAAACAATTTGTCTTTGAAACGAATTGAGCCTGGATGTAATTTTTATTCATTTATAAAAGGAACGACTACGAACAAGCTCGTTATCTAAACAAACATGAGTTTGAACAACAGATATTCATTAACTCTAATTTAAAATCAGTCTGAAGACCTTACAAAACGGCCAGAAAGAAAAACAAGAAAGTGAAAACAAAATCCCCAGCAAAAATGAGATAACATACATTATTCATATATATCAAACGAACAAAATTCAATCTATTTAGCAACCCATGAACACAGAGCCACTGTTGCAGAAGGATACCATGAAACCCAAGCGGCATATATGTCTGTGCTGTCATCCTGCAAAAAAGAAATAATAGAGGCAAAGGGCTCAAATAATGCAACCAAACATAGTAAGAAAATCGCGATGATTTATCCCCAAGTCCAGATCTTAGAATGGACTAGGATTATTCCTTCAAACAAATGAGACAAAAAGTAAATGATTTCTAACATGGACGTTTCCATCAACACTTAGACACACTTTCAAAGTGTTTATAAATGACATAAGCACGGACTCAACGAGGTACATTGTTTTGTCTCTTGAAGCAGCAGTAGCTATAATGCAACTACAAATTGCAGATTCAATCTCTGTAAATTACTATCCGAAAGGTGAGACATCACACTAATGAACTGAAACATAATCAGAAAATAGCAAATGAGTTCAGCTTCACGCAGGGCCGTCCCTGTATTTCTTAAGGCCCTAAGCCAATTTATCAAGATAGGGTCTTTTCAAAGAAAACAAACGGTCTTAAAGGATGTAATACACATTTAGAATAGTAGACTTATTGAACCTAAAAAAGAATTCGGGCCCTAATTTTTGATATATTTTTTCAAGGCCCTAGCCATGGCCTTGTTGGCCTATGCCCAGGGACGGGTCTGGCTTCACGAGCCGTAAAACGCAGTAAAGCACAAAGGTGTTCGTGACTTGCCAGCTACACATGATAAAGCTATTATCTTTTAGCTGTACAGGGCTAAACATGGTTGCAAGAGGTTTCTTTACAACCACCACCACAACAAAAACAAAAAATAGCTTCCAAATTTCATAGAGTCTCGACTTGCTAAAGGGTTTGCTCACTAGTTGTCGTTTAACTCAATCACCTACTTTAAACTTTAAAGCCAACTTTCTCATGCTATTTCCTCACAAGAAACAAAAACAGTTAAACAATGTAAATACCGCCCAGAACTCAAATTCAACCAAGTACTCGTTGAATCAGTTAAAGAAAATGGGCAGAGTAAAGTTGAGGCCGTTGGCCTTGTTGTGTATCATCAGTTGCACAGATCATTACTATTCTGGATGGTAATCATACCATGGGCCATGGGGTACCAATAATCAGATCCCGACACTTGTAGTCACATCATACACTACTTCACATTATCTGATTTATAATAAAAGCTGCGAATTGATTGCAAAAGTGCAGGATGCTTCATGTCAACAAAGAAATAATCACAAAGGCAGACTACCAAGATGTAAGAACCCTATCAAACGAACAAAGAAACATAACAAAAAATCAAGCTCAATTCATGTCTAAGATTGATTTCGCAAAAGCATCTGCTCAATAGTTCACTTACATGTATGTCATTGTAATTACTATGCACGATCACTGTGGGTACACCTCTACTACTCATAGGGAAAACTTGAATGCCCCTGCATTTGAATCTGCAACTGAATCCCAGAAGGAAAGTTTCTTTCGCTGGGCGTTCTTCCTATCTGCCTCGGCCATAACTTGATCAATGGTTCCAGGGAATGATGCATCTAATGCAATCTTAAATTTGTCATACAAGTTTACTCTATCTTTAGTTCCAGACACTAAACTGCATGCATTTGGCCTCTTAAGAAAATCTAGGACATTCACTAAGTTCCTCCTGCTAACATAATTCTGTGTTATAGCTGTGCTGTCCTCGAGATTGATAACCAAATGCCACCATCCATTAGGCACAAAAACTACTTCTCCAGCCTTGCAAACACACTCAACTGGTTTCTTTTTTAAACTTTTTGTTGAACTGTAGAAATTCATGAACCATTCTATAATGGAAACAGGGCATGCCACTTCTGCACCATCAGGACTTGGATGGACTCCGGGAGGCACAACATCAGGTGGAAAAAGTATCCATTTCTTACGACCTCTAATCACAGCATTCCAAGCGGACGTAGAGTTAGGATCAATGTGGAAAGATGACCCAGAACCAGCTGGCCCAATGATGATCCATCGATAATCCGGTCTATCGTCGCCCAAGACACTAAACAGGTCCTCATTAAAATATTTTGGAACTTCATAATCCTGCCCAAGTTGTGGAACTTTTGCAGCGAATTTTGGATCAAAAAGATACAATGGTCTCTCTTCTCTAACTTGATCCGAGTACCTGAAAAAATCTTGGAGCTTCATTTCCACAGGCCCGACTGAAAAGCGAGCATCACCACTCACCTCAGCTAGATAATTTCTGTCCCATTTCTCCAATGCAAACCAGTTATCTAAACACCCTTCCAACAACACAGGTTTGTTAGGTTCCTCAAAATTGAGCACAAATTCATCAACGGAGATACCCCTCCTCCTTATGATATTATCTCTTTCAAGCCATTCTGGCTTCATTTCAAGATTCGCGCAAAGCCAACTCTGGAACAAGTAATCGGAATAAAAGTTCCTAACTTTCAGTTCAAAATTCGAGACCTTAAATGAGGGCATATAAATGCTAACATAAGTAGATTTCCAAGACCCTTTGTAGCAGAAATCCCCTTCATAAGTTTCCAAAACAAGATTCCTCCAAAGGGGTTCGTGTTTACAGAAAACATAGAAAGACTTGCTCACAGCGGATAAAACACCCAAAAGGGGCCCTTCCAACAGTCCTAAAATGTCAAGAATAAGCTCATCAGAAAATGATTG
The DNA here is from genome assembly GCA_036785695.1 of Gentiana straminea. Classification (NCBI taxonomy): domain Eukaryota; kingdom Viridiplantae; phylum Streptophyta; class Magnoliopsida; order Gentianales; family Gentianaceae; genus Gentiana; species Gentiana straminea. The sequence goes on along the minus strand of JAVUPR010000266.1, from coordinate 13,632,457 downwards.
AAGATTACCAAGACCTGCATCTCTTGCGTTGTGTGGGGAAGTGCTGAAGTAAAGATTGCCCATTGGTTGTACTCCGTGGCTATTGGATGGTGCTGAAGCCTTCAAGTCAAAGCCCTCGTCATAACCAGAGTCCTCTTCTTCATCGCATTCTTCTTTTCTGGAAACAAATTTACGGCCTTTGAAATTGGAACAATGCTTCTTGAAGGGAGTTTTGCTCTTATGGTTTCTTTTCCTCCTCCGAGCTTGCTGTAACAAATTCCTGGCCTTTAGCATTGTTTCAGCTGTAGTAGCAGGTAGAGGCGGGAAGAGTTGTTCTAAGCCGCCAGGGTTTTGTCCCCGCCTCCCTCAAAGCTCTACTTCCCCGAGATAGAGCTCGGCGGCTCCTCTAATTATTTTTTTATTTTTCTTTCTAAATCTTATTTTTATGCCTCCGATATTCGAGGCCAATTATGGTATGTTTGTTACGCAGAAACGAAACGAAATGAAATAAAATAATAAGAATAAAATGAGATTAATTTATTTCATTATTGCGTTTGGCATGTTAATAATAAGTAAGACAAGATAGTGGATTAAGAGTGAATGTGTATGATATGATTCATAAGGTAGGATATGGTTGAAGAGATGAGTTGGGTGGGGTTAGCTAGGGTGAGTGGGGTAGCCCTATTCTACACCCCAACCCTACCAACCTACTATACTCCACCATCACCAACCTCTACCCTACATTGCCACCCTACCCTGCTCTACCCACCACCCACGCACCAACCCACTCTACCCTACCAACCACCCTACCATACAATACTCACTAACCTACCCTACTCTATCCAGCGTCCCAGCTCACCCTAACTCTACCCTACCTTACCATACCTACCTTACCCTAACCTACCTACCACCCCGCACCTACCCTATCTTACCCACCGCCCCACACCTACCCTACCTTACCCACCACCCCACTCTACCTTATTTTACCTACCACCCAGCCCTTACCCTACATTACCCACCACCCCACACCTACCCTACCCTATCCACGACCTACCCTACCCACCACCCCACCATATCTTACTCTTCCCTACCACCCCAACCTACTTTACACACTACCTCACCCTACCGTACCCTATCGCCCACCCTACCATATTCACTACCCTGCCCTTACCGTACCTTACCCACCACCCCACACCTACCTCACCTACCAACCCTACCATACCCATGCCTACCCGCCACCCCAGCTTATCCTACCTTACCCTACGAATCCTAATTACCTTACCCCACCTTACCTACCCAACCTCACCCTACCCCACCCCAACCTACCTAGCTTACTTCATCACCTACCCCACCCCACCCCACCCCACCCTACCCTACTGCATCACCTACCTTACCCTATCACCCACCCACTCTTACCCATCACCCACGTGTATTGTTAATTTTCATTTTATTCCATCACATTCCATCCATATTTGAAAGGAATGAAAATAGATTTTTTCATTCTATTGGAATAAAATTTCATTACATTCTACTACCCCATAATCATACACAAACATTGGAATGAAATGAAAAATCATTCAATTGCATTCCATTCTCACATAACAAACACACCATTAGTGTGAATGATCGGAGTTCGGCCCAAATCATCTGAGACTAACTGATTCGATTAATTTGATGTTCGGTCCAGATTATGTCTACAAAGTCCGACTCTTGATCCTGTAAGGTGTGCCTTGTATTTAACATTTGTATAATCATACCCAATCAATATGGACACCGACTAATATCTGTTCAACGGGTTTAAAAAGGACACTTTTGTATTTAGCATATGTATATCATACCCAATCATTCAGAGGCAGGCCGGGTTTAAAAAGGACAACTTTGTATTTAGCATATGCATATCATAGGGAGTGAGGCCAGGGAAATTCTATTATGAAGGCTCGCAGAGGGAGTCGCGCGTGGGTGATTACGGGCCAGCGCTTTTTGTTCGTAATAAACCGCGCGGTCCGTAATCACCCACGCGCGTGGTGGCTTCCTGCAAGTGCCTCTACTGTAGAACTTCCCGTGAGGCCAACCTAGCGACGGCCTGAAGCCTCCCCCAGAACGTCTTGCAGAGGTCAACTAGGCCGTCCCCCAGAACGTCTTGGAGAGGTCAATAAATCCAAATTTTATATCCATATTCAAGTTTGAAAAAAATAACCAAATTCTATTACGTACATTTTGTACACTTTTTTTTTTGTTTGAGGGAACATTCTTTACACTTCTACAAATAACTGCAATATCATAATTTATCCTAAAATCAAAGGGACTTAGAAATCTTTTTGGCCTAAGACCCCCCCTTTACAACGGGGGACAACCCTGAAAAATCTCAATCAGCCTATTTAACATGTATAAGCCACTGATTTTAGAAAAGAATCAGATAAGAATAACAAGAATTGTACCATACCAAAATAAAAAATGCACCGATTATGCACAAAATGCACCTTACTATTTTTGTATTCCGTATACAATCGGTGCATTTTTTATTTCAAGGGGTATGTATCCCTCTTTGAACAAAAATACAGTACTTGAAAAGCTTCATTTACTCTATAATGTTAAAAATCTCCACTTACAAGCCAGTCTAAAGACATGAACAAAAAACAGCCAGAAAGACAAACAAAAAAGGAAAACAAAATCCCCAGCAAAAATGAAATAACATTAACATGGCTTCAAAATTAGAACTGCAAAACACAATACTTATTTTATTAGCTGGGGATTTTGCACTCTATTCATAATATATTGAACGAACAAAATTCCATCTTTTTAGCAACCCGCCACTGTTGCAGAAGGATGACATGAACCCGAGCGGCATATGTCTGTTGTCGTCCTGCAAAAGATATATATAATGAAATCAGCTTCAACATAAGATGTATGTCTAAGAGCTCTAATGCAATCACCCAAAATTCAAGAAAAAAAATTGAACAATCAAACAAAAAAACAAAATTTAAGGGTCAAATCTTATGGACTGAATGAGTGGCAGGAGAGTGAAAAGACATGATAGGCCATATCCTATGCAAATAGCAGGCAATCAGAGAAAGAAATCGGCTGAAAGCTCATAAAAAAGAGTAAAAGCAAAGGAATTCGCGAATGAAAACAAATAGAAATAATTAATTTCCTACCAGGGCAATGGTATGCTGCTTGTTCATCTTAATCGCTATCGTCAGTGTCACCAAACATGGCATCTATCTCATCATCTGTGTCCATCTCTTTTACAGGTCCCTTAACACGGTCTTTCTCGTCACCTAGGAGCTCACGAGATGCTTTCTCAAGAAATTCTTTAGCTGTCACTTGAGCAGATTGCTTGCCAGTTGACTGATATTTCCTTTTCCTGTTTTTTTCTGCATAATCAACTGGGGCCTTCCCTTTAGTACTGATCTCCCTCAAGCTCTGCTTCTGGTCTGCAAAATGGAACTGTTCGTCAGAAAACGAATCGAACATTTTGCGAAACACATTGAGGTAAAAAAAAAAAAACACTAACCACGGGAGAGATCAGGCAAAGAGTGCTCAATGAAGCGGGTAGCAGCCTGGGAATTTATGGTGACCGAAGGACGGAGCGGTGCTTCAAAGAGAGAGAAAGATATATTAGAAAATAGAATGTATTTACCAAGAGATAAATTATCATACCACTTAAAAGCTTGAGTTGTTACGGACGCATGTTATTTTATACACTTATGCGCTTTGGCATGGCCCTTCAAATGTGGGGGCTAACACCAAATTTCACGGACTAACGAATACGTCCACGACCCTTTTTTTTCCAGCAAATAAGGTGGCGGTGCTGGTAGAGTGATTTGAACAATGAATGCCTGGCTATCATACCATGAATTAAATTATCCTCACAACTAAAAGTTTATGTTGCTACAGAGGTATGTAATTTAGGCATAAACACTTTACAGAAGTAAGGCAGACCAAAATCTTCATAAGAAATCAAGATCGATGTACGAATACACACACACATGACACATGTATGTATGCATATGTATGTACGTATGTATGTATATATACACACACATATATATATATATATACAAAAAATAGAATGGTTAGCATGTTATGTTATAGGAAAGTTCAGCCACATAAACACTCTAAATCATTTACTGGTAACTGAAAAATCATATTTAGACACGTTAACATATATACCCTGACATCGAAAATCCCATTTCTTAAAAGAGTCCTTTTACGAACTCCTAATCATGAATATGATATACAAAGATACAAAATAAAATAAAATAAATAAACAAAGGAAACAGAATCATGGTGCGGCACTCGTCATAGTAAAACCACCTTATCAAAGAACATCGAATCTAGAATCCAAAGAAAACATTACAAAATGACAACTATATAAAATCCTATAGTCTGCTACCATTAAAATATTAAGATAAGTAGAAGGTGGATTAGCAATTAATAAGCAATGACCACGAGGAGAAAAATATGCGCCTTGATTCCCTTATGTGGGCTCAGGTATATACTTGTTTCCCGTACACCACTCTGCCCTCTCGTACTATACGCTTGGTCACACCAGAGTACACTAAACCTTTTCTAATGATTTCGTCCACAACAAGGAAATCATAAACTGAATAGTCGTTGAATACAAGTCAATAGGATAACAAAGCAAACAAGGAAAATAGTCTTGACTCAAGCTGAATGTTAAGGTATATTCACGTATCACATCCACAAAAAATTATAGCCCAAAAGGCGTAATAGTTTCCTAGCAGCATGTGAAGATTCCTAGCCCAAAAGTCGGTGATTAAAAGAGTCTTGCTCCTTTCCTAACAAAACTTCTTCCCCTATCTTAGTTGGTATCCTTGCCATTGATACTAATATTTGAGAATCTTATCCACTATTGTTCATGCCATGATAGCTTATTTGGCACCGATTTGGAGAACTTAAAACCAACCAAAATTGCCTGAATCCGTAAAAGTTATTCGCTTCCCTAGCCTTCTCTTTTCCTTTTTTGGTTGATTTGTTTCCCTTTCGTAGTCATTTGAATTGCAAAATTCAAAAAAACCCTGTGGTTTAGGACTTTGACTTTGCTCCTTAACCATATAGGCGTGCTTCTCAAAAGCATTAAAAGGGCGATTTAGTTTGCAATATTTGCATGTATGTCTATTCTAATACCAAGATCACAAGGGGAAAAAAGGAAAAATAAAATAAAATAACAGATATCCATGTTCATCACTGTGTCTACTATAAACTATTTGTTTCGAGATCATTAAATAAATAAAATATAAGACATAACATAAGAAAAAAGTCCCTTTCAAGTAAAAGCACAAATATGTCAAAATTCAAACTCAGACCACGCATGATACTGCCATAAAGATAGTCAGGATATGAATTTAAGAAACACAATCTAACAATGCTAAATAAGCAGGCAATTCGCAGGCCTCACGACTTCGGGTCACTGTCCTAAGTCATGCGATCTATTAGCCTTATTTTGACAGCATAATGAACAGAAACCCAGATAGCCCCTCAAATTCAGTAAAAAGTCTACAAAGGAGAATATAGAAAGACGAAAAGAAAGGTCTACATTAGTTTTGACAATACTGTAAGACAACACGATGGCTGTCCAGCCAAAAAAGTTAACTGAGTTATTGATGTTTTAGCCAAGGAGACTATCAGCCTTCTGTTGCCAAGAATACGAGCACGAAACCATCTCATGGCCCAAATTGTTCACCTAGGAGACTATTACAACTATGTACCTTTGCTCAGCTCCTTTGCCCTTTCCACTTTCTCTTGGTACAACTTCAGCCTCTCCTGCACAACCGTCAAACCACGGGTGACAATATAAGTAGCAAACACACAATTCAAAGATCACAAGTATCCGAAACTTCCGCATTGTTAATAAAGGAGCTAAACAGGAATTATCAGGTTGAAATACATCCAAACTTACCTCAATCAGAGGAAGAACAAGTCTCATAACTTTTCACTTTGTGGCTAAAAGTTAATTACTTTTACTGCTAAAACAAAATCATGTAAGAGCAGGTTTGGACCAACCACCTTAAGCCTAACCCAAAAAAAAAAATGAACAACTTTGCAAGGTCTACGTCTTAGATAACGTTAACCGAAAAGGTTATTGGTCAAGAAAACCTGAGTTTTGATCTAATGAAAAGATCGGCTAAACCAGTTAAGTAAAATGGTCTTAACAGAGGGAGAGTCGTGCTAACTGGGTTACTTTAACCAGAATAAGTTGACTAATTGAGAAATAAACCAATTCAGTCGAGCTTTTTTTGAAACACCTTCAGCAGAATAAACAAACAAGCCAAGAAGGTTATACAAAAGCTAGAATGTGAGTATTATGAATCTCAATCTTAAGCACACAATCCCAAATATGACAATGTGGCTCCACGTCCACAATCCACCTCTTTTAACTGCCAAAAAAAACCAGTGGACAGCCTAGCTGTTATAACCAAAAAAGAGAGCTATTTCCAGAAGGGGGAGGGGGGAGGAGCAGGGGATAACCATTAAACATCCCCTGTCACAATATCTGTCACATGCAACATCATTAACTCACAAAACAAACGCTCAGCAAAAATGCATGAAATGGATCTTTTTTCCTTCCTTTTTTCCCCCTTCTCTCTTTTTCACTCTAGACATAATTTCAACTGACAGAACCATAGGGAACAGAGAATCAAAAAATATGCATTAATCCATCATAAAATCCTAGTAAACTATCTGAGAAATAAACCAATTCAGTCAAGTATTTTTTCAAACACCTTCAGCAGAATAAACCAACAAGCCAAAAAAGTTATACAAGTTACAAAAGCCAGAACCCATAAATAAGATCTCATTTTCATCTTTTCTCCCTACTACTTTTTCCCTCTAGACATAAATTCAATTAAAACAAACCACTGGGAACAGAGAATCCAGAAAGAATGACCAATCCATCATAAACTACCAGTAAAAGAAGTTAGTAATTAGGCACACACAAAAAAAGAAAGGAAAAAAAAAAAGAACACGCACACAAACTAAAGGAGCAAACACTTACAAACTCTTTCTTTATAGGATGCTCATCTGGATTCACTCCATTGCACCTCAGCCTCACTGCATTTCAACCACAAAAAATCATTCAAATAAATCAGTAAACCAAAAGATGGCTTCACAATCCAGCCCCACTTCATTCCAAAATCAATAAAAAAAAAAAAGGTGTATGCTTACATGCAAAGAGACTAGTAGTCAATTGAGCAACCAAAAGTTGAGTCTGAGCCCTGTCAAGAGGGTCCATTTTGGCAAGAACTTCAGGCTTACAAAGGGCTAAAAATTCGTCCAAATTACTGCCTACTCCTTCAAGGTTGCTTGCTGTTTCCTTCACGGCCTTCATCACTGAATCTGGAATTACTTTGTCACCTGCTTCCATTTCTTTTTTCTTTTTTTTTTGAATTTCCACCCTCTCTACCAAAAAATTACTTGAATGCTAGTCAATTTTTCGCCTCTTTCCTTATTTTTCTCTATTTTAGGCGGTGGGTTTTGGACAAAATCTATGAAACTGTGACACTAGTCGCAGTGCTAGTCTACTGAGCAGTACGTGTAGACATGAAGCAATCTTCTCTCAATAGGGATTTTCACTAATTTTTCTTTCTTTTTCGTTTTCCGCCAATAGGAATTGGAGGGTTTAACATCAGCAATTAAAATTTTACTACAATCAAAAAAATTTTACAGAAATTTTAATTCATATTTTGTTTTTCTTGAAAGGAATTCATACTTCATAAAATTGGATTCTTTTATTTCAAGAAGAAAAATTGAATTCTTTTCATAAAAAAATAGATTCTGATTTTAAAAAAATAGACTTTTTTTTGAGGAATTAAAAAAAAAAACTATATCGTATAAAAGATTTAAAAAAAATGTGATAATACAATAAAATGAGCTAAAAAATCATTTCTTTAGGGGTACTAAATGTTTAGCTTTTTGTTTTTCGTTTTAAAAACTTTAATTATATTTTAAATCAAAAAAAAAAAAAAAAAAAAAAACTAATAGGATATTTTCCTTCGCCCCGTAAATTAACAGCCACATTACATGGAATATACTAGTCGATGACATCAACCAAAACGCACCGTTGAGAGACCTAAAGCCATTGGAAGTGTGATTCAGTTCCGTTTAAATCCCGCCGGCCGCAAGAAAACCTTCGCAGTAACTACGAATTCGTTTGCTTGCGACGATTGACGATTGCTGAATTCGATATCTTATTAATTGTGTAAGCTACAGAATTTATAGTGATATAATAATGGATAAAGGAAAAGCAGTGATGGGTTCTGGCCGGAGATGGGCCGTTGACTTCACCGACTATTCCACATCTCATTCCTCCCGGGAAATCCCTGATCCACTTGGCTTTACTCGCGCTTCTAACGATCAGGTTTTTTCTTCTTCTCAGATTTAGTTTTTTCAGTTAATTATGAACATGAATTGTATGTTTTATCTGTTTGCGTTATATCGTAGTTGAGTTAGGATTTCTATTATAATATGTTGACAGGATGATTCAACTGTAAGTAAGCAGAAGAAGGATTCTGAAGCCAATTGGAAATCTCAGGTAATTTGATAAAGTTCGTCTCTTTGGATTTCATAATTGAAGATTTTATTGCTTCTGTAGTGTCTAATTTAGGCGAGGGGTTGTAATTTTTATTGGTACACACTGAGATGCAATAAATTTCCTTGATTTTGATGCTAATAGTGGAAGAAATTTTATGCTTTGATACTTATTTGCGCAGAAAGCATGGGAAGTAGCTCAAGCACCGTTCAAAAATCTGTTAATGATGGGTTTCATGATGTGGATGGCTGGGAGCACTGTTCATTTGTTTAGCATCGGTATCACATTTTCAGCTCTTTGGCAACCAATAAGTGCTCTTCAAGGAGTTGGGAAAGGTACAGTGTTGTTAAGGAAACTCAATACATAACAATTGACTTGGATTTGATCATACCATGAATTGACCTCACAAGTTGTCTCCTTCACTTTTTTCTTTTTTCCTTTGATTCTGACTGAGTTTTGTTTTCAGAGTCTGAAAGGATTTTTTTTCCCATCTCACTATTATACTAGCTAACCCTTGTCTGTAAACTAAGTTGTGTTTACATTTTAGGGTTGAATATATAGGTTGCAAATCTTTCAAAAACACAGGTTTGTCGTTGGAAAATTGCCCTTAGGGAAACTTCCCTTCATTGTGCATTTGACAATAATAGATGTCAAACAGCCTATTGTAGCATGGATTGATTTTAGATATTCGAATAATGCAAGCATGCTAAAACAGTTTTGAGATGGTTAGCTGTTCGACGTATATGTGAGAAATCTTATTTCACTCATTTCTGGAGATATTTGAAATTTAAATTTAATTATAAGCTGTGTAACTTAAACCATGATTATCAACGTTAGGTTTAGGTGCTAGTTGAATTGAGTCTCCTTCCTTGATAACTTATACACGCCTAATATATGCAGGAGTCTTATTCCCAATCTTATTACTGCGTCATACCTTAATATTTCTATGCACAAATGATATGGTTTTGTTAGCTCGAATACTGAAAGGCTACGTCTTTTCCAAATGCATCGTCTTTACAATAGTTGCAAGGTATCTCTGTTTGAATCTTGCCTCTTAATCTTATCTATATAAGAAACAGTGACACTTTGTAATTTGTATGGGAAGTTATTTTTTTCCATCCAACTCCCGTGCTTATGTCTTTTTGCCAAGCTCAACCCTGCTCAGTACTCCAGTTTTTTCTTTGCAGTTTTTGAGCCTTACAAGGATAACAAGGTCGACCTCAATGGGCCAAAATTGTTGTACATCGCCCTTAATTTGCTGGGTTTAGGCCTTGGTGTATGGAAGGTTGGTTGCTTTTCTAGTATTATTTCTACTTTTTTGAGTACTAGTTTGTGGTTCATAACATTATTTTTTTTGCAGCTGAACACATTGGGATTACTACCTACTCATGCATCAGATTGGGTTTCATCCCTGCCTCCTGCTCAGGTTTCTTTATATTTATTTTTTATTTTTTATTTTTGTAGTCTTAATTATGTATATGGTAATGCTATGATGTGATGATTAAGTACACTGGTATCTTTCGTAATTCTTCTTCCTCTTAGATTTCTAATTCCACTTTTGTGTACACGTATGTGTTTCTATGTGCACATCGAATAACATGGAACGAAGCAATAGTAATCACCTCTAAAGTGCTCGAGATCTAATTGAGAAATTGATCTAAGCCTTGCGTAAACAAACACTATGACTGCTTGATGTTGGTGTATTTCACTTTTTTTGTCCTTTCACCCTTATTTCTTAGGTTTTACTTTGTTGGGGGGGGGGGGGGGGGGTTTGGTGTCTCACTATGTTCTGTCATGTCAAGCTCAGATTTGCAAGCGACAACCTAATCACTTATGCTTCACTTATCAGTCCAATCAGTCCAGTCCTATAGAATAATGTTTCTCACTCAGCATATGACTTAGTATGTTATAAGAACATGTTTTTCCCTCCTATTCTTATGTCATCTAGCATTAACTTATGATATGAATTACATAATCAGTTATGAATGCTTAAGAATGTAATTCAATACGCAAATTACCATTTTAATGCCCATTGTTTTCATTTTTAAGTGTAAAATGTAACTATGGTCTCGGTATACACTGTACACAGTGTATTAGGGTTGTGTCATGTACACTTTCTGAAGCATGAAAGAAACTCCCTTGCTCTGTTACCCGGTACTGGAGCTACTGCTAACATGATCTACGTATACCTTCCACTGACCATCACCAGTGGCTTCTGGCCATCATTATCTGTTGTCTGTTGGACCTCCTTTTTCGTCTTGTCGTGCCCTTTTTATGTCTTTTGTGTATTGTATGCTGGTCCAGACTCTTTGTCATAGGCTCACATTTGGGGGACATGTTGAAGGTGTGTTTTGGTGGGCACGTTGAAAGTGTGTTGTGTTGCTTTCCTAATAGCTCACATTTAGGGAGGGGGCACGTTTAAAATGCGTTGTGTTCAAATATGTAAATTACTTCCCTTCCAAACATTTTTTTTATGTCGGTCATTACACTTAAATATGTATGTTTATAAGCGCGTTTATAATTCCTGAAATTTGATTGCTTTGGTTTCAGGAGGTAGAATATTCAGGTGGAGGAATGCCGTTGCGCTTATAATAAACGCAAAATTGGCTGAAATTTGCTGCGAATGCTGCTGAACTGGAGACATCAACCATATTAGTGTACTTTTTTTTGGTTGATATGTATTCTTTTTTTGTAATATTTCTAGAAATTCCAGATTTATATTTGTGCTAACTTATCTTATATGTGGTTTCAGCAATTTTTTGACCATACTTATATTTACAACATGATCAATATTTCTTGCATTATTATCTTCTTCTTTTCTTTCCGTTTCAAATTAGTTACAATTTCGTTATGAACATGATTTGTGTTGATGTGTACTAATCAAACCAGACATTAGGGTTCATCGGTCGACTAGAATGACCTAGTAGCATTTGCATCAGATTCTCTTATCGAAATTTCTCTTGTTACAGTGTTGTTTTTCCTAAATATGATTGTTGAAATCTCTAAAATACAGTTTTAAGAATTTGCAGTATCTATTGCGAGTGTTCTCAAAGCATTTATAGTAGCTGCTGTAAATCTTTTAAAAGCTCTATTTTAGAGATGGTAACTAGAAAAATAACACCACATTAGATACTCATATTATGTAAAATAGAAATTTGTTACATTTAAAACTCTATTTTAGAGAATTTAATTAGAAAAATAAAACTATAGCTGATACTCATGTTATGTAAAACATAGAATTTGTTACATTTCATGTTGAATAGAGTATTCGTTAAAAATATCGGATGCGGATGCGGATGCTTTAACACTTCCATGTGTGCAGAATTCAAAAGATTTTTAACCATACCCTAAACCTTTGTATCCTCATTTTTATGTAGGGCCAATTATTTAAAAGGACTGATTTTCAACTTATTAGGGGTAATAGGACACTCCGAAATCTTATTTAGTTATAAGGACATTCTAATTTCAAGTGGATAAAGAGGAAGAAGGAAAAAAAAAAGCTTTCAAAGTAATTAAAATAAAAAAAAACATAACAAAACAAAACAAAAAATACTGTGCGTGGGTTTTTTTTTTTGTTTTGTTTTTTTGTTTTTTTTTTATTTTATTTATAATTCACCATATTTCTAAAGGTCATATATTTTGATCTAAAACTCGCATCATCATAATTTTTTCACTAAAATTCATATTTTTTCGTCTTCTTTATTTTAAAATTAAATTTGATATTTTTCCGAATAAATTTCATAAAATCAATTTTTTTCTTCATAAAAATCGACGTGACGTATTGATCACCGTCATGCATTGACCACCTACCCGGATGCATTGGCCACCGGGATCCATTAACCACCCCGATGCAATCACCGCCGCGATTCATTGGCTACCATGATGTATTGACCGCCGCGATCCATTGACAACCTTGATCAGTGACATCTCATTGTAGCGATTTATGCAATGACGTCTCATTGTAGCGATTTATGCAGTGACTTCTTATTGTAGCGATCTATGCAGTGATGTCTTATTGTATCGAATTATGCACTGACGTGTTATTGTAACGATTTATGCAGTGACGTGTTATTGTAACAATTTATGCATACCTTTGGTTGTAAAAATATCGAAAATTTAAACCAACACTAATCAAATAAACCAACATCAATCAAATATTTAAAGATAACAAAGAAATAAAGTTACTTTACAAAGTTATCAAATGTGTGTATTAAGTTGTATATGCGGTGACATCAACATCATTGCATCAATTATCTAATTGTAAATACAGTCATCAATGTCACTGCTTCAGACATCAATGTCACTGCAAAAGTCATCAATGTCACTGCATAAGTCGTCAATGTCACTGCATAAAACCTAACAATTGCATCAGTCAGCTCTGCTCTTGTTTTGCATTTCTCCAAATGTGGAGTTTTTAATATGGATAGAATTACAAGTTTGGTGAAACTACAAAGACTCTTCACTATGACTCTTGTAATGGCTACACGTTGTTTGTGCCCTCCTGATAATTGGATTCATTGTGGAATCCTCAATTCTTTAACACGATCTTGAATCATTTGACGATCTTGTTTAGCTTAATGTCCTGCGCATCATTCATCAATGTCACCGCATCGGACATCAATGTCCCTACATCGGACATCAATGTCCATGCATCAAACATCAATGTCACCGCATAAGTCATCAATGTCCTTGTATCGACATCAATGTCACTGCATAAGTCATCAATGTCCCTGCACCAGACATCAATGTCACTGCATAAGTCATCAATGTCACTGCTTCAGACATCAATGTCACTGCTAAAATCATCAATGTCACTGCTTCAGACATCAATGTCACTGCATCTTAAAAAAAAAAAACAAACAAACAAACATCAGCTCCACCGCTTCATCTTTTTTTTTTTTTTTTTTTGTTCCCAGCATTTTTTTTTCCTAGCGCTTCATCTTTTTTTTTTTTTTTCTTCCTTCTTTTTTCTTCTTTATCCACTTGAAATTAGAATGTCCTTATAACTAAATAAGTTTCCTTCTTAAAATTAGAATGTCCTTATAACTAAATAAGATTTCGGAGTGTCCTAAATGATCATTAATTCTCTAACGACGGCCTTATAACTAATTTGCACTTTTATGTATTTAATAAGACAAATAATAAAGCAAAAATATGATAAAAAAAGAAATAAGAGTTTGAATGTTTAATTGAAATGAAACACTACCATTAGAGTTTTTCTCAAATTCTTCAATAAAATAAAGGATAATTTCTCAGCAACCATTTCAACTCTATCAAGAATCCAAAGACCAAATCCAATGGGTGGATCGATTTTTTAAAAAACAAAATAATAATAATAATAATAATATGACAGAAGCAATTAGATTCACCTCCCTCTCGATGATAATAAAATTAAGATAAAAACGACATGACATATTTTCATATCATTAATAAATATTATAAACACTAGTCTTAAAACCCGTGCATCATGCACGGGACGATGTGAATCATAAAATTAAACTATTTAATAAAAGTATGCTTTGAACAAAAAAAAATTATAAAAAAAAAATCTCTCACGGCTATTAAAGTAACTCTGGTAAGAGATTCTCCTCATTGGCAAAGCTTTAACAATACATTGTTCTAGCCGGTAATTTTTATTATAACACCAAAAAAGAAGTTACCATAAGTTGATTTGTATTGCATAAAAGTTATACAACAAAATGCACCATTACAATGTAGCTATGAATTGAAGGGAATAACATTATCATGGATAGGGAACATGAACATAAGTTACATAATGAATTAATAAAACCTTCACATTTTATTTCTTGTGCATAAGAACCCCCCCTCCCCCCCTCCCCCCTCCTTTTTTTTTAGAAGAAGAACCCCAAATATTCACCACCATCTTTGTATACCTATTTGATGACAGTTAAAATATACCATTTATGTCATCAATTATAACCTTAAATCGGAGTTAATTATATATATTTCATATTTAATCACGTGTTTATATTTATTATTTAATGATAAGTGATTATTAATATGATAATTGGTATTTAGCTGTTTTTATTATGAAAGAGCAATTAATTGTGTGATAAATACTGATTTTGCAGATCATGATAGATCGGGAAGATAATTATCACGCAATCGGGAGATATCAAGATAAAAGAGAAGAAAATCGGAGCATTGAAGAAAAGATTAATCAGATCAATTCAAAATCATGGAGTGGGGAACAAGTCAGACGAACCGAATTTGAAAACGCGTAAAGAGGGAGGCTCGGTCGACCGAGCCATCGGTCGACCGAGCGTGTAGGTTCGGTCACCCGAGCCTAATGTGATAAATGCATGTCAATCTTCTGGATTCTCCCTATGTCGGCTACAACTCCTATATAAACAGCAGCCACGATGCTGAGAGAGACACACCACTACAACACAAAACAATTCATACAATTTTAGCTTTTAAGTTTTAGTTTTATTTTTATGTTCGTTCATTGTGGATTCGTCGGATTCTCCGATTAGGGAGCGCATTAAAGAGTGGGAGTCACTCTCGTCTTCGAGGGTATGACTATTCAATTATGCAATCTTTATTTGTAGATCTGATGTATTTTATTATGGAGTAGTTTTTCTTGTATTGATTGCGTGATGTAGATTAATTTACGAGCCCATGTGTTTAGGTTAGAAACGTTAAGAAGTAATCATGATTTGTTCCGGCACAGAACTGTGTTCGGTCGACCTAGACATGTCACTCGGTCGCCCGAGTGCTGTCGTTCGGTCGACCGAGTATGGTAATGTGTAGGGCAATATTATGATCGGCTTCGACTACGTCAGATTCTCTGATTTGGAATTAAAACGAGTAATTAAACCTGATCAACTTAATTATTCGTCATCATAATTTAACATGAAACCCAAAAAGTGATTGTTACTTAGGATATAGATTGAATCGGCATCTAAGAAGTACGCCTTACCCTAGGAATGTTGCTTAGATGAGGTTACGGTTTATACCGGCATCCCTAGTCTCGTAATTGTGTCAGAAGTTATATGAGATGGAGGCATTAATGAGCGAAGTCACGTAATGGAGGCACGATGATTTAGAGGGCCTAATTGGAGCTAAATCTACCTTAGGGGATGACTCCCGTAGTCATAATAATTAATCTTTAACGTTTGTTTTGTCTCGTTATCATCCTAATTCACGTGGGGGAGTTATAATCTACTAACGTAATCAATACTATTTGTTTAGATAATATCAACCGTATTATCCGTGTTTTAGTAGTCTTTAGACTGTCTTTGTGGTCTTTTGTGTCTTGTGGTTGTCACTATTTTATTTATCGCATTTAGTTGGTCGTAGACCGCCCTTTCAATTTAGTCCTAATAGGATAGAGTTGTGTTTTATTTGTGCCGAGTCTCTGTGGGATCGACCTCGACTCTATCTGGCTATACTACAATTGAACCTAGTTCTCTTGCTAGTGTGTTAGTAGGCATCGAGTTAATAATTTAACTTGACCTCCATCAAGTTTTTGGCGCCGTTGCCGGGGACTCGAGTCATTAAATTAAAATATAGCTTATTTTGTTGGAACTGGATTCGTGAATATTCTGTGAATAAGAGTCTGTATATTAAACAGTGTCGTAAAAAAATAAATAGATAAAAAAAAAAAAAAAAAAATCGGTCGACCGAACCACAGTTCTCGGTCGACCGAGAGTTAGTTTTTTCTGTTTTTGTTCTGCATTAGTTTTATAATATTCTGCTTCTGTTTTATTTACGTTTTCTTTTTTCAAACTTATTTCGAGTCTGTTTTAGTTTTAGTTAGTTAGTTAAAGGCCTAGCCTTTACTAGTGATTAATTGTTTTATTGTTGTTTATTATTTTATAGTACGCTACTCGGAAATCGAAGGAACCGCTTGAGCCTTATAATCCTGAAATAGAGAAATTTGCGAGAAGGAATAGGAAGTTAGCTAGGGAACTGGCTAAGCAAGAAGAAGAGGATCCAAATCTTGAGGAAAGCGAGCACGAATTGGAAGAAGGACATACAACCGATCATTCTGAACATTCTGAATCTGAAGCAGAAATGGAAGGCAATCCAGTCAATCCAAACCAGGTACCTAATCCTGTTATTAATAATGCCAATAATGTGAATGCAAATGCTAATAATGAGAACCAAGCCCTAGTTCAAGGAGCGAGGCGTACTTTGCAAAGTTATTGATGTATTATTTTTATATGATTAATTATACGTAATATTATTATGTTTTATGAACAAATTCTATGTAAAATATATGAAATTATGATATAATTAGTATGAAATATTAATCTTTATAGTTTAGTATAGTTAGTAGTAAAAGTTAGTATTTATAGTAAAAAGTTGTAGTTTTTGTACCGGTTTTAGTAACCGGAGTATTGTGTCTATTTTACACGGGTATTTTGTGTTTATTTCATTGCAGAACACTAAGATGAACTGAAATCCCGAAGTAGAGACACTTTTTGAAGTCAATTCAAGTCGTTGGGAGAAAGTTATAAAGCGTCACCCAATGGTCAAGTGGTTAGTTGTTTTTAATAAAATCCCGAAAACGACACGTATTGGGAATGGCTCGTTAAAAAGACATTTTCTGGGAAAATGTTCTTCACGAAAGTTGAAGATCTTCATATAAGATTTCTAAAGCACTTTGAATTATGAAGATTAGAGGTCTACAACTCAAATGGGGGTTAAGTGGCTAATTGATTAGTACTATTGAAAAATCTCGAAAAGGACACTTAATACAAATGGCTCATCGAGAATACGTTTTCTGAAGAAGTGGCCTTGATGAAAGTTGTAGAGAATTCAACGAGCTTTTCAACGGAAGTTTGATTATGTCTTTCGATATCAAGAATTCAAGTTACGATTTTTAGAGTTAGGCGTGTAATTATATATAATTATATATATAATTACACAAAGCATTTGTAATGATTAAGGGTAACATGGGGTCACATGCTTATAACTAACTTGTAATGATTGTCATCATTACACCGGACCGATCCGGCCAATTTTCGGGACCGGTCCGGGAAGGGAGTTTGCCTATATATACGGGAGCCTCGGCATTTGCATTGAGTGTACCAATATATATACACAATATTCTATATATATTCTCTATCCCCTCTTTTCTTTAGTTTGTAAATAGGCTTTAAGCCATGAATAAATTAGTAGTAGTAGTAGTATCGTGATAATGCTCGGGAAATTATCAGAAGTCCGGTGTTGCTAGAGTAGTTGTTATGTCCGGAAGAATACAACTTCTGAATCAGCATCTGTAATCGGGTAACTTTTCTGAAGTATTTATGTTTATGTTTGTTATTTTCTTCTTTTTAGTTTTTATAATGTTATTAGGCTAGATCTAATAACTAGCCAAAGTTATGTAATCGTATTATTTCGATCTTTTCATTAAAAGAATGATGTTAAAATAAAAATGATTAAAATTGAGTTAAAATGAATCTTTTTCTATTTCGCTACGTAAAAGATAACATATTCGGAATGATGTAATCAACCATGATGAATACCACATATAACTCCGACGATGAACCGACCGGAGAAGTCGGGATATGAGTAAAAATAGAAAAACCGGAGGGTAAAAATGGCCGTCCGATTAACGGAATCCTATTTCCTACCCGGGGGCGATTTGTCCTAGTAAAACAAATCTTATTAATTTTGTACTCAAGATCTTAATAATGTTAAAATCACGCTTTAATTGAAACTACACCGTTTGTATTAAATCGATCCGCTTGACAACCGGAGCCTCTTGAATAACATCGGCCATCCGACAAATGAAATCACCTCTTTTATCCGGGGTAGATTTATACTCGGTACTGTTTTGACTAACTAAGTTTAGCATGGGGCGATTGTGGACATTGGACGATGACAATTTGACATATGACAATTTCATACGCTCGTGTGAGGAGGAATTGTTGACAATAGGAGTACACCGTTTCATTTACTCAATTGGACCTAATAAAAAGGAAGATCGAACACATTCTATTAATTGAAAAGATCGAATAAATTGATTACATATACTTTGGCTAGTCTAGTCTATAAACTATATATTGGTATCTATATATTTATATATATATATATATATATTTTACTATCTATATATATTTATATATATATATATATATATTATATTAGAATAACTTTTAAATTACGCATTTATTTTATGTTGGTTAGAGTAGTAGTAATCTGTGTTATAAAATTGCGGTTTAGATCGAGTTAATAGCACTCTTTGGTGTTTAACCACACTTAAAAGAATTACCACTTTTTCCCCGAGGATTCGACACCCGACTCACCACTTTATCACTACAATTTGACCCGGTACACTGCCGGTTAGGATCCGTCTAACCTAGAAAAGGTCTGTCCCTTTCTTGACGCCGTTTCTAAGGTCTGGTTTTGGTGACGTCAGCTTTCTGGCGCCGTTGCCGGGGAACAAAGTCGCTAATTTTTTTTTGTGTGTCTATGGTTACTACTTGTATTAGCTTAAAAATTCTCGAGGATAAACCAACACTCTTCTTATCACATTTCTTTTTTTATTTTTCGTTGGTATCTACTTTCTTTTAGTACCAATTTTCTTCTTCTTTAAAACTCGAGCATTTTTCTATTTTCGTTAGTTGATGACCAGAAGCGGTAAAGCTTCACTTACTCCTTATAAGCCCGATATAAACGCTTACGAAAGGCGGTTGCGGATAGAGAGTAAACGTGGTCAAACCGACTTAGGACTCCTTGGAAAATCTCCAACGGAATCATCTTCTAATAAAAATAAAGAAATGGTCGAAACTAGTGATGAAACAAACGAACGAGAGGCTAGATCATGCTTTAGGGCATGGCCAAAACCCCGTTAACCCTAATAATAATCGAATAATAGGAACAATCAAGATCGGAACCGAATAATCGTAACAATCCGCCAAACCCAAGACCTATCTCGTGATCAAACTGTTAGGAGAAACCGGACTAATAATCCCATACTTTTACCTAATGAAGGAGCGAATAATTTCGAAATTAAGTCTCATCTTTTTGGTTTAATTGACGCAAGAGCCCAATTTCTAGGAGAAGATGATGAAGATCCACATCATCATCTCTATCTATTTGAAGAAGCTGTGCAATACGGCCCTAAAGTCAAGGTGCTCATAAGGAATTAACAAGGATGACTATGTTTCCTTTTTCTCTAAAAGGACGAGCCCGAGATTGGTTTATGTCTCTTCCACACCACTCGTTAACTAGTTGGGAGGATATTCAAACCGAATTTACGAAACAATATTTCACTCCAGGACGGAATTTGGAATTAAAGGTCGAGTTGCTAAATTTAGACAAGGATCCGAAGAAACGCTTGGGAATGCCTGGGAAAGGTTTAAAAAATTGTTAAGAGCTTGTCCCGATCATGGTTATTCCTTAGATATGCAAATTCTACTTTTCTGTCGTAAACTAAGAAAGGATTCACGTGCAGATGTAGATCATGCATGTGGTGGTTCGTTAATGATGAGTGAAGCTCAAACGAGTTTACGATGCTATAGAAAAGATTTCCAAAAATAACGAGAATGTGGGAAACCGGTTCTAGCACTAGAAAAGTAGCTTTTGCGGGAGAATGTACGTCAAACACGGAAGTTCTAGCACACTTGGAGAATTTGAGTAGAAAGTTTGATGGATTACAACAAGGTAAGAATAAAAATTCGAAAAATAGTATGCCAACCGAATACTCAAATCATGATAATGTGTCATTAGGGATAGAAGAACCAACAGGATATTCAAGAGAGGAGGTGAGTTTTCTTCAGCAACATAGGAATTTGAACAATGCATATTCAAACTCGTTTAATGCTATTAGAAGAGATCACCCAACTTTTAGATGGTCTGAAAACCCTAGTAAGCCAGGACAACCGCCGTATCCAGTTCAGTATAAGAATATGAATAATAATCAAGTTTATCAAGGAAATACATCTAATCAGAATTTACAATCATTACCTAGATCCTATCCTCAACATACCACTCAAAGTATACCAGTAACTCAGAGTTCAACTCAATCAACGAAGGGGTTGAAAAATGGGAAAAACTGATGGAAAATATGATGGGTGTAGTATCCACTCAAGCTAAGAATATGGAAACAATGATGACTTCTATAGGTTCAGTCAGTAAGGATATGAGTTCAATGAAAACATCTATGAATGGACATGATATCAGAATGAGAACGATAGAAGCTTCATTAAGGAATAATGGAAGATATTTGAGTAGGGAAGGTGAACGTAACAACAAGTAGACCTCCCGGAGGATTACCAAGTAATACCGAAAGAAACCCAAGAGAGGTAAATGTTGTAGTTACGAGAAGTAGGAAACTCTACGGTAGTAATGGAGTAGAAAACTTCGGGAATAATGAAGTAGAAAATGATTTAGATAGAAAAAATGAAGAGACTAAAGATGAACTTGACTTTATCGATGAGGAAGAAGAAATCATAGAGAATTTCTTGAAAAGGAATAGAAGTTTGGAACCTGAGAATGAAGGTGAGAAATGGGTAAAAATCTCTAGAATTTTGAAAGATCCCATGGATAAAGATTTAAGGAATCTATTTAAGGAACATGTTAGAATAGAAGATAAAGAAAACAAGGATGAAAAACAGGAAAAACTGAAGGAATCTGAAGTAGAGATTGATTCAGGGAATATTTTAAAAGAAAAAATTCAAGAACCTGAAACATGGCGATCAAATAATACTCAAAAGTTTAAGGATAAAGGAAAAGAGAGAATGACTTCGGAACCAAAGGTTATAGATTTAGAATCTTTACCTTTTCCACCTAAAGATCAAATTAAAAAGATTAAGACTGATCAGAAGTATGCTCGTTTCCTTGATACTTTTCATCATATTCATGTTAATATCCCTGTTATCGAAGCTCTGATAAATATGCCTGCCTATGGAAAGTTTTTGAAAGATATTCTATCAAATAAGAAAAAATTAGAGGAATATGAGAATATATGCCTAAATGAAGAATGTTCTGCAATTTTGCAGCATAAGTTACCACCTAAACTGAAAGATCCTGGAAGTCTTACCATTCCATGTGAAATTGGAGGATTTCTATTTAAAAAGGTCTTATGTGATCTTGGAGCTAGTATAAATCTCATGTCTTATGAGGATTATAGAAAGCTAGGCATAGGAAAGCTTACTAAGACTGAAATGACTCTTCAAATGGCAGATAGATCGATTAAGTACCCTAAAGGAATAATTGAGGACATATTGGTTAAGGTAGACAAGTTCTATTTTCCAGTAGACTTTGTAGTTATGGAAATGGAAGAAGGATTTTCGCGCCACTTATCTTAGGACGTCCATTTCTAGCTACAGGGAGAACTTTAATCGATGTTCAGAAAGGAGAATTAATTTTGAGAGTCAATGAAGATGAAGTTGCTTTCAATATTTTCAAAGCTATGAACCATCAATATACATCACCAAAATCATGTTCTTTTATAGAAGATATTCATTCGTCTATGATAATCGAGCTTACCAACTTTTGAAGACAGATTAGAAGAATGCTTAACTCTATCTATCTATAAAGAAGATGAGGAAGACATTGAAATGAAAGAGATAATCCTTTCTCTAGACAAAGGCGGTTTTACTTTTAAACCACCATGGCATAAGTATTTGGAGTTAGAACTAGAAGGACCAGTTCTTAAATCGTCATTAGAAGATCCGCCGAAGAATCTGGAATTGAAACCGTTACCTTTAAATCTGAAGTATGCTTTTCTTGAAATTGATAATCTATTACCGGTTATTATTTCATCAACTTTAACGGAGCAACAAGAAGATCAATTACTAGGAATGTTGAAAAAGCATAAGAAAGCTTTTGGATGGACGATTGCCGATATTCGAGGTATTAGCCCCGAGATATGTGTTCATAAGATAATTCGAAAAAGATGCTAAACCTTGTATTCAACCGCAACGCCGCCTCAACCCGAATTTGCAGTTAATCGTTAAGAAAGAGGTTATTAAGCTATTAGAAATGGGAATAATTTTTCCTATATCGGATAGTGAATGGGTAAGTCCAACTCAAGTTGTACCAAAGAAAGGAGGTTTCACGGTGAAAGAGAATGATAAGAATGAATGGATTCCAACAAGGGAAATTACAGGATATCGAATGTGCATTGATTTTAGAAAACTAAATGATCATACTAAGAAAGATCATCATCCACCTTCATTCATAGTGCAAATGTTGGAGTGTTTAAGTGGACATAAGTATTACTGTTTCTTAGATGGTTATTCAGATATTTACAGATTTTCATTGCAGCAGGAGATAGGGAAAAGACTACTTTCACTTGTCCTTATGGAACTTTCGCGTATAAAAGAATGCCGTTTGGTTTATGTAATGCTCCTGCTACGTTTCAAAGATGTATGATGTCTATATTTTCTGATATGGTTGAGAAATTCTTAGAGATTTTTATGGACGACTTTAGTGTTTACGGAGACTCTTTTAATGGTTGTTTGTTACACTTAGAACGAGTGTTACAACGCCGTTTGTGAGGATACCAATTTAGTGCTTAACTCGGGAAAAATGTCATTTGATGGTATCGGAAGGAATTGTACTAGGTCATAGAATCTCTCGAAGTAGGAATCGAAGTTGATAAAGCTAAAGTCGAGGTAATCGAGAAATTGCCTCCACCAGCTTAATCTAAGAACGCTAAGAGGATTTCTTGGACATGCGGGATTTTATAGGAGATTTATTGCGATTTTTCAAAGATAGCAAAACCTCTAAGTCATTTGCTTGAAAAAGAAGTACCTTTTAATTTTGATAGTAAATGTATGGAAGCATTTAAGACCACCCGAAAGCGAAGTTGATTACTTGCACCGGTATTGGTAGCACCCGCAGGCCGGGATTTACCTTTTGAGATTATGTGTGATGCAAGCGATTTAGTTTGTAGGAGTGTTTTAGGTCAAAGATATAATAGAATTCTCAAAGCTATTTACTATGCATCACATACGTTAAATGCGGCTCAACCGAACTATGCAACTACGAGAAAAGAACCGTTGGATGTGATTTTTGCCTTAGATAAGTTTAGATCGTATATTGTTGGCTCTAAGGTAATAGTTTATACGGACCATTCGGCATTGAAATATTTACGAGTAAGAAAGATGCGAAACCACGTCTTCTTAGATGGATTCTCCTACTTCAAGAATTTGATATTGAGATTAAAGATAAAAAAGGAAGTGAGAATGTAGTAGCAGATCATCTAAGTAGAATGGAAACTGATGAAGAAATAGGAAATTAAATTAAAGACTCATTTCCTGATGAACAACTGTTTAGAATCGATACTCCTTCAACCATGCAGTTATTAAAGAAAAGAATTCCTTCTAAGGAAAATTCACCTTGGTTTGGAGATATCATTAACTACTTAACTTTGTGATTACATTCCGTCTCATTGGACTTGGCAACAGAAAAAGAAGTTCTTTTATGACTTAAAATTTTATTACTGGGAGGAACCAGACCTTTTCCGTAAATGTCCGGATGGGATAATCAGAAAATGTGTACCTGATAATGAAATTTTAAGTGTTTTATCGTTTTGTCATGATCGTGAGGCGGGAGGTCATCATGGAGGTTGGAAAAGCTCGCTTTTAAAGTTTTGCAATGTGGTTTTTATTGGCCTACACTTTATAGAGATGCGTATACATATGTTAAATCTTGTGAATCATGTCAAAAATGGGGAAATATTTCGAAAAAACATGAAATGCCTATGCAACCTATTTTAGAATGTGAGTTATTTGATGTTTGGGGTATAGATTTCATGGGACCTTTCCCTATATCGTTTGGAAAAAGATTTATTCTTGTAATGGTAGATTATGTCTCGAAATGGGTAGAAGTTTGAAGCTCTTCCCACTAATGATACCAAGGTTGTCATACGATTCCTTAAAAAGAACATATTCACTAGATATGGCATTCCAAGAGGCGATCATTAGTGATAGAGGTTCACACTTTTGCAATCGACCATTTACTAAGTTAATTGAAAAATATGGTGTAACGCATAAGTTAGGAACACCTTATCATCCGCAAACCGGTGGTCGGGTAGAGGTGTCGAATAGAGAGATTAAAAGAATCATAGAAAAGACGGTGGACTCAAACCGCAAAAAGCGGCAGCGGTTAGACTAGATGATGCGTTATGGGCATACGAACGCCTTTTAAAACTCCAATTGGTTGTTCTCCCTACAAATTAGTCTTTGGTAAATCTTGTCATCTCCCGGTAGAGTTAGAACACCGAGCCTTCTGGGCTATTAGATTTCTGAATTTCGATCCTAAGGCTGTCGGTGATCATAGATTACTTCGCTTAACGAAATTAGAAGAATTTCGCCTTGATTCTTATGAAAATGCTCGAATCTACAAGGAACGCACGAAATCCTTCCATGATAAGAGAATCTATAGTCGTGAGTTCCATGTAGGTGATCGAGTGTTGTTGTACAATTCACGTTTAAAGTTGTTTCCGGAAAGCTTAAATCAAGATGGACGGGACCATTTAAAGTAACACGAGTTTATAAATGCGGAGTTTGTTGAACTAACGATGGGAATACAACTTTTATAGCCAATGGTCACGGGGTGAAACTATTTACGGAAGGTGAAGAAGTCTCTCTCATAAATGAAGTGATGTTGCTAATCGACCCTCCAAAAGACTAAAAAGAAGTGCTCGAAAAGTGAAAGTATCACATTACCAGGTTTTATCTTTACTTTTATATGTCTAAACTAGTTTCGTCTTTTACCGGATAGACGTAAAAGAACCTGATGTCTTTTTTAGATAGATTAGGAATTTTTGTTTTACTTTTAAATTTAGGTTTTGATAGGGATATTGCCTTTACTATAGAAGCTTTAGTTTTTGGAAAGAACAAGCAATTGTTGAGAGAGAAAAAAATTGAAAGAAGTTTGTAATGGTACGTCGAGAAGCTCGATAAAGAGAAGGGCTAAGTTTTTAAGGAAGTGCGTAACTCGTGGAAAGATTGAACACAAGGCAATGTGGGAAAAATATAACTCAATCTCGGAATGAGTGTTTGAATGTAATTAACACTACAAAAAAACAGCAGTTTTGCGACGGAGTTTTTGCGACGGACCTTATTTCCGTCGCAAATTTACGTTTGCGACGGATGATTTAATGTTTGCGACGGGACACTTGGCGGGACCGATTTTTCCACTTGGCGGGCAATTTTGCGACGGACTTTTTATTATTTTGCGACGGACTATTCAATAAAATTTTATAAAATTATTTTATTATTCTGAATTTAGATAAAATTTGCGACGGAAATTAAATTCCGTCGCAAAATGCCTTTTTGCGACGGAATATTTAATACATTTTTATTAATTATTTTATTATTCTGAATTTACATGTTTGCGACGGAATTAGGTTTATTTTGCGACGGACATTAAATTCCGTCGCAAAACGGCGGATATCAGTCGCATAATCCCCTTTTCTTCCTCATTTCTCTTCTTCTCTCCCCCCCCCCCCCCCCCCCCCCCCCTGCTGAACCTGTTTCCGGCGCCACCTCCTTCCACCACCGCCGCAGCCACTCACAAGGTAACCTCTTCCCTCCCCCTCCCACCCCCTCTCCCCGAGACCCGATTCCAATGCATAATGAATTATATATATGTGGTAAATTTCACCGATTTAAAGATCGTGCCTTGTTTAGAGAACCGGGGTCTAAGAAATGGCGAGACCCTTTGTGGTCGTCCTTGAATCCTTTTGCATTTTTTATTTGATGATTTGCATTTTTTTTTTCTTCTTTTATGAGAAGGGTATTTGTCCATTTACAAGTCATGTGTTTTAGAGGGCACGGTATGATATGAAACAGCTAGTTATGTATATTGGAACAACATAAAAATTAACAGTTTATTATATTATTGGACCTGATTTTTAAAGCAATATGGATTGTGACCATGTTGGTTTTTGGGTTACTAGTTAATAATCTATTCGATCTAACCTAACCGGATGTTTTGCTCTTAATCGTAACCCTTGTAAAATTTAAGTCATTGAACACTAAATAAATGCAATTGGAGGGAGATTTTAATTTTGCAGTTTGGTAGTGATTACTGTACTACATCTGTCAACCATCTATTTATCCATTCAGAAAGAAGAAGAAGAATGTTGGTTGTGGTGATGCTATGTGATGTTTGCTCGGTTGGTGCTTGGTGATGGGTGGTTTGGGGTTTTGATTGTTTTGTGTTAGATTTTGGATGAAAGTTCATTTTTTTGATGAAATTTTGACCTATGTTTATCTCACTTTCTTACTATCAAAACGAACTCAAAATCAGTTGGTCTAAGAAGATAAAATGCTCATAATATTCTGAATTATAATCCCTTAAATTTTCAGCTCGTTTGGGCTTCAACCCGACATTCAAAAACACCACACACCTAATTAGCTCCCACCGACAGTTTTGACTATGCAGTTTGTGACCAACATTTAACTATTATAAAGGCCTCAAACCAGAATGGTTTCTCAATGAAAAATGTACCCCTATATGCAATATATAACACATCAAAAATTCAGCTCATTCCAAGTAGTATAGGGTACTCAAAAGTTCGACACAAAACCACATCGAAAAGCTGTAAAACAGATTTTCAATATCGATGCGTTTTTGTTTGACATGGTGTGTGATGTGTGATGGATGAAAATGAGATCTGAAATATGCGTTTTGTAGCTTGCATTCTGAGCTTTCCAACCATATAAAGAAAACGCAATTTGGTGCAATTGTGTTTTCGAGGAGGTGCTGTCCGTTTGGATACTGTTTACGAATGATTGATGTATTTTACTTGTTGTTTTAAGTTAATAATGTCTAGAGGCTTACATGCTTTGAGGTGGAACAACAATGTAGTCAATCATAAGACTACGGGATTTATGATCATCATTTTGGTATCACTTTATCTTAGCTTAGTTTCACCTTTGGAATCTCAAGTGCATCTACTTTATCTTAGCTTAGTTTCACCTTTAGATTCCTGCCACCTTTGTTTGATTGACATATGATACTCGATGTGCGGCTATACTTACCTAACTTATTTTTTTGGCAGTCCACTTACTTTGCTTTGCACTTTTTTACGGTTTCCGCGAAGGTGTTGTAGTTACTCGGCTTAGCAAACAAAGAAATTGCTTGAGGTCAGTGTAGTTAGAGGTGCTACTGCAAATCTCAATAGTTAGGGGATCTATTGCAAACCCCATAGTTACGAGATCTACAGAAAATCTCGCTTTCCTTGCACATATTATTAATTAGTATAAACGCCTTTTTATTATAATTGCATTTAGATTAGTATAAATGTCATTTTCTGTGTCAAATAGATGTCAGGTAGAGGTAGAGGTAGAGGTAGACGCGGTAGGGGTAGTTCCTTGCACCTTGGATTGCCGGTTTTTATAGTTATTTTTTTTTATATTTTTTTATATAGTGTATCATATGTAGTATATATTTATAGATATATATGTGTTGTAATTATAAGTTAGGAAAATGCTTACTTATGTGTATTAGTTAGATAAGTTAGGAAAATGCTTAAGTATGTGCAAAGCCGGATGTTGGTTGAATTGGTTGAATTGGTTTGTTGAATGCTTAAGTATGTGCAAAGCCGGATGTTGGTTGAAAATGCTTAGTTTAGAAACCGGATGTTGGTTGAATTGGTTTGTTGAATTTGGATTGAAATGATGATAAGTATGTGGTTGAATTGGTTTGTTGAAAAGGGTCTTGTTCCTACCCGTTTGGAAAATGGTACTGGGGGGTACTTTGTTATCCGTCAAAGCCTCCGAATTATTTTGACGTCGAACCTTTGACCATGAATTAAAAATTTAGGTTAAAGTGTTGTTAGTTTCATAGTAAGTTGAGTAAAACCTGAGTTTGCAAAAGTGTTGAGACAACCTTCAAAAGACTATTGTTAGTCTCATTTTTTGTATGATATGATGTGTAGGATTGAAAATGAAGAGAATAGAACGTAGTTGGATGTACGAGAGGTTGGATGCTAACAAGAAATTTAACCCGGTATTTGGATGCTCCCGTCGAGGAATTCAAAACAAAGGCAAGATCGACTATCGATGCTCCCGTCGAGAAAACCGTTTTCCAAGAACAAGTGATCAATGATGTTTCCCGATTATCTGATCCTCTTAACATTGTCCACCAAGATCTTGATGTCGATGTTGACTCCGATGTTGGGGATAATGACTTGGATGATGATGAGATGGCGGATTTCATTCAACAAGAAGATGGAGAGGAAGAAGAATCGGTTGATGATCTAGATACTGATGAAGAGGAGGAAGAACTCTTCCATTCTAGTAGTGATAGTGAATAATAATGTATTAAATATTTTATTTTGTCATCATTGCTGAATAATAATGTATTAAACATTGTAATTTATTATTAATTAGTATAATTGCATTTAGATTAGTATAAACGTCATTTTCTGTGTCAAATAGATGTCAGGTAGAGGTAGAGGTAAAGGTAGACGCGGTAGGGGTAGTTCCCCCTCCCCCGGAGCGTCTTCCTCCACACAGACTCACGGTTTGGATGATGAGATACACCAGATGACCGAGGAGGATTTGGGTGTCATTGTCAATGGTGACCTTGGATTGCCGTTTTTGGATCCCGAGGGGAGATGGTAAGTTAATACATATCTTGCTTTAATTTGTTTGTATTTTTATTTATATTTTGATTAACCAAATATATTAACAACTTATTGTTTTCAATATGACGGGTTTACCGACAACTATGTCAAGAAAATGGCCAAGACCGCCATAATCGGGGCTTCAACACTTTTGCCACCACGTGGCATAATGCCGGCCCAGAGCGACGGGGAAAGGTGGTGGCACGCATTTAGGGTACGTCGTTCGTATAAATATAACTATATATAAATATAACTATAATTATAACTATACATATAACATATATATAACTATGTTGCGGGCTCATTTCGGCTTCGAGTTACGCCACGAGCGCCCGGTTAGGGAAGCTTTTGAGCGGTATGCTATCAACGGGGTCCGTGATTATATGTATCGGGCTCAAACAAACCCCCGTGCTCGGCTTTGGATGACCCCGGATATTCTCCGTCAGTTCGAGGAGTGGATTGGGAGTCCCGTAAGCAATTATTCAATATTTAATTAATAATACTTGTGTTTTATATATATATGTATGTACTAACTTGTTTATCTTATGTCGGAATAGGCATTCAAGGAAACATCTCGCGAAAAAGAAGATAAACCGAGCTTCGGATCCGGTGAGGAAGGGGAAGATCCCTGGGACACATGCTACGGGCGGACGCGGCGTTATCGATTTCGCTCGGGCCATGGAGGACAATAGAGAAGTGCCCCTATCGGTCGGAGATCTGGTGACTAGTTCGAAGAAGAAGAAGTCGGGCAACTTCGTCTCGAGGAAGTTTGAGAAAATCTTGGTACGTTATGTATTCTAAATATTATATATACATTATATATATATCATGTAATTATTGTTACTAACAAATTTATATCATACTTTACGGACGTCTTCACCTCGAAGAAGGCGAAAGCCCGGAGACGCAGCTCGACACCACCGTCGACGAGTCGCGTCTTTATTACGAAGCCGCCGGTGGTTACGACAAGAAGGGGAGAGTTTTTGGCATGGGGTCGGCCGCCTCCATGTACTACGACAGCTCACTCGCTCGACACTCATCCGCTGAGACATACTCTCCGGGCATACTCACCCGTCTCACCCAGGAGATGGCGCGAGAAAGACAGATTAATGCAGAAACACGGGCGAGGTTGGATGAGCTAGAGAGAGACGAGAAGCGTCGGGGAAGACGGACTAGCGCGGATAGAGGAGTGGATTACCCGGCGGTTAGGCGGATCCTCCGGAGGGATGCAACCCGGGTACGAGGCGGCACGACACGAGATGACCGATCGATCACGGACTGGAGGAAGTGACATGGGTTTAGGTAGTACACCGGGTCTGACTGGGTGACATATTGCTTTATACATTTTTATTTATTTTGGCTTATCGTATCCC
This sequence comes from Gentiana straminea, assembly GCA_036785695.1. NCBI lineage: Eukaryota > Viridiplantae > Streptophyta > Magnoliopsida > Gentianales > Gentianaceae > Gentiana > Gentiana straminea. The sequence continues at coordinate 13,601,988 of JAVUPR010000266.1, read as the reverse complement.
CTTTGACATATCCCCATTGACATATCCCCATTGACATATCGTTTTATTTATTTTGGTATCGTATCCCCTTTTATATTGTTGTCGTTGATAGCCGGTAGCAATTGTAATGCTACCGGGGAAAATTATGGCTGTTTTGCGGCGGTGGTTTGGCCGGCTGCTGCAAAACAGCCATAATTTTCTGATTAATTTTAACTTTTGCGACGGAAATATTCCGTCGCAAAGTTGCATTTGCGACGAAAAATGTATTTGCGACGGATATGTAAGGATCTAAAAATAAAAAAATTATTTAATAAAAAATATTTGCGACGGATTATAAATTTTTTGCGATGGATTATATATTTTGCGACGGATTATACAATTGTTTGCGACGGAGTTTACATTGTTTTGCGACGGAAACTATATTTTCTTAAAAAAATTAAATACGTTATTATCCGTCGCAACATTCGTCGCAAAATAATTTGCGACGGATAAACCGTCGCAATAACTCGGTTTTGCGACTAAAAATTGCGACTAATAAAAACCGTCACAAATTAGGATTTGCGACGGAAAAAGCCTAGTTTGCGACGATAACCTTCCGTCGCAAAAAGCCCAGTTTTTTGTAGTGTAAGAAGGGAACGATTAGGTGGTTAACCGAAAATCCCGATGGAATTCCAAGACTTAATTCAAACGCTACGTTTCTAGGATTTAGTTTGCTTGAACGGTATGTTAGAAATCTGGAGTTTGTAGAAATTGAAGAATTAGAAACCCCGTAAGTTCAAGTCTTTTATTGTTTTTAGTTTTATAAAATTTTTTGCATAACTTTGAAAATTTTATAAAATTGGATCTTTATAAAATTAAGGAGTTTTATAAAAAAAAGTTTTATAAAAAGTTTTTTTTTAAGTTTTTAGATATTTTATAAGAATTAATGGAAATTTATTGAATTTTTACAAACTTTTAAATAAGTTTTATAAAGATTTTATAAATTTTGAGAAATTGTTATAAAATGTATAAATTTTATTTAGTTTTATTAAGTTTTTATTGAGTTTTATAAGTTTTTATATCAAAAAAAAATCAAAAAAATAAAAAAAAAATCGAAAAATCATAAAAATTTCACACGGACCGATCCGGCCCTTATCCAGGACCGGTCCGGGTTCGATTGACCTAAAAAAGACGGGACACTTCTTTCTTCTTCATTTCTCCTCTTTTCAAAGACCGCACCACCACCTCCACCCCAAAAAAAAAAAAAAATTTTTTTTTTTTCTCTTCAAATTAACAAATTACACTATACCATTACATATATTCTTCCTCTTTTACTCTCCTCTCTTCAACACAAGTGAAAAATTCGAAAAAGATCGAACACAAGCTCCATTTCATCCCGGTGGCTTCTACGACTTTTCCGGTCACTTTTCACCGTTTTGTTCATTATAAGGTATAATTTGTTTACTCTAGTTATCAATTTCACGAATTTTGTAATTTTTAGATTTATTTTCAACTGTTTTGATTTTTAAGTGTGTTGTGACATTTTATTTGTGTTGTTTTTTTTTTTTTTTTTTTTTTGTTTTTGTTGTTCTTTTGTTATTCCAAAATTCGTAGAATGGCCTCATCTAGTCGCAAAATCTCTAAGAAACGAAAGCCTAATATTCCAATAGAAGTACCAGTCGTAGGTCTTAAAGATTTAACACCGGAAGAAGAGTCTGTTAGTTTTTTGCTACAGCTTCACCTCAAGCTAAGAATGCTTATAAGAATATCTATAGTAAATGTGGAGTTGTGTTGGAAAGAGGCTTAGATTTTGATGACTTAGGAGAGGAAGTTAGGCGTATTTTTGCGAGACGCCAATGGTTGGATTTTGCAGCTCAGAGGACAGGAGAGATCAATACTACCTTAGTGGCAGAGTTTTATGCAGTTCTGTCTACTTTGACACCCACTGAGGATAGTATGATAGAGTCTATCCCCCTTAGGTCTAGAAATGTGTCTTTTAGTCCGGAACTTATCAATGCTGTTTTAGGGGTAGAAGTTTTTCCAGATGAAGAGGATTACAGAGCTGTTTATAGATTAGATGATCCTGTTATGTATGAAAGCGCATTGCCTCTGAGCTCGAGAGGGAGTTTGATGCTACGGCGAGAGTGGGTGGACAACGATTTAATTATGGGAAGTGTTTTAGAGATCGAGGGCAATCAAAAGATTTTTGAGCCATACTCTCTATCCCACTACCAAACACACCGCCTTTGGTAAAGAAGATTTATGCATTACTTGGGCGATGATTCATGATATTAAGGTGGATGTGGGGAAGATTATGTATAGAAGGGTTTTCGAGTTTATTGTTATCGCCAAGGCGGGGAGTCACATGTACTTTCCGGCTTTATTTCGATTTATGTCGTAGATCGGGAGTTCCTTTCCTATCTAACGACAAATTAACTATGGCGAGATGAGTCCCGATAGGCCCTAGTCCGAGGAGGTCTCCGCAGGGTTCGATAGACTCGATAGTTAGACGTAGTGAACCTCCACCAGGTTCCACCCGGTTTCGGCATTTTCATCTTTTTTCGATCGGCGAGCGGACTTCTCTCCCAAACACCATTACATACGATATGTTTCAATCTTTAGTGTCGGATGCGGCCGAGGACGGTGCTAATATGGCTTTGTTTGCTTTGAGCGAGTAGGCGGTGGAGTGATGATTTACGTAGAGGGATGTTGAGACACGAGCGGATGCATCTTAATCCTTCTTTCGATAAAACGCCTATCCGCCCGTCAATCCGACCCATATACTTTACCGCATTGGATAGCACCTATCCCACCATCTCGAGCTTTCATCATATGCCAAATCCTTTTGGAAGCCGCCTAGTGGTCAGGGTGTCTTTTATACAGGTTCTCAGGGTGCTGTTACATCTAGCTGGGAAGGATTTTCGGATTTTGCAAGGATGACGTCGAGTATGAGTTCGATAGGTCTCGACAGTTCAGTTCGGACCACGACTACGTTTCCACAGCCAGTTACGTCATCGGTTCCAAGTTTGAATGATCCAGTTTATCCAGCTGAGGATGATGATGTTGACATTGTTTGATTTCGAGCAACTTTGTTAGTTTAAAACATTTGATGTCTGTTTATTTTATTTTCCGCATTTTAACTTTCTTAGATGCTAAGTTTGCTAATTTAATAGTTTTTCGTTTTCATAATCGTTTTATTTCGTAGTAAATTTAATCATTTTTTTAATAGTATTTAAATATTTCATCAAAAATCTAAAAAAAAATATATTTTCGTATGTCGTTTTTAAAATATAATTCGTGTATCGTTTATCCGTATCATTTAGATAAGTTTTATTAATCTATATAGCTTTTAATAGACTTGAGTCTATTTTTAGATAAACAAGCAAACTTGAATTTTACAACCTTTATACGGTGAAACTATTTTGAAGCCGGACCGGTCCGGCCAGTTTTCAGGACCGATCCGGGAGTTAACTTTGCTTAGTCATGCTGAAAGTGTTAGTATGCATGCACGTGTACTCTAATTGTTGACCATTTAAGGGAGGAGAGTTGAAAGTAAAAAATTGCAAATTCACTTACTACTTTCACCTTTCACTCTCTGTTATTTTAATTCGTTTAAAATGTCAAACCGGTCATCACCATCAGTCAATTCATACGATCCGGAGGCATTAGATGTTTTTGTCCCGGAGTCTAGCGCTTCAAATGTTAATTTATTGGTGAATGCGAGGTTTGCAAATTCTCCAATTTTGGTTGAGAAGGGTATCAACTATGAAAAAATTGATCAGTCAGGGAAGGATTTAATTCAGAATAGAGGTTGGAGAAAATTTGTAAGGAATCCAAGAGGTAGGATTAATGTTTCTATCGTTAGGGAATTTTATTCCGCTCTCTCTACCGTCGATCGTCGATCCGTCACAACTTGTATCCGTTCGTGGTACACTTATTCACTTTTCACCTCATATTATCAATCATATTTACGAAATACCGATTTTCAATCAAATCCATAATCTTCATTTTGAATATCAATGGGCGTTAGGGAACTCCTTTAACGTTGTCAACTATGTCACGGAAGCTTTTCCATATTTGTTTCCGAGTTTGATCAAAATTACGACTCTACCACTTCACTCTACCGCTCATCGAGAGCATGGAAACACTTCATTAACTCACGAGTCTATCCGACTAGTGACTTTGCGTGGGTTAGTGATAGTGAGATACTTTTGTTGTTTGCGTTGATAAGCGGAGCTCATGTGGACTGGGGGATTTTGATTTTTAGGACGGTAGTAAGCTTTGTAGTGGAACGGTATAATAATGGAAGGCCGATGCCTTTTGCTTGGTTAATTTCAAGGTTATGTATTCATTTGAATGAAGTCCCTGAAATTGCTTCGACGAGATATATCCGTCTCGTGATTATCGTAGAGGATTGCTACCAAATGGAGAATCCGGGTTGTTCATCAACTATTTGAGATAGTTGTTGTTGGTTTTATTTAAGTTTGTTTAAGGTTGGTTTGCTTTAATAAGTTAGTAAGTTGATTAAGGTTAGTAAGTTAGTTAGTAAGTTTGTTTTATTTTGAATCTTTTAGTGTGTAATAGTTTCTTTTTGTTTAATATATATGTTTGTTTGTTTTTAATATACGCGTGTTATCGATATTTATAACGATCATCTATAATTTTAATTTAATTTTCGAACCTACTTTTTCATACTCATTGAACATCGGGACGATGCCACTTCGTAAGTGGGGAGTAGAGTTAGGTTTGAAAATTTCATTAAAATTTTCGAAAAAAAAAAAAAATTTTTATAAAATATAACCTTTTTCATATAAATTAATACTTTAATTACTTATTTGCTTAGTTTTGATTAGTTTTTCTTAATGATTTAAGTTGGTTAATATATGAATAAAAATGATATAATTTGAGAAGATTAATTTTTGATTTAGTAAAATATATTAGATATATTATGAATATGTTTTATATCTTTTATAAGATTTTTAAGATTTTGAGTATGTATAACTAAATAATTTTTGTCAAATATTTCTTTTATGGAATTATTCAAGTAATTTTTATATTTATAAATAATTTTTTAGATAATTTTCTTTTCAAGATAAATTATGAATTTGGAATCAAAATTAGGAATGATGATTTTTGGCACCACAAAAATATAACTATAGCCAAATAAGCCTCTACCCGAATAAAATTTCCAATTTTTGACCCTACCTCGACTTTTTAAAGAGTGATCAAGACCTCACTCGAATTTAGCCATTTTGATTAACTAGAAATTTCCGACCCTTAGCTTGTTTTGGTCTACATTTCTTTGACATCCTTCGAGTTTGTACGTACTTATGAGAGGAGATGATGACAAAAGAGTTAAGAGTTGAAAAAATGGTATATGCTGAGATTGGAATGGGTAGATAGGTTCTAATATAGATGTTCTCACCTCATGACGCTTACAAAATAGTCGATTTTGGCAATGAGTTCAGATATGTTAGTATCCTATGAAAAATTTATATTAGGAACAAAGCACCATTTTTTTACACAGAATTAATCAAATATCAGGTATCTTCCCTATCTTTGATCGACCATATATATAAATAATAATAATGCCTGATGATAGTAGTCCAGTTAGGGTATTATCTCGAAATGTCCTATTGCTGGGAATGAAGGCATAAGTCGAATCATTAGATCTCAAGAATGATTACGGGTTTAAGGAAACCGGACTCGTAATTTTAGATCGAAAGAGTAGTACTCCGATCAATCTTGATGAAGCAATGCTTGTAAAATTTGATTTTTTTTTCTACACACACTCACGCTTTAGTTCTTAATATTAAAAAAAAAAAAAGAAAAAAAAAGAGAGAAAATCTGAAAAATAGTTGGAATAAAAGGATATTATAATCGGAATTATTTTTGATCAAGAATGTGAAGACGTAGGTACGTACGACTTGCTTCCTTCTCTTTTTGATTTCCTTTTCTATCTTTTCGATTAACCAATGTCCTATCCTAATATATTAAGCCATTGTGTCTTCTATCTGACTTAGTTAATGATTCCAGAAATTCGTAATAATCAAGATAGAAAATAATTCTAATATTTTATTTATATTTATGAATTATTGCATGCATGTTTCCATCTGATTAACATTTGATACTTAATTTATTTAAGTTATATAAACTTTCTCTCTTATTAAATTTCTATAAAAGTTATAACTTATATGTTTGTAATATTGACGATATATATTACTTTTGAAATTTTAATTTGATCAATTATATTATCTGTTATTTATATATTACCGCTTATTTTTGCTCGAGGACGATCAAAAGCTAAGTGGGAGTAATTTGATGTATTATTTTTATATGATTAATTATACGTAATATTATTATGTTTTATGAACAAATTCTATGTAAAATATATGAAATTATGATATAATTAGTATGAAATATTAATCTTTATAGTTTAGTATAGTTAGTAGTAAAAGTTAGTATTTATAGTAAAAAGTTGTAGTTTTTGTACCGGTTTTAGTAACCGGAGTATTGTGTCTATTTTACACGGGTATTTTGTGTTTATTTCATTGCAGAACCCTAAGATGAACTGAAATCCCGAAGTAGAGACACTTTTTGAAGTCAATTCAAGTCGTTGGGAGGAAGTTATAAAGCGTCACCCAATGGTCAAGTGGTTAGTTGTTTTTAATAAAATCCCGAAAACGACACGTATTGGGAATGGCTCGTTAAAAAGACATTTTCTGGGAAAATGTTCTTCACGAAAGTTGAAGATCTTCATATAAGATTTCTAAAGCACTTTGAATTATGAAGATTAGAGGTCTACAACTCAAATGGGGGTTAAGTGGCTAATTGATTAGTACTTATTGAAAAATCTCGAAAAGGACACTTAATACAAATGGCTCATCGAGAATACGTTTTACGAAGAAGTGGCCTTGATGAAAGTTGTAGAGAATTCAACGAGCTTTTCAACGGAAGTTTGATTATGTCTTTCGATATCAAGAATTCAAGTTACGATTTTTAGAAGTTAGGTTGTGTAATTATATATAATTATATATATAATTACACAAAGATTTGTAATGATTAAGGGTAACATGGGGTCACATGCTTATAACTAACCGTAATGATTGTCATCATTACACCGGACCGATCCGGCCAATTTTCAGGACCGGTCCGGGAAGGGAGTTTGCCTATATATATGGGAGCCTCAGCATTTGCATTGAGTGTACCAATATATATACACAATATTCTATATATATTCTCTATCCCCTCTTTTTCTTTAGTTTGTAAATAGGCTTTAAGCCATGAATAAATTAGTAGTAGTAGTAGTAGTATCGTGATAATGCTCGGGAAATTATCAGAAGTCCGGTGTTGCTAGAGTAGTTGTTATGTCCGGAAGAATACAACTTCTGAATCAGCATCTGTAATCGGGTAACTTTTCTGAAGTATTTATGTTTATGTTTGTTATTTTCTTCTTTTTAGTTTTTATAATGTTATTAGGCTAGATCTAATAACTAGCCAAAGTTATGTAATCGTATTATTTCGATCTTTTCATTAAAAGAATGATGTTAAAATAAAAATGATTAAAATTGAGTTAAAATGAATCTTTTTCTATTTCGCTACGTAAAAGATAACATATTCGGAATGATGTAATCAACCATGATGAATACCACATATAACTCCGACGATGAACCGACCGAGAAGTCGGGATATGAGTAAAAATAGAAAAACCGGAGGGTAAAAATGGCCGTCGATTAACGGAATCCTATTTCCTACCCGGGGGCGATTTGTCCTAGTAAAACAAATCTTATTAATTTTGTACTCAAGATCTTAATAATGTTAAAATCACGAGTTTAATTGAAACTACACCGTTTGTATTAAATCGATCCGCTTGACAACCGGAGCCTCTTGAATAACATCGGCCATCCGACAAATGAAATCACCTCTTTTATCCGGGGTAGATTTATACTCGGTACTGTTTTGACTAACTAAGTTTAGCATGGGGCGATTGTGGACATTGGATCGATGACAATTTGACATATGACAATTTCATACGCTCGTGTGAGGAGGAATTGTTGACAATAGGAGTACACCGTTTCATTTACTCAATTGGACCTAATAAAAAGGAAGATCGAACACATTCTATTAATTGAAAAGATCGAATAAATTGATTACATATACTTTGGCTAGTCTAGTCTATAAACTATATATTGGTATCTATATATTTATATATATATATATATTTTACTATCTATATATATTTATATATCTATATATATTATATTAGAATAACTTTTAAATTACGCATTTATTTTATGTTGGTTAGAGTAGTAGTAATCTGTGTTATAAAATTGCGGTTTAGATCGAGTTAATAGCGACTCTTTGGTGTTTAACCACACTTAAAAGAATTACCACTTTTTCCCGAAGATTCGACACCCGACTCACCACTTTATCACTACAATTTGACCCGGTACACGCCGGTTAGGATCCGTCTAACCTAGAAAAGGTCTGTCCCTTTCTTGACGCCGTTTCTAAGGTCTGGTTTTGGTGACGTCAGTTATGCAACGCCCACTATTGAACAATTCATTCCCGCTATCGTAGCACCGCAAGATGCTGCGGAAGTCTATCACCCTAGGCCTAATGTAATTCAAATGGTGACCAATTATTCTACTTTTCATGGAGTCCAAAACGAGGATCCTGGTGTTCACGTGACGAATTTCTTGGAAATCGTCGATACAAGTTGAAAACCGAATTAATCCCGGAGGGGAACATTCATCTTAAACTTTTTCCTTTCACTTTGAAAGATAAAGCTAAGCAATGGCTTCTCTCTTTAGAGGTTTGGATCTATCACAACTTGGGAACAATTGTTGCAAAAATTCATGAATAAGTATTTTCCCTTAGGAAAAACTTTTAAGTTACGCCAAGACATCCTAGGATTTAAGCAACAACCTGGGGAGAGTTTTGATCAAGCTTGGGAGCGTTTTAAGGAAGCTATGAGGAAGTGTCCTCATCATGACATCTCTCTTTGGCTTTTAATGCAAACTTTTTACCATGGGTTGAGAGAGACTGAGAAAATTAGAGTAGACGCCTCCAGCAATGGAGCGTTTGTTCTTTTATCTCCTGAGGAGGCACAAGGGAAGATGGAGCAAATAGCGATGAATAGCCAATGGGGAGGCAATGACATAGCTACTGTGAAGATGGCCGCTGACATATTTGATGATAGTGCATCTACCAAAATCTTAGAACAACTTTCTGTTATCAACAATAAGGTAGATGGGATGCAAGAGAGGATGACAAGAGTAGAGAAGGGGGCTGGAATCGAGGTAGCACCTCAAAGTGAGAATGCTGGTACTGAAGAAGCCAATTATGTCGGGGGAGGGTACAGGCCTAATCACAACCATCCTGGATTCCGATATAGTGACATTAATGCAGGAGAGAGGCCTAAACCGCCTACCCCTTATGTACCACAGCAGACTAAAACTTTTGGTTGGGAAACTGCGATAGAAAAACTAAGTAATGTCGTCACTGACAATATGGGACAACTTTCAAAATCTATGGCTGAGTTAGCCACTAACTTTAGCCAATATTGTTAGAAGACAGATGCCAAGGTAACCAATCAGGAAGCTCTAGTCCAAAATCTCACGCACCAGGTAGGACAACTAGCTGAGCAAGTCTCAACTAGACCTCCTGGAGGGTTGCCAAGCAACACTGAGAAGAACCCTAAGGATTTGAATGCGATCATGACAAGAAGTGGAAAAGAGGTAACTCCACCATCCTTGCAAAAGAAAGAAAGAGTCACAAAGAATAAGGATGGTGAGCCAAGCAATGAGACTAATACTTCCGAGACTTTGCCTGAGCAAAGAACGTATAAAGAACCTGCTGGCCCTAGAGTTGAACTTTACAACAACAAGTATCCAATTTTCACTGATGTCGATCCTTCAACTCTACCTTTATCCTCCACCAAAGCCGAAGCCTAAGTTTGATAATAAGAGGTATAAGAAGTTCGTGGATATGTTTAGTAAGTTACAAATCAATATACCCCTAGTTGAAGCACTAGCTGAAATGCCTGAGTACACCAAGTTTTTAAAAGACGCCATCTCAACTAAAAGGAAACTTCTAGATTTAGAGACCATATGCCTTAATGAGGAGTGCTCACCATTCTTCAACATAAGTTACCCCCAAAATGCAAAGATCCGGGAAGTTTTCTCATTCCCCGCACCATAGGTAACGTATGTCCGAATAAAGCTTTGTGTGATCTAGGAGCTAGCGTGAACTCGATGCCACTATCTATTTTTCGGAAGCTAGGCATGAAAGATCTTAAGAAGACCTCAATCACGTTGCAATTAGCTGACCGTTCGTCAAGGAACCGTGTGGAGTGGTTGAGGATGTGCTAGTAAGAGTTGAAAAGTTTGTATTCCCCGTCGACTTTGTAGTATTAGATATGGAAGCTAACTATGAGGTACCATTGATATTAGGGAGACCTTTCATGGCTACTAGTAGAACGCTAATTGATGTTTACAAAGGCGAGTTGGTGTTAAGAGTGAACGAAGAGAGAGTTGCATTCAATGTCTTCGACACTATGAAGCAACCCGATGATGGAGAGGATGCATGTTTCATGTTGGATTCCATTGATAGGATCGTTCGTGAATTTCAACAACATGAAAGCATCAAGGATTTCTTGGATACTTGTCTTAGAAGAAGAAGATGAAGTCAAGTACGTGAGTAGTGAGGAGGAGAAGATGATATGGCCGGGATGTAGTAGAGGGACCCCAAGACCCGTAGAGGAAGTAAGTCTTGCGGAGAGTGAAAGATTCTATCATAGACCAACGTGGCATAAGTACTTTGAACTTAAACTCACTGGTCAAAAGTTGAAGACCTCTTTGGAAGAACCTCCCACAAATTTGACTTTAAAACCTCTTCCTGCGAATTTGAAGTATGTGTTTCTTCAAGATGAGACTTTGCCGCTAATCATATCTTCTTCCTTGACGGACTTACAAGAGGAGAAACTAATGAGAGTTGAGAGAGTACCGCGGAGCATTTGGATGGACCATAGCTGACGTTAAGGGCATTAGTCCTAGCGTATGTATGCACAAGATCTCCGTGGACCCTGAAAAGAAAGCGGTTGCACAACCTCAGAGGCGTTTAACCCCACAATTAAAGGACGTGGTTAGGGATGAGGTTATAAAAATGCTAGAAATGGGAATTATATTTCCAATTGCTGATAGCGAATGGGTAAGCCCTATCCACGTAGTTCCCAAAAAGGGAGGATTGACGGTGCAAGCCAATGAGTTGAATGAGTTAATTCCTGTGAGGCTAATCACCGGTCATCGAGTATGCATAGACTTTAGGAAACTAAATGATGCGACTCGTAAGGACCACTTTCCTCTTCCCTTCATCGATCAAATGCTCGAGAGACTGAGCGGGCATGCTTTCTATTGTTTTCTTGACGGATATTCGGGATACTATCAAATCCATATCTCGCCCGAAGATCGTGAGAAAACAACATTTACATGCCCATATGGGACATTTGCGTACAATCGAATGCCATTTGGATTGTGCAACGCCCCCGCAACATTTCAACGGTGTATGATGTCATTATTTGCGGATATGGTGGAAGACTTCTTGGAAATCTTTATGGATGATTTCTCCGTGTTTGGAGACGATTTCGATTCATGTCTCACACATCTAGAACGAGTGTTGAAGAGATGCGAAGAGACTAATCTTGTGCTTAACTGGGAGAAATGTCATTTGATGGTCACGGAAGGTATAGTACTAGGCCACCGCATATCAAAGAACGGTATAGAGGTGGATAGAGCCAAAGTTGAGGTGATCGAGAAACTACCTCACCCTACTAATCTTAAAACTTTGCGAGGTTTTCTAGGCCACGCTGGATTTTATCGTAGGTTTATCAAGGACTTTTCCTTAATCTCTAGACCTCTTACCGACTTATTGGCCAAGGATGTACCATTCGTGTTTTCTAATGAGTGCATAAAAGCTTTCAACGAAATAAAAAGTAGACTGATTACTACACCCGTTCTGGTCGCACCGGATTGGGATCTTCCGTTTTGAACTGATGTGGATGCCAAGTGATACTGCTGTTGGCGCCGCTTTGGGTCAAAGAAAAGATAAGATCTTCAGACCTATTTATTATGCAAGCCGGACTTTGAATGCTGCCCAAAGAAATTACGCCACAACGGAGAAGGAACTTTTTGCCGTTATCTTTGCTTTTGACAAATTTAGATCTTACTTAGTGGGATCTAAAGTCACCGTGTGGATCGACCATGCGGCTCTTAAGTATCTCCTAGCAAAGCAAGATTCAAAGCCGAGATCGTTGAGATGGATTCTACCGCCGCAAGAATTTGACGTAGAAATCCGAGATAAGAAAGGAAGTGAGAACGTGGTGGCCGATCATCTATCGCGCTTACAATTAGAGGATGGTGAGGAATTACCCGAGATAGGAGAATCTTTTCCCGATGAACAACTTTTCTCCATCACCACCATCGGGGGGCATGATGATTGTCTTTGCGTTTCTTCACGAATAGAGGTTGTGAAGGAGAAGAAGCAACCATGGTTTAGCTTGTTTGTCAATTATCTATCTGCAAAGTACCTACCACCGAATCTCACTGTCCCAGAAAGAAAAAAATTCTTTAAAGATCTTAGACATTATTATTGGGATGAACCGTACTTGTTTAAGCTAGGATCGATAATGTTTTTCGAAGATGTGTGCCGGAGGAAGAGTATAATGATATCCCGAAGCATTGTCATTCTTATGAAGTTGGAGGACACTACGGGGGAGATAAAATCGCGGCCAAAGTCCTCCAATGCGGTTTTTATTGGCCGACATTGTTTAAGGATGCACACCAATATGCAAAGGCATGTCATGCTTGTCAAATGACAGGTAATATTTCAAGGAGGAATGAGATGCCACTCAAGAGCATCTTAGAAGTTGAACTTTTTGACGTTTGGGGAATAGATTTCGTTGGACCTTTCACTTCATCATTATCTAACCGATATATCTTAGTTGCTGTTGATTATGTATCCAAATGGGTTGAGGCCATTGCTTCCCCTACTAACGATGCTAGGGTTGTGGTTAGATTCTTGAAGAAGAATATTTTTACAAGGTTTGGGACGCCTAGGGCAATTATAAGCGACAATGGTAGTCATTTTTGTAATAAACCTTTTGAAAGGTGATGATTAAGTATGGGGTTCGACATAAACTAGCATCGGCATATCACCCCCGGACTAGTGGACGGTAGAAGTCACCAATCGAGAGATAAAGCGTATCCCGGAAAAAAGCATTAATACGACTAGGAAGGATTGGTCGTTACGTTTAGACGACGCTTTATGGGCTTATAGGACTGCATATAAAACCTCGATTGGAATGTCACCATATAGGATTGTTTTTGGAAAGGCATGTCATCTACCCGTAGAATCGGAGCACCGGGCCATGTGGGCAACAAGGATGTTAAATTTTGACGAGACGTTGGCCGGTAAGAGAAGGATGTTAGAATTAACTCGCCCGAGGAGTTTCATTTAGAGGCATACGAGAATGCCAAGATTTTCAAGGAGCGCACGAAGAAGTTTCATGACAAAAAGATTCTGGAGAGGACCTTTCAAGAGGGTGATCTGGTTCTCTTGTACAATTCGCGCTTAAGACTCTTCCCGGGTAAGTTGAAATCAAGATGGTATGGCCCATTTCAAGTACAACAAGTCTTTCCTTCTGGAGCGGTGGAGCTATTAAATTTTAAAGACGAGTCCAGATTCGTGGTCAATGGACATCGTCTTAAGCATTATCACGGGCTTCCGCCTTCTTTGAGGAGGAGGTTTTGTACCTCGACGACCCTGTCTATGAATAAACCATCTTGAGCTGAGTCGAGCTAGCGACTATAAACTTAGAACTACTACCTATACCTATCTTTTTCGTTTTTCTTTTTAATAAAGTAGCATGCGCCTATCACGGTTTTTTTCATCTCGCCATGTTCTGAGTCTAAGTTCGGAATAAACGAGGTTTTTTCCTTGATAGCCGTCATGTGAGTTTTTCTATTTAGGTTTAATACCCCTTTTGGTCTTGTCCATGGCAGTATAAAGTAAAGTGGCTTAAACTTTTTTTAGATATCTATATCTAATTACTGCCACATTATTTTATAATGTCCATAGACATGGTATTTGACGATTTCGTGGAGCTTGTTTGTTTATACAGGATGTGTCTGTCTCTCCACACTGTGCCGATGATTACTCCGATATTGTTCCTTTACTTGGGAGCCGTTTCCAGAGCTAAGTCTTTCATCTTGAACTCTCATTTATTTTTGTCATTGAGGACAATGCCATGTTTAAGTGGGGGGCAGGGGACTTAGCTGTATATTGTGCTATACGTTGAAAAAGTCAAGGGGAACGGAATAATGAGACAATATTGAGCCAAATCTAAAATTTTTATGGATAAATGCCAAGATATTTAACTCGTACCCTTAAACTTGTGAAGTTCTTATACTTAGAATTAATAGGAAATGAACCAAGTTGCGTGAGTACGTGGTCATATTCATGCCAACAATTGCAAGTAGTTAGGTATTGTTCAATTACTCAACATGTGAATCGCTGAGTACCGCATGAGTTATAATAATTAAAAGAAGTATGTGTACACTTTGCGTAGATAATTGGTTATGAGGACCTAGTGTCGACATTTGTCGACTGATGTATTCTGATCTTCTAGCCAACAAAAGCGGAGTAATAAGCTTGGGACGTACCTGTGTTTTGACAATGTATTAAAACACTGGGCTTGTAGTAACATTACCAAAGTAGCCCCGCGCTTGTGGTAATATTCGATGCTACGCTTAATCTAAGATAGGGGGATACTTTATGAAAAGTTTTCTTCCTTGAGATTAGTAGTATTCGAAAAATATGCAAAATTGAAAATTTTTTTCGAATTTTTAGAGGCTTCGAGTAGTACTCGGTCTCCAAGTCCAAAAACCCTATAGATACGCTCTTGCTTATTGTTCTAGTGCTTTAACCATTGCGAGGCATAAGAAGTATGAATGCTGATGTTGGTGAATTTAGATATGAAGTCTGCATAAACTCTAATCTTGCTACATTTATATAAAACCAATGCACATGCTCACAATCACTTCGATTCATAGCGAGTAGTGAATAATGCCTATCTTATGAGCATGACTGGTATGAGTTGACTCGGGTTTCTTGTGTAAGTATGAGTTGACCACAGAAAATGTTGTCTTGGGGGATGACTTATTGATACTTTGTTCGGGACGAAGCAAAGTTTAAGTGGGGGGCATTTTGATGACAGTTAAAATATACCCATTTATGTCATCAATTATAACCTTAAATCGGAGTTAATTATATATATTTCATATTTAATCACGTGTTTATATTTATTATTTAATGATAAGTGATTATTAATATGATAATTGGTATTTAGCCGTTTTTATTATGAAAGAGCAATTAATTGTGTGATAAATGTCGATTTTGCGGATCATGATAGATCGGGAAGATAATTATCACGCAATCGGGAGATATCAAGATAAAAGAGAAGAAAATCGGAGCATTGAAGAAAAGATTAATCAGATCAATTCAAAATCATGGAGTGGGGAACAAGTCAGACGAACCGAATTTGAAAACGCGTAAAGAGGGAGGCTCGGTCGACCGAGCCATGCCATTCGGTCGACCGAGCGTGTAGGTTCGGTCACCCGAGCCTAATGTGATAAATGCATGTCAATCTTCCGGATTCTCCCTATGTCGGCTACAACTCCTATATAAACAGCAGCCACGATGCTGAGAGAGACACACCACTACAACACAAAACAATTCATACAATTTTAGCTTTTAAGTTTTAGTTTTATTTTTATGTTCGTTCATTGTGGATTCGTCGGATTCTCCGATTAGGGAGCGCATTAAAGAGTGGGAGTCACTCTCGTCTTCGAGGGTATGACTATTCAATTATGCAATCTTTATTTGTAGATCTGATGTATTTTATTATGGAGTAGTTTTTCTTGTATTGATTGCGTGATGTAGATTAATTTACGAGCCCATGTGTTTAGGTTAGAAACGTTAAGAAGTAATCATGATTTGTTCCGGCACGGAAGCGTGTTCGGTCGACCTAGACATGTCACTCGGTCGCCCGAGTGCTGTCGTTCGGTCGACCGAGTGTGGTAATGTGTAGGGCAATATTATGATCGGCTTCGACTACGTCAGATTCTC
This sequence comes from Gentiana straminea, assembly GCA_036785695.1. Taxonomy (NCBI): domain Eukaryota; kingdom Viridiplantae; phylum Streptophyta; class Magnoliopsida; order Gentianales; family Gentianaceae; genus Gentiana; species Gentiana straminea. The sequence goes on along the minus strand of JAVUPR010000266.1, from coordinate 13,585,845 downwards.
TGATTTGGAATTAAAACGAGTAATTAAACCTGATCAACTTAATTATTCGTCATCATAATTTAACATGAAACCCAAAAAGTGATTGTTACTTAGGATATAGATTGAATCGGCATCTAAGAAGTACGCCTTACCCTAGGAATGTTGCTTAGATGAGGTTACGGTTTATACCGGCATCCCTAGTCTCGTAATTGTGTCAGAAGTTATATGAGATGGAGGCATTAAAAAGCGAAGTCACGTAATGGAGGCACGATGATTTAGAGGGCCTAATTGGAGCTAAATCTACCTTAGGGGATGACTCCCGTAGTCATAATAATTAATCTTTAACGTTTGTTTTGTCTCGTTATCATCCTAATTCACGTGGGGGAGTTATAATCTACTAACGTAATCAATACTATTTGTTTAGATAATATCAACCGTATTATCCGTGTTTTAGTAGTCTTTAGACTGTCTTTGTGGTCTTTTGTGTCTTGTGGTTGTCACTATTTTATTTATCGCATTTAGTTGGTCGTAGACCGCCCTTTCAATTTAGTCCTAATAGGATAGAGTTGTGTTTTATTTGTGCCGAGTCTCTGTGGGATCGACCTCGACTCTATCTGGCTATACTACAATTGAACCTAGTTCTCTTGCTAGTGTGTTAGTAGGCATCGAGTTAATAATTTAACTTGACCTCCATCACTATTCTTTCATAAGTGGAGAATAATATATAAACCAAAATCCGAATACATACAAAAGTTTAATGACCAAAAAAAGCATTAATTATTTTTCCAAAATGTACACGTCTTTTGATGTAAAAAATCAGAAACATGAGTGAAGAACAAACAAATAAGAATGTCAAACTTGGTATAAATTTGTTGCAATGACCGCAGGACAATGCGAACTCTTAGTTGGGAAACTTCAATCATTCCGTGCATGATGCACACATTTTTGTTTTGTTTTGGTATGACATGTATTAAAAAAATGATGTGCAAGGGCACCACCATTTGCAAGTACGTGTTGCCTTTTTATTTACATGTTACCACCATAACCTTTTTATTCTCATGTTTCCTTCGGACATTGAAACAAAAAAGAGTGGAAGTGTAGCATTGTGGCTATCTGATGATTCAAATGCTACACCTTCTTTTAATAATTCAGAATAACTCGCCTTGAAATTTTCATGCAAAGTATTTATCAAGACATTACTAAAACAATCAGCTAGAAACCAAATTTTCAACAAAAAGTTCCTCATTCAATTTCAAAGTCATCGATATAGTTGTCATGCTAAAAAAACAATGGATATGTCAAATAAATAAATAAAAAACAATGAAAAACTCCAATACAGTACCTGGTACATATTTCCAAGCATAAGTTAAAATGGATTAGAGGAAAAGAATTCAAAAGCAAAAATAAAGCACATGAAAAAGAAAAAAGAAATACAAAATACAAATGGTAGGCTACAACCATAAAAATCACATATGTATACCATTTGCATCGTGCAAAGCTTAGGAGCCGTTGTCGATCTTTGCCTCTAACAGCAAAGGGAGGAAATGACTACAAGTTTAATTGTGAAACAACTAAAAAAATAAATAATAATACACCGATTCCTTTCCTTTTTTATAAATTGAAAAAAATAAATGACAAAACCTGCAAATTGACCACTAAAAAGAATATTATCACCAATCATGCTGAGGCAACTAAAAAGAGACGACATACAAATGAATGACAATTTCACTTGGAAAAATTGTCATCGATCCGGCAAAACGTGCAAAAAATTATCCATTTCAAACCTAAACAACAACACATTCAAGTTATTCAATAAATTTCCACGCTAGCCAATGGACGGTGAATATGCTTTCTTCGAAAACTTGACCTACTCGACCGTTAATCAAGCAACGACTTATTCCTCTCACAAAATCATCAGCCTTCCTGATTTCACATTGACATATTGACATTTCCTTAATTTGTTAAGGACATATGAGCAATTCATGTATTAATAGCGATTTGTTTAGGCTAATTTTTTTTTAAGGGATGTTTAGGCTAAATTAAAGTAAGGGAATTCATACGGGATTTAAGGAAGTAAAATTGTTGTTTGAAATATTTTGAATTGGAATTAATATAATTAATTATTTTCGGTTTCTTAGGGATATTTGAGATTAATGGTGTAATGATTATTTCATGCTAATAATAAATGACACTGCAATTTGGTAATTTTCAGTTTAATTTTTATGTTTTTTAGGAAGTAAATGGTTGTTTGACATATTTTGAATTGGAATTAATATAATTAATTATATGTTTTTCGGTTTCTAAGGGATATTTGATATTAATGGTGTAATGCTTATTTAATACCAATAATAAATGACACTGCAATTTGATAAATTTCAATTTAAATTTTATGTTTTTTATTCCTATAAAAAATTTGGCTTTATTCATCATGGATCAAATAGCGGGTATGTGTTATCAATTGGGTCAATTGATTTAACGTATCTTCTAAAACATATATATAACTAGGCCAAAACCCGTGCGATGCACGGGAAAG